>OX375881.1:102551465-103999163 GCA_947359465.1 Metellina segmentata
TGAAATAAATTACTCATAAATATTTTCAAAGCAGCAAAGTTTTTGAAAATAAATTACCATTATTGCACACAACTGTAGTCCTACTGTTCCCATGTTCATGAAAACACTTATATTTGAAATATGAGTGACATAGTGAACCATTTAGCTTCCAGATCACAAAATAGACGAAAAAATTTCCAAGAAGCACATTTGGATATTTGTTCATCTTTTTAGTTATAAACATTTTTCATCTAAAGTTATCATAGACATTAAAGATATTTTTATGGTAATTAGAACACACACTTTTTGCTCTGTATGTTTTTTCTCTTTTCAACTGTCTGCAGGTTACCTTTTGCACTTATTACAAAACATTCAACTGTAATCCAAAGGAAATATTTAATAGACTGCGCACTACATATACAATGATGGTTCAAAGTTTGTCAAAAAATTAAATGTAAACTACATTTGGAATATCAAAAGTGCTTAATGTCAATTTTTAAAAAAAATCTTTCTATAAGTAATATTGGTGAAAGAAATCTTGAAAACTTAACTGTTTCAAAGCTATTACAAAATTTCTTAAAAGTTGTGGATTTTGAACCATGACTGTGTGGAATTATGGTAAAGATTTATGTAAAAAGCTAAAAATCTTGTAAGAATCTGTTGCAAAAATGGGATAATTTATATATAATTTTGCTTAATAAGACTGGTTGATCAGTGAAATCAAGTTTTCACCATCTCCTTCTTTCTAAGATTTTAATGCAAATGTAAGTTGGTTCGTATTTTGAAAAGTATCCATAGTTATTTGAATTTAAGATGAAAAGAAAGTTGTATTCTGGACTTAATTTAAAAGGATTAATTCCTTCAAGTGGGACAATGTCTTTAATGTTAAATTGCTTGTTTTTCCAGTGTAAGGCCATGTACTATAACTGATGATGACATCTATTCAGGTGATAGTGATAACTCGGGTGAGTGTTTTGAGGATGAAGATGACAGTAACGATGAGAATAATTGGCGGAATGAGTATCCTGAAGATGAAGAATCAAACTCGGACAAAGGTGATTAAAAAAATATTACAGGTTTTAGAAGTACTATACTTGTGTATGAAATAATTCCTCAATATTAGCCATTTTTCTGATTAAATTATGGGACTAGCAATTATAAATGCATAGTCAAAAGTTGTCTTAAAATTATGAATTTTGTTAATAAATTAACTTATTTGGACTAACTGAGCAAGTGATTGATAATTTTGCAAAGATGAATATAAAAGTAATCCTACTTTTAAATACTTGAATGCAATTGTTTCTAATTTGTCATTACTTTACAGTAAAGGGATACCACATATTCACGATTGAATTTTGCTCGCATATAAAATTACATGCATATCAACAGTTTTCCATTTAAAATAAATAGTATCTGTGGAGAAGTAAAATTCACTTTGCAGTTAGAACTCAGATTAGAAAAGTTAGTTTAATCAACATTGCAAATTGTGACTGATGTAACTAATAAAATATTGAATTGAGAAGAAACTTCTAGTAAGAAATTTTCTTTTAAGAATTACCCAGATCCAATCCATGGAATTCAAATTTATATATTGCATTTTTTTAAGTAATCCCAACTTCCATACTTCAGTCCCAAACCTGATATATATATATTAATTTCAACAAGAAAATGTGATTTGCATACATTGTTAAGAAAAATATTAATTTTGAGTAAATTTTCCTGTTATATTCTAAAATTTTGTCAACATCTTTTACAATTAATTTGTGAAAACCTGTTCCAAATGTTATAAAACACACAGTGTTGTAATTAAGTTGTACTCAATTTATATTTTCTAGAGATCACAAAAAAAGGTTCGTTTGCCATTAGAGTTTTAACTATAAAGTTGAGAAATACCAAAAATTATTATTTGTCTGAACGTGTACGAAGTTAGCAGAGGAATAATGGTTTGAATAAATTTCTATATACAATCCCTTTCCATTTCTGTCTACTCCTGAGTCTTCAGGACAGAAAATATATCTGCTAAATTTTTCTTTTTGCTGAAGAATTTTTCAAATATTTCGCCATTTGGCAGCATACTGTTGTGCCAAATGGCGAAATATTTGAAAAATTCTCAGCAAACCAATCCATGAAGGAATTATGTTGCATACCACCAGCCAAGTTTTCTGCAAAAACATGGTAGTCCAACGGGAAGTAATGTTCCGATTTGATTCAATGGTTAGTTTTAGGCATTTTTATTTCTGACAGTGTTCTCATAAGAATAATCTAAAATGTTTTTCATAATGGTTGGTAGAATATACATTTCTTCATTACCACACACACCAGAATACTTGCATTTAGAAGTTTCATGAAAAATGTGTTATGTAGCTTTACACTCACAAATGTCATTTTTAATTATTTATCTTCAATCTTGTTTATAAATTCTGATTTGTTTTTTTTAGAATCCGATATTGATGAATCAGTTGATGATTATGATCCGTTTTACTGTGGTGGAAGAGGATTTAAGGAGCATCTCACCATTGGTAAATATATTCATTTGCTCTACTCGGCATATTTTTGTAATTTTAACTCTTGAAATGTTACTATTACATTACTGCTTGCAAATCCAAAGTTCAATCATAATTAAAATTTTGTATGTGAAATTTGACTTGATGAAATTGAGCTTAAATTAATATTTTTTTCTTGAATTTTTTATGTACATTTACATTGGTGTGTGTGTGTGTGTTTAGTAGGTATATTTCATATCAATTCAGGCAGGGTGGTTACCTTCATAAACTCGGATGTTTTTGAATTTAACCTATGTTAAAATTTTGGAAAAAGTAAGAAACTCTTATATTTTTGTTTTCAATATAATTCCTTTTTCAAGAGACCGGCCACCGAAGATGAGTCCTCGGACGCCATTTCTCGCTTACGATTTTCGGCAAAATTTTAAACTGTTCCATTTCTGGAACTGTTCAAGCTATTTTATTGTGTTTATATATATATATATATATATATATATATTTGAAATATGTGTCAAAGTTTTCTTGCTGTAGCCTTCTAAACTGTTTTTAAAAAAATTAAAAAAAAAAAAAAAAAATGCCAATCCCAAATTTTTTTATTTTTTGACTTGATTAGTAAGTACCATAGATTACTACATTCCCTGATAAAAGAGAGCTTCCACTTTTGAGTTTATCAGGTTTTATAAGCAATTGAAAATTTTGCCATGTATTAAACCAGTTTCCGTTACCACATATTGATCTCATGAAATCAAAATCTAGTCTTATTTGACATGGCATTTTAATTCTAAAAATATAAGTAAAAGTCACAGCTTTCAAAACATATTAAACTTTCAAAAATATGTGCAAGTTCCAAAGCATTACAGGTTCCACAGCATACCACTTCTGTGCTCTCTGCTTAGAACTGAAATTAGAAATTCAATGAACTAAAAATTTGTTCGACTGCATTATTATCTTCCTTTGATATCGAGTGATGCCTTCCTGTTGAACCAATACGAACTGGGGCACCCACACTCTTTAAAACATCGCGAATTGGAAGTGAGCACTGGTGGTGGTGTTGCTATCTTGCAGCTGGAAATCTATATCCAGCAGTCGGTCCATATGGGTAGCATAAAGTTCACAACGATTTCATTTAACTCACAATTGATATCTAATACCTCTGCAATCCACCAGTCACTGTCATTCACACATCCCACAAACAGCCATCTTTGTATGTTGTGAATCTGAGTATTCTGTCGTTTCTGATATCTTGGTTGGACAAATGAAATTTCTTCTTTCTTGCTCTTTAAAGTTCGTGTTATATATGTTTGCCCATCACTATCTTCACATGTGACTTCTGAATTCCTTTCACAGGGGTAGTTTGGGTAAACCATTCTTTTTTGTGCTGGCGGAATTCTTCAACTTCCTCTTTGATCAACAGGATGACTGTTGATGACGTGTATGACTTCTTGTAAAATCCTTGGCATTAGGAATGACATCTGTGCTTAGGTTGGAAAGATTATGTTTTGTATTGTGGTGCTTCAGCAGGTCTCCTACACCATCGCAAGGCCCCTTCCTATGACCAGTAGCACTGTATACCCACTCCATTGACGCAAGCAAGTTAGTCACCTTCAAACAGTTGGTAGCGATTTTTGAAGTGACTAGGAACACCATCAGAAATTATGATCTTTTCTGGCAATGATTGCAGCTGTTGAACTTTGTGTATTGCCCACAATGCATGTGCTGAGTCATGTCCTCTGCCATCATTTATAACTGCAACACTTGTGGTCCTGTTTTGAAAATATACGACTCCTGTAAAAATTAAAACTTGGTTATTACTCCTGTGATATCCTTGTGCTTCTTGTGGCAGAATCACAGACCAGTTCTCATCAAAATCACAGAGAAGCACTAAACATAGTTGTTCAGCCTCTACACGTCCCTTCACTTCTGCATGGTTCTACCATGGTTTCCTAACAAGGCTTAACACCAACCTCTACAGCTGACTGATTCAGGGAATCTAATTCTTCTGCAGATACAAAAGCTACATCATCTGCACCAAGGGAGACTACTTGTTCAGTTAGTGTCATTTTTTGTAATCTGTCAAAGCATTTAGAACACAAGTGATCACTGGAGACATCTTCACTTTGAAACAGTTTTGAAATGAGCACTCTTTTTCCCAACCTGAAGGAAGTCTCTTTTTTATTAGTCTTATATATCACTTTTATGGATATGCAAATAGTCAGCACATTTCACTCTCCTGTGACCCCAGTCCGAAGGCAATTCCACAAAACACCTTGCAACGCAATCAGCTGAATCCTCGTAAAAGCTTACTTAAGTGCTGTTGGACCACAAATTTGGTGAACCACTCTGTTTGTCTGTTGGCAACTAAACTGAATTCATATGTCCTCCATTTCATATGCATGGATAGAAGTTGTCCTATATATTTTTCAAAACCTTTAAAAATGTACTATATTGTCTTATGTTTTAGTAATTGTCCTATAAATTTCTTCATATATGCAGTTATTTCCCTCCTCCTTATTTTATTTCAATCATCCTGCTCATCGCCGTACACGCAGGCGTACTCTGATAACCTCTCTTGTTCTAATCAGAGGAAAGAAAGGAGAAATGATCTTCTTTTCTCCTTTTTTTTCTTTGATGTGAAAAGAAAGGTATTTAAATAGGCGGACACGCCTAATTTCTAAACGACGTCAAATTGTGCCCTCAAAATTTGCGGTCTTTCATTGGAACTTTCTTGATATTATTTTCTTCTGCCTGAATGGCAACAACGCACTTGTAAGCATCGGTGGTGAGAACAATAACTTTTGAGAACTGCTTGTTCTTGTGATTTATATTATTGAGTATTAAGCATCGTTTCTGAATTATATTTTGTTTTCAAAGTATTCATATTGAAATAACTGCATTTGCTAATTGCTATATATGAAAGGAAACATTTATAATTTTAAAACCTTTTAATTTAAATAAAATCAAAATTTTATATTTAAGTACTTGATTTAAATGTCTAGAGATGCCTTGTCTCTTAGATATACAACTCCTGTAAAATTCCCAGAATTTTTAAAATCGCTGTTTTTGAGATAAATAAATTTAAAAAAAAATTGGCTATGGAAGCTAAAACATGAACATTGTTTATAAAACCTGTTAAACTCAAAAGTGGAGGCTCTCCTTAGGGAATGTAGTACTCTATGCTACTAATCAACAGTCAACAAATTAAAAAATTTAGAATCGGCATTTAAAAAAAAAAAAAAAAATTATTTAAAAAAAATTAGGCTTTAGCAAGAGAACTTGGAACAGATATTTCCAAACGAAAGATATCATTTGAATCAGAAAAATATTATCTTTAAAAAAAAAAAAATCTTGAATTGTTTTAGAGATGGAGCGTTTAAAAATTTTGCTGAAAATCGCAAGTGAGAAATGGCACTTGGGGCCCCATCTTTAGCGGCCTGTATCTCAAGCCTGAAATTTTTTTAAACAAAAAAAAAATATGTGTTTTCCCCCCTGAATTTTGATATGTGTTAAATTCAAAAAGATCTGACGCTGAAGGTAAGCTTTGCACTCCTGCCTGAATTGAATGTACCCATATGTTAATGTAGGATCAGGTGTAAAAACCTCGTGATCAAAATATTTTGTATTTTTCCTCTTGTTTTTTTCAATTGCTTTTGTAAGTGTTCCAACCTTTAAAATAACAATTTAAATATTTGATGAGAAAAAATACAAAATATTTGTGGAGAATGATACTTTTACCCTGGACACTAAATATTTAAAAATATTGTCGTGTGGAATCCCTTAAGGAATGTCTGTGACCAATTACAGATAACAACATTTCTTAAGGGATTTGTAATATCGGGGGAAAAAAATTTTTGTATGGATTTTGTTGCCATCCTGTTTACTTTCTTTTATCGTTTCTTTTCACAATTGGCATTGTTTGTCGTAGCTTCGCTAAATATATGATCCTTATCCTGTTAAACCCAACCAGGGCAATGTTAAAGTATAGAATAATACATTTCCTATCTACATAGGTTTAAACTGTAATTACATGCTTTTATACTTTTTGTTTGCTATTAAAATCCATTTTAAGAAATCCGATTTTCCACATTCCAGATGAAGATCAGAGTTATGAAGAAGGATTTGATCGTTCAAGAATTTTGAAAGAGCTTAATGATGACGAGTTCTGTGAAAGCAGTGAATGACGTTTTTTAATTCATTGTCATAAATTGATCTGGCTCAAGTTGAACCCAAAGCAAGCATATCTGTGTTATGTAATGATAGATTACACTTTAATATTTTGCATGATGAAATACTTTGTTATATGTGAACAAAATCATGGCCATAGTCGGTAGTTTCAACTCATGAATCATGTGTATATAACTACATTTATAAGCTGTATGTCTGCTTAGTGTGTTGTACATAAAATGATCATTTTTAACATGTCACTGATCAACAGAAAGTTAAAGCTCAAGTCTATTTTTGAGAAATTCTGTTATGGATTCCATTAACTTTGCTATGGATAAGATTTTTGTGGTTGAAATTTTGTATACTTTGATGACTATTTTGTCCCAAACTTTGAAGGCAATTAGGTTTCAATTGAAAATAGGTATCTATAAACTATACTATTCTTATTACTGTAATGTTTTATAACACATAATTTATTTGCAAGAGTACTGATGTTGAATACAAAAGTTGTTTTCTAACATTTTAAGCTGGTTCTTTTGAATTAATCTGTTCTAGCATTAAGTAAAAAAAAGTATACAATTAAATTTGATTATGTCTGATCAATTCTCTTTGTTAATTGTGCATTAAAAGCTCGTTATATGCATTGTTATTCCTATTCACAAAAATTGTATTGTTTTCATGATTGCAGAATTTGTAAATCTAGTCAGACAATGAAAGTGGATTGTATCACTTAATCTATATTCCGAGTTTTTGTTATTAATTCCAATTCTGTTTCCAATTTCCTCAAAATCTCGGCCTTCAAATATTTCCTTTTGAAACTTGTTGTAAATTTTTTTAATTAAATGTTTATTGTAATTAGATATATGTAAAAATATATCAGAGGTACCTTGCCATTACTGTCTCAAATACTGCAATTATATTTAATTTTAAAATTTTGGTAACAAATAAAAGTGCATTTTAAATACTTAAAACTGGACATTGCCAAAAGGACCAGTATGTTAATCAATATACGCAAAGAAGTCTGCAAGCAATAATAAATGTCACTCATCTCAAAAGATAAATGTACAAAGGATCATAATTCACCTGTAGATTATGTTTTCATGTGCCTCTTAAGTGAACTTTCAGTTGTACTTTCTCCAACCTTTCTATTTAAGGTTATTTATAAAAAGAAATGAAATGGTTTTTAAAAATCATTCTTGCTTCCTATAGTAAGATTGAATGTGCTTTCTTTTTTTTTATGCGTAAACGTCAAGTCCTTTACAGAGTATCAGAAATGTAAAAATATTTTCTAGCTAATGTGAGGTATTTTGCAACTATCATCTACATTTCACATCATATGTGTGCATATAAATATGTATATGTTTGTAAATAAAGTGTTTTACTGAGATAAACACGATTTTTTGCTAATAATTCTATAGCACTATTAACTAAAAACAGCTATCATTTTTCAAGACATGCACTTCTGACACAGAAATGTTCACTATCGTATCGAGTAATAGAATTAGCGATATTATTTTATATAGAGTTGTAGAAAATGTTTAAAGACTTCATCTGTCAATGGTTGATGTGCCAGAAACTACTAGTGAAGGTAACATTTTTGGATAGTTTTGATGCAATGTGAATTATAAAGAAATATTGTTTTATATTCAAACTAGCAACATGTCACAGCCTCGCTTCGGAAGAAATACAAAAAAAATATTAAGGTTTTTAAAAGGGGTCACTGTTTTTTTTTTCATTTTTATATTATTAAAGAAATTATACAATTGACGTCGTACGTTCAAGAATGAAAATTTAACAGTTTAGGATACTGAATTATCTGTTTTCGTAAAACGAAGAAGTTTCTTCAAGCACGCTCACAATTCAGGCTTTGCATAAAATTCGGACTACCTGAGGTATCAATCTGGTGTAAAATTTTCCGCAGATTTCAAATCCGTTAAAATGTTTGCTCTATTTGTAACGATCGCGAAGATAGAAAACCTCTAATAGACATTTTTTGTGTTCGTAATGAATATCTTTGTCAAATGTGGCCGAATTCGTATTGCGAAAATATAAAAGTTACGATTGAAAAATTATTTATTTACAGAAAAGCACATTTAAGGTATCCTTGTAAAATTTTCTACAGATTTCAAATCCTTCGAAATTTTTAGTATCTTTAACGATCGTGAAGATAGAAACTTGAACCAGAGAACAAAAAAGCCGTAACAATGCAGTCAAATCTTTGGATTTGTTTTGTTTCTCAAACAAAATAAACCACGACAGCCGTCTGCTGTAGTGGCCGTGGACAAGAGCAAAACGGAGATTGTGTCGTGTGTCGATCGAACCATATGCAAGCTCCCATACTCTTCTTCGTGCCACCAAAGAATTTATCGTACGATATATTTTACCGCACGACCGAAATTTATATGTGTGCAAATAGCATGGTAGTTGGCATTGAGACGAGAAGCCGACTTTCCAAAAAAATTCACAGGTTCTGTGATAAAAGAAAATCTAAATTATAACCAAAATTGATGACAACCTTTCCTCTTTTCTTTGACTGTCAGTAGTTTTAAAAAAAAGTAAAAAAATTGGTGTTTTTTTAAAAAATATTTTTCTTTTTAATTGACAATTTTTGCACATGCTTTGTTTTAGGTCGCTATAAAAAATTTTAGGTCCTTGAAAAAAATATTTTTGGTTTTGAAGTCCTTGAATTTTTTTTGGACAAAGGCTTGGGAACCATGAAATAAAAGTCGCGTGAGTAAGTGTGACTGATTTGTAAGAGTGTTAGCACAAGGAACATCCATCTGGAAACGTAACATTTCTCAGTTATAATCTTTCTCACAAGGAAACAATTGAGATTTTTCCTATAAAGGCATGAAGAATGACGTAATGTAGGGGAAGGTGGGGCACAGTGTTATAGTGAATTTCATTTTAAAGTGGTAGCAAATTTAGCTCCAATTTGTTTTCCAGAAGTCCATGTGTTTTGGAAGACTTCATCATTCGTTACATTTCTGTAAGCAAATCTATTTTTTGCATGTTAAAAGTAAAATCGCGTGTTTAGTTAAATTCCCTATATTCATGAGTGGTGCTTATTTTATTATGAATAATATTTTGATAGTAAAGCTTATTGTGTTAGGTTCCGTTGAGGTAAAATGGATTATTTAAATTCACATTATTCATTTTTAGTTACAAGCTATGTCAGTTGGAGTACAGTTACATAATGAAATGTGGCACACTGTTACATTCATAATTTGTCCAATTAACACATTACAAACAAGCATGTGTTTCACAATGTAAATTTTATTACTCTTATAGATCTGCATTTTTTATTTTAAAATTTTTAATTATAAGTAACAAATAAATTTAATTTTTCCTTCATATAGGCTTGCATGTCATTTTATGTGATGTTTACAGTCTTTCTTTACATGATTAGCAGTTTTCTTTTGTTAATTCATTTCACAAGCTTTCAAAATTTTGTCTCTGTAAGAAGTAAGGTCTTTCCCTAAAGCCCTACACCAAAAAACTGCACAAAATAGATGACAGGAGGAAATATTGAATAGGAAAAAAAATCACTAAATCCAAAAAAGAACGAAATTCCCAAGAAGCGAGTCAAAGTGAACCTGAGGCATAAGCCTACCGATATATCAACAGAAGATGAAGATTCACCATCTTATGCTGATACTGATAACATCTCTTTCAGAATTGCAATCAGACATTGCTGCAGACGACAACAATGAAGATTACATTTTAATTGAAGAAGGACACTTTAAAGAACACAAAATTCACTACTGGGGAATTATGAATCAGAATAATGTTGAATTTGAAGTGTACATTGTAAGGTTCGCCATCTCGCATCTTACAAGAAGTGAAACGCCAAGTTGGCAACCCTACATAGAAAACGCCAAGCTGGCAACCTAAGAACAAAGCTTTTTCAATTAAAAGAAACGTCCACAAGATTTCAAGCCGAGGAAGTGCGGCAAAAGCCAATTAAAAAAGTCAGAGCAATAAATAGTTACCGAGACAACGAAAAGATAAAATCCATCTTTAGAACAGGAGATCAAGTAAAGATTTTATACAGCGGTGGGAGGAAAGTTACAATTTTGAATGCCTATCCAAATGTAATTGCTACTTTATACTACATGTAACTTACGTGACGATCGATTAAATTTAGTAAAATATACTCCAAATATAGAATTTTGACTCTGTGTCTTTTGAGTTTTTTACTAAACTTTCACGACGGAGTTCATCAACAACCATCGGCCTCGGACCACTACTTACATCAAAAGAATTTTTCTATCTTATAAATTTTCATGAACAAATGAAGTTTATTCATTTGAATAATCATTGCCAAACTTCCTCTCCCAATTCCATCAGGAGGGACAATGAAAAAAGCAGACATGCTGATTTCCCTGTGGATTTAACTATCAAAATCTAAAAAAAATATATGCTTCATATAGAAGCATATCTTGATGCCACAGATAAAATAAAAAAACATGTAACCCTGTGCCCCCACTTCCAATATTTTTTAATAATTGAATCTTTACTATTATAAAAAGGAAGTGTTTGTGTGTGTCTATATGCAGTGTCCTAACGAATCCATGGCACTTGCAATAATGAGATTTGACACTCAGGTAGTTTTAAATTTTTGTACAAAGCCCGAATTTTAAAATTTTATCTAGAATATTTTTAAATGAATTGATTAGTTTTTTTCATCTTCCTTTCTTCCGTTCCGGAGAGCGAAGAAGCACCTCCGTTTTGACATTTTCGAACACAGGCGCCTCAATCCTATGATAGGACTTTACGCAAGTCCAACTTGATTGGCTAATCGGATCACATGACCTAGATACGTAGTCATGAGAATTCTTCTGTTGGCGATTTATCTCTTCCTTTGTGCTTTCTTCTTTTCTTTTCAGATCCATGGCTATGGGTGGGTAGAGGTGGGAGCCGAAAATTGTATCCTTTTATAAAAAAGTTAATAATTATATAAGTTAGTGTTTTATGTATGCTTTTTGTTACATCAGAATGGTCCTAAGCCAGCGGTGGATACGACACAATCATCCTAAAGCAAAGGGGACGGCAGAGGGGTGGAAAAATATCAGTTGGTAGTGAGTCAACGGAAGCTTGGAAAAATATAAAAAGGGTATTAAAAATTGGGAAAAGTAAATTAGAATGAAAAGGAATTAAATTTGAATTTTTTAAAAATAATTTGGAGGATCTAAAAAGTTTTCCGCCAGCTGGGTTCGAACTGGGGTAGTCATCCTCCGCTGCCGACGCTAATCTGAATGTGGGTGACTTTAGCCGTTAGGCCATCGTTGCTTCGCGAAACGATGCTCTTTAAAGTATAAGTACCCTTTAATATAAGTTTGCAAGAAATACTAACAACCATACAACATATATATGAAAATGAGGAGCAAATCAGACTCAACTTGTCGGACGCTGTACGCTGAGGCGCTAGTGTATGTATTGTATTTCTACGAAACAACGCGCATATTCAAAATCAAATGGTTACTGCAACAATCAGATTGGCGAGATATCCAAGTGAAGCCAAGCCCGTGAAACTAGCCAATCAAATTGGACTTGCGTAAAGTACTATCATGGGATTGAGCCGCTTCTTTTTCGAACTACGTCAGACTTTGGAACCAGTTTTCTTCACCTTCCGTCTTTCCCGTTCCTCCGAGTTTCGGGATGTCACGTGATCAACTCGGGCTGAAAAGCAGTCCCCTTTTTATCGTTTAGGAAGACTGATTTTACCAATCTTTCCTTCCTTTTTTCTAGTGACCCACGAAAGAAGGAAGTAGATTGTGACGTCAGCCTTTGGAACCATGCCAAGTTTTCCGATTCTAGCATGTTCTGCGATTTTTACCCATTACTTAGCAACCACCGGGGGTTGGCGAGCGCCAGCGAGCAGTGCTTGTATATATACATTGACGAGTCAATACATTATGACCATCCCCACATTTTTGAATGAACTCGTCTGGATGACGTGGAGGGCATGTGATTAAGTGAAAATCATATTTAACTGTTGTTGGAGAAGGTAAGTAATCATTCTTGCACTTTTACGAGTGATGGGAAAGGCTGCTCGTAATGGCCCGAAAACTCGGAACGAGTATCATCGAAACTGCACGACGGGTAGGTTGTTCACGATCTGCCGTTATTAGTATTCATGCAAAGTGGATAAATGACGGTGACACCAGCAGTAAACGCCAAGGTGTTTGTCGTCCACGCGTCATTAAAGAAAAAGAACGTCGGAGACTCCCGCTTGGTAAAGCAAAATCGGCGCGAGACAGTAGCTCAGCTGACAGCCCAATACAATGCATGTCCAAGCGCAAGTGTTTCGGAACACACAGTTCAGTGGACACTGTTGGATATGGAACTGTACAGCAGACGTCCCACTCGTGTCCCTCTGTTGACCAAGCGTCACCGTCAACTACGTCTACAGTGGGCCCGGGAACATCAAGAGTGGACCATGGATGAGAGGAAGAGAGTTGCCTGGTCAGATGAATCCCGATTTCTCATTCATCACGTCGATGGTCGTGTCAGGGTACGCCGTCTGCCAGGCGAACAGTTGCTCCCCTCTTGTACAGCAGGTCATACACAGGCTGGTGGTGGCGGTATTATGGGTATTATGTTTTGGGGGACGTTCTCATTGGCGACTCAGGGACCCGTAGTTGTGGTAGAACAGAACATGAACGCTGCGAACTATCTGGACATCATTGCGGATCAGTTGCACCCTTCCATGGCGTCTATCTTCCCAACTGGAAATCGAATCTTCCAGCATTACAACGCCCCATGTCACAAGGCTTGGATTGTGTTGGAATGGTCCGAGGAGCATACTGTTCGAATTCCACTTAATGTCC
This sequence comes from Metellina segmentata, assembly GCA_947359465.1. Classification (NCBI taxonomy): domain Eukaryota; kingdom Metazoa; phylum Arthropoda; class Arachnida; order Araneae; family Tetragnathidae; genus Metellina; species Metellina segmentata. Next base: position 102,564,940 of record OX375881.1, read on the forward strand.
TGGCCACCTAACTCGGCAAGATCTTAATCCGATAGAGCACATTTGGGGTGTCATGGAGCGGCAGCTCAGAGCTCAAACATCCACGTTCGAATATCTCGACTTTAAATGACCGCTGCTTAGACATTTGGTACAACCTGTCCAAGAACTTGTGGCATCTATGCTCAGGCGAGTTGCAGCTTTTTTGTAGGCCAAAGGAGACGCAACGCGTTATTGAGTAGGTGGTCATAATGTTTTGGCTCTTCAGTGTATATATAGATGACTGGCTTTCTAAAGGGCTTTTTTCTATTTCAGCGATCATTAAATCTTTCATTGTGTGTCTTTGTCTACTACTTGATATTGAATGTCTCCAAAACGTCCCTTGCGGCATAAAACACCAACAAACCAACCAAGAACTATTATGCCCGAATCAATCCACTTTGTATTTAAAATATATTTTACTAGCTACTGCGTGGCCAGCACGGCGTTGCCCGTGACAGTTCTTTTCGTGGGATCACTGCTCGCTAAACCCCGGTGCACGTGTGTCAAATGCGGCCAAATTCGAATTTCGAAGAGATCCAATCGGCGTGACGGCTTTGGCAAGTAGTTGATGCGGGGTGGAACGTTCTTCGAGGCCTGTAGAAAGGAGCTCGTTATACGTTCCGTTCGGCAACCCTCTCGTACTTTCAATTAAATTCCATCAAATTAATTTTAAAGTGTTCTAGATTGAAATATGAAATTCGGGCCTCGTACAAAAAATTCGGACTACCAGTGTACCAAATCCCATTACTTTAAGTGCCATAGATTCGTCAGGAACGTGAACTTAACAGACAAACACTTCCTTTTAAAATGGTAGAGACGAGTTGATTCCTATTCTCCATTCAAAGATTCTGAACTTACTGTGTTTAATGTATTATATTCAGTCAAGAATACACAAGTTACCAAGTGAAACTTTTAATTCCATTTTGATAAAAAATTGCCAGTATAATGTTTTAAGTTGAACAATTTATGGCATATACAGAAAGCATTTTTTTTTTTTTAATTTATAAAAAGTTATGCATTTTGCTCTATTAAAGTGTCAGTTGTATAATAGTGTCAAGGATTTCAGAAGTTCACAATTTTATTTAGATCTGACTTTTTTACACACTGGTTACAAGACAAATTAAAATAAGAATTCAATAAATTAAACAAAGCTAAAACTTATGTAGTATATGCAATTGATGAAAAAACACTTTACACTTCCATTTAGGAAAGATTTTATGTAAAACAGATTTTTGAGAAACATGGCTAACACCACCAAGAATAAGCCAGACCTACAGAACCAGCCACAAGTTAAATTTTGGACGTACAACTTGTCACTATAATGCCTGTTTAATATAGAAGCTCTACAATTATACCTATAAGACTGAAATTTACATATGAACAGATTTTTTTAAAAAGCTCTTGGTACAGAAGAAATTAAGTTGAAAATCACTTAATATTGCATTCTTGGGAAGGTGACGTTACAATTTACAAATTTGCCTGCAATAAATATTAAATAGGTGGGATGTATCTTACATTTGACTAAAACAAAATAAGATTGACAAGTTTTACTTTTATTTTGTCAACTGGATTCAAAATTGTGCCTTGTTAAGTACAATCTTGGAAAGAAAATGTGATACAATGGGTGTCATATTTTAAATAATACTTGAAATCATTTTAAGGTGTTTTTTTTGTTTACTTGGGGAGGGGGGGGGCAACCATTTAACCAAAATTTTTCCTGCATATTTATTAGATGTATTAGGCGTTGTAATTGGTTCAATATTTGACAAAATTCAAACGCTTCCGGTTCTTAAGTTGTCTTACCTCTTTATTAGATTTTGATGTTTTAACTTTGTCTCGTTCTTAGATTTTCCACATGAAATTCAGAAGTCATATGGAAAGGTTGACAACCAGTTGTCTTGAATTCTTTTGAAAAACATTAATTCCAGTCGCCAAGAATTTACGTGATATAATTTAAATCGTACCAAAATTCTAACCTACTTATTTTTCTAAGTATTATGATTGGTTCTCAAGTCTGACAGAATTAGATTTTGCTATTTAAGCTTTGTCCCATATAAATTTGACTGAAATTCAGAGATGATAGAGAGATTAAGAACCAGTTGTTCTGGAATAATTTATTTTAGTCACTAAGAATTCGCTTGGGGGGAGGGTATAATTAAGCTTGACTAAATTTTTCTATGTTTTATGATTAATTCTTAAAAACCTGACAGAATTTAAATTTTTTATTTAACCGTCTGATAGTTTCATTTCCCAATAGTGTAATTGCTTTTACCCTGCAACACAAAATGATTAAACAGACACATCTGTGGTTTTTTTTTAGGTTTACAGAATCCTAAAAAGAATTCCATTGGTAAAAAAGTCTATAACTGGTTTGAAACCATGGAGGGAAAGCAGTATATTCCATATTGGAACTGACCCTAAGATAGTTAAACTTTGTCTCAATTAGATTTGAATGATGGCGGAAAGGTTGAGAACCTTTCCATCATTTACTATGATACCATAGTAAATCATTCCAGTCACCAAGTATTGACTCGCCGTTAATTTAACGACAAGTTTGATGGAACCATGTATGCAATTCGCCAACAGTACCGTTAAGTAAATTCAAATTAGTTCATGACTAGCCTCGAAACCGCCCTGTTGTCTTTTAATCTGGCTCGGGGAGAGGGAATGCAGCGTCAGACGAAACCATCGGATCGTAGGCCGGCCATTGCGACTTCGTAGGTTGGCGGAGCTGGTTCACAAATAGAGTCCTTCTTGATAACGGTGGCGTAGTCTGGGGGAGGCGTGATGATCGCCGAGATTAGTTGGTGAGTGTCACTGCGACGTTGATTCCTAGTGGCACCCTGGTAAAAGAAAATGGCACGATATTATAATTTAATATTTTGTACCAATGTCCGGCCAATTTTAACTTGTTAGAAGAGTTTAAGACATCAGGTCCTACAAGCATTGACTTTCTAATGAAATATATGTGTATGTGTGCGCAGTTTAGGTAATGATATTTCTTCCGGTCGCTAAATGTTTTTGAGGAGAGAAGAGGTTTGCATATTGGCAGCTCATACCATAGGAACGACCTTGATTAGGACATTATTCTTCCTATGATCTGAGGCTCTTTAAAGACGAGGATATTGTTCCATATTCATCACAAGCAGCACGGTCACATTATTAGATGCCATTGATTGAATTAACTTTGAATGAAGAGGAAGAACTAATTTCGCATTCTAATAATCGAGATTTAATTAAAAAAATATTCGAAAGAATCAATTAATTTATTTTGGATTAACATTAGATGCGATTATCCCACGATAGCCAAAAAAGCTTTAAAAATATTATTACAATTTTCTACATCTTATTTGTGTGAATTCGGATTTTCAGTGTTAACCAACATAAAAACGAAAAAAAGATCGAGACTGTTAAATGTAGAAGACGATATGAGAGTAGCATTGTCATTTTTACGACCAAATATAAATGAAATTATCAAAAAACATCAAGCTCAAATTTCTCATTAAAAGTATTCTTATTATTACCTTGTATGGCCAAGTGTGGTCCTTGTGCCATAAAACTACAACCAACCAAATATTACCTTGTAATTAATCCTTAAATAAACGTACTGTTGTTTTTGTAGTACAAATTATATCATTTTATTTTACGTTCAAAATTATTATCATAAACTATTTTACACATTGTACACTCTATAACAAAAAAAATCGACGCACCAAGAAGCAGTTATCCGATGGAGACCATTCCCCAGCTATCTATACAGGTTCAAAATAAAGAACAGCGACCTATGCATCTGTGGGGAGGTTGGCACTCCAGATCATTACATTTTTGAGTGTCCACTCACAGGTTGCCATCACCTCAAGAAACCTGCCATAACGCAATACCAAGCTTGGGCCACCAACACAATCAGGCTCAAATAAAAATTACGAATGTTATGAAATTCTTAGTGGAAAACATTAACATTATCACCAACTAACAATCAGAAGACTGTGTACATTTGTATTTTATTGTTAATTTTTAGTTTCTGTCTTTTTGCTGTACATATTTAATGCTTTTAATCTTTACTGTTTACTATTTAAATATTAGTGTAATTTAGATAATGTAAAAAAATGATTCTTACTTCGTTAAATCAACTTTGTGTACGTGAGGCTGGTGGGAAAAGCAGGACTGCACCTGATATTTTATTTAAAAATTGGGGAAACTATTAACCTTACCAAAAGAGGAAAACTAATTTTAATTTAAGTCTCATGCAAAATAGTAAGGGAAAATCCTGCACACCCTACCGGCCCATGTTTAAATGTACTATCAAAAGGATTTTTTTTTTATCATTATTTTCAAAAGGTTATAGAATCAGTAATATCTAAAGGATGTCTAACTCATGTAAAATATGTTTCAAATGTATTTACAGAAATTTCGTCACGGGGTTGACCGGATTAGTCCGGTTTCCTTTGACGGGTTCACTCGATTTTTCTGTGGGTGACTAGTAAACCCTTTAACCTGACTAAAGTCGGAAGGTGAGGGGGTCACCTGCGGTGACCAACCAACCAATACCGGATGCAGTCGCCTTCCCATCATATCCCAGACATACTCGATGGGTGAGAGATCTGGTGATCTGGCTGGCCAAGGAAGTGTTTGACAAGCTTGAAGACAGTTCATAGCAACACATGCCGTATGTGATCTGGCATTGTCTTGCTGAAAAATAAGCCCAGGGTACTGCGAAAGAAACGGTAGCAAAACAGGTCTCAGAATGTTGTCAACGTACCGCTGTGCAGTAAGTGTACCTCTAATGACGACCAAAGGGGTCCGGCTATCAAGGGAAATGGCACCCCAGACCATAACTCCTTGTTGAGAGCCCGTGTGGCGTGCAATAGTGCAAACAGGATCGGCACGCTGCCCTGTGCGTCTCCAGACACGTCTTCGATGATCGTCAGGACACAGTTGGAAGCGGGATTCGTCGCTAAAGACTATACGTCCCCAGTCAGCATCATTCCAGCCTGATCGAGCCAAGCACCACTGTAACCTGTCTCGACAGTGTGCAGTCGTGAGTGGCAGGTGGCGTAACGGTCGGTACGAGCATAGATTTCGCTCCCTCAGCCGTCTGTGAATGGTCATGGTAGACACTCGTGTGTGGGTCGCACGACTGATGGTTGATAGCGATGAATCAGGTGCTGTGACAGCTGATCTGACAATCACGCTGTCCTCGCGATCTGTTGTGGCCCTACGTCGACCGCTACCATCATGACGCTGAAATCTGCCATTGTCCACCCACTCTTGCCAGCATCTTCTAATCGCCGCATCGCTTCGACTCACATGATGAGCGATTATCCGATTTGCCCAACCTGCCTCTTTCAATCCAATGATACGACCTCTTTCAAACTCTGAAAGTTGCTCGTAATGAGCTCGAAACCTGCGGCGAGGCATTTTTTCAGTCGTTGAAAGGTATCCTAAATCGCAATGCAGCAGAAATTTTTAACAGTTCAAGAACAACTCCTTATATACATCTGCTGGATGCGCAGTTCCGATGCGCTGTAGATCGCACTATTCATTGATTGGACACCAAGTTTTAATCATTTGCATATTTGGTCAAAACATTTTTGCATACGAAATTTCAAAGCAATCGGACGATTCCTTCTTGGTGCGTCGATTTTTTTGTTATAGAGTGTATAATAGGTAAGTAAACAACTTTTAAACTTATCTTTTTCTTTGTGTGCCGCCAAATTTTGAAATCGTCAAAAATGTGCCGCGACAAAAAAAAAAGGTTGAGAATCACTGCTCTAAAGTCTCAAAGACGGATGAGCTATATATGAAAGAATTGTCTGGAGTTTTCGATATCTAGAATTGTCTGGAACTTTTCCTGAGGCATTGGTTGCCCACATGCAAATCTCGAGAAACTTCTTTTCTTAGAAATGTTTAATACTCCAAACAAATATCCCTTGGCAAAAATATTTGTTAACTTTTTAAATAAAACTTAAGATATAGATATCTTTTTTTTATATCGTAAAACAAATCATGCCTGAAAGGACGACTCATAACTACCTGCTCTCTTGTTTATTATTTGGTACTAACGCAGAAATAGTTTAGATGATCACACTTTTATTTCCAAATTGTTAGTATAGCCAATACCTCCTAGAGATGTATAGCCATGAAGTCGCCTTTATTTGTATTTGTCGAACGTTTTTTTGTTTTGTTTGCAAAGTCATCCGTCTACTTTTTGTCTAAGTGCAAAGTGCACTTCTAACACACTACTCCGGAATAGCTATGGTTATGAGACTAATTTGTATGGTGATAGTGACTGCAAGGTAAACACTTAAGCAGACCAGACCAAAAATGTGATAAACTAAAGAATTATCAAGGTACTATGCAAGAATAACATTGACAACAGGTAACATTTGACATCCAACTTTCTATCCCGTTCTTTTTCAGATTAAGGTTGTTTTCAAGATTAAAACTTGACAGACTTATTGCTTTTGAGGTCATGTATGAATAGTAATTTTTTTATTATTCTGGATTTTTTTTCAACTGTGTTTCTGTTTTGTGACGTAGAGTGGCTCACAACTTAATTTGAAGTTGTGACGCAAGACAACCAAAGAAACTTTCATTGGAATTCAGCCTTGCTTCCCGTCGCCTCTGAAGACGAATTAGATTACATCCGATCTGTCACAACACCCGACGTTATCAAAAGTAATTCATCACCGACCCAAATGATACTTTCAACTGCGATGTTGCTATGGGAAATCCTTGAAAACAACGAAGTACAGTAGCGAAATGATAAAAGAATTCTCTGAGGCGTAGATTTCCTTCTTTGTTTTATCATTTGTAAGAAGCTACTAAATTACCGCATTTTCACCATTTGAAACATAGTTTCAACAAGTGACACATTACCTACAAGTATACTTCCTTCAGATCAATGCCAAGTTGCTGAAAATTACCTTTTATGGTAATTCAGGCAACCCACATCTAAACTCTATTTCCCAATAGAGATTAGGTGCAATGACTTCTTATGAAATACAAATACGTATTCCCAGTCCTCTTCGCGTGTACACATTGGATCCCCTTAGGAAAGGGGTTGCGACAACCCGGTTGGAAGAGGATTAGCAATCGGAGGGTTGCGAGTTTGAATCCAACCACAGTCGTGTACAAAGGCAGCTGGTGCACGTTAAAACCCATCGTGTCCTCAAATGTTCTCACGTTGGCGTGGTGTGGAAGTTTGGAGAGTGGGATGCCAGCTCAGGTGTGATATCATCTGAACATTGTTCAAAATTACGTGTTGTTGTCCCCGATCCTTCCCTTCGGGTTTGATCCCAGACCATCGCCACAAACCCAATTTTTAACCCAGTGCCACGTTAATAAAAATACTATCTACCCCTTAGGAAATTTATGAAAGAGTCAAATTTACCAATAAGGAACCAAATCTGTTGTTTCAACAAGCTCCCAAGGCAGGGTCGTCCATAAATTTCCCGGGCCCCTCCCGATAAAATTAGGAAGTTTTTATTTTTCGAAGTATCCATATATTATTACAAATACCCAACTTCAGAAATGTACAAGCAAACCCACAGTAAATTAATAATGAAATGGTAAGTAATCATGGAATTAAATATGTATATGTGTTATGCGCCTAAAGCCCGAAGTGTGGCCACTTTGCGATTGAGCAGGACTTCGATAAGGATAATGAAGTATAATCAGAAAACTAGTATAAATATCTCTATAGGAAGATTGTAAGAAACCTATGCCAAACCATACCTTAGACGCTGAAGACTAGTCAAAACACCGAAAACTTTTGCAGTACTGAGGAGGGAGCAGTAAATCTTCTATTGGGATTAATGAATTTATCGATGCAGTCAAAAAAGGAAGCTCATTTTGCACGCCAGTTCATGCTCAATTGAAAATATTCTAAGATGATTTAAATTTTTCCTGGCCAAAAATAGATCGTAAATGATTTTTGATTTTAGGTAGTTTACTGAATCCTTTCACTAGAAGCCACAGTGATGGGAAGAGAAAACAAAATTCTTAAAGCTATCCGAAGTTCTGGGAAAATAGTTTGCAAGATATCATTTAAAGGGAGAGTGGAAGACCTTTATTTTCTAACTTAGCTTAATGTGAAAAAGTAGCTTCGCGAACGGTCTTGTACATCTGAATTTCATTGATGAGATTGTGGCTTAAATCATCTGGATAGCTTTCAATTAATTTTCTAAGTGCGTTGTTGTTGTCATTAGAATTATAATTTATTTTTAATATGGCTTCGAATGTATTGCATATGTTTTTTTTCATTTGCTCATACTTTGATTCTAAATGAGAAACTATTTTATTGATTACTATATCAAAAACTGAACTTTTGAATTTTGTTTCTTCGGTTTCTAATACTTCAGGCATTTCTCTTTCCACTTCAAAAGCTTCCTTTTTCGAAAAAAAAAGCTTCCTTTTCAGTCCTCTTTTTTTGGAAAATTCTGCATCTATACTGATAATAGAAGCTGTATCTTTAGCTCTATTTATACAGGCCAATGTTTTCTTAAATCTTATTCTATTGTTTCAATTAAAGCTTTAATGTTATTCTTTTCGATATCAAATGAGATATATACGTATTATGATTGAAGGATTAAATTTCTTGTATTAATTTGTCTATGTCCTTCCAAATATTTAACTGAATTAAAGTTTCAAATTTTTAAAAATAATTGAGGAATCCATTTATTCTTCCGCCGTTTCTTCTTACGATAAACTACTGATTTTTTACATCTTGAAGGGCCTTTAAAATGTCAGGTAGCTTTTCAGATATAGGTTTCACTGCCTCAATTCTTGCACTCCTTTTTGTCTCACAAAGACCGTGTAGAGACCTCCCATCAGTGTGAGTTAGAAGCTGTTCCCATCGCCGTGGGCTCGCATTAAAGAAATTGTAAAGCTGGTTTACAAAGTTGAAGAACGTGCTTACTATTTCATTACTCCTTGTGGCATGTAAACCAACTAGTCATTGTCGGTAGACCGGAGACTGGTGAAAATGTGAGACCACCTTGACAGGGCCGTTTTAAGGACTTGAAAAGAATATTTTCTGTTCTATATATTTTTTGTCAAATTCGGAAAATAACCCTAAAATGAGGTAGATAATTTCTTGAACAAATCTTGGGGCTGCGGGCCCCTTAAACGTCCGGGCCCCCTGACATTTGTCGGGTTTGTCCCCCCCCCTATGGGTGGCCCTGTAAACAGACTACAAAAGGCAAAGAGGATGGGATGAAGGTTTCCGTATTACTTTTAAAATTATTGCGATTAAACAACATCTACACACCATCATACTATTTAACACTATATATACAACATACAAAAAACAGTTAATATCTTGGGATATCCCTTCCAAAAACACACCTGTAGCTCTTTCCCCCAATTCAACCAATGCCCTTAGCACTCTACACGGCACTACTACAAGCAAAGGTGTCACGTCCTAGCTACAGCTTCGGACCACCACCAACCTCCGGTCGAAAACGCCGAAACATCTATCGGGGTAGTTTTCCATGGTGGTCTAATTTTCCTCCAGAAGGTTTTAAGGGGCACACGTCGCACCCTTGTGTTTGAACTGTCTCGCAGAGAAACTGGTGACACGAAGAGGTGCTGTAGAGCTCGAGCTGGGTTTTTTCTGGTGCTCGATAGAGACGGCCGTTGACTAGATCATATTTCTGCCTGTTTGAAGCGCCCTCGACTAACTGACACAAATCCTTAATCGCATATAGTGTAGACAGTCTAGGACTGGGCGATGTATCGATACATCGTGGTAAACCGGTATGAGATCGAAATCGTCACACCGGTTTCGCGATTTCGATGATGACGATGTATCATGATACATCGGTTTTTCCCGATGTCGATTTTTTCAAAGCGCATGCGCGGTATCGCGGTTTTTCCCGATGTCAAGGAGCCAATCCCAGAGCACATATATCACGATTTCGATATTTTCAAAGCGCATGCGCGATATTGCACAGCCAATCCCAGAGCACAAGTATCACGGTTTTCCGTAATCGCGATGTCTCCTGTTGCTCAGCGCCAACGATTTCTATGTTTTCTTAGAGGAATCAAATGCCCCGTTATTTCTATTTTTATGCTTCTGTTTTTTTCCTTCTAAATAAGCTATTTTTAATCTACTTGAGCATATATGGTGTGTGGAACATACTAGGACAATAGGTGTGAGTGTGAGATCGTCATCGCCACATCGGTTTCGCGATTATCACGCTGGCGATGTATCGGGTCGTTATCGCCATACCGGTGTCGCGATTTTCAAGCTGCCGATTCATCGTGATATCGCGATATTCCCCGATGGCACGCAGACATCCCTTAGCATAGATATCACGGTGTCGCGATGTTGTAGTTCAGCGGCAACAATTTCGATGTTTTCTTAGCGCATGCGTGATTTCTCTGGTTTAAACAATGGGTTTTTTTTAGCAAAATTTGGGGAAATTTGGGTTTTGGTTAAGACTAACAAAACGATTCCGATGTTACTTTATGCGCATGTGCGATTTTTTACCAGGCCTGCTAATGAGAATCTTTTGTGATTTCTGCACTGTTGTTTTTCGAGAATATTCTGGCAAGTGGCACACATATAAAGATTGAAAATTAAAGTTTCAAACTGCGGGGAAGCTAATTCTACTCTACCAGGATTCATACAGAATTTTGAATATAAAAATTAGGAATATTTAAGAAATTCTTTCGAAATTTTTAAGGAGTCATAGAAAGTTTATACACACATTTTTAAGCGTAAAAATAAATATGTAAAAGAACGAAGTTCCACTTAGTACTATATTACTAGGCCTGGACGATGTATCGATATATCGTGGAAAATCGGTTTGAGGTTGACATCGTCATACAGGTTTCGCGATTTTCCCGATGACGATGTATCGTGATATATCGGCTTTTCCCGATGTCACACAGCCAATCCCAGAGCACTATCACGATTTCGATATTTTCAAAGCGCATGCGCGAAATCGCGGTTTTTTTCCGATCTCACGCTGCTAATCCCAGGGCATCATCACGGTTTCAAACGATGCCACGCAGCCAATCCCAGAGCATCATCATGGTTTTCCGGTGTCACTATATTCGATGCATCGATGGTTCGATGTTTTCAAAGCGCATGCGCGATTCATCACGATTCATCGTGAAAAACCGATGTTGACATCTCCACATCGGTTTCGCGATTTTCACGTTGAGTTGCCAAACCAGTATTTCATGGTTTTCCGGTATCACGATATTCGATGCATCGATGGTTCGATGTTTTCATAGCGCATGCGCGATTCATCACGATTCATCGTGAAAAACCGATGTGGACATCGGTTTCGCGTTGAGCGCGATTTTCACGTTGAGTTGCCTAATCAGTATCTTATGATTTTCCGGTATGAAATTTCGCGTTGATGATGGCGTGTTATTTTAGCATCTTTGGGGGAAATTTGGGTTTAGATCGACTCAACGATTCCGATGTTTATTTATGTGCATGTGTGATTTTCCACCACGGTACTTAGATTTTCGATGCCGCGATAAAAGGCTAACTAATGAGATTTTTTTTTATAGTTAATTTTGCGATTTCTGTGTGTGTGCGTTGATTTTTTTTTGTAGGGAATAAGTCGGCACATAAAGTTTGAATTTTAAAAATTTCAAACTGCGAGAGAACGAATAATTCTACTCGTTTGCTGAATTTATCTAGGTAAGCTTTATATTACGTTTTTTTAATTAGTTAATAATTTTTTTTTTTTTGCTTAAAAATATTTAAAAACAAAATAATTTTGCAAAATCTGCGAATTTTAAAGATGTTTCCATTTTTTTTTTAATTAATGAGGAATTTCTTAAAATCATTTGTGTCCTGATGATGACTATTGTTTCCAGAATTTTTTTTGTGTGCAATTGAAATTCAGTACAGTTAAAAAATTTTAAAACAAAAATGATTTTGCACAGTTCAAGTTGAATTCCGAAAACCCTCTTGTTTCTTGATGTTGCAACCAATCCGCTTGCATCCCTTTTTGTTGTGAACTTCTGTGGAAGTATAGGTTATATATGCCGTCATCATTACTAACAGGAATCAAATGCCCCTTTATTTCTATTTATGTAGAAGTTTTTCTCTTTGTAAATAAGAGAGCTCTAATTTTTGAATCTACTTGATCATATATGGTGCGTGGAACACACACATATATATGCAAAATCTTGTTTTAAATCATGTGTGTTTTTTAAACGTACAACGCAGATCTTTGTTTGTTATTTTTTTCCTACCACAATTTTATATAGCAAAGAAAAGAACTTTAAAAAAATTTTATGCGCATATATATATATATATATATATATATATATATATATATATATATATATATATATATATATATATATATATATATATATTATGCATAAAATGCATGGTTAACATCACGATGTATCGTGATATCGTGATGTTAGAATGCCGATGTATCACGATGTCAAAATTTGAACATCGCCCAGGCCTAGTAGACACTATATGTCTAACCTAAATAAACGTTAGTTATTTGTAAGTTAGGCTGTGTTCATTGACACACCACTTGGCCCACTACTTCACAAAGGAGTTTGAATAGTTGGTGACGAAGAGCTAGTACTACTCACTTGTCTGGTTCTTTGGCTTTCGTGGTTGGTCAAATCCGCCATTGCGAGAGTCCTCGCCTGCAGCTTCCTCTGGCAGCAGATGCAGATGAGGAACAGCAAAAGTGTGCTGCCGCCGAAAATTGATCTGGAAGACAGAAAACTGGTTAACGGGCAACCACATAAAGACCTTGAAGAAAGGGTATTTCGAACAGGAAAAACCGAGAAAAATAAACATCGTTATCCCGCTTTAAAAGTGGTGGTCCGATTGTGGCGTAACCAGGTAGATGGTAGTTGAATTCGAGTCGCACTCAGGGCCTCCCTAACCACAGGGTTATATGAGCTATTGCCCCGGGGCGCCAGCCTTTTGGGGCCGCAATTTTGCTTGCACTCAAGTCAGTTTGACTGCTGGAGACCAGCGACTATATTGACTTTTTCAAGTTCTGAAATTTTTAAAATTTTACCGGTCACCCCTCTCCTACGTCCCATCCCGTGTATTTTCTTGTGAAGAGGGGCGCATTATTGTTAGTATCCCACGGGTGCCAAATATTTTAGGACGACCCGGGTCGCAATGCAGCAGCACGACGGGCTATTGGCGACGGTTCGGATAGGAAAAATTCGGTGGCAGAAAAAATAAAAATTGATAAAACTTGCAGCAAACACTAATGTTTTAATGAAAGTAAATAAAAGCTCAGAAAGGCGTCAGTTTCTATTTAACATCCTTGATTTTCACCCAAAGATGCCAACTATGGACCGATCATTTCACCTTCTAATGGCTTCTATGAATGATGTTTGTCATGCGCACAATATGTACCCTCAACTGATTGATGATAGTATCCAGTGAAGATAATATGCGCAATTAGTCTTTGCGTATGATTCATACTTTTCTTCTCCTTTTATAAAAGATTGCCTTAAGCTGCAAGACAGCATTTGGATTTTCCATACAGGTAGGTATTTAATTCATGTTGTTGCAGTAGAATAACACAGCGAGCTACTGACGAGGATTCGGGGTCAATCCTGAGGGGTGGGTAGGTAGGTATTTTAATTAACGTCATACTGGAGCAACACAACGGTCTATCGACGACGGTCCGAGATTAGTCCCAACGGGAAAGATAATAGGACAACACCAAGTAATTTTGAACCACGGTCATATGATTACGCAACACCAAAGCTGTCCCCCCACTCTCCAAACTTCCACACCATGCCAGCGTTAGAACATTTGAGACCACGACGGATGTTACATGCACCAGCCCCCTTTGTACACGACGGTCATGGCTGGATTCAAACTCGCGACCCTCCGGTTGGAAGTCAGATGATCTTCTAACTGGGCTACCAATCCTGAGGGGAAATATCAGAGTACAACACCTCGTCATTTTCAACCGCGGTCAGATGATGAAGTCAACATCTGATTCGGTACCCCATTCTCACAACTTTCCTACCACGCCAACCTTAAGGAAATTTTATTTTAGCTGTGGTACACATAAGAAGTGTGATGTGTCCTACTTTTTAACCCTTCTATTGGCTTATCTCCGCGTTGAAAACTTCCCGGTAGTGGCCAGCGTTTGATGCAAAAAATTAATACCAAATTGTCACCAGTTCAGGACAAAGGACAACTTATTTCCTACTTGGAAGCAATAATGTTGCTATGTCTTGACGAGGAATCTTGTCATTTGCAAAACTGATCAGATCTTGATGGACGAGATTCCTCATCAACAGCAAAATCGGTTGAATCTTGGTGGACGAGATATTTTGTCGAAATAACTTGGAGAGTTAGAAACTGTTGGATAAGTAAGTTTAAATAAGTTAAATTATCAGTACTTACTAGAATTCCCACGTCCTTCTCCTTTAAGAAAATGTCCGCCCAAGTGAAGTGTTTTCCTGTTGGTAAACAGTGTTGCCAAGATGGCGAGATCTGGCCACACCAGTTGAAACAAACTTCGTGGGAAACCGTAACCGCTCCCCTTTATTACTGACGTCATCAGTTGTGACCAATGGTAGCGGAGTATCTTATTTTTGCACATAATTAGTTCCTGTAATTTGTGTACATAAATTTATATTTTGTTTCTGAAGCTCACTTCTCTAGTTATGCTCACCTCATGAAGTAACTACTGTTCAGAACCAATTTTAATAAAAACTTTGTTTTTATTTTGCCGCGCGCGTTGATGCTTTTAATAGAAAGTTCAATCTAGAACTTATCAAAAACAAATGTAGGAGAAATATGGATATGTAAGTAACACACACCGAACTCTGTCTGAGATATTAATAGACCATTCATTCTATTATTATCCATTCACTAGATCTGTCACCCATCCAAAACGTCTGGTCGATGATTTCCCAACGACTGGCATATCACAGATCAACAGCGGCTGCACCAGATTAGTTTTGGCTTCTTGTGGAAGCAACATGGACTGATATACGTCTAACATACATCCGAATCTCTTTCAGTTCTGAGACATGTAACAGTAGCTATTGCCACACATGCAGACTACATAAAATACCGACTTCTCGTTCCAAAAGTCTAATAAAGCTGTAATTTTAATCATTTCACTATTATGCCTTTGTATAATAGATATGACTTCGATATCTCTTGCTCTACACATTGTTGCATTTTCGATGGCCACAAGTGTATGTTTAAATTTCTGGGTATATATGGGATCTCTCACCAAACAACCAGTTTAAAGTGGCCTAGGTGCAAATTATTAAGTTATATTGATACATTGGTCTTGAATCAATGGCAAGCAGAATGGGTTGCCTCAACCAAAGGGAGATACACTCATCAATTCTTTCCGAAGATTTCAACCGACCTAAAATACCAGAACTCAAAGCTGGTACAATTTTTCGCAGGCCATGGACCATTTCCGGCATATCTAGAACGTTTTCACCTTCGAACTAGTGCGCTGTGTATCTGCGGCCGAGAAGGTGATCCCATCCACTACCTTTTTGACTGTGATCTCACAAGTCCGTGGCATTTGTTGAAACCTTCTGTGCAAAGCTACTCACATTGGTACCAAAGTACTGCCAAGAACAGACGCTGCCACCACAAAATACTTAATTGATGGAATTTCTCAGCTCCAACATTGATTACATCTGTGAGAGCTGAGAAGTCGAAAGTTCTCAAAATAACTTTTCTTTTCTTTCGAAACCAGTATATGTAATTTTGGCTGTCTTTTAAACGTTCTGACTTTTGGATTTAACATTTTTTTTAAAAATGGTCTCATGATTTTATGTTTAGATTTTGTTTATTGTTTATGTTTATATTCCTTTTTTTGTTTTTGTTCTCATTTTGTTCTGTGTCAATTTTTCAAATTTTGTGATCCTTTTAATTTTGTCATGTATTTTTGTGCTTACATGTTTTGCACTTGACTTGCCTTTTCTCTTTCTGTGTATTTAAATGTTTTATGTATGTATTGTGGATTGCTCAGCTCTCCCGTATCCCCGTATCTCTTCCGTAAGGCGGACTATACAGCTGAAAGCTGCACAGTTGAAATAGTGTCGGCCTACGGCGTCCAATCCAATTCAACGGAAAGTAGTAAGCTTCAGAAACACATTTGCGAACTTTTAAAAAACATTTTTTTTTAAAGTAAAGAAAAGAAGGGCAAGAAATAATGGGTACAACATGATACGACAGCACTGTACCGTGACATAAATTCATATGAAAGAAAATTCCACAACTGGCGAAAAACCATTAAAAGAACCAATGAAATCAAAGAAAATAATCAAAAAGAACCAATGAAATCAAAGAAAATAGTAAAAAAGAACCAATGAAATCAAATGATGGTTTAAAAATGATGGTTTGCAAACGTGTTGAATTAAAATAACTAATGAAATCGAAGAAAATTTTTCAAATGAATCAATGAAATCAAACGACAGTTTAACGGATTTTGAAAGAGAACTTTCTAGAATATTCAAAATGCAAATTTAAACTTTCCGCTTGCCAAGGTTGCCATAAAAACCGCAATAACCGCAATATACAGATGGGTTGCCATAACTCACTATCAGAAGTGCACCAAAAAAGCGCAAAGGCCGTTGCCACCGCTATAAACGTAGACTGCAGCTGTACCACTTCCTGATTGTAGCAAATTGAAACTATAGTAGAAAACCTCTACTTTCCAGATAAAAGTGATTGTTCTTAATTTCTTCTTTGAGCATTGTCCTAAATAGATAAATGTTTAACAAACGTGCGATAATCTAATGTAATTATTCAATAAATAAAATATATATTCTTTGACGTTTAGCACATTTTTATCATTACCATTAATTTGCATTGTGATCGTCTGAGGTAAGATAAAAAGAAAGATAGTTACATTTTCATGAAAATGAGTATCAATGTCATGAAGTTCATCTAAAGTTTATTTCAAAAAGAGAGATGAATGGGGTTATATAAAATCACGCCAGAAAAAAATGCTACTCGTCCTCCGAAGCAAATCAGCTCAAAAGGTAAGCCCGAGAGAGACGAATCATGACAAAACATTAGAGTACACTCCTTGGAACGTATAATTGCAAGAAAAAGTTATCTTAATTGAACAGAACGTTGCGTTGTCCTTACTACATCTCAAGCCAAAAGCGGACCATCGTCATTCTCGTTGGAATCAAATACCTATGTAACTTACTGATTCTGGATGTAGGGTCCGCACATCAAATAAACTTCTTATGCGAATTACTGTACTTTAAACACTTTTTCGATGTCTGTTTTTTTTTAAACATTTGTCATGGGAAAAAGCTAAAACACGCCCCTCTCTTTCAAATGATCACCGGGTTTCCATAGTGGAATGATAAATTATTGGAAGATGTCCCGGATCATAACGAATGTTATTTTATGACAGCTGTGACAGTCAGGGTAAATTGTTTTTCCTGCCACATATTTCATAGTATCGGTATGGCCAGTTCTTTATCTTAAAAATGCATCCGTTCTCTGTATGACTTAAAGTTGGTTATTTCTCCTTGTCTTTGCTTTTATAACAATGATGTTGTGGTTCTTTCTTTTCCGTTTTTTGTGCTCTACTTCTTCGAAGGTATCATTCCAAATATATTCAGGGCATCCAGTAATTGATATACTACACAGATCAATGGCATTGCTGTTTTCTTAGTTTTACCTATGATGCAGGGAAATATTTAGATAGGTAGATACTCAGGGGGCCTCGGCGACCCCAAAATGCCCTTGATGTTATAAACAAATAACTGCTGAACTTTATTTAATAAATAAAAATCGAGGTTTTACCAAGTCAATAAGCAGAAAAATCGTGAATATATCTGAACACAGTCAAATATATTTGCAAATGAATTCCTGCTTTATTCTTAGCTCATTAAGTATTACAATAACTTGATCGATCGCTGAACAACATAGATGAATTCATCAATGTGCTAGGGGACTATCTGAAAGAGATTGTACAAAACGAGAAAAATCGCGCCCTTCTTTATTCATCTAGAATGGAAGGGTCACATTCAAAGGAAGGGTCACACAGGATATTGCTTAATTTTTAATGATGGTAGGGAATGGTTGACTCCCAAACGAATAATTTCCCCTGAAAATTGGTGTAGTAAAAAAAAATTATTCAAAATGTTTTACACTCAAATGATTCGGTTTATTATGTGCACGATTTCTTATGTTCTTCATTTTTTGAAACTATGAATATGAAATTAAAATAATTGAGGCTAAAAGTGATTTAATATTCCCCTGTTAGTGAATGTCACATTAAAAAAACTAAATAATATTTGAAGGCCAGGAAGTGTCAGGCATATTGTTTTACAGATCCGCCTCTTCTGTTTACGGTAGAACGGAATTTTCTTGCAATCGGCATTTCAGAAGGTTTATCAGGGTCATGTTTTTACCTTATCAAATAGTTTTTATCTAGACTTGTTTGCTACGCTCCACGATAAAAGCTCATTAAGCTTTTCTTTTCATACCTTCATAGCTATGGGATATGTGACCTGTACATCCGAGGTCCGATCGAAAAGTACCCGGCTTCTATTCAACGGAAAAACAAAACTACTTGTATATTTAGTTAAAACCTAGACTTTAAAATGGACTCTAAGGCCCGGTGCACACATCCGGTTTTTTAACTTGCGTGCAATTTGTACCGCAGTTCCCCACAGCGCCGCACGGTCGCCGCACATGAGTCTCTGTTCTGAAGTAAATTGTTTTCATAAACAAATGGAATATAAATAATAATTAATAAACGGTTGTATCCAGTAACGTCTATTTTGTTTCAAAATACACTTTTTTTTACACAAGTAAGCAAAATAAACACGTTTTCTTCGATAGAATTTTTATCGCAAATGGCGCGAAATGAGTTCGTACGTCATTTCACGGTTATGTGTGCATAGTTGGGCTTCGGTGCCGCAGTGGTGCCGCACGTTGAAAAACAGGATGTGTGCACCAGGCCTAATTCTATATTATCTCCATTTCCAGTAGCTCTCGTACTGAACACATCCTCCTGTAGTTCTCTTACTGGAAGCATTATTCAATGTCACTTTTTGGGACATCCATAAGATACTTCGTCATATTGTATTGACATTTTTTGCATTCTTAAATCTTACCCGTCATCTCCAGCCTATGAATAACTTATTCTGAGTGTATTTCTCCCTTAGTTGTCAGTAAAACTTTCCTTGTGCGTGTATCTTCATTAAATCGTCTGTCTACTCTTACTTGCTTGGCCTAAGTTCGGCTTCAGCCCTTGCTCCTCAAGAACACAAGCAACCACCCTGGCGGGGAACTGGACAAACATTACCTGGAGCCATTTTTGAAGAGTAGAAGGATTGAGGAGTCTGTGTAACAGGCCCACCTCAATTAATAAATGAGTCTCCTTCCTACGACTAGGTCGTTGAGCGAATCGGTCGATAAGCGAGAATCTTAATCATCTATATATATAATTCTCTTACGTGGCACGCAAAAAAGACGTTATTTGTTGCGTTTTGGCAACATTGTGCGATTGTTTGTTTACCATCACGAAGTCTCGCGCCTCAATTGAATTCATAGCGTAATCGGATGAAATTTTATTGAAAAAAATTAATTATAGTCGAAAGCTGTTGTAGTTTGTAATAGAAATCAAAGAAAACGGGGTATCTTTTCAGGGCCAACAATTGTAGTTCAACAATACGCTTGAACTTTAACTTTAGACAACAAACTCAATGAAAAAGTGAGTGGCTCGAGTACTGGGAAAATGTACACACAAAAAACATGCTGGGTATTCAATTTGCAAAGCAGCGATCACATTTCGAGTCAAAATTTGCACAATTTTCATTTGAATTCTGATTTTAGAGGCACTGTATATATCTTTTCTGCAAACAGCAAATTTAGATTGGAAAAAAAATGTTTTTTTTTTTTGAATATCATATTTTGTAAACAATCTATTCTGCTAGGACACATGTCTTCATTGATGCGAGCGAAGCGAGCATAGGTTCGCGCAGCGAACCAGTGAGGATTGCAAAGCAATCCTCCGGGGGTTGGCGAGCTTTAGCGAGCAGGGGGCTGGCCCCCTAGTTTTTATTTATTATGTAAAGTGAAAGAGTCTGGGAAGAAAAAAATTGTAGTGGATTAACCAGAACTTTCGGTCTGGGGGGAAGGGTATCATTGAGTTATCATATATGGAAATGAGAGGTTAAGCAAGGCGAACCAATCACAAACAAAGCACATATTCCGACATCTCATTTGTTGATGTTAGCGACCGGACCGGCAAAATCTGCCGGACTGAGCTACGTTTGTGGCCACAAAAATGGATGAGGTGCGATACGATCTTTCAGTCGCCAATCTCTTTGAGTGGTGGTCTCTTTCATCTAACACCATCGCGTGGACGGTGAATAACCAGTTAGATAAAGTTCCTTGTTGACAACTAATTCCTAAGAAGCGTGCTCGTAATGAAGTACTGCCCTGTTTTCGAAAGAAAAAAAAAACGTTAACACGTTTAATTGTTGCTTCGAGATTGCTGTGTTTTTCAGCAGCGAAGACCACAGCGTTTTCCTGAAATGACCAGGTTCTTGTTATAGGGTGAATGACAAGTTTCTAGATAGGACCCTAATAGTGATTTAAAAAAAAAACTGCTAAATTTGTAGCAGCATTCTCTATTTGTGATCAGAAATGGACTTTTTCTCTTAAAGAGAAACAGTGGACCTTTAAAATAAACTTTTGCAGTTACCCTATTGCTATAAAATTTTCACATGCTGCTTTGTACTAAAAGGCCTATGCAAAAAGTTTGATTCGATGATATTGAGTCAATCGAAGTTATCATAAAAAAGTGATCAAAAGTTTTGGTAAAGTGACAAAAATTGATGGATCCCATTTCATGCATTGACAAAATTTTAATTATCTTAATAGTTTATATATCTAATAAAGTAAAATGTTAATACCGTCTGCGTCTCCGTGGCTATTAAAGTTTTGATTAGTTGTTTGACGTCATGAGTAGGCGGATTTCTAATTCATTATGGTCTTTTTGGATGGAATGAAACACTATAACAAAGAATGGGCTCCCACATAAATTATTTTCTGGATATATGTGTTTTGCTTGGTTAAGGACATTTGAGGCCAAAACAGATTTAACGCACACCAGCCTCCTGTACACGACGGTCTTTGGTTGGATCAATTCAAGTTACGAACTCGCAACCCTAATTGCTAATCACACGACTATTCATTGGGCCCCCGGATTATCAAGAAATTTACAAAGGGTGGCCAAATGACCCGTTTACTTGGAATAAAAATTTCAGTTTTATCTTTTTCCCTGAATTGACTTTCCGACTTTTCCCGAAATGATTTTGAAATTAATTTAGTTGTATTTTTTTAAGTTTACAGTAATCGTTTTTAGTAGAATCTCTATCATAAAAGGAAGTGTTTGTGTGTGTTCTGTCTGTGTGTGGATTGTCCTGACGAATCTATGGCACTTACAATAATAAGATGTGTGATTTGCGATTTTGCTATTTTTTTTCTCCGAATTTTAAAATTTTATGTAGAGCATTTTAAAATGAATTTATTAGTTTTTTCACCATCCTTTCTTTTGTTCCGGAGAGAGAAGCACCAAGATTTTGATATTTTCGCCTAACCTACTGACGTTAGCCTTTGTAACCAGTTTTTTTCACCTTCCGTGTTTCAGATCACCCGTACCTTGGCCGAGGTTCACCTGAAACACAGGCTCCAGCGCGAAACGAATGTCGGGATGTCACGTGATCGATTCAGGCTTTACCAATCTTTCCTTAATTTTTTTCTGGTGACCTCGGTTGACCTCGGAAAGAAGTAGGAAGTAGATTGGGTGACGTCATCCTTTGGAACCATGCCACGTTTTCCGATTCTAGCGTGTTTTGTCAAATGGGAATACATAGAAATCACCGGGGGTTGGCGAGCGTTAGCGAGCAGTGATCAAACCTGACCCCACGAAAAGAACTGTTACGGGCCATGATTTTACATTAGATCTATACCTTATATAATCGATTTTCTTTAAATAAATATTTTTCAATTGAATATTTATATTTCCGCAAGAGATTGTGACGTCACGCCGATTGGATTTCCTCCTAGATCGTTAAAGATAGAATAAAAATTTTAACGGATTTGAAATCTGCGGAAAATCACAAATATATTATAAATAAATTACTGTAATTTATTTATTAACTAGCCTCTTCAAGGCCATCACGACATTGCCTATGGTGTTGGTTTGAGAAGCAAACCAAATCGGAATGCGTAGCAAACACCGGTGGTTGGCGAGCGTTAACAGAGGTCACACCTAACCCCACAAAAGCAACTGTCACAGACAACGCCGCGCTGGCCACGCAGTGGCTAGTATAGTATAGTCTCACCACCTCTCCCTGCATATCGAATACTTCTAAAGTATACCTATGTTTACTGTGATAGACCATATTATATTATTGTAATATTTATTGTATGTGATTTTACCACATTTTGTCAACCCCCCTCCCTCGCTTAAACATTCCATATAAACCTCTCTGCAAAATAATAAGCACACGTACCATTGTCTAGAATTTCTTGCTTCATGTGGCTTTTTAACGATAACGGAACATCTCAATTTGAATTAAGGTAAGTGTATGAATTCGAGATTTAAGTCAGAAAAATATCTTTCTTTTGATTATGGAATTTTAGATATTTTATATTTGATCTTTTGACACTTTGTTTTTGTTTATAATCGTAAAATATTATTCAAAAAGATAATTTGGTTTACTATTTCGAGCTCTAATTCCACTGTTGCCTGC
Organism: Metellina segmentata; assembly: GCA_947359465.1. Classification (NCBI taxonomy): domain Eukaryota; kingdom Metazoa; phylum Arthropoda; class Arachnida; order Araneae; family Tetragnathidae; genus Metellina; species Metellina segmentata. The sequence continues at coordinate 102,587,707 of OX375881.1, forward strand.
ATCCAAATGAGAAATGGGTCATTTAACCCGTATCTGAACAACAGGTATTTACAAAAGTTGGATAAATTTAGTGTTAAGAGGAAGATGCTGAGATTTAAACATTCAAAAAGATGATAAACCTTTTCACAGGGAAAGATTTATTGTTTGGTTGTCAAAATAAGCTTTACTCAAGGCAATGACCCTCAAATGGAACTTTAAAAGGCTCAGCTATCACACATTTAAGACGCGATCAAAAATCATTTATCAAGAAATCTCAAGCGCTTCTTTAAAGGAACATCGTAAAAAGATAAAAAAAATATACTTGGAATGCACATATTTGAACTGGCGTACTCCTAAAATATTTCTTTATAGGTTCAGAGAAAGAGGTTGCCATCATGATACTGATTTTTGTCATTTTAAAGGGAGAACTCTTTCCCAAAAAAACTTTGGAATAGGTTTTCTTATGTAATTGTCCTCCAGTTTAAAACAAAAAGATGAATGGGTTATAAAAATTGTATAAAAACTGGTGGGTTAGGGTGAAATTTATGACTAAAGTCAATCAAAATTCCTTAATTACAAATAGCAAACAATTCCTTTTTATTTTACTTCAGAAACACAAAATTGACTACCACCATTTCTACGAACTGATTCCGTAAGGTGAAATAAATAAACATAGAACCAAACGATAAACTTAGAACAAAAATTCGTGCTTAAGACATCAGTTGTGGAAGCGCTATGTGATTTCATACAACGTATCACACAATTTAACCTTTTGACTATGGCTATACAGGGTGGTCCCGAATTCATGGTACAAACTTTAATGGTAGGTACAGGACATTGTAACAATGATTTATTGTATAGGAATGTATAGTCGCAAGTGAAGCGGTGAGGCGAAAACAGGGGAAATAACGGCCGAAAGGAAAAACAAAGATTTTATTGAAAGCGTTGTTGACAAGTGTCATGTTTACAGTAATTGTTCAAAATTGCGTCCACCAGTATCGATACATGCTTGACAGCGTCGGTGGAGCGATTGGCGTACACGTTCAAAGATGCCTGGTATTTCACGCACACCTGCAGCAGCTACAGATAAGCGAGCGACGAGATCCTCATCTGAGTCAACTGGAGTCTCATAAACAAGATGCTTTAGATGTCCCCATAAAAAGTAATCGAGGCTCGATAAATCGGGAGATCGGGGTGGCCAAGGGACTGGTCCACCACGCCCAATCCATCGAATACCAAACGTGGCATTCAGGTAATTCCGTACATCAATGCTGAAGTGTGCTGGCGCCCCATCGTGCTGAAACCACATGCGGTTACGAATGGCGATCGGAACATCATGCAGCAGTTGTGGTAACACTTCTTTCAGAAAAATAAGATAGCTTCCGCCAGTGAGCCGCGTGGGTAGTAAGTATGGGCCAATCAAAAAGTCGTTCACAATACCAGCCCACACATTAATACTGAAACGTTGTTGAAACGCATGTCGACGCGTTGCATGTGGATTATCGGTTGCCCACACATGGGAATTGTGCGCATTAAAAACACCCTCGCGTGAAAATGTCGCTTCATCTGTAAATAGCACATAATCTACGAAATCCGGCTGCAACGCACATTGCTGCATCACCCACAGGCAGAAGTTCACGCGGCGAGGATAATCTGCCGGATTCAATGCTTGTACTTTCTGAAAATGGAAGGGGTGTAAGCGATTTTCGTTTAACACTCTGCATACAGTCTGATGACTCACACCTACGTCACGCGCAACAGTTCTTGTGCTTGACTCGGGTCTATCAGCCACAATGTTCAAGATGCTTTCTTCCAGCCTTGGAGTGCGTACAGCTCTTACTCGACCAGCGCCATGTCTGTTGACGTCGAACGCACATGTTTCACAAAGTTGACGATGTAACCGTTGAAAAATTCTATGATCCGGCATTCGTCGATCAGGATACTCCGCGCGATACATTCGTAACGCAGCTCTGCCGTTACCATTTGCACGGCCGTACATGTAATGCATGTCTGCTTTTTCTGCATACGTAAAGTCACCCATCGTCTACGGCAGCACAATTGTGAATGGCGCTTTTCCCTACTGCGATGCATCATGTTCAACAGCGGCTAGACATCTACTGCCCTCTACCGGCAATGATACCAACCGATCACTCCATTTCTCTTTCCTTTTATTTCCCCTGTTTACGCCTCACCGCGTCACTTGCGACTATACATTCCTATACAATAAATCATTGTTACAATGTCCTGTACCTACCATTAAAGTTTGTACCATGAATTCGGGACCACCCTGTAGATATAACAAGCGCGATTCTTTGTTGGCGCTATTCTTATAATTTTCAAGGTACAACTGCTATAACGGCCGTAGTTGAAATTCTTTCTTGGCGCGATTCTTAAAACTTTCAAGGTACTACTGATGTACTGGCCGTTGTTTAACCTTTTGACTACGGCTATAGATATAACAAGCGCGATTCTTTGTTGGCGCGATTCTTACATTTTTTCAAGGTACAACTGTTGTAACGGCCGTAGTCTAAATTCTTTCTTGGCGTGTTTCTTATAACTTTCAAGGTACAACAGTTGTACTGGCCGTTGTCTAAATTCGTTCTTGGCACGATCATGGCACAACTGCTGTACCGGCCCTAGTCTACAGATTAAATTCAAATTCTTGGCGCATTCATGGTACAACTGCTGTATCGGACGTAGTCTAAAAAGGTTAAAGAATAAACTCGTTTATTGTCCAACGTAACTGAACTAGAAACTCGCCGGAATCGGACTATATTTTAAACAACCCATGGTATATTTGTCTGCCTTTTAGGCCTAAAGTATACCTGAAGAAACTTCGAAACCATCTGTAAAAAACGCCTTATTTGACTTTAAGTCCCTCCTACAAGCTACTCGGCAATATTTTCAACACTCGGGGATTCACACGCATAAATCCTTTCTGCATCCTGCAGTCTTCCCAGCATTACTTCTAGCTACTTCTTACTACACTGCTCGAAAATCTCAAAGCCTTTAGAGGGTAAATCCTTCAAATCTCGTCCATCAAAATCTGAGCAATTTTGCTAAAGACGAGATATCTTATCGTTAAGATATTGCCTATTTTTATACGATGGCGAAATCCAGATCTGGAAAGCTTTCTTCTATTGACGAGATATCTCGTCTACCAAGATATGGTCAGTTTTGTTAATGACGAGATATTTCGTCGGGATAAATACCAAGAGGGTTGAAACGAGTTCCAATGTACTAACTACTCGGCTACCAGGTCCCATGTTATCTCCTTATAGATCCTTCAGATTATCATGGTTCGTTTTGAATTCCTAAAATTGATTCTTAGATTTTAGTGTTCAGGTTACCATCACAAAATAGATACCGATGTATACTCTATAAAAAAAAATCGACACAAAAATAAGGTGCAGAATTACATTGCCGGGCTCGATCAACTTGGGAACGGCACTGACTGGGGACGTATAGTCTTTAGTGACGGGTCTCGTTTCCAACTGTGTCTGACGACAACCACAGACGGGTAGAAGACGTCCAGGGCAGCGTGGGGATCCTGCCCTTACTATCGCACGCCACATACTAGCGCGTCTTTCTTGGAATGGCTCCGCGTTGCGTGGACGGTTCTATTTAAGACCGTAGGTAGATCGGTAGATTTTAAACTCGCAAAAAGTGAATCGATTCTTCAGTTCGATTCTTTCGTAACTTGTTTTGATCCACAGTGAGCTATGATTACATTATTTACTTGTTAAAATACTACCAGAACTGGACCCGAAGTGGGGAAATGTATTAATACTCAAAATAATTTGAACATGTTTGTGAATTTACCGTTCCCCTCGTGATGAAAATCGAATTGCATTTCGAATTCATTCATTCAATAAATGTGCTTCAAAATCATTGAAGACACGAAAAAAGACTACCAGACAAGTAAATAATCATAGCTCACTGTAGATCAAAACAAGTTACGAAAGAATCGAACTGAAAATCGATTCACTTTTCACGAGTGTAATATCTACCGACCTACCTACGGTCCTAAATAGAATCGTCCATGCAACGCGGAGCCATTCCAAGAAAGACGCGCTAGTCACGCCACATATGTCCACAACAGGAAGTTATGGTCTGGATTGCCATCTCCTTTGATAGCCGGACCCCCTTGGTAGTCATTTCTGGCACACTTACAGCACAGCGGTATATAGAAGACATTCTACGACCGGTTGTAACTATTCCTTTTGCCACACCCCGAACTTATTTTCAACATGATAATGCCCGGTTGCAATGAATTGTCTTCAAGCGTTCACAATACTTCCTTGGCCAGCTAGGTCTCCTGATCTCTCTCCCATAGAGCAAATTTGGGACGTTATGGGAAGGCGATTATAACGATCCCGGAATGTTGACCATTTAACCCGACAGTTGAAGACAAATTTGGCAAGAAATTTCGCAGGACACCATCCGGAACTTTTTCAGTGTATGCCACGCCAAGTGACAGCTTGCATCCAGGCTAGAGGTGGACCAACGCCTTATTGACTTCCTCCTTTTGTAACGGTCAAACTCTGAAATAAATCATTCAATTGTTCTGAAATTTTAATCGTTTGTTTTTTATGTATGTCGTTTACATCCATAATTTTTTTTTATCGCAATCGGACAACTCCTTGGTGCGTCGATTTTTTTATTATAAAATGAAATGATTCTTATATGATTTGATATTTATGTCATTAATGCTAAGATCGGTTTCACTCCTTTGTCCTCTTTATTACTATAAGCTTTGTTTCCATTCTTTTTTTTTTGAACTCCCAAACAAAATGAGATCGAATGGTAAAGGATGATAACAATGGACCCGCTATTGTGTCTTTCTACATTATCTACCGAGCGAACTCAATCAGGGTGACCTTTATCTGTTTATAACGGCTCTTCTTGGTGCCAAAAGCATCCAATCTCGAAAACTTTGTTATACAGCACGTAAACAAGGAAAAGGAAGAAATTCCGAATCACAAACTAGTATTATGTTGCATCAACTCTAATCTGGAAGTGTTGAAGATGTGAGGTGTAAAATCTCTCCAATAAAGTGCACGTTATATATATATAAATATCCATAATATTTTCATTATGGTAATAATAAATTAATGTACTGTAATTATTTTTCATTGCAAATTTTTATACAGTATTCAATGAAGTTTTAAATTTAATAAAATTTTTATACGTATCAGTGATGTACTGACCCGCTTCATAATTGGTTCTGCAGCAATTGTCCGAATTGCTATCTGGGACCACGGTAGCTAGATTGGAAGAGCAACGGATTAAAAACCAGAGGGTTACGAGTTCGAAAAACGATCCAAACAAAGATCATCGTGTACATGGGGGCTGGTACACGTTAAATGTGCCGTGGTATCAAATGTCCTCACATTGGTGAGGTGTGTAAGTTTGGAGAGTGGGGTGCCAGCTCAGGTGTCGACTTCATCCTTTGATCGCGGTTTAAAATTAAGAGAAGTCCTCGGAGATTTCTATTCGGTATTGATCCCGGATAACCGACAATACCCTGTTGTGTTGTTCCAGTGTGGCGTTTATCCAAATACCAACCAACGGAATTTACACATGTTCAGTATGATACTCGTGGGAACATGACTCCCGACACAGATCACGCATTGGTTTTTGTGCCTTTGGAGCGAGAAGAATGTTAAAAGTTGCGATCTTCTGTCCTGGCCGCAGTCAGTATGTCATTACTAGAGCTCGGATATTGCATATTTTGCATATCCCTTTTTTAGCCCCCAATGTTGATAGAAATACGTATTGAATGTTCTTTCAGCAATTTGTAACCAAAAAAACCTCATTATAAAGGAACCTTATTATAATCGACGTCACTTGTAATAGAAATTAAGCAAAGTGAAAGACCATTTAAATTTTGTTATTCACTATTCAACTAGTTACCATCGTACCCGCCTAGGCCATTCGGTGTATCGCCACGTAATTTTGCTCAACGTTTGCTCAGTGCGTTGAGAAGGAAGATTTTCAGAAGCAAGCCTTGGCACCCCTCAATGACAAAGCACACTTGTAATCGCCATCACACATTAATTCCACTATTTCAAATTTTTTAATTCAATGTGTGGTAAGGACTTGATTTCAAAGGTAAATAGAATAATTTGCAGCAATTTCATTTTCAGTGTAAGATAAAATAAATTAATTCCAAGATATTTCATTGACAAATAATAAAACCGTAAAACTGACTTATCAACTGGACACTAAAAGTTACCCGAGTTCAGTTTCGTTTGCCGGCGCATCAAAGCCACATGGGAGACGAGAAACTTCTTAAACACGAGCCCGTTATCCTAAACACTCGTGCGCTACGACGTTACTTTATCCTCCTCATTATCCTTTTTGTAAGAATGCATTTTTTTTGCAATTTTGCATAATTGGGGGTTTTAGTGCATATTTTGTGATTTTGAAATGCATATTTGGGGTCACATTTTTGCATATCGATCCGAGCTCTAGTCATTACATCTTGGTTGCGGAAACCGGTGTATTGGCACAACCATAACGATATCTTCTATAAACATGGAACTCAATACAGTAGAACCTAATTATAACGGACTAATAGGGGCTGAAGGTTATCCGTTTCAATGAAAATCCGGTTTATGACAGATAATTCTTATTTGGCTGTAACGCAGCAAGGTATACATCAATGAAAGTACAGTAGTTAACTATATAAAGTGTTTACTATATATAAAATAAAAAACAGCCTTCAACATAGGTTGAATTGAAAAAGATTTGTACGAAAACACTGCATTAATCTTTAGAACAAAAATGTTGTTGATCGTGGATCATGTTGATTGCTTTTATTCATAGGTGTGAAAAACAAATTTATTTTCTGCTGGGTTCGTTTGCTGCTTTATTCTTCAGTTAATAACTGACGGAGGTGCCTTAATGTGTTCATAATATGCAAACACATTTTCATTTGGCGATTGTTTAACATACTGCCGACCAACCGGTATGGTGGTTAAGGTGTTAGCCTCCAGATATAAGAAGGTTCCTGGTTCGAATCCGGGTCAGTTCATGGATGTTTGTAAACATATGATGTAGAGGCAGCTGGTGCACCTTTAATCTGTCGTGGCCGAAAGTACTCACGTTGGGTTGGTGTGGACGTTTGGAGAGTGGGTTTCCAGCTTAGTTTTCCTCGTCATCTGACAGCGGTTCAAAATTACGTGTCGATACAACGAATGGCCTAGGCTGGTACGATGGTAACTAGTTGAATAGTGAATAACAAAATTTAAATGGTCTTTCACTTTGCTCAATTTCTATTATAAGTGACATCGATTATAATAGGGTTCCTTTATAATGAGGTTCTACTGTATATGTAAAAAATGCCCCTCGGAGGCACATCTTTGCGTGTGTATGGACTTCACAAACCCAAGGTATCCAAATGATCAGGGTTTTTTTACCATTTAGTTGACAGCCGCTGGTAAACATGGGAATCGTTACCCCAGGATTCCCAGGCTATTTTTTCTCTCCATCCTTTATTTTCACAACTACTGGAAATTGCGTTTGCCGTAGCTTGGCCAAATATGGCCCTCGCACCATCAAACCCAAAACCAACCATAAAAAAAAAGGAACAATGGATTGCGAGTCACAATTTCCCTAAAGCAGTTCCCATCAGTATGCTTGTGCAACTGAGAAGAACTGCTTTACAAGATGCATACAAGATGTGTTCCGTCGCTCTTCTTCAGGTAAACAAACAATTTGTCTGAATCAGCGAAGTGGAATATGACTAAGTAGGCTTGAATGACAATATTACCTATTCTAGCTTTGGCAAGAAAGGTGACAACTTTTCTGGAGACCGTTCGGAAATACATAAGGTCGTACATACGTCAACCCCCGATGAAAACAAAAAGGTATCCGTGTAAACCAGTGAAATTCAAAGATTCGCACCATTTGGCTTAGGCTTCTCGTTTTGACATATTGAGAGAATCAGCGAGGTGGAATCTGTACTAGTAGGCCTGAGTGACAACATGGCATATCCTAGCTTTGGCAGCAAAGGTGGTAACTTTTCTGGACACCATTTGGAAATACAAAAGGTCATCCAACCCATGATGAAAAGAAAAAAGTACACCATGTACCATATGGTACTAGCCGACCCTTTTCCCTAACACGTGGACGCTGGAATGTTTCGAAATGCAAAAACAACTTCAGACTTTGCACGTGCGGGTTTTCACAAAATACCGAAAGAGAGTATTTTCCCATCGGCGGCCCGGCGTTCCGTTTGATCCATAGACACAGCTGGAGTTTCCGTCGGTTCCCTAATCCCATGTCTGGGATGAAGATTTGCTGTGGGGAACTCAAGTCGGCATCACAGATGGTTTTCGAATCTGTGTGGGGGTGTTTCTGTTCTGGAGAGGACATAAACATCTCTAGAGGGCTCGGATTTCACCCCCTCTCGTGGGCAGCTGCGGTTCTGTGGAGCGAAGCGAACGTGGATTTTAGGGGAATTCGGATTCGAGATTCGACGAGAGACAGACGTCTCTGTTTGCCATTTTTTACTTTGGCTTCAGGCAGGATTCGGTTGTCAATGGCTGTGCCCTTAATTATCTTTTTAAATTTTCTTGTAAATATTTAATTTATGTAAATAAATAGTTTAATTTTAAACCAGCTGTCCGTCAAATTCTTACATGACGGTACAGCTTATTAATATGGTGGCAGCGGGGTTGATAGATTAAAACAGCCTCGACAAGTAAATCGAACCTGCCGTTTTGCCTGAAAGAGAAGGTCGATAGAACTTCGCAACCAGAAGTTCGGATTGTCATTTCTGCTGTAGGATTGTCATTTTCGCTGAAACCTGATAGAACTGCGCAACCAGAAGTTCGGATTTTCGCTGGAGACCGTTTCCCTTGTCTTAGAGAAAGCGAGAAGGAGGTACCGGAGTCACCGACCCCATCCATCACCGAAACGGAAACTCGTCGCAAGAAGTTCTGGTTTCGGTTTCGAGTTGCCGGTCCTTTTCAACGGAGCGTGAGCGGAATCGACGGAAAGTTCGACAAGTCCAGTTCATCAGGGGAATAGATTCCCCATCGGTTCGTCCAGAGGTCATCTTGACCGTTTATTATTGGGAAAAAGTTCCCATCGGTTCGTCCAGAGGTCATCTCGACCGTTTATTATTGGGAGAAGCTCCCATCGGTTCGTCCAGAGGTCATCTTGACCGTTTATTATTGGGAAAAGTTCCCATCGGTTCGTCCAGAGGTCATCTTGACCGTTTATTATTGGGAAAAAGTTCCCATCGGTTCGTCCAGAGATCATCTTGATCGGTTATTATTGGGAAAAAGTTCCCATCGGTTCGTCCAGAGGTCATCTTGATCGGTTATTATTGGGAAAAAGTTCCCATCGGTTCGTCCAGAGATCATCTTGATCGGTTATTATTGGGAAAAAGTTCCCATCGGTTCGTCCAGAGGTCATCTTGACCGTTTAATATAGGTTCATCGCGAACCGTTTTTTTCGTCAGTGGCGCAGGGTTATTTGTGCGCGTTGTGGAAGAGGTCGAGACGACCTACACCAGTGGGCTTTCAGCCGAAGAGTGTGTTTGTGGGCTTTTTAGCCGAAGATAGTGCAGTGCAGTGCAGTGTTTCCACCCGTGATCCAGCCTGTGGACAGTGGTGCCAAGTGATCCAAGTCAGCAGATACAGGTTAGTGCCATTTCCCTATTTTGTCACTGTGACTAAGTTTCAAGAATTGTGTAATAGCTAAAATTTTGTTAATATCAATTAGTGTGGTCACTCTAAAGGAAATTGATTTAGCTTAAGTATCTTGAATCTGTATTGTGTATATGAGAATTGCTAAATTATGGTATGGTATGTCGTAAAAATTATTGAATTGGGTGTTGTGCAAGAGCAAAATAGAGAAGTAATTTTGAATTCTCGAAATGGCGTACTTGGGCAAAGGTAGGAAAGAAGATCTAGAGGAACTAGCTGATCTTTTGGGAATAACGGTTACTCCGGGATTATTTGCACCCCAAATTAAGGATTTAATCATCTCGCACGATTCCTACGATGAGGAATGCACAAAAGTGGCGTTAGAAAGGGTTATACAAGAAAGAAAGGATAGAGAAAGGGTTATAGAGGAGAGGGAGAAAAAAGAACAAGAGAGAGCGGACATGGAACAAGAAAGACGGTATAACATTGAGCTTGAAAAACTACGGATTGAGGCATCCCGACCAAAAGCCCAGGGAAGAACATTTTTCCCAGCGAAGGTAAGGGAGGAGAATTACCCACCGGCCCCCACTCGAGAGAGGAAGGATTTTTTCCCGCCTAGTTCCCCGGGAGAGAAATTTGACACTTCTGACCGGAGACGTATGCCGCGGTGTTTTGAGTGCAACGCGAGCGATCATTTAAGGCCAAATTGTCCGAGGTTGGGGAAAATGGTGTTTGTAGAACCGATAAATCGACGACTCGGAGGGGAGGCCGAACATGAATTACTGATGCCGTATCTACAAAAGAGATCTGAGCAAAGTAATTCAGTTGAAACCCGCTTGCAGAAGTGTGGGGAAAATGTTTCGCGGAGGGAAAAAGTGTCTGTCCAGTTAGTTACGGCCCCGTTGGCGATAAATAAGACCGACGCGGAGTTGAGATCGGGCGAGCCTATTAGTCTTCCTATGACAGAGGCTAACGACCAGAAAAAAGAACTAAAGGGGCAGAGAGACGACGATGTTTCTGGAGGGGAGAAAGTAAGTCCTCAAGTAGCCAAGTTATGCTCTCCGAGGGTGGTAATCCAGACCGACACAAAGGTGTGATCGAAAGAACCGTTAGTTCTTCCAGTGGGGGTAGCAAGTAAAACGACGGGAATTATTTTCCTGGAAATACCGAATAGCAGTAAAGGAAAGATAACGGAAGGAGGCCCAGGGTTAGAAGAAGAGTTACAGGTGTCCGTTTCCGTTCCGGAGGAAACTTTTGAAATAGGTCACGTGGGCCAAAAGGGGAAAAGAAAAGAGTTGCTAGTGAGTGAAGGGGTGAAGCCAAGACCTTTAGCGTTAGATTCCGGAGCCGGATCAGATTGGGACCCACAACTTACACCGTTAGTGTTTTCCACGGTACACGTGAGCAGCGTTTACGCCCCGGCAGAATTGGTGCACGCGAAGAGTATAAAAACCCCAGACACCTTGCGGTATGAGAAATGGCTAGGACCCAAACAAAATTGTCACGAGATTGGCAGGAATATGAAATCGGGAGGGTATTGATGATTTTGGCAATACGTCGACCAAAAAAATTGGAAATTCCACGATCGAACACTGATTTGGGAAAGAAAAAAAGAATTTAATGCCGACAGTCTGAGTCGCGCTTCTCACGAAAATTCAAAGAGCTAAATAAAATGTAATTGAGGAAGATTTGTGTTGTATAGTGTATTATTATTGCGAATCATGTTTTGAGTTGAGTGAAATGGAGATTTTTGTAGTTATGGGCATTTCACTTAAATGTTTCTTTATTCTTGCTGGAGATTTTAAGTGCTAAAATTGGGAATCATGTTTGCTCGGAGTGAAATTGGTAGCCTTGTAACTATGAAATATTCATTCAATGATTTCAATATCTTTTGCTGAGGATTTTAAATGTTAAAAGTTGTAAACTATGTTTTGCGTATGGTGGAATTGATTTCTTGTATCTATGTTCTTCACTCGAGTACTTTTCGCTGAAGGCTACGTGCAAATTTAAATTATGTTTTGTGAAGAGTGGAAATTAATTTTGTGTTTAGGATGTTTTCACTCAGTCATTCTAAACAACTGTCAAAGATTTGTAGTCTTAAAATTGCAACTCATGACGTGTGTTGAGTGAAACTTAGGAATTTGGTTTTCGCTTAACAAGTTTGATATTTTATATATGTTTTGGTGTATTTTTTTGGTTTGTTTAATGAAAGTATTATTATAGTTCGTGTGGTTTGTTTATTCTGGGTTCGCTTAGCGAAAATATTGAATTTAGAAATATGCTTTGTTGTATTTTTGTCTGGTTAATGGAATTTGTATAGTTCGTAATGTGTATTCAAATTTGGGTTTCGCTTAGCGAAATTCTTATATGTGATGTGGTTAATGTGATTTGGTTTTAGTTTTAACGAATTTGGTATAAGTCTTAAAGTTTAGTGTTTATTTTGTTTTTATTTTAATTTGGTATTTGAGCCTTGAGTGACCATACTGTAAGGGAGTAGAAAGTTACTCCGATATATGAATTTTAAATTGATTGGATTTAACTTGCCTTACACATATTCTTGAGTCACGGTTTCAGGATATGGCGGTGGTAAGTGATCTGTTATTCTGAATTGCCAGTGGGTGATTATCCGTGCGTCTGTGGATGCGTACGTTGAAAACTTTTCACCTTTGGGAAAAGTTTTTTCAGTAGTGGGGGCGGTTGTACCATATGGTACTAGCCGACCCTTTTCCCTAACACGTGGACGCTGGAATGTTTCGAAATGCAAAAACAACTTCAGACTTTGCACGTGCGGGTTTTCACAAAATACCGAAAGAGAGTATTTTCTCTTCGGCGGCCCGGCGTTCCGTTTGATCCATAGACACAGCTGGAGTTTCCGTCGGTTCCCTAATCCCATGTCTGGGATGAAGATTTGCTGTGGGGAACTCAAGTCGGCATCACAGACGGTTTTCGCATCTGTGTGGGGGTGTTTCTGTTCTGGAGAGGACATAAACATCTCTAGAGGGCTCGGATTTCACCCCCCTCTCGTGGGCAGCTGCGGTTCTGTGGAGCGAAGCGAACGTGGATTTTAGGGGAATTCGGATTCGAGATTCAACGAGAGACAGACGTCTCTGTTTGCCATTTTTTACTTTGGCTTCAGGCAGGATTCGGTTGTCGATGGCTGTGCCCTTAATTATCTTTTTAAATTTTCTTGTAAATATTTAATTTATGTAAATAAATAGTTTAATTTTAAACCAGCTGTCCGTCTAATTCTTACATGACGGTACAACCATGTAAACCGGTGAAATTCAAAGATTCGCACCTTTCGGCTCGTCCCTCTCCCTTTGTCATATTGAGATAATGGTTCTAAGAAAACAGGACGCATTTTCGAAGACAACTTATCTTCATTACCATTAACGTCAGAATGGGCGAGGACCCACTGCGAACTGATATCAACATCGTTTAAATCCACCATTCTGTGTACGATGTATAACAAAACTGCACAGATCTGGATGGAAGAGATACTTGGTCATTAGAAGAAAACCGACAAGATCTCGTCGTCATAAAAAAAAATCGACAATATCTTGATAACGAGATATCTCGTCATTAGTTGGAGGGTTAGCCATCACTTGGAGGGTTAAAAAGGAGATCTCAAATTCCGAACATATCAAGGAAGTAGTCGCATCATTAAGGTCCGACGGTTCAGGCCAACCCATTGTTATGTTCAGTTACATCTACATAGCATTTGTCGTCCTCTTTCCATGCGGTTGCTTTTCTCGTTCAATGCTAATGTCGTCACAGCAGGTGTAGACCCTTCATTGATCAAGGAACAGGAGATTACTCCCAATTCATCCCTGTGTGTGTGTGCGTTTCGGCAACAGGTGTAGACGCGACATAAGGTCACTTTTTCATCGCGATGGCATTATTAGACAACATTTGGCGTCAAATACTACTCTATCAGGACAAGAATGGTTTTCAGCACTGGCGCCGAGCAGTTTATGACCGAACTTAAAATGTTTTGACAACTGCACCATTACTTTTTGATGTAAATAAAAGTTTATTTGTTTTCTCAGCTGCAGCGTGATCATTTGCGTTCTCTGCGGGAATAACGTGAGGTTTTTTTCATTTTAAAAGAAACTGACAATTTGTGGAAATATGCAAACACTCAATATAAAAATATGTATGGAGAAGACTTGACGGTTTCTGTCTGTTAGTGAACTGTCGTAATATTCACCAATTTAGAAAATATTTTCGGAATGAATGAGTCTTCTCTTCCGTTTTCATATTCCCATTTGAACTGGCGTAATATAAATAAGTGGCGCATTTCATGATTTCGACTGTTTTCAAACAAGTCTACGTTGCTTGTCTAATTAACGAAAGTTCGATTTACGTTAGTTAAGTAGCTTGTAAATTTTCGTTGATTGTAACACCAAACGACTTTAAGTTTTATTCCATCCCGTAATCCCCCAGTCGTGTGAGAATCTGTAGTATTATAAGCGTAAAGAGAGTAAGGGTTGCGAGTTCGAATCCAACCAAAGACCGTCATGTTAAATGGGACTGGTGCACGTTAGATTCGTCGTGGTCTCAAATGGACTCACGTTGGTGGGTGTGGTAATTTGGAGAGTCGGGTGCCAGCTCAGGTGTGACCTCGTCATCTGACCTTGGTTCAAAATTACCTGGTGTTGTTATTTACCTTCGGGTATGATCCCGGTATGTCTTCAATAGCTCGTTGACGTGCTCCAGTGCGACGTTAGTTAATATACCTACCCATAAGATACTCAGAAGAAGCAAACTGTACATAAACCCATTCAAAAGTTAAGGAACAAGTCAACTTCTTAGAAACAAGCCATTGGTAAGCCATTATTTGCAATAAATTTAACATAGAAATATGAAATTTGTTACAGAGGTTTTAGTGTTCATAGTGTATACTTCTGAAAATCATTTTAGTGTTTCTTAAAACTTCACTGTAATAAAAAACTAAATTGAAACTAAAAATAAGTGAAAAAATAAATCTAAATGCTATATGTTTATTTATAGATTGAGTGCATGGCACCTTCAACACTCGCTAATCAGCGCTAGACAGTTACTGCGTAAAGTCAGATCCCTTGATTTGTTACATTGCTCTATTACAGAGTGCAGGATTCGCTGGATTTATCAAATATGAAGATAAATGCAAACTGTCCAGACATCACATAGATACAATTTTATCGCTCACTCCATCGATGCTTTTCAGTGCAGTTTCTCGATGGCATAGAAAGTATTTATCAAAGTGAAAATAACTTTTTTTCCAACGACGATTACTTTTGTAGGAAGTTTATTCTTTTGACAAAAACAATTGCGCAGATTACTTCATCTTGCTTTATTAAATTCCATTTACTGCCAATGACCTTAGGAGTACTCCAGCTTCTTTCCTTTGAACAGTGTAACGGCTGAATGAGTACTCGTTTATGTATCAGTTTGTTGGCGCGGTTCGCACAAGAGTTGAGTCAACATTTTGGCAATCAAGAACATACTTAATAACTCACTAAATTCTCCAACGCTATTCACATTCCACATAATATATAGTTCATGGCTTTTTGTCAGAAAATATAATTTCCAATCTGAATTTCGGTCTCGCTTCTTACGGTTAGCGCTATAGGTTGAACAGGCTCTGGGTTCGAATATGGTTTGGCCATTGACGTTCGCGGTGCTTTAAAATGTACTTTAATCCTTAAGTCTCTGTTTCATTAGCCCTCATAGTGCAACTAATGACAGCAGAGTGTTAACTAAACCGCAGAGCCTGAATTTGGTTCAATTTGTATGTCGACTATAAGTCACGTGATTGCTCTGAGAAAAAAAATTCTAAGTTGACCGATTTATTTTCTTATCGCTTTGTTTGGCAATGAACATGTTATGACAGGGTAAGTGTGCGAATATGCATTTCTGACGATAAAAGTGGTGAAATCGCCAAAGTCTAGCCATTTGATTACTCAAGGGAACAATCAGATTATGGATGGGCGTGTTAACCCAACCCGTGGATAAATTATATGATGAATGTCTCAGTAGGTTTAAGCAGACCATTACTAGTCCCCAAAGACTTAAGCAAGAGTTATTTAAACAAACACTGTATAACCAATGGCGTACAAGATATCCTAATCGCCAAGTTGGAAAAAAGGTAGCAAAAATTCATTAATTACAACCCTGAGAGTGTCAGCACAAAAAAGTCATGTACACTCATATTTTTAAACAATCAGTGCACTCGTTCAGCCTATATACAGTTATTAAAGTCTTCAGGCGTAAACAGATAAGGATGACAGTCTATTAAGATTTAAGAGAATCGAACCTTTTTCGTCATCTTATGGTAGCCCTGTTGGTAGAGTGGCGTATTGACAACAGCAGAGTTGGGAGAAAAGATCTCCGTGTACTTGGGCTGACCTCAAATGTCCTCATGTCGGCGTGGTGTGGAAATTTCGAAAGAGGGGTGCCAGCTCAGGTGTTGACCCCGTGATCTGACAGTAATTAAAATTAACAAGAACTGTCCTTGGATCATTTCCTTCGGGATTGATTCCGGACCATCATCGTTGTGTCGCTCAAGTGCGACATAAATTTACCTACCTACTTTAAACAGATTAGGATGTTGTATGTTCTTAAGATTTAAGAGGAATTCAACCTTCGCCGCCATCAAGCAATGTATAAATTTCACTCGCACGAACCAGTTGCACTTTTCGTTTAAACTTTTCCAAGCCCGACCATCTTTTTTACCTACTAGGGGGCTCCGCCAACTGCTCGCTTACGCTCGCCAACCCCCGGGGATTGCTACGCAATACTATTTGATTTGCTTCGCAAACCAACATTCCTTTTACATATGCCATTTGGTTTGCTACGCAATCCCGTTTGGTTTGCTTCGCAAACCAATACCTCTTTCGCAAGTGATCTCACTTTTTTTTACTTTAACACTTAATGCACCCTAAACTAATAGCCGCATAAGTAAAAAATGTTCTGCATCTTGTTCCCTGTACAATTTTAAGTAAACCCTGTTAATTTCCAAACCTTACGATCTGTACTTTGTACTTTCTCGGTAAATCGTCTAAGAACAGAGGGAAAAAAAGCGAGACTTTTTCCTCGCTAAATAAAAATAAATCATTTTTATGGCAATTGTTGCTACGATAAATTAGATATCTGGCAAACCCGATAGTCAAAAATACAACCCTCATATGCTCCACGAATTTGCTCCGCGAAATAAAAAATACGAAATTTGTGTCACCAACTTTTGATTGCATCGAATTTATTTATGAACCAATTTTAAAAATAATTGTAACGTAAGAAAGAGTACATTCTGAGGTATGCTGCGATATTTTCAAAATTAAAAACTAATAGTAATAAGATATAGATACGGCAGTTTAAAAAAAATAACAAAAATGTCCCGATTTTTCCCGAATTTCAAAATAATATTATCAAGAACCAAATTGAAATTAAAAAAAAAACTTCACGAGCTGCACAAATTTACGTTGAGAGGTACTCTTTAAAAAAAACTCACGGCTGAAGACTAAAAATTTTTATGTGTTTTGCTCACTCGCGGAAGAAATTTCTTTTCTTCAATTTTGACACTTAATAAACCCTAAACTAATAGCTGCATCGGAAAAAAATCTTAATAATTGTCCAGGGAATACGGTGAAGAACAAACCATGTTAATTTCGTTTTTTTCCGATCAGTACTGTCCGGGAAACCGTCTAAGAATCGAGCTAAACAACACAGTTTTCAATCCTGCGGCGGCGGCGGTAACTTTTTTTTAATATAGAGAGATATAGAGAAATGGGAAGACTATGAATCAAGTGAAAGAGTGTGAAGTTCGCGAGGAAAGACAATTTCACCTCCATCAAATGTCTTCATCAGTATCATTTCATTATCTAGCCTCTTTCTTAGTCTCTCCTAAAGAAAAAGTACAATGCCTGTTCTTCTTACACGGGCGATCTTGTAAATCACTCGACGATTGAATCTTCCAAAATTGAGTCAAAGTTTGCAACAGTGCAACTCCTAGAACTACATAGAATATATTTTTAAAAAGTATTAAACACCAGATTACATGGCCTACTTAAGTTGGTTGCCCTGTGCAATCAAGTTCTTCAACGATCGAAAAACGTTAATTTTAGCCGTCATGTGGTATATATTCTTTAAACTACATCTTTATTGCAGGTAGTAAAACACCTATAACTCCTATTTTAAAACAATCGACAGCCTAGCTTTAGAACAAGCTCAAGCTTAAGCTGCATAACGTGCTGATTTCTATAAATTATAACATGTATTACAGTGCAGTATCTTATCTTCCCAACTACCACTAAATGAAGAGTTTGATGACTGTTTAAAGACCTTCAATACATCGTTATCCGTCTCCTTTCTAATGTATGTCACTGTTTCAATTTGTTTTGACTGTTCTTAATCATGTGTTCTACTTTCTTTGCATGTGCCTTTTTGTGGCACAGTCTAGATTTAAAAATTTATACTCACATGAAGATGTAGAGAGATGATTGTCCAAAAGATCCCATTCCTCAAGATCAGCCATAGTGTCACGTGTCAGCCTGAAAAGAAAGAGAATTATCAAACCGCTTTATCGGTGAGAATCGGTCTTTGATAAAAGAACAACTTGAAATCGTACAATGGGTTCAGATATGACAGATAGCTGATAAAATAGTCTTTCGCAGCACTCTCTGGAAACCGCTTGAGGCACTAAGATCCGAAGTTTTTGTTTTTTGTTTTGACGAAAAGCAATTAACGTGAATTGATTAAACAGGAAACTTTCAAAGAAATTTGAAATATCTATTTGGTGAAAAGGGAAACACAGCAAAGCGTGGCAGAAGTGAATGGGAAAAATCAATAGTCACAATAGTAAAATACAATAGTGAACGTCACTGGAAGTTTTACGATTGGTTTTAAGAAGCTTCCAGAAAGTTCTATTATGCCACTATCAAAAATACAAAATAAAATATTTAAATTTAAAGGAAAAAGTAGTTAGGGGAAATATCGTCTGCGTTCAAAGTCTATTGACATTTTAAAACCCGGAACTCTTTTCGCTTTCTTTTAGATATTTATCACGTGTCCAGTGACAATATATATTTTGTAATTTTTAGAGTGATGCCGTGCAGATAAACTATTAGGCCCGGTGGCGATTATCCAAACCCTCATAGGTACTACAACTGGGGGCGGGGCTAACCGTAACGGCCAATGATCGCGAGCGCTGGATAGGAATCTCCTTCACTACGCTATAGACAACTGAAATCCTGTCTGATCCTGTTTGCAGTGTAATAATTATATAAGTTAGTGCTTTATGTATGCTTTTTGTTACATCAGAATGGTCCTAAACCAGGGTTGGATACGACACCATCATCCTAAAGCAAAGGGGACGGCAGAGGGGCGGAAAAATATCAGCTCTTAGTGAGTTCAGGAGTTGTTCTTAGATTATTTATGTAAAATCAACGAAAGCTTGGAAAAATATAAAAATAGTATTAAAAATTAGGAAAAGTAATTTAGAATCAAAAGGAATTAAATTGGAATTTTTTTTTAATAATTTGTAGGATCTAAAAAATTTCCGCCAGCTGGGTCCGAACTTGGGAAGTCATACTCAGCTGTCTACGCCAAACTTAAAGTATGTGATTTTAGCCATTAGGCCATCGTTGCTTCACGGAAAGAAGCTCTTTAAAAGAAGAGATGATTTTATATTTGGTTGATTTCAGTCTCATTGGCCGTTATGGTTATCCCCGCCTCTAGTTGTAGTATCATTGGCCGTTATGGTTAACCCCGCCCCCAGTTGTAGTACCTATGAAGTTTTGGAAAATAGCGGCCCGGTGCACACATCCGCTTTTTCAACGTGTGGTGCCGCTGCGGCACCGAAGCCCAACTATGCACACATAACCGTGAAATGACGCAAGTACTCATTTCGCGCCATTTGCGATAAATATTCCATCGAAGAAAACGTGTTTATTTCTTTGATATTAATAAATATTATCAAAAAAGTATATTTTGAAACAAAAAATAGACGTTACTGGATACAACCATTTATTAATTATTATTTATATTCCATTTATTTATGAAAATAAGGTACTTCAGACCAAAGACTCGTGTGCGGTGAGCTGAGGCGCTGTGGGGAACTGCGGTACAAATTTCACGCAAGTTAGACGTGCGTCGACGGAGCGGCGCAGGAGGCATGTGTGCACTACTCCATTGGATCTAATGTACCTCAGACCGCACTTGAGTTGCGGCAGCGGCGCCGCATGTTGAAAAAACGGATGTGTGCACCGGGCCTTAGGGTCAGGCAACAATATCAGGAGGCGAAAAGAAAAAGAGAAAGAGAGAGAATATTCGTAAAATAGGGGAAAATTCGATTTTGTACTGATTAACATGTTGGAAGGCAAATAAGAATAATGAGTAAGATACTCGTAGCCCCATACTGAGAAAAATTCAAGTTACGTGAAGAACAACAGAATGCCATGACCGTGAAGTCACAGTTATAACTCTTGATTATTGAATATTATATAAAATTTGGGACTATATTTCTGATCATAAAATAGAAATAAGACTGTAAGAAAATATTTTACCCTGAATCTCAAAAAATCAAATTTTTCGATTTACTATGGTGTTAAATTTCTGATTTCCATCAACACCAGAGGTCGAAGAGACTAACACTTAAGACTAACCTATGGTAATTAATTTTTTTTGTTAACGTTGTACTAGAGCAACACAACGGGCTATTGACGACGGTCCGGGATCAGTCCCTTAAGGGAAAGATCCGAGGACAACACCTCGCAATTTTGAACCACGGTCAGATGACGAAGCAACACCTGAGCTGGCACCCCACTCTCCAAACTTCCACACCAACCCAACGTGAGGACTTTCTGCCACGACAGATTTAAGGTGCACCAGTCGTCTCTACACCATACGCTTACAAACATCCATGCCCGGACCCGGATTCGAAAGAGGAACCTTCCGATCTAGAGGCTAAAACTTAACAACTATACCGGTTGGTCGGCAGACTAACCTATATATTGTGCCTAAGGTCTTTTGGCACTGAACCAGGATGTACAGATCAATGCATCCTATCTATGATAAATTTAAAAAAAAAATAGCTAAAATATTTAAGTTCTTCTTTTCCACGAACATTGAGAATATATACAATATATTTACATCATCACATTAACATCATTACGTTAATACATAAAAGTATGTATATTTACAGTCCAGCGCGGTGAACAAGCCTCACCCGCTGCTTCTCTCTTTATCTCACTCTCTCTCTCTAACGTCGTCTTAAATCGTCTCCCCGCAGTCCAAAAATAACCCAACGGTAAAAGTTAAAGCAATCAGAAATCCTCTGGACAAAAATCACCTGCAAAGGACGTTCTATTTCACCTGTTCTTCGCACGTCGTTGTAAAGCGCGCGAGGAAAGAACAGCAGCTTGCGGCAGAACATAACCAATCAGAATATATTCGTTATTCCGATTCCTTGCAAGTCATTGACCCTTCCTAAAGGTCAAGCTCAACGGAATTTCTCATGATGTCACAACACAGCGGCTCCGGAGAAAGCGTAGATGACCTTGGGAAAGTTCATTTGTAGAAAGGTGGTCAGGGGAAAGAGCTGACATAAATGAAATCATGTATGGAACCACCGAAGGCAACTGTTTCGACAACTTATAATAATTGTTATCGCATCCAGTACTGATCGATAAACTCGGAGCCAGAATATGCGCTAGGGAAGGCAATTATGGAAAAGGATTGCTTACACATCGCACCCCGGCAAGAAAAGTGAAAAAAGTCAAAAAATAAAAATTTGAATGTTATGTCATTGAAAAATATGTATGAGGTGACCCAGCGTGTTATATTACTATTTTATAGAATATAATATAAGCTACCACCATAAATAATTACCTAAATTACCTAAAAAAAGAAGCCTATACTATTTCAATATAAGTTTTATAGTATCATTTAAGTTTATGCTTCTCAAATTCTGTAATTTCGAGTTGTGTCACTTTTCTTGCCGGGGTACGATATGTCCCCTTATTAAGCGAATAGACTCGTCCAGAACCACATAACCAGAGGCAGACTAGGGCAGTTTTATGACTTCTTCTTGTTCGTGTTGTAATAAAAAGCGATTGTCATACTTTTTGAACAATAAACTGGTACTAAACGTTAGAAATTATTTTACCTCTGCTGACTACTTAGAGCTATAACATGCATCAGCAGATCATAAGCTTCAATATTAAGTATCAAAACTTCAGGTAGAAAACCACCCTGTAATGACGAGCATCTGATGCAAAAACTTATTACAAAGTTTCACAAGTTCTAGGCAGGGATAACTTGCTTTCCTACTTGGTGTAATAGAGCAGATTTGTCTAGGCAAGGCATCTCATCGTATGCAAAACTGACCAAATGTTGATGAACGAGATATCTCCTCATTAGCAACCGACCAACCGGTATAGTAGTTAAGGTGTTAGCCTCAAGATCCGAAGGTTCCTGGTTCCAATCCGGGGACGGATGTTTGTAAGCGTATGGTGTAGAGGCGGCTGGTGGACCTTAAATCTGTCGTGGCACGTCCAGCTCAGGTGTTGCTTCGTCATCTGACCGTGGTTCAAAATTACAAGGAAGCTGGATCTTTCCCTTAAGGGATTGGTCCCGGAAAGTCGTCAAGAGCCCGTTGTGTTGCTCTAGTATGAGGTTAACTAAAAATTACCTATTACTATCCGTGTGAAATATATAAAGATGCATCATACTTCTTTTCTTGGCAACCGTCGGTTACTGTTACTTCTCTCTTACCAACCGGTTACTGTTTAAAGTCCCTATGGTTGAAGGCCTCGTTTCACGTGTAGCAAATTCTTGCATGTTGACTAGATGTCTGTTTCCCAATCTATTTGTGGTCAAAAATTATAGTCAGTCGAACCTCTCCATTCACACTTTTGACTGTATTTTTTGATAATTTGATTGTCCATGGGAAAACGTCAGTAGCATCCTTTTTTAAATCGTGAAGTGTTGGAAGAAAAGTAACCGTGTTGGAAGATCCAAGGATTAGTAGCCGGAGGGTTGCAAGTTCGAAACTAGGTCAGGCCAAAGACCGTCGTGTGTACGATGGTTGGTGCGCATTAAATTATGCGATGGCTGATGCACGTTAAATCTGCGCCTCAAATCGATATGGTGTGGAAGTTTGGAGAGTCAGGAGTCAGCTCATGTTATGACCTCGTCATCTGACCGTGATTCAAAATTACGAGGCGTTTTTGTGATCATTGCCTTCGGGATTGATCCCGAATCGTCGCCAAAAGCCCGTTGTGTTGCTCCAGTGTGACAAAAATTTAACTATCTACCTAGCTTTGACCTTGGTGACTGATAGAATCTTTCCCGTGATTCTTTCGACCAATAGATGTGGTTATTTTGTCATTACGTATTGTGGAATAAAAGCAACACAACAGACTCGTGACGTTCAGATAGTTAACCCTCATGATGGTTTTCTCGACGAGATATCTCGTCATTAGCAAAATTGAGCAGATTTTTATGGAGACGTTACCTTGTCATTAGAAGAAAACTGACCAGATTTTAATCTCGTCATCATAAAAAATGACAATATCTTGACGACGAGATTTCTCGTATTTAGCAAAATTGCACAGATATTGATGGACGAGATATCTCGTCGAAGCCACTTGAAGGATAAATTGCAGGATCTACATATGTATTAAATAGTAGAGTATGTCATAAAATTGGAGCAGGGCCTTTTGTTAAAGAAGAGGAACGTGAGTGCTTAGTAAAAACTGATCTTTTGCAAAATTAATATCATCATTAGGAAACTAGATGTAAATTTTGACACGATTCACAAAATTTTGAGTCCCAATGGGCGATGTAGAATGTATTTCAAGTTGCATCTTGTCTGTACAAATAGATACCTAATTTTTACGCCTTATGTTTTTACAATCCCAAATGTTTGTGGGCGCGGGACGGATAATTATCGTTTCCGCAAATGACAAATGATTACCGTTTGCTCGTGCATTGATATCTTGGTTCGCGAAGAATTAAAATTTGATGGCAGTTTTTATTCTTTAAGGCGCCAGTTATGTGGAAATATTAAAAAAAAAAAAGAGATGATTGGAATTTGTGATCTAGTTATTCAGTACCGTTTGTGTTGAGAATTCTTCGACTAGCTGCATTTTAACTCACTCTATGGCTTAGCGCAAATTTTGTATGGATGCATAGAAGCTCTTCTCATGAAATCAATTAATTATTTATTTATAAACGCTAATTTTTAGAGACCTTATAGTTACATAGTTTGAGAGAGCCTTTCTTATAATCTGTAGTTTATGATAGCCTTATAGCAGGCCGAATTTTTAAGGACTATTCACAGAAAAAATTACTCGGAGTTTTATTATTGATTTTTATAGCTAAGATTATTTTTATTACTACGATTGAGTAATGGAATCGGTTCACAAACATTGTCCCTAATGTCCTGATTCACTGATACTCACTTTTGCCTTTCATAATTTTTTCCGTTAACCTAATTTCCATATATTTTTGCACAAATTATTCAGAGTTTATTGTTGATTTCTTACTGCTACAATTGAGTTTTGATTACTAATAATGGAATTGGATCATAAACACTGTCCTCAATGCCTTAATTCACTTGGCTTTTCATGAGCAGCTTCTAGCTCTCATAATGTTTCCTATAAACATAATTGAATATATGTATTTATTAAAAATTGATTCAAAGCGTTTAATTACTGATTGCCTTTTGATTACTACGGTTGAGTGAAGGAATCGCACATAAACATTGTCATCAATACCCTGATCAACTTAGTTTTTCGTGAGCAGCTACATAGGGAGTTGAAGTAATGTCGTACTGGAGCAACGCGACAGTCCGGGATCAATCCCGAAGGGAAAGATCCGAGTACAAATAATTTTTAACCACGGTCAGATGATGAGGCAATACCTGAGCTTGCACCTCACCTATCCAAACTTCCACACCACGCCAACTTGAGGGTATTAGAGGCCACGACAAATTTAACGTGCACCAGCATCACGTACACGAAGATCTATGGTTGGGGTGAATTTCGAACTAACAGCCCTTCGGTTCCAACCGAGCTACTTTGGCCCTCGTGAGTGACCGAGTATTCAGATGAAGGGCTCAGGTTTAGTTCTCTCCAAAATATATTTTAACCGTTAAAAAACAATCAAAATTATACACTGAAACTGAATCAGCGTAAGTTGAACTTTCTCATATCACAAGTAAAATGTACGTACAAATTTCTGAAACAGAATTACGGCTTGTTAATTGGAACAGAAACTGGGCTAACTTCAAAATTATTGTATAAATACTGCCTATCTTGTTCCGAATTTATAGATACAATAATCCAAAGAACAGAACAGGAGATAATGGATTACACGAGCTCTTGCAACTTGAGCGTCGTCAGGTGACGATGAAAACCTTCGTGAGCAATACAAAGTGTTTCACCTCAACCCTTTCGTCCCTCTCCTGACATTTCCGCTCAGAGATTTCAGCGCACTTCGATTAATACCAACGATTCACAGTCAGGTAGAAAGAAGCAATTTAGATTACAGAATGTCATGCAACATGGCCCTAGGCCAGGCCTCGAAATATATTTTTTAATACAGGTGCACAAGGTGCACCAAAGTTTTTAAATTAGGTGCACAGGTGCGCCTAGCGGGAAAAAAATTAGGTGCACAATTTTATTTTCATGTGCACAGTGCACCTGTGCACCCGGGTATTTCGAGCCCTGCCCTAGGCGAAGCTAGATTCTTTAGGATTACGCAGCCCTCTGAACAAAACAAAATTTAATGATAATAAAGTATATTTGCGAAGTTCTCGAGTCAGACTACAAAGAATTTTACCCGGAACGAACCATTTGGTTCTCGACTCGATGGACGTAGGCGGGGGTGTTTTAGACTCATTCGGGTTCTGTCCTCAGGAATAGGTAGACGAAGAAGGACGTAACGTGTGAGTTCAACAATGTTGTGTTTAAGACGGTTCAATTGCCTTTAAAAGGATAGTGAAATGTGTATTTGGAAATTATGGTAATTGGATTCAAAAAGATTATGGTGTAATAAGTGTGTTGGAGCGTCATCCTCAAATGTCCATTTTTTTTTCAATATTATTTGAATAAGTAGGTTAGAGAATACTAATTAGTACCATATCAATACGTTTAAAAAGTCTTGAGCGTATTTTTTATTCAGTATGCATAGAAACTATCAAAACGTAAAGCTTTGTCAAACATGGCTTCTGTTAATGGGTCTCCAGGATGAAAGGGAGATGTTGATGTTGATGTTCAATGGGATATCGGCCCGCCCATAGGCATACGGTATGTTTAGGGTTGCGATAGCAACCCCACCCCACTGTGTTTTACTGAATGATAACAAAATTACTTTTTTAATACAGAAGAGTACTATTTGTACTCTATAAAGGATGAAAGGGAGAAATTGCGCTCTCTTGATTTGTGCTCTCAGACGTTTGTGAGATAGTAATTTTATTCCCGAGTGATGTAAGTGCATCTAGTCGGGACACAATTAGGGGTGGTAGAAAAACAGGTGCACTGCCTCCAACTTTAAATTAACATGTCGAGCCATACATCTTCCGATATTAATAATTTTATACGTAATCAATCTTTTTTGTGATTCACTGAGCAGGTACTTTTGAATCCATATCTTGTTTTTAATCGATATTCGAATAGAATCTTTCCCGAGCAATTTTTAAGGACCGCGGTAGCTCATTTGGAAGATTAGCGGATTAGCAGAGTTGAGAGTACGAAACTCGATACAACCAAAGAACATCTTGTACGTTGAGGTTGGTGCACGTTAAACCTGTCGTGGCCGAAAGTTCTCATGTTGCCAAGGTGTGGACGTTTGGAGAGTGGGGTGCCGGATCACAGGTGTTGTCCTCGTCATCTGACCGTTGTCAACATGACGAGATGCTGTCCTCGAGTCTTTCCCTTGGGGATTGATTCCAGACCGGCATCTATTGCCCGTTGTGTTGCTCAAATGTGACTTTAATTCAACTACTTACCTTCCCGAACAAATTTGAAATCCAAAAGGTGTTAAAAACATGCTAAAGCTATCTATATCAAAGAAAATCGCAGGTGTTAGCCTCTAGATCGGAAGATTCCTGGTTCGAATCCGAGCATGGATGTTTGTAAGCGTATGGTGTAGAGTCGGCTGGTGCACCTTAAATCTCCCGTGGTCGAAAGTCCTCACGTTGGGTTGGTTTTGAGAGAGGGGTACCAGCTCAAATGTTACCTCGTCATCTGACGGTGGTTCAAGATTATGTGGCGATACACCGAATGGCTTAGGCTGGGACGGTGGTAACTAGTTGAATATATCAGAGAAAATCGAATTTTGTAAATTAACAGGCAATATGTACGTCCGAATTGATTGAGTGTCGAAAATATTCTCAAATACAAATATTCTTTAGGATTAACAGTCGAAAATATCCTCACGTGCAATACTCATTCAATATTCAGGAAACCGGGAGAAAGACTGAGCCATATTTTCTGAACATATTCTTGATGAAGGGAGCTCTCATAGAAAAAAAAAATGGAATCCAGATCGAAACGTCTGGAAAAGAGTGTGTTGACAAACAAAACCAGTCGTTATAGTATTTCCTCGAAGTTTTGAAAAATTCTGTGTATTAATGACTCCGTAATAAAAAAAAAGACCACTGCTTATCTGAACTAAAAAATCCAGTCCAGTTGCTGTAACAACAAGAACCACGAATGAGTTGTTCGGTTTTGACCAGATCTGTACTGACGATTCAAATTTCTGTGAATACCCAAGAGTTATTCAGAGTTTTTGATTTCAAATTAAGAAAAAGTAAAAAACAGCTGATACTCAAAACAAAATTGTGGAGTTCGTGAAGTTATATTTATTATCCTCTTCCATGTTTTGGGTGTTTCATCTTAGATAACGCTCCAAGTTAAAAGAGCACCGAAGACACATTTCAGTGCAGTGTTTGCACTTAGGTACGGGTGTCGCCCTAACAATAGTCATAAATATTTTGCTGGAGTTGGATTGTATGGGTTGCTCTCGAAATATCCCATGTTTCTGTTTGATCAGCTGTTTTTAGATTATTGAACTATCGTTTTTATTTGAAATTAGACTCAATTTCTCCGGAGAGGATGTTTCACCGGTACTGGGAGCTTGTCATTTGATTTTGAAGGGGAGTCAAATGCTCTAACTTCTGATCACATCATTTTTTGACGGACAAGGTTTGGGATATACTGTAAAATCAGGGAGAAATTCAGAGGGGACCAGTTTACCTCTGAAATATTCCTGATAACTTTATATAAGTTTATATCTCTTTTCTATTTTAAGCCCGGTGCATACATCCGGTTTTTCAACGTGCGGTGCCGTTGCAGCAACGTAAGTGCAGTCTGAGATACATTAGCTCCAATGGAGTAGTGCACACATGCCTCTGGGGCCGCTTCGGCGACACACGTCCAACTTGCGTACAATTTGTACCCCAGTTTCCCACGGCGCCGCAGCTCGCCGCACATGCGTCTCCTTTCTGAAGTACCTTGTTTTCATAAATAAATGAAACATAAATAATAATTAATAATTGATTGTAACCAGTAACGTCTATTTTGTTTCAAAATTAACTTTTTTTTACAGCAAGTAAGCAAAATAAACACGTTTTCTTCGACAGAATATTTGTCGCAAATGGCGCGAAATGAGTATTTGCGTCATTTCACGGTTATATGTGCATAGTTGGGCTTTGGTGCCACAGCGGCGCCGCACGTTGAAAAACCGGATGTGTGCACCGGGCCTTAACCTTTAGACTACGGTCGGTACAGTAGTTGTACCTTGATCGCACAAAGAAGGAATTTAGACTATAGTCAGTTCAGCAGTTATACATTGAAAGCTATAAGAATATATCGCTTCACGAATTAATTTAGACTACGGCCGGTACATCATTTGTACTTCGAAAGTTACAAGAATCGTGCCAAGAAACAATCGCGCCAGTTATATCTACAGCCGTAGTCAAAAGGTTAAAAGCAAAACCTGCGGTGCCCGTAGAACACAAGTTAAGAATTGTTGTGTTATAAGACAGGAGTACTTCGTTTCCCAAAGTATGCATTGACAAGCGAATGATTTGGTGAACGTGGGAATGATCCCGCACTCAATTAACCTGGTAGCCGAGCTGTAAGTACACTATATATATATATATATATATATATATATATATATATATATATATATATATATATATATATAGTGTATGTGTCTGTGTATATCCTCCACACAAATCTACACCGTTTGACCAATCCACACCAAATGTGGTTCATTTATATTACTTTAGAACACTGCCTGCGGAAAACATAGGCTATTTCTTTCCTGTCTTCGGACCAATCTGTAGCCATGAAAATTGGCACAAAGATAGTCCTAAAAGTGCCTCTCGAAGCCCCAATTTTAAAATCTAAAGTTTGCTTTCCTGCATTAAATGGACATGGAAACACGTTTTATAGGGTTTGTATACGAGTTAACACAGGGAAGTGTCACGTTCATATTTGAAACCCGAGCAACGCCGGCTTATTCAGCTAGTTTTACATAAAAGCCGTAGGTCCCTGTATATTTAGCTCTTTTGTAACAAAAAATGGCAAACCAACCAACCTGTATTGGTCCGATACTGTTAGGAAATTTTAACTAGCAATAATTATTTGGTATATATATATATATATATATATATATATATATATATATATATATATATATATATATATATATATATATATATATATATATATATATATAGAGAGAGAGAGAGAGAGAGAGAGAGAGAGAGAGAGACACCCTCAAACCATTGATCTTGCGATGAATTTTGACTTCGGTATAGACCCTTCGGCACAATAGTCATAGTCTGGCTGTGGCGTGTTTGCATTTGAGTCACGTCTATTGGAAGAGTCTATTCTTTATATTAGGGGGCATATTAAACTTAAGCAATGCGTACCCGCTAATGAGCTTTAGAGCAGCTTCTGCCTCCAACTTTATTGTTCAATGCTGGAAGTAGGTAGGTAGCTAATTAACATCGCACTGGAGAAACAAACCAGGCTATTGGTGATGGTTCGAAATCAATCCCGAAAGAAAAGATCTGAGGACACCTCGCAATATAGAATCACTGTTAGATGATGACGATACTAGAATTTGTAGCAATAATTACGAGTTGACGATACATATGATTGCCTTACAAGATTTTGAAAGGGTACCTTTGTGTAAACGGACTTCCCCAAAATCATCTGCTTTCTTACCGTAGCAGCACTATTAGAGTTCTTATTTAGAGAGCAGTCGACTGGAAGCACTTGGATAGGAGTTCGAACTTCGCGTGTGCCCAAGTTGTGTTGGCTGCTAAGAGTTCATTGGTGTTCTTCAAGTTGACATTTGCAAGCCAGCTTAAGACTTACAAGAAGGGCGCCTTGTGTTAAGGATTAATCCATCCGCCTTCCATTATACGGTTCCACACTAAATGGTAAGTTGGGGTGGCGTGAACCTGGAAGGATTAACCGAGTTCGGACAATCGGAGGATTGCGAGTTCGAATTCAACCAAAGACCGTCGTGTGCCAAGGGGACTGGTGTACGTTAAATCTGTCGTGGGGCCTCAAATGTTCTCACGTTGGCATGGTGTGTAAGTTTGGAAAGTGGGGGTGCCAGCTCAGGTATCTCCTCGTCGTCTGCCCGAGGTGTTATCCTCGATTTCCCCCCTCTTGTTGTTGATCCCGAACCGTCGTCAATAGCTCGCTGTGTTGCTCTAGTGTGACGTTAATAAAATATCTACTTACCTATCTGGGATTAACCAATCTAGCGACACAAACCGGATTGTGTCAATGCCAAATTGGGGACATTGATCCAGAAAAGAGAGCCAGGAAACACGTTCTAGACTAACAGGGACCAAGTAACGAGGAATGTGCTGGTGATAGGTTAGGTACAGAATTCCTCCTAAATTTTCTCTACTGGACCAGAATTGGCTTCAGCACTTCAGTGTACTTAGTATCTAGAACAGTGGAGTCTAACTCGATGCACTGGACAGTTATATAGTTATAGTTATAGTAGCGCGGCCCCTCAAGAGAACGCAAACTTTTAATGTTGTGATTTTTAGAGATATTTTTTTCATGAAAAGAGGGATAGTTTTATAAAGCAAATCAAAACTCATCTCACAACCACGCCTCAGTCAGGTTATCGCTATGTTCAGTACGTATATATGATAACAATTATTTTCAAGGAGGAAGAGAAAAATTAGAGAAATTTTCTGTCGAGTACCTTTAAAACTCATTAAAAATTGCAACCACTTCCAACGAAGTAGACATAGGTGAATTATTTTCTCAGAAACAAGTAGTCAAGTATTGCAGTTTGTTTATGTTGCTTTTTTTTTAATGCTATGAAAAAATATTTAAAAAAAAAAAGGAAATTTTGTTACAAAAACTATATTAGATTTAAAGACAATTTTTTTCACACAATGCTGGTTAAACCAAAAGGTTGGACACTCTTATTTAGAGTTGTGTCCCGTATTATTTTCTTTTTTTTTCTTCCTCATTTATTTTTTTCCTTTTCTCTATATTATTTTTTTCATTCATTTTTCTCTCTCTTTATTATTCATTATATATATTTTTTTCATTTATATTATTTTCATTTTTTTCTCTATTATTTCATTTACTATTTTCCTTTTCACTATTATTTCCTTTTTCTATTATTTTAATTTTGTATACAATGTTGCCTTACCGAAAGGTTAGGCACTTTTTTTTTTGTCAAACCGGGACATTTTAAAGCATTCTTTCGGTATATTTTACTTCAAACAGGGACCGTTGTAATAGTACTTATATATTTTTGTTCAAACAGGGACATTTTTAGGCATGGTTTCCACATATATTTGACCAATCCGGGACATTTCTATATTTTTGATCAAACCGGGTTATATATTTTAAGGTATGCTTTCCAAGTATTATTAGTCAAACCGGGACATTTTTAAGTATGCTTATCTTTTTTTTTGTTTTAATCGAGATATTTTCAAAAAAAAGCTTGCCAAATAAATATTTTTTTCAAATCCGGACATTTTAAAGTATGCTTTAAAATACTGTTGCTAATTCAAACTAACACGATCACTCAGTCATATCACTCAACCTTCTACATCTGTTTGGATGGATGTGGATGGTGCGCCTGTAGATAAAAATAACTTCCCTGTACTTTCAAGGGATCAATTGCACGTCTTGCACTCAAAACGTACATATTTTTTGTTGTTGTTGTGGGAAGCGGAGATCGATACATTCTGAAATGACACCGATGATTTCAATGTATTCTTTCTGACCAGGACAAACTGGCCAGGTTTCCGAGACGACTTATACAAACCGGGACGTATGGTATCCCTATATTCACATTGTAATTTTCTGAGGGACATATATCCCTCGAATTGGCTCTTCTGGGACTGTGAACCAATTCAATTCCTCATTGCCGCATCAAGACTTTACAAACATACTCTCCATAACAGTAGAATAAAAATTACCAACAAAGTAAGGAATAAATGAAAGTACTCTTACCATGAATAATATCTTTGTTAATTCCAGGTAACAATTAATAGTTTCCAAGTGTTGCTTCTTCTATGAAAAGTAATCTCAAACGGTATTGAGCAATCTTTAGCAGCGGGTGTGGATAATTCGGAGGAAGTATTTATTAGAGCACAGGAGCAAAATGACAGGACGAATGGATCAGAGGTGATTGTGCGACGCCAAGACGACGATTATTTGAGAGCAGCACATTCTGATCTGCGTCAACAGGTACTGGTAAATGGAAGAAAAACAGATAAGAAGTCGCCTTTTAAAAGGTGGGAAGGGATTTTCGACCGTGCTGTGTGGGGAAAAATAACAGAAATACGCTCAGGTTAGGGAAACAAATTATTCTCGTCTCACATCGTGTTGGCCCCAGATAGGAATATTATTTTGTGACAAAAACGTACTGTAATAATAAAGTGAACTAGGGGGCCCGCCCCCTGCTCGCTAACGCTCGCCAACCCCCAGAGGATTGCTTCGCTGCGCGAACCTATGCTCGCTTCGCTCGCATCAATGAAGACATGTGTCCTAGCAGAAGGAATTGTTAACAAAATATGATATTCAAAAAAAATATTTTTCAAATCTAAATTTTATGCTGTTTTTCAGAAAAGATATTTACAGTACCTCTGGAATCAGAATTCAAATGGAAACTTTGAGCAAATTTTGACTCGAAATGTAAGCGTTGATTTGGAAATTGAAAACCCAGCATGTTGGTTGTGTGTATATTTACCCAGCACTCGAGCCACCCACGCTTTTTCATTGAGTTTGTTGTCGAAAGTTGTAATGCAAGCGTCTTGTTGAACTATAATAGTTTGCCCCGAAACGGACCTTTTTTTTAAATGACCCTGAAAAGATCCTCCGTTTTCTTTGATTTCTATTATTTACTGCAACAGCTCGACTAAAATTCTTTTTTTTTTCAATAAAATTTCATCCGATAACGCTATAAATTCAATTGAAGCGCGAGGCTTTGGGATAAACAAAGAATCGTACAATGTTGCCAAAACGCGAAAACAAATAACGTCTTTTTTGCGTGCCACGTAAGAGAATTATATATATAGATATAAGTTTACGTATCGCACCTTGTATGCTATCTATACCTTTACAACGAAAAGTTTCTGCTGTACTACGAGAACTGCTCTTAACACCATATCTGGGTCACCATGGATGTGAAATACTAGACTAAGCATTGCAAGTGAGTGGAACTTTAAAAAGTGTAACCTACATGTCGGCTAATAATCACGTAATTGCTATGTGAAAAAATTAACATGGTTGACCTATTTGGCATCTTATCGCCTCGTTTAGCGAATAAAATCTTATGACTGTGCAGTGTAAGAGTGACGACAGTGGTGAAACCCCCTAGTCTATTACTTTGTCGGGCTGACCAATCAGATGATGAATTAATAAATGGGTGTCTTATACTGCTCCGTTAACCCTAATCAGATGATGAATTGATGGATGGGCGTCTTCTCCTGCTCCGGTACTCCTAATCAGATGATGAATTAATGAATGGGCGTGTCCTCCTGTCCCATCAACCAATCAAATGACGACTGTTCGTTTCCACTCAGCAGACGAAAGTAGACGGTCACGTAATTCCTGGTTTTAGTCACATGATTCTGGGCACATAAGAAAGGTTACCATCGTTCACTCGACTTTTATATTTCGTCTATGGAGAAACAGGATTCGTTCATTTCGAATAGTGGGACTCTCAGGGATGATGTAACTTATTTCGTTTTTCGCAAATGTTGGCAATAGAAAGAGGTAGTTCACTGGTATAGAAATTTCAACAAATAAAAATCATAACAAATGTTTCCACATTGTCATTAAATGCAATGTGACAAATGAAAGCATTTATTCAATCATCCCTATTGAAAATGGGATAAGGACAGTTGCTACGACAACCGAAAGGACCAGATTATATGCATGGAGCGGTTCTCTTGGTAGCAGGGCAGTTAGAAATGCTGCCAAGTGCATACTTCATCCTGCAAACCTTTATTCTAACAGGTAACCATTAAAAAAAATACTTTAAAAAACCATTAACCTTCAGCTTCCACACTATCAAGCAATAAGTATTTTGGACACCTGTGATAGAAAATATAAACAAAATTTATTCATATTTAATAGTTTGTAGAGCCTCCACGAGAGGCAATAACCCTCAACCCTCCGGGCATGCTTTCCTCAAGTCCTTGTATGACGGCTAGTGGTATTTTCGTCAACTCGGCTTGGAGAAGACATGTAAGTTCCTTCACCGATTTTAGACGGTTGTTGCACCCCTTAATTTGGTGATCCAACTCGTCCCAGTGTTTCTCGATAGGGTTCAGGTCTGGACTCTGGGCAGGCCAGTCCATTCGGTTAACCCCATTCTCACCATACCAATCCATGGTGGACCTCACAACATGACAGCTGTCGTTGGCGTCCTGGAAGTAACATGGGTCCAATCCGTAACACTGCCACAACGTAGGAAGCACACTGTCCTCCAAAATAGTGCAGTAGGCCTCGGCGTTGAGCTTACCCATGATTCCCTGTCCATACCATAATTCCACCTCCCCTGAACTTTACTGTAATTAGGCACAAAGCATTCTGGCAGGAGGCGTTCTCCAAGCATACGCTAGGCCCAGAGAACCCGTTTCCACTGATCTACGGTCCACTTTTGACGTGCTTTGCACCACATTAAACGAGCAGCGCGGTTGGACCTTGCGATCAAAGGCTTATGGGCGGCAGCACGACCATGAAAACCAAACAGATGTGCTTCCTTTCGGATGGTATTCATCGAAAGAACACTCCCGGATTCCTGTTGAAACTGGAGTATGTGGGCCATCGGTTGGGTGCGGTTCTTCCGAATTTCTCTGGAGAGCATCCGTCAGTCTCTATCTCCCAGT
This sequence comes from Metellina segmentata, assembly GCA_947359465.1. Lineage (NCBI taxonomy): Eukaryota > Metazoa > Arthropoda > Arachnida > Araneae > Tetragnathidae > Metellina > Metellina segmentata. Next base: position 102,622,738 of record OX375881.1, read on the forward strand.
TTCGTGGGTCTGCCGACTCGTGGCACATTCCGACAATCACCGCTCACCTTCCACTTCTGAATCCCATAGGCCACTGTCGATTTGGGGTAATTCAGCTCGCTAGATATGTCCCTTAAGGATCGGCCATTTCTGTGATACCCGACGATTACACCTTTCTCGAAATCAGATCTCTTCACTTCGTGGAATGCGAATAATGCCAATGTTGTTTCTTACATGATATTTAACGGTGGAGGGCGTGACGTACATCAGGACCGCAGATATCATCATTTGCATGGGTGTCCAAATACTTATAGGTAGATAGTGTATTACATTTTCTCAACGGGAGATTGATCCCGGACAGTCGTCAATAGCCCGTTGTGTTGCTCCAGTACGACGTTAATTAATTACCTACCTCCTCCTCCTACCTTTTCCCAACTATCTTTTAACATCTTTTGAATTTCCCTTTTTTATAAAAGTTGTTATGAACTCTGGTATCAAATCAATAATACGAGGTGTTGTCTTCAGTTCTTTCCTTTTGAGATTCATCCCGCACCTTCACTAATACCCCTATCTCTGGTGTGGAAAAGTTCTTCAAATCCCAACGTCACGTGTCAATTTCGGAATCACAGATTTTCTTTACTAAGAAAAATAATATAAAAAAAGGCGAAATTCTGGAAAATATAGGGATTTAGATAAAATGATAATTTTTAATTAACGTCATACTAAAGCAACATAACGGGATTGACGAGGGTCCTGGATCAATCCTTTAAGTGAAATATCCGAGGACAACACCACGTAATTTTGAACCACGGTCAGATGACGAGGCAATACCTCATACCTGAGCTGTCACCCCACTCTCCCAACTTCCACACCAATCCAACGTGAGGACTTTCGGCCACGACAGACTTAAGGTGCACCAGCCACTTCTACACCATATGAATATAAATATCCATGCACGGATCCGGATTCGAACCAGGAACCTTCCTATCTAGAGGCTAACGGCTAACAACTTAGCCATCAGACCGGTTGGTCGGCTAAGAAGCAATTATACGTCTTGCTTCCATTAAACTAAGAGGGCGGCGACTTGCATTTTCTCATTCAAATGAAAAAGCGAAAATTTTCGTTTCAATTGAACATATTTCATCACACAACTTACTAAGTCTCTCGAGACCAGGGTTGCCATCATAACTATACTTGTAAAATAGTTGCTTTAGTAGCCTGAAAAGTTGAAAATAGCAGTCAAAATAGTCTCCTCCTAGGGATAATTTAGTAGTCTTTTCCGTTATCCTTATATGCTGACTCAGATAAAAAGAATACGATATACACTGCTGTTAGTAAAAAATGCAACACCGTGAAGGAATCATCTGAATGAAATGAAATTTGCAGCAAATGTCAATTATAGGATGTTATGCAAAAAGTAGTAAAGTTTCAGAGCCACCACGCATGCGCGAGGCGTTCCCTAGCTTCGGCTAATCGCTGTGGGTTTTTAATAACTCGGTATGGAGTGGTCTGCTTCCATTCGAAGAAGAAGGTGTGAGCAGCACCCTCTGAACTGATGCTAAACGCGTATAAATAGAGGGCTGTAGCGGGACGTTGAAAATAGTGCATGGTTATTTTTTAGTGGCGAACGTTTAGTGAGACCTAAGTATGCCTCCACGACGAAATTTCAAGAACTTAAGGAGTTTGAACGGGGGAGAATCATCGGCCTTCGTGAAGGAGGATTTTCTTATCGCGCAATAGCAGCTCGTGTGCAGCGGAACAGTTCCACAGTGATGCGAGTTTGGAAGCAGTGGACCGACGAGCACCGGACAACTCGAAAAACTGGGAATGGACGACGGAAGGTGACGTCAGCGCGCGATGATAGACATCTGGTCCACATGGCGGTGAATGACCGTACAGCTTCCTCCAGGCAGTTGGCAGCACTTTGGTCTACTGCTACAGGTGTACTAATGTCGGCTTCGTCAATTCGCCGACGTCTGCTGCACCGTGGACTGCGTGCAAGGATTCCTTTATACAGGACCAAACCATCGACGGCTGCGTCTGCAATGGGCTCATGAGCACAGAGCCTGGCGGGCTGATTGGCAACAAGTTGTCTTTTCTGACTAATCCCTCTTTAATTTGTGGAACCATGATGGCCGCATTCGTGTTAGACTCTATGCCGGTCATTATCGAACGTCATAGTGGCCGAACACCCGGAGTTTATGGTCTGGGGTGCTATTTCGTATCATGGACGATCCCAGCTGCTACGAATTTAAGGTAATCTGAATAGCAACAGGTACGTCCGTGTGAAGTGCTAGAGCCCGAAGTCGTTCCCTTCCTTCTATGCATCCCTAGAGCTATCTTTCAACAAGATAATGCACGCCCACAGGTTGTAAGGAATGTTCGAGACTTCTTTTAAGCCCAACACATGCAACTTTTTCCTTGGCCTGCTTATTCGTCGGATATGTCGCCTATTGAGCAAGTGTGGGATTTGGTTGCTCGGCGTCTCGCTCGTGATCCGCGTCCTACAGCTTCAAAAGACGAACTTTGGGTGCGCATACAAACAATATGGAATTCAACATCTATTTCACTCCATGCCACGTCGTATAGCAGCACTTATTGCATCGCGTGGTGGCTACATCAAATACTGATTTCGGACACTTAATATTTTTTTTTCTTTGAAAATTTGTTGATTTATTTGTATTAATACAAGCCGTTTGTGTATTAAATTTCATTTTATTCTGAGGACTCCTTCATGGTGTTGCGCATTTTTTACAAACAGCAGTATACATATGCCGTACAGAAAATTTTGAAACATAACTAGACAATGCTAAATATGAGTTTATAGTTGATAGGTAAACAGTACTTTGATTTCTTAAGCCCCCTCCCCAATTTTTTTGTTAAAACTGTCATATCTATAGCTTATTACTATTAGTTTTTAAATTTGAAATAATCACAGGAAACCTTAGAATGTACTTTTTCTTAAATAAATAAACTCAATGCGATCAAAAGTTTGTCTTACATTTTTTGAAATATTGAGAAATTTTCGTTAAAACTGTTATATCTATTGCTTAATACTATTTTTTATATTTGAAAACCTTAAAATGTACTTTCTTATGGTGTAATTATTTTTAAAATTGGTTTATAAATAAATTTGATGCGATGAAAAGTACAATTTTGTGAGTGTACAAATTGTTCATCGCGGAGAGATAGCGTACTATTTTCTTCACGGAAATGAAAGGTAACATTTCTAATTAACGGGTTTGCTCAGTGTTAGACATAAAATTTATCGTTGCAACAAAATTACAACAGCAACGATTATTTTTTATTTGGCCGTTGAAACTCAACTCGCTTTCTTAGTTCTATTCTCAGACGGTTTCCCGAGAAAGTAGATCAGAAAATTACGAGATTACCATGATACATTCAAAATTGTACAAGGAACAAGATTCCTTACTGATGCGGCTATTAGTTTAGGGTGAATTAATCATTAAAGTAAAAAAATGAAATCACTTCCGAAAAGAGTGAAAAGGCAAGCTATAAAACAATTGAATACAATAAATTAACAATACACACGTGGAAATGTCAGCATATATCTAGCAATGTAAAGATCAGTCAATAAAATAAAAGCACAAGTTTTTTGTTGCCGAGCCTGAAGCTCGCATTTCATTTTTAAAAGGACTAAAATGCAATAAAAAATCATGGTGTTCTCTACAAGCTCTTTCAAAATTATTTACTGAAACTCAAAAACCAATAGATTCCATTCTCGCGGAATTACAAGGAGCTCGAGGTACTCAGACAAGCCCAAGAAAAAATGATTACTTTGAACAGCTTATTAGACAAGATTGGGAATTTTATACTACTAGAGATACAGAACAGTTGAATAACCAAGTAATTTTTGTAATTAGTGTTCTGAACTTGTTAAAATTTCCAGTTTTTTTTTTATCAGAGCACTTTCAAAATTTTGCCTTCAATTGTAACATTGTTAAAGCTAAAGGAAATTTCACAGTAGGAAATGCAATGTCAAGTTGAAAAATTAACTATTCAAAAGCTTCTCAAAATGAGTTTTCAAACAATTTATATATTGTACAATGGGTAATTTTAGTTAACGTCGTACTAGAGCAACACAACGGGCTATTGACGACGGTCCGGGATCAGTCCCTTAAGGGAAAGATCCGAGGACAACACTTCGTAATTTTGAACCACGGTCAGATGACGAAGCAACACCTGAGCTTATATATTGTACAAATTAATATCACTTAAATCTTGAAAGATAAAACCAGTACACAAGTCACGAGATACCTAGTATCGTGTAGCGACTCGACCAGGCATCGATTCAACTAGGAGTTGAATAACCACTTAGTTCCCTGGTAGGTGCAGGACCTTTCCCCTTGTCCTATAAAGACGCGATTCTGTTCACATCACGTCAGAACTGCCCCATTATATTCCTCAAACCAAATTTGGACCCAATGAATTGTGCACCTGGAAAATATCTGGGTACTTGAAGGGGTGCAAATGGTCTCCTAGCAGCAATAAAACGATTTTGGTTAACAAGGACACAAAACAGTTCCATAAAGACCAGTACAAAAACACAACTTTACCATCAGCTCCCAATAATCCGACATGTTGGACCACATCCATGTTGCAGGGTTCAAATACCATGGTAATGAACCCAGAAGTAGTGCCGTGACCCATGTCGTGGTTTTACCAATGCTGCCCATGGACATTAAATTAGTGCACTGATCCGATGTTTTCCACTTCCTGTAAATGTTATCCCTGCCATTGTAACTTGTCTGTTGCATGGGCAATTAAGGCCCAACACTGATAAAAACGTAGAGGGCATTGCGATCCATTAGGGCTGGATTGAAATGCCTTCGAATATATTTTCCATCAGCAACTGGTATTATTGGTATATTTTTAGTATATATTAGTTTTAGTATAGTATTTTTAGTATAGTATTATTGGTATAATTTTTTTACACATGGACAAATTATGGGTTAAAGTGGATACCGATGCAAATACCTGCATCAGACCCAAGGCCTGGTGATCTTGGCAGAGCATTGCATATTAGAACAGTATCGAAGCGATTAATTAAATTAATATACAAATAATGGATTTCACGTAGGGGAAGCTAATATTTAGTGTTAAAATCTCAACCAATCTCTCCAACACAATGAGCAGCGAGTTATTTATTTGGATTTGGTAGCTGCATTTACATGATATAAGCTGTTGCAATGAATTAGTGAAACTTTGATTAACAGCCAGTCCGTTATTAGTACGTACACTCTATGTACAGTAACCAGATTGCTGCAAAAAAATAAAATACATGTATGTAGTGTATTTCCACAGTTTGTAAATGTGCACTTTTAATCCTTTGTTCATATGCAGTGGAAGGGTTGTTTAAGGTTCCTGTTATCGGTCTATTCAATTAACCGTCATAGTCCTGACAGCTAATCCCAGTTCCACTGTACCAGTAAATTTTTAAAGGCAGGCCAATTTTATAAATAGGTGGATGCAAATGGTGGTTCAACTGTTCCAAGGCACTTTGCTTTGTTGAGCCAACAGATGCAGTGGGCAAGCCTACTTACCTACCAATTACCAATGCAATAAATAAAACATAAGAGAAAACGCAAAAAAGAATTCATGCACCAACACATAAAGAACACAACAATTTTATTATCAAACAATACACATGCATCACTACAACCTAAAGTAGCGCATTCCTAAATAAGACGGCACTCACCTAGTAATGAAGGACACAACCAAAAATTCAATTATGTTTATTGCAAAAATCATTTGGAAAACAAAAAGAGAAGTACACTGAACTACAAAAACACATTTAAAACGAAATCTATATATGCATCAATGTACACCGTCCCAGCTGCCAGACCTTAAAAATTCGATTGATTTCCATCACAAATGTTTTTGGCAGAGGAAATGGAACTCAATGAGAACGAAGGAACTGTGGAAAGAGTCTTATGAGAGGCCGTAATCACAGTTTGCATCGATATTTACAAATGACTTTCATGAAGCAGTCTGTTCGGACGATGGCTTGGGATGCATGCAAGAACGTGCAACGGATTCAAACAACCTGAAAGGAACAAAGAATGTGTTAAAGCAGATCCGAATAAATTATCTCGGAAGAACCAGCAGAATTGGAACCATATACAAGTGAATTTACGTAATACAACATGCTTTGAGATCTTTTAAATCCCCTTCTACTAAATCTATTTTACCTCCTTCCCACTCGAACAGTATCGTCTCAGTGATACAATTGTCACTTCTCCATACAACTGTCAGCAACAAATCGGGTTTTAAGAAAGCAATTAAGAATAAAAAGTAATCTCTTACAATTGGCAGCAATTTGAACTTGGCAACTGATATGTTACAGAACTCCAAATGTATGCAAAAATGGGCAATTCAAAATTTTCTGTGTTTTAAAGGTATACTTGTAAGATGTCTTAAAGTTTTGTGCCAAGGAAGGTTTTAAGACAATCTAAAAGTCAGATAATGATGGTTTTCTTTTGTAGTGAAAATGGTCATAATTTGAAAATTTTTTTCAATAAAGAAATATCAGGAAAACGTTTTTCCTGTATACTGGACTGGATAGGTAGTGTTTCTGAAAATTTAGAAAAGTTGGCAAAAATGCTTCTTGACCAAATGAGTTATGTTAATCTGAACTGAATACTTTCTCAGGTTCTTTAACAACATCTTCAGTGCAAAAATAACTGCAAGACGAATTCCTTAAATTTATATATTTCGCATTTAATTGTGTGTGACCTGTACAAGAATAACAAATATTATAACAAAACCAATACCACGAGTCAAATTTTTTTTTGTGTGGACATTTTTACTTTATTTGATTATTCACCGTTTTGCACAATACAAATCCTTAAAACAATTTGTGCTAATGACGTTTCTCAGTTATAAATAGATCTGGTTATCCTTCTAAAAGCACAACAGAACGAGAATAAAAAATTATGAAGCAAATTTTAGTTACATGAAACCTGTTTAATAAAAGATTCAAGTATGGTGCAGTGAGACTTGAGGTTTGAATGCCAGTGTCATGTCAGGAATCTTGAGTGCAATTTTGTAAGCAGTTTCAAGTCTGGCAATTGTCAGTAAAATCTGATATAAATGTAGTAAAACCGCAATAAGTCGTCACTCTGTTCAAGTCGTCATTTTCCTTTGGCCTCAACAAGGTCTCGTACACAATAATGTAAAATAACCCTCCTTTACCATTCACCAAATTTAATTCTACTCCGGATAACTTGTCAACCTCATAAACGGACCAAAGCATCTTCTCCATTTTGCATACAACCGTGTTGTCTCTTCACTTTAACCGTCCAACAGGTTGCGATGATTTAACTCGGCGGTAAAGGGGTGCCGAATTTTAACGATGACGAGCCCACAGAGCTTTGAGCACTAGTTTTCACTGGGAGTTTGATCAATTAACTCCCCTTTTACAAAGGGAACCATTAATGACCTTCACTTGTGTCCAGCACCTGATGCCCGACCTATGACAGGGTGATTGGCAGGTGATCACATGAACACACTGGTCAATGGGGAACATAATGGTATGCGTTGAATTTTTTATTATCAGTGTTACTTTACGTCTCCGTTCTGCACCGGCTTATTTTACAGTCTTTTGCCTGATAAAACTCTTAGTCCTTTAAGGATAAAAAGTGCATTTCTGAAAAAGCAAGCAAACAATGCGTGACACTTCTACTTGGAGCTAATATGAGTGGAAATGAGAAACTAAACCCACTTGTGATAGGCAAAAGCAAAAAGTATACAAGAAAAGAAATTTATTTCCAGTAATCAGCACCTTCATCAATCAACACTGTTGGATTATTTTAATGTACCAAAGAAATCAAATAAAATAAAATGTGGTAGCTGTTTTTTTTTTTAAATTTTCCACTTTTTTATTTGCACGTATTGATTTCTGAAAACTTGTTTTCATCACCGAAACCTACAGCAATTTATAAAAATAGTATTTCAGTGTTTTTCCTTCAAAAATGCGCTCTCCGCCTAAGTTGTCCAAAATGTTTGGTCCCTTTAGTGGCGACTTAACGAGGTTTTCTGTATAACTAACATTCTTCAAGAATATAATGATATGGGGTGAAGTCAAAATATGTAATACATTCACATTTGGTAAAGCTGAAGTTACTAAGCATGGCATATTTTGTCCCTGCACAGAATTGGAAGTCACTTCAGCTAATATATCGTAGTTAAAAATCTTAACACTGGGAAAACTTTGCTGCCAGATTTTTACAAAAAATTCATAATGATTGGCACATGATGCACACATATTTATATCATTAAAAAATCCTTCCTAAAACATTTTACTTAATTTAAGAAGCCTTCTTTCGATCAATCAATCAAAAAAAAAAAAAAAAAAATAATAATAAAAAAAAAAATAAATAAATAAAAAATTCATAGCAAAGGTAAGTTTAAGAAAATTAGCATAGTTCAAGCAAATGTTTTACTGTTTAACGAAGGGAAAAATGTAAATATTAGAAAACAAGAAAATTTTCTACTCACTTTTCAATCTCTGGCGCACAACGCACAAACTCATGATTCCAGAACTTGAAATTTTGATTTTTTATGAGCTCAATAAAAGTGATTAGAAGTCCCCATGGATGAGGCCTATTCACTATCAGTCGCTCCAAAAGAACCCTAAAACCAAAAAATTATTTTTGGGTCGTGTTCATAAACTCAATACAATACTTGACATTTCTGAAGAAACTTTTCGGCACAAGATAATGTGAAGATAATTCATACGAACACTGAAATATATAATACCAAAAGGAGAAAGCAAAGTACACTACTTTAAATTTTCTCACTCCAAATTTTGGTAGACAAAAAATTTGAACAAAAGTAGAAAAGTTTATACCTCAAAATTCTAACATAATTTTATAAATATTTATCAAATACCAGTTGAAACTCCATATTTATTATTGAAGAGAGAATATCAGTTCACAATTATAACCCAATAATTTCCAAAGTTTAAAATATTACCGACAGGAAATATTGCAGGAAGCTTACTTTACTAGGTACAGCATTTAACATGCACAATAAGATTAGTTTGAATTTTTTTCAATTTTTAGGCTGCGCCAGACTTTAAAATTTAATCTACAGCATTTAAAAATTAGTTTAGTGGCATTTAATTATTATTGTTGTTTTCCTTAGAATGGCAAAAGTATAAAGAGATCAGATTCTAAATTTATTTTCCCCAGTTTCATTTTTTGAGCAACAATCAGATTTTAGAGCAGAATCAGTAGACAAACAAAACAAGCAGTTTTAACTGGATTTCTGTAGCCTTTCCCCCATTTTCTCCTAGATCATTAAAGCTAGAGTAAAAAATTCAACAGATTGATAAATGATGACGGATGGATGAATGACAGATGAATAAGATCTGTGGAAAAATTTAGCTTTTGCGATCCAGAGATCACAGATTAATTTTCTGCACTCAAACAAATCGAGCAAAGGGAAGCAAAACAAATGTTTATGACTGGCATTGTTTAGTTCTTTTTTTTGTAAAACCGGGATTGTTAAGGACAGATTGAAAATCTGTGGGAATTTCGACCAATGATATCTTATCGTTTGATTTTCTTTTGATAAATAATTTGAAAATTTAACTTTTCTTGTTTTTGCAATACGAATATTGGGGCATTAGACATTGGCAAATTATACAATGATGCCACGAATCCTTTGGAATCGTCTTCACAATTGTTTATGGAACTGCGTTGCAATTACCGGGTGTTGACGAGCACTATTGTTTTCTCTCATTTTTATGATGAAATTTGGCACATAGGTAGTTTTAATATTTTAAAATTATTTTGTGTCCTGTCCAAATTTTTAAATGTAACCCAGAACATTTTAAAATTAATTTATTAGTTTTTTCTCCCTTGAACCAACGTTCAACCCTTTTGGAACTGTCATGGGCAACACTGCTGGCCACGCAGTGCCAGGTTTTAAGACAAGGTTTTCACGACAAGTCTGAATCAGATTGTGATGTTTTCCCTCATGGTTGACATGATTTGGTGCCAAACCTTCAAAATTAGAGTCCATTAGAAAATTCTTAAAAAAGCTGAATTATTTCCCCTTCCACTATTAGTAAAAAATAGCACTGAATTTTCTCGGACTTTTGGTGAATTTGAATCAAGTTATCTAGATTATGTGCTTAAAAAGATGCACTTAATCATCAAGCACATAATAGATGCCAAAACCAATCTGAAAAATTCATACCTTGTAATTTGTTCCTGAATCGCCTCGGTGTTGGCCTCGGCAAATAGATACAACAGAGTACAGCTGAAGTAATGAGTGTGGCTGTTAGGATAGCGAAGCTGGTTGGCAATAGCATTTAAGAACAAATAGCGCCCTGAAATAACAAATGAATACATTTATTTTAATTTGCTCGCATTATAAATAAAATACAAAAAATAAATAGCCCAAGCATAAAATTGACAAGTGCAATTAAGTTGGCAAATCATTGAATTAATAAGTCCCATTGACTTTTAATCCTAGAAATTTGAATAGTTTGTTTACGTCCAATACATATATCCTCTATGCTTCTAATCCAACAAAATTGTGTGTAGCACAATTGTCAGAGTGCAAGGACTATACTTGGTCAAGCAACATCAAACACAAGATGGATTATATCATTTAAATAGACACATCTGGGTTTTAAGTTACAAGGACCTGCATTCACTATGACTTCCAGGTTGCTAGCACAGTGGGAAAACACTGAACGTTATAGCAACCCTTAATAATCATAGGAGACCATGCATTCGCCGAGTTCTAAACTGAGCTTCATGACGCTAAATAAAATAGATATCTGCTCTTCACAATAATTTAGATTCTTACTTAAAATTTTGATAGCAGATGGTTTCCTTAAACAATACCAAATGGGTAAAGGTAGTTTCGACAATTTTGTTATGAAACCTAAAAATATGCTTATTGAGTGTTATACTTATGCGAATTGAGTATTAATCTTTAATTTCTTGGGGCCCAAGTCGTATTACAGTTATTTGAAGAATTTGGTCCATTAAAATTCTTTGGTATTTATGCTATCTAACAGTCTAGGAATAAATCGATCAAATTAACAATCACCAATGAAAATGCAAATCGTGAGCCATTATTGTCTATGAAAACATGTTTAAAATCACAATGAAAAGAATTGCAAATATATTAAAAACTGCTCGGATTTAAACATTACACCAACCTATGCTGCACACTGATGAGATGCTTCAGGATTTCGACATGCGATTTTCAGGAACATTTACGAGATTTCTATGCATTTTTTTTGTTTTCAATGTTATTTAAACAAGTTTTTATAAGGTGAAAACCACAATTCCAGAAATTACGAAGCGTTTGGCATTATGCAAACAGCTTATAATCTGTTACAAGAGAAAATTGAAGCTGCAATAACATCAATTTTGAATTTTATTTAAAGTTAAATCCACTTTTATCTAAAAAAAAATTCTTACCTTCCGTATCTGAATCTACAGCAAGATTTTGAAAGATGTCCATATGAGAGGAATGGGTAATGGTACTCATGTTAGGGGTAGATCCCTTGCTTTGAATATAACTGATGGCCTGGGTTCCAACATACAACACAAGGGCATTGATCAGAGGAATGTTGTAACGCATCCCTGGCTCACTGGAGACCTGCAAGAGATACACATATCAATTTGTGAACAATGACAGAACTTTTAGATGAGGTAAAAACTGAAAGCCTAAACTCAAATTTCTCTAAACACTTACCTGCAGGCTTGTTCTCAATTCAGATAAGAATGTCACAGGTGCTCTAGTTTTGATGTAAGAATCTAGATCCTGAAAATGAAAAAACAAATTAGAAATGTCGCAAAATTAAACATAATTGGCTTCAATCTTTCTACAATTTTATAATACTGCACAGGGCCGATCCTAGCAGGTGTGCAGCGCGTGCACCGCACGCGGGCGGCCGCAGACCGCATATAGTTCTATCAATCGAGCAAAATTTTTTGAAACTTAAAATAGTTATTAAAAAATCAAAATAAGTCCCGATTTCTCGATAGCATAGCATAGCTTAAGAAAAATAGAATGTTAGTGCACAGTGTGTTGGTCCACTGTCCATTAATGTCTACTCTTTACACACATTCTTCATTTGATAGCAAAATTGGTGGCAATACGGCATAGAAAAAGATACTAAATTTTCAAATTCTTTTCTAAAAAATAACCAAAGGGTATATTTTTGTCATTGCGCCATCATTGAAAGAATAATTGCTGTAGTACAATTTTTAGCCAGTCAAAATTTGTTATTCATAGGAACTAGTACGAAGTTGTATCAGAGATAATGGTAATTTTTTAAAGGCAGTGGAGATGTTGGTCAAATTTGATCCAGTTATTTCAGAACACCTTAATAATGTCAGTAAATACAAAGATAACAAAACACGTATTGCACACTACTTAACGCAGCATTTTCAAAATGAAATAATTAATATTTTAGACGAATCTATTCGTAATGAGATAACACGCATTGTCAAAAAAGTCAAATATTACACTGTAATTCTCGACTCTACACCAGATATTAGCCACACAAAACAAATAACGTTTGTAATTAGATGTGTGAACACTACTGATGGTAAGGTAGATATTTTAGAATTTTTTTCTAGTAACTAATACTACTGGAGAAGGTCTGTGCAATTTTCTATTAGAGAAGCCATTACCTGGTCTTCAGCTCGAAGTTAAAGATATACGAGGTCAGGGCTACGACATTGGATCGAACATGAAGGGGAAAAATATAAGGCTTCATAAACGGATTCTCAGTATCAATCCTAGAGCATTATATGTGCCGTGTGCGGCTCATATATTAAATCTCGTCGTCAAAGATGCTGCCAGCTCCAGTGGTGAAATTTCTGTTTTTTTTATATGGTACAAGAGGTATATAATTACTTTTCTGCGTCCCCATATCGATGGGATTTACTAAAATAAACACGTGAAAAGTCTAACTTTTAAACCGTTAAGTGAAACAAGGTGGGAAAATCGTATCAACGCTATTAGACCTCTAAAGCATTATTACCCGCATTAAATGCCTTAATTGAAGATACCACCAGAGACACGAAAACAAAAATGGGTGCTGAATCAATAATTAAAAGTCTTGAAACATTTAAATTTTTGTGTTCAATTTTAAATTGGCATGATTTATTTTCAAGAATTGATGTATTGAGTAAAAGGCTTCAAAATCCTAAATTAAACATCGCGAAATGCATTGAAAGCTTAGATAATCTTAAAGAATATTTAGTTTCCCAAAGATCAGACGATAGTTTTAAAATATTTGTCGATTCAGCAACAACACTTGCTAGATATTTAGGCATTGATCCCGAATTTCCCATCTAGAAGCTCAGGAAAAAGGTCCGTTTATTTGATTGCGAGGGCAGTGATGAACCAGTTTCAAATCCCTTCCAACAATTCAAGACTGCTTTCTATTTTGCAATTCTTGATCACACGATCTCTTTGGTAAATGAAAGATTTACCTTATTATCTGAGTACCATTCAATATTCAGCTTTCTGAATGATTTTCACAACTTTTCTAATGCTGATCTCATCAAAGCCTGCATGGACTTAGTTATTTAGTTACTGGTACAGGAGGAAGGAAATATTGTGAAAGATATAGACAGTATATAACTCTTTAATGAAATAATTTCATTCAAAGATATTTTTTCGAGGTAAAAAACAGCCAATTGAGATATTAGAAATTATAGTAAAAAATTATCTCATTCGATGTTTTCCAAATTTTGCTCTAGCAATAAGAATTTTTTTAACCTAACCCGTTTCTGTGGCTAGGTGAAAGAAGTTTCAGTAAGTTAAAAATTACTTGAGAAATAATATGACACAAGAGATGCTTTCAGATTTGGCCATCATCTCTATTAAATCCGAAATCTCTGAAAAAATTGATTTCAACGAAATTATTAACAAATTTGCTTCTCAGAAAGCCAGAAAAGTTATTTTATAGTTAGGTAGTCTTTATAGAAGGACTGATTTATATACTTTTCCTTTCATGAGATGTATGCTTTAGTACTTTTTTTATTAGATTATATTTTCTGAGTAAATACTGTTTTGCATTTCTAATTATAAAATGTCTATTTTTATTTCAAAGGTGATGTTTTTGTTTGTTATTTTTTAAAGTATTTTGTCGCTATTATAACCCACTATTGTAACTGGCCAAAAAAATAATGTTTTGCATTTCAAATTTTATTTGCATTTTTATTAATGTTTTACTTTTTACTCTTACACAGGCAGATGAGTTTATAACGTCAACGTTAAGTATTAGTCAAAATATGAAAAATTCTTTAGAGGGGCGGCACATTAGGCCTTTGCACGCGGGCGGCCGACACCCTAGGATCGGCCCTGATACTGCATTCACGTCCGATATCTTATTTCATTTCGTTCAGTAATACTTGAATTTCCATAAATCCTCATGTATAAGAAAATAAAGCAACCAATTCCAACTCTAATGATCAAACTACGAGGCACGTCCAGAAAGCAAGTTACGTTTCGTTCTTTCTCCACCGCAGCACTACTGACAGCGCTCCATTCATGTGCAATAGTCTCACTTGTCCATTACATCATTAATGTCTACGTTGTGTTTTCACTTTGATGTGATCACTAGAAATGTTAAAGACGGTTGAAAAACCTGTTGTCCGAGACTCTGTTTGTAATTAGTTTCTTGAATGCAAACGTGAAGCCTGCTGAAATTCTTGCATAGCGCAATTTAAAACAAAAGGCGAGGAATGTTTAGCCAAGTAATTGTTTCAAAACAATGCTCAGCCACATGCTGGTGGTGTCACTCAAAAGCAAATTGAGGAATTTGGTTGATAGCGATTCAACCATCTCCCTACAGCCTAGACCTGGAACCATCTATTATTTGTGCCTTCACATGAAAAGTGAACGGCGAGGCTTTGAAAACGACGTCGACACAAAAAAGTGCTGCAAAGATATGGCTCTCACCACTTTACTGGTGGGAATATTCTTTGAGAAAGGTATAAGTTGGTCACCCGCCATGACAAATGACTCAACATTGGTGGAAACTATGTAGAAAAATAGTTCAAGAAATGACCTTTCATGTAAATATAAAATTGGCTTGAAAAACAATTTTGTCTTTTTACAAAACGGAACTTACTTTCAGGATGAGCCTAGTAATTCATGTTAGTATAAACAATCTGGACAGTTTATCCCTGAATATTACGTAATCAGTTGAAAGATTAGGCGACTTCATTTAAATTGTACTCTTACAACAGGTTTGGTATCTTATACAGTTCAATGGTAAGGCAAAGGGCTATTGACGACGATCTGGGACCAACCCCCAAAGGGAAAGATTCGAGGACAATGATGCGTAATTTTCAACCAATCAGATGACGAGGTCACATCCGAGCTGGCAACCCACTCTCTAGACTTCCACACCACGGCAATGTGAGGACATTTGAGGTCACAACAGATTTAACGTGCATTCGCCCCTTTGTTAACGATGCTCTTTGGTTGGATTTGAACTCACAGCCCTCTGGCTGCTAGTCCCTTCTTATTCCAACCGGGCTAATGCAGCCATCAATGGTAAGGGCAGGTCAACAAAGAGCTCATGCACACATAAGCAGTTTGTCATTCTATTGTTAACATAGTGAAAGTACCTTTTTGAAGGATGGTGGTTGGATCAAGTTGTTGAAGTTAGCAAGTATTCTGGGAGCTTGAGTGATTTCAGGCAAGAGGTCCACTTTCAAGTTGGGAGTGAAAGGATCAGGAAGCCTCATGTTTCTGGGGAAGGCACTCAAAATCAGGTTTCTCATTTGAATGCAGTTAGGAGCTATCACATCACAAAAACCATAATGGTAATCACAGAGGAACTCGGGGAAATCATGCAGCAGTACCAAGAGCACCCGTAACGTACCCTGAAAAAAAAAAGAACAAATCAATAAACGACTAAACACTATTTAAAAAATTTACAACAAGTTATTCAGCATTTATGGTTTGATTGATGAAAGATTGGACCAATATAAAACTAAATTTTCAACAGCTATGTTAGAAATTAGATTGGTTGGTTTCGATTTTGCAGCTTAATATGATCATACTTCACCCAACACAAAAAAAAGCAAATGAACACACATAAGTTTTTCTGATACAGAAAAGAAAAATACACTCTAGGCAGGAATTGAACTTAGGAACACCCAACTTCCAAGGTTAGAAATTAGAAGAATATACCCTAAACATCTTTTTTGTAGCCAAAGTGCTCTACTATAAATGACTAAGGCTTGGAATCCAATTACTATTAGCACAAGGCCTTATCTCACTTATTTAAAGGTGCAAAATACAGTTAATGACCAAGGTATGAAAAATCATAATTTTGATTGAAACAAGTTATTTTATAGTCTTTTACTTTTTTTCTTTCATTTAAATTTTATTTCAAAATACAATACAAATCCATACTCAATTATTTTCTTAATTTAAAATTATAAAAGACAAAAAAACAACTAAACAATTTTTTTTTTCTGCTACACAACTTGTTTCTTTTGAAAACCTTTCTTGTCTGCCTAGATACTAAAACCTAAATTTAAAATAATTTACATTCCTAACAAAATTATTCCCCGTTAAAAAATCCCCATCTGTTTAATACAATGTTTTTGCAAAAAAGGAAATCTAGAATCTGCCCTTTCTTCAGTTTTCTTAATTACAGGCATGATACTAGATATTTTTTCTTTTGTGAATAGAAAGAGTTTCTTTCTATTTAAGATTGGTTGATTGATTTCCCCCTCAAAGTATTTATTACATACATAAGCTAGGAAGTGAGGAGCACCTATTCTCATTCTTAACATACTGAAAACAAATGCTAAACAGTGCATATTCCTCAACCAACAATAGCTAATTCCCATCGAAAGGGCATCAGTTCCAAGCAGGTGCAACCTTTTCGGTGGAAAGACTTGTCAAAATTAACCCAAAATGCTTTGTGCAATGTATTAACTGGATCCAAACTCTGCCTAAGCTTGGCGGTCAGTTGTCATTCAAGTAGAGGTTCTAACTACTAAGGCTTCTGAACTCTTAGTGTACCCACCAACAAGAGTAATATTTCCAATGAGAAACCCAGTAAGTTAAAAAAATTTCTACCCAACATGCCCTAGGACCCTGACTGCCTCGAACATTTTTTAGAGTAGACCCAGCACACTCCAAATATAAGGGATAAATAATACAAACAATCCCACAAATATGCAGCGATTCAATATCCCTTAATAGAGTACTTTACCAGGAGTGCTAAGTTATAGTCTAACTTCTTGGGTGGGGCCTAGACACCCTCTAACAAGCTTAATTAAAAAATACACCTATATTGGTGAAAATAGAGTTCTGAAACACTCCTATGAAGTGTGAAGTTTATGTCTCACAATAGTTTTTCAAAGTTTGCACCACTGCATTACAATTAATACTACCCTTTCTTGAGAATCCAATTATTTTCAGTTAAAATCAGTCATTCTTCAGGTTTCCGAGTGAAAGCAACTTTTAAAACTTATTTGAATAAAGTAACACACATATTCAGTTCCAGTTTATTTCATTTGTATTTTTATTAAACCAAAAAGGAGAAAAGTAAATTTGATTTAAATCCCGATCTAAAAAATGCTCAAGTTAAATCGTATACTCTGCTAACTTTGAAC
Organism: Metellina segmentata; assembly: GCA_947359465.1. NCBI lineage: Eukaryota > Metazoa > Arthropoda > Arachnida > Araneae > Tetragnathidae > Metellina > Metellina segmentata. Next base: position 102,640,368 of record OX375881.1, read on the forward strand.
CCCAAACAGAAATATTTTACATGGAATAAGAGTTACTAATAATTCAATATAATATGGAGCTAAACATGATAAATTTTATAACACTTAACTTTAAGGAAATGAAGGTTAACAAACTTTTTGATTTGCTTTTGTGTGTGGAGTCTTAAGATTAATGTATTCTTGTAACTGAAATTCTGTTGTACATTAGGTGAGTTAAAAACAATAATGAAATTATTTTTTGAGAATAAAAAAAAAACTATTCAAAATTCTTATTCACAATATGTATTGAGTTTTCAGGCAAAAATAAAATCTGATATTCTAATTTGACATGAATACCTTAGAAGCACGAACTCAAAAGATCAGAAAAAGCTTACCTTGTACAAGAGTTGAATCGGGGCTGCCAATTCCACATTGCGTAGGAAAGGTGCTAAAAATTTGAACAAACTGACTAAGAGCTGGGCATACATGGTCCATCCCTGCAACACAAATTCATTCACCTAAAAGTGAAGGCTTGTATGTTTAATAGGAGAAACTAAGCATTGTAAATTACAATTTCAAAAAGCAAATTCAGATCTAAAAACATTAAGAGTACAAGACTTGAACACAATTCATACAAGTCTAAACATCACAAGCAAAAACATGCGACTAACATTTTTTGCATCTTTGTGTGTGCATAGAATATCAATATATAATAAATCATAGAATATCTATATCACAATAATCTATCAATCTTTAAGCAAATTGAAAGTCTTCATTTCAGAGTCGAATAATGCAACTTGATTTTTATATTAATAAATAGAACTTTTATTATAAACAGACTGGTAACTCAAACAAATTTACGCAATTACAATTACCCAAACCAAAATATTTCCACCCAATACTAGAGATAGAAAAGTACAGAACATTTCACTAACCTTCTGTGCAGGAGACAATGCTAAAACTCTTCCAAGAAATACTCGATGGGATACAAGCTCTAACCAAGCATACGCAAACCCAGGAGCCTTCTGAGGACGTAGGTAATGTAGAGTATTGCTAAAAATACACAATATAAATGTTTTCATCAGTGGTTTAAACTGCAAGACGAGTAATATTCTGATAAGTTAAACTGTGTTCATACGAGAAAACCCTTTTGCTAATTTCTTTTCCATATGAAGTATAACCAACCAATCAGGAACTTTTCAAAGCCCATGTTATGATTCAGAATTAAAGGTTCCACTTACCTTATGAAATCCAAATATAAATAAACATGCATGTAACCTTAACTTTTAGACTATGGCCGGTACAGCAGTTGTACCTTGATCGTGATATGAAAGAATTTAGATTATAGAAAGTACAGCAGTTATACCTTGAAAGTGCAAAGAAAGTCAGCACTTGATTGCACCAAGAAAAAATTGTGACAGTTGTATCTATAGCCAGTCAAAAGGTTAATAAACATGTACACAATATACCATAGAAGATTTTAAAATTTTACTAGATTCTTAATCATAATTTCAAGTACTTAATCCAAATACAAAACTCTTTGAACTTCACATGCTTCTTCGATTTGTGTTTCAAAAATTCATACTACAAAATCCATTTGTTTTAACAATAATCTAACCTAGTTTTCCAAAGTGGGTACTCAAGTAATTTCGAGGCAATGCCCAGGGGAAATAGGAGTTGAGAAGTAAGGGTGTACAATAAGACATCCAAAAAATTTATTTCAAAATGTTTAAAGCAAACATTCATACAATGTAAAATGCAAGTTATGACTAATGATTTAAAAACAAGATGGCAGGCTATAAAAGTGTGTCGCCTGAATGCATTTTTAATTTTACAAACTTGATTGACATCAATAAATAGCTTTAAAATTTCAGTTTGTATTTGTTTTATTTCCAAACTAACTATTTGAAATTTTAAAATTACACAACAGTTTCAAAAATAATCTGAACTAATACATTGCAAATAAAAACCTATGCTGTTAAGTTTTAGTGCAGTAAGACAGTTTGAAGAAACTGATCCAATCCCTAAACATACAATATGCAGTCTTTGCAGCAAATTCTTCAACATAAGAACCTATTATAAACCAGTCATTGAAAAGCAGGGTACCCACTCTATTTCAGAAATAAAATTTCGACCTTTTCAGGTTTTACAGACAATTTTCTATAAAATTCCAGGTCATACTTTAATTTTGCATTAAAATAACTTATTCAAATAATCTAACATATTTGACTTAAAAATTAGTGATTTAATGTATCACAAGCACGAAATTCTTCAATTTAAGCCAGTGGACAAAACAAAATTATTTATGTGTCAAATATTAGCAGTTTTAATTAAATAGGTTGAAAAATTCAATTAATTAAAGTGATTCGAAACTGTACGAATCTTACTGGCTGCTTTTCTCCACAGCGTCTGAGAAAGCCACGATCAATTGTTTTCCAGGTCATTAAGGAGATTTTCCAGGTTTTATTAGAAAATTTGTAATTTTCTCTTTATTTTGGACAAAATTAAATTCACTGACAATTCCACGTTTTTTGACCTGCGGGAAACCTGGAAAAGAGTTGTCCACAGTCCTAACAATTCCATTGTGCACATTAAGGGGCTACAAAATCACTTGTGAAATAGCATAAATGTTTAATAGTGGCAAAAAGTCTCCAATTGGACCTGAATTTAGTTGCTCAAACATGAACAAGCCAAGAAATTAATGTTTTAAAATAGAAACTAAATATTAAAAAAAAAAAAGGCTTTCATGACAATCTAGCAACAAGGTTTTACATTCATGGCTATACAACTTGGTGGCAAAAATTCAGTCCCCTATTACTTAGAAAACAGGACTTTTTCAACCTTTCGCAAATTTTCAAAAGAGTAGCCAAAATTTTTTGCATTTGGTTGTTTTTAAGTCAGATTTCCTTTCAAGACACTCATAGTCACTAAAGTTAAACTAAAGTTAAAATAGCAAAAATCAGCTATGGCTGCCCAGTGAATACAAAAACATTTTAGACACACAGAACCACGGCAGCCCCAAAGAAAAATAAATACATACCAAAATGCACTGAGTATTTGAGGATTGATGGCTTCCAAAACAGACTCAGGGGCATTCAGTTCCAAAAACAGCATGATAAAAATCCGATGGTAAGGTAGCTGCTGGAAATCCACCCCACGAAGTTCCTGGTCTTGTAAAAGAACTCCAGTGACTATGCCTAGGACCTGCAAAGAACACCAGATGCCATTGGAATGGAAGATGAGAATTTGATAGAAAACAAAAGAAACAAGTACGTAAGGCAGACGAGCCTACCTTATTTAGAAGATTTACTTTGGTTACTGTATTGTTGGCATCTCCACTGTGTTTGACTAAGAGAGCAATGAGGCGCACATAGGCATCCAAAGTGTGGAAGCATTTGGCTCGGATCACAGTTGGGGATTTGATAGTCTGGTCAATCAGTACACGATAACTGAGATCCACGCACATTTCTGTGCTCAGCCGAAAAAATCGTGTTATCAGTTCATCTGTCTTTAATATGCCCTGCAAATTCATCTAAAAACATTACATATAGTTTAGTGCAATACTTCAAAACACAGGAAAAAGCAAAAAAGCTATATTTAGAAACATAAAATATAACCAGCTTTTGACTAATGGAAATTATGAGCCGAAGTTTTCACGAAAATATTTAGATACTTCACTTCAAGAAATGGCAATCAAAACTTAGCATAGAAGAGATTTTCTTAACAAGGGAAAAAAAATCAATTTTGAATTGTTCGCATAATTTTATTCTCACAAGAACATGCGTGACAAATTTGAAATAGGAATTCACAAAATTGGACCAGTGTTGCCATAAGCAGAAACATACATAAGTAGAATTTGGAGCATGATCTACACCATATAAAAAGATGCAAGATCTATAAAGCCGATTAATGATCATCAAAAGATAATAATGTGGTTTCAATACCATAAGCACTGGATATGCTTCCATTAATTCTAACTAAACAGATTTTTCTCTGAATAGCATTTTGTGCGTTGCTGGCACATCTGTAAAACTACAGGATTGAAAATTTTACAGCATGTCTAACAAACATCAATTTATTGTTTGTTTGGCAATAAGCCAACATTCAATTTGTTTGTTACTTGGAGAAATTAAGGCAAGTGACCGCATCACTACGCCTGACATCAAGAGGGTTAGCAAATGATTCATGTAAAAATATTACATTTTTTGAATACAATATTTTACAAATTTGGAATTATTTGATTGCTTAGTTTCGGCACTAAAAACTACTCAAAAGCAAGTTTTAGCAGGGAAAAAAGAAAATCTTTCCCTAAACCAAATGTGCAAGAGCATAGTTAGAAAACATATTAGAAAGGATGGAAAAGAACTCGCAATGTTAATTTTATTAAATTTGCCAAACTTGAATCGGATTGCGAATTTTGCAATAAAAATTTAATGTGCTGCTAAAAATTTGTACAAAGTGTTAATTTTTCCTAATCCTGATAGAGGATTTCTTTCTTAAGCATTACAAAACAAAATAGCCAAGAGCCAGTAAAAGGGACTATATTGACAAAGTACTTCAGACTTGGAGATGGAATAGAATTTGAACTGATAAGGCAACACCTACTGTCAGAAGAAATGGATCCACTGCTGAAATTGGACATATATATGTTATACATTTTTTTAATATTAAATATGAATTTTTGCATTAAGCGAGAATATTTTTATACAAGTGGTAAGTATTTTATTTTTTAGCACTAATTAGAATTAAGCTTACTTAACTTCGTCCAATTTTTAGTCAGATTACACAGCAATGAATTTGCATCTTCAAATTGAGATTCTTAATTCAAAATAAAAAACGCTGTGAAAATTTTATTGCTTTCACGAATTTTGGAAACGTATATTGCAAGAGCACTCAAAGTAGTAAATTCACTGAAAATCAAAGTTAGGTTCCTTGTAGAGCACTGCTTTTGAATTGATGTATTTTTAACATTAAGCCTTTTGGTGCAAATGTGTGCCGTTTCAGTGGGAAAAGTGTGCTTTGCTAATAAATTAAAGAGGCCATAAGCCACCAGACGTAACTAACCTGATGCACAAAGAGTGAAAATGCTTTAGTACTGTCTCTCCCAGCATTTGGGGCATGATACATGGTCACCCACTCCCTCAGTAAAAATTCAGTCTTCTCGTACAAGCCAGGGGGATCGTCGAATTCTCTTGCCTGTGTAATTCCAGAGTACATCATTCCAACTGGTCCACTACTTCCTGGAGCCCGATCCAAGAAAGGTTCTCCAGTTGTTCTTAATAAGTCTAGCAGTTGCAGCAATCTATGGAACAAAAACCACTCGTCATAAATGAACGAAATTTTCAGCATTTACTTTTCAAATATATTTCTTTAACTTGTCTTCAGCAATTGTGCATTCATGTATATATATTAGTTTTTTTTCTATAATTTTTCAACTTTGAAAACAATGTTTTATGAAGTTTTTGAACAAAATATTTAATTTTTTTTCTAATTGTTTTAACCAAAAATCACGAAGACAATTTATAGAATGAACACTTAGAAGTTAATAATGCAAAAATGAAGTGACCTGTTAAATTTTTTGCAATATATCAATTTTGTCCACTGTCAAAATTTAAACTTTTAATTTTAATAAATAAAATTTAAATTAAAAAAAAAATATGAAATAGTTATTATAATTTCAAAATACAACGTATACATACAGAAAAAATTTCAGAACAAACTTTAAAATTGAAGATTTTGGAATTTTGAGTCCCAGACCCCCTTAAGCTATTCACAACATTTTAAAGGTGAAAAACCAAGAAATAATTTAGCATTCAATAGCCAATAATTAAAAACCAATTTAAGAAGTATACATTGTAAAAATTAATGTACAAAATTTAAGTAATTTTGCATTAAAACAACTTATTCAAATAATTCAACATATTTGACTTTAATACTTTACGATACAGTAAATAAGAAATTTATTTAATTCCACAATTTAAGACTGCGGATGAAACAATCTTTACCTGCTAATTATTAATCTTTTAAAAAATGGGTTGAAAAAAATTCAATTAATGAAATAAAGTGATCCAAAACTGTACGAATCGTATTGGCTATTTTTCTCCAAAGCGTCCAAGAAGCCATGATTAATTTTCCCCCCAGGTCATTAAGGAGATTTTCCAGGTAAAAGACGAAAATTCGTGATTTTCTCTCATTTCTTTGGACAAAATTAATTTTCTCGACTATTTCAGGTCTTCTGACTGTATCAAACATAAGACAGGCAAGATCTCACGGGTAACTTGGGGTTGTGATGCCCTTCACACCTTAAGATATGCCTCTGAGGGTCAATTTTAGCAGATGAAAAATAACAGAATGCACATCAAGCTTTGGTGTAACATTAGTCATGTTTGGTTGGGGTTAAATGACAGGGCTGTCACAGCATAACCATAAATTCTCAATTGAATAAAAATCTTTTCAAACAATCTCTTCCAACCGGGCTACCGCAGCCCGGAAAACACAGAAGCACAATACACACTAACCCCTTAATGCAGTTGCCCGTGTCTGACACTGGCGATCTTGTATCTCGCGTTATTTTATTTCTAATGCCCGTCCGAGATCTGTTCTAGTAAAAATAGGTAGGCTAGATTATAATTAAAACTTATTGACCATAGATGGCACCACTATGTAGCATTTTTCTTGTGTAAACCACATGGTGCATTAAATTGTTTACACTTTGTTTGTATAATAATTTTTTCACATAACTTTCACCCCATTGCTCTCTAGTCACCCCCATAACTGAAATTGCAAAAAATAACTTACACTATACCAATTCTTTCTCTGTCAAAAAAAAAAAACTCAATTTTTTTAAACCAGTTTTTTCGAAAAAAAAAACTTTGTTTTAAGGGGTTAAAAAGGGTATCCCAGACAAAATATATCACCAATAAGATTGAGTAGAATTCAAATGATAAATATTACAGCTCATAACTGTCAAAGACTATCCATAAATTCCAGGTAGATTACATTCTCAATGCCTTTACAACCTTTTCTTAGAGAAAAAATTCACGTTATCTACACTACTAATAACTTAAGAGTCTTTTCCAAATTGAACCAAGTAAAGTATCATTTCAATGTAATTAGTAGATATTGTGATAATCATTCCACAAAGGTAGAAAATAGCAATTTAAAATTCCATTAAAAGAATTGTAGGCAGAAAAACATACCCATCAGGTTGCTGGCGCTGCATTGTTGATATGCGTATCAATGTATCCACGGTATTATACAGATCAGCCTAATAAGAATACAAAATATTGTTTTGCTCAATAGCAGGAACAGGTTAACTTGGAATAGCAATATAGAACTTATAGATCTTTGTTTCTTACCTCACTTACCAAACCAGACTGTCTTTCATCCAACAGATAAAGTTTCACCATCTGCATAGCAAATGATACTGCTATCATATTCATTCCGTTTTCCATCGACTGAGAAAAATAAGTAATAAAATTTTACTTACGGCACACAAATTTAAAACCATAGAAACAAATACAATTGTGTTCATATTTCACTTTAAATTGTTTGGCTACGTTTTAGGTATATATAAATGGTGTACCAAACACAAGACAGACAATGTCTAGTAATCGACATATACATGGAAAGTTTAACTGACACAGAAGAGTTACACCTAAGGGGGAGGAATCAAACTTGCATATTGCTAGCATAGTGGGTAAACTTACTGAGCCACAGAGTAACTCTAAAATTCAATCTAATACATTGCAAGTTTGATACATAAAACCGAGCAAATAAAAAAAGCATGTTGTGACTAGTTAGTTTTCATACTACCATTCAACTAGAAAATACAAATAAATCCAAAATACCTGTATTTTTACCACTTTGTGGTTCATTTAGTTGTTAGTTTTAACGATTTCATAGAAGGGCGTGTAAACACCAAGATACTGCAACACTAACTTATGAAAAGGGACATTCTGACTTCTCACATTTTGGAAAATGAAAGGTGTTATCCTAGTTGGAAGACTATTTTATAATTGCACAAAACAGGTAGGTGAAATAGCTTCAATACGTTTTGGAACTAAATTAATTTTAAAATTTTGTGGGAAAAATTGTTTTGTCAGATGCTTGTATATAATATTTAATTCCGCCCACATCTGTACTAATGTACAGCTAGTTACATGATTAAAATATCCTGTATGAATAGAAGCTTTAAAGATGGCCATCATTTGTTACAAATGCAAGCCCATTCAAACTGCATTACCTGTGTCAGATGAAGGTCATAAGCTTGCAAGTTGATAAGATGATTTCGAATCAAAAGATCAACAGCTTCAGGATTGTAACGGCAGTCTTCCCTGCTTTCAATTAACCAACGAGTAATTTGCTTGCTGGTCCATTGATGACCATAAACTCGTGGATCTGCCAAAGCTTTCAGCACTAGAAGGTGGCCATCTCTGAATCTTAAGGAGATTTCGCTGTCAGGGGCAGCTTGACACATGCCTTCTAGAAAGCCATCTACAGCCTGGAAAATGATGCAGGTTTAAACAATTCAGATATTAAAAACATTTAGCTGAACATACAGGTAAGAAGAGTTACCTAGTCGAAGTTTTAAGTCACAGGACTAATTATTTCCCAAATTATTTGCATTTATACTTTATTATCATACAAACTTTTATTTATTAGTGGCAACAGTGACCAAGATTATGTAACATGCATACATGCTGAAGTCAACCTCTGGCTGGCCATGTTAGCAATAAGATAGTGATTTATAGTAATCTTTCCATCTAACTAATAATTATATTACAAAAGATTCAACACATGATTTATCATTGAAACAATTTACACTGGATCATAAGTAACAAGCAAAACAAATGCAGATGCCCATGTACAATTTGATGTATCAGGAATCTACACGACTTTCAGGAATGTTTCTAGTAATGCTGCATTGTAAATATGACATTTTAATCAAGGCTACAAGGTAGCTATGAAAAGAATGAACATAATATTTTTAGTTTTGTTGCAAATTTGCCAGCATTAACACTTCCCTTTAGAAACATGTCTTCACAAATACAATCATTCATCCTATTAAATCAACACTTAATATAGGATTAGTTAAGAAATAAAAATGTTTCAATTTAGAAACTGCAAGAACTCATTTGTATTCTTAAATTCGTAGCTGTTTTAGTAAGCACATTTTACTCAATCCTTGCCTGACAATGTTTGCTGCTTTCGAAATCTAAATTTTGGTAAAATCGTAGTTAACATTATAGCCTTGGTATACCTAAAAGTTTTGTCAACACTAAAGATTATGGACTGGAAAGAATGTCACAAAAATGCAATTTGGAATTTTCAGATTGTTATAAGGCGCATACTTGGCGACATTTGTGATGAAATGATTGTCATCAACATGGTAACTGAGCAATAGCAGTGCAATCTTTTAATCAAGTAAGCATGGCTCAAGCCATATTTGGCTGAGCTGTGCTAAACATTAAAGGGGCACATAAAAAGCTTTACTGACACAGAGAAATTACAAGCAAAAGTATCAATGAGTTGATATTTTCTAAAATCCGAACTCCTCACAAAAAAACATTTGTAAGTTGAAAAGGCAAAATGTTATTCATTCAGGCTTTAATTTGAAATGCATTACCTAATTTTCAGTAGCTTTAACTTGCACGAACGTCACTTGAAAACATGTCGAGTCTAATTCAAAAAGAATATTTGCCAAACAGTAACTGGACCAATATTGTAATAGTTAGAAAGTAGCTTCATTTGCCATTGCAAACAAGAATGGATAATTTTATACTCTGCTTGAAACAGCAATCCCTAACAGTCAATTTAATTTCTTGACTGTTAGAGATACTAATGCACTCATATCATGGTATTTTGGGAATTTTGAGAAAGACTGGGGCATCCATTGGGCTATTATCCGAATACAAGAAAAATGTATTTTCCTCACGATTAAATTGATTTTTATGGCACAGAAAGGCCAGGTTTGACCAAGCTTTTTTTTGGTTAGACCACCTATGCAGATTGCTAGCACAATAGCCAAACCACTGTGCACCAGCATTCTTTTGGTTGGTTTTTTGGGCATAAGAGCCATTCTACACAAAACAGAATATAAAGTATTGGACACGCACACAATGGAAGTTTTACTAACAAAGAAATACAACCAGGGAGGAATTGTGAATCTGTTCTACGTGCTAATACCTCAGGCACAGCCTTGGAAGAACCACTTGTCTGCACTTACTACATAGTCACTTGGTTTTGCTTTAACCATCCCAGCATGACGATTAGTCAGAACCCTAACCACTCTGCTACAAATTTAAAGAGTAATTTGGGCAAGTTAGAGAGGATCACCTTTTGAAGTAGGGCCACTGCTGAAGTCACCTCTCGTGTGGAGCGAGCAACAAGGACTGCTTCTAATAAATTGTGGAGAGCGGTAAAGTGAGGATTGCCAGGTGCAATTATTCCATGTAACATAAGTTCTAGTTGAGAAATGATCTTGTCATAGATCTCTGAAATTTCGTCTGCTGCATAGGGTTGCATCATCTGAAAAGAAACGGCACATGTAAATTTTATAATACAACAATGCATAAAAAGCCAATTTCAAAGTCGGGTTAGATTTATTTTGAAAGTAATTAGACTTTATTTTCCTGTATGTTTATAAGATTGCAAAGTACCCGGAAGTTTATGTGTATTAATTTGAATAAATTAAAATTTTTTTTCACACATGATTCATGCAATGCAACACAACTCCCAAAATATGGTTGTTTTTGGGCTTTATGGTACAAGAGCTATATTTGACCAAGCTTTGCCAAACACAATACAAGGGAGGAAAACAAAGCAAAAATTTGGACGGATGGGTACCTTGGGGTAGTGAGGCCCATACACACCTAAAAATATGCCCCATAAAGGGGAGCCTCTAAAATACAATTTTAAAAGAAAGTACATGATTTTAATCCAATGACAATTTCAATGTGGAAAAAACAGTGCACACCAAGTACTAGAAGTTCATACCTATAATCGTTGTAGTACTTTACGTTTCTTCAACCCTATTGATATTTAACTCATCCCAGCAGAAAATGGGCAAATCCCTTTATTCAACAGACTGCTAGATGACAAGTGCTTATGTGGCAAGCCATATTTTTTAAACATAGTAATGAAATCTTTAAGCTCATTTCTATCTCAAAATGAGTTTTTCAAATTGTGCCATTGTTGCAGCTTATGCAGTCTAAAATTTTAAGCAACTTTGGTTAAGCATAACTACAATAATCGTTTTCCCAATTAAAAAAAAAAAAACTGTTTGTGAATATGAACTGGTATGGTATACTTTGACCGATGAAAATTATTAAATTATATCTTCAATAGTACTTGCTACAAAACATTAGATTACAAGTACAGGCAAAAAGGTTGATTACCATAATCGCCCTATATAATTTTACTAGCTAATGGAAACTGGTGGGGTTTAAGGTAGATATTTTAATCAAAGTCACACTGGAGCAACGCATGGGCTATTGGCGACATTATGAAGAGAGAAGGGGAGTTTTAAATAAAAGAATTTAATGCTTTATTTAATAATTTATGCATTAAATAAAAAAATTGATTTAAGACAAATATGTTGAATTATTTGAAGTTAATTTAATACAAAATTACTTGGCCCGTGTAATTTTTTATTATTAATAATTTTGTAATATTCTTAATATTTTGTGTATTAATTTTTATAGTGTAAAAATCTTAAATTGGTTTTTAACTATTGGCTGCTGAATGTTAAATTATTTCTCTGGTTTCTCACCTTAAAAACGTCGTGAATTGCTTAAGTTGACATAGAATTTTGTAAAAATTTGTCTGGAAAAATCGGGGAATTATATTTCTGAAATAGAGTAGGAACCTTGATTGAGCAGCCTTGATTTTAGCATCTATTTGACATGGATCCGTCCAAATTGCCCTCATGTTTCAAAAGAAATTGCATTTGAACAAGCAAACTAATAATCCAAGACTTCTAGCACATCTCCTTTAGATGTGTACAGGCTTCACAAATGCGAGTGACCTACTAGGGGGGCTTACTGTCTGGTAAACACACAGGAGTCTCATTCTTTGGATGGTACCATCATGGTACTTTAAGTGTGTCAATACCAGAATGTTTTGGAGATGTAAACTACTTCTTGTTGGAATCGTGTGGGAATGGGGCCTACTAAAGAAATTAAATATTTAAGCCCATGGAAAAACAAAATTTTTTTTTTCCTTTCATTTAGAGACCTAAATCCCTCTCTCTAACAATGATCACTGCCCAAATACTTAAGTCAATAACCCTAAAAAAAACTTGACCTTTTCGCCATTTGTTGTACAAATATAATTCAGTCTGCTGCTGGTAATCAAAAATAATCTGATCTTAATAAATCCAGAAGCTTTCCTTAAGCCTGTGGAAGAAACAAAATTCTTTACCTGTTAAATATTAGCCGTTCCTTGTAAAATGAGTTGAGAAATTCTATTTATAAAATAACGTGACACGAAACTGTACAAATCTTATTGGCTACTTTTCTCCAAAGTGTCTGAAGCTATGATCAATCATTTTCCAGGTCATTGATGAGTTTCCCAGGTTTTAAACAAAAATGCACAATTTTCCGACTTTTTTGGACAAAATTAAATTTTTTGACAATTTTAGGTTTTTTCTGACCCTTTGGAAACACTGCTCAATATGAAATTTTAAACTTAAAACACAAAATTATATTTTATGGACCTTTTACTCAAAACACTTCTAAACTCGAGTAGATATTCTGATACAATATAAATTCTACGACACTATACAAGTTTTTAAACCAAGTTTGAATTTATGAACGATTTCAGCTAGTACGCTAATGTTTTGCTAGCTCTACATGCTCACCATATAAAAAAATGCCATCTACCTACTAAGCCAAATACTCGCACCACCCGAAGTTAAAATGTATGCTTCTTTACCTGCTGGGTTGCAAAAAAAATGCTACTTTAGAAAAAGCATGCAAAATGAATTAACTTAAAAAAGTGATTTCGTTTGCTCATGTTAAAGGTAATCTCAACACCTAGGCAATGAATGTTAATTTCAATTGCTCGATCTTGGCAAATGTTACACTTTTTAGTTAAACAGATAGGAAGACACCAATTAAAAATTTACAGGTAGAAGACTAAACTAAATGATTTTTGAGGTCTAATAAGAAGTATATCGAGACAAGAGAATCTCAATATCCCAGACAAGTAGATAGAAAATAAACTATAAAGTTTTGTAACACTTTATTTCACAAGAAAGTACGCAGGCTATGTATATTTGTCAAGGATCATTATAGGTATTTTAAATTAATGTCACACTACAGCAACACAACGGGCTACGGTCCGAGACAACCCCTGAAGGGAAAGATCTAAAGACGCCAAGTAATTTTTAACCAATCAGATGACGAGATCACACCTGAGCAGGCACTCTACTCTCCAAATTACCACACCACTGTAAGGACATTTGAGGTCATGACAGATTTAATGTGCACCAGCCCCTTTGAACATGACAGTCGCAAACCCCTGGTTGCTCTTTCAAATGGGCTACTGCTGTCCAGGAACATTATAAGATAAATTTATTATGGTACACATAAGGGAAAACCAACTGACCATCTGCTGGAACATTACACTAATTTTAAAGCTCTCATCAATATCGAATTACATAATGGTTAAGGAAAAGCTAAACTATCCAGGCATACAAAAAGTCAAAGCAATATTAACCTAGAAAACTGAAGTGAAATATTTCTAATACCCTGCATTAGTCATTAAACTTTAAAATTTACAAATAGTTTCAGCTGGTACATAAATTATGTTCAGCTCTACATGCATGTGAAAAATTATACGAGAAAGATAAGATCAGAACGAATCCAACCAGCAGGTCACTCACAGCCACAGGCTTATTAACAAACGCACTCTGCTGCTGTTGTTGCTGTTCTCGCTCTCCATTTGGCAAAAATCCAGGAATCATGCGAGCAAATTCCTCATATACTGCCATTTGTTGGGGAGTCACGCCACCAACCTGGAGTAAACATCAATTCAAGAATTAAATAAATATTGCAACACACACAAAAAAAAAAGAACAGTTAAATTTCTAAAAATACTCGAGAAATTGGAACAATTCATGGTCATTATTAGTCTAATAAAAAGTTAAAACTGAGAGAATTGATAAAAATCATTTGAATTTTCTCCAAGTTTACGAATTATATTTAATCGCTAACCAATGCGTGGCTAGCCCGTGATATAAGCTATTAATCTGGTGTAAAATTTTCTGCAGATTTCAAATCCGTTGAAATTTTAAATCCATCTTTAACAAATCCGCTTTTACGGAAAAAGAACTAAACAATGCATGTCAAAATGTTTTTTATTTTTTTGCTCTCCACTGAAATCAAAGAGGGCAAGAAATGTAATATTTTTTATTTTTTAAAACACGAAGGACACAAAATGTAATCTGTTATTTTTGGAAAAGGAAAGTTACCGTGCCATCACAATCTCTTGTGAAAATATAAAAGATATATTCAATTTAAAAGTTATTTATACAAAGAAAAACATTTTTAGGTATGGATCTAAAGTGAATTTTTTTGCAGATTTCAAAACCATTGAAATTTTTACTTTATCTTTAACGGTCTAGGAGATCTTGCTTAGGTTTTGAAAAAATGTCATGTCACATCATAGCCAGTCCACAAATTTCTGTTTAGTCAAAAAATTTACGTTCCACAAAAATATTAATCCATATACATTACCCTACAATAATGGACTGAACAGCAAAATGTGATGGCATAAGGGAAAGAATATATGCTTTAATAGGTGGATGGTCCTTCCATGTGCTGAAATTACACTAGCAACCCTTCTGGGCATACTTTTAACAAGGTTTTGATACACCGTATTTGCGTCCATTCATGCTGCAAGAATGTCGCCAGCTCAGCTGTAGATTTCAGACATGGTTTTATGGTCTGTCAGTGTTGCTTTAACTCGTCCCACAAATGTTATTTTTGGGGGTAATTAAATCTATGGGGTTTAGATTGTTCTGGAAGTAACATTCAACCATTCCATAAAATTGCCAGAGCGTAGGAAAAACCTGAATGTCCAAAATGTTCATGTAGACGTCGGCATTCAATTTACTATGAAACAACATGCAAAAGTCCCAGGCCATACCACGAAAAACACCACCAAACTAGTCTGATATTTATGCAAATCAGCCGGCATACGGTCCTTAATTGTAGGGTAGTGTATATATTACTTTGCATGTAAAAACATGTTCTATGTATTAAAGAAATATTAAGCATTCACTTTAGTTCTATCACACATTTTTCAAAATTCAAATTTATGATTCACAATATAGAACCTGAATACATATAAAATAAAACAAAATTCAGTTAGAAACCTACCAAAACATGTAACATTTCTCTTATTTTGCTTTAGAAACCATGAAGGGACAAACATACATGCAATAGATTAAAAGTTATATTCTCATCGTGAGCAAAACAGTAAAAATTACCTTCAGTCTTATTTGTTCTGGCATTCTTTCAGCCTGATAGGTAAGAGCCATTGGGTCACAATAGCGTCTTCCTTCACTTCGTGCATGTTTTCGTGCTTCGTACTCCTGTCAAAGAAAAGCACGAGAATTAGAAAATAATATCCGATTTCATACTTCTAAAAATTAAAAAAAGATGAAGAGAAATATATGGCTCTACAAATGATGGCTTGGATCATTAATAACCCCCAATCAATATTCTTAAGAGCTTAGAAATATGAACAAGACTTAATATTGGCTGAACTAAATTCAGCAGAAACTTAACATTCAATATTTCTAAACGTTAACTTTTGTGAAGTAGCATTTTAGGCATGTTTAGCTTAATCAGCATTCAAACCAAACATAATCTAAATGCAAAAAATGCACCAACCAAGAGAAAATTTTACTCTAACATTAAAATGACCAGCTACAATATAAAACTTAAGCATGGGTGCTTCAGTTGAGAAATTATAAATGCATTTCAAAGATCAGTATTATATTTAATATATATAACTATTCCCCACTAATATATATATTTTCAAAATCATTAGAAAAGGTGAAGCAAATCGAACCCAAGAGTAATCTATTTCAAAGGGTTTCAATACTAAATATTAAGAGAATACAGGACACTTAAGGAAAAAGATTAATAGAAAATGTACATACAGAGTTGAGTCGTTTATCAATCTCTGGTAGGGCCTTTTCAACAGCAGTCTTTTGGATGAAGCAGCAAGCTAATTCTAAGTTATCATTAGCAACAATTTCGATCGCTTGTTCTGTCATGTCTTTTTGTTGATTTGTAGGATTCTACAAGGAAAACTTATGAAAATCAAGTTATCAAAACAATGCAGTTATACAGCAATTGCTAGACTTTTTAAATAAATGCAATACTATCTAATTTACGTTTCAAACATCTCATTTGCAACTAATACTTCTATGTCAATACATTGTGTGGTATTTTTTATATGAATAAACTTTAAATGCATAATTTTATCATTCATAAAAAAAAAACCCTTTTTAAATATTTGGTAAACTATTTTATAACAAAATTTAATGTTTAACATATGTAGACTGTTAAGAACGTTGCTCAAGATCAATGGTTGTGAATTTCTTAATAGTAGCAAAATAACCTCTTAAGTTTATTTCAGTAATATTCTTGGTAGCACAGACAGAGCTACAACATGTTAGTCTTAATGTTAGGTTGTTAAAGAAACTGGAAACAGAAAGTTAGGTGGTACCTAAGTTTCAACCAATTGTTCAACAAATAAGCCAAAATCCGACTCTTGCATATATAAGTATTCGCTTCTCAAAGAAAAAGAAAGACATTAATTTTAAACTCTACTATTGTACCTGATACCATCATTAACAAACTAAATATTTACCCTGATGGTTGTAAGGAATGATGATCGCATATTATTCGTCATAGAAAGATAGAGAGGATCTCGACAGGTTATCATAACCATGCCAGCTGTTAAGCTTCTAATCATATGATGAGCAGAAATCCTCATGCGCGATTCCTCGGGATCCAAGGCGAAATCCTAAAAGATGTCAATGAATTTAAAATTGTGAAACCAAAAGATTAGGAAATTCACTTATCATAAATGAATAAAACATACCTTTTTAATAATTTGTTCACATGTTGTCAGTGAAATTTTGACAGATCGATCGACTACAGGTGCTAGCCACTCCTGGACTGCTCTTTCGATAGCCATACGAACGCACTGTTTCAGTTGATTATGAGCTTGAAACAACGGTAACTGTTGGAAAACATACACATAAGCTCAAGACTTGTTTTTAAAATAGAAAATTGCATTCGATACATAAATTATAATTTGTTTGTCAACAGTTTAAAAATGATCAGCTAGAAAAAATTGAATGTCATCCAACTCCAGGAAAAACATGAAGATTAAAACCAAAAAAGAAACACTCTGAATCTTGTTCATCTGGTTACTCCAATTATGATTTAATTATTTTTGAACACAAAGTGGTCAACAATTTGCTAAGTAAATTCAGAACAGTCAAGCTTAATCTTTGAAGATGCATTATTTTCACAAAACTTGATTCTATTTGCAACTGGCTAGTTAAATTCTAGAATTTTCCAAGGAAACAAAGGTCTGATATCTACTACTTGCCAAATACTAGTAATGTCCGAAAAATGAGCATATTTTAGTATCGATCAACCAAATTGCAATATTTAAAAAAAAATGTTTTATTCGGATAACTTTGATTTAAAGGAATCTGGAAGCCACAGAATCTGGCCAAATAAGTATCTGGTGCAATTTTTTAAGTAAGAAGTTTTAAATGTACTGCCTACCTCCAAGGGGAAAGCTTGAAATTTTTTAGCATGAAAATTGTGCAGCTGTCTTAAGAAAAATTAATTAAAAAAAAAATTAAACTAACGAAATGCACAACAACTGGCCAAATTAGGTTTTTCAAAAGCAATTTAAAAGAAACCTTGCTATGTATATACAAAACATCAGTAGCTATACTTAAGTACTAGAAAAATTGATAGACTCAATCCTATGCAAAATACATAGCAACACCACTATGCATATCATTGGTTGCACCTGCCACCATTTCCGTCATGACAGGCATGAGAGTGGGAAAAGGACAAAAAGTCTGAAAATACGCGTAAACTCAAATTTTGCAAATAAGAAAAGGGGCACATAAAACCTTATTTCGCACAAAAGGAAAAAATATCTTGGCAATTCTGCAAATAGTATAGAATAAGTTTCATAAAATTGAAAATGCTATTTATATGCCTATTTTAGAACATTTCAAAACAAGGTGCGATTTTTTTAACAGTAGCAATTTTTCCAAAACCTTTATACAAAACTGATACTAACAGGAAATAAAAACGCTATGTTATACAAAAGAATGAATGAAATACATACTAATTTTTTTAAATAGCATAAATGTTATGAAAAAAATGAGTCGACATTAAAAATAAAAATTAGCATAATTACAGCTTTTCACCGATATTACCTTATAAATCTTTACACATACTTAATTTAAAACAAATCAAAACCTGTTTTGGTACAGCTTGTCTACGTTTATAGCGGTGGTAACGGTATTGGCGCTTTTTTGGCGCACTTCTAGTAGCGAGTAATGACGGGTTAAAGTAACCCAATTGTATTAAGGATTTTAAGACAACCTGGACTAGTGGAAAGTTTATAACACTTTCATTTTGAATATTCTAGAAAGTTCTTTCAAAATCCGTTAAACTGTCATTTGATTTCATTGGTTCATTTGAAATAATTCTCTCCTTGGCGATTTAAGAAGTGCGCCAAAAAAAAGCGCTAAGGCCGTTGTCATTCCTATAAACAGACTGAAGCTGTAACCCTGTTTTAAATTGTGGGTGTTATGCAAAAAAAAAAAATATAACTTAGTTTAAATTAACCTATTTTCGAATATAAAATAACTTTTTCAAAATCTCTAACCAATTTCAATCGACTTATATTTTTCCGTAAATATTCTTATTTTCTAATTTTGTCAACCTTTAAACCAAATAAAACTTAAAATTAATAACCCATATTATTCAAGAAATAATTTTCCTTAATGAAGCAATCATAAATATTGCCCTTAAAAAAGCATCATTTTGAAAATTTCTGTTGTAAAAAATAGCTGCAGTCTACGTTTAAAGCGATGTCCACCGCCTTGGCGCACTGCTAAAGTCGCCAAAGAAGTTTTGAAGGATTTTGAAAGTACTTCCCTAGAATATTCAAAAAGAAACTTTTCGCTTGCCGACGTTGCCATAAAAGACGACTTCCTTGGCGCACGTCTAAAGTCGCCAAAGAAGTTTTAACGGATTTTGAAAGTACTTCCCCCCCCCTAGACTATTCAAAAAGAAACTTTAAACTTTCCTCTTGCGAGATTGCCATAAAAGACGAAATAACTTTATCGGTTAAATATCCGAGCATCTTATTTTCTAGTTATAAGAAAAGCCGCCCATTAAAAGCCGATCAACTTGAAATATTTCATTTATACCTTTTCCGCCGCATCATGACGTACCACGGCCGCTAGATAACTGCTCCGTTTTTTTAGCCTACGAAAGCTTTACCTACGTAATTTACAGCAATAACATACTTCAACTTGTTCAAAATCCAAGTTCTCCAGGTTTGCCATTAAACTTATTTGCTTCTAAGGATTCTTTTAAAAGAGGAATTTGCAGACTTATCAGCGTGGCAAAATTTAGGAGTGCAATGTTGGCGAGATATGTCTCATTTGGCGCATTTTACGTTTATAGAAGACAAAAAGGGCAAAAGTCGGAATTTTTTCTTAAAAAATGATAAAAGTCGGAAATACCGACTAAAGTCGGAAGAATCTCATCCCTGTCATGAGTATGGCAAGCTATTACAAAACAGGATATTCAAGGTGGTTTAACTGTTAGAACTAGTGAGATGTCATGGCATTTCAAATGTAGAGAAACTTGAATTTCCATGCCCTACCATTTCAAGGATGAGCCACGACAACAAAATTCTAACAAAAATTGTAATTTAAGACAGAAATGTGGGTTTAAAAAGACTGGTGAATTACCAACCTGTTGAAAATAGTTTCATTCTGACAAATTTAATTGTTGAATCTCCTTAATTAATATATCCCGGTTCGGACCGTAGAAATTGGCAAAGCCACCGTCTCTACGGTCAAGTAGCGACAGGAACCTCCTTAGGAGCCACACGGAAACTAGTGGTGTCGAGACGACTCCCTGGCTGCCCTAGGCTAATACCTGTACGCTAACAAAGGAAGGCCTTTTGGTGGATGGCAAGGGTCTGCAAAACTTTAAAGATGATGGTGCCGGTTTCGCCCATGGCACCGGATTAACAAGGAAGTTCTTTCAGCCGCTCAGGAAGAAGGAAGTTCCGCTGGGCTACTGAGTAATTTCGATAGGCACCTATTAAATGCCTGGTGAGGGCTCTGAAGCGTCCAGTCGACTAGAATCTATGAAGAAAACTTTTCCGGCTCAAACTCATAACTAAAGTTGATTGATATTAATGAGCCAGACCACTTAATCGTAGTGCACCTTACTGTGGGTCGACCACGCCCACTCCCTGTCTTGCCCACCCCGGGAAGACGTGGGCATTTTTGGAAGGCGAGTCCTAGGGCCCTCCTAAAGTTTCAACTTCGAGGCTTTCCCAAGCCATTGACTAATCCGATGTGGGTTTTCAGTAACCTGGTACGGAGGGTTTCTGCTTCCATTCGGAACGGAATGGGGTAGGAAATAAAATGCTGAGGGTAACACAAATCTAACCTTTATTTACAGAAACATAAAAGTTAGTTGGTCGGTGAGAGAAAGCACAACGTAATCTCTGCCGCATACAATATCCATTCTCAATCTAAAATGCAGAAGTAAGAGACATTAAATAAGAAATTGACGCATGCTCAAACCACATCAGTCTTGCTCTGCATATTCTACATTAATCATGAAGGCCGTTTTTGTTTCAAAATAAGTATAACTATTTTATTATGCTTAGTTGGTTAAAAAAGGTGAATGCCCAATGTTTACATTCTGCAGGTATCGCCAAGATTATTTTACATTACATGGCAAAAAGTGAAGTGACTTGTACAACTTTTTTGACCATCTGAATGGGGATGCGCTCTTTATTCTTATCTCTCCTCAATAGTTCATACTAGTTAAAAAAATTAAAGGATAATTTAGAGATATTTCAAGTATAAAAAATATAGTCACAATGTATAGCTCAAATGATAGCCTTGTGCAAAACTCAATGATAAAATAGCCACCAATGTAAATATTAAAAATTACAGACTTACCTGGTTATTAATCATCAGATGTTGACCAATATGGCTTATACTGAGAATGCTAATATCTCCGTAAGCATATTGAGGTTGAGGTAACGAGGTAACTAAAGGTGGCATCTGATTTGCTGACAGAGAGGCAGATGGACTGCCTAAAGGAGGTACACTCTGGAGAGAGTCCTCGTGCATTACGCTGTTAGTCATGGGATTGGGAGGAACGACATTGCTAAGGGCAGGTTGTGGTGGAACCTGAATGTTCACAGCTTGTTGGTCTTTGTGCTTAGTTAAAGGAGATAGTTGAGAGTTCTCCCTAAGATAACGCTGTGGATTTTTGAGTGCAGAAGCTGGCTTTATTTCCTGTTGGGAAAACTCCGATTAGTTCATATAGCATAATCATAACTCAACTAAAAATCAATAGAAAACATAAAGGAGAGTAAACAGCATTGAAATCTAAGTAAGGAAGTATATCAGTCCATGAAAACAATGAAATTATTAAGTAATCTCTAGTATTTACTTTTTTAAAAGGAAGTTTGTCACAATGGAAGTGTTCCGACGTTTCTATAGAACTTACATTAACGACATTTAGTACAGGTAGACCTAAAGGCAACTGAATAGGCCTTGAGGACCAAATTTTAAAATTTAATCTAGAACATTCTTTAGTTAATTTATTTCTTCCTTTTATTTCCCCGAGCACAAACCATTCCAGCGAAGCAAAACAAAACCAATAAAAACTTTTGACAGGCATTTATTTTTATTTTATTCTGTAGTTCAAGTTTCTATAATATAGGAATAGTTAAAAATAGAGTAAAACAATTTTAAATCTCTGGAAAATTTTACACCAGATCAAAATTTATCATTTGTGCAATTTTTTTTGTTTGCTACCATTTTTTTTAAAGTAGTGACACTTAGATTTTTTGATATAAGGTATAGCAATTTTTATAATTTTGGTTTTGATAGCCTTAAATTTTTTTTTTAATATTTTCAGTATCAGTAAAGACACAAAAAGAACATGCGGGCAAATCCTGTACTGGCCTGCTAGCATGTAATGAAGGAACCTCTGAAAATTTATTTTCACAATATTACCCAATATATTCATATCAATATTTTATCATGCCGCTACTTGCATATTTGTTAGTTTAAGAAAATGCATACCCAAGATGCTTTTCATGATAAGATAAATATTCAGAAGCAATTTCCATTCAGGGGAATGAATGTTAATAATTAAACTTTATACAAAGTTCAAATGTAACAAAGCTTAGTTACATTATGGTCAGTCCAAGTCAAGTAGTCTGGGGTTCCCACTCAAACCATTTGATTTCTATTAAACCTTTCACAGAATGTAATGGTAGGGACCAACATGAACGTTTCCACGTGGCAGCACCACTTTTCAGAGGGAGAAAATAGAATTAAAACTTCATTGCATCCTTTTTGTGCATAAATTCAAATCAAAATACCTTTCTATGGTTTTAGCTATTGGGGATTAGGAGCCAAGAACCAATTTAACCATTTCCCCCTTTGGTTGGTTGATTATTAAAATACTAGGATAAAAGCCCATCATACGATAGGTGCATGGCAAAAATTGATTTATTTTGGTCTAACTTCATTTATATATTTTTTTTAAACTTGATGGTGCATGATCACTGGCCATGTATAAACATTTAAATTTATTAAACGATTCATTCAATAGTCAGATTGTATTTTATTTAAAGTGAAATGGATCTAAAGAAATTAACTTGCTTAACTTAAATATTTTTCCTTCAAATTTCCAGTTAAATACTATTAATCAACTTCAAGCAAGTGAGCTTGCACTATTTTTATTTGACTGATAATTGTCATATTGATACACACCCAATGAAAGCCAAACGAAACTTCGCCAATTTGTGGCACCACACAACCAATAGCTACAGAAACGCAGACGGTCTTAACATTTTATATAATTAGATACTCCTTCCAAACTACATTACCTTCCACTTGAAGTTCTTATATCAAGGTCAAGAGTGTCAGCTGGATTTGCTTTTAAAATGTTTGAAGTGATTTTGTTTTTTTATCGCAAAATCCTGACGATTCTATGGCTCTTACAGCAATGAGATTTGGAACACAGGTAGTCCTAATTTTTTGCAATTTTTGGGTCACAATGAATTTTAAAATTCAATCTAGAAGATTTTTTAATGAATTTAATAGTTTTATTCTCCATTGGTTTTTCAACACGTTTCTTTCGAAGAAGAACCACCCTGATCTTGACTTTTATTCCCATGTGACCTGGCCGTCAGTCTTGGAACCATGCCAAGTTTTTTTCATCTCTGAGAGTGCTCAGAAAATTATTTTTTCGTTTCCACTTTGATTTTGCGCATAGGAATGATTTTCCAGCCAGACGATAAATCTTTTAACTGGAGTCACAGTTCCTTTTTCTATCTCCTAGACCGTTAAAGATAGAGTAAAAATTTCATCTGTGATTTGAAATCTGCGGAAATTTTTTACTTTAGATCAATACCTAAAAATATGATTTTCTTTAAATAATTTTTTAATCGAATATATCTTTTATATTTTTGCAAGAGATTGTGAAGTAACGTGAAATAGATTGCATCTTCTGCCATTTGTGTTAAAAAAAAAAAAAAAGAAACACTAAATTTCCTGTCCTATTTCATTTCAGGGAATGGAAGCAAAAAAATGAAAATATGTTGTCTGGGATTGTTAATTATTTTTCGTAAAATCGCAAAAGATAGATTAAAAATTTCAATGGATTTAAAATCTGCGGAAAATTTTGCAACAGATTAATAACTTGCATCACGAGCAACGATAGGCTACCCACGCAGTGGTTAGTAATATATACCCAACTGACCCAAGGTCAACTTGTCTTCTAGGAGTTATATTATATCCATGAAGGTCTATTCAGCTACACAAATAAACTATGACTGATAAAAATACTTACATTGATGTCCAAGCTGAGAGCCTTGCAGAGCACTTCAATCTCAAATTTCAAATTCAGTTTTAAATCCTGTTCCTTATGCAATTCGCTTAATACTTTCATAATCCCCATTGTCCAAGGATTAGGGGGCTTGAAAACCTAGAACACAGAAGTATTATGTAAGGCAAGGGGTACTTGCAAACATATTTATGATTTAAATAGAAAACAATACCTACCTTACTCTTGGCACATGATTCCAAGACTTTGGCTACAAATGGTATGACATATAACAGTTCTTGCGGACCGTTTTGATATGCTTCAACAATCAGAGCCTTTATGTCTATATCCTAAACAATAAAATTGAAGACTGTTAGGTAAAATGAACAAACAAGGTGCAGATTATGTATGCAGCAGTGACTACATATTGATTTAAAATACTTTTACCAATTGCTTGTGTTGTAAATCGGTACCTTAGTAAAAAAGCCAGCGTCCATTTTGAAAGTTTTGATAGTCGATTTCATACAATTATTTTTTAAATCTTAACTCTCAATTACAAAGACTATTTTTCAATGTTGATTATTTTGCAATATTAGTAGTGCCAATATCAAGGACACTATCTTTACTATAGCTTTCATCACTTTGAATGGGTTTGCTGACAACTCAAAATAGCGAATTTGGGCAAATTTTACATGGAAGAACTTTTTACAATACAATTGACCAAAATCGTAAATCACTATTAAAAATGATGATTAAATTGAACTTCTTAATCATATCGGACAATTCATTACGGTAAGAAGATATTTTTGGCACTTACAAAATACTAGAGCACCTTGAAATTTTGTTCACAATTTCAAGTTCTGCAGAAGTCACAATACAAAACTTTGAAAGATCATCGATATCCTTAAAACTAAAATCTAGCAAGTGTTAAAATGCATCATAAAAAGGGAATGCTTGCAATCAATAGGAGATCAAACAATGGGCAGTCATACAATACTCAAGTCTCAACACCTCATTTGTTTTTAAAATAATTCCTTACACAATTAATTCATAGCATCTACAGCTTTCACAAATAGTTGGTCACTAGCTTCAATTTTTGAAACGAAAAGGCGACTTAAACTGACATACTGCTTTACACATTAAAAGAAATGAGAAAAATTTTATTTTAAAGATAAAAATAATCAGGGATTTGGAATAATTCTTGGTTTAGAAATGGATTTTAAAACACTACTTAGCTGAAAATTAAAGAATGCTTTAAGTTTGACTGGGAATACAAGTTTCTTCTCTTAAAAATAAAAAATCGAAAACTTTACTTCAAGAACTTATCCAATATCAAATTTTACTTCAGTCTGAAACATGCTAATCTCAACAATTATATACTCACAACTTGCATGATGGGTTTGCACTTGCCAATTGTAAGTATTCCTAACCAATGGCCCAAGTTTTTCAGCAACGATCTGTCAGAAAAATTAGCTGCACCCTTGTCACTTCGAAGCAATACCTATGAAAACAAGCATTATATAGTTTTTATTACAATAAAAATGATTGGAATATTAATCACTGCATTGAATAAGAAAAGTCAAACGCACTAACCTTTATGTTTCTGAAGGTTTCTCGAATCACCAGCTTAACTAAGTCTGGTATTTTTAAAGTGTCCAAAAAGGACGAGTACAGAGAATGAAAATTGGGTTCAATAGAAGCTCTTTTCATGACTACATATTGAGAGGCCCAAGGCCAGTATTCTTCTTTAATTATTTCACGAAATTCATCAGTCTAAAGAGAAATAAATTATATTTACATTCTTCATCTGCTAAATTAAGCACTCTATCTTGCATGATAACAAAATGAGCCTAATCATAAAAAGATACACTAATGAACAATTAATGTTTTACTATGCAAACAGCTTAAAAGTTTCACCCAGATTTAATGAGCACTTTACAAATTTTTTTTTTATATAAAAGAGTTTAAATTTACTGGTTAAGCATCTAATAATTCAAAACACAATAAAAAAAGTCAAGAGCAACCAAATGTAAAATAACGAATTGCAATGCTTTAGGAATGGACAAAAGAAATCACTCCCCTATTTTTGAAAAGTTAAAACATTTACCTTTACAGTAATTGGATATGGAAATGCTTGCCGAAAAACTTTGCCTTTCAGATAATATTAAAAATGATTAATAGGCATCTTCCAAACTGGCAAATCACGTAATTTTGAAACACGTTTCAGAAAAGTTCCACCCACCTTAAGAAACTTAATTTTAGATTCCCTTGGAGGATATCCTTTTTGGGAATGTCCTCCAAGTAATTTACACATAACACACTTAAGTATATAGGGGTGATAAACGAAAAAAATAAAAATTCGATTTTCATAGCCTGAAATACGAGGCTATTAGTATAAGTTACTATAAATTCAACAAAACCTTACCTTTTGTGTTAAGTTTGACTGAGACAAATTATTAACGATGAAAGCAACTTTATCCTGAACTGCCTCGGGAGGCAAGACCAGCTTTTCATCCTTCTCAGTTGCTACCAATAAAGTGTCTATGTTTGTAGCATTTGCTATCGAAGGCTAGAAGAAAAACGAAAACACTCAAAAAATGTTCAACTATTTCAGACATAGGACATGGGGAATAAATTACTACCTCAAAGGCACAAAACATACATACTTTGCCCGTCATTATCTGTGTATTTTTTGTCGTTGCAGTCGTGACTGTCACTGTGACAGTTGTAGTTGTGACAGGCAGAGTAGGGGCCTGTTGTGTCAAGGCTGGAAATGTTGAGGACGTGTTCAGACTTTGCGACACTACAGATGTTGGAGGTCTTTGAGGTGGTTCTTGAGATCTAGCCCCAAATTCTATATGCTGTTGAGGATCAAAGTAAACATTAAATAATGAAACACAATAGCTATAACGAAATACAATAGCCCTTTCTGATAAAAAGTTGCACTAAGAAATATTTTGGAAAATGTTATTTATACTTTGTAATAAAGATTTAATACTTTAAATTATTCATACAGATAACACTTAAAAATATTTGAAAAGATTATAACTAATATTAGCTTAACTGGTAATCAAGCCATGGCAAACTTTTTGATCAATAATTCATACTTCAAATCCATACCTTCACAATGTCTAGAGGTAACATCCGAAGAAAAAAAAATTCCCTAGATATATTTGTTGGACTTAAGAATTTGTGTTCTTATTCAGAACAAACTATCAGACTTTTAGAATTTGTGTTCTTATTCAGAACAAACTATTGGACTTTTAGAATTTATGTTCTTGTTCAGAACAAACTATTGGACTTTTAGAATTTATGTTCTTGTTCAGAACAAACTATTGGACTTTTAGAATTTATGTTCTTGTTCAGAACTGTTCCTATCGATAATTCCAATTGAAGATGTTGGACTACACAGGTAAGTTCACTGATATTGCATTCTAGATTTACTGGTAATCCTGATCAGGTTGTAAATACGTTATGCATTCTTAATAAACTTAAGCTTATGTTTTGAAGTTATTTGGTATTTTTTTATATAAAATCAAACAGGGTTATGGGCCTAATGCCAACTATGATGTAAATTTAATCGACTCGTGCAATACGCAAACTTTTTATCAGACCGAAAAATGGCTGAAGTCAACCGATTCCATACCCTCAATTTCCTTTCTGAAACCTAGTGATTTTATTTATACTGCATGGAAGATTCATATGAAAGTGATCCTTATGGACAGAGAAAAGCGGTCTTGCGATTTACGCAAACAAAGAGCCTTCACCACCATCAATAAAGGCCTATCTATCACCACTAATGGAATCATGAACATGAAAGATTACCTCAATTAGATGTGGCGGTAATTCATGGAAGTTGGGAATCGTAGTTAAATGTTGACAGTATGCAGGGTATTCTTTCAATCTAGAAAACAACAAAGGTCAGAAAACTGAGACATTTATAATTTAAGAAAATAAAGGTTAAATAAATAAAAATTAAAAAATGCACAAACCTTGCTTTAAAACGATCCATAGCTGTTACTCCAAAGTAGAACATTTTAGTGCCTTGTGGTTTCTTCACCGATTCTAATACATATCTTAACGCTAAACCTAAACTGAGGTAACTGAAAAACAAAATGATATTTTTACATTCATAAAAGAACCGAGTCAGAAACATAAGAGTTCTGTCTGTAAAGTATTCAATCATTATAGTACAAAATGATTATGTGGCATCAACAAACTTGGCAATCGGTGATATTGATGTGCTTGCATGAAAATCCCGAATCCAGTGGACTAGTTAGGTACTCTAGACGCCCTAGTAAAAGCATGTTTTGTGAAACGCTGCATTCACAATGACCGAGTTAGCGGAGCAGAGCATTTGAATCAACTTTTAGAGTTGAAAACTATTTAGATGATTAAGAAATCTTTCTGTCGTGATGCCAATGCAGTGCAAATAAAAAAAGTGGTATAACTGCTTCAAAGATGCTTGCAAATCTGTTGAAAGCTAACCACATTAAGACATTCAACAAGCGGAACACCCGAGAATGTTGAAAATGTACAGGGCAATTAAGATTGGCACAGAATGCAATGACCTCTGGGGATTCTAAAACTTCATATTCCAATACCTGGAATCATGTGGCTGCACGTCATATTCAGGCTGTGACATTGTGAGAAACTGTTGCTTGACCTATATGATGGGTCCATTGCAGGGCAGGTACACATTCCATTGCATCGTCAGAATGCAGAGTGTATTCCGATTAGTCATATTTTGGCGGCAGTCATTCTTGTTATGCGCTTTACAATGAATCAAACAGGGGAAAATAGAGTGTTGCCTGCAGGCGATGTTTGTCCAGATGATTTGATTGGTTATCGACTTTTACCGTTGGGTTATTTTCAGACTGGAAAAATATGTGGGTTGGTTTGGGGGTTTTATGACACAAGGGCCATGTTGCTCTGTGATATACATACTTTGATGTATGGGAGTATGTGAATGTGATGATGTAATTAGTATATATGTTCTTGGAACAAAAGTACTCAATTATTTTAGCTGTTGGTCGTCTTCTTGTGTAGGATTTGTACTGTTTTCATGCTATCGTTTTGGGTGACGATACCACAAGGCAGATATATCATGTCTTGTGCAAGGTTTTTGGTTATATATATATAATTTGCATAGCTCAGCCCCTATTTGGTATCCTGTGACTTCCGGTATATCCAAAAGCTAAAAATCATCCGACAAGATTTTAAGCAGGGAATGCAATTAAAGAGAACATACAGCTGGTGGTGATCCACTTTACAATTTGCAAAATCCATTGTTTGCAGACTTATAGGCATGCACAAGGTCAAAAGTTGCTCACTTTTAAATGGACCAAGTATCTTGTTTCATATCACATAAGCTAGATACTTAGACTTCATATAATTAATTTTTTTATATTAAAATTAGAATTTAGTTTAAGCAAACTGACAAGCAGGTAGGCTTTTTAGCCTAACCTTAATGTACAGTTTACATTTTTATAGCACAGTGTGTTAGACCAGGGTAAAAATAAACGAGTTGCTTAAAAAAGTTATTTTGATGTCGATGGCTTCATAAAATGTAACAAAAGCGTCTGACGACACAATGCTTTTCTTCCATATAGAATTTCTTTGTAGCAAAACAAATTCCTTGCTTTGTAGCTATAAAGCATTCTTCAAAGGAGTCTTATTTTATAAAATTTTAAGCCTTTTTCAATTGAGCAGAGACCTTTCAAGCTTTCAATTATGCGTTTTCTGGTGAAACTGGATTTGAAACGTCAGGTACTTCAGTGATGTTTTGCTCATGTATCTAAGATAGCTTTCTTTTTCTTATTAGGTGCAGGAGAATCTGATTTACTTTGTTTAAATAACATATTTTTTAAGGGCCTAGGAAACATAAAACAATTTTAACCTTCAACGATCAGAGAATGGTACTCGTGCATGTAGAGTTTGCGCAAAACGCATCAAATGCATATCACAGCAAGAGAAACAACAAAGATTGCATGGTTGGCAGGTATACCAAAAAAGCACTTTTAAGCAGAAACAATGAGTGCTTTTCAAAGCCCTAACTTTTACAAAAGAATGAGGTGTTTAGGATAATGAATTCCCTTTAGTTTAAGACATCTAGTTTACTCAGTTATGATATAACTGCAATAAAATGATTAAGTGAGCAGGGACTTACTACAAGTTTTATCTGTCACATACACACATTTTTATGTCATAAAATGGAATCATTCAACTCAAAAAAAATTTAATTAAGCACAAAAATATGTATATTTTTAAAATTACAGATAAGAATGTACTTTTATCTGAACAAATCTATGTTGCAAGAAAGCAGTCTTGAAAACCGTTACTTTTATCCCGTCCTAAAAAAGTTTCATTTCAAAATCGTTCGAACTTTAAAGAAACTAACTTAATTAGCTACAATCAAAATAGTAAGACATAGTATCAGTATGCTGGAAGTTTGAAGACTAGTAATATCAAACCTGCCATTTAGAAATTCGATTAAAATTTATATAGTACTATAAATTGTATTTGTGAACAAATTTAAGTTTCTATTTGCTTTTGGACTGGATTTTCCCATTCAACTTTGATGTAACCTTAATTACAAGTTCTTGGATCTTAGGCTGTTAAAGTAAAAAACATTTTTTGGTACAGCTACACTCTACATTTATGAGTGATGGCAACGGCTTGGTGATTTTTTTTTGGCGCACTTCTAGTAGCGAGTTATGATAACTTAAGGCAACCAATCTTTCGTTACTGATGCTGTGGTTTTCATGGCAACCTCGGCAAACGGAAACTTTCAATTTGAATATTCTAGAAAGTTCTTCCAAAATCCGTTAAAATCGTTTTATTTAATTGATTTGTTTGAAATTTTTTCTTTCCTCCCATTGGTTATTTGGTTTTTAAAATATCCTTTGATTGCATTGGTTCCTTTAAATCGTTTTCTGTGATACCATTGGACCATTTATTTGTATTTTGACAGTTGTGGAATTTTTATTTTACTATAATAGTTTTCACGATAGGATTAAGAGTTTTGTTTTTTGACCACTTTCGTTTTCATTATATTTTTACGAAAGAATTCTGACGTCATCAGGTTGTATTATTTCTTGCTTTTTTCTTTTGCAAATCTTTTTCTTTTTCAACATGCCCACTGTATTCAGTGTAATTCATAAGTTTCAGGGTATTCTTCCCAACATTCGTAGCTTAGTTTCTCTGCTGGTTCACAAATGTGTTTTGATATGTGCTTAAACTTGCTACTTTGTGAAAGTTTTTAAAAATATATACTTCTTAAAACGTTCTGAAATGTGTTTAAAAAAATTTGTGACAGATAGAGTTAAGAAATAATTCTTTCCTTCGTGACTTTAGAAGTTCGCCAAAAAAAATCGCCAAGGCCGTTGCCATAACTCATAAACGTAGAGTGTAGCCGTTCCCATTTTTTAAATATGCAATGCAGCATTATTGTACGTCTAAAGCACAATATTTATGATTTGCACGATAAGTGCAAATAATCGAGGTGTCCATTCACATAAAAAACCCAGTTAATTCCCTACAGTAAACAAAAAATTAGTCAAGCTAGAGATTACTTTTAACACAATCTTAAAAACCCAATATGGAGCACTAATAATATTGATGTATTTACACCTACCTCACTAAATTCTGTTCCACAATACCACCAAACAGCTGAGCTGTTGTCATAAGTTCTTTATCTGGGTACTGAGGGAAAAATCTGTATTCTTCAAATAGATTTTTTATCATGCAACTGCACACTTCCTGAAAATACATTTAAGATTATCATTACTATATTCCAATTCACAAGTACCAATGGCTTTTGAACCATCATATGTAGAGTACAAGACATTGAATATTAGCCCAATTTGACAGTCCATCTATAAATATTCGATTGATAAAAAAGAATATTTAGAACATTACATTTTGTAATGGAACACAAAAAGTCCAAACGATAAACTCAAACATTGAGTATAAAACGATTGCTCTACGCAGCTCAGAATGCTTTACCAGTGCTGATCAAAAAACAAATTTAATTTTAAAATTTATGTTTGAACCAACTTTTTCTATTTCCTATGGTGAAAATAATTTATAAATATTTCATTGATGAAGATAGAATATTTAAAGCATTTAATTTCACATAACTTACATTTTCTAATGGAACACGAAAGCCCAAAAGAAAAACTCATTGATCATAAAAGTGTAATTTTGCTTTCCAGTATCTGGCAATGTCAATTTTTTATATTCGACTTAGAATTCGGCATTTGGGTATTTGAGTTGGCAGAGAGATGTTGTCATTTGAGGATTCCCAAATACTATAAATATGTGTTATTTTGCTAATAAGTCATTATCGTCTTTATCAATAGTGTTCGTCTTTTTCGAATTGTTCCATTTCAGAATATATTAAGGAAGTCTAAATTCAACACGTTAGAACAATTTATCATATTCAGAATTCTGTATTTTTTTAGGATTGAAATTTTGTTTCTGTGTTATTTACGTGTTCCGGTTTATTACCAAATCAGTATATTATTTAGGATTTATATTTTAATGATTTATTTTCTGCAAAATATTACTCGACATGGGAAATTTCTTGGTGGTATATGTACCAACCTGCTTAATCATAAAATAAATAAAATATACACACCAAAATATTTTTAAAGCATGTTATTCCTTATTTTAAACTAACAAGTAAATTTAAAAAATAACTTTAAAATAAAAGGCAAGTTTCGTTAAATTGAAACGGGTAGTCGTACATCGTTGTTCAAATATATTTCAAAATTTAACCTGCGACCTTTTCCGAAGTTTCCCTTTTCATCTCTAACCTTAAAATCAAAAAGGCTCCTGGCATCGATGCAATTTCGAATCGCATGTTGAAAAACCTCCCCATAAAGTTCATTTTAATCATTATGTTTTTAATTAACGTAATGATTAAAAACTCGTACTTCCAACAAAGCTGGAAATTAGCGGTCGTTGTCAATATTCCAAAACCATTCCAAGACCATAAACTCCCTCAAAATTATCGTCCAATATCTCTGCTCAGCTCCCTGGGTAAAATCTTTGAATTTATCTTGCTTATACGCATGGATGATTTCATACAGGATAATAATTTAATTATTCCTGAACAATTTGGGTTTCGCAAGAAACACAGCACCAACCACCAGCTGTTGCGTGTCACTGAAATTATCTATGATGGTTATCGCAAAAAAGCACACACAGGTGTGCTATTCTTAGATATTGCCAAAGCATTTGACCACGTTTGGCATGATGGACTTTTATTCAAGCTCATGCGACTTGGCTTTTCGGCCCATTTTATCTCCCTGATCAACTCTTATCTCAGTAATCATTCGTTTAGTGTTAGAGTTGATCTAAATAATTTCTCATCCCACTGCCCCATTTGTGCCGGAGTCCCTTCTGGGTCCCCGGCTCTTCAACTTATTCGTTAACGATATTCCTAAAACACTGCACACCGAGTTGACTATTTACGCCGATGACACCACTATCCTGATACAGTCCAACAACATTCATTATATTCTATCGAGAATGCGAAAGTACATCCGGGGACTTGAGGTTTGGCTCTCTGATTGGAGAATCAAAATCAATGCTTCGAAGTGCGCTCTCATGCTGTTCTCCCGGAAACACGCCCACTTCAAATACAGGTTTAATTTTGATTTGAATAATCCCGACTATTTGAATATCCCCCTGTTGCTCTCTTTGGCACGCCTGTTTACTGGGTACGCAAGAACCGTTACCTTGGTCTTGTGTTGGATCCAAAGTTGCTTTGGAATGAACACATTAAACGAGCGTTACGTAGTGCGGCAATTGCCAAAGGGAAAAATCTATTCGCTCATAGCCCGAAGGAGTAGGCTCTCCCTTCTCAATAAACTTCTCTAGAAAGCCATTATTCGGCCAACATTGACGTACGGCTCACAAATCTGGGTCGGTACAAACAAATTAAATTGGAAAAAACTGCAGAGTTTTCAGAGCCGCACATTGCGGACTATCACAGGAGCTCCTTACTATGTCCGGAATGAAGTCATACATTCGGACCTCAAAATCAAACTCATTGCCGAATTCCTACAGCACATTTCGGCCAAGTTCTTCGAAAAAATACCTCAGGTTCCAAACGAAGCATTTAGAGCATTACCACCATACGACTCTTCGGTCAAAAGCTCTGCAAAAAGACCATGTGCTTTCTTGCAACAAAATCTTCAAACTTACCCGAGGCGACCTAAACGTCAATGCGGCATGTTTCGTTTGAATCCTGATGTCTTTGACTTCAATTCCTAACTTTATCTCCCCATGCAAAATCTTATTTTCCAAATCCTATATTGGATCATGACCCTTTTGTCACTCGTAGACGCTGAGCATTTTTCGACTCGACTGGACCCTAATTGAATCACTAAAACACAGTTTTATTTCTCATTTTTCGACTTTGTTTTTCTTTTATTAAATTAAAATTTTAATCTTTTTTCTACTTGTAATGGATCATTGAAGTTTGCCACCTCTGAATGCGGTCACAACTCTGAAGGGAAACCGACTGATTTGATGATCTCTCTTAAGGAGGTGGCGCCATCTCTCGGAACTTTGTTTAGCTGAAAATATGTTTATTTTTATCAGCCTATTTAAATCATTTTTTTTTCTTTTTAAATTTCTCCCTTAAATTATGCAATTCAGTTTTATGTCACACACACCTGATGACGGGGAGTTAAGCTGCTTTGCAGTAGGCACTCCTGAAGTGATTGCCCAGTCATTTCAAAATTTTGATATAGCTTTTCATTGAAAGACCATTAAAATCAGTAATACATGAAAACAAATTTAATTTAATTATTGAAAGCTGTACTTTATATATATAGTCAAGTAACTACATCTATCATTCTAAATAGGTATGTATTTTCCATTTAGACATCGAATTTCTTAATTTAAAAAAGTACCACAAGGGTTTAATTTAAAACTGTGTTGGAAAAAAGGTAATTTTAAACAAAACTTTGTTGATATTAGAAAAAATTTCTAAATTACTGATATTATTCCATCTTAAGTGACAGAAAGTTGAAGTTTTAGTGGATTAAAACATCCACCCTCTCATGACCAAAATAAAAGGAAAAACTCTAGTTAGTATCATTATAACCAGTAACAGACAAGATAAAAATTGATAAATCTCAAACACATAAATAGCACAAACTGACAAGATTCCCAACAATGTTGAGCAATAGCAGACTTTATAATTTCATTGCTTTTGACTCATCTTGTATGTTCTTGCAAATTGAGTTTTAATGCTGTATAAAGAGCAACTTAACTAGCACTACAAATGAGGGTACACAGTGCAAGATATTATGGTATTTCGAATTTTAACATAATGATAAGATAAAGACAAGACTGATTTAAGTCATTTTTAGAAGTTTACACAATACCGACTCGAGCATGGTCAATATTTTAAATCTCATAGATCAATATATTAAATGCAGGTTGTGTACAAAATGAAAATTTAGTTTGAACTTGTAGAATAACACTTGAATACCCAAAAGATTTTGCAAAATAGATTTCACATACATTAAATTATTTAACAACTTAACTACGAAAGCACTTAAAAAAAATTTACAATAGGTGCTTAAAATATATCTAACAAAATTTAGACAGAAATTAAGTTAACTTACTCTTTCTCTCTGAACAGGCGATTCTTGAAATCTCTTCAGCATATCCAAAACTTCTTCTATTGGTAAAGATGAATGAGGAGAGTGATTGTAGATCCTCTGAAAGTAACCATTTGCTTCATCCTCAATCTCTTTAGACACAGCCCCACCTGTTTCTGTTAATATTTGCCCAACATCTCCTGAAAGATGTCAATCAACATGATTAGCTATGATCAATATTCTACATACATACTTCAAAACAGAATTACATCTATAAATCAGAGAGATTAAACTAAATATGAAACTACACGTTTGAAAACAAATATATTGTGCATGATAAAAATAGCTAAAGGCTAGGGAAATTCTTGTTAAAGATATCCAAATCCTAATATTGATTTGCATATAGACTTGGGTAAATATGAATACAAAAATAGTATTACCATTGAAGTGGTTTAAAATGGCCATATCTGGCACTTCCAAAAATTTTTTCTTTTCATTATGGGAAATTTTCAAGGTAATTTTTGGTCAGAAGATAGGAAAAAAGGTTTCCCAGAAAAATTAAGTCAAATAAGTCATAAGTTTATAAACTCACAAGTGAAAAAAAAAAAATAAACATTTCAAAGTAAAACAGAAAATAACTTGTGAAAACAGCAATATAAACTTACCAAATTGTGATGGGAGTTGTGGATTTCCTGAGGCCATAGCATTGGAAAATTGGTTCTGTGTAATCTGACTATTACTCGTCCCTGTTTTTGCTGCTGGAGTCCCTACAGAAAGTATTTTTGCAGGGGAACCTGAAGATGGAATGGAAAAGGAACTCAAGGCTCCAGGTAATGATGGAAAGGCAGAGTTCCCACTACTGATGGTTTTCACACTGTTGCCCAGTGTCAGACTAGCAACAGATGATGACAACAGTTGATCCAACTATTGGAAAACACAAAATTAGCCAATCGTGGCACAAGGCAAGTGAAAATACAAGTTTATAACTAACATACACCAACAATTTGCAGAAGTTATCATTCAGAAGTTAGAGTTTGATATTCGGTAAGAAAAGTAGCACATGCATTAAGGTAAGAAGTTGAATTGCACTGGAGCAACGCAATGGCTTATTAGCAACAGTCCAGGATCAATATAGATGGAAAAGATACAAGGGCACCTCAAGATTTTGAGTTAGTCTGCTGACAAGGTTGTAATTATGGGCTGTGCCTGGTGGGGCACACCACTCTCCAAATTTCCATACGCCGAAAGTACAAGGAGATTCAAAGCCACAAGTTTAACTTACACCAGCCTCCTACATACAGAAGAGGGACATTATCCTAACACCTTTGGCCACGGTTGCGTAAGCGATTATCATTTGTGAAGGAGCACCCAATGGGTGGCCTTCATTACCCCTAACAGAGGACAGCACAATTACATATCCATGCTCTGACCCGGGATTCTAACCTTCCGATCCAGATGCCAACACCTTAGCCACTAGATTGGTTGGTCGGCTGGCAAAAAGGTATTCCCACCAACTTCTAAACAAGATGGATGAATTTTGTAAAACCAACTTCATCTGTAAATAAAAATTTTTTCCCACCAACCTCTAAAAATATAAGGATGAATTTTGTAAAAACAAACATGCACCTTTTGCAATAAAAAAAATTTTAAGTGCCAAATTTATGACAATTGGGCTTAATCAAGCTTCAAAATAGAAAAAGTAACCATGTTCTCCATCCAATTAGATCAAGACACTCACTGCAGTAATAGGAGTGTTGTTGACTGAAGATGACACAGATTGAAGTCCTTGAGGAGTTTTAACCACTCCTGGAGGTGGAAGACGATTTTTACTCAAAACGACAGCACAATTGCCCACCATGGTCAGAATGCTTTCGGAAAGTTCTTGAGATGTATTTCTGTGTAAAAAAAAACAGCATCAGCTTGAATACACACAAAAAACTAAAAAAGTATATATAATATATGTGTTTCTAAAATTAAAAATACAATTTTTTGAGATGTTAACCTCCTGTTTGATGTTTTAGGAATCCAAAACAAGCATTGTTAACCAAGATTAAAGAAAATATTTTTAATTATATCTGTATCTTGGTAGAAAAAGGCAATGTTCTATTTTACTGATTTTGAGCTCAAATTTACCTAGAGGTATAAAAATGTAGAAATGTCTTCCAGTCAATACAATTACGAATAAATTGAAATATTGCAACATTAAGTTAATGCCAAAAACTTGCAGTCTGAATATCCACTCTTTATCCATCAAGGAACAGAAACAAAAAATTGGAGATTGGCTTCTCTTTCAGGTATAAATTTAAGTTAGTTTCAACTCTTTACTGATACATAGGCTCTTGTATCAAACATTAAGACGGGTAACACAAAGCAAGTGAGACACTGGGCCTACTGCACCCATCACAGGGTAGTGCAGCTCAAATCGCTCTACTATGCGATTAAGTCACGATTTAAAAACCGCAGCACACAGCCAACCTACTGTTAAAGACGGGTGACATCAATCCCCAAGGTCAACACAACGTAATTTTGAACAACCGTCAGATGCCCCAACACACAAGCTGGAACCCCTCTCCAAACTTCCACGCCACGCCAACACAAGGACATTCGAGGCCACGACAGATTTAAATGCAACAGCCTCCTTTGTACACGATGTTTGTTGGATTCGAATTCGCAATCCTCCTGTAGCTAATCAGTTACTCGTCCAACTGGGAAACAGCGGCTTGTGGATAAGGAAGAAAGGCAGTTAAACTGCTCTGAATATACAATCCAAAACAAGATCCTAGCTGCTTGTTTCAAAATGTATCGCTTCACTACCTAAAGTCATGGTTAGTGAGCAAGTAACACGTGCAGACAGATCACAGGTGCATGAACGATGAAAATGCCGGTTTGTCTGCACATGTCGCTTTGCACTTCCTAGTTGACCATGGCTAGGCTATCAAAATGCTCATCTGCATATGTGTGGGTTATATGGCAAGAGGTCCAAAAAGGACAAGCTGCACCAACAGAAGGTAAAAGATCTTGAGAGAAAACGTCATTTCAATTGTTTAAAATTTATAAATAACAAAATATATTTTGTTACGATGCATCTTGTATACACAATTCATCAAGCAGCTAGCTTTAAAACATTTAAAATTGCAACCAACTCTACATGATTTGAAAATCAGTACCACTTGCATTAAGTCAATGTCTGAAAGTGGTAACTCGGGCTCCAAATTAGTAGGGGTTACTACCTACTGCAAAACTGATTCTGCTTTTGTCAT
Organism: Metellina segmentata; assembly: GCA_947359465.1. Classification (NCBI taxonomy): domain Eukaryota; kingdom Metazoa; phylum Arthropoda; class Arachnida; order Araneae; family Tetragnathidae; genus Metellina; species Metellina segmentata. The sequence goes on from OX375881.1 coordinate 102,679,374, forward strand.
GTAATTATATTTTGAAGGATCATAAAAACATATTTAAAATTAGACAAGTTATAAAGTCACAAGAACAAACGTAGAACTCAATTCATTTTTCTCTGAACAGCATTTTGCAATTGGAGTCAAGAAATCACGCCAACTACCAATCAGAGCATATAGTGTGACGTCTTGGTTGAAGTGCTAGCAGGCATGATTCTTTAAATATTCAAAACAATTGATAAACAGTTTTTAATTATTAAATTGCATATTTTCCATAGTTTCGTCAATAAAAAACGAAACCAAAGTGGTAAATTGTAACGAAAAAAATCCTGTGAAAAAGTATATATACAATCACTTACGATACAAGAGTATGAAGAAAACTAAGCATAGTTGCAAGGGTCTCGGAAGGAAGGGCACTCTTCGGTAGATTTTCTTCTTTAATATTACCACCCATAATTTGAGGACATCGACGGATTAAGAATGACGCACACGCGTCAATAAAGGCCTCCTAAATAAATTACATCATTGTACAAATATAATTTTTCATTAAATGGAAATACAATTACCCAAATACAATTAGAAATACAGAGAAAATACAGTTAAACACATAATATTTTTAATGTAGGCACCACTTAAACAGGTGAAATTTGTATTGAACTTCCTTAGGCTAGTACTCGTACGGAGAAAGTGCTACACATAAAACTGGTCTTTTTAATACTTGAAATTGGATCATCTTTTAAAGAAATATAGATGTTGATTAGTAAAGCTTTTAAATTTATTTCAATCAAACCATGTTATGCTAGTGGATACATCATGCCAGTTACCTAACCTTTTATTGGAGAACAAATTTATCTTAACATTAATATCTAAATCACTAATTTTTTAAAGTCTTTTTCTGTACAAGTCCTCATTAGGAAAATGCATGTTCATGATACTAGTTTTATTTCTTGTTTAGCAGGTTTCTTAGCCTAATGCACAAATAAGCTCAAGCTATTTATCAATAGTCGCATACTGAACAATGGATACAGTTTTACAATTTGTATTGAAACTATCAAAAAAATCTTGAAAAGCTGCTATTTTGCCAATTTTGCATCTTTTTCGAACTATTATAAATGCAATCACATTCAACATCTAAAAATAAACAGAAACCTACAATAGTAGTATAGACAATTTCCAGTAAGTAATTAATCTCCTATCATGCATAAAATTGCATGCATTGGAGGGATATATGAATGCAAAACAAAATCTAACAATGGTGTTTGGCTATCCAGTGTTGTAACCTTTTAGAAACCCAATTTTATCAGTTGCAGTTTTAACAAAAGAGCTCAGGGCAAATCCATTTTAGATCCATGGTGTGTGTAGCCACTCTGCATAGTACTGCTTGGCCAGGTTGAACATAAAATGCCATAAAAAATAATTTTATAACCATGTGTAAAATACCATGTTACCATTAAAAAAAAAACCAAAAAGTATTTGTTCATAGATATTATAAACCTAGACATTTTGAAATTTCAAGTTGAAAGCAGATTTTGAAATTTGTTCAAAGCTCAAATTCTTGAGGCAGACACAGGGAAAAAGATATTTAAAAGGAAAGATGCAATTAGATTGAGTGAAAGGAGGATAGAGCAAGTGTTTAACCATAAAAAGTTATGTTTTGAGCTGTGGCTTGAGGATTCCTTCTATTCCTTCTGAATAATATTCCTTAAAACTTCCATACTAAGAAGTAGAGTGAATAATCCTAGTTTCTTCTAGCATTTTTCAGTAAAAACCCAAATGGGAAATTTTTGTTTGCTCAAAAATCAATTGCTAATGGTGAGTAAAAGATATTAAACCCCCTTTAATATTAAAATCAATAAAAAATTTCATTTGGAGCCAAGAAATGACTTGACAGACCCTAGTGATTGTACACGCATCTGTTTTTGCCCTTGGAACATAGAAATCAAGTCATTAGACGTACAGTATATTCTATCACAAACGGAATCAACATTAATATTAGAATTTCTATCAACAAGCCTAATTTAAACACTTAAATGTTTAGCATATTGAATTAAGAAAAACGAAATGGAAATACATACTCCATGTTCTCTAACTTTATCTCCCAGCCATTTATCAAGTTTTAAGTACTCTCTTCGGGAAGCTAAACATGCCAAATCAATAACAAACATGAATGGTGTTAAATTTAGCAACATTGACAAGGCTTTAAGGTCCTGCGCAACGTCCAAGATTCTCGATAAGCGTGTCTGATCCCCGTCGCCTCTTGCATACCATTCTGCCATAGCATGCATGATGATGGTCTTTATGGAGTTGGCATGAAACTACAAAGAGAAAATAATTAATAATTCTCTAAATGTTCATGCATGTCAGGAAAGATGTAAAGCTGACAAGTGCCTTACCTGACTATGCCAAGCTAGATGCAAAACCATCGCCGAATTAGGATGATTTCCAAGAAAAATAGGAATCAAAGTTGAGACTAGTTCTTTATGGAATTGATTTATAGCTCTCTGAAAAAAGGAATTTAAAAACATTATATTCCACTTTTAATGGTAATGTACAATACAAAAATGAAGTTCTTAAACACACAGAGAACAGTCTCTACAACTCTTAAAATTTATATCATAAACCTGATAAGTTATCCCAAAATAAGTTACTTTCCAATTTGTTTTTATTGCAATTACAATTCCTGTTTATACATTAGATAGCAATATCCCCATCAAATGTAAATTCAGTGGCCTATAGAAAATTATATATTATAATATAAAATTATATTATACCTATAGAAAAAATAAAGTGACATTTAACAAGTACAATCTATATTAAAATCTTGAGAATTCATTTTACAACAATCAGGTTTGGTGTTGGTCACAAACTATTACACAAAACAATGCTACAGGAATTAATGTTGAAACTTAATTTAACTGTCACTAAATAAATATTGCATAAACGAACTGTTCAAGAGAACATTAACTATAAATAAAAGCCCGAAAATAACACTCAAGATTGCTCTAAGCTTAAGTTTGTACTTTATTTTACACTGAGTTGCCTATTTTTAAGACTCCACACGAAAACATTTCAAAAATGGCTTATACTATTTCTTGCATAAATACATAAGCTACTATAGTAAACAGTCATTTTTTTATTATCTGAAAAAGTTTATTACACAAATTGAAGTGCAAATCATTAAATTCATTTTGGGTTTGAAATTTTTCCCATGAAAGAACACTAAATATTATTTAACTCTAGAAATTCTTTTCTGGATGACGCCACATTGGCAGAATTATATTAATTCATTTTAATATATTCTGCATGCAAAGGATCAAACATAAAACCCCACAAAATGCATTAAAGTACTTACAGATGTTTGGATAAGGCCTAAAAGGAGAAGATCAGGGCAGTGGGAAAGAGGGAACTTGAAAAGCTCATCTTTGAAATAAGGAGTTTCAGATAAATACAGTAAGGTCTCTAGCAAATCTAAGGACTTCCTGTAACACAAAATAAGGTTACAACATTGAACGACAAAGTTAAACACTTTATTATCGAAAACTTGAATGAACCTTCCCATGACATTTTGATATTTCCAGATATTAAGGTCAAACTTAATTTAGTAATGTTTCATAACCCATGAGTATTTTTAAATTAAATTTATGAACATTGTATTCCTCATGAGTAAACAGATCTGACTAAACATATATCAAGGAAAATAAATAAGGTATATATTTGTTAAGTAACAAAAAATGTCAATACTATCATTGACAACAGTGAAACTTGTCAGTTTCAGCTGATTTTTCTTTAAAAATAATATTTTGTGAAAACAAAAGGCATTCTCCATTCAGAATATAAATATCCAAGCCTCAGGGTTTGAAAACCCCCCCTGCAATTTTATAAATTTAAATTCAATTTTTACAATTTTAGTTTGTTGCCCTACAAGTTAAAATTTGTTGGACATGAAGGTTTGGGAAATATTGCAGGTTAATTTATTGAGAAAAAAGGGGCATAGAAATTAGTAATTAATCACATGACAGGATAATTTTCTGCTTCATTTCTGAGAAGCGCTGGTCTAACTATCAACCACTTTGTACACATTTCACTGGTCATCAACGCTTTCTTGTTCGCATAACTTTTTTGTTTGGAAAAAGATTGATCATTGTAATAATCATAATAGCTTTCCACTTCAATCCATAATCGTTTGTCATGCTCATTTAATCATCAGATGAGTGAATGAACTTTAACAATTCAAAATTCAATTCCATAAATAGTTATGCTATCAGTATGAAGGGTCAATATTTAAATTTACTTTTATGCAAAGATTAAAATTTACCAACATATTAACTAAAAACCAAATTTTAAAATTGCCAATTGTAAAAATGTAACGCAGAAAAAATTAGAATTGGAGTTACAGCAGAAAACCTTAGCGAAAAGGATTTTTTTAAAAAAGAAACTACAATACTAAACAAATAGCTAGAACATCTTAATAAAGAATACAAATTGGTATAATTTTAACTTGCAAGTGAATGTTGTTTGAGCATCTTCACCCATCACAAGATAGTTGAAAAATGGCCAAATATGAATTACAATCACAAGGAATATTTAAAACAAAACCCATGATAATTGGTAAACGATACCAGTTGGTCAATGGCCCAAGAGGAAAATAGACAATTACTACCTGACAGTCTGGTAATTACTACCCCAATCAAGAAATATTGTTATTTAGTATTTTCAAAATGAGGATTTTCAGTACATTTGAGGTGAACTGAGTTGCAAGCAAATTTCTCATCTTTGGCTAAAATAATATTCATTTTGTTCATAGCCATTTCTCATTTTCAATACCATTAAACTTAATACAGAAGATTTTTAAAATTATGATTTAAATCAATAACTTTTTTAATAAAAATCATTCGATTTTAATCAGTATACCCTGTCAAGACCCCCAACAAATAACTCACCAATTTAAAATACTTTTATTGTCGTCTTCTGGGGGAGCTTTTAAAGCATCTGTTAAAACAGGACGGTGGGCAAAATCAATTAAACACAAGAGGTCACTGCAATTCAAAACTTGTTGGAAAAAGGAAAACTGAAAAGAAATAATGTCAGGTTTAGTAAATCTACTCGGCATTAGTAAGTAATCTTAAAAAAATTAACATTTACAACATTAAAAGGAAAATGTTCAGATGATTGTTAGGAAACCAATAGCTTTGAATTCACTGGCTATTGCTTCAATGTTCAATATCAGTCTTAAAATCAAATCAAGACAAGTATAAGATCCTAGTTATTCTGAACATATTTTCACAAACAGAAGATGCAAACTCTTCTCTTTACTATGATCCATCATATGTCAGTGTACAAATAAAGTTGCTGACTTTTTGGCTACGGTTGGTTATGTTGAATGCAAGATTAAATATACAGAATAAAAGTGGTCAAAGGAACAAGTCTTAATGAGGTTTGCATACACAACTTTTATACTACAAAGTTAAAAACATTTAAAAATTTGAAAAACTAATACAGGACTAAAATTTTACAACTCTGAATAGTATGCGATTGTTAAAAACCTTAAGATAGACAAGAAATCATGCAGTTGAAAATGCAACTTGTGAAAACTTTAAATGGAACATAAAAATAACCAAGGTAAACAATAAAAAGCAATATAAAAAATTACTTGTCCTTCAGCATTTCTCCATCGTCTATACATGCGATCCATAGGAAATTTCTCGTTCCCAAGTCCCAAATTGAGGCCCTGCCATAGTAATTTAAACCCCTTGCGATCTTTCAGAAGGAAGCCGGGATTATCCAGCTCATGGACAACTTCTTTCCAATCTAGATTTGGAGCCTGAAAAATAAGGAATTTAAAAGTAATGATACAGGTCTTGTAAATGTAAAGATCAAATATAGTTTCAATGCAATTACTAATAGTTAACGCTAGCCACTGCGTGACCAACATGGCGTTGCAAGTTCTTTTCGTGTGGTCAGGTTTGACCAATGCTCACTAACACACCCGATGATTGCAACAAATTCCCATTTGGATTGCAAATTTTAAGCATATTGGATAACAGCAAACCAAATTAAGAATATTATGAACTACGGTTTGCTTTGCAAACCAACACCATGGGCAATGCTGCGACGTCCTCATCATTGTCAAATGAGACCAAATTCGAATTGCAAAGAGATCCAATCTGCATGACACCACAATCTTGTGAAAATATAAAAATCAATTGAAAAAGTATTTATTAAAAGAAAATCAAATGCATATCTATCTGGTGTAAAATGCTCCGCATATTACAAATCCGTTGAAATTTTTATTCTATCTTTAACAATTGCCGAGATAGAAAAAAAACCCTGAAGAATGCCAGTCATAACTTTAATTATTTCTTTAGCTCCACTCGAATCCCGTTTGCACAGGAAATCAAAATGATTGAATCTTTAATCAGATGAAGGTTATTCTTCGCGTCGGAAAAATTCGTACTATAAAGAATATAAAAGTTAGTTTAAAAATGATTTATTTAAAGAAAATCACATTTTTAGGTATCAATCTATTGTAAAATTTTCCAGATTTGAAATCCATTAAAATTTTTACTCATCTTTAATGGTCTAGGAAATAGAAAAAGAACTATACAACTCCATATTTTTAAATTTGGGCTTCACACAAAAATAAATCTCATTACTCTGCAAGTGCCATAGAAGTGTCACAACAGTCCCCATCCCCACACACACATAAACACATCCTTTTATGATAGTAGAGAATCCCTATACCTACCCCATAACAAAATGTACAATACTAAAGTTTTCCTTTCGGAATTTTGTTGCTGTGGGAAAAGGTATGAAGGGAGTTCAAAAGAAATACGTTTGGCACTAGTTGCATAATATCTCACATTAACCTTTCAGTTGACAGGGTCCGAAATTAAGAGCAGATCAATAGCACTAAAACCCTTTCCTCTAAATATTTCTAGTTTAAATGCACGTAAACGACAAAAGCCCATTATGATTATTTTCAATTTTGGATATTTTTGATGACATTTTCCTTTTGCATATCATTTTGATCTTTGAATGAAATTGGTTGAAAAGTAGGGAAGGGTCTCAAACTCATCAAAAACAAGATTAAGAGGTGGGAAATGTACCCGACAGACGCTTATTTCAAGCCCTGATCCTAGCTTGAAAAGTAGTTAAGACATGTCAAACCTTCAACTATTTACAAGATGTAATGACACTAACCATATCACGAGCAACTTGGATGAAAACCTCCACATTCCAAGTAGGTTGTTGACTATTGTCAGTTTTTTCCTTGTTGTCACCCCACATCATGCTGCTGTTCAGATTCTAAATTAGAAAAAGTTAAATTTAAAATGCTTTAGTAAGAAAAAGTTTCAACAGGAAAACGTCAGTGTATGAAACAAATTCAAGTTACCTGTATAGGCATGGCATCCGTTAGTCCAGAACAGGTACGAGCCATCATCGATAAAATTCGGGCAACTATAGCAGCTGTTATATCCCTTAATCCTATTTGCATGACATTGTTTTTACACTCTTCAATACTAAAAGATAAAATCCAGGGCTTAATTACATATCAAGATAACCTTCATGTTATATGATTTACCGTCATGGAAAAAAAAAAAAAAAAAAAAAAAAACAAGCAGACACTTAAAATTTCTGTAATTTCCCCCCTCCTAAATTGTAAACAGCAACTTTTTTTGCAGTATTCTATTAGATATTTAAAATTTTAAAAGCAGTTAAAAAATTACATATTTATACAAGAAATTAACTGGATGGATGAAAAACACATACATTTAAAAATATAGTACAGTAAAACCCTGATTATCCGAGTTTCCGCTTTAACCGAGCTATCAAATATCTCTAGGATTTTTTTTTTGGTTTTACATTTTCCATTTTTAAAACTACCGAAAACAATTCTGAGCTTGATCTCACAAACACTAAGGAAAACGAAATCCATGACTGGATAAATGCTGACGACAACAAGGTATTACAGATGAAAATGATTGTCATTAAGAAAAATGAATCTAACGATGTAGATAAAGACAGTGACCCTGAAAATCTCCCATGCAGATGGACTAAAAGCTATCGAAAGTGCTATTGAATATATAGAACAACAAGAAGTGACACCAGCCATTACAGCAGAAAAATGCCAAAGTAAAGTAAAACAAAAAACAATAAGACTTTTTGAAGTAAGAACTATTTAATTTTCGTAACAATATGAATTGCTTGTGGTGTATCTGTAAGACGTAAGAAACAGTGGAATTCCTGGATGTTCCATCCAAATATTTGATTATCTGGATGTGGTCTGGTCCCAATTGATCCTGATACTTGGGAGTTCTTACTGTATTTCCAAGATTAGCATCAGAATAAAGAAAAAGTAAACATCAAGTTATTTTCTTACTCTGTAGAACATTATTTGTTTACCTCTTTGAGTAAACTGTAAAACAGCTACACACCGTCAGAGTTCACACCTCAGAAATGTGTTATTTCATTGTTTCATCAGAAAGAATTATTTAAGAAAGATTATGGTTTTCAATAAAAACTTACAATTTTGAATAATTTCGATAAAAGTGCATATATTATATCATAAACTTCAGGTTCATTTCTGCAATCAATAAATTACAATTTTCTGAAAGTAGGGTTTTAAAATAGAATATTTGTGATGTTTTAATATGCAAGGAATATTCTCATAGCAAACTCTAGATTATAATGGTAGTAAAAAATACATGGATTCTCCAGAAGCAGAATTTATTCTTATTCTCCAATTCCAGACATTTGTAGAATGTTAATATAAAAATTAAAACTTTAAATTAAAAATATACCTTGATGTGAAGTTATAGCCCATTTCTTGGATGAGTTCCACAACAGAGTCTTCAGACTGAAAACAATCAAAACAAAATTTGACTCAAAACAATGCAAATCATATGTATCAATATGAAAGTTTGAAAATTGTACAATGGCAGGAACAATAAGATTAGGAATATACATTACTTCAAGATGTTATTCTTTAATAGAAATTTTTCTTCTGCTGGTATTTTAATACGACTACATGACATGTAAATAAAAGTTTTTCAAATTTATAAATCTATCTTGGTAGCAAAGTGTAAAAAAAAAAATCACGATAAAAAGGACCCTATTTGACTTACCCCCCCCCCATTTTAAAAGATTCTTTATTTTAAAACGTGGTAGATACAAGAATTGCAAATTAGTGTGGTGTTGCTGTTAAATGTTAATAGATACAAGGATCTAAGAAATATAGCAGGACAAATTTCTGAAAGATTAAAACAAAAAAATTCACTCCAGTTGCTTTCATTTCTCATAACCCAGAAGTAATGAGAAATTACTCTCCAAGAGGGAAAAAGAAAGCGATTTTTCAGAACACTTTCGTTAATCTGGAAGAGCTGGCAGGAACACAATGGCCATTTGGCAACCCCAGTTCAGTAATTAAAACTGCATATAAAAAATAACTTTTACTTGTTCAGAATGTATCGACAGGACTTAGCCATTTCTTCATTACCATGAAGCAATTGGTGGACTAAACTCAAAATCGGCGAATTTCAACATGGCCCCTTTCTACCTAGGTACATAAATTAAGACCCCATATATACTAGTTACTATCAATTAAGATATATAAGAAATAGTAATGAATTAATAATGAAAAATCTTAAATAAGTAGAATTTTAACACTTGCTATTTCTTGGTACAGGAAAAAATACTCTCGCAAAAATGCCCTAATTGGGTGGTTGTGTCGACGATGTATACCTAGTCATTAACAAACTAATCAGTTCTTGATGGATGAGGCATCTTGCATCTATCAAGATCTTGTCACAAACAAGATCTTGATCTCGTAAGTCATAAAAAATCCATAATGAGGTATTTAGTCATTAGCAAAATTGCTCAGATTTTGCTAGAAAAGATATCTAGTCTATCTACTTGCAAATGCAATAAGATAAATAAATGCACAATAGAAACTCACAGTTTTGGTGGAATTCCCAACAGGCTCCATGGTTGGATCTAAGTTATTTATGCTCAAATAAGGCAGCAGGGAAAGATGTGCTTTGTCAGCTATAAAATAAACAAACGAATAAAATATTAAACACACTGATTTTAAATGTGCTAATCAAAACACATTCTTATACTCATTTAAAGTAATCGGATGAAAAGGTAATTTAAGGTCGACACAGAACAGATATGGCCAGCCACTTATGAAGTACTCGCTTGCCAATGAAAATAGCTAAGTTATTACATAGTTGTCGCTCATTGACACAAATAGACAGATACTTGATTGTATAATATTGTAATGGTAGCGATTTAACTTAAAGAATTTTGATCATCTTTAGGTTTGCTTTATTACGACAAAGTAGAGAACAGATTCATTTTAGAAACTTATTTTTAACTGTATATTTCTTTTAAACTGCAAATCCAGTTTAAGTCATGCAATATTTACATGAAATCAACCTTCGAGTTTCGCTAATCTTAGCAGTTATAGTATATTAAAGTGCAGCGTAGTTGGTTCTTTAGTCTTCCATATAACATAACTACAATAAATGGCTTAATACAGAAATTTTCAGTATAACAGTCAACAAACTAGGTTATTGGGATACACTTTGGAAGAGTGTTAAACACAGATCCTGTAAAATAAGATGAAAACCTCAAAGCTCTTGAGAATATAAGGTTTTCATAAGAATGCAATAAGCAACTTTTAATAACAAAAATATAATTTACTTCAAAATTACATTTACATAAATTTAAACGCATAATTTAGCTAGTATTTTAAGTTTTATTTTCTACTATACTCTTATTTTTGTATAAGCTTAAAGTAATGACATACATTGATGCAATGTCTTAGTAAATTTTTCTCTGAGATCTGAAGTAATTCCAAGGTCTTTCGTTCCAGTATTTAGCTGGTTGAGCAAAAGATGGAGAATCACAGGAGGCAAGTCAGATGAATCGAGTTGACTTGATGAATCTACAAGAGATAATAAGGATGAGCCTGACAAAAACTACAAACATCAGAGAATAAAAATAAAGGAACGTAAATTACCTTGGTCGCAAACGTGTTTGATAAAATCAGGTAGTTTTTGTTTTAAAAAGTTTACTGAATGAGTAATATGCTCTGGAATGGAAGAATTCAAAAGAGCCAAACCAAAAGCCACTTCTTGAACAGAGGATAACTTGAGTACTTTACTTAGTTGTGATAAGAGACTTGAAGATGGTCTTAAACTCTGCAAGTAGAGAATACATTTGATGTACTGATTAATTAAATGAATCATTAAAAGATCAAATACAGTTTAATTACAAGAATAGAGAACATTCAATGACAGACTGTTGATTCTTGTACCTTAACTTTAAAAAAAAAAAAAAAAAAAAAAAAAAAACACGCTTCACCCACAATAAAAACTACCTCAATGTTTTAAAACTATTAAAGGGTATGCCAATTTTTAAACATATTTTTATTTTAAAAATCTGGAATTCACTTGAATTTCCTCCTTTTCAAGTTAAGTATTATAAATGAAATAAACCGACACAGGGGATACACGCTACATTATAAAAACACGTATTCAAGTTTACTTTACTATGCTAATTCTAAGAGTGGTCCTTTCTAAACTGAAAATTATTAGCTTTCTTTTTTTGAGGACACTCTAATATGGATTTTAGGGATGAAGTGGCACCAACATGAAGGAATTATTGGGGTCCATGTAAAAAAGACTAGCAAGTATATCTAAATAAAAACGCTCAGTTCTTTACAAACAGGATAATAAATATTTTGGGTAAATTTTAATATTTATCCTGTATGTTTGAAATTGGTTGGGACCTAGTAAGAAAAATGAGGGATTAAGGACAAGGCCCTTAAGGAGTAGCCCTATTGCTGTAGATGTTTTAAAAACATTTGGTCATTGGAAATATTTACCTAATTCAAGGACCAAAGGTTTGCTGGTTTCCTAGTAGTTGGCATTATATTGGGATGACCATGACAACAAACCAATATAAAAATTTCAACTTTTGTTCACTGAAAATAAGTATCACTTGCAAAGACTGAGTTTTTATGCATTAGTATGTAGTGTTCCAAAGTGCTTTAAGTTTATATTAACAACCACCTCTACCCCTGAAAAGGTTAGATATACTCGATGCCTTTAAGAGAGAATTCACCATTTCCGATAAATGTTGGTAGGGGTTTTATGGCACAAGGACAATACTTATCCACATTGCTTCAGACATAAGGTACACAACATCAAGTATTTCTGATAAGGAATCAACAGTTTAACACCAGTTTTCAATTCGTGTTACAACCTAAGCAGTTACAATTCTCAGCTTATTTACTATAAACCCTCAAAAGAAAATACACCAAACTCAGAGACAAAAACCTTGATGTTTGCAGCAAAAACAAAATATTCATCTAGCACATAAGCAATTATAAAATTCAAGTGGCAGGTAATTTTTCAGTTTCCTCTTTTAAGAAAGCATTGCATATAATTTTTTTTTTTTGAGTTTAGAAGACAAGAAAGCAATTTATAAAACGCCATCACCTTCACAACTAATCCCGAATTTGTAATACAAATATATTTGACTTGCATTTCAATTTGACTTAGTTTCTACTCATGAAGCTAGTTGGGTTACAATGAGGCAGGAAAATTGAAATTACATATAACTTTTTATAATCCTTCCCAAAGTTTCTCCCAAGAGCCACTCATTTATGCTTTCACATCTAAACATATCAACATCAAGTTTTCCCAAAACTTCCTTTATACAAAAGAAATATTTTCTTTGGAGAGCCTCCAGAATTATTTCCAAAGCCAATAGCTCCTTGAATTTAAAACAGATGAGTAATCTTGAGCAAAATTTAAAATTTTAGTACTTAATAACGTAGAATTAAAAAAAAATTACCTTCTGTTGTTGCAGGGGGCAATCTATAGCATAACAAAAAGTAGAGACAAAATTGGGTTTGCTTAAAATAGATGCACACTCCTGGATCAAAAGTTGTGTCTGCAAGAAAAAGAAGGAAATTGGAAACATAAGTGAAATTATACTTTGTATCTATGCATCTCTATTGGTATACTTTTATTGCTTCCCTTTCTGCCTTTTTGGTCCATGGTACATAATACACAACCGAGCAGTTAAATTGCAATGTTAGACATTATTCAAAACATGTGTAAATAACTTATGAAAAATCAGATAGTTAGAAATCTAACTCAATATTTTCTGGTATTTGATTAGTTTACGTTTAAGTGAGGCAATAAATTATTTGATAAAACTAACTTTTACTTTCTACACTTAAAACTTTGTGAAATCGATTAAAAACAATGCTATATTATTTATATTACATTGAAAACCCTCCATTTCCAATATAAAACAGAAGCTGCATGGTTTAGTTTTCCGACATTCTGTTAGAATACAATATTCTGTTTTATGTTTTAAATTGTCCTGGTGAATTTTCTATTTTCTAGCTAGATTTTTTTCCAAGTAACCCAGGTTGGTTGATTCGAGTTTAATGGTGCAAGGTCCAAAAGTAGACAAGCTGTGCCAAACACAAGACTGAAAGTATCCAATAAAAATCAAGTGACACAGAAATTTGTGCATATATATTTAATTTCGAAAATAGAGTTTTTAGTTTAAAACATTTTAATAGCATAGGATAATAGGAAACATTTAGTTTAATAGCAAAGGAAACATTTAATAACATAGAAAAATATTTCACAAGATAATCTTACCTGATGGAAATCTTTCCCACTACTTTTACCATCCCCACTGAAATCTACATGTGAAAATAGACAGCGCAGGAGGTGCCTCTCAGCCTCTAACCCGTGATAAACGACAAGCTGCATAAAAAGAAATTTTACATTAATTTTAAACTTGCACAAATAGCAAAATAACTAACTTAACATCAAATATAGAACAAGTAACTAGTTTTGAATGTGTACAACATAAAGTGACGTACAAGGCAAAAGTACTGCAAGAACCACCCAAGTGCTACAAGACTCTTGAACAGTATAGCATTGCTTTTACCCCATCATACTTTGACTAAATGTCCATATCTATTACTTAAAATAATCCTAAAACATGTTATAGGTCAAGGTCAAAAGTAGATCAAAATCATACTGGGTGCAGGACTTTTATATACATGTCCGACAGCGCAAACGAGGTTCAGGGGAAATTCAGGCAGTTTTTGGGGAATTTTTTTGCCGAAGTTCATAAAAAACAGGCATTTTCATGGTGGAAGATACAATTTCACGCTGTTTTCTTCAGCATCTCATCTCAAGGTGTGTATATGATGTCAAAGGTGATCGACAGCCTTCACAAAGACAGGTAGGCTGCCATTTCTTGGTGACAACTAGTGTAATCCATCAACATAAAATTATTTTATATCGGAGTAAATATATATATATTTTAAATTTGTAAGTAATAGTTTTAAGGAAAGTTCTTAATCATCAACATTGTACTCTAATAGTCGCTTAAACTGGAATGAAAACATGGGAACGTTTTCAAAGAAATTTAGGACACAACAAATCGTGTTCTGGGGAAATATTGGGCCCTGAAACATTTTTGCACACCTACATGTATTTCTCATAAGGTTAATTTACATTATAATTGAAAAATCAACTGCCAAACTTGAGTAGTCTTGCAGGTAATTGGGTAAGGAGTATCACAACTTTTAAATTTGGTATTAAGCTTTATTTAAAGTTGTTTTAGGATGAAATATACACTTGTCATTTTTAACTATTGATATATAAACTTTTATACTATAGATAAATGCTAAAAATAAAATTATGGCAAGAAAATTTCTTATCACTTTACAAAAACGTCCCTTTTACCTAGAGCAGTGTTTTCTGTACACTATGTACATATATTTATCTCTACTCTTTTAAACCTTTGACTTGTACCAAGGTATTACACAAGGTTTAATAAGCCTTGTATTATCTTTCATGTTCTTCAGTGAAATATCTTGCAACAAAGATTTCACCACTACTTATCTAGGATAAAAAATGTTCTAAATAACAGCATTCCAATCAAGAACTAGAATGGAATTTCTGCAGGGAATTTAAGTCAACAGATGATAGCGAATTGGAACAGTGTCTAACTATGCCATTACAAAGAGCGTTTTTATCAATTAATCAAGAGTTATTAACTGCCTATTCAAAAGTAAACACAAAACCAAAAACTTTATGACATGACACTACATCCTTGCTTCGGGATTTAAAATGCTTGTTAAAGCCGAATCTAGTTTTTTTTGCGAAATATTTAGGCACATTCAGTTATTTTCTAAAATGAGGTTTGATTGTTAGATCAATGCAACCAAAATATGAAGAATTACTTTTAATTTTTAATCTTCAATATAAATAGCTGCTTCATTTCTAGCAGCCTTCACTAGCTTGACACAACTGTGTATTTAGAATTTACACCATTAATGTCTCGCAGTCTTTAGAACCATTTCCAGTAAACATCAACAGCCTTCATTCTAGATTTTTCTTTCTCAAATTCTCTTTGGAGTAATTTCCACTCATCCAGTAGTATGTCTGTTGAGATCTCTCATGACAATGCTCTTGCAACCTCCAATACTTGCTGTAGACTCTCATTGCCAAGTCTCAAGAGAACCAAGCCAGCATAAACTTTTAAGAAAAAATGAACTGAAGGTGGACTTCTTCAAAATATATTTAACACTAGCAATGTAATGATGTGGTATATCTTCCATTTCATCCTCCTTCAAATTTGGATTGTGAGGAATTATTTTTCAAAACTCATTACAGGGACAACAATGGCAAATACGTAGTTATTCCCCCAATGAAAGAAAAGATCCAATTAGGGGATTCTTTGAAATTAGCCAATTTAAGACTAAATAGCCAATGGATTAAATGAAATAAAAATCCTGAACTAGCTGAACGTTATTGCAGTTTCAAGCAAGAGTATGAAGACTTGGGACATATGGAGGATTGCGGGGGGGGGGGGGAGAATGATTCTAAGCCTACATGTGTAATGCCTCACCACGCAGTGGTAAACATCAATAGCAGCACTACGCATTTGCGAATAGTATTTAATGCTTCTGCAGCCTCCACTTCTGGATTCTCCTTAAATGGAGGTGTAGTTCAAAAGGACCTTTTTCCCGATCCTACTAAGATTTAGGGAACATAAGGTAGCCTTCACTTGCGATATTAGAAAAAGGTACAGGCAAATTTGAGTACATCCAGATCAGTGTGCACTTTAGTGCATCGTATGGGAAAAGACTTCCCATGAAGAAGCTAAATTTTTATAAGTTGCTGACTGTAACTTATGGAATTCTAAAGCAATTAGCTAGTGATGAAAAAACAAATTTTCCTTTGGCCTCCGCTGCAGCGCAGGACTTCTATGTTGATGACATTTTAACAGGGGCTATAGACATTTCTACAGCAATGGAAATGCAAAAGCAATTGATCGCCATGTTGAAAACAGGTGGCATGGAACTTCACAAGTGGTGCTCTAACAGCAAAACACTCCTGCAGCAAGTTCCATTTAGTGACCAGGAGCACCATTTCGAGGACTCTGATAAGAACACTAAAAACTCTGGGATTGCGGTGGAATCCTAAAGAGGATTACTTCAGTTTTACCGTGTCAACTTCTTTGAATCATATTCCAACTAAACGCTCAGTTTTAGCTAGACTTTTCGATCTGCTTGGACCGGTCATAGTTCAAGCAAAAATATTTCTTCAACGCTTATGGCTTTTGAAAATTGGATGGGACGATGAACTCCTGTCTGCTGAAAAACAGAGCCGGGAAAGGTTCAAAAATGCTTTACCAGAACTACAGAAAACTAAAATTAACCGATACGTCTTTACAGAATCTGCTAGACAAATGGAACGCTATGGGTTCTGTGACAGCTCAAAGGACGCATATGGTGCTTGTCTGTATCTTCGACGCGTGACTCCATCAAACGAGGTGAAAGTTACTCTTTTGTGCAGCAAATCGAGAGTTGCGCCAATAAAAGTGTTAACAATTCCCCGGCTTGAACTTTGTGCTGCCGAACTTCTTTCTAAGCTTGTGCTCAAAATTATGGATTCCCTCAGCTTGGAAATTGACAAGGTCTACCTCGTCAGTGATTCCATGATTGTGCTATCATGGATCAATGCTTCACCACATCTACTGAAAGTGTTTGTTTTCAACATAGTCTCACTTATTCAGGAGATCGCCAAAAATTTCTGTTGGAAGCATGTGAAAACAGCAGACAATCCTGCTGACCTCATTTCTCGTGGACTGATCCCACTGTCAATAATGCAATGCGGTGGGAGGGTCCGGCATTTCTACATGAAACTGCAGTTGAACTTTGTGATGAACAGTCTCCCGTATCCAATGATTCTTATTTTCAAGAGTTTAGAAGGGACTAACGTGACTTTATTGTCAACTGACACTAGCTTTTTAGACTCTCTTATTAGTGTAACTAACAATTATTCCAAATTAATACGCGTTATCAGTTTCACTAATAACTCCAGATGTTCAGATAAAGTGAAAGATCCTTTGACAGCCATAGAGTTAAACAAAGCTGAATCTTGGTTAATTCATCAAGTTCAAAAGGTAGTTTTTGTAGAGGAAATGAAGTTATTGAAAAAGGGTTTGCCCTTAACCTGGCATGACGTGCGGGGGTCATTTTAGTACCCCAAGCTGTTGTTCAACCCAATTCCTAGAAAAGTAATAACGTATTCATTCATTTCTTATCAGTAGCCGAGTTTCTCACCCTCACCCTCATCTGCCTTTTGTGTGTAGTTAATAGGTATTTCAGGAATTTTTCGTCCCCTTATACAGGTTTGGTCTGTTACTGGGGTCATGGAATGACCCCGCTTGCTCTACAGACCAGTCACTTCTACTTGCTTCTTCGTGGCTGATACGGTCAGTTTGTTGTTTTTCGTTTACGTTTTTGCCCGTTTCCAACAATGCTGACTCCATACGAAAAAGAAATGGAGCGTTTACGTACACTTCTTGCTGAAGTTGAAACTGATGAGATTGATAATGAAGACAATGGACCTGATGATTTTTTAGAAGAGAACGTTTCAGATCATGAAATGTTCAACGAATATGATACGCAATCCGAAGAGGACAGAGATTCTGGAAATGAAGGGAATAACTCTGAATGGTTTTCAGCAAAAGATGACGTAAAGTGGAAGAAAACTAAATTTTGGCAGAATGTTCGACGTCGTAGTCACAATATTGTATCGCAATTACCCGGAACAAAAGGACCAGCGAAGGACGTGACTAACCCCGTGCAGAGATGGGAGTTATTCATCGACAATAACATGATACAACTAATTGTGGAGTGTACAAATATACTTATCGAGAAATGAACACCAAACTTTTAACGCTAAAGAGATGCACGCAAAACAGACCCTTTAGAAATCCGTGCTTTATTAGGGTTATTATATATGTGTGGATTACACAAATCTCGAATGAATGTCAGAGATTTGTGGGCGACAGATTGAACTGGTATCATTATTTTCTGCAATATAATGATTCATAAACGTTTTTTGTTTCTTCTCCGTTGCATGAGATTTGACAACATCGATGACAGGAAGCAGAAGCAGTTATGACAAACTTGCTGCTTTAAAGGACTTTTTTCAGTTATTTGTAATGAACTGTCAGAAACATTATATACTGGGTGAATATGTAACCATTGACGAAAAATTAGAACCTTTTCGTGGTCATTGCGGATTTTGCCAATGTATGCCAAACTTTTGCTTTAGTGGATGCACGAACATTTTACACAAGTAATATGGAAGTGTATGTTGGATGTCAACCAGAGGGACTCTATAAAGTCTCAAACTCAGCAGGCGATATAGTAAAAAGGTTTATGAAACCTTTGTACAAATCTGGTCGAAACCTCACCACTGACAATTGGTACACCAGTTATGACCTTGCAAAAGATCTTCTTTCAGAAAAAATTACAATCGTCGGAACAATGCGGAAAAACAAGAGAGATCCCTGCTGAATTTAAAATATGTAAAGGAAGATAAACCCATTCATCCATCTTTGGATTCCAGTAAGACTTAACATTAGTTTCTTACGTTCTAAAAAAAGTAAATGTGTCATTTTACTTTCAACAATGCATAACGATGATGTTATTGACAATGAAACGGGAGATGCGATGAAACCAGAAATTATTACTTTCTACAACTGTACAAAAGGAGCCGTGGATGTTGTAGATGAGATGGCAGCCAATTATTCTACTGCTCGTAATACAAATGGATTGCCACTTGTCATTTTTTATTCGATTCTGAATGTTGCTGCAATAAATGCAAGAATCGCCTTGCTATCAAACAAAAATCCACCAATTGTGTATCGAAACAGACGACATTTTACCAAAGACATTAGTTTTTCACTTATTAGTAAGTGAAAATCTTTACTTTTTCTTTCATTCACTTTAAAGGTAGCTATAAAGAGTTGAAGACTCTATAACTTGGTATGTAATCCTGATGACAGTTTATCGAAGTACTTAACAAATGAAAATATTGACTGGAGATTTATTCCACCCAGAGCTCTTAATTTCAGTGAACTCTGGGAGGCAGGAGTCAAATCATTCAAAAACCACTTAAGAGTTGTGGGCAATTCCAAATTAACGTACGAAGAATTCTCGACGGTGGTTGTTCAAATTGAAGGTATTTGAACTCTAGACCTATTTGCCCATTATCCTCAAATATTGAGGACCTAGAAGTTTTAACACCTGGCCATTTCCTGATCGGAAGACCGATCAACTCAATTGTAGAACCTTTGACCAGTATTCCCGACAATACTCATTTCTTGGCAAAAATTGACGAAATTGGTTGAACTAATTTGGAAAAGGTCTAATGATTACCTAAGTAATCTCAATCAAAGTAAATGGTATTTTGAAAAGAATGACATTAAAATTGGCGATCTTGTTCTGATCAAAGAGGATAATTTAGCTATTTGTAATTGGTCCATGGGACGTATTTTGGAAGTTTTTCCAGATAAAGACAATAAAATTTGGGTGGTCAGTTTGAAAACTGAAGATGGTGTTTTCAAGCGTCCCATCTCTAAATTTTGTGTTTTATCCCCGGAAGAAAAACCAAACTGATTTTGGTGTAAAATTTCCTTTGTGTGTGCATTGTTTGATTAAGTATCTACGTCTATTTTCAGTGTGGTAAATAGTGTTATTGTATTTGTTTGTTTGTCAAGTAGCATTTTCTTTAAGTCACATTGGGTAGGACTACAGAATCAATTATGTTCTCTTAGTGTTTATAGTTGAACAATGGTTGGATGTTTATAACATTGGGGGGGGGGGGGGGGGTATGTTGGCGCACAAGCGCAGCGCCCTCTGTGAAATGAAGAGACAGAAGTAGGAATCAAGGACGTGATTAATTCTGGATTTGGATTAGTCAGGCTCCGGTCAGTATGGTCCGCCCGTCAGCTCATTACTTAGTCAGAATTTGTTAAGTTTTCAATTAAACTTTTTTAGTTCGTTTTTACCACTTAAGTTCAATTTGTCTGGCTCAATTCATGACCAAAACACAGCACATAAACATTACTTACCATTAGTGAAACTTTTGAGCCTGTTTGGATTTCACTAGTTTTTCAATGTTTGGTGTTAAATTTCTAACAGAAAGCAGCAGAGAATTCTTCAAATTTGACAATCTCGTTTTACTTTTAATAATTTTCATGGATGTAAATGCTTGTTCGGATCAATATGTCGCTCCGAAACAACATATAATTGTTTGCAAATTTTTTTTACTTCTGGGAAATATTCACAGGGTAATGAACGCCAGAAATTATTAGCATATTAGTCAGAAGCATTTTGATCTGAAAAAATCTAAAATTTCTTATTTTTAATAATGATTTTGTTTTTAAATAAATAAGTTCAAATTACATGTCACTAGGCATCTTCATTAAGTTTTGTTCGCCAAGTGAAAATGGGTTTATAAATGTGAACCTGCAGTTTTCTTCTTTAGCCAAATCATGAAAACCACTTTCAAATGACTTAACTTTCACAATATATTTGGTCAAAGTGTTATTTATCCGCACCACATTAACTCTGCTTTTTAAAGTGTGAAAATTAACTCAAATCCTGATTTTCTAACTGCACTGAAGAGTTATTAATTTCATTTTAAATAAATTGATGGCATTTACTAAGCTAGGAAATATTTTGTCTTTTCCTTGTAGTTTCGAAATTAGATCACCGAGATGTCTATTAACATCAACTAAAAAAGTCAAATCAAATAGCCAGGTAGTTCATTTTCCTTTTCTAAAATATTATAAACAGCGTTTTTCAAATATCTAAAATCTACTCTGAACTTGTCCTCTAGAAAGCCAGCGCACCTGAAAATGAAGGATAAGTTCACCATATTCCAAATCTAACAATTGACAAAATTCTCTGAAATCTTGTCTGTTTAATGCTCTCGCTCTAATTTAATTCACACATTTCATAACCGGTAACATAACATGCTGCATTTGTAAAGTTTTTCCACATAGTGCCTTTTGGTGTATAATGCAGTGTCATTGTTTTTACCTATCATTGACGCTACACAAGTTTTCTAGGCATGATTTTACTTTTTCAAATTTGCCCAATCCTTGTTTTACCGGGTAATGACTACAGACAGGCAAGTTCTTCAAAGACATTAAAATTATCAATTCCTCTTATAAAAATGCTTAACTGGGCTACATCACATGTCTGTTGATTCATCCAAAGCTAGAGAAAAGGTACAATAATGGACAAGGTCTTCCAGTTGCCAAGATACATACCGAGAGAGTTCTTAGATATGTTTCGTAGCTGTCTGCCTTGATATAGCAATATCGTCTGCTTTCCTTTGAATATCTTTATTACTAAGATGGCGTGCAAATATTTTGAGACAAGGCTTAATGATTTCCTCTCCGTCAAAAAAAGATTTATTTTTTCGCCATAGCTAATGCTATTTCATAAGACACTTCTGTCATTACCAAGTCTTCACAACTTACTTAGCAAAAAGACTGTCTTCCGATACCTTCCATTTTTTTAATCGCGTATTCTTTTCGTAACTCAGACCCAAGAACAAGCTTCAATTTTCCTTTTATGTTAGCCTGATGCTGTGTTTGATAGTGTCTATTAAGATCACGTCTTCTATTACTTGAAAAAGTACTTTCACAAACAATTCTAAACGGTTTTCCTGACGGACTTGCTATAAATAACAGTCCATATTCCCACAGCTCATTAAATTCCCGCTTACCATCACTTTCTGAGCTTCTTTTGCTCATTTTCATTTGTCCTTGTCTCTACGCTGATCATATCGTTCTTATGCTTGTCTGTTGCGATGTCTATTTATAATTATTAAATGTCTTGTTGAACTTTAGAGTGCACTTTTATTTCTATATAACAAGACATAACAAAAAACGGATGATCTCAGTTATGGCGCTTATTAAAAAAAGTATGTGCAAGAATGCAATGCACCACAGGTTGGCCACCCCTGCTTTAAGGTTTTGCTTTTTTTTTACATAGGACTCTCCTCCCACTACTGGAAAGCTTGTTAAACATAGTGCACATAGGCAAAACAGACATGTTTATCTAATAATTTTTGCAAACAAAGGGATGGATCTGTGTCTTAGTGTTGGAATAAAAGCTTGATCTAAAAATGTAGCCTTTCATAGTAGTATATCATATTTATTGTAAATTTCTTTGACTTCAGGATCTACATATTTTTTACAAGCTATGGTTTACTTCATGTACACATTTTTGGTAATGTCCTCTAACGTAACCTCTTTGTGATTTATTAGCAGCAGAAACATCTAAAGCAAGTTTTAATATAGATAGAAATATGTGTTTACAAGGTCCAATTATAAGCAACAAAAATTTAACATTTTAGAAACAGTGGTATAATTCTGCAATTTATATAAATAAAAATTTTTTAATCCATCCCAAATCTTTTGTACAAAACCCCAGCAGGTGGGGCCCAATCTGCCACATACACAACCTAACAAGGTAGGTCACAGAAAGTCTTTAATGTAACTATTTATTTTGCATAAAATTACCAACCATAAATTTTGAAGTTAATTACCAGTCAGAACTAAAATTTTGATACAGCTGCATTTGATGCCTCGTTTGGATGCAACTTGTGGCCTATTTTGTCGCCAAGGAAAGAATTCTTACGCAAGATAATAAGGATTGTTTTCACATGTCATGTTTTTGACTAGTTATTTTAGCAATGTTACAAGTAAAATGCAAAAACGAGCTTCAACTGAAACTCTGAGCTTAAATAATGTTTACAGTAAATAATAAAACCTGCTTCTTAATGCAAATATGATTCCTTTCTTGGAAGTATTCAGTTGGCACTTATTACTTGCTTAAAAAAAAAAAAAAACTTGATCTTATACAATTTCAACAGAGCAAATTAGTTGACGAAATTCAAAATATTCATGGGTTAGCATTCAATTTGATTTTGCACAATTGTGCAGATAAAACGTTATCACTTTCAAATATGCTGCCATTTATTAGGTCAGCAGATTTTGGCAATTTAGAAGAAAATGCAATGGTAATAGGACCATCTTAACATCCCTGCAATTTTGCATACGCCAATATACAAAGGGCTAAAAAGTTGAATTGCACTTGAGAATTTATGATTGCATAAGAATTACAAAAATAAAACAATTGTTAAGAGAAAATAGTCACTCCACACTTAAAGAAATTAATAGGGAAATTAAAAATCGGCAGATATACTCGGATGGCTCGCAATTTTGAAGTTCGACAAGTTTAAGAAAAAATTCGAAGTTCAACATGTCTAATTTGAATTAATTCTAGGCTATCTACTTTCGTAATTTGCTTACAAGATATGCACAATCAATGCGCTATAGCACAATGAGAAGAGTGCAAGCAGTTAGGCTTACGAAGTTAAAATTGCAAATAATCGCAAAATACACTTGGGTTAAGTGAAAAGAAGAATTCGACAAAGAGTAGTAAAGTGAAGAATGAAAACACATATATGCTTTGAAGAACGATTAAATGCATTTTATCTAATTGTTCTCGTAAAGAACCTCAGTGCTCATTAGAGGGTGTATCGCGAAGGTTTCCAAGATGACAAAAGTTATACTTACTCTAGATATTTCTTGAACACTAGATTTAAAATTCTTCTTAGTTAAATTAGCCACCGAATAACTAATATTAGACAAAGCAAAAGACAACGAGTCCAGGTTCATAGTTCCATGAATACTACACAGAAAGCTTCAAACAGCTTTGAAGCTTTCTTAGTAGAAGGTAATGTTCGATATTTGAAATAAACTTCTCTGAAATCAAGTACCAGGTAAGTGAAACACAACATCGATAAAATTAATAGCAGTTTTCTGAAACGTAATGGCGAACATCCACAACAGATTTCACCATTGCCAAACCTGCGTTAAGCACAAAAAACGAATAAAAAAGATATATTTTCTAGTGATGGGAGTATTCGAATACAAAAGTACTCATGTATTCGATACTTAAAAGTAACCGCTGTACTCGATACTTTTATGTGAGTACCGGAAGTATTCATATGAGTACCGGAAGTACTCAAGTAGTTGTTGTTGTATTCATCCAAAGTATCGGTTACAAAAGTACTCATATGAGTACAGGAAGTATTCATGAATACAGGAAGTACTAAAGTAGTTGTATTCATCCTAGGAGTATCGGTTACAAAAGTATTCATTTGAGTACCGGAAGTACTCTAGTAGTAGTTCCTGTACTCATACAAAGTAGTAAGTACTCATCAAAGGTATTCGCATACAAGAGTACTCATGCTGGCTGTTCAAATACCAAAAGTATGTCGCTGCGTATTCGAACACCTGAGAATTCATCGTATTCTTAAGTAGCAGAAGTGTCATATTGTAAAAGTATGGATATCTATGGTTCTCGTTAGTTTTATTTTTCTTGTCTCGATTTTGCTTTTCCCAATTTTATAAATCTTGAAAATGCACGTGATGAATGAAGCGTCGAAAAATTCCATCGATTGAGAGATTGGATTTCTTTGCAAAAGACATTGAGTTTGCCTTTTATTGTTGAAAATTGTATTTAAATTTGTCAATTTTTTTAAAATTTTAATTTTCAGGCTTTATTTCTGGTATTAAAATTATCTATACAAATAAGATACTTTTATGCTCAAAATGTTTTTCTGTTTCTTCAAGTAAAATAACGTTATTATTTCATTCTTGAGATGGCTGTTACTTTCTTCAAAGTACCTGACCAGAGTAAATGGCTACAAATTCCCAATTTTTACATGCTATCTTGAAAAAATATGTGCTGCATGAAATGCTGAAAAGTTCCATCGATTAAGAAATTGGATTTAAAATTTTCTGGAAGCAATTTCCCGAATAGACAGGCTGGATTATCAGTGAAGTACACATGCTATGCCCTTTATTTTCTACAAGAACAATTTGCTGTCGGTTAGGAAAATCACTTAAGTATTATCAGTTCTATTACGTTTCTTTAATTTCTAGATTAATTCTTTTAAGTGATAGTATTAGTCTTAACAAAGTTACTTGGGGTCATTATTAAGTTTAAATGTTTCTTTCATTTCTTGTTTACTTTTTCATAAAGGTTAAAAATTATTGCTTAAAAAGTTAATTAATTCTAAAATCTAGAATATTCTGTAAAACTTTTAAATTAGTTACAAGTGCTTTATCATTTGTATGTTGGGTTCTTTCTTGCATTTGAGTAAATGTTGTGTTGCTTTCAGTTCTTATTTGTTTTCATTTATGTTTTAAATTAATGTTTCTAAAATTTAATTGATTCTAATATCTAGTATAATCCAGTAAAACTCTTGAATTAGTTGCAACTGCTTTATCATTTGTATATTGTTTTCGATATGTTTCCCTGTTTTGCATGTCATCGTGTGTATGAATCTTAAATATCTCAAGATATATTTGAGCCGATCAACCGGTATAGTGGTTAAGGTGTTAGCCTCTAGATCGGAACGTTTCTTGTTCAAATCCGGGTCTTGGCATGGATGTTTGTAAGCGTATGGTGTAGAGGCAGCTGGTGCACCTTTAATCTGTCGTTGCCCAAAGTCTTCACATTGGGTTGGTGTAGAAGTTTGGAGAGTGGGGTGCCAGCTCAGGTGTTGCTTCGTCATCTGACCGTGGTTCAAAATCATGAAGTGTTGTCCATGGATCTTTCCCTTAAGGGACTGATCCCGGACGGTCGTCAATAGCCCATTGTGTTGCTTTAATACGACGTTAACTAAAATTCCCATTACCAAGATATATTTGAAACTGAGTCATCCAGATCAGGTTTAAAAGAATAAAAACGTAAGTGTTCATATTATGACAAAGATTTCTATATGAGACAAGATAAGCATGATGTACATTAGATCGCTGAAGCAAGAAGTGATATTCAGCGCCTAAAGTGCTCATATTTATGCAGTAACGAGTGAAAGGCAATGCTCAAAGAGTGCGACACAAAGGCCTAAGGGAATCTTGGCAAAAATATGCTTTTAGCATAACATCTGCTGCTCCTACACAGTTATGGGACAGATTTCGGAAGGCAATGAGATTATATTCGATCTCCTTCGTTGAAGCAAATGGGCAACATATCTCAGAGCCTGTCGATAGTAAATGCCATTTCACATGCTTTTTCTGCAGCTCCCTGTTTTAACACCTATCCAGAGACATTTCAGCGCACAAAACATGCATAATCCCATTGCATTAATTTCCATTCTTGATCTGAACTCTCGTATAACTCAATTCAGAGAAAAAGGATTGATGTGATGCTTTAAAAAGGACCAGAAAAACTGTGCCTGTCCTGATGGCATTGTATATCTAATGATACATCTTTCCTCTGTCACTCACTTTATAACATATTACATCTGTATCATCACATATTGGAGGAACATGTCTTCCCTTTGGCTTGGATACACTCCTTTTTTATACCTTTTCAAAAACCTGTAAAGATCCAACAAATGCATATAACAATAAGCCAATCACACTCACTAGCTGCATGTGCTAACTTTTTGAAAAGATGGTTAATTCTCGTCTCACTTGAATCTTAGACACAACTTAGGCTCTTAAATTAGAAGCGAGATTAGATGTGTCCACCATCGAGGCCAAGAAGATACATGGTTTCATTTACGTCCTGACAATCAGTCATTAAATTGCTTGAAGATTGCCGATAGTGAACTGTTCTTAAACATTATATGTTTAGCAGCGTGTATCTACCAAAAGTAAAGAAGAGTTACACTGCTAGTTATATATACTAGTAAACTTAAGTTAATTTTTTTAGTGGTGGCTAAGTTCGGCACACATGTTTTTATGTTTGCTTTCTCTTTTCTTTTAGGCATTTGGAATCTGAAGAAGAGCAGTGGTTTTCCTCTCTAGCTTGATCTTTCTTGTGTTTTCCCTCCTTAAAGTTTGTAAAGTAATTTAAATGTTTGCAGTTTTCCTAATTTTAAATTTAGTTTTTCATGCATTCTATATCTAGGGTTCCTACAGGAAAAATCAGTTTACATCGTAAACTGGTTATTAAATTTAGAGGTGAGAACCTCTGCTAAAGAGGATTAGAGCTCTTGGCGATACCTCTATAAAAAAAGTGCATCATGATTCCTACCCCATGGGTGATGTGGAAATGGAATCGTTCATTTTAGGACATGTTTTAAGTTACAGAATATAATTGTAATAGCTTTTAAAACATCAAATTGGTGTATTCAGTCTGAAATATACTTATTAAAAATGTAGATGGCGTTGCCTATAAACGGTGCCCTGTTATGTAACATTAGTGAGTATTGTTAGTAGCAGAAAAATTCTCAAACAAGACAATTGTGTCCAAAGTGCCTTCCTTGGAAGAGAGAGAAATTAGACACCAGAAGAAACAGCCCCTGAACAATACTTGTTCCATTCTCGGCATTTACATTAATTAGTTGGTTATTGTACTGACACTCAGCCGTGGATGACATGTTCTTAAGATCTGTGGGTTTAACAAAAAAATACTAATTTATGGTTCTTTACACTTAAGCAAATCCAATTAAAATATATAGATTTTACAAGCTTGGGTGTTTTTATTCAATTGATTGGAATAAAAATATTTACTCAAAATTTAACACCAAATGGTATTTTAAAAATTTGAAATTAATATAGTTAAGAAACATTAAGTTCACAATAATAAGCTTTAAAGTTTCTAAAAATTTCAAATTTAATAAGAATTCAGTTTAACCACCCTAGTGGTTGCAACGAAAAACATCAAGTACAAAAAATATCTGATTACAAGATGAAGATTGGGTCAGTTTTCCTCTAGTTATGAGATATATCGTGCATCAAGATACGGTCAGTTTTGCTAATGAAACAAATCTCATCGAACATGACCACCCTGACGTTTAATGCGAACACAGCACTTGGGAGTATTACTGTGACTGATTTGAAATAATATTCAAAGAAAGCACGGAATAAAAATAAAGCCATTATGAGAACTTGTAGACGAGGACTAGAAATAAAGTACTATTTTAATTGAATTTTCAACGTCTCACCGAACAGGTTTCTGAACTATGAAATAAGTTATGAAACGATGATAAATGCCCTCCTATTTTGTCATTGTAAGAGCCCTATATTGCTCAGTATGTGAAGCAAAAATCCTGACATGATAAAAATTTAATATGTATATCGTTATTAATATTACTACCTAAATATTGGAATTACAAATTTTTACTAGTTCAGTGCAAGTGTAATATGTATTAATTTAATTGTCTGAACTTCAACAAGCAGATTTTAATCTTATTAAATGTGAATATACCATATTGAAAAAAAATTAAGAATCGAAATAAGGGCTAAGTTTACAGAAATATTTTTAAAGTTTCAGATCCTGGTATTAAAAATAACACTCTTACATCTTTTTAAATATTTTTAGAGTTTTGTAGAAAAAGAATTTTTGTTCTTATATTTGGGGTTCCCTTCAAAATAAAAGTTTGTCTTGTTTCCTGTTGAGTGATTATTTCCTCAAATTATAGTAGAAAACCAAATCCATAAAATGCAAAAACTTAAATTAAAAAATGATTTGTAAAATCGAGATAAAAATTAAAAAATTCGGCAATTTGTAAATTGTATTTTGGTTTTGCAAAATACAGTTGTTTTTTAACAAGTTCAAAAAGAGAAATAATAGTAATTTTCATTTAAACAAAATTTTTAAAAATTTATATTAATAAATCGGAAGAAAAACAATGTTCAAACATTTAATTTAGAAAACATTCAGAGTTTTGTGAGAGAAAAAAACCCAATCCTTTTACAAAGCAAAAAAAAATCAAACTAATTTGATTTTTATTATTTTTTGTTTAAGGAAGCACAGTCCTAGATCTGGATTCGAACCGCGTTCCGTGTTACTCCAAATCCGTGCTTCTAACCACTATACCAAGTAACACGTGACACATTAAGTTTTTTTACAAATAAAAGCCATATATCGTAATTCTCAGATTCTTATATCGATTAATCGTTTTTTTCGTGTATTCGAATAGTACTCGATACTTGAAAGTACTCGATTACTAAGTACTCGATACTCAAAAGTACTCGATTCTGCCCATCACTAATATTTTCAGATATATCCAGTAACAATATAAAAAACAAAAAAATTTGCATGTTGAGCGTCTTCTTCAACATTGCTCGAAATATATCATTAAGGAGTCAGGACACAAAAAAAAAACAGAAAGTCAATTGAATTTGTTTTCATTCTGGGGAACACAACAAAAAATAAAAAAATGCATTTTGAATCCTTCATTTCTTCTACCACTTTTTTCATTTGAGAAAATAAAAACAAAATTTTTTGTTTGTTATATCAACACTTCCTTTGTGATCTGTGTTGGGTTGGCGTGGAAGTTTGGAGAGTGGGGTGCCAGCTCAGGTGTTGCTTCGTCATCTGACCGTGGTTCAAAATTACGAGGTGTTGTCCTCGATTCTTTCCCTGAAGGGACTGATCCTGGACCGTCGTCAATAGCCCGTTTTGTTGCTCTAGTAGGACGTTAACTAAAATTACCATTACCATTACCTTTGTGATCTGTACCTTGAAATTAACAATTGCAACAATTTGTTCGAATAACTCCATGGAAAATTGTGTTTTTTTTCTCAAAATTTTACTTTGCTTTAAAATCTATGGTAAGTATTTGAATTAATTACATACATGTGCAATACAGCTTAAAATGAAAGGAATTTAAAAACCAGTGTTTTGAAGAAATATGTTCATAATGTATTTGAAAACACATTAAAAACTATTTTGAAAGAGAATATAATAAAGTACAATATATTACATTTGATTTAGTAAAAGTAATAAGCACTTTCTTTTTCACATATTAAGTCATTTGCAATTTCGATCAAAGAAGTTGAAATGAAAAGGATAAGAATTGACATCATCAATAAATCCAAGTAATTTATATGGATATATCACTTAAAAATATGTTGTAATTAATTTCAGCATAGTTTTATTAATTAAAAATTTAACTGTAGGATTTCTAACTGTCAGTAAAAGATGTCACCAGATAAATACACTAACTAGATCTAAAGTAGGTTGTACATTTGTTATTTTACGAATTGCTAGGATAGTATTTCTGCATTCTTGTGTTTTTCGCGTCAGGAAGTTCTGGTAATGAATGAGTTACTGAAATTTGATTGTGATATAAATTCAGATTTCACTCTTTGCAATATTTTCTCTGAACCAGATGGCGCTACGCCATGTCGTAACATAATTCTATAATTCAGCACCAGAGCACTCTGCTATCAGTAACATTTTATCTAAAATTTCAAATCGACCAATTTCAGCAGCAAACCAAAGTGATCATGATAAACACAATTTTGCTAAGTTAGGCAATGTTCAAACGTGTAAAGAATTTTGTTTACAAACCTAATTTATTGATCTGCTGTGTTTTCTGAATTTTTGACAAATAAAACAAAATGTCAAATTCTAATTTTGTGATCACTAAAATATTTGATTGAAATAGCTTGTTGAGAATATCACCATAGAGAGAATAACTGAATTATTTAACAAATTGTTTGAATTTGCTAACATTCAAACCTCTACCATAAATTTCCCCCAAAAAACTGACATTAATCCTGTTGCCAAATTTCTCATTCAGGAACTAAACTTTGCTCTCCTACAAAATCTGGACATTTTTTTTTTAATTTGGAGTTGTCTTGTACAGAATTTTTATAAGACTTGGTTTAGTCAATACTCAATCACATAGAATATTTTTGTGCCCACCATTAGGATGGTAGCTCATAAAAACAGAACATCAGATGAACCATAAAGACTTGGGTATAGTTCTGTCATAACAAGCTCTGCTGTGTTGGTGACCTCGACATGGTATTGAACATACACTCGTGAGACTTGTGGGATTTGCCAGTCTCTGCTTGTATTTCACTTCATATTACGCAATGAATTGCACTTGTCATAGCTTATCTATGTTTGAACTTTGCACCATTAAAAAACCAAGCATCCATCCATAGTAAATAGTTGAATTGCTATTGAAATTCTAACTATTTCCAATTTTCTGAGCATTATCAATGTTTATACCAGAGCTCAGGTGGCATAGTTCTGGTATCAAAGTAGATGACGACCTTGGTCATGTCCTTGTAGAACAAAACAAAGCTATCCAGAGTAAAAGGGAACTGCATGTAAAGGGATGTATGGCGATCAGCACTATTTCTCCTCCAATTTGTAATCTGCTTCTCTTGTAGCAAATGAAGAACTTACCAGGAATCTATGCTAAGAGTTAATTTACTAAGTCAACATTGACCCGTTTAAAACTACATCTCAAATGTGAGCTTACCAGAGCTAAACTACACAATTTCACTTTTTTATTTGATGACTTCCCCTTTTTTCAGAACACTTGTTGCTGCATAGTCTACATTAATACACTGCAGGGGCCTCACTCACACAGTTGCTAAATACAACAAGCCTTCCAATTTGGTTGCTACATAATTGGAAGTTATACTACGCATTGTTTTTTTCTTTTACGGTTCCACACAATATGTAACTTAGTAAAGAAATGACACTGATTAAAATCATCTGCTGAATTCTGGAGGGAATGTGATCTGGGGAATTCATACCAACCAACCTTTTCCCCAAAACATTTGGTGTCTTTGTTTTGGAAGGGATGTAAAAACGTTATATTTTTTCAAGCGACGTCAATTTCAAAGTTTTCGCAACAAGCCGTGGCAATTGTAAAAGAAAACATCAGGATCTGTGCTGGCTAGATTGCTTCTAAAACATTCTTCAGTATTAATTTTGCTATTATTCAGTATTATTTGGTACTATTTTAGTACTTTTAATTAATTTTCATTTAAACAATTACTTTTTAAGCATTTTCTTTTTAACTTTGTTTTCTTTGTTGTAAAAATCTTCTAAATTTTTTCCATGGAAGTTCGCAGAATTAGTATGAAAACTTATTTGTTACAGAAATAGTGAACATAAATACAGTCCCCAAAGCAGACCAATAGATCATTAAGTGCTTTGAAGTTCTGTGTTAAAACGTCTAACTTCATACAGTTTGGGCATCTCGTCCCTGGGTGGTCCCTGTCAACTATATATATTCTGTCTCTATAATGATAAATTCTTTCTTAATGATTCAGCACTTTTGAATTGCATTACTAAACCTTTTTGGGTACTTTTCCATCATCTGGGTACCAAAAATTACCTCAAGCTTAAAAGTTGGTGCAGTTATAGCCAAGCCCAAGTGTTGATGCAAAAAGAATATTTCCAGGCATTTGTTATAGTGTGTTGGTATAAACGTTAAAAGATAAACTCTTTAAAGGTTGTTAGATTGGCTGAGTTATCGCTGTAATTTGGCAGTTTTTGTCTGGTACCCAGCTAATGGAAAGTACCCCTTTTATATTTATTTTCACCTTTCACTAATTTCACATATGCAGTTTAATACTTCACTTTAAATGTTACTATCTCGAAAATTGTCCCTTCACCATTGCTAAATAGAAAGTTTATTTTCAACTTGACATGTAATGAGACATTTTTTCACTGTCTTTGAGGAAGAGACACAATGTTACATCTAATGTTACATCTTTTACATCAAAACTACACTATGGCTGCTTTGAAAATCTGTTGAAGTATAAACAGTTTTAAGCGTGTTTTAAAGTATTATGAGTAAAAATTAGTTTATCCATAATGACAACTGAATTTTTGCAGAATGGAAGTACTGAACCGAGAAGATGCATCGGAAATACGTAACTACTTGGCCTCATTTCACAAAGAAATCGAGACTGAGGATGTCGAAGAAACGGATTCCATCCTGGAGGCAGAATCTGAAGAGGAATGCACCAGTGCTGGAGAACTCTATGGATATTTGTCAGAAAATGAGGTTGATAGATAATTTATCAATTCAGCATTGTATGAAGGTTAAAAATTCCTGTCCGTTAAGTCATGTTTATTGAATCTAAAAGTGTGTACAGGCACTCTTCACTTAATGACCAAGTTCCATTCCTTGGACTAGGTCGTTTTTATTTATTCTAGATGAAAGGTTTTTACTAGTATCTAATTGCAGAGTTCAATGCTGACTGCATTTGCTGGTGGGTGCTGGCTGACCTGGCCTACATTGCTTCTCGGGATGGCATTAGCACAGACTCATACTATTGCTGTCCTTTGTGCTCTGTGATTCTGCTTATGCTGATTGCCAACAGAACATGAAATAATTATTCCAGCATCCGATTTGCCAAGTTCAATGCTGGTGTGTATGCCAATGTCAAGGGATGGTCTTTGCACTGGCTCCGATTTTACTGGTGTGTGTGTGAAAATGGACTACAACTATGAAATAAGTTTTCCTGTATTGGGGAAGGCTGGTCGTAAATCTGAGTGGTCATTAAACTGATAGGTCGTTGAGTAAAGAGTACCTGTTCTAGAAATGACATGAAATTTACAGATTAATTTGCTATTTGATGAAACAATCTACAGCAACTCATGTATGATTAGTTTAACACATTCTCTATTTTGTTCTTGATTAATTCTGAAATCAGTGTATCTATTGAATTTTCAAAGTCCTGTCCCAATGTGTTTCCATATGAATTGCTGGAAGAAATGCATTTGTTTGTCCACACCTTGGCATACTTAATAATGAAGAGAATCTTCTGTATCTGGGCAAAAGGGGTTAAATTTGACTTAAATGTATTCAAAGGTGTCAATTGCATTATTATAATTTCCAAACTAATGTATGTTTAAAATCAAAACTAAATGAATCAACAAATTGAAATTACAATGATTAGAATCATGTCATGCCTCTTTTTCTTCCTGAATATTTCTGCGAAAGAAATATTCGAAGCCATTTTAACTGGACCCTTTTTGCCCCGACAAGGAAGATTTATCTCTGCTATTATAAAAGGAAGTCTTTGTCTGTTATCCTTCTGTACGCAAAGTCCTGATGAACCTGTGGCACTTACAACTATGGGATTTGGCACACAAGTAGTCCAAATTGTTTACAATTTTTGGATCACTGCGAATTTTAAAATTCAATCTAGAACTTTTTAAAATGAAATTTAATTATTATTGTTTTTCTTAAAATGTAACAGCATAAAAGATCACAGATTCTAAATGTATTTTTTTCGTTTCCGTTTTCATTTCTTGCAGAGGAATGATTTTCCAGCTGACGAAAAATAAATAAACTTTTAACTGGAGTCATATAGTTCTTTTTTCTATCTCCTAGACCGTTAAAGACAGAGTAAAAATTTCAGCTGATTTGAAATCTGAGGAAAATTTTACAATAGATCGATACCTAAATATGATTTTCTTTAAACAAATAAAATTTTTAAATTGAAAGTATCTCTACTATTATAAAATAAAGTTTCTGTGTATGTGTGTTCGCCGTGTCCTGACAAATCTATGACACTTACAATAATGAAATTTGGCACACAGGTAGTCCGAATGTTTTGCAATTTTTTAGTCTAGCTCGAATTTTAAAATTTAATCTAGAACATTTAAAAATGAATTTAATAGTTTTTTTCTCCTTTGGATCTATTTTTTGTCCCTCTCCGGCAATTAGGGGAGAATATCAGAATTTAGTTCTTTCTTCCATGACGTCACGTCACTATTGACGTCAGCCTTTGAAACAATGCCAATTTTTTCACCTTGCACTCTCAATTAAATGGGAATGCATAGTCTCTGCTCAAACAATTCCACAGCAAGCATTTTGACTCGTATTATTTCGTTCTTCTGTAAAATCGGGATCGTTAAAGTTAGATTGAAAATTTCAATGGATTTGAAATCTGCGGAAAATTTTCTTCTTGATTTTCTTAAAATAAATAATTAAATATTTA
Organism: Metellina segmentata; assembly: GCA_947359465.1. Classification (NCBI taxonomy): domain Eukaryota; kingdom Metazoa; phylum Arthropoda; class Arachnida; order Araneae; family Tetragnathidae; genus Metellina; species Metellina segmentata. The sequence goes on from OX375881.1 coordinate 102,714,510, forward strand.
TATATTTTTGCAAGAGATCATGATGTCACACTGATTGGATCTCTTTGCCGTTTAATTTTGTTTTAACAATTTTTCAATAAACAATTAACAAATTAACAATAAACAATTTTTCAATTAAATATTTAATTTTTTTTGGTTTGTGAAGCAAACCACCACACGAGCAATGTGACCTCCACGAAAAGAACTGTCACTTTTGGTTTGCGAAGCAAACCCGTGGTGTTGGTTTGGAAGCAAACCAACACCACGGGCAACTCCGTTATGGCTGTTATCCAATAGGCAACAAACTCCTATTTGGTTTGCAAAGCAAATCAATAACCTCACAAAAGCAACTGGCACAGTAACGCTGGGCTACCCATCCAGTGGCTAGTCTTTTATATTTTTGCAAGAGATTGTGACGTCACGTCAACCTTCGTGTTAAATAAACAGATTACATTTCCTGTACTCTTACAATTTCAGCAAAGGAAAGCAAAAAAAAAAAACCATTTTGGATGGCATTGTTTAGTTCTTTTTTGTAAAATCGGGATTCTTAAAGATAGATTAAACATTTTAATGAATTTGAAATCTGCGAAAAATTTGACACCAAATTAATATCTTCTACATTTGATTTTCTTTCAATGAATAATTTTTCAATTATATCTTCACAAGAAATTTTGAGCAAACCAAATGCAAATTCGTAGCATTCACCGGCAGTTAGCGAGCAGTGGTCGCACCTGACCCCATGCTGCCAGCTGACCATAAAGATTTGCATTGCTCTTTGTGATCTTGTTGCCTGTGATGGGTGCCTTTCAGATTAACCTTACATAGACTCAAATTGGTATCTTGAGTGGGGTTGGATAGAGTTTTTTCTTTGTCTGTTAGACCTACCACTTCAATCCCATATGATCTTTCCTCCTTTTCATTTTTACCCTCTCTTACCCTTCTGCTATGGCCACTGTAGCCCAGTTGGAAAAGTAACAGATTGGCAATCTGAGGGTAAAGGTGAAAATTAATGGTTGCCACTCGTCTCGTGGTGACTGAATGTTTGAATGTGGAGACTGCAAAATTTTGCTACAGTCACCATACTTTTTAAAAAATTACTTTATATGGTTGAACCTCTGATTTTACGTTATTTTTTCATGAGGACCGTAACAAATTTTTTTTTAAAGAAAGAAAGAAAAGAAAACGCACAGGAATATTAACATGGAAAATAGTAATTGGGATTTAGGGGGAAAAAATGCTTAAAGAGCAGGAAAATGCAAAGCAATCTAGGGAAAGAAGGCTGAAGATCAGCACTTGCGTGTGCACGTGACCTGCGGTATTTCCGTAGTGCTGCTATTTCGCGTGGTGAGAAAATCTATTTTGATACTGTATATATATAATTATAACACAAAACATATAAAGTGTTTAAAAAGAGCAAAGAACCAAACAGCCACAGTGCAATCAATCAGGAAACGAAACTTGAAACTAACCATGCTATCTCGCTGAAGCTGCAGACATAGCTAGCTAAGCAATGTTATTTAAAAAAAACAAAAGGAAATTCAAAATAAAAACAAAAAGGAAATTTTCTAAATATATAGTTGCCACTGAATGAAACAAGTTCAGTGGCCACTTACTAAATTTCTTTATTTTTAACTTTACGTTGCCAATTTGAATCCAACAAAGGACTGTCATGTACAAATGGGTTTGGTGCACGTTAAATCTGCCGTGGCCTCAAATGTCCTCACTTTTGCGTGGTGTGGTAGTTTGGAGTGTCAGCTCAGGTGTGACCTCATCATTTGACCGTGGTTAAAAATTACATGGTGCTGTCCTCGGATTTGATCCCAGACGCTTGCCAATAGCCTGTTGCGTTGCTCCAGTGCGACATTATTTTAAATACCTTTCTATACCCCTCTGCACTTTTTCTTCCTCCCTCATTGTATTATCTGTCGTGTGACTGTCGCAGATTGGCTAGATATGGCTCTTGCACCATGAAACCCGAAAACAACCAGCAAACCTACAACTATATAGTCTGACTAGGTCTTAAGCTTGCAGGACTCCGAGTTGAATCAGGCATCTATGTGTACTTTGGTGGATGTTGATATTTTTTAGACGTACGTAAACCTCCCCCTGTACTGCTGCTATGGTAATCGCAGACTGGTGGAAGGCCAGTCCTCCTGGTTGACAGGCAGTAGATGTTACTTCTATATGTGTAGTAGGTTTTCCATGTGACGTATACTTCATATAAACGCTTGTATTTGTTTTTAGCTGGATGAGGATGGTCAAAATTTAATTGAAATTAAAGAAGAACCTGAAGATGAGCCAGATTATTATTCAGGCATCGATTCAAGTGACGAACATGATCATAAAAATAAGTTAACCATCAAACATTCTGTAAGTATTGATGTAGCATAGGTATCCTTAAAACATAATAAAGATGTTCTGTTATATGTTGCACAAAGTATTCATATTTGTATTATAACCAGAGATAAAAGTTTCCTGATTCAATGATCATGACAAAATGTGTTCTGTTAATTTACTCAAACAAGGTTTGGACAAATATTTTGTATTTTTAGTAAATGCATTTTTTTATATGCCTTGATAAGCTTTGATTAAGACTAATTTTAAAAGAAAAACGTCAATTTCAATGAAAGATTTTCTTCTACATTTTGTAACATTAAATTTATCCATATCTTCGTTTGTATAATATCACCACAAAATATGTAAATTTAATTCATTAGTTCTCTTCTAGGCCTGGGATTTTGAATCTTTTCTATTTCATGACAGATACACTAATAATTAAACATTCTGTGGTGCACATAAAAGGATATTTTTGTTGATTCTGACAAAAAGTAGATATAACTGTAATTGATTTACAAAATAATAGTAATTATCTAAACTTTTTTCTCCAAAGTGGCATTCTAAAATTCTGAGGCAATTTATACTTTATAATAAATGATAAATGCTCAAAACTTAATATATATGTATATTTAAAATTATTTGTGACCACACTTGTAAAGAAATAAAGTGAACACAATTTAAACTGTTTTACCTTGCATGAGGTGCTGTGTCTCATTGGTTGAGAATCACTATTGTAAGTATTTGAAGTGTAATTGTTCTTATTGTATTGTGATTTTTCATATTACTCGATCAGTTTTCTTTCAGGTGATCAATCAAATATATTTCACTTGAAATGCATTCTATCACCCAATAGTAAAACCTGATATTTTGTTTTCTTCTGTCAAGACTAGAGAACTCTGCCCTCCCCAAAGTCTCGCTCTTTCTCGTGTCCGTAATTCACTTGCCAATAAAAAAAGCATAGAACGGATTTATTTTGGATTTAAGGGAAATTCGCAGAATAATTTTGGTACCAAAAACTGACAGATGGAGCCATTTTTAGTAAAAACTCATTTGTACAATGAGATTGTGACTAGGGAATGATCCCACAAAAATTCACTAGCAGTCATCGAAGACTATTTCACTAACAGTCATCATAACAGAATTCACTAGCAGTCATCATAATGCAATCATGTCATCGAAGCAAACCAACACCATGGGCACGGGCTAGCGGCTAGTTACTAATAATGATTTGACACATTTTCACATTGGCCATTCATGAGTCCCACTTTGCTTTTTATTGTTAAGGAAAACCTCTGCATTGTGCCATAATATTTTAACTTGTACAGATCTTAGACATTTTAATGAATGCTGTTTTAATACTTCACTAATTTTATCAGACTTGTTGGGTCATCTTCTGCATGCATCGCCTTGCCTTCTTGTATCTGCTGTATTGTACCATTGCTATAGTTGATAAATTTTAAATTAAATTTCGTAGTGGAAATTTAATTGTCGACTGAGATGGGGATACCCCATCTTGTCACAATTTTCTACAATTATATTTTTAGCCTTCATAATTTTAGTACGAATAGTGACCTATTTGCATTATATCTTCTATTCTGCACCTTTTATCGACTCAACTACAGCATATCTTCGTTGCAGTAAATATATAATTTGAAGTATACTTCTTATATATTGATTAGACAGTTTTAAACTTTTACTTATTTTTACTCGTTTGCATTATCTTGTGTTCAGTGCAGCTTGTCTGTCTGTGGACCTTGTCATAATACCCAAATAATGTCTCAAAATCATAAGGGTTGGCTTGCTGTGTTGCTCTTTTTTTTTTTTTTTTTGCTTCACGACATGGATAAGAAGGTATTTCCAGAAATATCTTATTGTATTTAGTTTCATGCTAAAACTACCTGCCAACTATTTGCAATTCTTTTGAAAAGTTGACAGGTATAGTAGTTTCTAAAAGACCAGAATGTTAAAGTTTAAAGACATATGGCTTTCCGGTCTTTTAGATGGAAATAATTTTGATTTTTCTTTAGGGAGAACATTTTCAAGTATGACCAATTTCGAAGTTTTGTTGCCAAGCTATAGCATTAATGGAAGAAAAACATTGGAATCAGATTGCTAGATTATAATAAAAATCTTTGGCAATAATCTTCACACTCGGAACACTCAAAACAATTTTAATATCTCCTTTTTTGTATTTCTGCCATTTTGTGTAAAATGTCATCAAATTGGTTGTGCCAAGATCAAACTGTTATCAACAGTAGAGAGTAGGGGACTTGTTTAGTTTTGAATAGCTTTCGTAAAGTGCAATTTGGCATAATTGTTGCTAGAGTGGTGCTTTTAATTATTTTTTACTTTCCAAATTATGATAGGACATTTTTTATTTCTCTGTCAGTTGTGTGTTGGTTTTTATGTTGCAAATATTCCAATTTTTTTTTTCTTGGAAGTTGTTGATTTCTTAGAAGATATTCTAACACTATTTTGTGTTTAACCCCTTGGGTACATTTGACGATTGAGACTCGTCATGCACTTGTTTTGCCCTAGTTATGGATGAAAAGCCTTAATTTGTTATTCAAACTAGGACAAAATTAAACATGTACATTTAGTTTATGGCAAGAGTGATTGGCGTTACAAGACTCTCCTTGAATCAAATTATTCAATCGTTCTCTACAAAAATACACTTTATTTAATCTAATTACATAGAAATATTTACACGGCTGCATTATCAGACATTCTTTTATGGAATGAACGTGGAGATCAGAAGCTGTGTCATCTCTCATACTGTTGCCATTCGTATCAAACGAAATTGTACGAAAATGTAACTAATGTGCCAACAATAATCTCTAATATTAGAAAAAAAAAGTTTTTTTTTTGCAGCAAAATCCTGACAATTTTAGGGCATTTACAGCTATGAGATTTGGCACACAGGTAGTCCAAATTTGTACAATTTTTGGGCCGCGGTGAATTAAAATTTTTTATTTAGAATAGAGGTGCACAACCCGCGGGCCACATGCGGCCCGCGAATCGTCAATTTGCGGCCCACAAACTAATTTTGACTATAAACTTCCAAGAGGATTTAAGTTAAAAAGCAAAGTGACTGACAAACATTTAGAATCAGTCTTAAGAGTTTCTACTAGCAGTATTGAACCTAACATACCTAAAATTAGTTAGTAAAACTTAATATCAGCCATCCCATTAGCAAGCTGTAACATAATTATTGTTTATGCTTTAGAAATTTTAATATTAAATATATTTGATGCTGTAATTTTTTTCTTCTAATTTTACTGATATCATTAAAATTTCTGATACTCATCTTAATATGCTCATTATACTGAAACTGTTATTAAATTTATAATCTAAAATAATTTGCTGAAGTACATATGACGTTCTTGAGACACATTCTTAAAAGTAATTCTAAATGATTGATACAAATGTTTGTAACTTCTTTTTTTAAACTATTAACAGTATCATTCATTTAGCTTTGTAACAAGCTCCTAGATTTTTTGAGAAAACATTTGTAAGTTTAATCTTAAAAAAATTAAGTGATTATTTTTTACTATACATATAAAGTGTAATAACAGCTGTACATAATTGGGTTGTAGCACTTTCATTGTGTCTGTGCTGCAACTTCATTTGCGGCCCCCCATGTCTTAATCAACGGTGCGAGTGGCCCTTCTCCCAAAAAGGTTGTGCATCTCAAATCTAGAAGATTTAAAATGAATTTAACAGTTTTATTCTCCAATGGGTTTTTCAAACGCAGAGGACTTTTTCTACCCACGTTGGCCTTGGAACCATGCCAAGTTTTTTTCATCTGTTATATTTTCACAAGAGATTGTGACGTCACGTAAACTCTCTCTTACCAAAAAAAACCCCCCAGAAAAACAGATTGCATCTTCTGCTCTTTGCATTAAAAAAAAAGAAACAGATTACATTTCCGGTCTCATTCCATTTCTGCTTCCATTCTCATTTTCAATGAGAGCAAGAAATAAAAAACATATTGACTGGGATTGTTAAGTTTTTTTCGCAAAATCGGAATTGCTAAAGATGGATTGAAAATTTCAACGAATTTGAAATCTGCGGACAATTTTACTTTAGATTGATAACTAAAAATACGATTTTCTTTAAATAAATAATTTTTAAATTGAATATATCTTCAACAGATTTGATATCTGCGTAAAATTTTACACCAGATTAATACTTTACACCACGGGCAACGCCGGGTTAGCCACGCAGTGGCTAGTACGAAAATATAACATCTCTCATACTGTTGCCATTTGTATCAAACGAAATTGTACTAAAATATAACACCTAAAATATAACATCTCACTAACACCAGAAATGTAACAAACACCGAAAATTTCTCAAACTCTGAAAATATAACATATGAAACACCATATTAATACCTTACATCATGGGCAGGGGGAACGCTGGGCTAGCCTGTGCAGTGGCTAGTACAAAAATCTAACAGTAATTAGTGTACAGACGATAATACGAAAATATAACAGTAACTAATGTGCAAGCAATAATCTGAACTACTTTTTTTTTCCAAATAAATCTGTACCCAAGGCTTTAACTTATTTTGACATAATTCTAATTCAAACATGTATTTTGTGCCCTTCTATTTCTAATAAGTAAGTTTTTCTTTGGTATGTTGTGCTTTTTTTCTTGCCCCTACAAAAGCACATGTGTACACCTACAAAAACATGTGTTGAATGGTTACTGTGTCATTTTTCTGCACACATTTGCTTAAATATATTTTTATTTCAGCCTGGCAATAGTCCGATGCAGGCCAATGGAGTAAGTGAGTTATTAGCAGCAGCTAGTGGTGGTGTAACCATTATTCCATCAGTTGATGATGCACTTCACATTGATGACCGACAAGCTCTGGAAATGGTTGCAAAATTTGCAGAGCAGGCCGTAGCCAATTCATCCAAGACAGATATAACTGTAAGAAAACTAATTTAATTCACAAAATAATTTTTCCTGAAATAATTGGGATACTTAGTTTAGTTATATTTTAGGCAGTTTTTAGAGTTTTCAATATTCATGTACTGTGTTCCGAATAAATTTATCAAAAAGTTATATCTTAGTATTTATATTTATTTCAAATTTTAAGCAAGCTACAAGATTTCTGTTCTGTTATGTGCTTGTTATAAAATATAAGCCTTCATAATACTTCAGATTTATAAAAGTTGAAATTTTTTTTTATCAACTTAAATTTTTTTTTAAAATGACAATTAAGTTAATTTTTTTTCAACATGTATTCTTTTGTTTTCAAAGGTTTGAAAAGGGGTTTTATAGGTCTTACCAAAATTATAACTTCAGGTAGTAATATCGTAAGATTAACACACTTTTTCATTGATATAAATACAATATTTCTGTACAATTACAATTGTTGCAAACACTTGTGGTTGTTTTAAGGGGTGATAATAAGGATTTAAAAATCCGTGCAATTATCCATTCCGCTTCCCAAAGATACTTGTGAACACAACATTTACAAACAAGGGACTCAGTTTTTTGTAATAACATCTCCATTGGATTGGTGTGAAAGACCTTCCTGACTGCCCTCTGTGTTCTACTGGAGAGTATGAATTTTAGCCACTTGACAGTTTGTGCTACTATGTCCAACTCAAATTTTAATGTTCTACCTCTTGACAACTATATTTCAAAGGCTAGTTTATATTGGGCTCCACAAAGGGAAGTGGTCAATATGACCCATTCCTCAATGTAATTTTTAAAAAATAAATAAAATTTGAAATTGGTCACACTGATCTAGTGAGATTACAAACAATTGTAAGATTTTAATTTGATTGTTAATTAACTAAGAATGAAATTAAACATACTAAAAAGCAGGACCAGAATTTACGATTACAAATAGGATTAGTTTTTCGAAATAGAGCAAGACTTGCCAAATACCAATTTTAGTGCTTTGCAACCGAGTAAAAATTTCAGCAACATTTCCGAAACAAGACATATTAGAATTCTCTATTAGATAGTGTCATCAAATTCATCTTTATTTCTAGTCCTGGTTTCTTTACTGTCAAAAAATTATCCCATTCAACCCTATCTCTGACATTTAGGCTAAACTAACTACGCACATCTAATTTAGCCTCTGTGTAGCAAAAATTGATCAAGTCCAACAAAACTTTGTATAAACGAAATACTTTTCTACATATTTGTGTGACATTGTACGAATACATTGATAAATTTGGGCTGGTAAAGCCTCAGTGATCTTCAGATAAAATTTGTTTAAACCCTAAAAAGTCATTTGAAAAATTTTGACGGCTGTCCTCCATAGATTTTTTTCCACGCTGCCACAAAGAACTTGGGAAACATTCTCAATTATTTTGAAGTCAGTTTCTTGGTAGGACAGGCTCTAATAACCTGTGTACACCTACAGCAACCTGTTTAGGCACAAGTGATTAATTTTGCTCCTGCAAATCTAACACTTTCGTCAAAGGCAACAATGATCTCCTCCATTCACTTGTTATGGTAGAAGGAAGTTGCTGTAATGTGCTTTTATAAAAGCTAGAACATTACTAGTTGAATGGACATCTCAAACCTCTCTTGCAGCAGTTATGGCCACTGCCTCTTCTGAAAGCGACTCCAATGCACTTTCAATATGCACATGGTGATTGCCTGAATACAATGCTGCAGACATTTACACTCTCCACTTAGTAATAATAGGTTCTGGTGGTGGAGGGAGATTCATAAGAATGTCCTGAAATTAGCCACATGATTTGTCTACTTTAAAAGTCTTTCTTACGGAATATATCAAAGCATTTATTGTTGCCGTCTTTCTTACCTTGGCAAAGTAGTAAGACCGTGATATATGCAAGTGATGAGCAGCATCTTTGGATAAGATGCCTTGTGACAGTTTTCAGCTTTTAGGATATTGCCTGCACTATCAATCACTAGCAACCCAAGCTTGTGTATCATTTCTCTGTTTCACTGCTCTGACAATGCATACAAAAATTCCATTTTCGAAAGTATTCAACTTTTCCATTTGGCAGAGGAATTCAAGAAAGACCAAAACACTTCTGACTTTTATCCTTTTTCTAAATTGCAATATTATATTTTATAAACCTTTTCACTGATTTTTTCATAAACGACGGCATTGGTTGTTAACTGTTTATAAAACTGTAAAATAACTGTTTTTTTATGATATTGCATTGATTTAAATCGTTCATCGAAATTTCATTATTTACGGACATCATACATCAGACAATTTAGTTCTCGTTTTCAGTTTTGCTTTTAACTCTGCTATGTTATTGACTAGATTAAAATTAAGGAACTTATTTTTAAATATTAATGATGGTTATTTGCAAACGGCTATGTGTTTTTTTCTTATTACATCAGTTTTATATGTATATATTTTGGAACACACAGAGAACATCTAGAGTCCACAACAAAATTAAACTACCATAGCAATATGCTTTTGCTCATGTGACTTTATAATTGCGATCATATAAAAAATTTTCTTTAGCACAATTTTTATTTAAATTTTGATAGATTTTAGTTTGAGGAGTTTGTTTTGGGCTTTACCAAGATATAAGGGTCCTTATAATTGGCAATTACATCAAATTGCCAGCTGTAATAAAGACACCAATTCCCAAATAAGTAAAGACTCTTAATCAAAAGTACTCAAAACCAAAGAGAAATACATAAGTTTCTCCTTTTGATGAACAGTGTCATATTTCTTAAGAATCTTAGTTTTAGTAGCTTTTAGCTCATTCTATTTTTTAAATATCACATGAAGCTGTTGCAAAATTGATCTATTTTGCAAAAAAGAGGTGCACGTCTGTGATGATCATTTGTAAATACTGGAAGGTTAGATTTTTTAACTTGTATTTTGATTTTTATTAATTTTTCTGATAAAGAAATATTTTATAGCTTCCCATAAGATTTGTAAGAAAAGAAGATTCAGCAAAATCTTTCCGTTATTGACAAATATGGATTGAATATTTTGTCTAACTCTTAGATTAATTATTGCCTGAAATTTTCTAATTTTATAGGTAAAGCCATTTTAAATAGTTCAATTAAAATTGAACTATTTAGTTTAGCCCTGCATATCTGCTTCTTTCTACATACGGAATGGTAAACTTTCGTCTAGTATCTGTTTTTTGGGCATCTATTTTTAGTAATTGGTAAGGTCTGGATAGGTATTCCAAGCTTTTCGTTTCCTCTGCAATAATTCAAAGTTACGTATAACTGAGTATTATAAATTTAAAACATGAAACATACATTACCCACTACTCACATGTTTGGCAAAAAGTAACTGCTGTCCTTAGTAAAACTTTTATCTCTACGAATCCAGCTTCGGTTACTTCTAAAATTCTGAACTTTTTAACATCTTTAAAATGATAGTTCTCTTCAAACTATTAGATCACAAATTCATGTTCAATTTGTTCCAAGACAATGGATTGTGAGCTGCTTGGATGAGATTAAGTTTTTGCTTTAGTTGACTTCTTGTTTTGTTGCATTTTTTGTAGTAAGAAAGTTCAGAAATCTAGAAGCATAGTGTTAAAAACCTGATTGAAGGAAATAAGAATTTTACTATGGATGGCATACTTATTTTTTGCCAAGCATATGAGTTGTGGGTAATGTATCTTATATTTTAAAATATATAATATTTTGTTGCTTGTGTTACTGGGAATAACTCGGCACATCTCTTCAATTTGAATGAAAACGTATTAAAAAATGCATTTAAAGAAAAATAAGTGAAAAAAGGTTTTTTTTCTTGTTAGGGGCTTAAGTTGTTTTAGGTTTTATAGGTCCCCAACCCCAAAATAGGTATTTTTAGTTGCTATAAGATATACATATTTTATTCAGGATTTCTCAAATTACTAAAACGTTTTAACAGATTTGATTTAGAGAGCATAGAACTAAATAGGTAAGAGCCTAATAATCTAGGACTTGATAATAATTCATTTCTTCTTGAGTGAAGGCTTATAAATGTTCATTTATGCTTTTTAAATAATTAATATATAAGAAAATATGGAATTGATTTCAATGCTAAAGTTTATAAGATTTTAAAAGTGCTTACATCTCTGGTAATCAATTTTCTATATTAACTGAATAACACATTATGTCTTATGACATTTCTTTCAGTTTATAACCTTATCACTAGAAGCACAGAATAACATGCTTCATCATCTTCCATTTCATAACCCCATAAATTTTTCATTCTTTTTAATCTGTATTTTGTAAACATTCCCCCCCCCCAATTCCTTTTCTATCAAAAATAAACATAGGCAAAATCTCAGAGACAACCTATTTATGGGTACCTATGGGAGACCCACAATTCCAATATTCAACCTAAGACTGCAAAATTAATTTCTTTAAAATGACATATTAAAAAAACTTGTTTGTATCTTTGTGTCTTAACGTGTGATCGATCTATCAGCTACCACTTGTTGTTTTCTATAAATTACTCTTGGTTTTAATAATTAGTGTTTCTATTTAAGGGTCTTGAAGATGGCAACTCCTATCAGACAGTCACTATTGTTCCATCTGATACAAATCCTGGTGAATTAAGTTATGTGCTTTTTGTTTCCGAAGCAGACGATGGCTTGAACAAAGTGGTCGGAAATGGCACAATGTCGGTGTATGACCTTCACAACCCTGCACAATTCGGAGAAGCATTTCTAACAAAACAGGTTGACACTTCTGGGGCCAAAATGCGCACCATCAGGCTGTCCACTAGGAGATCTCAAATAGTAACTCAGCAGCATGTTTGTGCATACTGCAGCTACACCAGTCCCAAGCGGTATTTGCTATCGAGACACATGAAGTCGCATTCTGACGAGCGACCCCACAAATGTGGAGTGTGCGAGCGGGGCTTCAAGACTTTAGCTTCACTCCAAAACCATGTGAACACACACACTGGCACAAGACCTCATCCTTGTAAAGATTGTGACTCCTGCTTTACAACCTCTGGGGAATTGGTGCGACATGTGCGCTATAAACACACCCACGAGAAACCACATAAGTGTACCGAGTGTGACTATGCCAGCGTGGAACTGAGTAAACTGAAGCGGCACATGCGGTGCCATACGGGAGAGAGGCCATACCAGTGCCCTCATTGTACCTATGCTAGTCCAGACACATATAAGTTAAAGCGACACCTACGCATTCATACTGGAGAGAAGCCATACGAGTGTGATATTTGCCAAACGCGCTTCACTCAGTCAAACAGCTTGAAGGCACATAAGCTCATACATTCTGGGAATAAGCCAGTGTTCCAATGTGAGTATTGCCCAACCACCTGTGGCCGAAAAACGGACTTGAGGATTCACATGGAGAAGCTGCATTCCAGTGATAATCCTCATCGGTGCAAACGGTGTGGGAAAGTTTTTCTGGATCGGTACAGTTACAAGGTTGGTAACTGACTTTTTATCTTACATTAAAAATACTAACTTTTATTCATAATATTATCTTGTAAATTTAAGATTTGGATTATGACATTGGTCCAAGTTAGCAGATATTGGTTGTACGGTAAAGTCCAGAATCCTCCGAACCTTGGCCCTTCTGGATTTTGGATCATTTGGAGTTCTTTTTTGTCAAAAACACCCTAATCTAACCCCTCGAACGTTATTTACACCCGGAACATGTTTGCAATACTAAAATAGCAGATTTATAAATAGGAATAATTTTTTTAAATGCAAAAAAAGAAAAAAAGATTTAATACGATGCAACAAATTTTGCAGATTGAATTTTTCTGTGCGGTATTTATTCTGAACATGTCTGTTATTTTGTGTTATTTCATCAATTTTGTCCAGGTTGAATGCCTTGTTCTTTAAAAATTGATCTTAAAAGAGGTGGAAAGGTTGAAAAAAGTGAGAAAAAAAAGCCGCCGGCTAGCAAAACGTCCAGATTTTGGACAATTGTGGGTTTGGGACGTCCATATTTGGGACTTAGTACTGTAGTTTGCATTTGTAAATTTGATTTTGACAGTCATATTGTAGACCCAGTCATCATATTTAATGTCTGACTCTGCATTTCTTTTGCTTGTATGATGCTTTACAATTTTGCTTTCAAACCTTCAAAGAACAAATCCCTTCCAACAGTAGATGTAAATTCTTTTCCCCAAATTGGATAACAGTAAACAATACTCCAGACAGAACAGCTCTCAAATGGAGAGACTATTGAATGATTTTACTCTGATCATCTGTTTATCTTGGTTTTAAGTGTTACAATTTGAATATTTGTTTTATTTGAAAAATTACTGAAAATGCAAAACACCAACCGTAAATAACAAATGTCCTTTAAAATAGATTGGTTTTGAATAACGAATAGTTTTCCAGTCTTTACCACAGAAAGAATATTTTCAGAATTTTTCTTTTACTGGAAATTTTTTTTAAATAGGGGCCAGTTCCATGGTTTTGTGTCACATCCTGTCGAAAACAAAATAAAAGCATCAGAATCTGATTGCTATGTCATAAAAACCTTACTGACATGAAAATACTGCATAAATGTACTTGAAAATTGGTGCTATTTTTGCATAGATTTGACGAAAAGTTTCCTCAGTGCTGATAGGTTGATCATTAAAAAAAATTCATTCATATGCAGTATGGTCTTAGGTTGTATGTGCCAAAGTCCTGTCGTTGAGATGCTGATACATAATGTAATAAAAAATAGACTCAGATTACTTTTGATCAGACCTCATAATAATTGAATATTTCATATGAATTTAAAATTATGTTTCATCTGTATGCATTAATCCTTACAGATTCATGTTAAGAGCCATGATGGAGAAAAGTGTTTCAAATGTGATCTGTGTGATTATGCCTCCATATCTCAGAGACATTTAGAGACTCACATGTTGGTCCACACCGACCAAAAGCCCTTCCATTGCGATGAATGTGACATGTCTTTTCGACAAAAACAGCTGTTGAAGCGCCACAAGAACCTGTATCACGATCCTAATTATGTAAGGCCAGAACCCAAGGAAAAGACTCATATATGTGCTGTGTGTTTCAAAGCCTTTCGCCATAAGGTGAGTATGCGTTCATGTGATCTGAATGTACTGTGATTGAACCAGGTCCCCCACATCAATTTGTGGGCCCCGTGGCCAGCTGAAATGACAGGCCCTTCCCCCACCTCACCCACGACTCTTTTACACTGTTTGTTTATGTTTGTGCAGAGACATTTTAAATTAAAAAAAACAAAAACATTTTCCATAGTTTAGTCCTAAAGCATACTCTTATGTAGGTTTATAAGAGTGGCATATATATGATATACCATGTAACAAACAAGACATTTAGATAAAAAAAAAAGTGTTGAATAAACAAAATAAACAGTTGGTTAATAAACTTAGTTACTAGTAACATACAGTTTTAATATCCTGAAAATCAAAATGTTATTTTTATGTGTGCAGTTCTTCAATTCAAATTAAAAATCAAAGCAACTGATTAAAATAGAATTCAAACTTTAATAATACTTAATAGAAAAAGCATAAATGTTTATCTTAAAATACAAACATGAATAAATTATTTTACATTTTTCTTGGTGTTTCATCATGGAGAATGTTACATTTTGAGAATTTTTACATTTTAATTTGACACGTGAAAAAGTTATTTTCAACATTGTCGCCAGTTTTAAGGATTTTTTTTAAATCACATTTTTGCTCCTTTGCAGACCCCTCTGACTTATGGGCCTCGTTTTCATGGCAACGCCTATGTGGGGGGCCCTGGATTGAACTCCAGACATATTTGAGACCTTCTATAGATTTTCAAAATTCAGTGGTTTATTGTAAGATAAATGAAGCTTATAAATCTATAAAGGTTACAAATTGAGGAAAGTCCTCTTTAGCACTAAAATTGAACATTTGAAGTAAGAAATTGTATCATTGGATAAACATGCGTACCAAGGACTTTGGTCATGCTGCTCCAGATATCAGACAGATATAAAATAATATACAAACACACAATGTCACTTTGACCAACACAGAAGAGAGAATTATGCCCAGGGAGGAATAGAATCTGCGCCGCCTACAACTCGCAGGTTGCCAATGGGGCGGGCATACCCACTGAGCCGTGATGGTACCCCGTACCTACCAAGAAGGATATATGTTTGTGAGGTTCTAGGGTATTTCTTGCCAACCAGGGAAGAACAACCTCTTGGAACGCTGGCGGGTGTGTCCTTGAAAGGTTACCCAGGCCAGGAGGAAAAAAGGGAGAGAGGGATGATCTTTCTAGGACATCCCCGGCAGTGTCCCTAGAGGATGTTCTTCCCTGGGTTGGCAAGAGAAACTCCAGAACCGCACAATGTTATTGTTACATTTCAGAATAGTAGGATGCTCAACTTCATGAATGCTGTATGTGGATTGTGAAAGTTTGTGCTGAATGAAGATGGGACTGCAATAATAGTTTGCTTGTAAAATTTATTTTAAATTTATTATTTTCTAAACTTTATAACAAAAAATAAAGTCATATTCTTTAAATTTTGACAAAAATGTCATTGAATATAAATTATTCCCAATTAGAAAAACATATGGTCTTATAAGACATGCAGGTCCTTAGTCTTTCTAGGAAATCAAACTTGTGTTCCTCAGGTATGTAATGTATTCTGTCTGCATTTTAGAACTCAACTTCCTCCTTTTTCTTATTTTACTGACATTCTTAAATGTGCCTTTTAGAAAATTTAGCACACTAATTTTTTTAAGACTGATTCAAATGAAATTAATTTTCTCTAATCTAATGTTAATAGCTGTTGGACTTTCCGAGGTCGAGTGGAAGCAGCTCGTAGGCTGTATATCGTGCACCAAAATGACAATAATTTTTTGAGTTTCCTTTTATACTTTTAACATTTAAATTAATGAGTAAAAATGTTTTCTAAGCTTATGCTGTGTTTTGCAGGGCAATCTGATTCGTCATTATGCTATCCATGATCCAGATGCATCCATTTCTGAAAGGGAAGTAGCTTTGCGATTAGGTGAACCTAAAGAACCTGGTGAAGATAGAGATGGAGAGGAAGAAGATGAGGATGACGATTATGCTAAATCTCAGACTGAAAAGGATGACCAACAGGTAATCCTTACGTTGGCAGAATTCAAAAGCTAACTTCCCTTTACAACCTCACATTAATATTAGTGTCATCTAGTATATTCTAGTAAACCTACTCATAGTTCACAAGCTAAACTTTCTTGATTGCTTATAACTATCAATCCATTAAAAAATATTACATCTATATTTACATTCTAACCTACACAATAAAATCATATTTCATACCTTATTTCAATCCATTAAAAATATTGCATGTATATCAGGCATGAGAATCTTCCGCGTTTCCGCGGATTTCCGCTTTTTTAGATTTTTTCATGTTTTTACGCTTTTTAGTAATTTTCCGCGTTTTCTAACGTGTTTTAGGCCGTTTTTAAGCATATGACGTATCAGTGTTCCTAGCCGATGAGAGTATATTTCAAGCTTTGAAGAACCGGATGTCCTAGTGACGTTTTTATGTACTAGTGGGTATGCCTGGGCGATGTATCGATATATCGTGAAAAACCGGTGTAAGGACGACAACCACATCAGTTTCACGATGGCGATGCATCGTTAAATCGCGATTTTTTCCGATCTTACACAGGCATCCCTTAGCTAGCGCAGATCTCGCGGTCATCGTGACATCGCGATTTTTTCCGATCTTACACGGGCATCCCTTAACTAGCGCAAATCTCGCGGTCATCGTTAAATCACGATTTTTTCCGATCTTACACAGGCATCCCTTAGCTAGCGCAGATCTCGCGGTCATCGTGACATCGCGATTTTTTCCGATCTTACACGGGCATCCCTTAACTAGCGCAAATCTTGCGGTCATCGTTAAATCGCGATTTTTTCCGATCTTACACAGGCTTCCCTTAGCTAGCGCAAATCTCTCGGTCATCGTGACATCGCGATTTTTTCCGATCTTACACGGGCATCCCTTAACTAGCGCAAATATCGCGGTCATCGTCAAATCGCGATTTTTTCCGATCTTACACAGGCTTCCCTTAGCTAGCGCAAATCTCTCGGTCATCGTGACATCGCGATTTTTTCCGATCTTACACAGGCATCCCTTAGCTAGTACAGATCTCGCGGTCGTCGTGACATCGCGATTTTTTCCGATCTTATTCAGTCATCCCTTAGCTAGCGCAGATCTCGCGGTCATCGTTAAATCGCGATTTTTTCCGATCTTACACAGGCATCCCTTAGCTAGCGCAAATCTCTCGGTCATCGTGACATCGCGATTTTTTCCGATCTTATTCAGTCATCCCTTAGCTAGCGCAGATCTCGCGGTCATCGTGACATCGCGATTTTCCCCGATCTCACGGTTTTCCGGTGTCGCGATGTTATCGCTCAGCGCCAAATTAATGAGGAATTTCTCAAAGTCATTTGAGTCCTGAAGATGACTTTCGATTCCAAATTACTTTTTTTAGCGAAATTGTAATTCAGTATAATTTCAACAAAAATGATTTTACACAATGAAGTTGAATTCCAAAAACCCATTCTTGTTTCTTGATGTTACAATCAATCCGTTTGCATCCTTTTTTGTTGCGAATTTCTGTGGCAATTTAGGTCACATATGCCGTCGTCATTACTTAGAGGAATCAAATGCCCCTTTATTTCTATTTATGCTGAAGTTTTTCTTAAAAGCTAATTTTGAATCTCTACTTGAGCATATATGGTGTGTGGGGGGACACACATGCACACACACATATATATTAGGGTTTGTCCCCAATCTCAAATGTTCCATTTCCCATAAAAAGTTACCATACCAATTCTTTCTGTTCTTTCAAACAGTTTTAAGGGGTCCACGACAACTTTGAAATTTTAGACTTTCTGTATCAGCATCATCAATTACAACCAAGATAAAGTTGTTGCCAAAACCATGTGGTAACACTGACTAGGCTAGTGACTGCAGCTTTAACTTTGTTTACAATACATTTCCTGTTAATTTCAACTTGTGGTTTTCATTATGAACTGATTTTCAACTTTTGTTTATTGCTAGTTTGATTCTGATTTGGACAGTGTACACTGGCCTAACTTTAACTGAACTTTTTGTTCTGATTTCCCTATGGAAACCAGACTGACTTCAAATATTTTTGGTCTTGGATGATAATTTGTGATGATTCACAAATAAATGGCTCCAAACTTCCAGCTAATTTGCAAGTTTTCAGGTGTATGATGTATCATATTAAAGAAGGTGTCCAAGAAAATAGGACTAAATGGGAGTCTGCAAAACTAGTCCTTTCCCAAGCAAAGCTGTTTCATGAAAAAGCAAATATCCCAATAATCAGTGAACGAAAAGCTTGTGAAAAACTTCTTGATGACAGCGTAAAATTAAGAGGAATACCCCTTTAAAAAATAAGCCATCGCTAATGCTATGCTAGCTACAAAACCAAATTCCATCAATACTGCTTTTAAATTGCAAGGTAGATATGGCATGGATTTCGAAAAACCCAAATTTCCTAAAAAATATCACTCTAAATACAACTCTTTCTGAATGGTCAAATTCTGCATCCTATACCACATCATTCACAAAGTTACAAGCATTGAATGTTGTCAATGACTGCAGAAAGAGGGATCAAGCTAAGTACTGATTTCATACAGTCAGCAAAATGTGAAAATCGTTACCAAAATATTCTGCAGGTTGTCGAACAAGATCGACAAAAACAGAGAAATCTGCGAAAACGACCAAAATTGACTGATTCTTAAATTGAGTGTACTTGTATGAATTTAAAATGAAATTAGAAAATTAATAGCATAGGATAATATATTATTTTATTATATCACAAAACAATCTTAATTGCATTATTTCATGAGAATATATGTTGAAAAAATTTGTTTTACTCACGATGCTTTGTGTATCAGAATTTCCACTTTTATTGTACATTCCTAGTACATGGATGTTATACAATTTTTCAAAACTTTTATGTATAATATTTTTTTTTGCATTTCGAACAAAAATAACAATGACAGACCATTTCCATGAATTTTTTAAAAAGATGGGGCATTTGATGCACATACACCCTAACAGATATGTATGCAAAATCTTGTTTTAAATCATGCGTGTTTCTTAAATGTACAACGTAGATCTATACTTGTTATTATTTTTTTTTTCCTACTGCGATTTTTAATAACCAAGAGAAAAAGAACTTAATAATAATTATATATATGGTGATATAGGAACAAGGTTTTGCTTTTACTATATATAAAATGCATGGTTAGCATCACAATATTGCAATGTTAGAATGTTGATGTATCGCAATGTAAAAATTTGAACATCGCCCAGGTTTACTAGGGGGTCCGCCCACTGCTCACCAACTCCATAGTGTACAAATTGTTCCTCGAGCATGTTCGAGTTGTTAATTTTAATTTTTACTGTTGCGAAATCCTGTGCACACAGACCTGACTCGCATGTATTTAATTTCACATTTTGGTTTTCCTCTTTTTTGAAATTTTGCATTCTCATGCCTGATGTATATTTACATTTTAACCTTTAAATGAAATAAAATTATCCAATAATATGTAACAGTACTGCATATACTTACTGATAGTAATTTGTATTTCCAATAAAAAAATTTTTTCCCCCTCAATCAGCTTCTGAATGTTCACTTCAATTTTGTCTCATTCCCTTGCTAAAAGCGAATCAGAATTTTTTTGTTTTTGATGCTAAACGAACTTTGGTTCTCACTCACATTTTCTTTTCTGCACTTATTTCTGTCTTCCAAATTTCTCATTGCTTTCTGTAATCAGAATGCTGAATAATTTCATCTGAGTGGCAAGTTCTGTTGTGTAGTTTTAGCAATATTATGCAACCCCAAACTTTTAATCAAGCATATTTAAACTAAGTGGCGATATTGGTGAATGAATCCTATAGAATTTTTTAATACATTGCTTAAATCCATTGTTGCTGTATGACAATATACGAATAATGTCAATTTCTGTGCAATGCACATTAGTGAAATATACAGATTCCAGCTTGATAGGAGTTAAGCAATTTTTTTAACACTAAATTGCAACAATGCGTGTAAAGTATTTGGAGTTTGAAAACCAGCAGAAAAATAAATAAGTAATTCATTGTTTGAGCAGATATCTCTAAGTCTGGTACACAGTGGGAACTGGAATTACTAAATGTATGAACTTCCAATATGCTGACTCCTTGTCTAATCTTTATTCTGTAAATTTACGGCCTTATTCACGAGTCATTAGTTGAGCTGTACATCAGTGATAATCCTAGATTATTGAAGAAACCATATTCACAATGACTGATCTGAGATTTAAACCTCTGCCTCTGTGCTAAATTTTAATCCTATGAAATCGACAGGTTAACACTCAGTAGAGGGTTAGTGACATGCACAGTAATAGCTTTTTATGAAGGAAGGAAAAATTGATGATACATTTCATTCCGTGCTAAACTGCAGTATTCTGACTAAGAATTCTCAAATATATATATTATGTAGAGTAACTGAGATTGGTACTAGAATTATAAAATTTATTCATGAGATGAAACTTTGCTGATGTTATTAGTTTTCAGGAAATGCTAGGAATGTTTCGGAAAGTAGTTGATTAAAAAATATGCAACTGTTCACCACTTCAGATGCAAATTTGTCCCAAAAATGCCTTTGTTGGTTTATCATGTACAAATGATTAAGGACAATGTAAGTTACTTCACTTTGCACCAACATACCATTGAATTTGATAAGAACCCAAGAATTCTTAATTTGATTGATTTGATTAATGTTTTGAAGCGCATTGATATGTAATTTTTTTCTGTATCTGTAAATAGTGTAAAATAGTAATTAAACTTTAATCTAACTGAAGAATCTCTCCAATGATCATTTTTGCATTGGTCAAATGAATCTAAAAATACCACTGAACCAATTAATTGTTGAAATTACGCCATTCTGTGTTATCCTGGTTGTCTCAATAAGGTGTCTTGTTATTAAAACTGACCAGATCTTGATATACGAGATGTCTCTTAATTCGAAAAGGTATCTGGATATTGATCTCATCAAAATGTGCAATATTCTGATGATGAGGTATTGCATCAGCAGCAAAATTAGTCAGATCTTGATGAATATCTCGTCGAAACCACATGGACAGTTAGGAGCTGTATATAGCTGACATGAGTCCTTATTTCCTGAAAGTGCTACTTAATTTACTTGTTTCACACCCCTTTGGGCATCATACTGCTGATTTTGGTATTGATACTACATGACCGCGAAAAGAGTAGAATTTTATCACACCAGAACTGGAGTGTGATCTATGGATTTTAATGTGTCCTTTCATGATAAGATTTATGGGATTTCAGATAGCAGGCCAGCCCAAACAAATAAAAAGGAGCTCTTTTTTTGCTAATACTTCCCAACTGAGGTAACTATTGATATCTTTTCCACCAAAATCGTCTTGTAAGTTCCAATTTAAAAAAAATTATATTTTTTTCTTGAAAATTCGCTAAAAGAAAATTCTTCTCTTTTTTTTAAACTTATAGAAGATGAAAAGTTATTTGATTTTTCTGGAGAGGAAACATTTTAAGGGACCCCAATTTCAAAGTTTTGACACCAAACTGTGGCAACCATGAAAGTAAAACACCTTTATCTGTAGTTGCTAGATTGTCATAAAAGCCTTGATAAAGTATTTACTTTTAAAATTTAAATTTCTCGGTGCGATCTTCAACATCTATTTTCTACTTAATTAGCACATTTTTTGTTTTAGCCAATTCTGTTATTATTGATTTGCTACTAAAAAGTTTTTATAAGGACACCTTTTTGCTACTATTTTTTAAAATTAACAGCTCTGTGGAAAAGGGATGACACTTGTATCAGACCTAAACAATACCCCCTAGATAAGAGGTATTCTTCAGGTCTGATACAACATGTGTGGCCTTTAACTCTTTGAGTGATTTCAACGATCTATCTCTGCCATTAAGACCCAAACTTTGCTAATGATGAGATATCACACATAGATATTGCTGATTTTTATGATGATGAGTAGGGCAACTTTTTTGTTGCAGTAAAAATGGTAAAAGTTGCATTTATCATTCCCTAAAGGTGCATTTATGGAAATAAAGTTGCATTTAATTTTGATACACTAAACTCTAAAATAAATTATTCGTAAAAAATGAAAAAATTCAATATATATTGGCAATTTTAGTGGTGTACAACAGTATTATGATACATCATTGAATGCAGAAAGTTGAATGGCCGATCCTTGGCCTGTAATTTCTTTAACATTGAAAAACTGTGCCAGTTGCAGTCATATAATGTACTGTATCGGATAGCAGAAGTGCAAAATCCTTTCGTTTAATATTCAGAGATTTTAAAACGTCTTTACAAGGCGAACAACATATTGATGATAGACACTCATCCCACAAACTTTGCAGTCGATTATGCAAGTTTCCTCAGGATTATCAAGAGTGCCAACCAATGTGTTTAATTCACAATACTTCGGCAAGACCGGACTTAGTGATCGAAAGGTTGATTGAGAGGGCAAAAACTGAAATAAGAATTTCATATGTATTAATTATAAGCTAAAATTTAAAAATTGCATTTGGTTGCATTTTTGCAAAAAGTTGCATTTATGCAGAAAGCTGCATGAATGTTGCGGTTATAACTCACTTATAATACACCCCATGTAGCAGGAATTTTGGTTTTAGTACTTTACATGCAGCGTAGAATATGTGAAAAAAAGTTGCATTTGTTGCAAAAAGTTGCCCTAATGATGAGGCCAAGATCTGGTCAATTTTCTTCTAATGATGAGTTCTCTCATCCATCTAAATCTGGTCAGTTTTCATACAATGATTAGATATCTCATCCACCAAAATCTGGTTAGTGTTCATACAATGATGAGATATATCATCCATCTAAATCTGGTCAGTTTTCATACAATGTTGATATATATATTATCCATCAAAATCTGGTCAGTTTTCATACAATGATGAGATACCTCATCCTTCAAAATCTGACCAGTTTTCATACAGTCATGAGATATCTCATCCCTCAAAATCTGGTCAGTTTTTATACAATGATGAGATACCTCATCATTCAAAATCTGACCAGTTTTCATACAATCATGAGATATCTCATCCCTCAAAATCTGGTCAGTTTTCATACAATGATGAGATACCTCATCCTTCAAAATCTGACCAGTTTTCATACAATCATGAGATATCTCATCCATCAAAATCTGGTTAGTTTTTCTAATAATGAGACACCTCTTTGAAACAGCCACCGGGAGTTTTAAAGTAGGTTGAAGTCTTCAATGAACACACATATTTAGTATAACTGTGTTGATGTTTTGAAAATATAAGAATATCTCCAAAATGTTTCCAATTCTTATTTCAATTCAAACTATCATACCATTTTGATTCTCTGTGAAAATGTTTCTTGCATGCAGAAGATACAATATGGTTTCCTGTATCCACTCAAGTCTTCATTTGTGTTCTCATTGTAGATAGTTGTGTTCGAAGTTATTCAGCTGCCTCCGACCAATGGGGCCTACTCTGACAATCAGACTGTTACCATGGTGGACGGCAGCACTCTGACACTGAATGGCGTTGAGACGCAGGGTTACTCTGTCATTCAGCCGGCTGATGACGAGGACAGTGACTTGTTCGACTTTGTGGAATCGGCTGATTTTGAGAATTTAGAGAACATATCCACACTATCATGTAAGTAAAGTTTAGTTTTTCCTTTATTTACAAGGGTTTGTAAATATATTGACAATGTGGGCTATTCCGTATACTGGGTGTTTCAAAACTTCCTGTACAAACTTTAAGTGAGCTAGGGGACACAAGAAACTATTCATGTAAGGGTGTAATGTCCCTAACACCACTCTGCCCACTACGTTACAGAGAATATATGCCTGCAAGCTCCACCTGGATATGATAGAGATGGTAAACTAAGATGTGAAATAAAAGACAGCATTTTTGTGGAAAACAATTTTAGTAGCCGTAATTTTACAGCCTAACAGTTGTTGCACATTTACAAACTTTATTTGGATGGGGATTAATCCAGGACTTTTGCCATTAGCCCTTTTTGTTTTTCCAGTGCTACCAACACCTATCCATAACAGTAAAACTAATTTATTTAACTAAAAGATACATTTAAAATTTATTTATACTTAAAACAGACTTTTCAACTGTTACCGAAATACTGTAGTTGCTACAGTAATTTGGTGAAAACTACGGAGCTACGGATGTATAGTGAAAAACTAAGGATCTCATACTAAAAACGCCGATAATACTCTTCCCCAATCCCGCTTTCCCTTTCCCACTTGCTATGAGAAAGCATTCTTCCTTCATTTCCCCCCGCCAGAATGACGTAGTCAATTGTATTGCGGAAATGACGTCTACGGAAGATGCTTCCGCTACGCTTCCGCTAGGACGGTAAAGCTATGGTTTCCTAAGAAAGCTGAGCCATTATCTAGCAGCCGAAATGTAGCTGTGGATGACGTCACTAAAACGTTGTTTATACAAACACATGGCGTTGGTTTCCCAGAGAGCATTGTTTGTGAGTGAACGAAAATTAGCGTAGCCGCCATTTGCATGACGATCATCTTTACGGTCTCGAACAGTTTGGGAACGTTTTTTCTTTTGTATGGGCAACATTTCATTTCCTGCGCCAAACAATTCTAGTGGAGGGAAGCAAAACAAACAAATTTTTGACTGGCATTATTTAGTTCGTTTTTGTAAAATCGGGATCGTTAAAGTAGATTAAAAATTTCAACGGATTTGAAATCTGCGGAAAATTTTACACCGGATTGATACCTTAAATTGATTTTCTTCAAATAAATAATTACTTATTTAATAAAAAAAAAAGTAAATAATGGTAAATAATTGAATGATAAATCTGTTCTTGGTATCGATCTGGCAAAGAATTTTCTGCTGATTTGTGATACGTTGAAATTTTTACTATCTTCAACGATCCCGAAGTTAGAAACTTGTACTAGAGGATAAAAAAGCCACTTTGTTTCGTTACTTGTTTGTGTGACTTTTAAAATAAGATTTATTCACTTATATATTTCATCAATAATTTTGAATATTGTTTTAAAATATTTGTTTCAATTAATTATTTAATAATTTTTAAAATTTATTTATTAGATTTTTAATTATTTTATTAATTAGTAACATTTTATTAATTTTAATAATTAATCAATAATTTATTGATACTATGTCGTATGTAATATGTTGGTAAGAATTGCTACTGATGACTGGGTTACCAATGTTGGAAAGTGTTTTTTATCTTCAAGCACAGTATATACATTTTAACAAGAAAAGTATTACTTAAAATTAATTTTGTTTGAACCATGCTTTTAGAAATTCTTAATAACTTTGTGGCTGTTTACTAATTTTTAAAGACTAACTATATACTAGTCTTATGCAGAAATTCTTGTATGTACATATAAACCTGCAAGCAATCGCGTAATAGAGAAAGGTATGCACTTGAAAGAGTTGCTTTCATGAGAAAAAGTTGTTTCTATTTACATTTTATGCACTTGTATATGTTATTTCATTTAAATGTTGAGAGATTTGAGTAAAATCTTCTTTTCCAGCTAAAGTAGACTCAAAAGATGGTATTCAGAGTCCAAGTAAAAACAGTGGACGAATGAAGAAAAAGAAAACTGTCCAAAATACAAAGAAAAGGAAAGTTCCAACGATGAAAAAGTCTGCCAGAGTTGTTAAAAGTAGGAATTTCATACTATGCTTCAATTCGTCCACACATTTATTTAAGTGTTACAGTAAAACCTTGGTAACTTGTCACTCTGGATAAGTTATCAATTTCATTCATACCTGTCTAGCTGTTATTGGCGACTATATAATTGAATCCTCCTTTACTCATTGCGAATTCATATGCTACCCTGGATAATTTGTTACCATAAAGGTCTTAAGATATACAAGATTTGTGTGTGATGGCATCAAAATGAAATAAAAAATGAAGACTGACCTTACTTCTCTTTGTTTTTGGCATCTTAAATGAAAGTGAATGTACTATTATTATTATCATAAATGACTACACAGTTATCGATACAATGTTGCAGTATGTTCTCAAGCGGCCATAAAAGTTTTAACTGCAGAATTTTTAAACAACTAGGGGGCTCCGCCCCCTGCTCGCTTACGCTCACCAACCCCCGGGGATTGCTACGCAATCCCATTTGGTTTGCTTCGCAAACCAACACTCCTTTTACATATGACATTTGGTTTGCTTCGCAAACCAACATTCCTCTCGCAGAGTGAAACTATCTGAATAATTTGTATTATCCTGATTTCCCTTTACGGTCCATCACGTCACAGCGACATCACGTTACAGTCCATCACATCACGCTCACCGACCCCCGTGGGTTGCTACGCAATCCCGTTTGGTTTGCTTCGCAAACCAATACCTCTTACGCAAGTGATTTCACTCTTTTTTGCTTTAACACTTAATGCACCCTATACTAATAGCCGCATCAGTAAAAAATCTTCTGCATCTTGTTCCCTGTACAATTTTAAGTAAACCCTGTTAATCTCCAAACTTTACGATGTGCACTTTGTACTTTCTCGGTAAAACGTCTGAGAACAGAGGGAAAAAAGCGAGCCTTTTTCCTCGCCAAATAAAAAGAAATCGTTTTTATGGCAATTGTTGCTACGATAAATTTGATATCTGGCAAACCCGATAGTCAAAAATACAACCCTCCGTGAATACAATGCTCCGCGAATTTGCTAAGCGAAATAAAAAATACGAAATTTGTGTCACCAACTTTTGATTGCATCGAATTTATTTATGACCCAATTTTAAAAATAATGGTACCGTAAGAAAGAGTACAGTCTGAGGTATACAGCGCTATTTTCAAAATAAAAAACTAATAGTAATACGATATAGATATGACAGTTTTAGTTAACGGTAGTAACAAAAAGTAGCGAAAATATCCGAAGATTCCGAATTTTGTATGACCAACTTTTGATCGCATCCAATTTAATTATTAACCGATATCAAAAATAATAGTACCGTAAGAAAGAGTACATTCTGAGGTATACTGCTATATTTTAAAAATTAAAAAATAATAGTAATAAAATATAGATACGGCAGTTTAAAAAAAAAGTAACAAAAATGTCCTGATTTTTCCCGAATTTCAAAAAAATATTATCAAGAACCAAATTGAAATTAAAAAAAAAATTCGACGAGCTGCAAAAATTTACGTTGAGAGGTACTCTTTAAAAAAAACTCACGGCTGAAGACTGAAAATTTGTATGTGTTTTGCTCACTCGCGGAAGAAATTTCGCTTCTTCAATTTTAACACTTAATAAACCCTAAACTAATAGCCGCATCGGAAAAAAATCTTAATAATTGTCCAGGGAATACGATGAAGAACAGACCATGTCAATTTTGTTTTTTTCCGATCAGTACTTTCTCGGGAAACCGTCTAAGAATCGAGCTAAATAGCACAGTTTTCAATTCTTCGGCGGCGGCGGTAACATTTTTTTAATATAGAGAGAAACATGAGCAATGAGAGTGAAAATGTGGAAATTCTTTCATTACCTAATAAAATGCAAATTCTTAAAGCCTAAGACAATTTGATATTACCTTACATCAATTCAAGGTACTGAATTTATGAGGTTATGTGATGGTGCGATAAATTCAAAATTTACATGATCATTACGATAATGCATATTGAGTACATTCTGTAGCTACTCTGCTTGCCAACAAAATTTTTTGATCCCTTGGTTGATGATTTATTGAGGTTTTACTGTATTTCAATTTTGTAACATACTGTTTAGATTTGGTTTTAAAAGGGAGTCCTTTAAATATTATGTATAGTTTCTATCTTTTGCATCAGTTAGATCATTAGATAAAATTTGAGATCCCTTTAGTCGGATATCTTTTCATCCATGCTTACAGATTCATATTACTCATATATGTAAGTAAACAGATGTACATGTACTCAAAAGCTCTGGTTCATTGGTACTCACAAAACTTTCTAAAATAATATTGTTTAATTCTCTGAGCAGTAAGAGCTATTTATAAAGGGTTCTTCAAAATAAAAATGCTAATAATGTAAATGATTTCCCATTTACTTCCTATAAAAATTTCTCACTTCCTTTGCGAAAATTGTTCACAAGAAACATTGAACTACTCAAAACATTAGAAGGTTACAAAATGCATGTAAATGTTAAAAGTTCAATGCAACTACATTAAGACCAATAGAAAATATTTTTGCTTAATGATAAAATAAAGCAGCTGTTTGATGGATTAAAAAATTACCTTATGATTTTTTTTTAAAAATAACCTATCCTATTTTGTGGGTGACCATCCTATTTTGGAGTTGATACAATTTTCACTTTTTCTATCATGTTTAAAATATTTGATGCTTATATTTCAGGTTAATAATGTATTTAAATAGAAATGGTATTTGGTTTGTATTTTATTTGTTACAAGACCTTGTACACCAAAACATTTCCTTTTAAATATTGCTTATGGCATAAAAAGCTTATTGAAATGTTGGATTGGTAATGATAATCTGGAGGAGGAGTAATGCAGCCAAGCAATAGCAACAAAACTAAAAATAAAATGTGTATTGTTTACATAGTCAGCTTCTATCATTAATATTTATTAAAATGTCATATTTATGAGAAATAGTTTATACAACTTCTGTAAACCTTCCTGAAAATCACATTAGAGATTTCTGAAACAACAAATCAGAATTTTGGCATCTTTTCATTCTATACACTGATGGGGGGGGGGTACAAAAAAATTTGGTTCACCAGTCTAATACTTGGTATGTATCCCGCAAGATCATAGAACTGCAGAAATACTGCAGGACATAGACTTCATTAGCCTAAGAAAGTATTCTGTAAACATTGAACACCATACTTCCTGTAGATTGGTCTATGATTCTGTATATTGTGAGATTTCTGTGCTCATCGCCATGACATTCTAGATGTGTTTGAGAATGTTGAGATCTGGTGACTTGGGATGGAATGGCAAGACCCCAAACTCAGATGTGCATTTCTCTAACACAGGGGTGAAAACAGTCAAAATGTAAAAAAGAGGAAAATATATGCAGCGTTATTTTGAGCTACAAAAATAGCTGAATAACAATAGAATATTTGCGAACTAAAATGTGTACAGAACAGTGGTGCAGCCAGAAATTTTTTCTGAGAGAGGTAGGCAAATTTAGTCTGATAAAGCCCTTTAAAGTCTGCTAAAAACAATAGAATTTGTCTTTGGAAGTAGGGAGGTTAACCCATAACCTCCCATGGCTGCGCCACTAGTACAGAATATGTGTTTGTGATAAGCATGTATTTTTGCCTATTATTTAGCTTTATGAGCTCTATAAAGTCCACTATAAACAATGAAATTTGTCTTTGGAAGGGGGGGGGAGGGCTTTAACCCATAACCCCCTCATCATGTCAATCTTTTCAAACATACTCTTTATAAAGTTAGGATATTCACACTTTCCTTATTATTTTTTTACATTTATTCTTTGGCTGTAATTCCACGATATTATTTAATTCTAAAGGAAAAAATTGTAGAGAAAGCTGAACTTCTCGAAAGAAAGAGAAGACGTGAGACTCATCAGAAAGAATGCACACAGTGTTAACCGGTCAGAGACATATGAATTTTTTTTTCCATTGCTAAACAAACCTCATGCCATTATTAGCATGTACTGTCCCCTGTTGACATGCAGAATCCATGGATTCGAGGGTTTCTTCACACACAAATCCTTCCATCTGCCCAAAACATTTGAAAATGCTTCTCGTCAGAGCACACCACTCGTTGCTAGTCGTTCAGTGTCGTGTTCCCAAGCCCAGGTCGACCAATGATGTTCCAAGAGGGCATTGCTATGCATTTTACATAGCTCACCTGTACCAGTTCTTCTGGTACTTTAGTGTACATTATATTGACGTATTACAATATTTCATTAAAATGGTATGGATAGGAATGTGGGCAAGTTGAAAATCCAATCATAAACTAATCTACAAGTATGTGAACTCAACGTTTTTGTGCATGGTATGTTTTGAAACTTTTATTTCAGACAAGTGTTTTGATATTCTTTTCCTAAAAATTTGTCAATTCTCCTGGATAGCTTATTAAGTGTTTCATTCGGCATTTTTAGTTGTTGCTGCTGAACCAGCTGGTAGTCATGGAGATATTTCCTACTTAGATGAGAAAGCTTTGCTGGACCATGAAAAAGATTTAGAGAAAGCTAGAGAAGAGCAGATTCAGAAAGATTTCAAGGATTGCTTTGGTTTTAATGTAAGTGAAATTAGAGATTTGGTTAAAATTTTTTTACTAGTTAGAGTATGAGTTATTTTACTTTCAAACTTAAAAAAGATTATTGATAGTCTACATAGAAGTACAGTGAACAGTAATTTTTGTTGGTTTCCGTCTCATATAAAAAATTGCATGTAACCACCAATTTCCTCAGTGTAACTTATACCAACAGCAACTGATAATTTTCATTTAAATAAATTTCTGTTAGATTGAAATATCTGCACTTCTCATCGCTTGTTCCATTTACAGTATATAAAAGCTAGAGCCCATATGAGCAAAAAGAGCTATCAATAATTAAAACAAATTAAATTTAAAATTTAAGACAGTTCCATTAAATCTGATGATCTCTTGATAACCATCTTCTCTTTCCCTTGATGTAAAGTCACAGAAAAAATCGAAACACTTCTCTTCCTTCAAGCAATTTTAATAGTAGAGACAATTCAAAGATGGCGTTTGACAGAAACTAACATCTTCTATATATTCAAACGCATAAAATTTGCATTAGGGGCTTTTTTCATATTAAATTGAGCACCAACTTCATAATTTTCAGAAGGAACCACCTATTTTGACACAATATCAAATTTTAACTTCAAATACCAAATTTCATGTGATTAGATCTTACGGTTTCAAAGTTATGAGGACAGAAACATTGGAGCTCCTAATGTTAAATCAGTTTCTTAGACTTTTATGGATATCTTCCTAAATAATATTTCTATAGTGCTGATTTATTGTTCCATGTTACTGTTTAACAACCCATACAAATTCCACCAAATATTTTATTTGAAAAATAGATTTTAGTGTGTAATAATATTTATTAAATTAATGTTCGAAACAATTATGAAATGGAACCTTCTTATATTTTTAAGGGTATTGATTCAGAACGACTTGTAGTATGGCCATACAAAATTTTTCAGCTCATTCAGATAATTAGTTTCTGAGCTACATTAAATTTTCCTCATTATTGCGATTTTAAAGGGCCACCAAAAGTTTTAAAAACATCTGACAAACCTCAGATAATAATTCTTAGACCAAATGTACTTGCATCTCTACTATTATGAAAGAAAGTCCGTCTCTATAAGTAGTGTCCTGACGAATCTATAATCATGAAATTTAGCACAGGTAGTAGTCATTTTTTGCAAATTTTGTGTCCAGACTGAATTTTAAAATTTAATCTACAACATTTTAAAATAATTTATTGGCATTTAATTATTGTTTTCCTTTGAATGGCAACAGTATAAAGAGATAACAGATTCTAAATTTATTATTTGCCTTTCATTATCCCAGCAATGAAGATTTTAGGGGATGAACAAAACAAATAAACAATTTTAACTGGAGTTCTGTAGCTCTTTCTTCTATCTCCTATATGATTGTTAAAGATAGAGTAAAATTTTCAGCGAATTTGAAATCTGCAGAAAATTTAACGATACCTAAAAATGTGATTTTCTTTAAATAATTAATTTTTTAATTATTGTAACTTTTATATTTTTTTCAATACGAATTTGGCTTTCACGATCATTAACAAGATCACACATTCATTTCCTGCACACAAACAATTTTAGCAAAGGGAAACAAAGCAAATAAAAATTTGTGACTGGCATTGTTCATTTTTTTTTGTTGCAAAATTGGGATTGTTAAAATAGATTAAAAATTTCAAGGGATTTAAAATATGTGGAAATTTTACACCAGATCAATACCTTACTTTTGATTTTCTTTAAATAATTTTTCTATTCAACCTTTTTTATTTTTGCAATACAAATATGGGCTCTTTAGACAGTGACAATACAACTTTTTGTCCTTTGGAATAGTCTTTGCTATTGCTTTTTGTTGGTAGGTATTGAATTAACGTTGCACTGGATTAGCACAATGGCTATTGTGATAGTTTTTGGTATGCGTTCAGCCCGATTTTAAAATTTCAATCAAAATATTTTAAAATTAATTTATTGGCTTTTATTTATTGCTAGCCACTTTGAGGCTATCATGATGTTGCCTGTAGTGGCAAACCAAATGTGAATGCGTAGCAATCACTGAAAGTTGGAGAGCTGTGGTCACACCTGACTCCAAATAAAGAACTGTCACTGGCAATGCCGTGCTGTCCATGCAGTGGCTAGTAGTAAATATTATGTGATTTTCAAAATCTTTGCACTTATGTAACAAAGATAATAATTCTCGAATCGCTGAAAAATATGTTTAAAATAATGTTCAAATTTGAAATTTGGGGAGCTATAACTACAATTAGTCTTGATTTACGAACACTGACTTTCTATGTCAAGTTGATCCCTGAAGTTGACACGAATTTTAGGGTTGAATACTTTGGTAATGCTCTTTTAAAGGTAGTAAAGTGATGAAATTTCATATTTAGACTAATACATATTAGATTAATTTAACATTACAGAATCCGATTATGGCATCAAAACATAATGTTTTTACCATTTCCATTAAAAATTTTGTTGGTTGTGCGAAATTTAATCTGAAGATATCCCTTTATCCAACCTTTTTGGATTATAATTTGTAGAGGACACTATTTCCTATTGAATGATACGTCTGAATTTGCTGTCGTATGAATAGTGCTCAAAATAAAGGAGGTAGTTTATTTCTTTTTCCTTGACTACATAGTGGATGAATACAAACCTATTAATCAGAGCATCCCATTTTTGCTCAGACCTTTTACCCATTGGGTATTCTGTAAATTCAAATTAAGTTTAACTCAAATATAATTAGAATTTAACATTTGTAAAATTAACAAAGCTGTAAAAAATACGTTTTAACAGCTATCATATATTTTCTGTTCGATGGTCAGATGTAACAAACAAATCTTTGGGATATTAAATAAATAATCCAGTCATAAAATAGTATCATAAGAATCTTTTTTCCTGTATAGAAAGCGATTTTATATTTCTTATGTAATTTTATTCTTTTGGATTGAAAGAATATATGTGCCAAACTTCATGTTCGCAAAATTAGCCCAAGATTTTTGGCCAGCATGATTGTGTATGAAAAGGATAAAAAATTATTTTTTGTGAAATCTGAAATAATAATTTATAGACTAGCAAAGTGTGCAAAAGTTTTGTCTGTAAACCCCTCGAATAGAGCTTGTAATTTTAGTTGAAAAGAAAATCCCATAATACATAGTATTTTTTAGACTTTGGTAAGGCAGTGTCTTGTTTATAAGTCTCATATCCTTCATTTTTGTTCAGTCTGTTAATTTTTTTCCTTTCAGGAAAAAGAGGAGGATGATATTCTAGCATCACAGACTTCTGGCTATCAAACATTCCCTGGCAATCTTGACGATATCTCTTGACAATCCAGACCTTAGACGGCTGAATTGTACTCACTCAATGAAGTTTGGTCCCTTTGAACGACCATTCCCAATGAACGAAGTCCATTCCCGAAGGCGAATGGACTTCTCCCATTTGCTGTGAACATGTGAAATGTATGCAATTTTACGAGAACTTTGGTGACTTTTGTATCATAATCTTGCCACCCCTTTGATGAAATGGCGTGCTTGGTGTGCATCGCTCAGCTCGAACTGAAGTCAACACGACCATGAGTTAGTTCACTTTCATGAGCTTATGCATATTCTTTTTTGACAAGAATGATGGATTATTAAATGTAAATATTCTTATTTGTAATAAATGAAACGCGCTGAGAGTAAAATCAATGAAGAAGACTGACCACTTATTTAACTACACTAATGAAAGAGTATTTTCTGCATTGTTTCTTTCGCATGCTGTCAACAAAGTAAGTTTTCATTATCTGTCCAAAGGGCTGATATCAGTTGGTCTTACTAGGTGGAAGTAAAAATGCATTTTTTTGGTTTCATGTTTTCTATTAGTCCTGCCTATGTGTGAATTAAGTGTATGGTTTGTGAAGTAAACATGGACTAAATGTATGCTTGTAAGTTATTTTAATTGATGGCTGTCTCCCTATTCAATAAAATAATAAATTGACAAATTGATGAAATCTGATCTTGTAAATTATGCTTTTGAATAAGTTTATTTTGCCTGCTAATGTTCAAAAATTGTTCTGAAAAGCCTCATTTTTATCAGAAAATTGTGCATGTCTTCAAAGTATATTTCTTAAATTTTTACCATGGCGAATATATTCTTTTCAATGCTCTGCACTTGTTATTTTCTCTCAATTTCTTAACGGCGTACTGCAATGTCACATCTGGATAAAGTTGAAATAATATATATATATTTTATTGATTATATTGTAATCCTATGAAGAAAGTTTTGACTACACTCTTGATCTCTGAAAATCATACTGAAATTTGAATAATCTGTAAAATGGTGACCGTTCACTGATAATATTCTGCATCATATTGCCATACCAGCCAATTCTTCCGGATTTTCTGGAAGTATTCCATAAAGCCCCATTTTTTATCCAGTCTTCTGGATGTAAATATATCTTCCTGGTCTTACTTTTCATTGCAATTCTCCCATGAAGCCAAGTTCAACATTTACTTCACGTCGTGACAATCCATGAAGAAACAGTATTGCATACCCGACAACTTCGCAGAAAGTCTTCAAGTGATGCCAATTTCTAATTTTTGGCTCTAAGTCATTTCTACATTGAAAGGAAAGTAGTTGACAGATTGTTGCAAAAACCTTCTTTGGTTCTAATTTTCCAGAAAACCTACAAATTTACTTCTAAACCACTCAAGTTAAAAGTAATTGCTTATTTTTGCATACATTTGGCACCATTTTGAGTAAAATATCGACATGTTGGTTTCATTGAGTTCAAACTACCGCCAAGCATGTAGCGGTTTTAGACAGCAGGATTTTGATTTTCAATTGCTTCCTAAAGCCCAATGCGGTGTTATTGTTGCTAATTTGGCTTTTTTAATTATTATATTTATTTTAAGAATTATTTTTAAACAATTCTCATTTCTGACAACTGCACTTCAGTCTTTATGTCATAACACCCTTCCGGTTGACAGGTAAGCTGTTGGATAGAGTTGGAATTATATCAAGATTTTTTAACATATATTACTGTAATCCCATGAGGAAAATTTTGTCTCTTGCTGTCTGAAAATCATACTTGAATTTGAATAATCTCTAAAAGGGCAGTTATGCTCACTGATGTTGTTCTGCCTCATAATACTACTTCATCTTCTGAAAAGTACACTGCTTCTAAGGTACTGGTCTAAGTAACACTCGTACATAGTGAAAAATTCTGATTTGATTGAGTTTATTAGTGTAAAATATTTCTTTTAAGTAACATGATCTTGGTTTTAATCTGACACATTTGGAACCTGTTGACTTTAATTAAAAAACCTGTTAGAGGTACAAAAACACAATTTTTGTTTAGCTTCACTGAGTAATGAATGAAAAGTGACAGGACTGAATTTTTTAGGCAGATATATGATTTCTATTTTTCATTTTAGTCTGGGCAGAGTATTGTAGACTCAAACTTAATGTTCTAACTTCCTGAAGTTTACGATTCTGTTACAGCTGTGTTCCTCGTATATATTTACATTTGTTAACTATTTAATTTTGCATTTTACCTTATGTATATAAGAATAGGTTTTTCTTTGCATTGTTCTTCGTAACAGTGTCCAAATTCGTAAGAATTGTTAGTTAAGTACAAGGTTTCGTCTGTTAAATGTGGTATGGATGTCTGTTTTGCAAAAATTGTGTTTGTACACTATACCAAAAATATTCTCGCTTGTTTACATTACAATAAAAAATTGGCCAAACCTAGCTTTTACCTTGCGTTGCCCCTTTTATTTCTTAATACATCATTGTAAATTGAATTGAAATAAGTATATATTCTTTGCAGGATGTACATCTTAAGGTTTTCTTTTCATAGAGCCAAAAGTTTTGGTTTTTACAACTCCAATCAACATTAATAAAATCTACTTTTCTTTGTAACATGTATTGGGTCATCCAGAAAGTTCTGCTGGTTTTTTTATATTAAAAATCAACAAAGCAGTACAAAAACTTAAGAAAATGTTGTTTAATCACATAAGCACTATTTTGTTCTATCACTTTTTGCCACCTTTCTGGCTGCTGGAAAATTCCTTAAAAAAAATTCTTCGCTTATTTCTAAAGAAGTTATCGAGGTTCTGTTTGACAGCCTCCAAAGAATTGAACTCCAGGCTGTTCAAAGAATTTTGAAGTTACCTGAAAAGGTGAAAGTCTGATGGGGCAATGTTTGGTAAATATGGGGGGGGGGGTGACACAAAACATCTCAGCTGTACTCAATAAGTCTTTTCTGACATTCAGCGAAATGTATGGCCGATCATTATCATGCTGGAAGACAACACCTCGACGATTGGTCAGTTCTGGCCTCTTTGCTTCGATTTCCGCTTTTAACACTGCCATTTGAGAACAGTATTTTTCATAATTTATTGTAGTCCTACCATAACAACATTACTTTTTTTGGGATGCAGTTCCCCTCTCGATGTTACTTAGGGAGGTTAATTTGGCTTAGCCAATAATATTTTCCTTGTAACATTGCATAGTATCCACTTCACATCTCCAGTAATGAGCCGTTTCAAAAAAGGAGCTTCTTCATTTCGTTTCAGCAAAGAATCGCGTAGAAATTCGAGCAAGCTTATTCTGTTGTGTTAAAGTATGGGGAAGGTTGGTCACAGTATTACATGGTGTACAGTGTCATAAATTATTGTAGTCCTACCATAACAAAACATTACTTTTTTTGGGATGCAGTTCCCCTCTCGATGTTACTTAGGGAGGTTAGTTTGTCTTAGCCAATAATCTTTTCCTTGTAACATTGCATAGTATCCACTTCACATCTCCAGCAATGAGCCGTTTCAAAAAAGATGCTTCTTCATTTCGTTTCAGCAAAGAATCACGTAGAAATTCCAACAAGCTTATTCTGTTGTGTTAAAGTATGGGGAAGGTTGGTCACAGTATTAGATGGTGTACAGTGTCATAAATTATTGTAGTCCTACCATAACAACATTACTTTTTTTGGGATGCAGTTCCCCTCTCGATGTTGCTTAGGAAGGTTAGTTTGGCTTAGCCAATAATCTTTTCCTTGTAACATTGCATAGTATCCACTTCACATCTCCAGTAATGAGCCGTTTCAAAAAAGGAGCTTCTTCATTTCGTTTCAGCAAAGAATCACGTAGAAATTCCAACAAGCTTATTCTGTTGTGTTCAAGTATGGGGAAGGTTGGTCACAGTATTACATGGTGTACAGTGTCATAAATTATTGTTGTCCTACCATAACAACATTACTTTTTTTGGGATGCAGTTCCCCTCTCGATGTTGCTTAGGAAGGTTAGTTTGGCTTAGCCAATAATCTTTTCCTTGTAACATTGCATAGTATCCACTTCACATCTCCAGTAATGAGCCGTTTAAAAAAAGAGCTTCTTCATTTCGTTTCAGCAAAGAATCGCGTAGAAATTCGAGCAAGCTTATTCTGTTGTGTTAAAGTATGGGGAAGGTTGGTCACAGTATTACATGGTGTACAGTGTCACAAAACATTATGGGTGTTATAGATGACCCATTAGGTAGAGGTTGTCAGGTGGTAGAGGAGAGTTCTGTATGCGTTCTATGTGAATGTGACCATTACTCTGCACAACGATTTGAATATCTTGGATACCACTGTATTGAATCCTGGGAACTGTCAAACATTCCGATCAGGTATATGCTGAAATTTATTTCGACAGTCGGTCTTTAGTGGATCAGTAGGGGTCTCAGTACAATAGACTATTAGTCGCAGTGCTGGCACTCTTCGGAGCCACCCCTTTACAAGTCACATTGTCACAATATTAGCTCCAATTTATTTACAATTTTGTCAGCCATCTTGTTTCCATGTGTTTCGGAAGAATTTGCATCATTAGTTACATTTCGGTAAGTAAATCTCTATTTTTCCTTGTTAAAAGTAAAATTTTGTGTTTGAAATTAAATTCTCCTTATTCATATGTAGTATTTATTTTAAAATGAATAATATTTTAGTAGTAAAGCTAATTATGTTTAGGTTCTGTTGAGTTAAAATCAGGGGTGAAAATCTTCCGCGTTTACGCGGATTTCCGCTTTTTTTTTTCTTTTGAGAATTTCCGCATTTTTTCCACTTTTTAAGAATTTCCGTTTTCCCCCCCCCCTTCCGAATTGTTTTTTTCTTTGAATTAAATTATGTCATGGAATTACTGCCAAAGAATAAATGTAAAAAAAAAAAAACAATGAGGAAAATGTGTCCTTATTTCAGGTAGTAGATTCTTCCGACTTTTCGTAAATTTTGAAAAAATGACCGATTTTTATCATTTTTTACAAAAAAAATCATATTTTTGCCCTTATCAGCTTTTTTTACGTTTATAGAAGACAAATAAGTCTTGCTAATTCCTTTTTGAAAAGAATCCTTTGTGAGAAGCTTATTAGTTTAATGGTAAACCTGGAGAACTTGGATTTTGAACTAGTTAGCGTACGTTGTTGCATATTTCGTAGGTAAAGCTACGGTTTCCTAAAAAAGCGGAGCTGTTATCTAAAGGCCGTGAAACGTCATGATGCGGCGGAAAAGGTATAAATGAAATATTTTAAGTTGATTAGCTTTTAATGTGATTTTTCTTTCAACTAGAAAATAAGGTGCTTTGTTATTTCGTCTTTCATGGCAACCTCGGCAAGCGGAAAGTTTAAATTTTCATTTTGAATATTCTAGAAATTACTTTCAAAATCCGTTAAAACTTCTTTCTTTGGCGACTTTAGAAGTACGCCAAGGCGGTGGCCATCGTTTTAAACATAGACTGCAACTATTTTCAAAATGATGCTTCTTTTAAGGGCAATATTTATGATTGTTTTAATAAGTTAACTTTTTTTTTTGTTTCTTGGATAATAAGAGTTATTAATTTTGAGTTTATTTGATTCAAATAGAAAATAAGAATATTTACGGAAAAATAATAGAGATTTAAAAAAAAAGTTATTTTATAGTCGAAAATAGGTTGTAAATTTAAACTGAACTAAGAAATATTTTTCCTACCACATGGTTTCAGCTTCAGTCTACGTTTATAGCTGCGCCAACGACCTGCCCTTGGCGCTCTTAGGCCCGGTGCACACATCCGGTTTTTCAACATGCGGCGCCGCTGCCGCAACGCAAGTGCGGTCTGAGATACATTAAATCCAATGCAGCAGTGCGTACATGCCTCCAGCGCCGCTGGGGCGACGCACGTCCAACTTGCGTGCAATTTGTACCGCAGTTCCCCGCGGCGCCGTTCGGAAGTACCTTGTTTTCATAAACAAATAGATTATAAATAATAATTATTAAATGGTTGTGTCCAGTAACGTCTATTTTGTTTCAAAATATACTTTTTTTTACGCCAAGTAAGCGAATTAACACGTTTTCTTCGATAGAATATTTATCGCAAATGGCGCGAAATGAGTTCGTGTGTCATTTCACGGTTATGTGTGCACAGTTGGGCTTCGGTGCCGCAGTGGCGCCGCACGTTGAAAAACCGGAAGTGTACCGGGCCTTAAGTCGCCAAGGAAAGAATTATTTCGAATGAACCAGTGAAATCAAACGACAGTTTAACGGAATTTGAAAGATTTTTCTGGAATATTCGAAATGAAATTTTAAAAATTTTCCACTTGACCTGGTTGTATTAAAATCCGCAATAACCGTTATACATATGGGTTACCTTAACCTGTAATTACTCGCTACTAGAAGTGCGCCAAGACCATTGCCATTTCTATAAACCAAGACTGAAGCTGTACCATTTTTATTTTTGGTATCTAATTATTTTTTTAATATAAAATTTATGCTATTTAATAAAAATAGTATATATTTGATTTATTCTTTTGTAACAGCATTTTGATTTCCTGTTAATTTCATTTTTGGTACCAAGGTTTTTGAAAAATTGCAACTCTTAAGAAAATCTTACTATTGGTGAGGTGTTCAAAAATATTCATAAAAATAACATTTTCAACTTCATCCAACTTATTTATACTGTTTATAGTTGCCTAGATATTTTTTCTCTTTTACAAAATTTGAGTTTGCACGTAAGATGCCCACTACTACTTTTCCAAAGACAAATTTCATTGTTTATAGGGTTTTTATCAGACTAAAAATTTGCCTACCCCCTCAGAAAATAAATTTCTGGCTGCACCACTGTTCTGTACACACATTAGTACACAAATATAGTAATCTTATTCAGCTATTTTTGTACTTCCAAATAACGCTGCATATATTTTCCTCTTTTTTACATTTTGACTGTTTTCACCCCTGGTTAAAATGGATGATCTAAATTCACATTATGTAGTCATAAAAATTTTCTGTTACAAGATATGTCATATAGGGTTCAGTGTTACAGAATGAAATGGGACACACTGTTACATACATATAAATTTCATTACTCATAGCTCTACATTTTTCATTCAAAGGTTTTTAATTATAAACATGAATGCTAACAAAAATTAATAAGTTTATTTTTCCAAAAACTCTTTCTCCATATAAGTTTGCATATCTTTTAAAGTAATGTTTACAATCTTTCTTTACTTTAGCAGTTTTCTTTTGTTAATTCATTCCAAACATTCACAGGCTAACGAAATTATGTCTGCTGAAGTAAGGTCTTTCCCTAAAGCCCCACTGCGAAAAACTGCACGAAAGTTGGAAGATTCACCATTTTTGCCATCAGACATTGCTGCATATTCTGATCCCTTAGCAATTAACAATGGTGATTATGTTATAGTTGAAGAAGAACACCTTCAAAAACATAAAATTCACTCTATTGGGGATGTGAATCAAAACAATGTTGATTTTGAAGTGCACATCAAAATAATTTTTCCATCATGTAAATTTTGCAGAAATGCTGGTTTTTCCTATGGATTTAACTTTCTATCAAAATCTAAAATAAGTAAACATTTCTTTAATCTTACTGTATCATCTCTAACTGTAAGCTTCAATCATTGCTATTGTTTTGTTTTCTCAACTGTTGTTGTTGTCGTGCGGTCCATATATGGCCCAATTGAGGATGCCATTGGCCCGGAGGGTTGGACTTCTTCATACATGACACATCCGTTTTACAGGAAGGTCCCTTTCACACATCCATTCACTCACACATATCGTAATTTAGATCCCAATCAAAGGCCGATAACCCCCTGATCAGGTACCCCCAGAGGTATTGATTTGGTATGGGAACATGGGGGACTTTGTCACCACGACCTATTTAACGTGCCCCAGCCACCATTAGCGAACACGGCGTTCTATAGCCAGATCTAAGCGCCGATCTCGCAACCATCAGAATTGCAGGCTCCGCTGAGGACAGAACCGACAACCTTTCCGATGCGAGCCCGACGCTCTACTGACTGAGCTACCGCGGCTCTTCTCAACGTTGTAGGCCATAACAATAAAGATTGTTACCAAATTTTATTATTTCTCTATATTTTCCCTCACATTTAAAGCTGTTCAATTATATGTAAACTAATCAAATGTGGTATTTTATTTTAAGCCTACTTAAGGAATCATTAGATATCTGTATGTTTCAATTAAAATGAATTAAAAAAAAAGCCTATTCTTTATATCAACTGTTGCTACAGTAACGTAACACTGTACCCCGACAGTGGATGATCAGTGTTACAATGTACATCGCTTCCAAAAACACTAAATATTGGAAATTAATATTACCCTTTTTTAATTTTAATGATATGTATGTAAGAAATCAAAGATAATTTTAAGGGCTTTGTTGGATTCTTATAGATGCATATCATGATGGCAGAGCTGGAAATAAAAAATAAGTAACACTGTGCCCCACCTTCCCCTACAAATTATAATGAACTGTACTTTTTGGAATATTTAGTCTGTGATAGTTCATGAACTGTGTAATGTGGATTTCAGCTATGGCATCTTTTAATATGTCCTCATTTACAGAGGATGGTCGCCCAAAGCTGGCATCATCTTCGAGGCTGAAATTCTCGCGGTTAAATTTATCAAATCATCTTCGAACTATGTCATTAAAAAACAGCACTTTTTCCATATACGGCACACATTTTACGAGCAAACTGACTAGCATTTTTTCCTTTCTTTAAATAAAAGAGCACAATATGTCCTAAATGAACTTTTGATTCTCTATTCGCTGCAATGCAGTGATATAAAAATTATGCCACTACACAAGCTAGAATTATGCAGTGAA
Source organism: Metellina segmentata (assembly GCA_947359465.1). Lineage (NCBI taxonomy): Eukaryota > Metazoa > Arthropoda > Arachnida > Araneae > Tetragnathidae > Metellina > Metellina segmentata. The sequence continues at coordinate 102,757,142 of OX375881.1, forward strand.
AGCAGAAAAGACCAAATGTACACATCTGCTTATCAGCGGTAACAAAATAATAACTAAGCTGTCTTCGATTTAAAAAACCCCAGAACTTTCCGGATATCCCAATACTTTGTTTATTACAACCGGAATGTATGCTTTTAAAGCGAAACCGGAGTTCTAATTTTCTATATTCTGGTTTTTTTCCCAGAAAATTACACTGTTTCATATTTTATTAAGATATTTTATTATTTATGACATTTCATTTTAAAATTTCTTTTATCAAAGTATATTTCTGTCATCAACAGATATTTTATGAGTAATTTTATTCACATTCATGTATATAAACCTTTTAAGTAAATGCTTGATGATATGATAAACACATCTATCCATTTTGTTAGTTACACTTAATGTGTGGCATACAATGTCTTGATAACTTTATGGCGTTTTTTGGATAATGTTATTCTTTTGTCATTTTTCCAAGGAGAAAATTAAACTAAAATTTGTACTTAGATTTATCCATATTGCCATGTACTATAATCTATATTTTTGTATTTGGGACAGGATATAATTAATTTTGTGTTAAAAACAATCACCAAAAACCTCATTGGGGGTAGATTTGTATTCATATCTGTAATTTATATTTTGGTTTGATTTAGTCTATATTGCTATTACGTTTTCAAAAAGCATTTTTATGAAACCATCTTAACTTTTGTAGCCAAAATTGACACACTAAATCAACCAATTTCAACAACAAATACATAATAATTCCGGAAATTCAAAACGTCGACCAAAGGTTTCTCAAATCGATTTGCAACATTACATTTTCTCATTGTTTTACACTCGTCATTACTTAATAGCCTTTGTGAGGTCATGTGGAGTGCCATGAAAAGCATATGCTATTTAGCAAAACTCATAACTGCTATACTTTAACAGTGGATTTATGAGTTTTGCAAATTAGAATGACAAAATTTAATGTATATTTTAATTAGGATTGAATATTAACACACACCACACAAACTCCATGTATGTCTTTTGTGCAATTCCTATCGACTAGTGAGGTATTCAAAAACATAAGTCGATCACATTTTGACTTTGATACAAGCTGAATTAACACTTTCTATGTTTAGCCCTATGCATCTATTAGCAATAAGGTGCACAAAACATTCCTACCAAATGTACTGAAAGGATTTCTCCATTAGTTCGTATAGTTTTCAAACATGGTTGTAAGTGTCTATATTAATATTTTTTTACACATCAGTGGCCCAGCAACATATTTCATATGTAGTAGCATTGCGATTCTGTATATGTATCTATCTATCTATATATCAATGTGCAGATCATCCAGCAGTGTGATTTCCCGATATCAAAATATTAAGTTATTGTATCAGTCTTACATTTTAGTTCCCATGATTGATAATTGAGTTTTTAGGAAACTCGGTATTATGAGGGAATGTAAATAAATGTATTATATCTTATTCTGTTCTGAAAATTCCAAGGGCAACACCACGTAATTCTAAACCACATCACTTTCGTATGATGAGGTTAAACCTGAGCTGGCTATACTCTCCAAGCTTCCACACAACGCCAACGTGAATACATTTGAGTCCACTAAAGAATTAACGTGCAATAGCCCCCTTGTACACGACGTTCTTTGGTTGGACTTGAACTCGCAACCATCCGTCATCCATGAAAGATTTGCCGAGTTGTAGGATATTAAACTCTCGACCTATCATAGTGACACAAACAAGCGCCATCTGTTGAGCGTAGTCACAAATTAGCCAGTTGTGAAATGTACTCTCAGAAAATAAGTTGTCTTGTTCAGATGTAGATGTAATATATATTTGTAAATAAACATATTTAGTCTTTCGGATGTTATGGTGTTGCGCCCTTCTTCCAGTTTTATGATGTTCCCATAGTTAGCTCTTTATTGAGGGGTGGTATAAAAATTTCTTTAAATTTAAAGTCGTTTTAGAGTGTGTTCCCAAGAGACTAGATTTAGAGTATACCAAAAGACAAGTTATTTTGAAGTTATCACTTACGGTTTTAGTTACTAGTTTTAGATTGTTTTCCACGCATACACATCTAGTGATTTATTTTGGACTATTACCTAGAGACTTTGGAGTACGACGTTAATTACAATACCTTCCTTCTAGAGACTTTTGGAGTGTGGTTCATTATCTATTGGTTTAACTGATTGATCAGAGTATTCTCACCCACTATATTAACCCGGACTCACGCAAATGCCCTGTCATTAGATGTTGCAACGTCAAACGATGGTATAAAATTGCCCAAACAATCTTTCACTGAGCAGTCACGTGACTACTAGTCGACATCTGCGTCACACTTTCTGAAGCTCCCCTCAATAGACGTACTCTGTCTACTTATATTTCACATCTATGCATAGAACATTCCCTGTTAATTTTGCTGAGTTCCCCAGCACTTGAGCTGAAAACCCACTCCAAGTTCTCTCACCCCGACTACATGGGGACATTTGAAACCACGGCAGATTTAACGTGCTCCAATCCATATCTTCACGACGGTCTTTGGTTGGATAGAATTTAGAACTAGCAACCCTCCGGCTGCTATTCCGATACTCTACCAATCAGGCTGCAGCAGCCACACGCTCATTCTTTGTTTAAAGTGTGATTGGAATATCAATTCAATATGCTCAAAGAAGACGAGTCGGTTTGGAGTTATAGAATATTTTTATTACTTCTCCAATAAATATTTGATGTTCTGTTGTCTAGGAGCAATTCCAAATGAACCAGCTGGAGCAGTACGTGTAGACATCCGGCCTTCAAAACTCTACGAATGCTCCCCTCGTGTCCGCAGGAATTTTGACATATTTATAGAAAGGAGGGTGGGCGAACACGAGGAGGGCACCCGCAGAGCTCTTCTGGTCCAGGATGGCTATCGTTGCTCAACAGGTCTTGTAGTTCAGTTGTTGGCATGCTCAAAGACGACGAGTCTGTTTGGTGTTACATAATTTTTTTTTTCTTCTCCAATAAGTATTTGATGTTCTGTTGCCTAGAAGCAACTCCAAATGAACCAGCTGGAGCAGTACGTGTAGACATCCGGCCTTCTAAACTCTACGAATGCTCCCCTCGTGTCCGCAGGAATTTTGACATATTTATAGAAAGGAGGGTGGGCGAACACGAGGAGGGCACCCGCAGAGCTCTTCTGGTCCAGGATGGCTATCGTTGCTCAACAGGTCTTGTAGTTCAGTTGTTGGCATGCTCAAAGACGACGAGTCTGTTTGGTGTTATATAATATTTTTTTTCTTCTCCAATAAGTATTTGATGTTCTGTTGCCTAGAAGCAAATCCAAATGAACCAGCTAGAGCAGTACGTGTAGACATCCGGCCTTCTAAACTCTACGAATGCTCCCCTCGTGTCCGCAGGAATTTTGACATATTTATAGAAAGGAGGGTGGGCGAACACGAGGAGAGCACCCGCAGAGCTCTTCTGGTCCAGGATGGCTATCGTTGCTCAACTGGTATTGAAGTTCAGCTGTTGGTATCCCTAAAAGAAAGCAAAGATACATAAGTTACATCAACGTGGAAAAAACAGTTTGGTTTTAACTTTTCATTACTTCGGTAGAATTCATTGATCCTTGAAAGTCATTAAAAGTACTTCAAAAATACCGAAATTCTGTTTAGTTCTTGAATTCTTAAATTAATCATTGATACTAAAATGTAGTGTTTTTAACTTGTTTAGATTACACTGGTAATATTTTTATCTTTCATTTCAATTTCCTCTATTTTATTTTTCTCTCTGGAAAATGAAAGCTAGCCGTTAACAAAATGAGGTTCCTTAAACTTTGCTAGAAGTTCTTTATTGTTGGTGGGTAGCCTTTTGAGTAATAATATTGTCGAAAGACCCATATTCGGCTAAGCTGCGCCCAACAAACCAATGAAAAACGTCAAATTATAGCCATACACATACATAGAAATTATTACAAAAAGCATATGATTGTTATAATATGGATACATTAGGTATAAATGAATCATATAAACGCTTAATTACATGCGTAATGGATGAGATGGATTGCACAACGCGCTAACTTAGATTGCGGGAAACACCACGTTGTTAAAAAAAAAGCTATTTACTTAAAAAGTATTCAAATTTATACTGACAAAACACTAAAATATTAATAAATAATCATTCTAGAACACGAAATGGAACATGTATAAGCAATAAATTCTTTTAGATTTAATATACACACGTTTTTCTCGAACACACAAAAGGTTCCCATGTTGTCTACGGGAGTTTGGAAAAGACCGCCTCGGGGGGTAGAAAAGGTATCTAAGCCAATCAGAAAGTGTTTCCCGTATGTCGCCACTCTTATTATATAGGCACTCTAATTGTAACAGTGGGAACTCTGTCCTTATTCAGCCTTCTTTAAAGTTTGCTAGCGACTAGATATCTCAACTATTAATGACAGGTCAGTGTTAGGAACGACTCGATACTTCGTGACAATCACCGGGAGAGAATTAAATATTTAGATGCCCCTTCGAGGCTTCGCAACAATATTCGATCAATGACGCTAACTAAATTGAAATAGTTTTAATTGTGCAGCTGTTTAAAGAGATTACTCTGTAAGGATAAAACGGTCTTGGTAGATATGATTTCAGAGAAGACTACAACAGAAATGTCCCAATATGGCAAAAATGAACTAAGAGTTCAAATCGTGTTTCCGGAAATTATCTTCTGCCGTTTTGGTCAGAATAGTAAAGGGCTACTGCAATATGTTAAGTGAATATGCGATGTGTTATTTGCGTCTGAGCAGAAAAGCAAATTAGTTAAGAGGTATTTAATATAATTTTATTTTTTCACCATTAAATTTTTATTTCACATTATTGTATTCGAAAGATATTAAAAAAAAATCAAAATCCAAAGACTGAGAAGAGGGGAAGAGTGGCAAGCTACTACCATATCGGGCACCATTTATCTGATGTTCTATAGCAGAAAAATAAGGGATTTACTTATAGATTTCTACTGGTGCCATTGCGAAGTTTTATATAAAAATTAAACTTTATTTACATTATTGTATTGTAGCACGCGATCAAACATTTCTTGTACACATTTGAGATATACTCAATTGATAGAATAAAAGTTAATTTTATAAAACAAATTAAGAAATAAATTCATCAAGATGCGCTTACCATCTCACAATTGAAAAGAGCCTGAACTTCCTTTTCGAATTGCTCTTCTTAATACTGTAAAAAAATTCATGTGTGAGAAATTAGCTAATTTAAAGTACATAAAGTAATACAGAGTACTAATTACTACGCTCATGACTTTAATGCAATAGCGACCGTCTGTAGTGATAAGAGAAGCAAATTACTCAGAGGGATTCAGTGTATTTCAAGCTTTCAATCTGGTCCTCTAACCATGAACTATTATGTTGGTACTTTAAAACTGCTTATTTCAAGCTTTCTGATCCAGTTAAAAATTTAATGTTGTATACAAATTCAATTCAACAAAAAAGGAATTATATTGAAGGATGAATTTTGTAGACAGATTATTCGAAATTCCCTCTTTAAATTGAACATATTGTAGGGTCCACCAAATTAAACTTTTTTTTTGTCACAAAGAATGTATGTCTGTAATTGTGTAAGGTGCAAGAGGAAGCTGTTTGGGATGTTTGCAAATAATTTTCCTATCAATTTTGGCGTTCGTAAGACACATTTGTTCATGATAGAGCATGACAAATTTTACATGGATCCGACAAAGGAAACTGAAGAGTTGATCAAAGATGGTAACACTAAACGCTTTCCTAATATGCGAGTACCAAGCCATAAAATGTCTAAATGTTTACACAGCAAAATGGTGGAACTAGAATTTTTCATGCAAGCGGGCATGATGAAAGTTGGCCAATTTCGAGCACTCCAGAAATGAAAGACACTCTATAATACAAGGCGGAGAGAAGTCAATGCAAATAAAATTATTCACTCCACATTTTGGGAGTGCTCAAATTTCTTTGCCAACTCACACCATACCCGTTGGCATGAAATGTTCCGGTTTCCCACAGCTTGCAGTGCTAACTTGAAATGCTTCATGATTAGGCACTTGTCTCTTGGGGAAGTGTACTTAGTGTAACCTTTGAGCAATTCTTCTGTTTCCATTGGAAGACCCTTAGGTTAGATGCACTCTAGCCACCTCGAAATACATGTAATGCTTGTACAAATTCCGCATAGCAAATAACAAAACTAAAAACATATTAGGTGGTAAACAGTTGCCAGATATACTCTTCGACAAAAAATCTTTATTTTGGAGCATCCTAAAAAATTGTTGATTAAAGTTTGGACAGGGACTTTTGAATTACCTCGAAGACATTAAGAAAACTACCATATTGAGCTGAAACACAGCAAATGTTTATTAATATACATTAGTACTTTTAAACTGAATGTTGTGTACTTTTTATGGATAGAACCATAGAAGTTAACATACATTCTTGCTTATCAAATTTAATATTAATCCTTCTTTCATATATGAATTTTATGGATGTGAATATTCTACATTTTTAAAGACAAATACACCATTAAAATCCAACTATTTCATAAAGATAGCTTACCTTGCTCTTGAAGATCAATTGAAGAATTAGGTAATGCAGATCGCACCAAGACACTTTCTGATGAGAGCTTCGAAGTTTGAGGAATTATTTCCATATCGGCAATTCCAGTGTGTTTTTTCTCTGCGGCTCTAACCCTCCTCATCTTCTCACCTTCGATTCTAAGGTTTTCCATTTCATCCATCTAAATCACAAAGGTATAATTGAAGTTCGTTATCGTAAATAGTTTGGGTTGAGACAAACAGGCTTTATTAACTGACTATCCACTGTACCCTCGACATTTTGTTTGGGTGGTCATTCTCCCCTCGTACACCGCTCTTGCATTGTTGAATGGTATGTTAACCATTGTGCTGTCATGCACAATCGGAGAATAGGGTTTAAAAGGGGATTTCGACTCTGACTTGGAGAAGACAGGAACCCAGAGAGGGTAGCCGAGGCAGTTTGTATAAGAAAGATAATTTTTTTTCGTGCCAACAAAAAAAATTGATTATTACATTACTGTCCACCAGTCACCTATGATATCCTTTGTGTGCCATTTTTCATTCATATAAGAGCAAATTTAAAAAGAAATAGATAAGAAATATCCCATCAATTGACGTTATGGGTGCCTTTCAGATATAAAGGAATGAATGAATATGGGACGAATCACTGAACAAAAAATGGGAAATTATATTTTCTTTCTCATAAGATTTATTTTTTATTCGACAGCTTGATATTCATTTTTTGAAATTGAAGTAATTGTGCGAAGTCAGATAGAATTTTCCATTCATATTAGATGAAATTAATAAAGAAATAAATTATATAAATGTCTCATCATTTGGCATAAAAACTCAAACTATCACAACATTATCATATTAGAAACAGAAAACAGCAATTTGTAGTATTACGCAAACTGCTTGATATAAAAAATTTTATTACGAAAAGTAAGAATATGTAAGCACCAAATTCTTCAATATATTTTGAGTTTTTTAAATAATATTGTTTGCATAGCAAATTTTATAGTCTAATAATTTGATTTTAAAAACTCCAAACCCAGGTAGCAAGAAAGGAAGAAAATAAGGCGTATTTAGATAAAAATTATTTAAACATGAAACATATTTGGTTAAAAATAACAATGGAAATTTATGGAACTTTTAGTGTTTGAATTGTATGTGCACAGAAAAGTTGACATACTTTTTATTAGAATTATAAAATATTTTACCTCCAAAATAGATTCTTTCAATTCTTCCACAAACTTTGAACTGTCATGTTCATTTCTTGCATTGAAAGTTATCATTACTTTATCATCAGCTCTTTGACTGAGACGAATGCCATGTGGATTATCTATAGAACAATAAACCATTGTTAGAATAAATTTATAATATACAGATTTAACTTTATTAGTTTTGTTGAATACATATTTTGTTGAATGCAAAATTTTCATCTTGTAATAATTCACAAATTTATATACAAACTATTTATAATTGGTCGTATTCTATCAATGCTTGTTTCAACTCAAACTCAAAATCACAATTCTAACTATTACATTTGGCATAAAATTTTTTTCACAATCTTACAATAAATTTTCAAATTTCAGTTCTGTGCAAAAAATATTATATTTTTCAATTCTTAAATCCAAAATTTCTAGATCATGAATAATCTAGGTCTCATTGGTATGTTAATAATTGTCAATACCAAATGAATTCATATATATCTGTAAACATAATTCACTAATAATACTTACACGGAGCTTCAAACAATGTAATACTCATGCCACATAAAGGAAAAGATTGCCTGTATTTATAAGTACCATCGCTTTTCTTTTTAGTAACCTAATCAGAAAAAAAAATGTTTTAATTATTAAAATGGAAAGGTAATTGATAAAACCACATATTTTTATACTTACATCTTCATATAGTTGAAATTTTCTTTCAATGATAGTATAAAGCTATGTTACTCATTCTACAAACACAGTTTTGAACAAAACCAATGTGTCTCATTCTCTAATTTAGTATCAACATTTAAGATTGTTCTTTTTATATTTTCTCAAGAAAAAATGATCACACGCTACACAAGTATTGCCTGTCTTACTGTAGAAACAGGACACCCTTATCCCAAAGAGAATTCTTGAAACATTCTAGTTGGTCATATTACACTTAGCTACTGTTGGTCACCTGCTTCAGGCTAGTGTTGGTCAAGATTCTAAGAAAGTCCATCCTAACCCCATGTCCTTTTCTCCAGTGGTGTATTATAACAAGAATATATCCTGAACAGGAAGGAGATCCTCTGATGTTTTGTTTCGTGCTCTCAAGGTTATTGTGTCATAAAAGTACACATGATTGTCAGAGGAAAAAATAAAAGGAAAGTTACTTTATTAACTGGCTTAATGTAAACAAACTATTTTCAAAAGCCCTCTCAAAACATATAATCCATATTTTTAGAGTGACCTTCAATACACGCAATTGTGTTTAAAGCAGTTCTTGAGGTAAACTGCATGAAAATTTGCACTCTATTTGTAAAATAAGTTGATAAAATAATTTGTTGTCATAAATGTATGACAAAGTTACCATTAATAAATCGTTGAACAGAAAAACTTCTCTTTCATGGACACCTCGTCGATCTTTTTTTCTGACGCCATGAACTTCATTCAAACGATAGTTGGAAACTAAGCGCCTGTGAGGTAAGGCAAGGTTCTACAAAGAATTAAACAAACATAATTATAGCAATGGAAAACACAAAAATTTAAACTAAGTACTTAAACAAAGAAAACTTAAACTAAAATAGTATTTAAAACTAAGTCATAATAAAGATTTTATTAACGTTTCATATCTTTTTACTTGCATGAACATATTAGATACTAATTTGTTGCAAGATTGTTCTTTACAAATGTTCTACCTTTAAAGCCTCTAGAAGTGTCCAATATACATTTTTATAAGATCCGATAAATAGGTAACATTTAATTTACTTGGTTTAGAGAAGATACTTACAGGCTTTTTCGCAACAATAGTTTGTTGAACTTTGAAAACTTCAGTTACGTTGTCTGATCCCATTTTGAATTCATTTGTTTTGATCCTTTCATAAATGCCAATCAACATATCGCGATCCAAATCGTGACCATCATCAATAGCTATTAAAATGTAGAACAATAGATTAATATAAATTCAAAATATTCATCAAAATACATCCTACCCAGATGTATTTAAACACACAAAAAGTTTACAGAGGCAGGTGCTCACAGAGGCAGGTACTCACATCGAAGATTACGGACAAACTCCTCCATTTTCATCCTTCGATCGGCTTTCATGTTGCGTGTGTGGAGGTCAGTATTTAGCATCATGATGGCGAATGCTAGCACAAATACAGTCTCAGGGTTGTGCAATTTGGAAGCTACATCGGGGTTGCAGGCAAGGTAGCGATGGCTGAAGACTTCCACTAGTTTTTCAATTTTTTGTGCTTCTCCCTAAAAGTACATATAAAAACATTCACCAATACTTATAAATATACAAGTATGATTGGACATGTTAATGAAAAAATCTTTACTTTCCAGAAATAATTATTTTATTTTAAGGAAAAATTTAAGTGTGCATAATGTAAATTTATGAAGTAATGGAACTTTATTAATACATGTGTGTTGTCTTAAACTATTCTTGTTTTGATCGTATTGTGTTTTAAAGCATGTGTGGTAGAGAACTTCAATTAATTTAATTATCATAGTAGTTTGTGAAAGCAATAGAATTATCAATGGAATAGTTTTTGTTGTGTTGAAATTATCTGCAACTTCTAGAAATGTAATTTAATACTTCATTTACGAGTTTCATTAAATGAATTTTTCCTTAATACTTACAGGCATCCTAAAATAGGTCTGAAACTTTCGGAGAGCAACATCAACTTCCATGTGTGCGAAGTCCAGATCTTCCCCAAAATATCTGTGGAAAGCAAATAGAATTAAGATTAAAAATAAAGAATATACTGATATTTTAAAACATAGTAAAACCATGAAACGCAATAAAAATTGCTCCAAGATTTCTTCGAATATTACTAGAAATACTTCAAAAGTTCAAAAATAGAAATCTTCTGTAACATAAAATTTATGTATAGTTCGAATTTTTAAAAGCAGTGGGAAATAAGTGTTATAAAAGTAAAATTTAAATAATTTTATTTAATAATGAATTTAAAATTAATCAATATTTGAATTCTAAGGAGAATACTAACAATTTTTGAAAAAGTAGTTTTAAATCATAATTATTACTTCGAATTTGTACTTCGAATTTGGACCATTTTGACAACAAACTGTTCTTAAAAGTCATGTATTTTTACGTTTCAAATATACTTATTCACAAATTCAATTTCAACCATTAAACATTATTACTTTTAATGAATTAACCTATAGACTACGGATGGTAAACCAGTTGTAACTTTATTCTACCAAGAAAGAATTTAAAGAACGGGCAGTACATCAGTTGTAACTTGAAAGTTATAAGAATCGCAACAAGAAATAATCGCTCTTCTGATATCTATAGCCGTAGTAGAAAGGTTAATTTCAGCGATTTTCAACTTTTTTCATAACAAGGTATACAAACTAATTATTAAATTCTATGTGATACCAAAAAAGTGATGACCTATCCCTTTTACTCCAAAGCGGCCTTTCAAAAAAAAATCTTATTAAAAATAATTAATCGTAATTTGTAATAAAAAGTAAAGGGAATTTTTTTTTTTTGGGGGGGGGGGGGTTGAAATTAAATTATTTGTGAGCACACTTATCGAAAGCTGAAAACCAAACTTTTGAAACGAAGTAAATCTTGATTAATTTAAACTGCCTCTTATTCGTGAGCACACTTATAATCAAAAGCTCGTATTCAAACACACCTTTGAAATAAAATAAATCTTGCACAATTTAAAAAATCTCTTCCCCAGGTGCTGAATTGTATGCAATGTTCTGCAACACAACTCCAGGCAATTGCAATTGTTTAGCATGCATTGTGTCATTGACATAAAATATGTGGTATGTATAAAGTTTTTGTGGTATTTATCGTGGTTTACTGAGGTTATTTCGTAGAAAATGAAGAAATATGTGGCAAGAAGCCGGCATTCAATGCAGAATATCATGAATTATAACGAAAAAAATCGACCAAAATTTTGATAGAATTATAGAAAAATTGATTTGTAAAGACTTTGTTCTACGTTTAGTTTTAAGCACTTTCTGCTCCCGGGTTCACTTCATCCGAAAGGCATACCAGTGACATTTTTGGGGAGCAGATGCTATCTACTAGCTTCAATTACGTGTACTCAGAACAAACACTTACCCTAATACAGCCATGTTGAATGAGTTTTGTAGGTTCCCTAAGTATTCGCCAATCATTTGTTTACTCAGTCCTGGCCGTGAGAGTAAAAACCTAGCAACCGCTTTAGGAGATGCCTCCAGGTAACCCCGCTGGATTAGGAAGCGAATACCTCTTTCAGGTTTCTTGTTAAACATGTTGAGACCAACCCTGTATTGCCGCTTCCGACGAATTTCATTTAACTGTAAGAGAAAAAAGACAAATTAAATATTGGTTAAAAACAAAAGTACCGAGGGAAAAAAAATGTAAAATTCCAGATGATGGACTGAGAGAGACAAATAAATGCGTTACCGAAGAACATTGACTAGTTGTACTTTTTATCCAAGCTCTGTTTTATCAAATGTTTGTGTAATGAAAGCTGCATTGGACACATAATTAAAAGTAAAGTTTTAAGTATGAGTATTAACCAGAGAAAATGGCTTTTCAAAGCAGATCGTTTTAGATTTTTAAAGATTTTAAAGGTATGTAATATTTTACATAATAATGATGAAAAGACTGGCAAAAGTTTCGTTTAATTTTACACCTCTTAGAAACATCTCTATAATGAAGTTATTTTTTTGCTCTTGTTTTTTGGTATTATAGACAATTGCTTTTTTGGTAGGTTGTGCGTTTTTCACAAACCCATCTAAAAGATCGGAATACATTCATTATGTAAAATTGAGCATGCATTTGGAAATTTACAATCCGTACTAAACTATTAAAATGCAAAGAATTATAAATTTTTGGGAGAAAGGTTTTACAAAAATTACATCAATATAGTATTTCCTATATACTTACTGAACACAAATTAATGTTTTCATTCTCCTGCGGCTTTGATTGTTCATCTACACACTGGAGGTCTACTTGGCCATTAGGATCAACGTTTTGGGTGGTTTGTCCATCTTTCTCCTGGCTATGACCATCATATTGTCCGGTGATTACTTTTACATAGTCAGTCTCCTTTTCCACTTGTTCGATGATCACTTCTACTTGGTGAGTTTGTTCAATAGCTTGTCTCGTGACTTCATTCTCTTTATCAACTGTAATGTGTCCTGGAGCTATGTCAGTCAGACTACGTTCTTCTCCGGTTGGTCCTTTTGCCTTCACTGCAACTCCGGTCTGTTCCCCCTTAACCCTGAAATAGAGGGACAAAACACTTGAGCAACCGATGCAAAAATATATTCAGAGCCACAATATCTTGTTACATTTTATAAAACTTAGATCTATTATACATTATTTTTGTAAAACAAAGTCTAAAACTAACATGTTTTAGTTATCACGTAAATTTAAAACTTTTTGATTCAAATACATAAGCTTAACTATAGTTTCTACTTGTAAATGAGCTCAGAAACTCTCAAGACTTCCTTTCTAATAAAATACGTCAGTCGTTTTTCTTTTATAACCAGCACTCACAAATATTTATTATAGATTACACAGTTTTCAAAAAATATTTAGTCAAATACTAAGCTTGAGTTTCTATTTGTGCGTTGAATCCAGGAACTCACCTAAGGCTTCTCATGAAATTGAAACCTCGGTTTTTCAAAGTTCGAAAATAGGACATGATTTCCAAAGGAATCACTAATCTCCGACGAAGAAATTACTTCAGAAAATCTGATCGTTTAAAAAATTATAGTAATGATCGCAAGAAAACTTTTAAGACGCTAACTTGAGAATCAAAAAGCAGAGTATGAATTAAAAGTAAAAATCGAACGATAAAGTGAAAGGCCATTGTTGTAACAACAACATTGCGCAACAATTCGAGTTTTCTTGTATTTTTACAATATATTGTTGAGATTTACACTGTTAGGTGTCGTAAGATCTCCATGGCTAGCTGTAACCGAAGAGGGGTGAGTGGGCGTGAATAATTAAAACGTTTATGCGTAAAATTTGAAATCATTTGAGGTATTTTCTGCAATTACGCTTTTTCTTGGTGACAGAATTAGATAAGCTTGAAATCAGAGTTAAAACTATTTTTCAACTATCCTTGATCCACTGTTTGAATTCAAAAGTTAAAGGTCTGAATGCAGGAAGAACGTAAATCATTCACGTAATAGAGTTGACACTTGAAAGCGACTACAAAATATTAGAATCTTTCGATAACGTTTAATACATAACGCGTTCAATCATAGGTAATAGATCTGGGCGAGTTCAATATAATTAAAAAAAAAAAAGACCAAGTGCTGATTGTCAGTCTTTTAAAATGCTACTGAAAAATAATTATTTAATGTGACAATTACTAAAAATGTCAATTTTATAATTGGGGTTTTTTTCTATTGAAATAGGTGTAAATGGAGAAATTCCACAGTTCACTTTACATTAACCCCTAAATTCAATGCTTAAGTTTCGTCCCTTAAAATACATGCTGCATGGTCTGTAAAATTACATTGCTAAATAAAGAGTTCTTAAAGAGTTAAAAATCAAGTTTTCCATTATCCTAATTTTAATGGCTGGATTTAGTCGAGGCCTTAAATGCCTTTCCGCTGATGTGGTGTTGAAGTTTAGAGAGTAGGGTGCCTGTTCAGGTGTTGACCTCAACTAATCAGACATCTTGAACAGACCGTGGTTACAAATGACAACTAGTTGTCCTTTGATCTATCTTACCATTATCGACTAATAACGGGCAGAGAAAACGTGTAGATTGATTTTCTTTATACAAAACAACGTTTTTAAATCTTTCGGAAGAAGCACTTCTTTGAAAAGAACAATAACCCTCAAAATATGCAATACAAACCTATACAAACCTATAATTTTTTTTTTTTGGCACAAAATGTGCACAAATTCGGTAATCCTGATCTATCAATGTCCGGACGATTCCAAATATTGGACTTAGTAGTGTACTAGTAAATTATTATATTTATGCTTGGTTACTTTCTTCTATGTATTGGTTTCTAGAGTGGGGCGCTTCACAAACTAGGAAATATAATAGAACAAATGTAGTTATTCATTTTCTTCAAACTCCTCTATATATATATATATATATATATATATATATATATACTTCTAATTTTCAATGCCTACCTCCCTAAATGTTCCCTTTTGCAAGCATAGCCATAGTGTGATACGAAATATTAAAGTAATAATTATAGATAGAATTTAAAATTTCTGTTTAACTTAAAATATCAATTTTTTACCATGTGAGGCCCTTTCTTAAATGATATCTTCTGTTTTAATTTCGTCGTGTTGCTACAGTGCGATGTTAATGAAATACCGATCTAGATACTTAAATGAAGTCCTGCCGAGCTACTGTCTGAATACAAAGGTGTTAGAAAATTAAAGATGAAGCTGAAAAATTGGCATATTTGCTGGACAAGGAAGCAGGGTGAACTAAAAGACCCATCAGGAGATCGACTAGGGTCAGGTAACGCTAGGGCATGCTCCTATATGCAGCATGACGTAATGGGGAGGGTGTTGGAGGAGTATAAAGTACAATGGCGGTGTAAGCTCAGCATTTATGTGAAAGATTTTGCACGACATACGTCAGTTTAAATGACGTCGAGCTGCTGCCTCTCAGTGAATTGTCGAACTGGCAATCTTGTAGACGACATTTGGAGGACCTTACCCGAGTTCGAATCATTGGGAAGAGTGAAGAAGGTCGAAGTGTGACAAGGGTAGCTGAGGAATTCGGGATATCTCACTGTATCGTTTCACGAGATTGGAGAGCACGAGGAGGTTCTCCTTCCTAACGTGTGTCTTTTTAGAGGTCCTCAGTTCCTCTTCATGGATGAAAACGCTACACCTCATAATAGAGTTGCTGTCGAAGAGCGGTTTGAGAGTGAGGATATTGCACGAATTGATTGGCCGGCAAGGTACCCATGGACAGACGATGTAAATCCTGCACAGCAGTCAGGGATGATCATATTCCTTACTAAAGGCTTTATTTTTCTTGCTGGACACCTGTCACGTGGATGTTTTGGGCTTCTGTCGCATTGTGCTCCATGTTATTTTTCAATGTAGTTCCGTTCTAATCTTTTGTTTTGGACGACATTACATTAAAAAACCCGTCTCGTCCATAATTTTTGCACACCAGTGTATAAAAATGTTAACATAAATACTAGTTATTCTTTCCCGTAAACCAAACACAAAATTAGTTAAGAAATAGCTTTAAGGTTTAATTGCTGGAATTCTTGGAAGTGCTAACTAGAACTAATAGAGTTAATTTTTAAGTACAATTTATGCTATTTCTTTATATCATAATCATGATCTAAATAATTTGTTTCAGACGAGTTAAATGACCGGAATGAATGAACATTAAAATAACAACTTTAAAATATATCTCCCAGTTAAAACAAAATTAGCAACATAAGTGTTTCGAAACTGAAAAACTAATTTCCTCTGCAGTAACCATGAAACCCGTTATCAAACTTTTCTCTTAGCTTAAGTACAAGTAGAAAACACATTATGTTGATTTTTTAACTAAGGTAAAATTTTTTAACCTAACTTCCTCAAGTTGCCGTGGTGTGTAATTTGGAGAGTGGTGAGCCAGCCCAGGAGTGATCGTGTCATCTTATTGTTTTTCAAAATCACGTGCTGTTGTCCTAGGATATTTAAATTCGGGTTGGATCATGCCAATAGCCCGTACTGTTTTTCCCAGTACGGTGTTAATTGAAATACCTGACAACCAGGAGCTGTCCCAGAGACACCGATACAATCTAAAACATGGAAATAAGTTGTTGGGGTTGCGGATTAATGACAAATTAAAAACGAATTAATTTCTCTACCAAAAGTATTTATTCTTTGTAACCGCCTAAGACTTGCTAGAGCAATTTTCCGCACTCGAAGTATTCACCCACAGTCCACCATTGATGATACGGACTTAAAACTTTTATCCAACGCAGTTTAAGTCATCGGATTATGATTTGTAGTTTAAGATACATAAGTACGAAGAAGCTGGCAATATTTTTGGTGGCAAGTGGTTTTGTTGACTTCTGTACCACACTGAATGTATAGACGTATTCACGTAGAAAAAAGAACTGTCACCTGTGCCCATACTGTTGTCCAACTGCCCAAATGTCGTCGTATAAACTAATCCTTCTTAATTCGTTATTCGTCGATGGAAATGAATAACTATAGGGATGATTGTTTCCACAGAGACAAGCCAATGAATCAATGAATTCTAAGAAGAAGAAACAGAGATACACTATAATATATATATATATATATAGATAGATAGATAGATAGATACACAGTCCAGTCACATTAATGTGACCACCTGTCAAAAGCCAGAATAACCACCTTTGGCAGAGTGGACCGCTGCGAGACGTGCAGGAAGAGAGTCAATTAGGTTTCTGAAGGTGTTCACTGGGATTTAAAGCCATGTCGACTTCATTGCCGTGGCCAGCTGCGCTAGATTACGCGGTTGAGGATCCATGGCGCGAACAACCCGATAGAGGTGGTCCCACAGATTCTCGATTGGGTTTAAATCCGGTGAGTTTGCTGGCCAGGGGAGTACGGTAAACTCATCCTGGTGCTCTTCGAACCACGCACATACACTGCGAGCTGTATGACACCTCGCATTGTCCTGCTGGTAGATGCCATCATTGTGAGGAAAAATAATTCGCATCTACGGGTGGACATGGTCCCCAAGGACAGATGCGTACTTTTGCTGATCCATCGTGCCTTCCACAATGATGAGTGCACCCAGTGAATGCCAGGAAAACATTCCCCAAACCATAATGCTCTCTCCTACAGCCTGGATCCTTCCAGGAATTGTTGCAGTTTGTTTGCATTCAGACGTTTCACGCCGTATACGCCAACGTCCATCTGTCCGATGGAGCATAAAACGTGATTCATCGGAAAAAGCCACCTGCCGTTATTCTGTGGACGTCCAGTTGCGGTACTGGCGTGCAAATTCCAGCATTCGTCGCCGATGAACAGCAGTCAGCATAGGAGCATTAACCAGGCGTCTGTTGCGGTGGCCCATGCGCAGCAACGTTCGCTGAACCGTTGTTGAGGATACACTCTTGGTAGCCCCTTGGTTCATCTGGGCGGTCAGTTGCTCAACAGTTGGACGTCTATTCGCCTGAACGCATCTCCGTATCCTTCGTTCGCCTCTGTCATCTATAGCCTTTGGTGCACCACATGTGCCACGCCGCTGATTTTGGATAGTGCCATTTTGCCATGCACGGTATAGTTTTACCTCGTCGGCACGCGAACAGTTCACAAAATTAGCCGTTTCCAAAATGCTTCCACCCTTGGGTCGAAAGCAATAATCATGCCCTTTTGGACGTCGGATAAATCGCTACGTTTCTTTATTACGCCAACGATTGAAATGCTTTTCGATGCCCTAGGACATCCTTTATGTACACTCCACTGCAATGTGCTGCCACCTGCCTTTTGTGATTGGTTATTTCACGTTGACGTCGAAAGTAGGTGGTGGACACATTAATGTGACTGGAATATGTGTGGGTGGGTATATATATATATATATATATATATATATATATATATATACTTAT
The DNA here is from genome assembly GCA_947359465.1 of Metellina segmentata. Taxonomy (NCBI): domain Eukaryota; kingdom Metazoa; phylum Arthropoda; class Arachnida; order Araneae; family Tetragnathidae; genus Metellina; species Metellina segmentata. Next base: position 102,775,443 of record OX375881.1, read on the forward strand.
TTCATTCAAATACGTAATTTAATGAAAGATCAAAATAAAAATAAAAATCATGTATTAAACCAGAAAACGAAAGTGTTGGTGGATCAGGGCGTCATCAGGGAGGAGCCTGATCCATACAACACAAAATGGTGTTTTCTACGAATATGAGCCGCGAAATGCTAAGAAATTGCTCATATACTCCCCCAAACACCATTAAAAACAAAAATACGAAAAAATTTCGAATAATAAAATTTAAATCAAACCTGCAGCAGCAGTCGGGAGACCGGCAACACAAAGCCAGAAGATCGCATCAAATGCCGCAACTCACTTAGTTCAACAAACCGCCAACACCAATGACTCAAAGGAAATGACGAAAGAGAAATAGTCATCGGTTGCGTAATTGTTGATAATAATAAATCAGCTTCATCTTACTTTATTACTTTTCTTGAAAGATTTATTTGTGAGCAGTGAGTTTTATGGTAATAACATATTAAAAATATAATAAATCACACTGTCAGAGGAGTGCGCTAAAGCTGCAACTAACTCTGACTGGTAAATACTTATATCATTCAAATACGTATAATTTAATGAAAGATCAAAATCAAAATAAAAATCATGTATTAAACCAGAAAACGAAAGTGAAAACGAAAGTTAGAAGAAAAGTATATGAGCAATTTCTTAGCATCTCGCGGCTCATATTCGAAGAAAACACCATTTTGTGTTGTATGGATCAGGCTCCTCCCTGATGACGCCCTGATCCACCAACACTTTCGTTTTCAATTCGTTGAAAAATGCAACAACATGAAGGAATCATCCGAATGAAATGAAATTTGTAGCAAATGTCAATTATACGATGTTATACAAAGTAGTAAAGTTTCAGAGCCACCACGCATGAGTGGTGTGAGCAGGGCCCTCTGAACTGATGTTAAAAGCATATAAATAGAGTGCTGTAGCGGGACGTTGAAAATAGTGCATGGTTATTAGTGGCGAACGTGTAGTGAGACCTAAGTATGCCTCCACGACTAAATAGGGGGAAATTTCAACACCTTACGGGGTTTGAACGGGGGAGAATCATCGGCCTTTGTAAAGTAGGATTTTCCTATCGCGCAAAAGCAGCTCGTGTGCAGCAGAACAGTTCCACAGTGACGTGAGTTTGGGAGCAGTGGACCGACGAGTACCGCACAGCTCGAAAACTGGGAGTGTACGACGGAAGGTGACGTCAACACGCGATGATAGACACCTGTTCCACATGGCGTGAATGACCTTATAGCTTCCTCCAGGCAGTTGGCAGCACTTTGGTCTACTGCTGGAGTTGTGCTAATGTCGGCTTCGTCAATTTGCCGACGTGTGCTGTACAGTGGACTGCGGGCAAGGATTCCTTTATACAGGATCCCTCTCACGCCAAGCCATTGACGGCTGCGTCTGCAATGGACTCATGAGCACAGAGCCAGGCGTGCTGATTGGCAACAATTTGTCTTTTCTGACGAATCCCGCTTTAATTTGTGGAACCATGATGGCCGCATGATGGTTAGACGCTATGCCCGAGAACGCTGCCTTCCAGAGTGCGTTATCGAACTTTATAGTGACCGAACACACGGAGTTATGATCTGGGGTGCGATTTCCAATCATGGACGATCTCAGCTGCTACAAATTGAGAGTAATCTTAGTAGAAACAGATATGTCCGTGAAGTGCTAGAGCAAGAAATCGTTCCCTTACTTCAAGGGATCCCTGGAACTATCTTTCAACAGGATAATGCACGCCCACATGTTGCAAGGAATGTTTGAGACTTCTTTTCAGTCTAACATATGCAACTTCTTCCTTGGCCTACTTATTCGCCGGATATGTCGCTTATTGAGCACGTGTGCAATTTGGTTGGTCGGCGTCTCGATCGTGATCGGCGTCACAGCTTCAAAAGACGAACTTTGGGTTCGCATACAGTCAATATGGAATTCTCTTCCACAAGCAGACATTAAACATATGTTTCACTCCATGCCACGCCAAAACAAACTTACACAACTTAAGGGGGTCCGTGACACATTGAAAAATAATTTGTATTAATTAATTTAGAATTTTGTATTTTTTTGTACTGTTTACCCATCTAACTAATAAGCTAAATCACAACACAAAATTTTTCCAAAAGTTTTTAAAAAAATTTACCAAAAGTTTTTTAAAAATTTTAAATTGAATTTTTTTGAAAAAAAGAGGTGTCCGTTTAAATTGATAAAACTCAAAATATTCTTGAACAATTTTCAAAATTCTTGCAGTAAATTATTCATAAATTTATAAATTTTAATTTCGATTCAGGAATTAAAAATATATTAATTTAATAAAAAATAAATAATATTTGAATGAAAATTTTTGAAAATTTTAAGGTACTTTTTTAAAAAAAGTCATATTTTTAAAAGTAAATATTTGTTTCGAATTTGCTGAATCAAAATTAAAGTATAATGTTTGAAAAAGTTATGTTCCAAATTTCAACCCTTAACTTTATCGGTTTTCGACTTATAGCAATTTGAATACAGGAAATCTCGAAAAAAAGTATCATGGAGAAAAACGCATTTAAAACTTTTAAAGACACATGTTGTTGCCATGACAACAACTGTCAAGAGTGTTAGATTTTATAAACGACGCACCACAAAAATTATTATATCTAGTTCTAATTAAGATAGAAACATGATTTAGACGTCGTTTTAAGCAGAAAAACACAGAGAAAATTTCTTAAAATAATAAAAAAAAATTCGAAAATTTGACCATTTTTGTGTCCCGAACCCCTATAAGCGGGAGCAGTAGTGAATTTTGTTTTCACTTATGCAGTGTATCCAACGATGCAAATACTCTATTTCTTTTGAATTTTGTACAAAAAAAAAAAAAAAAAGAGGAATGAGTGACAGAGAACGGCTTAAAACAAAATCGGAGACTAATCTAAATGATTATGAAAGTTGTGAAAGTTCGTTATTGGACATCGCTAGTGAACTATGGAATAAAATACTCTCAATTGAATTTCAGACGAAGTAGTTGATCGCCTTTTTGAAAGGCATGGAGCAGTGAATAAGAAACAAGGACGACCAGGAATTTTGCCGATTCCCGTATGATTGACTAAGAGACACTTTTTAGAAATGATTCCACCAACGAAAAGAAACTGTCACCGAATAGGCAGTGCTTTGTGTGTTGCTAAAAAACGAACGATAGCGGAAAACGGACGAGAAAAGAAACCATATTTATTTTTGTACCGATTGTGCTATAGGACTCTACTTAACTCCATGTTTTAAATTTATCACACAAAAGCTGAGTTTAGAAATGAAATAAAAATGCAAGTATTAAAAATACGTATGCTCTCTTCTCACATCATTTCTGTCGAGTGTTCTTATAAGTTCTTGTTCGGAAAAGCCCCCTTTGTGTAAAAATACAAATTTTTCGCTAAAATTAAAAGTTATCATAAATTAATAAATTCAATACTTGTAAGAGTTTTTACTGCTGTTTTGAATTTATATAATCGATTTGAATATAAAATGGTTGATCAAATATGTGCTTATTTTTGGAAAAAATATGACAGAAAAAAGAAACTGTTAAGGGGTTAAGCCAAGTTTAAGTCTTCTCAGCAATTATAACCATGAGAGATGAGCTGTTATCAGGATAACAATTAAAGTTACAGTGTTATTATAAACTAACTGTTAGAATCTAATATGAAAAATATAAACCGACATCAATAATCGTTATAAATTAGCTCTTTTGAAGCAACTAAACTTTTTATACAAATGAATAAATTAAATTAAAAAGTACAATTTATTTAAAAAATTGGTAAACTTGGATTTTCTTGTAATTTACGAAAGTTTTGAGTAACATTTATAGCAATTACTAAACATCAATAATAACTATTGATATTCAATTTTACTGTTAATCATTAGCCACCTACAAACTATTCATATGAAAGGACTTTCTGACCAACTAAATTAGTTTTTGTTTACGTGTTGGAACTTCATTATGGTACGCATTACGTATTTGATAAACGGCAATAAACATTGTATTTCTGACGTGATTTACCTTGTATTGTTTTTGGTACACAATTTTAGTAGGTCGTCAGTAAAATTTACACAGAAAGAATTTCGAATTTATATAGGATTGTTGATTGTTAACGCTAATTGTAATAAACGTCAAACGTCACTTAATCTACGATGATAAACTTCTTCCTAATGTGCATAATGAGAGAGCATTTGCGTAACAGGAAAAATAATATCTGATTTCTGTATACTTTGTTTCTACTAAAACTCTCATTTGCAGTAGATAATTCAATTCTTAGCATGAAACACATTTTATATTACTATATAAGCTAAGTAGATTCCATGTCTCTTCAGTCTTAGCTTTCGGACCTAATTTTGAAGGACCTTTCCACCCTGGAAACTGTAAAACTATGTTGTGTTTTAGTGTTCTAACGGCACCATTAGGTTTTCCCCCTATGTCATCCCTACTGAATTTTTTTTCTCGTAGAAATATTATTCTTATGAAGACGCACTTGAAATGTCTTCATTTTCATCTGCCTAAATTTCCGAATCCGTTTCGTGTTCGCTTTCAATATTATTATCCGAAATTTACCTCTAACAGTACTCTACTTCCAACCAATTATCAACAATATTCTGAATTTCTCTTTGTGTAAGATACACAGGTCGTTTTTTTGGTAAAGTTTGTAGCCATATTAGGCTCTGTGTCGAAATTTCTTACTCCAGCTTAGACGATTTCATTCAACAAGGAGAAAGGTCAGGCAAATGCCGTGAAGGGGGTCTAAGAGACCACAAGGGAAATGCAAATAGTGTGTTAAACATGAAATAATTGGAGAAGCCAAACCAGTCTTGGAATGTGACTTCTGTTGGACGTAGTAGGAAGGTACTGAATATTACAGGGACCAATACTCACTTTAATGGGTGGAAACGACCTGTCAAAAATGACTGGAGGTCTATGAGACACATGACAGCAGTTAAAGGTTAACAGGAGTTACGAATGTATTCTGAGATTTCTAAACGCTTTTGTTGTCTGTAGGTAGCTTATAATACTTCTTGGAACGAATTAATTAATCCATCGAGAGTTTGTTTGAAACTAACTCAGTAGGAATATGAATTGAAAGCTAGGAACTTTTCTTGCTTAGTATTAGTATTACATATCGTTCTTAGTAGCGAATGTATTAACTTTTAATCTGCGGCGCTTATATTTTTTCATTCGTCTCACAGAACACAAAATTTATGTCACAACACAAGCTAGAATAATGCAGTGAAAACAAAAAAGACCGAATTTACACACCTTTGCGGATGTGACCCAATATTTTGTTTATTACTTTCGAAATGTATGCCTGAAAAGCGAATTCTGGTTTCCATTTTTCTATAGTCTGCTTTAAGAAAATTCTACTGTTTCATATGTTATTGTTAAGATATTATATTATTTATCAAAATTCATTTTAGAATTTCTTTTATCAAAATATATTTTTGTCATCAAAGATATTTTTAAGCACACAATTCTTTTGAAATTCATGTATATAAACCATTAAGTAAATGCTTAACGATATGATAGACACATGTATTCATTTTGTTAGTTACACTGAATGTGTGTCATACAATGTCTTGATAACTTTATATTTATTCTGCTTTTAACACTTCCATTTGAGAATAGTATTTTTCATAATTTATTGTCTGATTTTGTTGCCACAATTAACTGTAATTCCTTTGTAGTCCTACCATAACAACATTACTTTTTTTGGGATGCAGTTCCCCTCTCGATGTTACTTAGGGAGGTTAATTTGGCTTAGCCAATAATCTTTTCCTTGTAACATTGCATAGTATCCATTTCACATCTCCAGCAATGATCCGTTTAAAAAAAGAAGCTTCTTCATTTCACTTCAGTAAAGAATCACGTAGAAATTCGAGCAAGCTTATTCTGTTGTGTTAAAGTATGAGGAAGGTTGGTCACAGTATTACATGGTGTACTGTGTCACAAAACATTATGGGTGTTATATATGACCCATTATGTAGAGGTTGTCAGGTGGTAGAGGAGAGTTCTTACGCGTTCTATGTGAATGTGACCATTACTCTGCACAACGATTTGAATATCTTGGATACCACTGTATTGAATCCTGGGAACTGTCAAACATTCCGATCAGGTACATGCTGAAATTTATTTCGACAAACGGTCTTTAGTGGATCAGTAGGGGTCTCAGTACAATAGACTATTAGTCACAGTGCTGGCACTCTTCGGAGTCACCCCTTTACAAGTCACAGTGTCACAATATTAGCTCCAATTTATTTACAATTTTGTCAGCCATCTTGTTTCCATGTGTTACGGAAGAATTTGCATCATTAGTTACATTTCGGTAAGTAAATCTCTATTTTTCCTTGTTAAAAGTAAAATTTTGTGTCTGAAATTAAATTCTCCTTATTCATATGTAGTGTTTATTTTAAAATTAATAATATTTTAGTAGTAAAGCTAATTATGTTTAGGTTCTGTTGAGTTAAAATGGATGATCTAAATTCAAATTATTCATTTTTAGTTACAAGCTATGTCAGTTGGGGTTCAATGTTACAGAATGAAATGTGACACACTGTTACATACATATAAATTTCATTACTCATAGCTCTGCATTTTTCATTCAAAGGTTTTTAATTATAAACATGAATGCTAACAAAAATAAATAAGTTTATTTTTCTAAAAACTCTTTCTCCATATAAAAGTTTGCATATCTTTTAAAGTAATGTTTACAATCTTTCTTTACTTTAGCAGTTTTCTTTTGTTAATTCATTCCAAACATTCACAGGCTAACGAAATTATGTCTGCTGAAGTAAGGTCTTTCCCTAAAGCCCCACTGCGAAAAACTGCACGAAAGTTGAAGATTCACCATTTTTGCCATCAGACATTGCTGCATATTCTGATCCCTTAGCAATTAACAATGGTGATTATGTTATAGTTGAAGAAGAACACCTTCAAAAACATAAAATTCACTATATTGGGGATGTGAATCAAAACAATGTTGATTCTGAAGTGAACATCAAAATAATTTTTCCATCTTGTAAATTTTGCAGAAATGCTGGTTTTCCCTGTGGATTTAACTTTCTATCAAAATCTAAAATAATTAAAAATTTCTTTAATCTTACTGTATCATCTCTAACTGTAAGCTTCAATCATTGCTGTTGTTTTGTTTTCTCAACTGTTGTTGTTGTCGTGCGGGCCATATATGGGCCTATTGAGGATGCCATTGGCCCGGAGGGTTGGACTTCTTCATACATGACACATCCATTTTACAGGAAGGTCCCTTTCACACATCCATTCACTCACACATATCGTAATTTAGATCCCAATCAGAGTCCGATAACCCACTGATCAGGTACCCCCAGAGGTATTGATTTGGTATGGGAACATGGGGGACTTTGTGACCACGACCTATTTAACGTGCCCCACCACCATTAGCGAACACGACGGTCTATAGCCAGATCTAAGCGCCGATCTCGCAACCATCAGAATTGCAGGCTCCGCTGAGGACAGAACCCATAACCTTTCCGATGCGAGCCCGACCCTCTACTGACTGAGCTACCGCGGCTCTTCCCAAATGTGTAGGCCGTAACAATAAAGATTGTTACAAAATTTTATTATTTCTTCCCTATATTTTCCCTCACATTTAAAGCTGTTCAATTATATGTAAACTAATCAAATGTGGTATTTTATTTTAAGCCTACTTAAGGAATCATTAGATATCTGTATGTTTCAATTAAAATGAATTTAATAAAATCCTATTCTTTATATCAACTGTTGCTACTGTAACGTAACACTGTACCCCGACAGTGGAGTACAGTGTTACAATGTACATCACTTCCAAAAACATTAAATATTGGAAATTAATGTTACCTTTTTTTAATTTTAATGATATGTAAGTAAGAAATCAAAGATAATTTTAAGGGCTTTGTTGGATTCTGATAGATGCATATCTTAATGGCAGAGCTGGAAATAAAAAATGAGTAACACTGTGCCCCACCTTCCCCAACAAATTATCATGAACTGTACTTTTTGGAATATTTAGTCTGTGATAGTTCATGAACTGTGTAATGTGGATTTCAGCTATGGCATCTTTTAATATGTCCTCATTTACAGAGGATGGTCGTCCAGAGCTGGCATCATCTTCGAGGCTGAAATTCCCGCGGTTAAATTTATCAAATCATCTTCGAACTATGTCATCAAAAACAGCACTTTTTCCATATCCGGCACACATTTTACGAGCAAACTGACTAGCATTTTTTCCTTTCTTTAAATAAAAGTGCATAATATGTCCTAAATGAACTTTTGATTCTCTATTCGCTGCAATGCAGTGATATAAAAATTATGCCACAACACAAGCTAGAATTATGCAGTGAAAGCAGAAAAGACCAAATGTACACATCTGCTTATCAGCGGTAACAAAATAATAACAAAGCTGTCTTCGATTTAAAAAACCCCAGAACTTTCCGGATTTCCCAATACTTTGTTTATTACAACCGGAATGTATGCTTTTAAAGCGAAACCGGTGTTCTAATTTTCAATATTCTGGTTTTTTTCAGAAAATTACACTGTTTCATATTTTATTAAGATATTTTATTATTTATGACATTTCATTTTAAAATTTCTTTTATCAAAGTATATTTCTGTCATCAACATATATTTTATGAGTAATTTTATTCACATTCATGTATATAAACCTTTTAAGTAAATGCTTAATGATATGATAAACACATCTATCCATTTCGTTAGTTACACTTAATGTGTGTCATACAATGTCTTGATAACTTTATGGCGTTTTTTGGATAATGTTATTCTTTTGTCATTTTTCCAAGGAGAAAATTAAACTAAAATTTGTACTTAGATTTATCCATATTGCCATGTACTATAATCTATATTTTTGTATTTGGGACAGGATATAATTAATTTTGTGTTAAAAACAATCACCAAAAACCTCATTGGGGGTAGATTTGTATTCATATCTGTAATTTATATTTTGGTTTGATTTAGTCTATATTGCTATTACGTTTTCAAAAAGCATTTTTATGAAACCATCTTAACTTTTGTAGCCAAAATTGACACACTAAATCAACCAATTTCAACAACAAATACATAATAATTCCGGAAATTCAAAACGTCGACCAAAGGTTTCTCAAATCGATTTGCAACATTACATTTTCTCATTGTTTTACACTCGTCATTACTTAAAAGCCTTTGTGAGGTCATGTGGAGTGCCATGAAAAGCATATGCTATTTAGCAAAACTCATAACTGCTATACTTTAACAGTGGATTTATGAGTTTTGCAAATAAGAATGACAAAATTTAATGTATATTTTAATTAGGATTGAATATTAACACACACCACACAAACACCATGTATATATTTTGTGCAATTCCTATCGACTAGTGATATGTTTGAAAACATAACACTTCTTGACTTTGATACAAGCTGAATTAACACTTTCTAAGTTTAGCCCTATGCATCTATTAGCAATAAGGTGCACAAAACATTCTTACCAAATGTACTGAAAGGATTTCTCCATTAGTTCGTATAGTTTTCAAACATGGTTGTAAGTGTCTAGATTAATATTTTTTTACACATCAGTGGCCCAGCAACATATTTCATATGTAGTAGCATTGCGATTCTGTATATGTATCTATCTATCTATATATCAATGTGCAGATCATCCAGCAGTGTGATTTCCCGATATCAAAATATTAAGTTATTGTATCAGTCTTACATTTTAGTTCCCATGATTGATAATTGAGTTTTTAGGAAACTCGGCATTATGAGGGAATGTAAATAAATGTATTATATCTTATTCTGTTCTGAAAATTCCAAGGGCAACACCACGTAATTCTAAACCACATCACTTTCGTATGATGAGGTTAAACCTGAGCTGGCTATACTCTCCAAGCTTCCACACAACGCCAACGTGAATACATTTGAGTCCACTAAAGAATTAACGTGCACCAGCCCCCTTGTACACGACGTTCTTTGGTTGGACTTGAACTCGCAACCATCCGTCATCCATGAAAGATTTGCCGAGTTGTAGGATATTAAACTCTCGACCTATCATAGTGACACAAACAAGCGCCATCTGTTGAGCGTAGTCACAAATTAGCCAGTTGTGAAATGTACTCTCAGAAAATAAGTTGTCTTGTTCAGATGTAGATGTAATATATATTTGTAAATAAACATATTTAGTCTTTCGGATGTTATGGTGTTGCGCCCTTCTTCCAGTTTTATGATGTTCCCATAGTTAGCTCTTTATTGAGGGGTGGTATAAAAATTTATTTAAATTTAAAGTCGTTTTAGAGTGTGTTCCCAAGAGACTAGATTTAGAGTATACCAAAAGACAAGTTATTTTGAAGTTATCACTTACGGTTTTAGTTACTAGTTTTAGATTGTTTTCCACGCATACACATCTAGTGATTTATTTTGGACTATTACCTAGAGACTTTGGAGTACGACGTTAATTACAATACCTTCCTTCTAGAGACTTTTGGAGTGTGGTTCATTATCTATTGGTTTAACTGATTGATCAGAGTATTCTCACCCACTATATTAACCCGGACTCACGCAAATGCCCTGTCATTAGATGTTGCAACGTCAAACGATGATATAAAATCGCCCAAACAATCTTTCACTGAGCAGTCACGTGACTACTAGTCGACATCTGCGTCACACTTTCTGAAGCTCCCCTCAATTGACGTACTCTGTCTACTTATATTTCACATCTATGCATAGAACATTCCCTGTTAATTTTGCTGAGTTCCCCAGCACTTGAGCTGAAAACCCACTCCAAGTTCTCTCACCCCGACTACTTGGGGACATTTGAAACCACGGCAGATTTAACGTGCTCCAATCCATATCTTCACGACGGTCTTTGGTTGGATAGAATTTAGAACTAGCAACCCTCCGGCTGCTTTTCCGATACTCTACCAATCAGGCTGCAGCAGCCGCACGCTCATTCTTTGTTTAAAGTGTGATTGGAATATCAATTCAATATGCTCAAAGAAGACGAGTCGGTTTGGAGTTATAGAATATTTTTATTACTTCTCCAATAAATATTTGATGTTTTGTTGTCTAGGAGCAATTCCAAATGAACCAGCTGGAGCAGTACGTGTAGACATCCGGCCTTCTAAACTCTACGAATGCTCCCCTCGTGTCCGCAGGAATTTTGACATATTTATAGATAGGAGGGTGGGCGAACACGAGGAGGGCACCCGCAGAGCTCTTCTGGTCCAGGATGGCTATCGTTGCTCAACAGGTCTTGTAGTTCAGTTGTTGGCATGCTCAAAGACGACGAGTCTGTTTGGTGTTATATAATATTTTTTTTTCTTCTCCAATAAGTATTTGATGTTCTGTTGCCTAGAAGCAAATCCAAATGAACCAGCTAGAGCAGTACGTGTAGACATCCGGCCTTCTAAACTCTACGTATGCTCCCCTCGTGTCCGCAGGAATTTTGACATATTTATAGAAAGGAGGGTGGGCGAACACGAGGAGAGCACCCGCAGAGCTCTTCTGGTCCAGGATGGCTATCGTTGCTCAACAGGTCTTGTAGTTCAGTTGTTGGCATGCTCAAAGACGACGAGTCTGTTTGGTGTTATATAATATTTTTTTTCTTCTCCAATAAGTTTTTGATGTTCTGTTGCCTAGAAGCAAATCCAAATGAACCAGCTAGAGCAGTACGTGTAGACATCCGGCCTTCTAAACTCTACGAATGCTCCCCTCGTGTCCGCAGGAATTTTGACATATTTATAGAAAGGAGGGTGGGCGAACACGAGGAGAGCACCCGCAGAGCTCTTCTGGTCCAGGATGGCTATCGTTGCTCAACTGGTATTGAAGTTCAGCTGTTGGTATCCCTAAAAGAAAGCAAAGATACATAAGTTACATCAACGTGAAAAAAACAGTTTGGTTTTAACTTTTCATTACTTCGGTAGAATTCATTGATCCTTGAAAGTCATTAAAAGTACTTCAAAAATACCGAAATTCTGTTTAGTTCTTGAATTCTTAAATTACTCATTGATACTAAAATGTAGTGTTTTTAACTTGTTTAGATTACACTGGTAATATTTTTATCTTTCATTTCAATTTCCTCGATTTTATTTTTCTCTCTGGAAAATGAAAGCTTGCCGTTAACAAAATGATGTTCCTTAAACTTTGGAAGAAGTTCTTTATTGTTGGTGGGTAGCCTTTTGAGTAATAATACTGTCGAAAGACCCATATTCGGCTAAGCTGCGCCCAACAAACCAATGAAAAACGTCAAATTATAGCCATACACATACATAGAAATTATTACAAAAAGCATATGATTGTTATAATATGGATACATTAGGTATAAATGAATCATATAAACGCTTAATTACATGCGTAATGGATGAGATGGATTGCACAACGCGCTAACTTAGATTGCGGGAAACACTACGTTGTTAAAAAGCTATTTACTTAAAAAGTATTCAAATTTATACTGACAAAACACTAAAATATTAATAAATAATCATTCTAAAACACGAAATGGAACATGAATAAGCAATAAATTCTTTTAGATTTAATATACACACGTTTTTCTCGAACACACAAAAGGTTCCCATGTTGTCTACGGGAGTTTGGAAAAGACCGCCTCGGGGGGTAGAAAATGTATCTAAGCCAATCAGAAAGTGTTTCCCGTATGTCGCCACTCTTATTATATAGGCACTCTAATTGTAACAGTGGGAACTCTGTCCTTATTCAGCCTTCTTTAAAGTTTGCTAGCGACTAGATATCTCAACTATTAATGACAGGTCAGTGTTAGGAACGACTCGATACTTCGTGACAATCACCGGGAGAGAATTAAATATTTAGATGCCCCTTCGGGGAGGCTTCGCAACAATATTCGATCAATGACGCTAACTAAATTGAAATAGTTTTAATTGTGCAGCTGTCTAAAGAGATTACTCTGTAAGGATAAAACGGTCTTGGTAGATATGATTTCAGAGAAGACTACAACAGAAATGTCCCAATATGGCAAAAATGAACTAAGAGTTCAAATCGTGTTTCCGGAAATTATCTTCTGCCATTTTGGTCAGAATAGTAAAGGGCTACTGCAATATGTTAAGTGAATATGCGATGTGTTATTTGCGTCTGAGCAGAAAAGCAAATTAAATAAGAGGTATTTAATATAATTTTATTTTTTCACCATTAAATTTTTATTTCACATTATTGTATTCGAAAGATATTAAAAAAAATCAAAATCCAAAGACTGAGAAGAGGGGAAGAGTGGCAAGCTACTACCATATCGGGCACCATTTATCTGATGTTCTATAGCAGGAAAATAAGGGATTTACTTATAGATTTCTACTGGTGCCATTGCGAATTTTTATATAAAAATTAAACTTTATTTACACCATTGTATTGTAGCACGCGATCAAAGATTTCTTGTTCACATTTGAGATATACTCAATTGATAGAATAAAAGTTAATTTTATAAAACAAATTAAGAAATAAATTCATCAAGATGCGCTTACCATCTCACAATTGAAAAGAGCCTGAACTTCCTTTTCGAATTGCTCTTCTTAATACTGTAAAAAAATTCATGTGTGAGAAATTAGCTAATTTAAAGTACATAAAGTAATACAGAGTACTAATTACTACGCTCATGACTTTAATGCAATAGCGACCGTCTGTAGTGATAAGAGAAGCAAATTACTCAGAGGGATTCAGTGTATTTCAAGCTTTCAATCTGGTCCTCTAACCATGAACTATTATGTTGGTACTTTAAAACTGCTTATTTCAAGCTTTCTGATCCAGTTAAAAATTTAATGTTGTATACAAATTCAATTCAACACACAAAAAAAAAAGGAATTATATTGAAGGATGAATTTTGTAGACAGATTATTCGAAATTCCCTGTTTAAATTGAACATATTGTAGGGTCCACCAAATTAAACTTTTTTTATTGTCACAAAGAATGTATGTCTGTAATTGTGTAAGGTGCAAGAGGAAGCTGTTTGGGATGTTTGCAAATAATTTTCCTATCAATTTTGGCGTTCGTAAGACACATTTGTTCATGATAGAGCATGACAAATTCTACATGGATCCGACGAAGGAAACTGAAGAGTTGATCAAAGATGGTAACACTAAACGCTTTCCTAATAGGCGAATACCAAGCCATAAAACGTCTAAATGTTTACACAGCAAAATGGTGGAACTAGAATTTTTCATGCAAGCGGGCATGATGAAAGTTGGCCAATTTCGAGAACTCCAGAAATGAAAGACACTCTATAATACAAGGCGGAGAGAAGTCAATGCAAATAAAATTATTCACTCCACATTTTGGGAGTGCTCAAATTTCTTTGCCAACTCACACCATACCCGTTGGCATGAAATGTTCCGGTTTCCCACAGCTTGCAGTGCTAACTTGAAATGCTTCATGATTAGGCACTTGTCTCTTGGGGAAGTGTACTTAGTGTAATCTTTGAGCAATTCTTCTGTTTCCATTGGAAGACCCTTAGGTTAGATGCACTCTAGCCACCTCGAAATACATGTAATGCTTGTACAAATTCCGCATAGCAAATAACAAAACTAAAAACATATTAGGTGGTAAACAGTTGCCAGATATACTCTTCGACAATAAATCTTTATTTTGGAGCATCCTAAAAAATTGTTGATTAAAGTTTGAACAGGGAATTTTGAATTACCTCGGAGACATTAAGAAAATTACCATATTGAGCTGAAACACAACAAATGTTTATTAATGTACATTAGTACTTTTAAACTGAATGTTGTGTACTTTTTATGGATAGAACCATAGAAGTTAACATACATTCTTGCTTATCAAATTAAATATTAATCCTTCTTTCATAAATGAATTTTATGGATGTGAATATTCTACATTTTTAAAGACAAATACTTCATTAAAATCCAACTCTTTCTTAAAGATAGCTTACCTTGCTCTTGAAGATCTAGTAAAGAATTAGATAATGCTGATCGCACCAAGACACTTTCTGAAGAGAGCTTCGAAGTTTGAGGAATTATTTCCATATCGGCAATTCCAGTGTGTTTTTTCTCTGCGGCTCTAACCCTCCTCATCTTCTCACCTTCGATTCTAAGGTTTTCCATTTCATCCATCTAAATCACAAAGGTATAATTGAAGTTCGTTATCGTAAATAGTTTGGGTTGAGACAAACAGGCTTTATTAACTGACAATCCACTGTACCCTCGACATTTTGTTTGGGTGGTCATTCTCCCCTCGTACACCGCTCTTGCATTGTTGAATGGTATGTTAACCATTGTGCTGTCATGCACAATCGGAGAATAGGGTTTAAAATTGGATTTTGACTCTGACTCTGAGAAGACAGGAACCCAGAGAGGGTAGCAGAGGCAGTTTGTATTAAGAAAAGATTTATTTCGTGCCAACGAAAAAAATTGATTATCATATTACTATCCACCAGTCACTTATGATGTCTTTCGTGTGCCATTTTTCATTCATATAAAAGAAAATTTATGAAGAAATAGATAAAAAATATCCCATCATTTGACGTTATGGGTGCCATTCATATATAAAGGAATGAATGAATATGGGACGAATCACTGAACAAAAAATGGGAAATTATATTTTCTTTCTGATAAGATTTATTTTTTATTCGACAGCTTGATATTCATTTTTTGAAATTGAAGTAATTGTGCGAAGTCAGATAGAATTTTCCATTCATATTAGATGAAATTAATAAAGAAATAAATTATATAAATGTCTCATCATTTGGCATAAACTCAAACTATCACAACATTATCATATTAGAAACAGAAAACAGCAATTTGTAGTATTACGCAAACTGCTTGATATAAAAAATTTTATTACGAAAAGTAAGAATATGTAAGCACCAAATTCTTCAATATATTTTGAGTTTTTTAAATAATATTGTTTGCATAGCAAATTTTATAGTCTAATAATTTGATTTTAAAAACTCCAAACCCAGGTAGCAAGAAAGGAAGAATATAAGGCGTATTTAGATAAAAATTATTTAAACATGAAACATATTTGGTTAAAAATAACAATGGAAATTTATGGAACTTTTAGTGTTTGAATTGTATGTGCACAGAAAAGTTGACATACTTTTTATTAGAAATATAAAATATTTTACCTCCAAAATAGATTCTTTCAATTCTTCCACAAACTTTGAACTGTCATGTTCATTTCTTGCATTGAAAGTTATCAATACTTTATCATCAGCTCTTTGACTGAGACGAATGCCATGTGGATTATCTATAGAACAATAAACCATTGTTAGAATAAATTTATAATATACAGATTTAACTTTATTAGTTTTGTTGAATACATATTTTGTTTGTTCATCTTGTAATAATTCACAAATTTATATACTAACTATTTATAATTGGTTGTATTCTATCAATGCTTGTTATAACTCAAACTCAAAATCACAATTCTAACTATTACATTTGGCATAAAAAAAACTTTCACAATCTACAATAAATTTTCAAATTTCAGTTCTGTGCAAAAAATGTTATATTTTTCAATTCTTAAATCCAAAATTTCTAGATCATGAATAATCTAGGTCTCATTGGTATGTTAATAATTGTCAATACCAAATGAATTCATATATATCTGTAAACATAATTCACTAATAATACTTACACGGAGCTTCAAACAATGTAATACTCATGCCACATAAAGGAAAAGATTGCCTGTATTTATAAGTACCATAGCTTTTCTTTTTAGTAACCTAATCAGAAAAAAAAATGTTTTCATTATTAAAATGGAAAGGTAATTGATAAAACCACATATTTTTATACTTACATCTTCATATAGTTGAAATTTTCTTTCAATGATAGTATAAAGCTATGTTACTCATTCTACAAACACAGTTTTGAACAAAACCAATGTGTCTCATTCTCTAATTTAGTATCAACATTTAAGATTGTTCTTTTTATATTTTCTCAAGAAAAAATGATCACACGCTACACAATTATTGCCTGTCTTACTGTAGAAACAGGACACCCTTATCCCAAAGAGAATTCTTGAAACATTCTAGTTGGTCATATTACACTTAGCTACTGTTGGTCACCTGCTTCAGGCTAGTGTTGGTCAAGATTCTAAGAAAGTCCATCCTAACCCCATGTCCTTTTCTCCAGTGGTGTGTTATAACAGGAATATATCCTGAACAGGAAGGAGATCCTCTGATGTTTTGTTTCGTGCTCTCAAGGTTATTGTGTCAAAAGTACACATGATTGTCAGAGGAAAAAATAAAAGGAAAGTTACTTTATTAACTGGCTTAATGTAAACAAACTATTTTCAAAAGCCCTCTCAAAACATATAATCCATATTTTTAGAGTGACCTTCAATACACGCAATTGTGTTTAAAGCAGTTCTTGAGGTAAACTGCATGAAAATTTGCACTCTATTTGTAAAATAAGTTGATAAAATAATTTGTTGTCATAAATGTATGACAAAGTTACCATTAATAAATCGTTGAACAGAAAAACTTCTCTTTCATGGACACCTCGTCGATCTTTTTTTCTGACGCCATGAATTTCATTCAAACGATAGTTGGAAACTAAGCGCCTGTGAGGTAAGGCAAGGTTCTACAAAGAATTAAACAAACAGAATTATAGCAATGGAAAACACAAAAATTTAAACTAAGTACTTAAACAAAGAAAACTTAAACTAAAATAGTATTTAAAACTAAGTCATAATAAAGATTTTATTAACGTTTCATATCTTTTTACTTGCATGAACATATTAGATATTAATTTGTTGCAAGATTGTTCTTTACAAATGTTCTACCTTTAAAGCCACTAGAAGTGTCCAATATAAATATTTTATAAGATCCGATAAATAGGTAACATTTAATTTACTTGGTTTAGAGAAGATACTTACAGGCTTTTTCGCAACAATAGTTTGTTGAACTTTGAAAACTTCAGTTACGTTGTCTGATCCCATTTTGAATTCATTTGTTTTGATCCTTTCATAAATGCCAATCAACATATCGCGATCCAAATCGTGACCATCATCAATAGCTATTAAAATGTAGAACAATAGATTAATATAAATTCAAAATATTCATCAAAATACATCCTACCCAGATGTATTTAAACACACAAAAAGTTTACAGAGGCAGGTGCTCACAGAGGCAGGTACTCACATCGAAGATTACGGACAAACTCCTCCATTTTCATCCTTCGATCGGCTTTCATGTTGCGTGTGTGGAGGTCAGTATTTAGCATCATGATGGCGAATGCTAGCACAAATACAGTCTCAGGATTGTGCAATTTGGAAGCTACATCGGGGTTGCAGGCAATGTAGCGATGGCTGAAGACTTCCACAAGTTTTTCAATCTTTTGTGCTTCTCCCTAAAAGTACATATAGAACCATTCACCAATACTTATAAATATATGATTGGACATGTTAATTAAATAACCTTTACTTTCCAGAAAAAATTATTTTATTTTAAGGAAAATTTTAAGTGTGCATAATGTAAATTTATGAATTAATGGAACTTTATTAATACAAGTGTGTTGTCTTAAACTATTCTTGTTTTGACCCTATTGTATGTTTTAAAGCATATGTGGTAGAGAACTTCAATTAATTTAATTATTATAGTAGTTTGCGAAAGCAATAGATTTATCAATGGAATAGTTTTTGTTGTGTTGAAATTATCTGCAACTTCTATAAATGTAATTTAATACTTCATGTATGAGTTTCATTAAATGAATTTTTCCTTAATACTTACAGGCATCCTAAAATAGGTCTGAAACTTTCGGAGAGCAACATCAACTTCCATGTGTGCGAAGTCCAGATCTTCCCCAAAATATCTGTGGAAAGCAAATAGAATTAAGATTAAAAATAAAGAATATACTGATACTTTAAAACATAGTAAAACCATGAAACGCAATAAAAATTGTTCCAAGATTTCTTCGAATATTACTAGGAATACTTCCAAAGTTCAAAAATAGAAATCTTCTGTAACATAAAATTTATGTATAGTTCGAATTTTTAAAAGCAGTGGGAAATAAGTGATATAAAAGTAAAATTTAAATAATTTTATTTAATACTGAATTTAAAATTAATCAATATTTGAATTCTAGGGAGAATACTAACAATTTTTGAAAAAGTAGTTTTAAATCATAATTATTAATCAAAAAAGAAATAAAGAAAATTGTTTTCACAAATATTTGCAAAAAATGTGAGCTCAAAGTACTTCGAATTTGGAACATTTTGACAACAAACTGTTCTTAAAAGTCATGTATTTTTACGTTTCAAATATACTTATTCACAAATTCAATTTCAACCATTAAACATTATTACTTTTAATGAATTAACCTATAGACTACGGATGGTAAACCAGTTGTAACTTTATTCTACCAAGAAAGAATTTAAAGAACGGGCAGTACATCAGTTGTAACTTGAAAGTTATAAGAATCGCAACAAGAAAGAATCGTTTTAAGAACTTTCTGCTCCCGGGGTCACTTCATCCGAAAGTTATACCAGTGACATTTTTGGGGAGCAGATGCTATCTACTAGATTCAATTACGTGTAGTCAGAACAAACACTTACCCTAATACAGCCATGTTGAATGAGTTTTGTAGGTTCCCTAAGTATTCGCCAATCATTTGTTTACTCAGTCCTGGCCGTGAGAGTAAAAACCTAGCAACCGCTTTAGGAGATGCCTCCAGGTAACCCCGCTGGATTAGGAAGCGAATACCTCTTTCAGGTTTCTTGTTAAACATGTTGAGACCAACCCTGTATTGCCGCTTCCGACGAATTTCATTTAACTGTAAGAGAAAAAAGACAAATTAAATATTGGTTAAACACAAAAGTACCGAGGAAAAAAAGAATGTAAAATTCCAGATGATGGACTGTAGAGAGACAAATAAATGCGTTACCGAAGAACATTGACTAGTTGTACTTTTTATCCGAGCTCTGTTTTATCAAATGTTTGTGTAATGAAAGCTGCATTGGACACATAATTAAAAGTAAAGTTTTAAGTATGAGTATTAACCAGAGAAAAGGGTTTTTCAAAGCAGATCGTTTTAGATTTTTCAAGAGTTTAAAGGTATGTAATATTTTACATAATAATGATGAAGAGACTGGCAAAACGTTTCGTTTGAATTTTACACCTCTTAGAAACATCTCTATAATGAAGTTATTTTTTTGCTCTTGTTTTTTGGTATTATAGACAGTTGCTTTTTTGGTAGGTTGTGCGTTTTTCACAAACCCATCTAAAAGATCGGAATAAATTCATTATGTAAAATCGAGCATGCATTTGGAAATTTACAATCCGTACTAAACTATTAAAATGCAAAGAATTATAAATTTTTGGGAGAAAGGTTTTACAAAAATTACATCAATATAGTATTTCCTATATACTTACTGAACACAAATTAATGTTTTCATTCTCCTGCGGCTTTGATTGTTCATCTACACACTGGAGGTCTACTTGGCCATTAGGATCAACGTTTTGGGTGGTTTGTCCATCTTTCTCCTGGCTATGACCATCATATTGTCCGGTGATTACTTTTACATGGTGAGTCTCCTTTTCCACTTGTTCGATGATCACTTCTATTTGGTGAGTTTGTTCAATAGCTTGTCTCGTGACTTCATTCTCTTTATCAACTGTAATGTGTCCTGGAGCTGTTTCAGTCAGACTACGTTCTTCTCCGGTTGGCCCTTTTGCCTTCACTGCAACTCCGGTCTGTTCCCCCTTAACCCTGAAATAGAGGGACAAAACACTTGAGCAACCGATGCTAAAATATATTCAGAGCCACAATATCTTGTTACATTTTATAAAACTTAGATTTATTATACATTATTTTTGTAAAACAAAAATTAAAACAAACATGTTTTAGTTATCACGTAAATTTAAAACTTTTTGATTCAAATACATAAGCTTAACTATAGTTTCTACTTGTAAATGAGCTCAGAAACTCTCAAGACTTCCTTTCTAATAAAATACGTCAGTCGTTTTTCTTTTATAACCAGCACTCACAAATATTTATTATAGATTACACAGTTTTCAAAAAATAGTTAGTCAAATACTAAGCTTGAGTTTCTATTTGTGCGTTGAATCCAGGAACTCACCTAAGGCTTCTCATGAAATTGAAACCTCGATTTTTCAATGTTCGAAAATAGGACATGATTTCCAAAGGAATCACTAAATCTCCGACGAAGAAATTACTTCAGAAAATATGATCGTTTGAAAAATTATAGTAATGATCGCAAGAAAACTTTTAAGACGCTAACTTGAGAATCAAAAAGCAGAGTATGAATTAAAAGTAAAAATCGAACTATAAAGTGAATGGCCATTGTTGTAACAACAACATTTCGCAACAATTCGACTTTTCTTGTATTTTTACAATATATTGTTGAGATTTACATTATTATGTGTCGTAAGATCTCCATGGCTAGCTGTAACCGTAGAGGGGTGAGTGGGCGTGAAGAATTAAAACGTTTATGCGTAAAATTTGAAATCATTTGAGGTATTTTCTGCAATTTCGCTTTTTCTTGGTGACAGAATTAGATAAGCTTGAAATCAGAGTTAAAACTATTTTTCAACTATCCTAGATCAATTGTTTGAATTCAAAAGTTAAAGGTCTGAATGCAGGAAGAACGTAAATCATTCACGGAATAGAGTTGACACTTGAAAGCGACTACAAAATATCAGAATCTTTCGATTACGTTTAACACATAACACGTTCAAAAATAGGTAATAGATCTGGGTGAGTTCAATATAATTAACAAAAAAGACCAAGTGCTGATTGTCAGTCTTTTAAAATGCTACTGAAAAATAATTATTTAATGTGACAATTACTAAAAATGTCAATTTTATAATTGGGGTTTTTTTCTATTGAAATAGGTGTAAATGGAGAAATTCCACAGTTCACTTTACATTAACCCCTAAATTCAATGCTTAAGTTTCGTCCCTTAAAATACATGCTGCATGGTCTGTAAAATTACATTGCTAAATAAAGAGTTCTTAAAGAGTTAAAAATCAAGTTTTCCATTATCCTAATTTTAACGGCTGGATTTAGTCGAGGCCTTAAATGCCTTTCCGCTGATGTGGTGTTGAAGTTTAGAGAGTAGGGTGCCTGTTCAGGTGTTGACCTCAACTAATCAGACATCTTGAACAGACCGTGGTTACAAATGACAACTAGTTGTCCTTTGATCTTACCATTATCGACTAATAACGGGCAGAGAAAACGTGTAGATTGATTTTCTTTATACAAAACGACGTTTTGAAATCTTTCGGAAGAAGCATTTCTTTGAAAAGAACAATAACCCTCAAAATATGCAATACAAACCTATTTATAAAACTAAATGCCTCCAATGATAAGGTCTATTTTCACTGCCAACACGTTCTTTCAACTCATATCAATACTCTTAATGGTAGAGGGGTTGATCCTGAGCATTGTATCGTTCTGTAAGACATACGAAAAATGAAAATGACTGAATTGCAATTACGACTGATTGACAATAAATACATTTGGTAAACATCCCTCCCTGGGTTGAGATTCGGTGAACAAAATATTGTTGGCATTTTAATAAACGTCACATTGGAGCTATTGTCCTCACTATCTGGGGTCAATCTCTAACATAAGTATCCAAGAAAAACGCATCGTAGTTATGAATCCCGGTTACATGCCTAGAAGAAACTTGATCTGGCACCCCACTCTCCAAACTTCCATTAACAAGAGTGACGTATATGTATATATGTATATATGTATATATATATATATATATATATATATATATTCCGGATATCCGATATCCGGAATCGTCCAAAATCTGAAGGTTTTGTTAATTCTCTTTTTTTTACATCTTCCCGACGATTTTTAAAGTACAAGGAGTGAAAACTGGACGTAATTGATGAAACAACGCAAAATAACTGCGATATTCAGAGCTAATACCACACAGAAAAATTAGAAGAATTGCAAGAAAAAAATTTGAAGTATTGTGTTAAAAAGGTTTTTTTCCTTTAAAAAAAAATATTTCTATTTATATAAATTCTATTTTACAATTGCCATCACAAAATTCGCTCGGTGGGGGCGGGGGTAATAATTTTTTTTTTCGGCACAAAATGTGCAGAAATTCGGTAATCCTGATCTATCAATGTCCGGACGATTCCAAATTTTGGACTTAGTAGTGTACTAGTAAATTATTATATTTATGCTTGGTTACTTTCTTCTATGTATTGGTTTCTAGAGTGGGGCGCTTCACAAACTAGGAAATATAATAGAACAAATGTAGTTATTCATTTTCTTCAAACTCTTGTACAAAATCAAAATTTTGTTTCAAATAAAAATAAAAATTAATATATATATATATATATATATACTTCTAATTTACAATGCCTACCTCCCTAAATGTTCCCTTTTGCAAGCATAGCCATAGTGTGATACGAAATATTAAAGTAATAATTATAGATTGAATTTAAAATTTCTGTTTAACTTAAAAAATCAATTTTTTACCATGTGAGGCCTTTTCTTAAATGATATCTTCTGTTTTAATTTCGTCGTGTTGCTACAGTGCGATGTTAATGAAATACCGATCTAGATACTTAAATGAAGTCCTGCCGAGCTACTGTCTGAATACAATGGTGTTAGAAAATTAAAGATGAAGCTGAAAAATTGGCATATTTGCTGGACAAGGAAGCAGGGTGAACTGAAAGACTCATCAGGAGATCGACTAGGGTCAGGTAACGCTAGGGCATGCGCATATATGCAGCATGACGTAATGGGGAGGGTGTTGGAGGAGTATAAAGTACGATGGCGGTGTAAGCTCATAGTTATCTCCCAGTTATATCTCCCAGTTAAAACAAAATTAGCAACATAAGTATTTCGAAACTGAAAAACTAATTTTCTCTGAAGTAACTATGAAACCAGTTATCAAACTTTTCTCTTAGCTTAAGTACAAGTAGAAAACACATTATGTTGATTTTTTAACTAAGGTAAAATTTTTTAACCTAACTTCCTCAAGTTGCCGTGGTGTGTAATTTGGAGAGTGGTGAGCCAGCCCAGGAGTGATCGTGTCATCTTATTGTTTTTCAAAATCACGTGCTGTTGTCCTAGGATATTTAAATTCGGGTTGGATCATGCCAATAGCTCGTACTGTTGTTCCCAGTACGGTGTTAATTGAAATACCTGACAACCAGGAGCTGTCAAAGAGACACCGATACAATCTAAAACATGGAAATAAGTTGTTGGGGTTGCGGATTAATGACAAATTAAAACGCCTAAATTTCTCTACCAAAAGTATTTATTCTTTGTAACCGCCTAAGACTTGCTAGAGCAATTTTCCGCACTCGAAGTATTCACCCACAGTCCACCATTAATGATACGGACTTAAAACTTTTATCAAACGCAGTTTAAGTCATCAGATTATGATTTATAGTTTAAGAGACATAAGTACGAAGAAGCTGGCAATATTTTTGGTGGCAAGTGGTTTTGTTGACTTCTGTACCACACTGAATGTATAGACGTATTCACGTAGAAAAAAGAACTGTCACCTGTGCCCATACTGTTGTCCAACTGCCCAAATGTCGTCGTATAAACTAATCCTTCTGAATTCATTATTCGTCGATGGAAATGAATAACTATAGGGATGATTGTTTCCACAGAGACAAGCCAATGAATCAATGAATTCTAAGAAGAAGAAACAGAGATAAAGTATAATATATATATATATATATATATATATATATATATATATATATCTATATAAATAAGAATGGAGTGTTTGTTTGTACATTCAATATTTTCGACCCATTTCAAGTTTTCTATCCGTTTTGGACCCTTCTGATGCCGAATCCGCCTTTTTCTCGTTTGGTGTCTGTCTGTCTGTCTGTCTGTCTGTCTGTCTGTATGTTGTGCCCTATACACGTCCACGCGGTTTAAGATATTTTCATGGAAATTTGCATACAGTGAGTACTTATCTTGATTTAGTGAGTGGAATTGGTTGCGAAAGTCTGTCTGTCCGTCTTTCTGTTCTATGCTCGATTTTGTGTTTGTGTGTTTGTGTAGGCATCACATGAATTGTATTCCAGATATTTGCTTGCAGTGTATTTTATTTTATACATTATCTATTAATTTAGTGAATGCAATATTAAACATTTCTTTATTGTTATATTTAGACGTGTTTCATGCTAAAACATCTGAGTAAGTATACTTAAATCAACCATAATTTGGAAGTTTTGGAAAAGTTGGAATGTCTATTGAATATTACGATTAATTCGATTGCTTTACCAGTACTGCTAAAAAAGTAATTATTCTTCAATTTTTTTTTTTTTTTTTTTTTTTTTATGGAATTTCATCTCTTATACGTCATTTATTTCGAGTCTTATTTTTATTCTTTGCGCAATGAAAACGATTTCCAAATATTTGGGACAGACGATATTTTTCAATGAAACGAGAATGAACACGATCGCGCGAGCAGTGATATTTTTTCTGGTTCTTTCGCTCTGAATTAATTTCACATTTCTAAATTTTGTACACTTTTAGTTGTAAGTTGTGGCAACTGTGCGAGATCAAGAGATAAAATTGAATCACAAATTAATATCTTTAGAACAATTTTTTGCGACATCTTTTATTTTGTTTTACTTCGCTGTTTCCTGTTTTAAATATTTATTATTTTAATAAATGTGTTTTCCTTCTCATCACACCCAACAGCACCACAAAGTATTAGACTTGAAAATGTTAGGTAAATCAGTATAAATTTTCAGTAAATTTTAAGTGTACTTATGCCATTATTGAAAGAATAATGCCGTTATTTAAAGAATAATGCCGTTATTTAAAGAATAATGCCGTTATTTAAAGAATAATGCCGTTATTTAAAGAATAATGCCGTTATTTAAAGAATAATGCCGTTATTTAAAGAATAATGCCGTTATTTAAAGAATAATGCCGTTATTTAAAGAATAATGCCGTTATTTAAACAATAATGCCGTTATTTAAAGAATAATGTCTTTATTGAAATAATAATAATGTTTAAAAATCCAAACTAGAACTTTTTCCAACATTAAAAAATTCGTTGTAGTAATGACAAGAGAAGATTGCAAAATTTCACAATATCACATACCGGAGGCAAGAGTGCCACAAGTAAAAAAATATTGTTTTGTTGAATATGAGTGCGAGAGCACTCGCCGTAAATCGTAAATTTAATTAATTGAGTTGCACATGAAAATAACAAGAAAGGGAATTCCAAATCTTCCTATAAATCGTCTTTTATAGTAGTAACCTTAGTATCACCTTTCGTCTTTTTGTAGCTTTGTCATACAGCAATTGTGCGATGTATGTGAAATGTATTACATGAATGGATATGCATGTGTAGGATTTGTGTCCAAAGTAAGTTGTAGAAAATATAAAGATGGCGAAAGGTGTTAAAATAAATTTTTATTCTACAAAAAACGTAAGTCATTATATATTTTGATTATCTCTTCAATCTAGAGTAAACGAATTCAAACCGAGTAAGGTCGGGTATTTTGCTAGTATATATATATATATATATATATATATATATATATATATATATATATATATATATATATATATATATATATATATATATATATAGATACACAGTCCAGTCACATTAATGTGACCACCTGTCGAAAGCCAGAATAACCACCTTTGGCAGAGTGGACCGCTGCGAGACGTGCAGGAAGAGAGTCAATTAGGTTTCTGAAGGTGTTCACTGGGATGTTAAGCCATGTCGACTCCATTGCCGTGGCCAGCTGCGCTAGATTACTCGGTTGAGGATCCATGGCGCGAACAACCCGATAGAGGTGGTCCCACAGATTCTCGATTGGGTTTAAATCCGGTGAGTTTGCTGGCCAGGGGAGTACGGTAAACTCATCCTGGTGCTCTTCGAACCACGCACATACACTGCGAGCTGTATGACACCTCGCATTGTCCTGCTGGTAGATGCCATCATTGTGAGGAAAAATAATTCGCATCTACGGGTGGACATGGTCCCCAAGGACAGATGCGTACTTTTGCTGATCCATCGTGCCTTCCACAATGATGAGTGCACCCAGTGAATGCCAGGAAAACATTCCCCAAACCATAATGCTCTCTCCTCCAGCCTGGATCCTTCCGGGAATTGTTGCAGTTTGTTTGCTTTCAGACGTTTCACGCCGTATACGCCAACGTCCATCTGTCCGATGGAGCATAAAACGTGATTCATCGGAAAAAGCCACCTGCCGTTATTCTGTGGACGTCCAGTTGCGGTACTGGCGTGCAAATTCCAGCATTCGTTGCCGATGAACATCAGTCAGCATAGGAGCATTAACCAGGCGTCTGTTGCGGTGGCCCATGCGCAGCAACGTTCGCTGAACCGTTGTTGAGGATACACTCTTGGTAGCCCCTTGGTTCATCTGGGCAGTCAGTTGCTCAACAGTTGCACGTCTATTCGCCTGAACGCATCTCCGTAGCCTTCGTTCGCCTCTGTCATCTATAGCCGTTGGTGCACCACATGTGCCACGCAGCTGATTTTGGATAGTGCCATTATGCCATGCACGGTATCCTTTTACCTCGGCGGCACGCGAACAGTTCACAAAATTAGCCGTTTCCAAAATGCTTCCACCCTTGGCTCGAAAGCAATAATCATGCCCTTTTGGACGTCGGATAAATCGCTACGTTTCTTCATTACGCCAACGATTGAAATGCTTTCCGATGCCCTAGGACATCCTTTATGTACACTCCACTGCAATGTGCTGCCACCTGCCTTTTGTGATTGGTTATTTCACGTTGACGTCGAAAGTAGGTGGTGGTCACATTAATGTGACTGGACTGTGTTCCCCCAGACACCGAAGCTAGCAGTTGGGCAGACGGCCCATGACTTTTTAGGCAGATGGCCTCTTAGTTGTCGGATATTCTTAATTGTCAAAGATGTTTGTAAATATACTGTAAATACATTAATTTGTAATTAAACTTAAATTTAAACTTTAAGAGTTATTTATTATTTACCTTTTACGAACCCACATATATTTGGGGGTTTGGCCTGGATTTAATTAAAGGCCGAAGATTGCCGTTTTTACCTGAACCGTTCGAAAAACGCATTTTACCTCAACTGTTCGAGACGCGGACAATTCCAATATTCGCCTGATGCTCATCGGATTCGAGGTGCGAACTTCATTTGAGTGAATTACCGTGACTCAGCATATTGGATCTTGAGGAATACTTCATCTGAACTGTGAGTACAGATTTTTCATTTTGACACTAACATGGATACGTATTTAGCCGGAGCACGCAAGATCGATCTTCAAGCGCTGATAGAGGAATTAGATCTAATAGCAACGGAAGGAACCAAAATTCCGCAGCTTATTAAGTTAATAACGAAAGCCGATGAATACAATGAGGAATTAACAAAAACGCTTTTAAAAAGGATTGTTTCTGAACGACAAACAAAGGAAAAGGAACGCGAAAGGGAAGCTAAAGAAAACGAAAAGAAAGCAGATCGCGAATTTCAGTTGAAGAAATTACAGCTAGAAAACAAAAGTGCTAGAAGTTCCGATTTTATTTCCCCACTTAAAACTGACTTTTCAAAACTAATGACACGTTTCGACGGAAACTGTGATTTAAGCATGTATTTATCTTTGTTTGAAAAACAAATTAATCGCATAGAAATACCTAAAGAAAATTGGGTTGTTTTCCTTGTGAGTCTTTTACCGTTGGATATCGCAAATTTAATTGCAAGAGAGCCTGATCCGCTTGCATATGATTACGATCACGTGAAAAAACTTTTACTGAATCGATTTAAACTAACACCGGAGCAGTTTCGACAGCACTTTTTTACTCATAAAAAAGAAACAACCGCATCTTGGCGTGATTTCGCCTACGAGTTAGATAATTTTTTCGAAGAATGGGTTGTGGGTCTTAGTATCTCTAAATATGAAGAATTGAAAGATCTCATAGTGGCGGATCAAATTAAAAGGAAAATACCGTTTGAAATGCGCGAGCATTTAATTGATGAATTACCGAAATTGAATAAAGTAGCCGAATTAGTGAATAAATTGGATGAGTACGAGGCGGCACGATTCCATCTTAAAAGACCGGGAGCTAGAGACATGAAATCAGCTGAAACACAAAGTCATCAGCGCTCCAAGAAATTCAATGATAAACCGTCGATCGTCCGTGCTCACCAAAGTGTTACTAACCAATATGTTAAATGTTTTTCATGCAATGAAATTGGTCATAGAATTTCTGAGTGTCCAAATAAGAACAAAGGAATTAAATGTTTAAAGTGCAATGAATATGGACACCGTAAATTCGAATGTAATAAAGGTGTAAAAACTGATATAAATGAAGAAAAGAAAGTTGTAATTAATATGTCCAGTAATCATGAAAAGAAGTTGTATAAATGTCTTAAAATTATGAGTAAATATGTTGATGCTTTAATTGATACGGGATCAGATTTATCTATTTTGAAATATGATTTTTATATGCAAATTGGTGCACCAGAATTAACCCCTTGTGACATAATGTTATATGGTATTGGAAATTAGGGATGTTAAGCAAATCACAGAACTGCTACTCAATCACAGATACTTTTGAATCACAGTTCATACCTGTTACTCAAATATCAAAATATCAGTGATTGGGTAACAGTGATTGGGTAACAGTGATTGGGTAACAGTGATTCGGTATCAGTGATTCGGTATCAGTGATTCAGTATCAGTGATTTGGTATCAGTGATTCGGTAACTGTTACTAAACTGATATCGCTAAGCTGATACCTTGGCTGATATTGATACTGTTACTGCGATCGGTGATTGCGACCTGGATCGGTGATTCGGTAGCAGTGAAAGCTGTGACTGAGTTTTGGTTATTTGGTAGTGGTGCCAGTTGGTCTGTGACGGATTGGGATTTCTCTGGAGGATTTTTAACCGGATGTTTAAGAGGGTAATATGTTGCTTTATGACTCACCAGATTCCCGCGCCTTTTTCTAAAGAAAAAAAGAATCTCGACAGTTTTAAGGAGAGTTTATATAAAAACATTTTAAATTCTCTGTTTTAAATAATTTTTTGTTCGCTCTTAAACTATCACTGATTATTTATTTATTATTAATTTTTTTTTGAGTAACATTACTAGAACTTGTTTTTATTTATTTTTGGTTTGTTTATAATTAAAATTGTTCTGTTTAACCTCTTGTAAATTGTTATTAATTCTAAAAAATGAATTATGTGCTTCTGAAAGTATAACTTGAATGAGTAGAAATCACAGGAGGGGGAGGGGGGGGGAGATATTTATTTCATTTCGCTAGTGATTAGAATACGTTTTACGAGTTTCTGCATTCTTTAAAGTTTGTCTCTTAAGATGAAACCGTTTCAGAGGGAGGATCAACACAACAATGTTTACAGCTGTAAAGAATGCATTCTGAAATATCGTAATGCAAGTACAAAAGATTTTGATGACTGAATGTTTAATTTTTAAAGCGTATAATTTGTTGTTTGTAAACACTGATTCTCTGGAATTCCTTGTCAGACTGTTTTCAAAACAAATAAGAATGTTACTCGTTAGAATATTCCCTGTTTGCCTTAGAGATGAATTATATACTTTCACTCAGCTTATCAATTTTAAAGTGCTACTAAAGAGAATATCTTCATCTTTTGTCTTCGGGGTGGATCCCGGACCGTTGACAATAATACGTGGTTACTCCAGTGTTGTGTGGAAACTGAACTACTCCACATTTTAGTTAATATTTTGTAAAAATTGTATGATTTATATACTAAAGTATTGGACAGAAATTGTTGAATCAAGTCAAAAGCTACAGATTTTTCACAGTAAGGTTTGACTTTTCTGCTGTTTGTTTTGTGTTTTCTTCGTCTCAAATAAAATTGTTGTGTCTTTGCACCACCACGAATACAACAATACAAATTAATTCGAATGTTACTAGAGATTTAGAAAAATTACTTAATGTTTTGAAATTGTCAGATTATCAAATGTAAGGAAATTGTCTTGCTACACATACTACGATGAAAACATTTTTCTTCAACAAACAAATATTTTGGATAAAGGTTATTTAGTGAAACGGATTTAAAGATAAAAAATAGGTTTGTCAATTATATATATTAATTTAAAGATTAAAAATCCATAATTTGAATTCAATTAGAAGTAAAATGATCACGCATTCTAATGTATATCTCTTGATTTTAATGTTTAATTAATTATAAAGTTTAATTTATATGAAAATTTCGATATAGTTGAAACCATCTTAGTCACCAATATTAATTTATTGAGGAGAAAAAGTACCTATAAAAAATAAATTACGGGCTAAAAATAAAAAACGGCTCATAGTGGCAGAATAAAAATGAAAAATTCATTTTATAATTGAAGGTTTATTGAGTGGCAGTTGTGCGTTTTATTAAATATATTCCAGTTGATCTGGATGAAAAAAATACTGGGGTTCGAACTGTAAACTAGAGCACTGTAAGGCCACGACGTTACCGACTTAGCTATGTATTCCTTCGACGAAATCGTATTATTGAAAATAGTCAACACATAAATAAAAGCATTCCGTTGCTACGAGTGACTAGAGATACTTTACAGTCAACCAATCGGATTCATTCACAGTTTGAATCACAATCACAGTTTTGAATCACAGATATTCGTCAGTAGCAGTCACAGTTAGAACTGTTACTGTCAAATCACTGTTAGTAACATCCCTATTGGAAATCAAAGTGTAAAATCACTTGGTTATTTTTGTGCTGAAATTACTATTGACAATTTTAATATTCTCACTGAGTTTTTGTTATTGAAAACTTATGTTGTAATATTGTGATTGGTATGGACGTAATTAATAAGCTTAATATTTCAATATCAGGAAATGATTTAAAGATTTTGAGCTTTCGAGAAAATTCTATTAATCTTTCTTTCACACACACTTCGGAAGTGAAAGAGTCTGAAAAAATAAAAGCTAAGCGTTTTGAGGGACCCCATTCAGGAAGTAAAGGAATAAAAACAAAAACGAGTTGCCGAAATGGAGCCACTGTTTTGGAATCCGAAAGTAATGAAAGGCAGATGTTTGGTATCCCCTCCCCCCTGACTCATCCCTTCAAAGAAGAAAACAGGTGTGAACTATTGGCGACTGCCATTAATATTCCAATGATAGGCGTTGCGTCATCTTGTGTACAGGATGTTCAAGAAAATGATTTGACTTTTAATCCTTTATCCGAACTGCCGATTTCCTTGATGGATGAAATTGAATTGCAACACATAAAAGATCCTAAAATAAGAAACGAGTTAGATATTTTGATTAGTGAATATAAGCCGCATAAAATTAAAGACACAGAAGTAAAAATGACTTTAATTTTAACTAATGATATACCGATTTGTCAGAGACCGCACCGAATGTCTTTAAAAGAACAGAAAATAGTTGAGGAACAAATACAAGTATGGTTAAAAGACGGAATAATTAAACCCTCCTGTTCTAACTACGCTTCACCCATTGTTTTGTGTAAAAAGAAGGGTAATAATTCATACAGATTGTGCGTTGATTATCGATCGGTTAATCGAAAATTAATCAAAGATAAGCACCCACTCCCATTAATTCAAGATGTTTTAGATTGCTTGGGAAACGCCCAGGTATTTTCCACTTTGGACTTAAAAAACGCATTTTTCAACATACCAATGGACCCTAATTCGACACGTTACACAGCATTTGTCACCCATGAAGGACAGTACGAATTCAATGTTGTACCTTTCGGATGTAGTAACTCACCAAGTGTTTTTGTGAGGTACCTAAACACAGTCTTTAGAGACTTAATTCGAGACAAGACTATAATAATTTACATGGATGATATTGTTATACCTTCCATTGATGAACAAGAAGGGCTGGAAAAAATTAAAAGGGTTTTGAAAGTTGCGTCAGAATACGGCGTAATAATAAATTTTAAAAAGTGTCAATTTCTTCAACATTCGATAGAATTTCTCGGATACGTTATCGAGGGCGGCAAAATTCAACCTTCCTCATCCAAGACGCGTGCAGTGAAAAATTTTCCCCAGCCGAAAAATGTAAAACAAGTCATGAGTTTTTTTGGGTCTTTGTTCTTACTTTCGACAATTTGTCGGTGGATTTTCAAGAATTGCAAAACCATTAAGTGATCTGCTTCGAAATAATGTCGAATGGACATTTGGCTCTGTGCAAGTCGACGCATTTGAAAGGCTAAAGGAAATTCTCTCAAGTAGTCCGGTATTGCATCTCTTTAGGCAAGGAGCAACCTTAGAATTACATACGGATGCTAGTAGCCACGGCTTTGGAGCTGTTTTGCTTCAGCAAGCTCATGATGGGAAATTTCATCCCATTCACTTCATGAGCAAGAAGACTACTCCTCAACAAGAGAAGTATTGTTCTTACGAATTGGAAGTACTGGCTGTAATCGAGGCTTTGCGAAAATTTCGCTACTACTTGTTGGGTACTAAGTTCAAAATAGTGACCGATTGCGCTGCATTTCAGAGGACTATGCAGAAAAAAGAGCTTACACCAAAAATTGCTCGATGGGCATTGTCACTCGAAGAATATGATTATGAGGTTGTCCATAGATCAGGCACCCAAATGAAGCATGTGGATGCCCTAAGCAGTAACATGTTGTTGATAACAACTCGTGCACAAGGAGAATTAACAACCCAAATAGAAGCTGCACAACATCTAGATGATCACATTAAAGCAATTAAAACTCTAGTTGAAGAAGGAACAGTGAACATTTCATTAAAGGCGGAGTTCTATACAAGTATGAGAATGGGAAACAACTACTAATGGTTCCTCAGGCGATGCAAAATAACATCATTAAAGAAGTTCACAACAAAGGTCACTTTGGCGCTGCCAAGACAGAGGAAATTCTTAAGCAGCAGTTTTTTATTCCTAATGCAAAAAAACAGGTTGAAATGGTTATTTCTAATTGCGTACAGTGCATCCTCTGCAATTGAAAACGTGGAAAAGGCGAAGGGTTTCTTAATCCAGTGCCGAAAGACAACGTTCCACTTGGGACTTACAATATCGACTTTTTGGGACCCCTTCCAACAACGAATAAAAGATACCAACATATTTTCTCGGTAGTCGATGCCTTTACGAAGTTTGTCTGGTTGTACCCAGTGAAATCTACCTCGGCTAGCGATGCTATCGAAAAGCAGAAATTACAACAAGCTACTTTTGGAAACCCATCACGAATAATTTCAGACAGGGAATCAGAGTTTATATCGAAGGAATTCACTGATTATTGTACTGATCAGGGAATTGAACATTGTAAAATAACAACCGGAATTCCTAGAGGCAATGGGCAGGCGGAAAGGATTATTGGTCTGCTGATTCCTGTTCTTGCCAAACTTTCAATAGAGGAGCCTAGCAAATGGTTCAAATATGTTCCAAGTCTACAAAGTATCATAAACAGTACACCATCCAGAAGTACGAAGCATACGCCATTCGAACTGATGATTGGCATCACGATGAAAAATAAAGAAGATCTGAAGATAAAAGATATACTGGAAGAAGAGTATGAAAAGTCCGTGATGAAGGAGAGAGAAGAATTACGCGAACAAGCATAAGACAATATTTTCAAATTGCAACAGGAAAATAAACGTCAGTATAACAAAGGGAGAAAAAAATCTAGAGTGTACAAAGTAGGAGATCTAGTGGCCATTCAGCGCACGCAGTTTGGAGTTGGGCGTAAGCTGAAACCTAAATTTTTGGGACCCTATCGAGTTGTAAAAGTGTCTCCTAATGACAGATATGCCATTGAAAAAGTGGGCGATCATGAAGGTCCACGCCTAAGTACTTCAGCAGCTGATTACATGAAACCCAGGCCCACTGGTCAACTGTAAAAAAAAAATGTATATATAAGCCTTTATTCCCTCTTTCTTTCTTCTTTTTTGTTCGTATTTTCAGATATGTGAGAATGTTATGGCCTGTTTACTGATGTTGAAGACGGCGAATTTCGAGGACGAAATTATAGTCAGGATAGCCGATTATGGGATTTGCGACGAGCGCGCCAAAGCCTGATACGTCCGCAGCAGTAACGCCACCTAGAGGAAGCGACCGCAGCAATGAGACTGATGTTCCCCCAGACACCGAAGCTAGCAGTTGGGCAGACGGCCCATGACTTTTTAGGCAGATGGCCTCTTAGTTGTCGGATATTCTTAATTGTCAAAGATGTTTGTAAATATACTGTAAATACGTTAATTTGTAATTAAACTTAAATTTAAACTTTAAGAGTTATTTATTATTTACCTTTTACGAACCCACACACACACACACACACACACACACACACACACACACACACACACACACACACACACACACACACACACACACACATATATATATATACTTATTTCATTCAAATACGTAATTTAATGAAAGATCAAAATAAAAATAAAAATCATGTATTAAACCAGAAAACGAAAGTTAGAAAAAAAGTATATGAGCAATTTCTTAGCATTTCGCGGCTCATATTCGTAGAAAACACCATTTTGTGTTGTATGGATCAGGCTCCTCCCTGATGACGCCCTGATCCACCAACACTTTCGTTTTCAATAAATTCCGTTTGGTTTTTATTTTGTGAATTTCCTCTTGTTTAAGAAAAATATATTCCTTGCCATGCTATGTCTGCAGCTTTCAGCGCGCTTGCATGGTTGGATTTAACTTTTCTTCTAACTTTCGTTTTCACTTTCGTTTTCTGGTTTAATACATGATTTTTATTTTTATTTTGATCTTTCATTAAATTACGTATTTGAATGATATAAGTATTTACCAGTCAGAGTTAGTTGCAGCTTTAGCGCACTCCTCTGACAGTGTGATTTATTATATTTTTAATATGTTATTACCATAAAACTCACTGCTCACAAATAAATCTTTCAAGAAAAGTAATAAAGTAAGATGAAGCTGATTTATTATTATCAACAATTACGCCACCGATGACTATTTCTCTTTCGTCATTTCCTTTGAGTCATTGGTGTTGGCGGTTTGTTGAACTAAGTGAGTTGCGGCATTTGATGCGATCTTCTGGCTTTGTGTTGCCGGTCTCCCCACTGCTGCTGCAGGTTTGATTTAAATTTTATTATTCGAATTTTTTTTCGTATTTTTGTTTTTAATGGTGTTTGGGGGAGTATATGAGCAATTTCTTAGCAAATTCTTTAATGTTCGACGGAAGGTGACGTCAGCACGCGATGATAGACACCTGGTCCACATGGCGGTGAATGACCTTATAGCTTCCTCCATTTAGTTGGCAGCACTTTGGTCTACTGCTGGAGTTGTGCTAATGTCGGCTTCGTCAATTCGCCGACGCCTGCTGTACCGTGGACTGCGTGCAAGGATTCCTTTATACAGGATCCCTCTCACGCCAAGCCATTGACGGCTGCGTCTGCAATGGACTCATGAGCACAGAGCCAGGCGGGCTGATTTGCAACAATTTGTCTTTTCTGACGAATCCCGCTTTAATTTGTGGAACCATGATGGCCGCATGATGGTTAGACGCTATGCCGGAGAACGCTGCCTTTCAGAGTGCGTTATCGAACTTTATAGTGACCGAACACACGGAGTTATGATCTGGGGTGCGATTTCCAATCATGGACGATCTCAGCTGCTACAAATTGAGAGTAATCTTAGTAGAAACAGATACGTCCGTGAAGTGCTAGAGCAAGAAATCGTTCCCTTCCTTCAAGGCATCCCTGGAACTATCTTTCAACAGGATAATGCACGCCCACTTGTTGCAAGAAATGTTTGAGACTTCTTTTCAGTCTAACATATGCAACTTCTTCCTTGGCCTACTTATTCGCCGGATATGGCGCTTATTGAGCACATGTGGAATTGTTGGGTACAAAATTTTCGAAACCATCCGTTCAACCTTTTGTCGTTAAATTATAAGCATGGATACTTGGCAAACATGTACGCTTTTGCTCCGGGACGTTTCACTGGAAATTTTACCTAAGTTCTTCCCCTATCAATGTGTGCTGTCCCTCTCTTTTCAACGGTACATTTGTACTCAATCCCCGAGTTTTTTAAATTTGAATGCCCAACCAATCACGGCACGCCAGCGAGATGACGAAGCGTTTTTGAAAAGGCTGGGAAATAGTTCACCCTTCGTTTTCTCGTGCCGATTTAGGCGAAAAATAGTTTTCCCACGAGTTCACGAGAGAAGAACTTAAACCACTCAACATCCCAGTTTACGAAGCTATAAGAGAGGCGGGAGAATCGGACTCGTCCTAATTCGCTCTCCGATGTTTTAGTGGTGACCCCAGTCGCGGTTGGTCTTTCTTTTTGAAAAGGATGAAGGTGTCGGTTGAGCTGGCTGGAGACCGATGATTACGAAGAGCTTTTCGCCTGTTTTTGGGAACGCGTGGTGAATATTTTTTCTGATGGAAAAACACCTCCCAGAATTAAGAAAACCGCTGGTCTCCCTGTGACCGGTAAAGAACACCGTCCTGCTCCAGCGTCCTTCTCCGGATTCCAGAAGTTCCCTTCGTGATGATGAGTTCCCACATCCACGCCCAGAAGTGAGAAAACCGCTGGTCTCCCTGTGTCCGGTAAAGAACACCGTCCTGCTCCAGCGTCCTTCTCCGGATTCCAGAAGTTCCCTTCGTGATGATGAGTTCCCACTTCCACGCCCAGAAGTGAGAAAACCGCTGGTCTCCCTGTGACCGGTAAAGAACACCGTCCTGCTCCAGCGTCCTTCTCCGGATTCCAGAAGTTCCTTTCGTGATGATGAGTTCCCACATCCACGCCCAGAAGTGAGAAAACCGCTGGTCTCCCTGTGACCGGTAAAGAACACCGTCCTGCTCCAGCGTCCTTCTCCGGATTCCAGAAGTTCCCTTCGTGATGATGAGTTCCCACATCCACGCCCAGAAGTGAGAAAACCGCTGGTCTCCCTGTGACCGGTAAAGAACACCGTCCTGCTCCAGCGTCCTTCTCCGGATTCCAGAAGTTCCTTTCGTGATGATGAGTTCCCACATCCACGCCCAGAAGTGAGAAAACCGCTGGTCTCCCTGTGACCGGTAAAGAACACCGTCCTGCTCCAGCGTCCTTCTCCGGATTCCAGAAGTTCCCTTCGTGATGATGAGTTCCCACATCCACGCCCAGAAGTGAGAAAACCGCTGGTCTCCCTGTGTCCGGTAAAGAACACCGTCCTGCTCCAGCGTCCTTCTCCGGATTCCAGAAGTTCCCTTCGTGATGATGAGTTCCCACTTCCACGCCCAGAAGTGAGAAAACCGCTGGTCTCCCTGTGACCGGTAAAGAACACCGTCCTGCTCCAGCGTCCTTCTCCGGATTCCAGAAGTTCCCTTCGTGATGATGAGTTCCCACTTCCACGCCCAGAAGTGAGAAAACCGCTGGTCTCCCTGTGACCGGTAAAGAACACCGTCCTGCTCCAGCGTCCTTCTCCGGATTCCAGAAGTTCCCTTCGTGATGATGAGTTCCCACATCCACGCCCAGAAGTGAGAAAACCGCTGGTCTCCCTGTGACCGGTAAAGAACACCGTCCTGCTCCAGCGTCCTTCTCCGGATTCCAGAAGTTCCCTTCGTGATGATGAGTTCCCACATCCACGCCCAGAAGTGAGAAAACCGCTGGTCTCCCTGTGACCGGTAAAGAACACCGTCCTGCTCCAGTGTCCTTCTCCGGATTCCAGAAGTTCCCTTCGTGATGATGAGTTCCCACTTCCACGCCCAGAAGTGAGAAAACCGCTGGTCTCCCTGTGACCGGTAAAGAACACCGTCCTGCTCCAGCGTCCTTCTCCGGATTCCAGAAGTTCCCTTCGTGATGATGAGTTCCCACTTCCACGCCCAGAAGTGAGAAAACCGCTGGTCTCCCTGTGACCGGTAAAGAACACCGTCCTGCTCCAGCGTCCTTCTCCGGATTCCAGAAGTTCCTTTCGTGATGATGAGTTCCCACATCCACGCCCAGAAGTGAGAAAACCGCTGGTCTCCCTGTGACCGGTAAAGAACACCGTCCTGCTCCAGCGTCCTTCTCCGGATTCCAGAAGTTCCCTTCGTGATGATGAGTTCCCACTTCCACGCCCAGAAGTGAGAAAACCGCTGGTCTCCCTGTGACCGGTAAAGAACACCGTCCTGCTCCAGCGTCCTTCTCCGGATTCCAGAAGTTCCCTTCGTGATGATGAGTTCCCACATCCACGCCCAGAAGTGAGAAAACCGCTGGTCTCCCTGTGACCGGTAAAGAACACCGTCCTGCTCCAGCGTCCTTCTCCGGATTCCAGAAGTTCCCTTCGTGATGATGAGTTCCCACTTCCACGCCCAGAAGTGAGAAAACCGCTGGTCTCCCTGTGACCGGTAAAGAACACCGTCCTGCTCCAGTGTCCTTCTCCGGATTCCAGAAGTTCCCCTCGTGATGATGAGTTTCCACATCCACGCCTAGAAGTGAGAAAACCGCTGGCCTCCCTGTGACTCTGGGATGTGTACCATCATTCCGATCCAGCGTTCCTCTCCGGAATCCAGTAGCATCCTCCGTTTATCTACAATGGGCAATTATAGTTTATCGTTTTTCTTACTTTCCTTTAATTAAGTCCTTGCTCCTGAATTGATTTTTTTGATTTAGAGTTATTTTCTTTTTTGTCCCGTGAAACGTCTCTCGAGTTATAAGCCTTCAATGGGGTTATCCCAATATTTTGAGTAGATTGGAGTAACCCAATTGAATGCTTGGTCGTTTTGGACCTATTCTGAGGATTGTGAATGTTACTTTTGTTTTACTATTTTTGGACCAAAATTCACACGACGGAAGGTGACGTCAACATGCGATGATAGACACCTGGTCCACATGGCGTGAATGACCTTATAGCTTCCTCCAGGCAGTTGGCAGCACTTTGGTCTACTGCTGGAGTTGTGCTAATGTCGGCTTCGTCAATTTGCCGACGTGTGCTGTACAGTGGACTGCGGGCAAGGATTCCTTTATACAGGATCCCTCTCACGCCAAGCCATTGACGGCTGCGTCTGCAATGGACTCATGAGCACAGAGCCAGGCGTGCTGATTGGCAACAATTTGTCTTTTCTGACGAATCCCGCTTTAATTTGTGGAACCATGATGGCCGCATGATGGTTAGACGCTATGCCGGAGAACGCTGCCTTCCAGAGTGCGTTATCGAACTTTATAGTGACCGAACACACGGAGTTATGATCTGGGGTGCGATTTCTTATCATGGACGATCTCAGCTGCTACAAATTGAGAGTAATCTTAGTAGAAACAGATATGTCCGTGAAGTGCTAGAGCAAGAAATCGTTCCCTTCCTTCAAGGGATCCCTGGAACTATCTTTCAACAGGATAATGCACGCCCACATGTTGCAAGGAATGTTTGAGACTTCTTTTCAGTCTAACATATGCAACTTCTTCCTTGGCCTACTTATTCGCCGGATATGTCGCTTATTGAGCACGTGTGGAATTTGGGTGGTCGGCGTCTCGATCGTGATCGGCGTCACAGCTTCAAAAGACGAACTTTGGGTTCGCATACAGTCAATATGGAATTCTCTTCCACAAGCAGACATTAAACATATGTTTCACTCCATGCCACGCCAAAACAAACTTACACAACTTAAGGAGGTCCGTGACACATTGAAAAATAATTTGTATTAATTAATTTAGAATTTTGTATTTTTTTGTACTGTTTACCCATATAACTAATAAGCTAAATCACAACACAAAATTTTTCCAAAAGTTTTTAAAAAAATTTACCAAAAGTTTTTTAAAAATTTTAAATTGAATTTTTTTGAAAAAAAGAGGTGTCCGTTTAAATTGATAAAACTCAAAATATTCTTGAACAATTTTCAAAATTCTTGCAGTAAATTATTCATAAATTTATAAATTTTAATTTCGATTCAGGAATTAAAAATATATTAATTTAATAAAAAATAAATGATATTTGAATGAAAATTTTTGAAAATTTTAAGGTACTTTTTTAAAAAAAGTCATATTTTTAAAAGTAAATATTTGTTTCGAATTTGCTGAATCAAAATTAAAGTATAATGTTTGAAAAAGTTATATTCCAAATTTCAACCCTTAACTTTATCGGTTTTCGACTTATATAGCAATTTGAATACAGGAAATCTCGAAAAAAAGTATCATGGAGAAAAACGCATTTAAAATTTTTAAAGACACATGTTGTTGCCATGACAACAACTGTCAAGAGTGTTAGATTTTATAAACGACGCACCACAAAAATTATTATATCTAGTTCTAATTAAGATAGAAACATGATTTAGACGTCGTTTTAAGCAGAAAAACACAGAGAATTTCTTAAAATAATAAAAAAAAATTCGAAAATTTGACCATTTTTGTGTCCCGAACCCCTATAAGCGGGAGCAGTAGTGAATTTTGTTTTCACTTATGCAGTGTATCCAACGATGCAAATACTATTTCTTTTGAATTTTGTACAAAAAAAAAAAAAAAAAAAAAAAAAAAGAGGAATGAGTGACAGAGAACGGCTTAAAACAACATCGGAGACTAATCTAAATGATTATGAAAGTTGTGAAAGTTCGTTATTGGACATCGCTAGTGAACTATGGAATAAAATACTCTCAATTGAATTTCAGACGAAGTAGTTGATCGCCTTTTTGAAAGGCATGGAGCAGTGAATAAGAAACAAGGACGACCAGGAATTTTGCCGATTCCCGTACGATTGCCTAAGAGACACTTTTTAGAAATGATTCCACCAACGAAAAGAAACTGTCACCGAATAGGCAGTGCTTTGTGTGTTGCTAAAAAACGAACGATAGCGGAAAACGGACGAGAAAAGAAACCATATTTATTTTTGTACCGATTGTGCTATAGGACTCTACTTAACTCCATGTTTTAAATTTATCACACAAAAGCTGAGTTTAGAAATGAAATAAAAATGCAAGTATTAA
The DNA here is from genome assembly GCA_947359465.1 of Metellina segmentata. NCBI lineage: Eukaryota > Metazoa > Arthropoda > Arachnida > Araneae > Tetragnathidae > Metellina > Metellina segmentata. The sequence goes on from OX375881.1 coordinate 102,817,258, forward strand.
AAATACGTATGCTCTCTTCTCACACCATTTCTGTCGAGTGTTCTTATAAGTTCTTGTTCGGAAAAGCCCCCTTTGTGTAAAAATACAAATTTTTCGCTAAAATTAAAAGTTATCATAAATTAATAAATTCAATACTTGTAAGAGTTTTTACTGCTGTTTTGAATTGATATAATCGATTTGAATATAAAATTGTTGATCAAATATGTGCTTATTTTTGGAAAAAATATGACAGAAAAAAGAAACTGTTAAGGGGTTAAGCCAAGTTTAAGTCTTCTCAGCAATTATAACCATGAGAGATGAGCTGTTATCAGGATAACAATTAAAATTACAGTGTTATTATAAACTAACTGTTAGAATCTAATATGAAAAATATAAACCGACATCAATAATCGTTATAAATTAGCTCTTTTGAAGCAACTAAACTTTTTATACAAATGAATAAATTAAATTAAAAAGTACAATTTATTTAAAAAATTGGTAAACTTGGATTTTCTTGTAATTTACGAAAGTTTTGAGTAACATTTATAGCAATTACTAAACATCAATAATAACTATTGATATTCAATTTTACTGTTAATCATTAGCCACCTACAAACTATTCATATGAAAGGACTTTCTGACCAACTAAATTAGTTTTTGTTTACGTGTTGGAACTTCATTATGGTACGCATAACGTATTTGATAAACGGCAATAAACATTGTATTTCTGACGTGATTTACCTTGTATTGTTTTTGGTACACAATTTTAGTAGGTCGTCAGTAAAATTTACACAGAAAGAGTTTCGAATTTATATAGGATTGTTGATTGTTAACGCTAATTGTAATAAACGTCAAACGTCACTTAATCTACGATGATAAACTTCTTCCTAATGTGCATAATGAGAGAGCATTTGCGTAACAGGAAAAATAATATCTGATTTCTGTATACTTTGTTTCTACTAAAACTCTCATTTGCAGTAGATAATTCAATTCTTAGCATGAAATACATTTTATATTACTATATAAGCTAAGTAGATTCCATGTCTCTTCAGTCTTAGCTTTCGGACCTAATTTTGAAGGACCTTTCCACCCTGGAAACTGTAAAACTATGTTGTGTTTTAGTGTTCTAACGGCACCATTAGGTTTTCCCCCTATGGCATCCCTACTGAATTTTTTTTCTCGTAGAAATATTATTCTTATGAAGACGCACTTGAAATGTCTTCATTTTCATCTGCCTAAATTTCCGAATCCGTTTCGTGTTCGCTTTCAATATTATTATCCGAAATTTACCTCTAACAGTACTCTACTTCCAACCAATTATCAACAATATTCTGAATTTCTCTTTGTGTAAGATACACAGGTCGTTTTTTTGGTAAAGTTTGTAGCCATATTAGGCTCTGTGTCGAAATTTCTTACTCCAGCTTAGACGATTTCATTCAACAAGGAGAAAGGTCAGGCAAATGCCGTGAAGGGGGTCTAAGAGACCACAAGGGAAATGCAAATAGTGTGTTAAACATGAAATAATTGGAGAAGCCAAACCAGTCTTGGAATGTGACTTCTGTTGGACGTAGTAGGAAGGTACTGAATATTACAGGGACCAATACTCACTTTAATGGGTGGAAACGACCTGTCAAAAATGACTGGAGGTCTATGAGACACATGACAGCAGTTAAAGGTTAACAGGAGTTACGAATGTATTCTGAGATTTCTAAACGCTTTTGTTGTCTGTAGGTAGCTTATAATACTTCTTGGAACGAATTAATTAATCAATCGAGAGTTTGTTTGAAACTAACTCAGTAGGAATATGAATTGAAAGCTAGGAACTTTTCTTGCTTAGTATTAGTATTACATATCGTTCTTAGTAGCGAATGTATTAACTTTTAATCTGCGGCGCTTATATTTTTTCATTCGTCTCACAGAACACAAAATTTATGTCACAACACAAGCTAGAATAATGCAGTGAAAACAAAAAAGACCGAATTTACACACCTTTGCGGATGTGACCCAATATTTTGTTTATTACTTTCGAAATGTATGCCTGAAAAGCGAATTCTGGTTTCCATTTTTCTATAGTCTGCTTTAAGAAAATTCTACTGTTTCATATGTTATTGTTAAGATATTATATTATTTATCAAAATTCATTTTAGAATTTCTTTTATCAAAGTATATTTTTGTCATCAAAGATATTTTTAAGCACACACACAATTCTTTTGAAATTCATGTATATAAACCATTAAGTAAATGCTTAACGATATGATAGACACATGTATTCATTTTGTTAGTTACACTGAATGTGTGACATACAATGTCTTGATAACTTTATATTTATTCTGCTTTTAACACTTCCATTTGAGAACAGTATTTTTCATAATTTATTGTCTGATTTTGTTGCCACAATTAACTGTAATTCCTTTGTAGTCCTACCATAACAACATTACTTTTTTTGGGATGCAGTTCCCCTCTCGATGTTACTTAGGGAGGTTAATTTGGCTTAGCCAATAATCTTTTCCTTGTAACATTGCATAGTATCCATTTCACATCTCCAGCAATGATCCGTTTCAAAAAAGAAGCTTCTTCATTTCACTTCAGTAAAGAATCACGTAGAAATTCGAGCAAGCTTATTCTGTTGTGTTAAAGTATGAGGAAGGTTGGTCACAGTATTACATGGTGTACTGTGTCACAAAACATTATGGGTGTTATATATGACCCATTATGTAGAGGTTGTCAGATGGTAGAGGAGAGTTCTTACGCGTTCTATGTGAATGTGACCATTACTCTGCACAACGATTTGAATATCTTGGATACCACTGTATTGAATCCTGGGAACTGTCAAACATTCCGATCAGGTACATGCTGAAATTTATTTCGACAATTGGTCTTTAGTGGATCAGTAGGGGTCTCAGTACAATAGACTATTAGTCACAGTGCTGGCACTCTTCGGAGTCACCCCTTTACAAGTCACAGTGTCACAATATTAGCTCCAATTTATTTACAATTTTGTCAGCCATCTTGTTTCCATGTGTTACGGAAGAATTTGCATCATTAGTTACATTTCGGTAAGTAAATCTCTATTTTTCATTGTTAAAAGTAAAATTTTGTGTTTGAAATTAAATTCTCCTTATTCATATGTAGTGTTTATTTTAAAATTAATAATATTTTAGTAGTAAAGCTAATTATGTTTAGGTTCTGTTGAGTTAAAATGGATGATCTAAATTCACATTATTCATTTTTAGTTACAAGCTATGTCAGTTGGGGTTCAATGTTACAGAATGAAATGTGACACACTGTTACATACATATAAATTTCATTACTCATAGCTCTGCATTTTTCATTCAAAGGTTTTTAATTATAAACATGAATGCTAACAAAAATAAATAAGTTTATTTTTCTAAAAACTCTTTCTCCATATAAGTTTGCATATCTTTTAAAGTAATGTTTACAATCTTTCTTTACTTTAGCAGTTTTCTTTTGTTAATTCATTCCAAACATTCACAGGCTAACGAAATTATGTCTGCTGAAGTAAGGTCTTTCCCTAAAGCCCCACTGCGAAAAACTGCACGAAAGTTGAAGATTCACCATTTTTGCCATCAGACATTGCTGCATATTCTGATCCCTTAGCAATTAACAATGGTGATTATGTTATAGTTGAAGAAGAACACCTTCAAAAACATAAAATTCACTCTATTGGGGATGTGAATCAAAACAATGTTGATTTTGAAGTGTACATCAAAATAATTTTTCCATCTTGTAAATTTTGCAGAAATGCTGGTTTTCCCTGTGGATTTAACTTTCTATCAAAATCTAAAATAATTAAAAATTTCTTTAATCTTACTGTATCATCTCTAACTGTAAGCTTCAATCATTGCTATTGTTTTGTTTTCTCAACTGTTGTTGTTGTCGTGCGGTCCATATATGGGCCAATTGAGGATGCCATTGGCCCGGAGGGTTGGACTTCTTCATACATGACACATCCGTTTTACAGGAAGGTCCCTTTCACACATCCATTCACTCACACATATCGTAATTTAGATCCCAATCAGAGTCCGATAACCCCCTGATCAGGTACCCCCAGAGGTATTGATTTGGTATGGGAACATGGGGGACTTTGTGACCACGACCTATTTAACGTGCCCCACCACCATTAGCGAACACGACGGTCTATAGCCAGATCTAAGCGCCGATCTCGCAACCATCAGAATTGCAGGCTCCGCTGAGGACAGAACCCACAACCTTTCCGATGCGAGCCCGACGCTATACTGACTGAGCTACCGCGGCTCTTCTCAACTGTGTAGGCCGTAACAATAAAGATTGTTACAAAATTTTATTATTTCTCTATATTTTCCCTCACATTTAAAGCTGTTCAATTATATGTAAACTAATCAAATGTGGTATTTTATTTTAAGCCTACTTAAGGAATCATTAGATATCTGTATGTTTCAATTAAAATGAATTTTAATAAAATCCTATTCTTTATATCAACTGTTGCTACTGTAACGTAACACTGTACCCCGACTGTGGAGTACAGTGTTACAATGTACATCACTTCCAAAAACATTAAATATTGGAAATTAATGTTACCCTTTTTAAATTTTAATGATATGTAAGTAAGAAATCAAAGTTAATTTTAAGGGCTTTGTTGGATTCTGATAGATGCATATCTTGATGGCAGAGCTGGAAATAAAAAATGAGTAACACTGTGCCCCACCTTCCCCTACAAATTATCATGAACTGTACTTTTTGGAATATTTAGTCTGTGATAGTTCATGAACTGTGTAATGTGGATTTCAGCTATGGCATCTTTTAATATGTCCTCATTTACAGAGGATGGTCGTCCAAAGCTGGCATCATCTTCCAGGCTGAAATTCCCGCGGTTAAATTTATCAAATCATCTTCGAACTATGTCATTAAAAAACAGCACTTTTTCCATATACGGCACACATTTTACGAGCAAACTGACTAGCATTTTTTCCTTTCTTTAAATAAAAGAGCACAATATGTCCTAAATGAACTTTTGATTCTCTATTCGCTGCAATGCAGTGATATAAAAATTATGCCACTACACAAGCTAGAATTATGCAGTGAAAGCAGAAAAGACCAAATGTACACATCTGCTTATCAGCGGTAACAAAATAATAACAAAGCTGTCTTCGATTTAAAAAACCCCAGAACTTTCCGGATTTCCCAATACTTTGTTTATTACAACCGGAATGTATGCTTTTAAAGCGAAACCGGTGTTCTAATTTTCAATATTCTGGTTTTTTTCAGAAAATTACACTGTTTCATATTTTATTAAGATATTTTATTATTTATGACATTTCATTTTAAAATTTCTTTTATCAAAGTATATTTCTGTCATCAACAGATATTTTATGAGTAATTTTATTCACATTCATGTATAGAAACCTTTTAAGTAAATGCTTAATGATATGATAAACACATCTATCCATTTTGTTAGTTACACTTAATGTGTGTCATACAATGTCTTGATAACTTTATGGCGTTTTTTGGATATTGTTATTCTTTTGTCATTTTTCCAAGGAGAAAATTAAACTAAAATTTGTACTTAGATTTATCCATATTGCCATGTACTATAATCTATATTTTTGTATTTGGGACAGGATATAATTAATTTTGTGTTAAAAACAATCACCAAAAACCTCATTGTGGGTAGATTTGTTTTCATATCTGTAATTTATATTTTGGTTTGATTTAGTCTATATTGCTATTACGTTTTCAAAAAGCATTTTTATGAAACCATCTTAAATTTGGAGCCAAAATTGACACACTAAATCAACCAATTTCATCAACAAATACATAATAATTCCGGAAATTCAAAACGTCAACCAAAGGTTTCTCAAATCGATTTGCAACATTACATTTTCTCATTGTTTTACACTCGTCATTACTTATGTGAGGTCATGTGGAGTGCATGAAAAGCATATGCTATTTAGCAAAACTCATAACTGCTATACTTTAACAGTGGATTTATGAGTTTTACAAATTAGAATGACAAAATTTAATGTATATTTTAATTAGGATTGAATATTAACACACACCACACAAACTCCATGTATGTCTTTTGTGCAATTCCTATCGACTAGTGAGGTATTCAATAACATAAGTCGATCACATTTTGACTTTGATACAAGCTGAATTAACACTTTCTATGTTTAGCCCTATGCATCTATTAGCAATAAGGTGCACAAAACATTCCTACCAAATGTACTGAAAGGATTTCTCCATTAGTTCGTATAGTTTTCAAACATGGTTGTAAGTGTCTATATTAATATTTTTTTACACATCAGTGGCCCAGCAACATATTTCATATGTAGTAGCATTGCGATTCTGTATATGTATCTATCTATCTATATATCAATGTGCAGATCATCCAGCAGTGTGATTTCCCGATATCAAAATATTAAGTTATTGTATCAGTCTTACATTTTAGTTCCCATGATTGATAATTGAGTTTTTAGGAAACTCGGCATTATGAGGGAATGTAAATAAATGTATTATATCTTATTCTGTTCTGAAAATTCCAAGGGCAACACCACGTAATTCTAAACCACATCACTTTCGTATGATGAGGTTAAACCTGAGCTGGCTATACTCTCCAAGCTTCCACACAACGCCAATGTGAATACATTTGAGTCCACTAAAGAATTAACGTGCACCAGCCCCCTTGTACACGACGTTCTTTGGTTGGACTTGAACTCGCAACCATCCGTCATCCATGAAAGATTTGCCGAGTTGTAGGATATTAAACTCTCGACCTATCATAGTGACACAAACAAGCGCCATCTGTTGAGCGTAGTCACAAATTAGCCATTTGTGAAATGTACTCTCAGAAAATAAGTTGTCTTGTTCAGATGTAGATGTAATATATATTTGTAAATAAACATATTTAGTCTTTCGGATGTTATGGTGTTGGGCCCTTCTTCCAGTTTTATGATGTTCCCATAGTTAGCTCTTTATTGAGGGGTGGTATCAAAATTTCTTTAAATTTAAAGTCGTTTTAGAGTGTGTTCCCAAGAGACTAGATTTAGAGTATACCAAAAGACAAGTTATTTTGAAGTTATCACTTACGGTTTTAGTTACTAGTTTTAGATTGTTTTCCACGCATACACATCTAGTGATTTATTTTGGACTATTACCTAGAGACTTTGGAGTACGACGTTAATTACAATACCTTCCTTCTAGAGACTTTTGGAGTGTGGTTCATTATCTATAGGTTTAACTGATTGATCCGAGTATTCTCACCCACTATATTAACCCGGACTCACGCAAATGCCCTGTCATTAGATGTTGCAACGTCAAACGATGATATAAAATCGCCCAAACAATCTTTCACTGAGCAGTCACGTGACTACTAGTCGACATCTGCGTCACACTTTCTGAAGCTCCCCTCAATAGACGTACTCTGTCTACTTATATTTCACATCTATGCATAGAACATTCCCTGTTAATTTTACTGAGTTCCCCAGCACTTGAGCTGAAAACCCACTCCAAGTTCTCTCACCCCGACTACTTGGGGACATTTGAAACCACGGCAGATTTAACGTGCTCCAATCCATATCTTCACGACGGTCTTTGGTTGGATAGAATTTAGAACTAGCAACCCTCCGGCTGCTTTTCCGATACTCTACCAATCAGGCTGCAGCAGCCGCACGCTCATTCTTTGTTTAAAGTGTGATTGGAATATCAATTCAATATGCTCAAAGAAGACGAGTCGGTTTGGAGTTATAGAATATCTTTATTACTTCTCCAAAAAATATTTGATGTTCTGTTATCTAGAAGCAATTTCAAATGGTCCAGCTGGAGCAGTACGTGTAGACATCCGGCCTTCTAAACTCTACGAATGCTCCCCTCGTGTCCGCAGGAATTTTGACATATTTATAGAAAGGAGGGTGGGCGAACACGAGGAGGGCACCCGCAGAGCTCTTCTGGTCCAGGATGTCTATCGTTGCTCAACAGGTCTTGTAGTTCAGTTGTTGGCATGCTCAAAGACGACGAGTCTGTTTGGTGTTACATAATATTTTTTTTCTTCTCCAATAAGTATTTGATGTTCTGTTGACTAGAAGCAACTCCAAATGAACCAGCTAGAGCAGTACGTGTAGACATCCGGCCTTCTAAACTCTACGAATGCTCCCCTCGTGTCCGCAGGAATTTTGACATATTTATAGAAAGGAGGGTGGGCGAACACGAGGAGGGCACCCGCAGAGCTCTTCTGGTCCAGGATGGCTATCGTTGCTCAACAGGTCTTGTAGTTCAGTTGTTGGCATGCTCAAAGACGACGAGTCTGTTTGGTGTTATATAATATTTTTTTTTCTTCTCCAATAAGTATTTGATGTTCTGTTGCCTAGAAGCAAATCCAAATGAACCAGCTAGAGCAGTACGTGTAGACATCCGGCCTTCTAAACTCTACGAATGCTCCCCTCGTGTCCGCAGGAATTTTGACATATTTATAGAAAGGAGGGTGGGCGAACACGAGGAGGGCACCCGCAGAGCTCTTCTGGTCCAGGATGGCTATCGTTGCTCAACAGGTCTTGTAGTTCAGTTGTTGGCATGCTCAAAGACGACGAGTCTGTTTGGTGTTACATAATATTTTTTTTCTTCTCCAATAAGTATTTGATGTTCTGTTGACTAGAAGCAACTCCAAATGAACCAGCTAGAGCAGTACGTGTAGACATCCGGCCTTCTAAACTCTACGAATGCTCCCCTCGTGTCCGCAGGAATTTTGACATATTTATAGAAAGGAGGGTGGGCGAACACGAGGAGGGCACCCGCAGAGCTCTTCTGGTCCAGGATGGCTATCGTTGCTCAACAGGTCTTGTAGTTCAGTTGTTGGCATGCTCAAAGACGACGAGTCTGTTTGGTGTTATATAATATTTTTTTTTCTTCTCCAATAAGTATTTGATGTTCTGTTGCCTAGAAGCAAATCCAAATGAACCAGCTAGAGCAGTACGTGTAGACATCCGGCCTTCTAAACTCTACGAATGCTCCCCTCGTGTCCGCAGGAATTTTGACATATTTATAGAAAGGAGGGTGGGCGAACACGAGGAGAGCACCCGCAGAGCTCTTCTGGTCCAGGATGGCTATCGTTGCTCAACTGGTATTGAAGTTCAGCTGTTGGTATCCCTAAAAGAAAGCAAAGATACATAAGTTACATCAACGTGAAAAAAACAGTTTGGTTTTAACTTTTCATTACTTCGGTAGAATTCATTGATCCTTGAAAGTCATTAAAAGTACTTCAAAAATACCGAAATTCTGTTTAGTTCTTGTATTCTTAAATTACTCATTGATACTAAAATGTAGTGTTTTTAACTTGTTTAGATTACACTGGCAATATTTTTATCTTTCATTTTAATTTCCTCGATTTAATTTTTCTCTCTGGAAAATGAAAGCTTGCCGTTAACAAAATGAGGTTCCTTAAACTTTGGTAGAAGTTCTTTATTGTTGGTGGGTAGCCTTTTGAGTAATAATACTGTCGAAAGACCCATATTCGGCTAAGCTGCGCCCAACAAACCAATGAAAAACGTCAAATTATAGCCATACACATGCATAGAAATTATTACAAAAAGCATATGATTGTTATAATATGGATACAATAGGTATAAATGAATCATATAAACGCTTAATTACATGCGTAATGGATGAGATGGATTGCACAACGCGCTAACTTAGATTGCGGGAAACACCACGTTGTTAAAAAAAAGCTATTTACTTAAAAAGTATTCAAATTTATACTGACAAAACACTAAAATATTAATAAATAATCATTCGAGAACACGAAATGGAACATGAATAAGCAATAAATTCTTTTAGATTTAATATACACACGTTTTTCTCGAACACACAAAAGGTTCCCATGTTGTCTACGGGAGTTTGGAAAAGACCGCCTCGGGGGGTAGAAAAGGTATCTAAGCCAATCAGAAAGTGTTTCCCGTATGTCGCCACTCTTATTATATAGGCACTCTAATTGTAACAGTGGGAACTCTGTCCTTATTCAGCCTTCTTTAAAGTTTGCTAGCGACTAGATATCTCAACTATTAATGACAGGTCAGTGTTAGGAACGACTCGATACTTCGTGACAATCACCGGGAGAGAATTAAATATTTAGATGCCCCTTCGAGGCTTCGCAACAATATTCGATCAATGACGCTAACTAAATTGAAATAGTTTTAATTGTGCAGCTGTTTAAAGAGATTACTCTGTAAGGATAAAACGGTCTTGGTAGATATGATTTCAGAGAAGACTACAACAGAAATGTCCCAATATGGCAAAAATGAACTAAGAGTTCAAATCGTGTTTCCGGAAATTATCTTCTGCCATTTTGGTCAGAATAGTAAAGGGCTACTGCAATATGTTAAGTGAATATGCGATGTGTTATTTGCGTCTGAGCAGAAAAGCAAATTAGTTAAGAGGTATTTAATATAATTTTATTTTTTCAACATTAAATATTTTTATTTCACATTATTGTATTCGAAAGATATTAAAAAAAAATCAAAATCCAAAGACTGAGAAGAGGGGAAGAGTGGCAAGCTACTACCATATCGGGCACCATTTATCTGATGTTCTATAGCAGGAAAATAAGGGATTTACTTATAGATTTCTACTGGTGCCATTGCGAATTTTTATATAAAAATTAAACTTTATTTACATCATTGAATTGTAGCACGCGATCAAAGATTTCTTGTACACATTTGAGATATACTCAATTGATAGAATAAAAGTTAATTTTATAAAACAAATTAAGAAATAAATTCATCAAGATGCGCTTACCATCTCACAATTGAAAAGAGCCTGAACTTCCTTTTCGAATTGCTCTTCTTAATACTGTAAAAAAATTCATGTGTGAGAAATTAGCTAATTTAAAGTACATAAAGTAATACAGAGTACTAATTACTACGCTCATGACTTTAATGCAATAGCGACCGTCTGTAGTGATAAGAGAAGCAAATTACTCAGAGGGATTCAGTGTATTTCAAGCTTTCAATCTGGTCCTCTAACCATGAACTATTATATTGGTACTTTAAAACTGCTTATTTCAAGCTTTCTGATCCAGTTAAAAATTTAATGTTGTATACAAATTCAATTCAACACACAAAAAAAAAAGGAATTATATTGAAGGATGAATTTTGTAGACAGATTATTCGAAATTCCCTGTTTAAATTGAACATATTGTAGGGTCCACCAAATTAAACTTTTTTTTTGTCACAAAGAATGTATGTCTGTAATTGTGTAAGGTGCAAGAGGAAGCTGTTTGGGATTTTTGCAAATAATTTTCCTATCAATTTTGGCGTACGTAAGACACATTTGTTCATGATAGAGCATGACAAATTCTACATGGATCCGACAAAGGAAACTGAAGAGTTGATCAAAGATGGTAACACTAAACGCTTTCCTAATAGGCGAGTACCAAGTCATAAAACGTCTAAATGTTTACACAGCAAAATGGTGGAACTAGAATTTTTCATGCAAGCGGGCATGATGAAAGTTGTCCAATTTCGAGCACTCCAGAAATGAAAGACACTCTATAATACAAGGCGGAGAGAAGTCAATGCAAATAAAATTATTCACTCCACATTTTGGGAGTGCTCAAATTTCTTTGCCAACTCACACCATACCCGTTGGCATGAAATGTTCCGGTTTCCCACAGCTTGCAGTGCTAACTTGAAATGCTTCATGATTAGGCACTTGTCTCTTGGGGAAGTGTACTTAGTGTAACCTTTGAGCAATTCTTCTGTTTCCATTGGAAGACCCTTAGGTTAGATGCACTCTAGCCACCTCGAAATACATGTAATGCTTGTACAAATTCCGCATAGCAAATAACAAAACTAAAAACATATTAGGTGGTAAACAGTTGCCAGATATAATCTTCGACAAAAAATCTTTATTTTGGAGCATCCTAAAAAATTGTTGATTAAAGTTTGGACAGGGAATTTTGAATTACCTCGAAGACATTAAGAAAACTACCATATTGAGCTGAAACACAGAAAATGTTTATTAATGTACATTAGTACTTTTAAACTGAATGTTGTGTACTTTTTATGGATAGAACCATAGAAGTTAATATACATTCTTGCTTATCAAATTTAATATTAATCCTTCTTTCATATATGAATTTTATGGATGTGAATATTCTACATTTTTAAAGACAAATACACCATTAAAATCCAACTATTTCATAAAGATAGCTTACCTTGCTCTTGAAGATCAATTGAAGAATTAGGTAATGCAGATCGCACCAAGACACTTTCTGATGAGAGCTTCGAAGTTTGAGGAATTAATTCCATATCGGCAATTCCAGTGTGTTTTTTCTCTGCGGCTCTAACCCTCCTCATCTTCTCACCTTCGATTCTAAGGTTTTCCATTTCATCCATCTAAATCACAAAGGAATAATTGAAGTTCGTTATCGTAAATAGTTTGGGTTGAGACAAACAGGCTTTATTAACTGACTATCCACTGTACCCTCGACATTTTGTTTGGGTGGTCATTCTCCCTTCGTACACCGCTCTTGCATTGTTGAATGGTATGTTAACCATTGTGCTGTCATGCACAATCAGAGAATATGGTTTAAAAGGGGATTTCGACTCTGACTTGGAGAAGACAGGAACCCAGAGAGGGTAGCAGAGGCAGTTTGTATTAAGAAAAGATTTATTTCGTGCCAACGAAAAAAATTGATTATCATATTACTGTCCACCAGTCACTTATGATGTCTTTCGTGTGCCATTTTTCATTCATATAAAAGAAAATTTATGAAGAAATAGATAAAAAACATCCCATCATTTGACGTTATGGGTACCATTCATATATAAAGGATTGAATGAATATGGGACGAATCACTGAGCAAAAAATGGGAAATTATATTTTCTTTCTCATAAGATTTATTTTTTATTCGACAGCTTGATATTCATTTTTTGAAATTGAAGTAATTGTGCGAAGTCAGATAGAATTTTCCATTCATATTAGATGAAATTAATAAAGAAATAAATTATATAAATGTCTCATCATTTGGCATAAACTCAAACTATCACACCATTATCATATTAGAAACAGAAAACAGCAATTTGTAGTATTACGCAAACTGCTTGATATAAAAAATTTTATTACGAAAAGTAAGAATATGTAAGCACCAAATTCTTCAATATATTTTGAGTTTTTTAAATAATATTGTTTGCATAGCAAATTTTATAGTCTAATAATTTGATTTTAAAAACTCCAAACCCAGGTAGCAAGAAAGGAAGAAAATAAGGCTTATTTAGATAAAAATTATTTAAACATGAAACATATTTGGTTAAAAATAACAATGGAAATTTATGGAAAGTTTAGTGTTTGAATTGTATGTGCACAGAAAAGTTGACAAACTTTTTATTAGAAATATAAAATATTTTACCTCCAAAATAGATTCTTTCAATTCTTCCATAAACTTTGAACTGTCATGTTCATTTCTTGCATTGAAAGTTATCATTACTTTATCATCAGTTCTTTGACTGAGGCGAATCCCATGTGGATAATCTATAGAACAATGAATCATTGTTAGAATAAAATTATAATTTACAGATTTAACTTTATTAGTTTTGTTGAATACATATTTTGTTTGTTCATCTTGTAATAATTCACAAATTTATATACTAACTATTTATAATTGGTTGTATTCTATCAATGCTTGTTATAACTCAAACTCAAAATCACAATTCTAACTATTACATTTGGCATAAAAAAACTTTCACAATCTTACAATAAATTTTCAAATTTCAGTTCTGTGCAAAAAATATTATATTTTTCAATTCTTAAATCCAAAATTTCTAGATCATGTATAATCTAGGTCTCATTGGTATGTTAATAATTGTCAATACCAAATGAATTCATATATATATCTGTAAACATAATTCACTAATAATACTTACACGGAGCTTCAAACAATGTAATACTCATGCCACATAAAGGAAAAGATTGCCTGTATTTATAAGTACCATCGCTTTTCTTTTTAGTTACCTAATCAGAAAAAAAAATGTTTTTATTATTAAAATGGAAAGGTAATTGATAAAACCACATATTTTTAACATCTTCATATAGTTGAAATTGTCTTTCAAATATAGTATAAAGCTATGTTACTCATTCTACAAACACAGTTTTGAACAAAACCAATGTGTCTCATTCTCTAATTTAGTATCAACATTTAAGATTGTTCTTTTTATATTTTCTCAAGAAAAAATGATCACACGCTACACAAGTATTGCCTGTCTTACTGTAGAAACAGGACACCCTTATCCCAAAGAGAATTCTTGAAACATTCTAGTTGGTCATATTACACTTAGCTACTGTTGTTGGCGCCATGTTCCCCGCATCTCTTGCAACCCTCCGCTCTGAAGGAATTCGTGTAACCCTAGTTGTTTACTCATTGTGTTTTTGTATTTTTATGTAGCAGTTCCTTCTCAACCACCGCAGCGCTTGCACGCGCACTCGCATCTCTCCGTACAATAAAGTTCATTTTATACTACAAAGATTTCGCAGTTATTCCCGCATAACTATTTGGTCCGTCACCACGCAGAATTAGCACCTATATCGACGCATAATCTCGCAGAGAAGGAAAACTCATCCGCATTTCAACCGCAAAACGCATGAAAACAGATGGTTTTCGAACACGGACAGTTTATTCGCATCGTATTGGACTCTGAGCTGTGCATCTAAATTGTATCAACTTCAGTGAATCTACCGTTTTATTCACATATGGACAAAAAGTTCCTGCTGAAAGTTCTCAGAAACATCAATTGTTCCCCTCACCTCACAAATTGCTGTTGTCTTAAGGTAGGCGATATTCTGTTGTCTTAAGTTTCTTTGTTTAGTATTTGATTCATTTAAATATGAATAAGCTAACTAAGGCAGTAACTAAACGCAAGACTATTAGAAAAACTGTTATCGATTTAATAGAAAAAAATGATAACTTGATTAAAGATAACAATAATGAAAGCGAACCTTTTCAAGAAATTTTGGAGCAATTAACTCAGAAAGAAGCTTTGCTAATTACACTTAATTCGCAAATTGAAAATTTAATCTCTATACCCGAAGAATTTGATATAGAGATTAATGAAAATGAGGATTTTAGTGACCAAGTTGCTAAAACTTTATTCCAAATTAAAAGTGTTTTGATGCGAATCGAAGCTAAAACAAAAAGTGATTCTTCTCAAAATCCACCTTTGATGCACCACTACCATAATTTGAAAATTCCGGAAATTCCTTTACCCAAATTTAGCGGAAAATATGAGGAATTTAGCGCATTTAAATTACAATTTAATAATATTATCACTTCCAATCAAAATCTCTCATCCTCACAAAAATTGTATTATTTAAGTGCAGCTCTGACAGGTGATGCAAAAAACTTGCAAACCCCTGACGACACTTTCGAGTCTCTTTTTAAAGCATTAGAGGAAAGATTCGAAAATAAAAGAATAATTGTAGAATTTCACATCAAGGAAATTTTAAACGCAGAAACAATTATTCATGAATCTTCTAAAGACTTGAGAAATTTAATTGATAATGTTAAGAGAAACATTCGGGGATTAAACGTGTTGGGATACGACCGGAATAATCTTTCCGACATAATAGTTGTCAATTTGATTCTTCAAAAAATCGATAGAGAAACTCGGAAACAATACGAGTTGAGCATCAAAGCAAATGAAGTTCCAAATTTAGACGATTTAATTGTATTTCTAGAAAAGCGTTCGCAAGTGCTAGATAGCATTAACAAAAACGTAAAACCTAAGTTCACACCTATTGTTAAAGCAAAACCAAAATCGTTTTTTGTAAGGGATTCGCAAAACACATGTGTTCTTGGTTGTAAACCATTTCATCCTCTCTTTCGATGTGAATCGTTCTTAAAAATGAATACTTCTGAAAGGTATGAATTCGTAAACAAAAACAAAATTTGTATCAATTGTCTTTCTAACAAGCACGAACTTCCAAAGTGTAATTCTACTCATTTTTGCAAAATCTGCAAAGCGAAACATAATTCTCTTCTCTGTCGCAGAACGATAAATTTTTCCTCCGTTCCTTTTGCGAATAGTAACGATTCCACGAATCAGTCGGGTCAAGGTCACACACTGAACCCGAACGCAGATGAGAATCGAATATCGCAGTCGCTCTCCTGCACAAACAACATAAATAAAACAGCGCTCATTCCAACAGTGAAGGTCTGGGTTCTGAACCACTTGGCAGGAAGTTTCACACAAGCTCGAGCGATACTAGATTCGGGTAGTATGTCTAATTTATTGACAACAGAATTCGTCGATCGGCTAGGCATTCAGCCAGAGAATACAAACATTTCCGTCTGTGGACTAGGTGGAAATGAAACAAAAATTAAAAAGAGATTGCGAGCCACCATACAAAATGGCAATGGCTCTTATTCATCAACACTCGCATTTCTCGTTGTGAAGAAAATTACAGATCTTCTTCCCACTCATTCTTTCCATGTGGAGGACAGTAATTGCCCCTTGGCAGATCCCACATTTTCAACTATGGGAAAAATCGACATGGTGATTGGAACTGAAGCCATGTTCGATATATTGAAGGATGGACAGTATCGTTCACCCAACAATAGCATAATTTACCGCAATACAGTATTTGGTTACGCCGCAACAGGAAGTGTAGAATCGAGTAATCAAAGCCATTACTGTGGACTGGTTTCTCAAACAATTGACATTCAAGACTGTTTGCAGAAATTCTGGCATATTGAAACTCTTGATGACTCATCTTCTTTCCAAAGCAAAGAAGAGGAGTTCTGCGAGAATCATTTCAAAATGACTCACCGCCGCAACAATGAAGGAAGATATGTCGTGGAAATGCCAATAAAGGATATCGAGAAACTTGGTGACACCAGCAAATTGGCAGAAAAAAGACTGACTCAGCAGTGGAACAGACTCTCCAAAAATGAAGAGTTGAAAACTTTGTATCAGGATTTCATGGAAGAATACCTATCATTGGGACACATGGAAAAGGTTGAAGATTACCAAGCAAATAAGCCGAACTATTATCTCCCACACCACGGCGTCTTCAGACCTGAAAAGCTGACCACGAAGCTTCGAGTAGTTTTTAATGCCTCTGCAGGATCCACAACTGGTGTCAGCTTAAATGACATTCTTCTTAAAGGTGAAGTCAAGGAAGACATATTCGACATAATGACCAGATTCCGAACATACAGATACGCATTTACAAGTGACATTCAAAAAATGTTTCGCCAGATCCTCATCGATCCAGCACAACGCGACCTTCTACGAATCCTGTGGAAAAACGAACAAAATGAGTCACCAGTCACTTATAGACTAAATACGGTAACATATGGCACAGCCTGTGCTCCTTTCCTTGCTATAAGGACTCTCAAACAACTAGCCATAGATGAAGCTCCTAAATTCCCATTGGCATCTGAGGTCATACTTCGTGACGTCTACATGGATGACATCGTATCCGGTGCTCAAAATCTGGATACCGCAAAGAGACTTCAATGTCAGATAAGGGATATGCTTGCAACATGTGGCATGACACTTCATAAATGGAACTCCAACTCCAGCGAACTCATGAACAGTTCCTCTAGACAGGAGCATAGCTTTTCAACCGACGCAGAGTCTGCAGTGAAAACCCTCGGCATCAGCTGGAACTCTTCAGAAGATCAATTCAACTTTAAAGTATCTGTTCCTAAGGAATCCTCGTACACGAAGCGTCAAGTTCTTAGCGTCATAGCAAGAATTTACGATCCATTAGGACTTCTGGGACCAGTGACTACAAAGGCAAAGATCTTCCTCCAGAAACTATGGCTTGACAAGTTGAATTGGGATGACACACTCCCAGAATCAATCGCAACGGACTGGATGAACTTTGCGGCCACATTAAAACGCATTGAAGATATCCGGATTGAAAGATTCATCTTAACAGAAACATTTGATCGAGCCTCACTTAGAGGTTATGCCGACGCTTCTGAATCGGCATACGGTGCTGTTGTCTACATGCAGTGCATAAAGTCAGATGGTGAATCCACAACTAAAATCGTCGCAAGCAAGTCGCGCGTCGCTCCAATCAAGACAATTTCCATTCCGCGTCTTGAACTGTCAGCATGTTTGCTCCTCGCCAAATTAGTGGAAAAGATTCTTCAATCCTTAACGATAAAAATTGATGAAGTTGTATTACACACTGATTCCACAATCGCACTTGCGTCGATTAAAACTTCAGCGCATCAACTCAAGACTTTCGTTGCCAATCGTGTTTCCAAAATCCAAGACAAAACAGTGAAGTACCAATGGAGACACATCTCGTCAACCAACAACCCTGCGGACATCATCTCTCGCGGTGTTAACCCCGACGAACTTCCTCACCTAGATTTATGGTGGTATGGACCGCAACAACCAACTGATAATGACTTCTCTTTTCAGAACTGTCCTTCAGACATTTCAAAAGAAGACTCGTTTTTATGCGAACTCAAAAGGTCGCCTCAAGTTTCCTTGAGCATCACATCTACTGAAGAATTTGTTTCTATATAATTTACTTGATATAACTAATAACTTTTCGAAATTAATTCGTATTTTGAGTTATATTTACAGGTTTACTCATAATGTAAGAAACGGAGTTCGTCACACAGGTCCCCTCACAATAAAGGAACTTCAACAAGCTAAACTCAGAATAATAAGGCTTGTACAGGCATGTAGCTTTTCTAATGAGATAAAAACCCTCAGTAAAGCAGAACCTATCAAGGGTCAGGTAAGCGCTTTAAATCCCTTTTTGGACGAAGATAATTTACTTAGAGTAGGCGGCCGATTGACCAACTCAAATTTATCGTTTAATAAAAAAAAAAAAAAAAAAAAAAAAAAAAAAAAAAAAAAAAAAAAAAAAAGCATCCAATTTTACTTCCTAAAAACCATAAGCTTACCATTTTATTTATGCAGTATTTTCATTTGAAGTATTTACATGTAGGACCCCAAAATCTTCTTTATCTCATTAGACAGGAGTTCTGGCCTTTAGGTGGCAGAAACACCGCCAGAAAAATAGTTCATGATTGTGTAACATGTTTCAGGAATAAACCTACAACCGCAATCCAAATGATGGGAAATCTTCCTACAGAAAGGGTCACTCCAAGTCATCCCTTTACTCATGTAGGAATTGATTTTTGTGGACCCTTCTCAATCAAATTTAAGGGTCAACGTAAGGGTGTCTATCATAAATGCTATGTAGCTATTTTCATCTGTTTTGCAACAAAGGCTGTTCATTTGGAAGTAGTAACGGATTTGACATCTGAAACCTTCATAGCCACTCTTAAGAGATTCTTCAGTAGACGGGGCAAAAGTACTTCTATCTGTACAGATAATGCCCCCAATTTTGTCGGCTCGTGCTCTGAGCTAAAGAAATTATATCATCTTGTCAGAAAACCAGATTATATTATTTCTAGTTATCTGTCCAATGAGGAAGTCGCCTGGAAATTTATCCCTCCTAGATCTCCAAATTTCGGTGGATTATGGGAATCAGGTGTAAAATCCTTCAAACATCACCTGAAAAGATGCGTTGGTAATTCCCATTTAACTATAGAACAATTCATAACGGTTACCACACAGATTGAGGGCATTTTAAACAGTAGACCCTTAACTCCCATGTCTTCTGATCCTTGTGATTTCGATGTTCTCACACCAGGCCACTTTCTCATAGGTCGTCCCTTAACGAGCCTACCTGAACCAGATCTTACAGACAAAAATGATAACCTTTTGTCACAATGGCAAAAAATTAACAAGTTTGTTCAAATAATATGGCGCAAGTGGAAGTTAGATTACCTGAACAATTTACAAGCCAGACACAAATGGCAATTCGCAAAAAATAATGTTGCCCCAAATTCATTAGTGCTATTAAAGGATGACAATCTTCCACCTTGCAAGTGGGCTATGGGTCGCATTCAAGAAGTAATCTCTGGTTCAGATGGTAAGGTACGAGTAGTAGTAGTAAAAACTCCACATGGCATATTAAAAAGGGGTATTTCAAAAATTTGTTTATTACCAATATTGTAAAAAATTGTTTTGTATATATTTCATTCATATTTTTCTTTATGTTCAATCATTGTCTTATTTTGTTGAATTTATCCTTCAACGTGGGGCGGGATGTTGGCGCCATGTTCCCCGCATCTCTTGCAACCCTCCGCTCTGAAGGAATTCGTGTAACCCTAGTTGTTTACTCATTGTGTTTTTGTATTTTTATGTAGCAGTTCCTTCTCAACCACCGCAGCGCTTGCACGCGCACTCGCATCTCTCCGTACAATAAAGTTCATTTTATACTACAAAGATTTCGCAATTATTCCCGCATAACTAACTGTTGGTCACCTGCTTCAGGCTAGTGTTGGTCAAGATTCTAAGAAAGTCCATCCTAACCCCATGTCCTTTTCTCTAGTGGTGTGTTATAACAGGAATATATCCTGAACAGGAAGGATTGTTCGTGATGTTTTGTTTCGTGCTCTCAAGGTAATTGTGTCATAAAAGTACACATGATTGTCAGAGGAAAAAATAAAAGGAAAGTTACTTTATTAACTGGCTTACTGTAAATTAACTATTTTCAAAAGCCCTCTCAAAACATATAATCCATATTTTTAGAGTGACCCTCAATACACGCAATTGTGTTTAAAGCAGTTCTTGAGGTAAACTGCATGAAAATTTGCATTCTATTTGTAAAATAAGTTGATTAAATAATTTGTTGTCATAAATGTATGAAAAAGTTACCATTAATAAATCGTTGAACAGGAAAACTTCTCTTTCATGGACACCTCGTCGATCTTTTTTTCTGACGCCATGAACTTCATTCAAACGATGGTTGGAAACTAAGCGCCTGTGAGGTAAGGCAAGGTTCTACAAATAATTAAACAAACAGAATTATAGCAATGGAAAACACAAAAATTTAAACTAAGTACTTAAACAAAGAAAATTTAAACTAAAATAGTACTTAAAAGTAAGTCATAATAAAGATTTTATTAACGTTTCATATCTTTTTACTTGCATGAACATATTATATACTAATTTGTTGCAAGATTGTTCTTTACAAATGTTCTACCTTTATAGCCACTAGAAGTGTCCAATGTACATTTTTATAAGATCCGATAAATAGGTAACATTCAATTAACTTGGTTTAGAGAAGATACTTACAGGCTTTTTCGCAACAATAGTTTGTTGAACTTTGAAAACTTCAGTTACGTTGTCTGCTCCCATTTTGAATTCATTTGTTTTGATCCTTTCATAAATTCCAATCAACATATCGCGATCCAAATCGTGGCCATCATCAATAGCTATTAAAATGTAGAACAATAGATTAATATAAATTCAAAATATTCATCAAAATACATCCTACCCAGATGTATATAAATACACAAAAGCTCACAGAGGCAGGTACTCACATCGAAGATTACGTACAAACTCCTCCATTTTCATCCTTCGATCGGCTTTCATGTTGCGTGTGTGGAGGTCAGTATTTAGCATCATGATGGCGAATGCTAGCACAAATACAGTCTCAGGGTTGTGCAATTTGGAAGCTACATCGGGGTTGCAGGCAAGATAGCGATGGCTGAAGACTTCCACAAGTTTTTCAATCTTTTGTGCTTCTCCCTAAAAGTACATATAGAACCATTCACCAATACTTATAAATATATGATTGGACATGTTAATGAAATAATCTTTACTTTCCAGAAAAAATTATTTTATTTTATGGAAAAATTTAAGTGTGCATATTGTAAATTTATTAATTTAGGGAACTTTATTAATACATGTGTGTTGTCTTAAACTATTCTTGTTTTGACCCTATTGTATGTTTTAAAGCATGTGTGGTGGAGAACTACAATTAATTTAATTATTATAGTAGTTTGTGAAAGCAATAGATTTATCAATGGAATAGTTTTTGTTCTGTTGAAATTATCTGCAACTTCTATAAATGTAATTTAATACTTCATGTATGAGTTTCATTAAACGAATTTTTCCTTAATACTTACAGGCATCCTAAAATAGGTCTGAAACTTTCGGAGAGCAACATCAACTTCCATGTGTGCGAAGTCCAGATCTTCCCCAAAATATCTGTGGAAAGCAAATAGAATTAAGATTAAAAATAAAGAATATACTGATATTTTAAAACATAGTAAAACCATGAAACGCAATAAAAATTGTTCCAAGATTTCTTCGAATATTACTAGGAATACTTCCAAAGTTCAAAAATAGAAATCTTCTGTAACATAAATTTATGTACAGTTCGAATTTTTAAAAGCAGTGGGAAAAAAGTGGTATAAAAGTAAAATTTAAATAATTTTACTTTAATACTGAATTTAAAATTAATCAAAATTTGAATTCAAGGGAGAATACTGACAATTTTAGAAAAAGTAGTTTTAAATCATAATTATTAATCAAAAAAGAAATAAAGAAAATTGTTTTCACAAATATTTGCAAAAAATGTGCGCTCAAAGTACTTCGAATTTGGAACATTTTGACAACAAACTGTTCTTAAAAGTCATGTATTTTTACGTTTCAAATATACTTATTCACCCATGCAATTTCAACCATTAAACATTATTATTTTTAATGAATTAACCTATAGACTACGAATGGTACACCAGTTGTAACTTTATTCTACCAAGAAAGAATTTAAACAACGGGCAGTACATCAGTTGTGACTTGAAAGTTATGAGAATCGCAACAAGAAAGAATCGCTCTTCTGATATCTATAGCCGTAGTAAAAAGGTTAATTTCATCGATTTTCAACTTTTTTCATCACAAGGTATACAAACTAATTATTAAATTCTATGTGATACCAAAAAAGTGATGACCTATCCCTTTTACTCCAAAGCTGCCTTTAAAAAAAATCTTATTAAAATGATTAATCGTAATTTGTAATTAAAAAAAAAACAGGAAATTTTTTTGGGGGTGTTTCTTGAAATTATTTGTGAGCACACTTATCGGAAAAAAAAAAAAACTTTTGAAACAAAGTAAATCTTGATAAATTTAAACTGCCTCTTATTCGTGAGCACACTTATAATCAAAAGCTCGTATCCAAACACACGTTTGAAATAAAATAAATCTTGCACAATTTATAAAATCTCTACCCCAGGTGCAGAATTATATGCAATGTTCTGCAACACAACTCCATGCAATTGCAATTATTTAGCCTGCATTTTGTCATT
This sequence comes from Metellina segmentata, assembly GCA_947359465.1. Lineage (NCBI taxonomy): Eukaryota > Metazoa > Arthropoda > Arachnida > Araneae > Tetragnathidae > Metellina > Metellina segmentata. The sequence continues at coordinate 102,840,413 of OX375881.1, forward strand.
GACGTAAAAGATGTGGTATGTGTAAAGTATTTGTGGTATTTTTGGTGGTTTAATGAGGTTATTTTCTAGAAAATGAAGAAATATGTGGCAAGAAAAGGGCATTGCAATGCAGAAAATCATGAATTATAACGAAAAAAATCGGCCAAAATTTTGATAGAATTTAGGAAAAATGTATCTGTAAAGACTTTGTTTTGCGTCACACGTCACAGTTTTATGCACTTTCTGCTCCCGGGGTCACATCATCCGAAAGGCATACCAGTGACATTTTTGGGGAGCAGATGTTATCTACTAGCTTCAATAACGTGTAGTCAGAATAAACACTTACCCTAATACAGCCATGTTGAATGAATTTTGTAGGTTCCCTAAGTATTCGCCAATCATTTGTTTACTAAGTCCTTGCCGGGAGAGTAAAAACTTAGCAACCGCTTTAGGAGATGCCTCCAGGTAACCCCGCTGGATTAGGAAGCGAATACCTCTTTCAGGTTTCTTGTTAAAGATGTTGAGACCAACCCTGTATTGCCGCTTCCGACGAATTTCATTTATCTGTAAGAGAAAAAAGACAAATTAAATATCGGTTAAAAACAAAAATGCCGAGGAATAAAAAAAATGTAAAGCTCCAGATGATGCACTGTAGAGATACAAATAAATGCGTTACAGAAGAACATTGACTAGTTGTACTTTTTATCCAAGCTCTGTTTAACCAAATGTTTGTGTAATGAAAGCTGCATTGGACACATAATTAAAAGTAAAATTTTAAGTATGAGTATTAACCACAGAGAAAAGGGTTTTTCAACGCAGATCGTTTTAGATTTTTCAAGAGTTTAAAAGTATGTAATATTTACATAATAATGATGAAGAACGGGCAAAACGTTTCGTTTGAATTTTACACCTCTTAGAAGCATCTCTATATTGAAGTTTTTTTTTTGCTCTTGGGGGAGGGAGGGGGGGGGTTTGGTATTATAGACAATTGCTTTTATGGCAGGTTGTGCGATTTTCACAAACCCATCTAAAAGATCGGAATAAATTCATTATGTAAAATTGAGCATGCATTTGGAAATTTACAATCCGTACTAAACCATAAAAATGCAAAGAATTATAAATTTTTGGGAGAAAGGTTTTACAAAAATTACATCAATATAGTATTTCCTATATACTTACTGAACACAAATTAATGTTTTCATTCTCCTGCGGCTTTGATTGTTCATCTACACACTGGAGGTCTACTTGGCCAATAGGATCAACGTTTTGGGTGGTTTGTCCATCTTTCTCCTGGCTATGACCATCATATTGTCCGGTGATTACTTTTACATGGTCAGTCTCCTTTTCCACTTGTTCGATGATCACTTCTATTTGGTGAGTTTGTTCAATAGCTTGTCTCGTGACTTCATTCTCTTTATCAACTGCAATGTGTCCTGGAGCTGTTTCAGTCAGACTACGTTCTTCTCCGGTTGGCCCTTTTGCCTTCACTGCAACTCCGGTCTGTTCCCCCTTAACCCTGAAATAGAGGGACAAAACACTTGAGCAACCGATGCTAAAATATATTCAGAGCCACAATATCTTGTTACATTTTATAAAACTTAGATCTATTATACATTATTTTTGTAAAACAAAGTCTAAAACAAACATGTTTTAGTTATCACGTAAATTTAAAACTTTTTGATTCAAATACATAAGCTTAACTATAGTTTCTACTTGTAAATGAGCTCAGAAACTCTCAAGACTTCCTTTCTAATAAAATACGTTATTGTTTTTTTTTATAACCAGCACTCACAAATATTTATTATAGGTTACATAGGTACAAAAAATTGTTAGTTAAAATTGTTACTCAAGTTAAGATTGAAGTTCTATTTGTGTGATGAATTCACAGTACTCACCAAAGGTTTCTCAGGAAATTGAAGCCTCGATTTTTCTTTGTTCGAAAATAGGACATGATTTCCAAAGGTATCACTCAATCTCCAACGAAGAAATTAATTCAGAAAATCTGATCGTTTGAAAAATTATAGTAATGATCGCAAGAAAACTTTTGAGACGCTAACTTGAGAATCAAAAAGCAGAGTATGAAATGAAAAGGAAAATCGAACTATAAAGTGAATGGCCATTGTTGTAACAACAACATTGCGCAACAATTCGACTTTTCTTGTATTCTTACAATATATTGTTGAGATTTACATTATTATGTGTCGTAAGATCTCCATGGCTAGCTGTAACCGTAGAGGGGTGAGTGGGCGTGAAGAATTAAAACGTTTATGCGTAAAATTTGAAATCATTTGAGATGTTTAACGGCAATTACGCTTTTTCTTGGTGACAGACATAGATAAGCTTGAAATCAGAGTTTAAACTATTTTTCAACTATCCTAAATCCACTGTTTGAATTCAAAAGTTAAAGGTATGAATGCAGGAAAAACGTAAATCATTCACGGAATAGAGTTAAAACTTGAAAGCGACTACAAAATATCAGAATCTTTCGATAACGTTTAACACATAACGCGTTCAAAAATAGGTAATAGATCTTGGTGAGTTCAATATAATTAACAAAAAAGACCAAGTGCTGATCGTCAGTCTTTTAAAATGCTACTGAAAAATAATTATTTAATGTGACAATTACTTAAAATGTCAATTTTATAATTCGAGTTTTTTTCCTATTGAAATAGGTGTAAATGCAGAAATTCCACAGTTCACTTTACATTAACCCCTACATTCAATGCTTAAGTTTCGTCCCTTAAAATACATGCTCCATGATCTGTAAAATTACATTGCTAAATAAAGAGTTCTTAAAGAGATAAAAATCAAGTGTTCCATTATCCTAATTTTAATGGCTGGATTTAGTCGAGGCCTTAAATGCCTTTCCGCTGATGTGGTGTTGAAGTTTAGAGAGTAGGGTACCTGTTCAGGTGTTGACCTCAACTCTTCAGACATCTTGAACAGACCGTGGTTACAAATGACAACTAGTTGTCCTTTGATCTTACCATTATCGACTGATAACTGTCAGAGAAAACGTGTAGATTGATTTTCTTTATACAAAACAACGTTTTTAAATCTTTTGGAAGAAGCACTTCTTTGAAAAGAACAATAACCCTCAAAATATGCAATACAAACATATTTATAAAACTAAATGCCTCCAATGATAAGGTCTATTTTCACTGCCAATACGTTCTTTCAACTCATATCAATGCTCTTAATGGTAGAGGGGTTGATCCTGAGCATTGTATAGTTCTGTAAGACATACGAAAAATGAAAATGACTGAATTGCAATTACGACTGATTGACAATAAATACATTTGATAAACATCCCGCCCTGGGTTGAGATTAGGTGAACAAAATTTTGTTGACATTTTAATAAACGTCACATTGGAGCTATTGTCCTCACAATCTGGAGTCAATCTCTAACATAAGTATCCAAGAAAAACGCATCGTAGTTATGAATCCCGGTTACATGCCAAGAAGTACTTGATCTGGCACCCCACTCTCCAAAATTCCATTAACAAGAGTGACGTATATGTATATATGTATGTATATATATATTATATATATATATATATATATATATATATATATATATATATATATATATATATATATATATATATATATATATATATATATATATATATATATATATATTTATAATGAAGTCCTGCCGTGCTACTGTCTGAATACACTGGTTTTCGAAAATTAAGGACGAAGCTGAAAAATTTGCATATTAGCTGGACAAGGTTGCAGGGTGAACTGAAAGACCCATCAGGAGATCGACTAGGGTCAGGTAACGGTAGGGCATGCGCATATATGCAGCATGACGTAATGGGGAGGGTGTTGGAGGAGTATAAAGTACGATGGCGGTGTAAGCTCAGCATTTATGTGAAAGATATTGCACGACATACGTCAGTTTAAATGACGTCGAGCTGCTGCCTCTCAGTGTATTGTGGAACTGGCAATCTTGTAGACGACATTTGGAGGACCTTACCCGAGTTCGAATCATTGGGAAGAGTGAAGAAGGTCGAAGTGTGACAAGGGTAGCTAAGGAATTCGGGATCTCTCACAGTATCGTTTCACGAGATTCGAGAGCATTACAAACTTCAGGAACAGCATTCCGCGGGTTCAGCAGTGGTCGTCCAAGAGCAACCAAGGCAGCGAACGACCTTTATATTGCCCTACAGGCAACAAGGAACAGGCGGCAGACAGCGGGATAAATCGCAAGACACATGCAATAGACTACTGGTCGACCGATATGGCATTTTACCGTGGCCAGGAGGCTGCATAATGATGGTCAATTTGCACAACGACCTATACGGTGTGTGCCATTAGCACGTGCTTATTGGAGATGGCATTTTATGTGGTACCGGGAACACGAGAACTGTACCGATCAACAATGGGATCGAGTACGCTTTGCGGATGAGAGCAGATTGAGTCTGACTTGCGATTCTGGACATATACAGTCTGGAGAGAGGGGAATGGGGCAAACAACAACACCTCCAACATCATTTGAAGAGACCGGTTTGGAGGTGGCGAAGTTATCGTTTGGGGAGGCATTATGTTTGGTACAGGTACTGATCTTCACATCTTCCAAGGAGATTCAGTCACCAGGGCACCCAGGTTCTCCTTCCTAACGTGTGTCTTTTTAGAGGTCCTCAGTTCCCCTTGATGGATGAAAACGCTACACCTCATAGTAGAGTTGCTGTCGAAGAGCGGTTTGAGAGTGAGGATATAGCACGAATTGATTGGCCAAAGGTACCCATGGACAGACGATGTAAATCCTGCACAGCAGTCAGGGATGATCATATTCCTTACTAAAGGCTTTATTTTTCAAGCTAGACACCTGTCACATGGATGTTTTGGGCTTCTGTCGCATTGTGCTCCATGCTAATTTTTCAATGTAGTTCCTTTCTAATCCTTTGTTTTGGATGACATTACATTAAAAAACCCGTCTCGTCCATAATTTTTGCACACCAGTGTATAAAAATGTTAACATAAATACTAGTTATTCTTTCCCGTAAACCAAACACAAAATTAGTTAAGAAATAGCTTTAAGGTTGAATTGCTGGAATTCTTGGAAGTGCTAACTAGAACTAATAGAGTTAATTTTTAAGTACAATTTATGCTATTTCTTTATATCATAAGCATGATCTAAATAATTTGTTTCAGACGAGTTAAATGACCGGAATGAATGAACAGCAAAATAACAACTTTAAAATATATCTCCCAGTTAAAACAAAATTAGCAACATAAGTATTTCGAAACTGAAAAACTAATTTTCTCTGAAGTAACTATGAAACCAGTTATCAAACTTTTCTCTTAGCTTAACTACAAGTAGAAAACTCATTATGTTGATTTTTTAACTAAGGTAAAATTTTTTAACCTAACGTCCTCAAGTTGAGGTGATGTGTAATTTGGAGAGTGGTGAGCCAGCCCAGGAATGACCTTGTCATCTTATTGTTTTTCAAAATCACGTGCTGTTGTACTAGGATATTTCCATTCATCATGCCAATAGCCCGTACTGTTGTTCCCAGTACGGTGTTAATTGAAATACCTGACAACCCGGAGCTGTTCCAGAGACACCGATACAATCTGAAACATGGAAAGTAGTTGTTGGGGTTGAGGATTAATGACAAATAAAAAACGTTCTTATTTCTCTACCAAAAGTATTTATTCTTTGTAACCGTCTAAGACTTGCTAGAGCAATTTTTCGCACTCGAAGTATTCACCCACAGTCCACCATTATTGATACGGACTTAAAATTTTTATCCAACGCAGTTTAAGTCATCAGATTATGATTTATAGTTTAAGAGACATAAGTACGAAGAAGCTGCCAATATTTTTGGTGGCAAGTGGTTTTGTTGACTTCTGTACCACACTGAATGTATAGACGTCACAGAGCCAGGCGGGCTGATTGGCAACAATTTGTCTTTTCTGACGAATCCCGCTTTAATTTGTGGAACCATGATGGCCGCATGATGGTTAGACGCTATGCCGGAGAACGCTGCCTTCCAGAGTGCGTTATCGAACTTTATAGTGACCGAACACACGGAGTTATGATCTGGGGTGCGATTTCCTATCATGGACGATCTCAGCTGCTACAAATTGAGAGTAATCTTAGTAGAAACAGATACGTCCGTGAAGTGCTAGAGCCCGAAATCGTTCCCTTCCTTCAAGGGATCACTGGAACTATCTTTCAACAGGAAAATGCACGCCCACATGTTGCAAGGAATGTTTGAGACTTCTTTTCAGCCCAACACATGCAAATTCTTCCTTGGCCTACTTATTTGCCGGATATGTCGCTTATTGAGCACGTGTGGAATTTGGTTGGCCGGCGTCTCGCTCGTGATCGGCGTCACAGCTTCAAAAGACGAACTTTGGGTTCGCATACAATCAATATGGAATTCTCTTCCACAAGCAGACATTAAACATATGTTTCACTCCATGCCACGTCGTATAGCAGAATTTATTGCAGCGCGTGATGGCTACACCAAATGCTGATTTCGGATTCGAACGCGTATTATTGTTTTTTGCTTTGAAAATTTATTCATTTATTTGTACTAATACAAGCCGTTTGTGTATTAAATTTCATTTAATTCTTATGGCGCCTTCTGTATATATATATATATATATATATATATATATATATATATATATATATATATATATATATATATATATATATATATATACATTTCAGTGACAAAGTATGGGTCGCAAAACTGGCTTACCTGTGTGACATATTCAGCCTGCTCTATGAACTCAATCTGTGCCTTCAGTGGAAAATGACAACTGTTTTCAAGTTGGTAGACAAAGCATCTGCATTTAAAGTCAAACTGGAGTTGAGGGTACGGCTCGTGAACAGAGGCATTATGGACATGTTTCAGACATCAGTGGGGATTTTAGGCGAGAATGAGCCTGAACATTCCTTTTCCCAGTTGGTGCACGACACCTGTCTTTGTTTTTAAAAGATTTCGAACGCTACTACCCAACCACAAAAGACCCTCGAACTGGTAAGGAATGGATCCGCGGCCCATTTGTCAACAAATCAGGCGAATCTAGCATGTCTGTGCAAGAAGAAGATCAACTGCTGGTGATTGCAAATGACGCAGGACTTAAATCTACATTTCAGACAACAACTCTGCCGGTGTTCTGGATTAAAGTCATTACGGAATACCCTGAGATTGACACCACAGCACTTAAATCCCTATTGTCATTCCCTATCTGTGTGACGGGGGGTTTTCTGCAGTGACAGCAACCAAAACAAACTTACACAACTTAAATAAACAAGGGAATAAACTGGACATAAGCTATAGACTTCGGGTGTCGTCACCTATTACTCCCAGATGGAACCGTCTAGTCGCAAAGAAACAAGCTCAGGGTTCTCAATGATTTAGCGTTCTAGTGAGTTAAAATGCTAAATCACTTTATATTCATTTTTTTTTAGTGTTACTATTTTATTTTAAAGGCATGTTTAAATACAATTAAATTAAAATTATTAAATGAAAACAATTTAAAGTTCTAACAATCAACGTCCTCCCTCCTCAGCAGCCCGCGGTAAAATTATCAAACCTTGACCGGTCCACGGCGTTAAAAAGGTTGGGGAGCACTGCTTTAGAACAATGCGGAAAACATAGGGTATATCTTTGCTGCCTTCAGACCGATCTGTAGCCATAAAAATTCGCACATAGGAGTTCTAAAAGTACCACTCGAAATCAAATTTTAAAATCTAAAGTTTATTTTTCTGCAGTAAATAGATACGGATAAGTATATACGTTCTACAGGGTTTGTGTTTGAGTTAACACATGGGAATGTCTCGGTCATATTTTCGCTGTCGCTGTAGGAAACACATTCAACAGGGTTTGTGAATTTCAGTTAACACAGGGAAATGTAGTGGTCATAGTTTAGCTGTCGCGGTCATATTTGAAACCCGAGCAACGCTGGCTTATTCAGCTATTGTACATATATAGAAAATATTTAATTTCTAAATCTATATATTAAATATGTATAAATTTTCCATGTGGCCACAGTGACGCAGTCTACGCCTAAACCTATAAGTAATATCCCAAAAGTGCTCGCTCGTTTTTTTTTTTTTTTAAATTTAAGTAGTCTTATTTTACATTTTTTTCAATATTTCTTTCAAAACTTATTAGAGTCATAAAATTAAATAAACTTATAATAAACTTGATTAAATGAAATAAAACTTTGGGTTTGTACAAGATGCTCTAAAAATGAACATTTTCCGATTTGAAAAACCCTTTCAAAGCAGCTACTTCAACATGTTAATTAAAACTTTATCAACATGTTCTTCAAGCATCATACTATAATGTAACCATTTTTTGTTTTGTTTCAATAATATATTTTTCACGCTTTTAAAAACAAATATATAGAATACTGTTGCGATTGTCTTTTAGGTAATGTAAACATTTTGTGTAATGTTATGAAAAATAGAACTCTACTGTGTATAAATAGATGTCTATCGAGTACATAAAAACATTCGAACCAGTATCATCAAGAAATACTGGAAAAGGTGCATAGAAATAAAATTTATGAACATTACTATTAACACACAAATAACACTTAAATCCTACTTTGCGTTATTTTTATGCATCATACGATTTAACACCTTAATAATTTTCCCCGAACACCGCTCGGGTGCTGCGAAAGATCACTTTTCTGATTTGCCCGTACGCCGCTCGGGCATCTTACTTTTCTTCCCCAATCAATGATTTACCCGAGTTTTTTTAAACTTTTTTTTCGTTAACAATGTTTTTAAAAGAGAGATCTAGTAGTCCAGTAAAGATTGAAATGCAAAACATGCATACAACGGTTTAATATAAGGTTTTACTGGCTTTCGTTTACGAGGGAGCAGTAGTGAATTTTGTTTTCACTTATGCAGTGTATCCAACGTTACAAATACTCTATTTCTTTTCAATTTTGTACAAAAAAAAAGAGGAATGAGTGACAGAGAACGGCTTAAAACAATATCGGAGATTTCTCTGAATGATTATGAAAGTTGTGAAAATTCGTTATCGGACATCGCTAGTGGACAATGGAGGAAAATACTCTCAATTGAATTTCAGACGACGTAGTTGATCGCCTTTTTTGAAAGGCGTGGTACAGTGAATAAGAAAAAAGGACGACAAGGAATTTTGCCGATTCCCATACGATAGACTAAGAGACACTTATAAGAAGTGATTTCACCACCGAAAAGAAAGGCAGTGATTTGTGTGTTCCTAAAAAACGAACGATAGCGGGAAACGGACTTGAAAAGAAACCATAATTTTTCTGTACCGATTGTGATATAGGACTCTACTTAACTCCATGTTTTAAATTTACCATACAAAAGCCGAGTTTAGTAATGAAATAAAAATTCAAGTATTAAAAATATGTATGCTCTCTTCTCACACCCATTTCTATCGAGTGTTCTTAAAAGTTCTTGTTCGGAAAAGCCCACTTTATGTAAAAATTCCAATTTTTCGCTATAGTTAAAAGTTATCATAAATTAATAAAATTCAATACTCTTAACAGTTTTGACTGCTGATTTGAATTTATATAATTGATTTGAATATAAAATTGTTGTACAAATCTGTGCTTATTTTTGGACAAAATATGATAGAAAAAAAAGAAACTGTTAAGGGGTTAAGACAGGATAACAATTAAAATTACAGTGTTATTATAAACTAACTGTTAGAATCTAATATGAAAAATATAAACCGACATCAATAATCGTTATAAATTAGCTCTTTTGAAGCAACTAAACTTTTTATACAAATGAATAAATTAAATTAAAGCGTACAATTTATTTGAAAAATTGGTAAACTTGGATTTTCTTGTAATTTACGAAAGTTTTGAGTTACATTTATAGCAATTATTAAACATCAATAATAACTATTGATATTCAATGTTGGTGTTAGTCATTAGCCACCTACAAACTATTAATATGAAAGGTTTTTCTGACCAACTAAATTAGCTTTTGTTTACGTGTTGGAACTTCATTAATGTACGCATTACGTATTTGATAAAGGGCAATCAACATTGTATTCCTGACGTGATTTACCTTGAATTGTTTTTGGTACACATTTTCAGTAGGTCACCAGTAAAATTTACACTGAGAGAATTTCTGATTTATATAGGATTGTTGATTGTTAACGCCAATTATATTGAACTTCAAATGTCACTAATCTACGATGATAAACTACTTCTCAATGTGCATAATGCGAGAGCATTTGCGGAACAGGAAAAAGAATATCTGATTTCTGTATACTTTGTTTCTACTAAAACTCTCATTAATACTCATTAAAACTCTCAGTGGATAATACCTATTATCGCAAATTAGTAATAATTGTTCTGACTGTTTTCGTCAAATGGCTGCTATGCCTATCTCAAGTAGTCATTACCAATTGTGGTTATCTTGGCGACAAAAATTAGAAATCACACTTCGACCGCACCATTAGGATTTTCACGAAAAACAAAAGAATAAAAGTATGAAAATTAACAAATCAAATGAGTTGCGATAAAGCGAATATAAAATTACAATTTAGAAACAAATGCTTTTATCATTACAGTCGCAGGTATACAAATTCTAAGCAATATTCTAAGGAATTCAAACCACAGTAAAAATGTGCTAATTTAAAAAATATAATTGAAATAAATAACTAATCAAGCACGATTTCTTCATGAAACACTTTTATTAAATTCCAGTATTATAAAATATATTTAGAAATGAAATTATTTAAAGATATATAAAATTATTTACAACTATTATATGCTGATTTTTAAATTAGCGTTATTTTTATGATGTATCGAAAATTGTTTATCCCCTAATAAAGTTAATATAAGTTATCATGTGTGAAAAAGTATATGTAAATTAGATGATCAAATATGTTTTATATTAAGAATTAACTGCATTTATTTACACAAAACATTCAAAACGACTGAGAAATTTCAAATAAAAACAAAACAAAAAATGAGTGAGTTACTTTATGAGCTAATTTACATCCACTGGTTTTCGATGCTTAAAAATATCTTTTTTTAATTTTGGTAAGTGGTTGTCTCGGATTGTATTCTGCATTAACCGTTTCGGTTGTGCATATAACTTACAATCTTAACTTGCAAAGACATGAAAAACAAAATTGTATCAAACAGTCAGTCCTGGCAGATAAGCTGCTGCATACGTTTAATTTTAACTTTTAAGCACTTAAAACCCTCAGCTTATGTAACATATATTATGGTAATTCAAAAAAAGGGTATACCTGTTTTTTTATATGAATTAATTTAAATATTCTAAAAAAGTGGTAGTTTTTTAAGAATCAAATTCCTAATAACATTTTCTTTGAATGAATCTAAAAATAAAATAACTTTATATACTATTATTTTCTATGCACATTTGGTGGATCCCGATAAAGAACTGCTGTCCCTACTGTCTTACTATCCTAAAATCAACTTGATAAAAGTCGATTTATTTGTACATTTGCAATTTTTCAAGGACCTCGTAGAACTATAGAAGACGCCTCAGTTCGGAACTTGATTCACACAGTTAGCTGCTTACAAAATCTGGTTCGATGGTGTTTAAAATATCTCTCTCAGTATGCATAAAGGCAATTTGGACAATTTCATTGGTCATAGAAGCTCTCAGTCTATTTTTAATTAACTTCGATTTCTAGAAAATTCTTTCACAGCATACTTGCGTTAATGACAGGGTGAGTAAATACTTATAGAATTTGTATGTTTCGGTATATTGGAGACTGAACATATTGAATTCAACTATTATTCCCAATGCACACTTGATGCAATTGTTACATTGATTTTTGAAATTGCATGGAGTAAAAACGTCATCCTCTTCACATTCAGGGAGTTGATATTCTTCTGATTCAGTATTACAATCTTCATCCAAGGATTTTTTGGAAATACTAGGCCAAACATTCACAAAATAAATAATTTCTTCTTTTAATTTCCCCTTATTCAAAGAAGGAATCAAATCGCAGATCTTATCCAGCGCATTTATAGGCAACTGGTCAAATTTAGTATAGGCAAATCTTTTAGGATCAAACAAACCCATATCTAAGTAAAGATTTTTATAAGAGGTGAATCTTTTTTCCATAGTTTGTATAATAGTATCCTCTATTATATTTTATGTATGAATTCGGAACTCATCCTTTGGTATATGTTTACCCTTGTCATACACTCACTTTTCTGATTACATGCTCTTAATTTTGAGTGGCCTTTTTTTTTCGAAATCACTGTTTATTTTTACAACTGGTAATAATTCTTTATTGGAAGATTCCTCCACTCTTTCGTCAAACTTCTCAACAAAAGTTTTTGCTGCATGTAGAGTCTCATTGAATTTATCTCTAACATCTTCGAGTCTTGAGACAACCGACTCAACTGACCTGCCCGCTTGAGACTAATACAAATGATTTGTTTGTAGGTAATCCGACAAGAGAGTTGCAACTTTAAAGATGTGCAAGAAAATCATAGCTACTATAATTTCAAATGAAGTAAATTTATGGAAAAAGGCTCCCGCATTCGCTTCTAATTTTGGCATTGAACTCTGTTGATATATCTTATGCAATGCAACAGTAATTTCGTAAAAATATATTGTTTTGGAGTTGCTGTGATGAAGTTCTCGACTCTGGTGATACTCAGCCATCAATTCTTCGAATTTTTTTATTTATGCAGGCATTACTTTTCCAACGAGTAGCCCCAATAGCTTTCGGTTTATATGACGGGCTTTCCTCGAGATATTTTTGCTGCCTATTCAGAGATTCTTACAAGAAAACTTGAGTTTCCTGTAGCAGACCAAAAAAAAATTATCGTAAGGGGCAAAACATGTAATGTGTCCGAAAGAACTGAGTTCAAAACATGAGCATAGCACCAGGCATGTATATGATTTGGTATTATATCTGATTGTTTGGCAGTTAGACTATTATAAGGTCCATTCATATTCGATGCTCCATCAAAGCGTATACCACACCGTCTTCAATTGGTATACCTACTTCTTTTTAAATATTTTTCAAAATTCATATTTTTTAAAGATTATTAGCTGTAATTGACGTAACACATTTTAAATCTCTTTTCAAATACTTCATATTCTTTTAAATAACACACTACAAATGCACACTGATCGTTGCTTAAAATGTCCGATGTTGTGTCCAATAGAATCGAGAACTCTACTGCTTCCTTTACACTTGTTGATATTTGTTCTTTCATTTTTCCAACCATGATTTGAATAATTTTCATGATTGTGTTGTTACTTAGAAAAGTGACAAAACTTCCTCTTCCTGCTACTTTGTTCTCAGCAGTTTCTCTAGCCTTATGAAGTTGTTCACTTTTAGCTAGTACTGCATCCAAATGTTTTTTTTTTAAAGTTGGGTCATATTTCCCCGTAAATAACACAATTTCAAGGAAATTACCATGGTTAATTGAATTATCATTCAAAGTATTTTTACATTCGTCTGCTTCTCTGTTCACCTTGTAAAAACTAATCAAAAGGTTCCAGAGAAAATGTACAGAAATCATTTCCAGAAGTTCTTGGCAGCAGCGTACTGCCTTTAGATGGGCGTTATGACACAAATTCTTAGTTTGAGGCTTCTTTGTAAATAAAGGGAAATTTCTCGTCAGGGCCGCTGACAGCCACCGTGGGTCTGGGGGCACGTAACGGCTCCGGGTCCCCGACAGCTCCGAGCACGTTACGGCTCAAATTACCCCTCATGATATGCCCCTTAAATAACAACTACAAAGTAAAATAATTATAATTATTAAGAACAGGTCATTACAGAGAAATGAAGATTGACAGCGAGGGTAATAGATCTTACAGAAAGTGTAATAACTGCCCAGATATGGAGTTAACACCAGCTCACATTTTCGATTGTCCAGCAATAATTGCGGATCTATTTAAAGTCGGGGTCCTTTTCTCGGAACCGAACCTGTACGAGGACAATATAGTGGAGATTGCTAGAGCTGTGATAACTGCTCATGGCATCATTTGAACAAGACTCGTCGTAGACACGACATCATCATCACAAAGACAATATACAATAGAATTAGATTTATTATAAGTTAAATACGAGAATTATGCATCAGAGACATAATAGCAACGGAGAAGCTAGTAGCACACAGCTCTAGAAGTAAACACAGAGTGGGAAGCGTTGCCAGAACACCATAACTAAATTACAGAATAGATTACGATTATTTTGATTACTTACAACAAAAATTATAGAATATTGGTTGGTTGTATGGCTAGATTAGGAACTAGATATTTAATACAATATTTTCAAAACCTTTAAAGTTAATGGTTTTTCTGAAATAAACGGTCATAAAAAAGTTCTTCATGGGTCCCTTCTTGCCCCCAAAAGAAGGACGCCTCAGTTGTAGATTCAGAAATCCTGCTCTTGCAGTGTCTTTGCTAGAAACGTTTTCTCAAATAGAAAATCTGATTTCTTATTCCTTTTTTATATACCATAAGTAGTTTTACGCATTTGATCTATTTTGTATCCCCTAAAAAAATGTGCATTGTAATTATTTCACTAATTTTGTTTACAAAACCAATTCCTTCAACAGAGACAGTATAAGTAAATTAAACTTATCTTAAATTCATGAAGACATAAAAATCGATTAGATATGATAAAATCTTCTTAACTAGCTTTTAATGAATTATGAAGCTTTTGCTATATCTGTAGGCAAGCCCTTTTAAAAACACAGACCGTAACACTTTGAGAATATCAGGATACTTATTTCAAGAATTTATGTCAAGTATAACAAAGGGTGACCTGTTAAAAGCACTACAGACAACAATTCGGAAATCACGGATATTTACCATGTCAATGTACACGTTTTACAAAAGGCGCCCTGAAAAAACAACGCTGCACCCTTTCAATTTCAAAGTACCTGTTTCATCTACGGCGCCATGAAAAAACAACGCTGCGCCCTTACAATTTTTAAGGTACCTGTTTAACTGAGGGCGTCATGAAAAAACAACGCGGCACCCTTTCAGTTTTGAGGAACCCGTTTAACTAAGGGCGTTCTCAAAACACAACGCGGCGTCCTTACGATTTCGAAGTACCTGTTTAGCTGTGTAAGGCGCAGTGAAAAAAAACGTGACGCCCTTTCAATTTAGAAGTATCTGTATAACTAAGGCCGACCTGTAAATACACCGCAGCTCCCAATTCGGGAAGTAAGAATATTTACAGTGCCGACGTGCACTTTTAGCAAGCGGTGTCCTGTGAAAACTCGAGAAACACGGATTTTTACAAATGTGGACATAGCTCGTTTTAAAAGGGCGCCTGAGGGAAAATGCGCTGAGGGACACGTCACCCCGTCCCCCTTTGAACAGCACAGACCTGGACACAGACAAGCGCCCTCTGTTGAGCGAAGCCACAAATTAGCCAGTTGTGAAATGTACTCTCAGAAAATAAGTTGTCTTGTTTAGAGGTAGATGTAATATATATTTGTAAGTAAACATATTTAGTCTTTCGGTTGTTATGGTGTTGCGCCCTTCTTCCAGTTATAATGATGTATAGACTCCCATAGTTAACTCTTTATTTAGGGGTGATATAAAAATTTCTTTAAAGTCGTTTTAGAGTGTGTTCCCAAGAGACTAGATGTAGAGTATACCAGAAGACAAGTTATTTTGAAGTGTAATACGGTTTTAGTTACTAGTTTTAGATTGTTTTCCACGCATACACATCTAGGGATTTATTTTGGAGTATTACCTAGAGACTTTGGAGTACGACGTAAATTACAATACCTTCCTTCTAGAGACATTTGGAGTGTGGTTCATTATCTATTGGTTTAACTCAGTGTTTACCAGACTTTTGACATATGGTTACCCCTTCTATAATTTTCGTAACACTGAGAACTCCTTGTCAAAAAAATGGATGTATTTTAATAACAATCAAAATGTATTTTTTCTTCTTTTTTTGTGACCTACACAAAATAATATCAAAAGAGTAATAAAATTATTCATAATAAAATATAAATAAAAGTTATGTTATAAATAACGTTTATTTGGGTCAATGAGAAGGATGAAATTGTTTGTGCCCACATAACAGATAGTCATAATTTGGTTCCCTGATTGTTAATTTTAATCTGAGATGTGGTTCCAAGTCAAATAGTCTGTTCCTTTTTTACGACTTAATGTCTACAAATGCTGAAAAGTAACTTCACATAAATATGAAGTTGGAAAAGGCAACATGTATTTTAGAACTTTTTCTGTTAAAACCAGATGCACAAGTTGCAGTTGTAACCACAATGATGTTAAACCACTCTCCTCATGTTTATTTTTCAAGAATCCGTCTAAAGCCAATTTCAACAATTGCTATTATTCCGCATGCGGCAAATCTTCTGGAATGGATGTTGTGTTAATGTTAAACGGATATATTATCCATTCAATATTTTTGTTTAAGTCAGGGAAATAGTTTTTCAAGCCCACTTGCAAACTCTCCAAATGCTGTGTTATGCATTTCAAAGTATCAGCATCAATTTTAGTAGTCGAAATTGTTATAAACTCATGAAGAGAGGGAAACGAGTCTACGTCTCCATTACGAACTCTTTTTTGCCATAAATTTAGTTTTGCGATGACAGCGTTCATTTTATCTTGAACCTGAAACAATGAATTTTCTTTGCTTTGTAACGTACCTTTATATGTGTAACGCATTCGGGCGCAATGTGCTTGAGAGATCAGAATGACGCTAACAGCTGTCCACGAAGCGCGCGAATAAAATTAAAAGGTTGGGTCTAAACATCCGGTAAAGATAAGAGACTACTAGAATAAGCAGTTTTTGACCCCTTCTACTAGAGGAGTGGGGAACGGTTGCGTCCAACGGAGGGTGAACGAAATAAGTTGTTTCTGAAACGAAGTGTGGTATATTTCCTCCGTGTCACTCCGGACCATCTCGCGCCTCACAAGACTGTCTTGACTTGACTCATGAGAAAGTAGAATTAGGCGCAGCTAAGCACAGTGCAGTGCATATCCCCTCCAAACTCCGGTGCAACGCGTAACCCCACGAAACTCTTCCCGTACCCCTGGGGTACGCGTACCGCATTTTGGGAAACACTGGTTTAACTGATTGATCAGAGTATTCTCACCCACTAAATAACCCGGACACAATCAAATACCCTGTCATTAGATGTTGCAACGTCAAGAGATATAAATTTCCCTAAAAATCTTTCACTCAGCAGTCACGTGACTACTGGTCGACATCTGCGTCACACTTTCTGAAGATCCCCTCAATAGACGTTCTCCGTCTATTTATATTTCACGTCTATGCATAGAACATTAACTGTTAATTTTTCTGAGTTCCCCAGCACTTGAGCTGAAAACCCACTCCAAGTTCTCTCACCCCGACTACTTGGGGACATTTGAAACCACGGCAGATTTAACGTGCTCCAATCCATATCTTCACGACGGTCTTTGGTTGTATAGAATTTAGAACTAGCAACCCTCCGGCTGCTTTTCCGCTACTCTACCAATCGGGCTACCGCAGCCGCACGCTCATTCTTGGTTTAAAGTGAGATTGGAAAATCGATTCAATATGCTCAAAGAAGACGAGTCGGTTTGGAGTTATAGAATATTTTTATTACTTCTCCAAAAAATATTTGATGTTCTGTTGCCTAGGAGCCATTCCAAATGAACCAGCTGGAGCAGTACGTGTAGACATCCGGCCTTCTAAACTCTACGAATGCTCCCCTCGTGTCCGCAGGAATTTTGACATATTTATAGAAAGGAGGGTGGGCGAACACGAGGAGGGCACCCGCAGAGCTCTTCTGGTCCAGGATGGCTATCGTTGCTCAACAGGTCTTGTAGTTCAGTTGTTGGCATGCTCAAAGACGACGAGTCTGTTTGGTGTTATATAATATTTTTCTTCTTCTCCAATAAGTATTTGATGTTCTGTTGCCTAGAAGCAACTCCAAATGAACCAGCTAGGGCAGTACGTGTAGACATCCGGCCTTCTAAACTCTACGAATGCTCCCCTCGTGTCCGCAGGAATTTTGACATATTTATAGAAAGGAGGGTGGGCGAACACGAGGAGGGCACCCGCAGAGCTCTTCTGGTCCAGGATGGCTATCGTTGCTCAACTGGTATTGAAGTTCAGCTGTTGGTATCCCTAAAAGAAAGCAGAGATACATAAGTTACATCAACGAGGAAAAAACAGTTTGTTTTTAACTTTTCATTCCTTCGGTAGAATTCATTGATCCTTGAAAGTCATTAAAAGTACTTCAAAAATACCGAAATTCTGCTTAGTTCTTGAATTCTTAAATTACTCATTGATACTAAAATGTAGTGTTTTTAACTTGTTTAGATTACACTGGTAATATTATTATCTTTCATTTCAATTTCCTCGATTTTATTTTTCTCTCTGGAAAATGAAAGCTTGCCGTTAACAAAATGAGGTTCCTTAAAATTTGGTAGAAGTTCTTTATTGTTGGTGGTTTGACTTTTGAGTAATAATACTGTCGCAATACCTACAATTGGGGCATCACAAACCAAAGAAAAACGTCAAATTATAGGCATACATAGAAATTATTACTTACGTCGTATAAAACACCGATGGAGGAATTGAACTCAAGATGAAGTTCTTAAGTTAACATAATTTTTTTAATTATTAAATGTAGTTAAAAAATGCAATAATTTACTAATTGTAACAGTGGGAACTTTGTCATTACTCAGCCTTCTTTAAAGTTTGCTAGCGACTAGATATCTCAACTATTAATGTCAGGTCAGTGTTAGGAACGACTCGACACTTCGTGACAATCGCCAGGAGAGAGAATTAAATATTTATTTTCCCCTTCGAGGCTTCGCAGCACTATTCGATCAATGACGCTAACAAAATTGAAATATTTTTAGTTGTACAGATTTTTAAAGACACTACTCTGTAAGAATAAAGTTGTCTTGGTAGATATGATTTCAGACAACAGCAGAAATTAACTAAGAGTTCAAATCGTGTTTAAGGAAATTATCTTCTGGCATTTTGGTCAGAATAGTAAAGGGCTACTGCAATATGTTAAGTGAATATGCGAGGTGTTATTTCCGTCTGAACAGAAAAGCAAATTAGTTAAGAGGTATTTAATATAATTCCATTTTTTCACCATTAAATTTTTATTTCACATTATTGTATTTGATAAGATATTAAAAAAAATCAAAATACAAAGATTTCTTGTACACATTTGAGATATACTCATTTGATAGAATAAAAGTTAATTTTATAAAAAATTAAGAAATAAATTCATCAAGATGCGCTTACCATCTCACAATTGAAAAGAGCCTGAACTTCCTTTTCGAATTGCTCTTCTTAATACTGTAAAAAAATTCATGCGTGAGAAATTAGCTAATTTAAAGTACATAAAGTAATACAGTGTACTTATTACTACGCTCATGACTTTAATGCAATAGCGACCGTCTGTAGTGATAAGAGTTGCAAATTACTCAGACGGATTCAGTGTATTTCAAGCTTTTAATCTGGTCCTCTAACCATGAACTTTTATGTTGGTACTTTAAAACTGCTTCTTTCAAGCCTTCTGATTCAGTTACAAATTTATTGTTGTATACAAATTCAATTCAACACACACAAAAAAAAAAGGAATTATATTGAAGGATGAACTTTTTAGACAGATTATTCGAAATTCCCTGATTAAATTGAACATATAGTAGGGTCCACCAAAATAAACTTTATTTGTCACAAAGAATGTATATCTGTAACTGTGTAAGGTGCAAGAGGAAGGTGTTTGGGATGTTTGCATATAATTTACCTATCAATTTTGGCATTCGTAAGACACAATGTTTTTGATCGAGCATTATAAATTCAGACATAAAGGAGCGATTTTGCATGTTTGCAAATAATTTACCTATCAATTTTGGCATTCGTAAGACACATTTGTTCATGATAGAGCATGACAAATTCGACATGGATCCGACAAAGGAAACTGAAGAGTTGATCAAAGATGGTAACATTAAACGCTTTCCTAATAGGCGAGTACCAAGCCATAAAACGTCTAAATGTTTACACACAAATGGTGGAACTAGAATTTTTCATGCTAGCGGGCATGATGAAGGTTGGCCAAGTTCGAGCACTCCAGAAATGAAAGACCCTCTATAATACAAGGCTGAGAGAAGTCAATGCAAATAAAATTATTCACTCCACATTTTGGGAGTGCTCAAATTTCTTTGCCAACTCACACCATACCCGTTGGCCTGAAATGTTCCGGTTTCCCACAGCTTGCAGTGCTAACTTGAAATGCTTCATGATTAGTCACTTGCCTCTTGGGGAAGTGTACTTAGTATAACCTTTGAGCAGTTCTTCTGTTTCCGTTGAAAGCCCCTTAAGTTAGAGGCATTCTAGCCACCTCGAAATACATGTAATGCTTGTACAAATTCCGCATAGCAAATAACAAAACTAAAAACAGATTAGGTGGTAAACAGTTGCCAGATGTGTACTCTTCGACAAAAAAATCATTATTATGGAGCATCCTAAAAAATTGTTGATTAAAGTTTGGACAGGGAATTTTGAATTACCTCGGAGACATTAAGAAAATCACCATATTGAGCTGATACACAACAAACGTTTATTAATGTAAATTGTACTTTTAAACTGAATGTTGTGTACTTTTTTGGATAGAACCACAGAAGTTAACATACATTCTTGCTTCTCAAATTAAATATTAATCCTTCTTTCATATATGAATTTTATGGATGTGAATATTCTACATTTTTAAAGGCAAATATACCATTAAAATCCAACTATTTCATAAAGATAGCTTACCTTGCTCTTGAAGATCTAGTAAAGAATTAGATAATGCTGATCGCACCAAGACACTTTCTGATGAGAGCTTCGAAGTTTGAGGAATTATTTCCAGATCTGCAATTCCAGTGTGTTTTTTCTCTGCGGCTCTAAACCTCCTCATCTTCTCACCTTCGATTCTAAGGTTTTCCATTTCATCCATCTAAATCACAAAGGTATAATTGAAATTCGTTATCGTAAATAGTTTGGGTTGAGACAAACAGGCTTTATTAGCTGACTATCCACTGTACCCTCGACATTTTGTTTGGGTGGTCTTTCTCCCCTCGTACACCGCTCTTGCATTGTTGAATGGTATGTTAACCATTGTGCTGTCATGCACAGTCGGAGAATAGGGTTTAAAAGGGGATTTCGACTCTGACTTGGAGAAGACAGGAGCCCAGAGAGGGAAGCAGAGGCAGTTTGTATTAAGAAAAGATTTATTTCGTGGCAACAAAAAAAATTGATTATCACATTACTGTCCACCAGTCACTTATGATATCCTTTGTGTGCCATTTTTCATTCATATAAGAGAAAATTTATAAGGAAATAGATAAGAAATATCCCATCATTTGACGTTATGGGTGCCTTTCAGATATAGAGGAATGAATGAATATGGGACGAATCACTGAACAAAAAATGGGAAATTGAATTTTCTTTCTTATAAGATTTATTTTTTATTTGATAGCCTGATATTCATTTTTTGAAATTGAAGTAATTGTGCGAAGTCAGAAAGAATTTTCCATTCATATTAGATGAAATTAATAAAGAAATAAATCATATAAATGTCTCATCATTTGGCATAAACTCAAACTATCACAACATTTTCATATTAGAAACAGAAAACAGCAATTTTGTAGTATTACGCAAACTGCTTGATATAAAAAATTTTATTACGAAAAGTAAGAATATGTCAGCACGAAATTCTGCAATATATTTTGAGTTTTTTAAATAATATTGTTTGCATAGCGAATTTTATAGACTAATAATTTGATTTTAAAAACTCCAAACCCAGGTAGCAAGAAAGGAAGAAAATAAGGTTTATTTAGATAAAAATTATTTAAACATGAAACATATTTGGTTAAAAATAACAATGGAAATTTATGGAACTTTTAGTAGTTGAATTGTATGTGCACAGAAAATTTGACATACTTTTTATTAGAAATATAAAATATTTTACCTCCAAAATAGATTCTTTCAATTCTTCCACAAACTTTGAACTGTCATGTTCATTTCTTGCATTGAAAGTTATCATTACTTTATCATCAGCTCTTTGACTGAGACGAATGCCATGTGGATTATCTATAGAACAATAAACCATTTTTAGAATAAATTTATAAGATACAGATTTAACTTTATTAGTTTTGTTGAATACATATTTTGTTGAATGCAAAATTTTCATCTTGTAATAATTTACAAATTTATATACTAACTATTTATAATTGGTCGTATTCTATCAATGCTTGTTTCAAATGAAACTCAAAATCAAAATTCTAACTATTACATTTGGCATAAAAAAAAAAACTTTCACAGTCTTTCAATAAATTTTCAAATTTCAGTTCTGTGCAAAAAATATTATATAGTTCAATTCTTAAATCCAAATTTCTAGATCATGAATAATCTAGGTCTCATTGGTATGTTAATAATTGTCAATACCAAATGAATTCATATATATCTTTAAACATAATACACTAATAATACTTACACGGAGCTTCAAACAATGTAACACTCATGCCACATAAAGGCAAAGATTGCCTGTATTTATAAGTACCATCGCTTTTCTTTTTAGTTACCTAATCAGAAAAAAAAATGTTTTCATTATTAAAACGAAAGGTAATTGATAAAACCACATGTTTTTATACTTACATCTTCATATAGTTGAAATTTTCTTTCAATGATAGTATAAAGCTATGTTACTCATTCTACAAACACAGTTTTGAACAAAACCAATGTGTCTCCTTCTCTAATTTAGTATCAACATTTAAGATTGTTCTTTTTATATTTTCTCAAGAAAAAATGATCACACGCTACACAAGTATTGCCTGTCTTACTGTAGAAAAAGGACACCCTTATACCAAAGAGAATTCTTGAAACATTCTAGTTGGTCATATTACACTTAGCTACTGTTGGTCACCTGCTTCAGGCTAGTGTTGGTCAAGATTCTAAGAAAGTCCATCCTAACCCCATGTCCTTTTCTCCAGTGGTGTGTTATAAAAGGAATATATCCTGAACAGGAAGGAGATCCTCTGATGTTTTGTTTCGTGCTTTCAAGGTAATTGTGTCATAAAAGTACACATGATTGTCAGAGGAAAAAATAAAAGGAATGTTACTTTATTAACTGGCTTACTGTAAACAAACTATTTTCAAAAGCCCTCTCAAAACATATAATCCCTATTTCTAGAGTGACCCTCAATACACGCAATTGTGTTTGAAGCAGTTCTTGAGGTAAACTGCATGAAAATTTGCACTCTATTTGTAAAATAAGTTGATAAAATAATTTGTTGTCATAAATGTATGACAAAGTTACCATTAATAAATCGTTGAACAGAAAAACTTCTCTTTCATGGACACCTCGTCGATCTTTTTTACTGACGCCATGAACTTCATTCAAACGATAGTTGGAAACTAAGCGCCTGTGAGGTAAGGCAAGGTTCTACAAAGAATTAAACAAACAGAATTATAGCAATGGAAAACACAAAAATTTAAACTAAGTACTTAAACAAAGAAAACTTAAACTAAAATAGTATTTAAAACTAAGTCATAATAAAGATTTTATTAACGTTTCTTATCTTTTTACTTGCATGAACATATTAGATACTAATTTGTTGCAAGATTGTTCTTTACAAATGTTCTACCTTTATAGCCACTAGAAGTGTCCAATATACATTTTTATAAGATCCGATAAATAGGTAACATTTAATTTACTTGGTTTAGAGAAGATACTTACAGGTTTTTTAGCAACAATAGTTTGTTGAACTTTGAAAACTTCAGTTACGTGGTCTGATCCCATTTTGAATTCATTTGTTTTGATCCTTTCATAAATGCCAATCAACATATCGCGATCCAAATCGTGACCATCATCAATAGCTATTAAAATGTAGAACAATAGATTAATATAAATTCAAAATATTCATCAAATTACATCCTTCCCAGATGTATATAAATACACAAAAAGCTAACAGAGGCAGGTGCTCACAGAGGCAGGTACTCACATCTAAGATTACGGACAAACTCCTCCATTTTCATCCTTCGATCGGCTTTCATGTTGCGTGTGTGGAGGTCAGTATTTAGCATCATGATGGCGAATGCTAGCACAAATACAGTCTCTGGGTTGTGCAATTTGGAAGCTACATCGGGGTTGCAGGCAAGGTAGCGATGGCTGAAGACTTCCACTAGTTTTTCAATTTTTTGTGCTTCTCCCTAAAAGTAAATATAGAACCATTCACCAATACTTATAAATATGTGATTGGACATGTTAATGAAATAATCTTTACTTTCCAGAATTTTTTTTTAAATTTTATGGAAAAATTTAAGTGTGCATAATGTAAATTTATGAATTAATGGAACTTTATTATACATGTGTGTTGTCTTAAAATATTCTTGATTTCACCCTATGGTATGTTTTAAAGCATGTGTGGTGGAGAACTTCAATTAATTTAATTATTATAGTAATTTGTGAAAGCAATAGATTTCTCAATGGAATAGTTTTGGTTGTGTTGAAATTATCTGCAACTTCTATAAATGTAATTTAATACTTCATGTATGAGTTTCATTAAATGAATTTTTCGTTAATACTTACAGGCATTCTAAAATAGGTCTGAAACTTTCGGAGAGCAACATCAACTTCCATGTGTGCGAAGTCCAGATCTTCCCCAAAATATCTGTGGAAAGCAAATAGAATCAAGATTAAAAATAAAGACTATACTGATATTTTAAAACATAGTAAAACCATGAAAAGCAATAAAAATTGTTCCAAGGTTTCTTCCAATATTACTGGGAATACTTCCAAAGTTCAAAAATAGAAATCTTCTGTAACATAAAATTTATGTACAGTTCGAATTTTTAAAAGCAGTGGGAAATAAGTGTTATAAAAGTAAAATTTAAATAATTTTACTTTAATACTGAATTTAAAATTAATCAATATTTGAATTCTAGGGAGAATACTAACAATTTTAGAAAAAGTAGTTTTAAATCATAATTATTAATCAAAAAAGAAATAAAGAAAGTTTTTTTCACAAATATTTGCAAAAAATGTGAGCTCAAAGTACTTCGAATTTGGACCATTTTGACAACAAACTGTTCTTTAAAGTCATGTATTTTTGCGTTTCAAATATACTTATTCACAAATTCAATTTCAACCATTAAACATTATTACTTTTAATGAATTAACCTATAGACTACGGATGGTAAACCAGTTGGTAAACCAAGAAATAATTTAAACAACGGGCAGTACATCAGTTGTAACTTGAAAGTTATAAGAATCGCAGCAAGAAAGAATCGCTCTTCTGATATCTATAGCCGTAGTAGAAAGGTTAATTTCAGCGATTTTCAACTTTTTTCATCACAAGGTATACAAACTAATTATTAAATTCTATGTGATATTAAAAAAGTGATGACCTATCCTTTTTACTCCAAAGCGGCCTTTCAAAAAAAATCTTATTAAAATAATTAATCGTAACTTGTAATAAAAAGTAACAGGAAAATTTGTTGGGGGGTGTTTCTTGAAATTATTTGTCAGCACACTTATCGAAAGCTGAAAACCAAACTTTTGAAAAGAAGTAAATCTTCATTAATTTAAACTGCCTTTTATTTGTGAGCACACTTATAATCAAAAGCTCGTATCCAAACACACGTTCGAAGTAAAATAAATCTTGCACAATTTAAAAAATCTCTCCCCCAGGTGCTGAATTGTATGCAATGTTCTGAAACGCAACTCCAGGCAATTGCAATTGTTTAGCATGCATTGTATCATTGACATAAAATATGTGGTATGTATAAAGTTTTTGTGGTATTTATCGTGGTTTACTGAGGTTATTTCGTAGAAAATGAAGAAATATGTGGCAAGAAGCCGGCATTGCAATGCAGAATATCATGAATTATAACGAAAAAAATCGACCAAAATTTTGATAGAATTAAGGAAAAATTGATTTGTAAAGACTTTGTTCTACGTTTTTAGTTTTAAGCACTTTCTGCTCCCGGGGTCACTTCATCCGAAAGGCATACCAATGACATTTTTGGGGAGCAGATGCTATCTACTAGCTTCAATTACGTGTAGTCAGAACAAACACTTACCCTAATACAGCCATGTTGAATGAGTTTTGTAGGTTCCCTAAGTATTCGCCAATCATTTGTTTGCTCAGTCCTGGCCGTGAGATTAAAAACCTAGCAACCGCTTTAGGAGATGCCTCCAGGTAACCCCGCTGGATTAGGAAGCGAATACCTCTTTCAGGTTTCTTGTTAAACATGTTGAGACCAACCCTGTATTGCCGCTTCCGACGAATTTCATTTAACTGTAAGAGAAAAAAGACAAATTAAATATTGTTTAAAAACAAAAGTACAGAGGAAAAAAAATGTAAAGCTCCAGATGATGGACTGTAGAGAGACAAATAAATACGTTACCAAAGAACATTGACTAGTTGTACTTTTTATACAAGCTCTGTTTTACCAAATGTTTGTGTAATCAAAGCTGCATTGGACACATAATTAAAAGTAAAGTTTTAAGTATGAGTATTAACCAGAGAAAAGGGTTTTTCAAAGCAGATCGTTTCAGATTTTTCAAGATTTTAAAGGTATGTAATATATGTATTACATAATAATGATGAAGAGACTGGCAAAACGTTTCGTTTGAATTTTACACCTCTTAGAAACATCTCTATAATGAAGTTTTTTTTTTGCTCTTGTTTTTTGGTATTATAGACAATTGCTTTTTTGGCAGGTTGTGCGTATTTCACAAACCCATCTAAAAGATCGGAATAAATTCATTAGGTAAAATTGACCATGCATTTGGAAATTTACAATCCGTACTTAACTATAAAAATGCAAAGAATTATAAATTTTTGGGTGAAAGGTTTCACAAAAATTACATCAATATAGTATTTCCTATATACTTACTGAACACAAATTAATGTTTTCATTCTCCTGCGGCTTTGATTGTTCATCTACACACTGGAGGTCTACTTGGCCATTAGGATCAACGTTTTGGGTGGTTTGTCCATCTTTCTCCTGGCTACTCTGACCATCATATTGTCCGGTGATTACTTTTACATGGTCAGTCTCCTTTTCCACTTTATCGATGATAACTTCTACTTGGTGAGTTTGTTCAATAGCTTGTCTCGTGACTTCATTCTCTTTATCAACTGTTATGTGTCCTGGAGCTATTTCAGTCAGACTACGTTCTTCTCCGGTTGGCCCTTTTGCCTTCACTGCAACTCCGGTCTGTTCCCCCTTAACCCTGAAATAGAGGGACGTAACACTTAAGCAACCGATGCTAAAATATATTCAGAGCCACAATATCTTGTTACAGTTTATAAAACTTAGATCTATTATACATTATTTTTGTAAAACAAAGCCTAAAACAAACATGTTTTAGTTATCACGTAAAATTAAAACTTTTTGATTCAAATACATAAGCTTAACTATAGTTTCTACTTGTAAATGAGCTCAGAAACTCTCAAGACTTCCTTTCTAATAAAATACGTCAGTCGTTTTTCTTTTATAACCAGCACTCACAAATATTTATTATAGATTACACAGTTTTCAAAAAATAGTTAGTCAAATACTAAGCTTGAGTTTCTATTTGTGCGTTGAATCCAGGAACTCACCTAAGGCTTCTCATGAAATTGAAACCTCGATTTTTCAATGTTCGAAAATAGGACATGATTTCCAAAGGAATCACTAAATCTCCGACGAAGAAATTACTTCAGAAAATCTGATCGTTTGAAAAATTATAGTAATGATTGCAAGAAAACTTTTAAGACGCTAACTTGAGAATCAAAATGCAGAGTATGAAATGAAAGTAAAAATCGAACGATAAAGTGAATGGTCATTGTTGTAACTACAACATTGCGCAACAATTCGAGTTTTTGTGTATTCTTACAATATATTGTTGATATTTTTCACTGTTAGGAGTCGTAAGATCTCCAGAGCTAACTGTAACTGAAGAGGGGTGTGTGGGTTTGAAGAATTAAATCGCTCATGCGTAAAATTTTAAATTATTTGAGGTATTTAACTGCAACTACGCTTACATGGTGACAGAATTAGATAAGCTTCAAATCAGAGTTAAAACTATTTTTCAATTATCCTAGATCCATTGTTTGACTTCAAAAGTTAAAGGTATTGAATGCAGGAAGAACGTAACTCATTCACGGAATAGAGCTGAAACTTGAAAGCTAGTACAAAATATTAGAATCTTTCGAAAACGTTTAACACATATAGAGTTCAATAATAGTTAATAGATAAGAGGGTGAGTTCAGAATATATTAAACAAAGGACAGACCATGTGCTGATTGTCAGTCTTTTAAAATGCAACTGAAAAATAATAATTTAATGTGACAATTACTTAAAATGTCAATTTTATAATTTGATTTTTTTCTATTGAAACAGGTGTATATGCAGAAATTCCACAACTCACTTTACATTAACCCCTAAATTCAATGCTTAAGTTTCTTCCCTTAAAATTCATGCTCCATGATCTGTAAAATTGAATTGCTAAATAAAGTGTCCTTAAAGATTTAAAAATCAAGTGTTCCATTATCCTAAATTTATTGGCTGGATTTAGTCGAGGCCTTAAATGCCTTTACGCTGATGTGGTGTTGAAGTTTATAGAGTAGGGTACCTGTTCAGGTGTTAGTCTCAACGCTTCAGATAACATCAACAGTCCGTGGTTAAAAATGAAAACCTGATTGTCCCTTTATCTTACCATTATCGACTGATATTGGGCACAGAAAGCATGCAGATTGATTTTCTTTATGCAAAACAACGTTTTGAAATCTTTTGGAAGAAGCACTAGTTTGAAAAGAACAATATTCCTCAAAATATATGCAATACAAACCTCTTTATAAAACTAAATGCCTCCAATGATAAGGTCAGTTTTAACTGCCAATACGTTCTTTCAACTCGTATCAATTCTCTTAATGGTAGAGGGCTTTATCCCGATCATTGTATCGTTCTGTAAGACATACGAAAAATGAAAATGACTGAATTGCAAATACGACTGATTGACAATATATATGTATATATATATGTATATATATGTATATATATATATATATATATATATATATATATATATATATATATATATATATATATATTCCGGATATCCGATATCCGGAATTGTCCAAAATCAGGACGTTTAGTTAATTCTCTCTTTTTTACATCTTCCCGACGATTTTTAAAGTACAAGGAGTGAAGACTGGACCTAATTGATGAAACAACGCAAAATAACTACGATATTCAGAGCAAATACCACACAGAAAAATTAGAAGGTTTGCAAGAAAAAAATTTGTACTATTGTATTAGAAAGTTTTTTTCCTTTTCTTAAAAATTATTTATATTTATATAAATATTATTTTACAATTGTAATCACAAAATTCGCTCGATTGGGGGGGGGGGGATGTTATTAAGAATTTTTTTGGCAAAAAATGGCCAAAATTCGGTAGTCCTGATGGATTAATGTCCGGACGATTCCGAATTTTGGAGGTAGTACTGTATCAATAAATTATTATATTTATGCTTGGTTACATATTTATATAGATATATTGGTTTCTCGATTGGGGATCTTCACAAACCAGGAAATATTATAGAACAAATGTAGTTATTCGTTTTCTTCCAATTCATACGAAATCAAATTTTTATTTCAAATAAAAATAAATATTAATGTATTTACTTCTATGTTTTAAGCCTGTCTTCCTAAAAGTCCTCTCTAAAGGCATAGCCCAAGTTTGAGACAATATATTACAGCAATAATTATAGATATAATTTAAAATTTCTGTCATGAATTCGAATTATTAATTAGAGCTTGGTTATGATTTTTATTATTTTCATTTTTAAGGGTCTGGTACTGCTAGTTTGGACACATGATATTAAGAGTATTTAACAAGGTTACCCTTCCTCAGTCTACTTCGATATTTCCTCTATGCAGTGCACTCGTAAGTTGATCTATGTGAAAAATGCAGTCTTCTAAATGTCGTATAGCTTTAAAGAGGCACTAATTTTTTCTTTTGCTTGAAGAATGGATACTCTGCATAAAAATGTACAGCGAATAGCCTTTCTGATTAAAATGAAGATGTATGGCTAGTGTATAAAGAATTGTTACATTTTCTGTAAGGGAATTTTTACTTTGACTTTAGAAACTTCTTTATTGCTACTTCAAAACTGATGCAGTAGTTTTGAATTGCTTCACTGTTCAAATCTGTATTAAAATGTGCTGTAAAGCAGAAGATTTTAGGAATGGGTTATTGTTCACATTTTCTTATTTTTACTTTTTTACCTTTTGCTTTAACTTATTTTTACCTTTTATGCCACTAATATTGTCATGTTCAGTGATGCCAAACTCGCAGGTGAAACTTCAGGGAAAACAACAAGAAAAATGAATGTTTTCAGAAATTGGAATATTAAAATGTTGAAATATTTTTTAGAAAATTGAATTTTTATGCATTGTTTATGTAAAAGTTTTTTTTTATTATAATGTGTATTGGAAAAAGGCAC
The DNA here is from genome assembly GCA_947359465.1 of Metellina segmentata. Taxonomy (NCBI): domain Eukaryota; kingdom Metazoa; phylum Arthropoda; class Arachnida; order Araneae; family Tetragnathidae; genus Metellina; species Metellina segmentata. The sequence continues at coordinate 102,870,865 of OX375881.1, forward strand.
ACAATTATTTGGCAGTTTAAACATTTAGTTTAAAGGACCACTTTTATCCCTTTATAAACACAAAACAATTCAAAAAGATCCTTCTACAAAGTCTAATAAGGTTTTCAATTAGAATGTTTTAATTTTTTACTTTGAAATCTTCGGGTTTGATTCCGGACAGTTGCTAATAGAACGTTGTGTTGCTCCAGTGCGATGTTAATTAAATACTAATCTACATACCTGAATGAAATCCTACCATGCAACTGTTGGAATAAAGAAAATGTGAACATAAATGCTAATTATACTTTCATGTAAGCCGAACACAAAATTAGTTAAGGAACCCCTTGATGCTTTAACTTTTAATTGCTGGAATTCTTGGAAGTGCAACTACTAATAGAGTTAAGTTTTAAGTACAATTTATACTATTTCTTAATATCATAATAATGATCTAAACATGTTGTTCCAGACGAGTTAAATTACCGGAATGCATGAACATTAAAATAACTTTAAAATATATCTCCCAGTTAAAAAAATATTAACAGCATAAGTATTTCGAAACTTAAAAACTAATTTTCTTTGAAGGAACCATGAAACCAGTTTTCAAAATTTTCTTTTAGCTTAACTACATGTAGGAAACACATTATGCTGATTTTTTAATTAAGGTAGACATTTTTAATATAATGTCCTCAATTTGTCGTGGTGTGTAAATTTGGAGAGTGGTGTGCCAGCCCAGGAGTGATCTTGTCATCTGACCATTATTCCAAATCACGTGCTGTTGTCCTCGGATATTTCACTTCGGGTTTGAACCCGCCAATAGAGCGTTCTGTTCTTCCCAATGGTATATTAATTGAAATACTTATCGGTAGCTGTCCCAGAGACGCCAATCTAAAACATGGAAAGTAGTTGTTGGGATTGAGGATTAAGAACAAATTAAAAAGTTCTTAATTCCTCTACCAAAAGTATTTATTCCTTGTTACCTTCTAAGACTTGCCAGAGCAATTTTTCCCACTCGAAGTAGTTCCCTACAGCCCACCGTTATTGATATATAGACGTAACACTTTTATCCAACACAGTTTAAATCATCAGATTATGATTTATAGTTTATGAGACATAATTACTACAATGTTGGCATTATTTTTGGTGGCAAGCCGTTTTTGTGGACTTTTTAACCACACTGAATTTTTTAGCCTTATTCACACATAAAAAAAGAAGCACCAACTGTGCCCATACTGTTGTTTGCCGCAACTGTCGTCGTATGAACTGATCCCTCAAATACGATTTTAAAAACAAATATTGCACGTGAAGCTAAAATACAGAAAAGATTTGTGTTTCTACCGATATTTTCTAGTTGGCTTGGATATTCAGTTAACAATTCGGTCATCAATATCCCAAACTGATTTTAACTTCTTGTTTTGGGATCTAACAAATTTTTTGATTACTCTGTTGCTTGTTAGATGATAGAAGCAGTAAAACTCAAGAACTAGGTACTGATAAAATTGGTGACTTAAAATTTTGTAGCCAAACGGCAGCCTAATTGGACGTCTTCTACTTGGGCGGAACCGAAAGTGCATGTGGTAACTCTAAGACAGGTTGCCAGTTTACAAATTATCGCACAAGTGCAATTGTATCACGTTCTTGAGTTAACGTGGTAAGCTGTGTAAGGGAATTCAGTTTTTCACTCAACATTTAAATAAAAAACACGTACACAAAATGTGCAAGTATAAATGCACTTATGTGATTGCAAACAATCTTCTCAAACCAATGATGCCAAAGAAAGTTTGAGGAAGAATTCCAACTTTTGTTTTGAATTCATACATAGTTTGGAGTCATTGCACGTTTTATTCGGAACCCTTGAGATGAAAACAGACATCGGTAGAGAATTCGACCACCGCAATCTCAATTCACTCAAGACACTAGAACCGAAAACAAAATCTCTAATCTCGAGAATTCTCTTAGACTTGAAACCTTTCGCACATATTTTTCTTTTATTCCATCGAATGTTGTAATTAAGCCTCGTCTAGGTGCTACGTAAAGAAGGAACATTTCCAAACCTTTTTCCATTTTGCGAAATGAGTGGATTTTTCCTGAAGTCGTTTATTCGAAAAGTTTGGAATTCAGTTCAGTCATAGGCCGCATTCATGGTCCGACTGATTGCATTTAAATCTGTTTTTTTCCCATCAGGTAACCAGAATGCAGTCATAATAATGCAATTGAAATATTTTACAACCTTGTCCTACATTTGAAACACACCAAGTCACGAATTTCAAGATACTCTTTAACTTTTCAAATGCAAGCTTGAATGGAGTTAACAATTTAGCGGAAAATTTTCAACACCGTAGGACAGAAACATTCATTCGTTGAGAAAACGCAGCCGTGAAGAGGAAGTTATCATTAAATATACAGCTACAAAAATGGCATTACAGTCTTTCCTAAAAGGTATTCTTTAACTTTTAGAGAAAACAAAATGGCCTTTGAAAACGAAAAAATCTTTCAGTTCTGGAAATTCCTAAAATCCACTCGTGTTTGTTTCTTAGCCCACAATGACGGGGTGCCATAGTTGCCTATTCAATCCTCCGAATCATTTCTTACAATCAGCATTTCCTCAAACGCAAAACCTTGCCCGAAGTCTCTTTTAAACCGTTTTGAACACTTCAATCGAACCTATTCTGTGCTTAATGAGTTTAGAGAATAGAACTCAGGTTTAACAAATAGCAGTTTATTAACAAGTAACAAGAGGGTAAAGCTGCGAGATTGATTCCAGGTAGTCTGTTCCCCATCAAGTAAAAGATAAACAACGTAACAGGGGTGTCTAAGTAGCCCCTTTGAACATAAACATGGCGGCTACATGACACCCCCGAGTGGTAGGATGATCCGCGCGCCATCTGGTAGGAAGAAACCCAACACCTTTCATTCCAAACACAAGCCTGAATTTGGATGATGATGATTTAGCGAAAAAATTCCACCTCGAAACGGTTGACATTAAATATTTTAGTAACGCCCAGCTAAAACAGGATGTTACCATTAAATATATCTACAGAAGTTGTAGTATTTGCTGAAAGATGTGCTTTCACTTTTGGACCAAATAAAATATAGCCACTGAAAGCGAAGATTTCTTTCGCTTCTAAAAATTCCTTATATCCATCAGTGCTTCTAAACCAACTCTGAAGGGGTGTCATAAGTGCATTATTCAATCCACCGAATCATTTCCTAGAACCAGTTTTTCCTCGAAAACAAAACCGTTGCCCGAAAACTCCTACTAAACCTTTAAATTCCAAACACAAGCCTGAATTCGGATGATGATTTAGCGGAAAATTTCCACTCCGTGTGAAAGAAACATTCATTAATTTAGAAAAAACTCAGCTGAAGCAGGACGTTACCATTAATCACATTCACACGCTTAAAGTATTCTTTAGATAAGCCAGCCCCTTTTTCGGATAGCCCTGCTTCGCGATGATAAATGGAGAAAATAAAGGGCCAAGCTGCTGGATGCTAGAATAATTTTACACTCCATTTCGTCACGAATCTTTCTCGGTATTTTCAAAGCCTGAATTATGACTCCTGGATGCTTGAGAAATTGTTCCTGACGACGACAAGGTAGGAGATCACATTGGAACTCTACGTGGGAAATGCTCTTGATTTATTTAAATGACGATGGCGACGATTGGAATCGAGATCACGTAAATAGAGAGAAAATATATTCGTATATATCTATCTATGTCCTTCTCCTGTTGATGTAGATAGGAGTTGTGGGAATGGATGTTCGGTTTGGCGACGTACAGTTCTCTTAATGCATTATTCGTCGATGGAAATGAATAACTATATTGATGGTTGTTTCTCCAGAGACAAGCCAATGAATTCTAAGAGATACATTTATTTTAGGTAAACGAATGAAGGACATTTATAAAACCTAATGGTTCCACAGTCTATATATATATATATATATATATATATATATATATATATATATATATATATATAATACACAAAAAGAATATACTACAGCACGATAGCTGGTCAACTGGTACGTTTCAAAAAAATTTGTAATTTTGGTTCAAACTTTTTATTACAATGTAAATATCTAAAAAACACACTTCTCAATAACAAATACCCGTATTCATTCTTTAATAATAGTTTTGAAAGGTTTATTAATATCAACACTTACACAACCCATGAATAGCTATTTATGAATATATTTTTAAATAGGGGCTGGGGATTTTCATATTATTTATATTATATTTTTCTGTTTTTTTGGACTCGTTGCATTGGAAGTAGGATGTTAACATATAAGTTATATTGTTTAATTGATGGCATTTGGCATTAATTTTTAGGCTTGTTGTTGTTGATATCCCGGCTGGGGCTTCGGGTTTCATTTCGTTTCGTTCCTGCTCTGTTTTGGTATTTTGTTTTTATTTTACTTGCTTTTGGTGGTGTTTGGGGGAGTGTATGAGCAATGTTTTCACCCTCATATGTAGAAAACGCCATTTTATGTTGTCTGGGCCAGGCTCCTCCCTGATGACGCCCTGATCCACCAAAATTTCTTCATTTTTTTATCATTTTTTAAGACTTTTATTGGAATTTTTTTGGAAATTCTTGTGTTCTTGAAATTATATATATATATATATATATATATATATATATATATATATATATATATATATATATAAGGATATGTGTGTATATATTCTTTATACAAATCTACACCGTTCTACACCGTTTGACCAATCCGCACCATATTTGGTACATTTATACTTTAGAACACTGCTGAAAACAAAGGCTATTTCTTTCCTGTCTTTATACCAAACTGTAGCCATGAAAATTGTCACACAGGTAGTCCTAAAAGAGCCTCTTGAAGCCCCAATTTTAAAATCTTAAGTTTTTTTCTGCAATAAATTGACATGGATAAGAAAACACGTTCTACAGGGTTTGTGTTTAAGTTAGTACCGGGAAATGTCACCGTCATATTTTAGCTGTCGTGGTCATATTTGAAACACGAGCAACACAGGGTTATTCAGCTGGTAGTTAATAAATCCCGCATAAGATTCTCTGACTTTATGTATGCCTGTAAATTCTTGTCAATTTATTACAACTGAATGAAGGTAAAGCGAGACGTCTGCAAGTAGGGTAGCATTTAAACTTCTTGGTGATCGATCATACGCGTCCAAAACTATCTAAGAGCCGCGGTAGCTCAGTCAGTAGAGCGTCGGGCTCGCATCGGAAGGGTTGTGGGTTCTGTCCTCAGCGGAGCCTGCAATTCTGACGGTTGCGAGATCGGCTCTTAGACCTGGCTAAAGACCGTCGTGTTAGCTAATGGTGGCTGGGGCACGTTAAATAGGTCGTGGTCACAAAGTCCCCCATGTTCCCATACCAAATCAATACCTCTGGGGGTACCTGATCAGGGGGTTATCGGCCTCTGATTGGGATCTAAATTACGATATGTGTGAAAGGGACCTTCCTGTAAAACGGACGTGTCATGCATGAAGAAGTCCAACCCTCCGGGCAATGGCACCCCCAATTGGGCCATATATGGCCCGCACGACAACAACTACCTGTAATGATCAGATTGGTGCAAAAACTGTTCCAGTCACCTGTTCTAGCCAATGGACAATTCATTTATCCCCCTTGGCCCTTCATTCCAATTGGATTGGTTGGTTTTTATCTCTACGAGATATCTTGCACTTAGGAAAATATCTCGTACTTGGGAAAATATCTCGTACTTAGGTACGTCCAAGTCTTGGAAAGAGGTATACGGGCCCGGTTGGAGGAGTAACGGTTTAGTAACCGCAAGACTGCCAGCTCGAATCCTACCAAAGAGCGCCTGTGCAAAGGGGGATGGTACTTCTTCAATCTGTTATGGCCTCAAATGTATTCACAGTGGCACGGTGTGGAAATTTTGAGCGAGACTGACAGCGAACGTGCTGAGGCCACAAAGAACCGATAGAAGAACAGGAAAAGATCTGATGAAAGGGTTGGACTATTCACTTTCCAGGGCTGCAACAGACAAAGAACTTGTGGAATAAAAGCATAAGTAGCATATAATTTTTTAAAAATAGCAGCAAACCGTCACCTTTTAAACATTTAAAAACATTTAAATAGCCAATTTTAATGTCTCATATATAAAATTAATAGGGTAAAGCAAAAAATATGCTAATTAAGTATGAAACAGACGTTGAAGATCTCAAGAAGAAATTTAAATTTCGAAATTAAAGACAAAAAATTTCTCAACAAGATTTTCGTGACAGTCTATTAACCAGATACCGATGCTTTTCTTTCATAGTAGTCACCAAAATTAAAAAATAGTCTTCCCTTGTAAAATTTTCCTAAAAAAAAAAAAAAACATTTAAAATTTTTCCAAACAAAAGTTTTAGTTCTGTCCGCAGTTAGTTCTAAAAGCGATTAGATTTTCTTTGGCGTTTGGTAAATTTTAAAAACTTGGGTGCTCCTTCCTTCCTTCGAATGGAAGCAGACCCCTGCTCGACTACGCTCGTAAATCAGTTTTGTATCGAAAATTACAATGTATAAATTCCGAAATTTGTCTGACCAACTTTTTATAACATCGACTTTATTTATAAACCAATTTAAAAAACAATCCTATCATAAGAAGTAGTACATTCTTCGGTTTTCAGTGATGTTTTCAAATATAAAAATTTCGAAGAATGATGGTATTAAGCTATAGGTATGACAGTTTTAACAAAAAGTGAGGAAAAGGACCCAATATTCCGATTCCAATAGTCCCAATAAAATTTGTGTGACCAACTTTTGATCGCATCGAATTTATTGATAAACCAATTTCAAATATAATGGTAATTGGTAATTGGTAATTTTAGTTAACGTCGTACTAGAGCAACACAACGGGCTATTGACGACGGTCCGGGATCAGTCCCTGAAGGGAAAGATCCGAGGACAACACCTCGTAATTTTGAACCACGGTCAGATGACACAAAAATAATGGTACTGTAAGAAAGAGTACATTCTAAATTTTACCGTGATGTTTTCAATTTTAATAACTAATAGTAATAAGCGATAGATATGACAGTTTTAACAAAGAAATAACCAAAATGTCCCGATTTTTCCCGAATTAAAAAAAAATTATCAGGAACCAAATTGAAATTTCTAAAAAAACTCGACTAACTGCCAAAATTCACGTTTAGAGATAGTCTAGAAAAAAAAACTTCACTGCTGAAGACTGGAAGTATTTACGTCTTTTGCTCACTCGCGTTAGAAATTTCGCTTTTTTTGACTTTGACACTTAATAAACCCTAAACTAATAACCGCATCGGAAAAAAATCTTCTCCATCTCGTTCCATGTACAATTTTGAACAAACCAAGTTAATTTCGTAATTTTCTGATCTGTACTTTTTCGGGAAAATGTCTATGAATCGAGCGAAAAAAAGCGAGTTTCGGAGTCAGCGGTGGTAACTTTTTTTAAAATACAAATAGAGACCTGTCAAAAAAATATTCTAAATAGTTCCCAAATTTTTAAAATAGGAGCTTTATAGATGATTTGATTTAAAATGGTGCCCCAGTCAACAAGGTTGAAAAATTGCAGCAAAAGGCGCTCTGACTTTCTCAACATTTTTTTGCAGAGTGAAAGAAACATTAATAGAAGACCCACGCGTGGCATATAACTTTATGGTGGTTGTCTTGACTTCTCTAAACTTTCTTAACCCTCCTGGTGATTGTCTTAACGAATTGTCTTGTCATTTGCAGAACCATTAGCAGATCAAGAAAAATGACCCGATATTAATCTTGTCCTTCGCAAAAATTGTCACTATCGTAAAACATCTTGATGACGATGTACGCTCTGTAACAAAAAAATCTACAAGAAGGTGCCGAATTACAGTGGTGCCGGGCTCGATCCACTTGGAACGGCGCTGACTGGGAACGAATAGTCTTTAGAGACGAGTCCCGTTTCCTAGAGTGCCTATATAATAAGAGTGGCGACAAGGGACCAAATTTGGCCCAATGCGCATGCGGGGCAGCCATTTTTCTACCAGAATCGTCTCAAAGAAGATTGCTGGGCGAATTAATATATCATTTCAGGGACAACAAAAAGCATATGATTGTTATAATATGGATACATTCGGTATAAATGAATCACATAAACGCTCAATTACATGCGTAAATGATGAGATAGATTGCACAACGCGCTAGCTTAGATTGCGGGAAACACCATGTTGTTCAAAAAAAGCTATTTACTTAAAAAGTCTTCAAATTTATGCTGACAAAACACTAAAATAATAATAAATAAACATTCTAGAACACGAAATGGAACATGGAAAAGCTATATTTTCCTTAAAATTTAATATACACACGTTTTTCTGGAACACAAAAAAAGTTCCCATGTTAAGACTACGGGAGTTAGGAAAAGACCGCCTCGGGCGGTAGAAAAGGTCTCTAAGCCGATCAGAAAGTGTTTCCCGTGTGTCGCCACTCTTATTATATAGGCACTCTACCGTTTCCAACTGTGCCCTGACGGGTATGGAGACGTCCAGGGCAGCGTGGCGATCCTTCCCTTACTATCTCACGCCACTCATGCCCACAACAGGGCGTTATGGTCTGGGGTGCCATATCCTTTGATAGCCCTTTGGTAGCCATTTCTGGCACACTTACAGCACAGTGGTACGTAGACGACAACCTACGACCGATTGTGTTACCGCTCATTTTGCGACACCCAGGACTTACTTTTCTACAAGATAATGTCTGGCTGCACACGGCACGTTTGCTATGAATTGTCTGCAAGCTTTCCCAACACTTCCTTGGCCTGCTAGGTCTCCTGATCTCTCTCTCTCTCTCATAGAGCCAATTTGGGACGTTATGGGAAGGCGATTGCAACCATCTCGGAATTTTGTCCACTTAGCCCGACAATTGGAGGACAAGAAATTCTGCAGGACACCATCCAAAAGCTTTTTCAGTCTATACCACACCGGGTGACGCATCCAGGCCAGAGGTGGACCAACGCCTTATTGACTCCCTCTATTTGTAACGGTCAAACTCTGAAATAAATCATTCAATTGTTCTGAAGTTTTAATCGTTTGTTTCTCTATGTATGTTCTTCGCATCCACCATTTTTTTTATCGCAATCGGACAACTCCTTCTTGGTGCGTCAATTTTTTGTGATAGAGTTTATATCGTTCATTAAAAAAATTGTTTAGATCTTGTAGGGCGAAATATCTCGTTAAAACTACTTAGAGGATTAATTAATCAATGCATCGACAATTAATGTAACTCTGTTCAAATAAATTAATTTTATGCCGCTAAATGGAATAAAATTATCCAAAAATATATAACAATAATGCGTTTAGTTTACGTGTCAATTCCTATTTCCTATAACATGCATGGAAAAAGCACACTACATTAATGTTACTACAATTATACTCTGGTGGTCTACTTCAATTTGATCCCATTCCCGTGTTTAACTTAACTCGATTTAAATTTTTTTTACTTTAAACCTATTTTAGCTGACGTCTTTTCTCTGCGTTGATTTCTTTCTTCCCAGATTTCTAATTGCTTTCTGTCATCAGACGGCTGAAGAATTTCATTATTCGCAAGCTCTTATGTATCGTTTTCAAATATTAGGTATTTGGATAGCTCAAATTAAGCACATTTAAGCAAAGCGGGAAAATTGGTGAATAAATCCCGTAAAATTTGATTTCATATTGATTATCTTCCTTTCGACAGTAAACAAAAACAACGATTTTTTTACCATGTATGGATGATGTACATTTTTGTATTAACAGTGTCTAAATTACTGTATACTTGTTTTACAAGTGACGAACAGTTGTAGGCCAGGTAAATCGTATAGAAATAATAGAAGACTTGGTCCAACCAATCTAGACCTTGGAGTTTCTTGATATTTTTGTATGATTAGAAAAAATATTTCACTTTATGCTAAAAAATCTTGTCATTACCAAAGTTTTCCGTCTCATTTGGCTCTCAAATGTACCGACACATGTGGAATCCCACACAGATAGGAAGGTAAGTAGTTTATTAACCTTGCACTGGATCAATACAACAGACTATTGGTGACGGTCCCGGATCAATCTCGAAGGGAAAGAATCGAGAGCAAGTATGCTGATATAAGAATTTACAGAGGAAAAAAAGAAGAGGAAATTTCGTCAATATGTTTACGAAACAATTAATATTAGTTAAAACACCTTTATGCGAAAACACCTGGAAATTGGATTTATCTAGAATGCCAGAACGCTGTTTCATCATTTTAGGAGGAAAAGGAAGCATTAAAAAAATCTCAGTCTACTTTGCTTAAACGGAATGCATTAAGAACGATGAATCATGAAATATATTTTGAAGGAGAATACTTCACAAAGAACATAATAATGCCTCTTAAGAGCGCTTCAGAAAGAAAAAAAATTGTTTTGAAACAATACAATAAAAACCATTTAAATAAATACATAGCATGTTCCTAAAAACTCTAGAACTATAACTTCATATTAAATAATCACGTTTTTAAAGTGCATCTTAAATTTTTTCATGCCTATTTTCTTCCATTCTCTTATTGAGATTTATTGTTCTTTTGCAGACGATACTGAAAGAAGAAACGGAAAAAGAAAATGTCAACCTTATTTTACGAAGAATATATTTCATTAAAAATATCTCCTAGATAATGCTCAGTTTACAATGTACTTTTTCAGGCGCCATTTTTCTAATGAAGAAAAATGATATACAATTTTAATACTCTAATGGGTTTGAACTTCATGTGAAAAGAAGTTTCCGTATCTATCATCATTAACAAATAGCATTTTTTGAGCTTCCAGTGTGAGGATAGAGAAAAAAAATTCGCTGTTATTTTCCAGTTTTGATAATAACGCTAAGATCTTACAGAAAAACTTACATAACCTTTTTTCAAACGGAAATTTTATAGAGACAATGAAAAACGATTTTCATCTTGAACAACAAAATAAACGAACAAATAAAAAGGCATTCGAAGAATTCCATTTTTTTTCCGAGTGAATTTTTTAGTTTCTTTTCTTTTTTTACTTAGTCCCATAAAATTGATACGTTCGTGCAACTAGCGTCTTTATTTTATCCTTATTTCTCTCCTTATTTATACTCTGAGAAACGGATTTTTTAGACCTGCATAGCTAGATTTGCAAGGATTTCTTGGTAGTAAAATTCATTATCCTTGCGTTTAGTATTTTAATATAAAGGTGTTCCGTCAAACGACACAAACCTACTTGAATATACATAAAGTGTCTGACTACGGTATGGAGACTTATTTTTATAAATAATCAAATTATACTATTTTTTCTTATTAAACTAAAACATAAGAATACATTAAAAGAGAAAAAATTACTAAACACTGTAATAATTTATTAAAAACAGGCAAAAATTAGAAAATTTAGGTAAATACAAAGCATTACAACTAAAAATTTGTGTGCATATGCTTAAAATTTTACATAAAGCCTCCTAAATATATAAGGCAAGGCCTGAACAAAAATTTATGCAATGTTCCTCTCCATTCACGAGATATTGCAAAGAATGTAGAAGAAAAAGTTAAATTTGAAAAGCTTTGATTCCCCTCGTTTTCCTTTCAAAATGACTCTTATATCCTAATTGAGGCCCTCCAAAACAGACAAATATAAAAATCAGTCCCCCACCAAATTTCATTCACAAATATATAGTTGATTTCCAGTTATCGCTTTACTCGTGTAGAAGTTTTGCTCAAAATCGCAATCAGAGAAAATTCATTTGAAGATTTGAAAACGAATTATAAAATAGCCGTCAAGATCTACTCAAATTGCGACCTCCACTTTCATTCACCGTACAGACAAAATAAAAACACCGTTTGTAAGGAAACATGTCTAAATTTTAAGAATATTGAATAAAACGAAATATGACATTTCAATCAAAAAATAGACTTATAAACGTAGTCAGATACTTTAAGCGTATTCTACGTTTTAATATTGAAGTTAATTTTTCAAAGATATAAATGCTGGATCTATAATATAGCAATTAAATAATCAATTACCACATACTTGAGGAATTTTCGTTGTAAAGAAAAACAAACTGCAGAAGGAAAGATACTCCCGGTTGCGAATTAATAAGATTTATCCACGTTTAACCATAGATGTGGAATATAAATAGATTTAGCATTTCTTTTGAGAGGAACTTCAAAAAGTATAATATTCACGTCAATTCTAGTCACGTGAATGCTTTGTGAAAATTTGATGGTTGGCCGATTTGACATTTCATCGCCCAGCTTGGCAATATATTATCGTACTACAGGGTAGTTGCGTGAATCAGACGGACATTTCTTGAGTTTGACAAAACACATTTGCGTTTCATTTGTGTTATTTTCAACCAATTAGTTATCAATAATCTATCCTTAACTTCTTTATAAATCAAATTTTTTCCGGCCTCCTTTGTGCGAGCACAATGTAATTTGTTTCATCTCTACACTTTATAAATAACTAGCAGATTTACTCGGCTTTGGTCGGGTTGAATTAATAATACGTTGATTGAAAAGTCATCACCAATTATTTTTCATGTAAGAATGTTAGCGTCATTAAGTGACAGAAAAATATTTTTAACTAGGGGACCCGACCCCTCATTGCTGGCGCTCGCCGACCACCGAAGAATTACTTCACAATCCTCATTGGTTCGCTGCGGGAACCTGTGGTCGCTTCGCTCGCATCAATGAAGACATGTATCCTAGCAGAAGAAATTTTACAAAATATAATATTCAAAAAAAAAATTCAAACTTGAATTTGCAGTTTTTCAGAAAAAATATATACTGTACCTCTGGAATCAGAATTCAAATGAAAAAACTTTGAGCAAATTTTGACTCGAAATGTGAACGCTGCTTTGGAAATTAAATATCCAGCATGTTGTTTGTGTGTAAATTTCCCCAGCACTCTAGCCACCCACACTTTGTCATTGAGTTTAATTTCTGTTATAAACTACAACAGCTGGACTAAAATTCGTTTTTTTTTTTAATAATATCTTATTCGATAACGCTATAAACTCTATTGGAGCGCGAGGCTTCGTGGTAAACAAACAATCTTACAGTGTTGCCAAAACGATTAAACAAATAACGTCTTTTTTGCGTGCCACGTAAGAGAATTATATATATAGATAGCCATTTTAACTCCTCCATCGCTTCAACAATTTACTTAGGAAGCAAATATACATACAGGTTGTATCCATCCATATAATTCATTTCATATTCGTCGCACTTCTACTGAAAGTTTTTTTTCTAATGTGACTACTACAGAAGTTGATTTTGAGTTTTCGAGTGACTACAAATATTCCTGTGCATTCATTTTCAGTAAAAATAACGAATTTTTGGCGGATAGTCTTGCACTTAGTTTTCTTATGTTCGTTTTTGGAAAACAAAACCAATGCTTTCAACGAAGGATTCACATGTATCTAAGTTGGGTAACAACTGCTTCACTAAGTAGCGTATGCAACTTCGACGTTCTGTCACTTACGATAAAACATTTCAATGTATCAAAATTACTAACTGTAATATTATTCCAATATCAACAAAGTCTTGTAAAAATTTACTTTTTTTCCAACAGACATACAGTTTTAAATTGAACCCCTATGGTACTTTTTAAGAGCAGAAATTCGGTTTGTAAATGGAAAGCACGTACCTATTTAGAATGATAGATGAAGTACTTGACTATGGAGTATAGCTTTCAATAACATCCATGAAACACGAAAAACAAATGAAATTTGAGTGATTTTAATCGTCTTTCAATGAAAAGCTATATCAAAATTTTGAAATATACGTATTTGAACTACAACATATGACTACCCGTTTTTATTCAATGTCACCATCTAATTAAAAATTTATTTTTTTAAAAGAAATTTACTTGTCATTTTAAAATAAGAAATTACACGCTTTAAAAATATTTTGATGTGCATACTTTATTTAAACCAGAGATTTAAAGAAAGTTGGTCGAAATATACATATACCTCCAAAGATTTACCAATGCCTAGGGATGTTATTTTGCAGGAAATAAATAAATCATTAAAATATAACCCCTGAATAACATTTCTGTAATAGGTAATTTACCGGAACACACAAACGCAAACAGAAACAAAATTCGAATCCTTGAAAGAAATGTAGAATTCTGAAAAAAAATCTGTTATAACGTGTTAAATTTCGAATTGCTGAATATATTCTGGTGTAGAACAATTCGGACAAAAGACTGTTGAACGATATTGATAAAGACAATAATGATTTATAAGCAAGAAGAACACATATTTATAAAACTTGGGAATACCCAAATATGACCGCAAATCTCGCTGTCAACTCAAATACCTAAACAAAGAATTCTAAATCAAATTAAAAAATATTAATTAATTCATTAATTCCGATGTTGCCAGATACGAAAATAAAAATCACTCTTTTATGATCAATGAGTTTTTTTTTTTTAGGATTTCGTGTTCCACATTACAAAATGTAAGTTATGTAAAATTAAATGTTAAATATTATTTCTTCATCAATAAAATGTTTATAAATATTATAAATATTAAAATTGTGTTACGATCAAAACTGGTAAAGCAATCTGAGCTGCGTACAGCAATCGTTTTATACTCAATGTTATTTCTATAGCGATTTCGAATTGTTTTTGGACTAGGCCTTAGTTTGATTTTAGGCATCTTAGGAGTCAAATTTTTGAAAATACTTTCTTATTGCACCCCAACGTTATAAGAAGAATCACCCTGCAAAATTTCAGATTCCTCGGAGTTGTAATTCTTGAAATACAGTGATGAGTGAGTCAGTGAGTGAGTGAGTCAGTGAGTGCATGAGAGGTATTTGAATTATATATATATATATATATATATATATATATATATATATATATATATATATATATATATATATATATATATATATATATATAACAGAAATAAAGCTTAAATATTTAATGCTTGTTTAGATATCGAACTTCAAAGTGTGGAATTTCGCAAAAATTTAAAAATGTCCAAATATGAGCACAATGTACATAAAAGTAAATTAAAGAAATGTCAACGGTAAGAATGGTAATTTGGTAATTTTTATTACCGTCGTACTAGAGCAACACAACTATCAACGGGAAGAAAGATTGAGGAAACCAAAAAGATCGAAATATCCGGCGCTGAGCGTCAAAGGACAAAATTGATGCGTCGCGCTATCTTTCTTAGTTTTATACGATCAATCAACTATCACACGTAGATTCAGATGGTAGTTAGTTAGTCAGTCGCACTGGAACATCAAAACGTTTTATTGGTGCGTTCCGCGACCAATCCTAAACCCATAAATTCAGAATCCATTCGAAATTTTGAATGGAGCCGTATTGGAATATCGTACTCTATAAGCAAGTCAATTGACGTCATGTTGGATTGTGTACAAGAAATATATTTTGCTGCAAAAACACTATCAAAATATTTAGTTCGCCAGAAGATGCCCCTCTCATGAATTTAAAGTATTCATCCTCTTTCTTATCCCTCGTCATCTCATCGTGGTTCAAAATCACGAGGTCTTTCCCTTAAGGGATTGGATTGGTCCCGGACCGTCGTCAATAGCCCGTTGTGTTACTCTAATACGACGTTAATTAAAAATTAACAAATAAACTTTTGTATCCCAGTGTATAAGTCATTGAGTCTGTGCAAAATAAGTTTTTGAGCAATGGCAGATGGGTTCTTAAAATTGTCTTCATGTATGTCTCCAATGCCATTCAGGATGTGTGAGGGAGAGGCTGGAAATAAGCTGCACTTTGTACAGGTGGAATAGGATTTTTGGCCATCAAAGGATGTCTTTTTCACACGGTCAGATCAGAACCTGGCAAGCTTAAAGTTTACGGGTCAAATAGAAGGCACGCATCTGACTTGGTGTTTTACTGAGGTAACAGTGATGAAGAGGTACTGGTTTGATCTGCGCAATTGCTTTTTAAAATTCATGACTAAAACTAATGATTATATGATTAAATTCTAGTTGATTGAGATATGTGATTCTGTGGCATCAATGCTATTATGCAAACTATGTTTTGTGACGCACGCGGAAGACTAAGATTGGCCTGTTATAAATAGCCTGTTGACCTTCCTGCATTCCCTTGTACCTCTCTGCTGCTTAGCATGGTGTGTCCGCGCTGTCTGTTACTCGTGGCACACGTTTAGAATAGTTTTTACCTCTTGTTATGTTAATAAAGTTTTGTTGAGTTTTAGAACGTTTAGTGCTTTCTTCGAGGCCGACACTTTCTACCGGTTCTAGTGGTTAGATGGATATGGCGGCCAGCTGCTGAATGGAATCCTGCACAAGTTAGTTTGGCGCCAACATTAGGCGACCGACGCTAAAGTGGTTACGCGGACTGAGAATTGTAAAAACCTTCTGAGGTTGGAGCTACACGGCATGCGTTTTATTTATTCAGCCAGTGCATAGCTGCGGAGCGGGTGACGAGAACTTTGGTGAGTGTTAACTGATTTTCGCTCTTGACCGGGTTCGTTCGCGCGTTTTCGTAGATTCCAAATCAAGCTCTGAGCGTTTTTTCTGATATTCATGAATTGAATTCTTTCTTGACTTAACTTTGGTACATGTTGGTTTTTGTTCAAAGTGTTATTTACGTTGTATTTTAAAAGTTCATAGTGTAATTTTAAGCCCGCAAATAGGTTGGTGGCTCCTTTTAAACTAGATCATTTTATGTCAGTACATTCTGGTTTGGAAGGTTTAGTGCGGATATTGTTATAGTAACAGTGTTGTAGATATCTTTTGATTGCTTTTAAGCGTAATTTCGAATTTAAATATGACTGACACTGAAGTCAAAGAACCTATTTCCGCTATTGTTTCTAGTGATCAAAATGCTGCTGCCGCCCCTGAGGTATCTCGTGTTTCCTTTAGAGCACCTCCATTCTTGGATTCGGATCCCGAAACTTGGTTTTTGCAGTTGGAAAGCCAGTTTTTTCTTGCTGGTATTACTGAATCCAACACAAAATTTCATTGTGTCGTTTCGGCAGTTGATAAAAATGTTTTTTCAATAATTCGGGATCTTGTTCGTAAACCTCCAGCAAACCCGTATGTTACGATTAAGGAAGCTATTGTTAGGCACTTTTCTCAATCTGAGACATCTCGTTTAAAGCTGTTGCTGCAAGACTTGCATTTAGGCGATAGACGCCCTTCTACGTTACTGCATGCGATGAAAAATTTGTCATCTGGCAAACTTTCAAATGATATTTTGCGTGAACTTTGGATGCAAAGGCTACCAGTGCACGTTCAGCAAATTCTTTCAGTTAGTACAGAGGGTTCGCTTGACAGTTTAGCAGCGGTTGCCGATAAAGTTCGTGATGTTTCGGAATATTCGAATTCGGTGGTGAGCGTTTCAGCTGCTGCAGCTGAGGACGTAACTTTGCAGTCACTTAAAGCTGAAATAGCGTCATTGAGTGTACAGTTTAAACGGCTATCAAGGGGATTTCAGAGACGACGGAGCTATTCTGGGGGCAATAAACAAGTAAGGGGTGGTACTCCCAAAAGTCGGGATGGTTCAATGGAACGTCTTGAAAAGGGCAAGTTGTGTTGGTATCACGAACGTTTTGGGGAAAAGGCACATAGATGTATTCCGCCATGCCAATATTCGGAAAACTGAGTGGCTCGTTTGTTCAATCGGCGGCAAATGACAGCCAGCAGAACAGCCGACTTTTCGTGTGCGACACTATGACAGGGTTTCGTTATCTTGTAGATAGTGGTGCAGTGGTCAGCTGTTTTCCGAAGAGGCTTTCGCCTGAAAGTTTTCTAGATACCCTTAGTTTGTATGCAGCAAACGGTTCTAGAATCAAAACCTTTGGTTCGAAAGGGTTAAGGTTAAATTTTGGTGTTGGTCGAAGTTTTGAATGGAATTTTTTAGTTGCAGAGGTTTCTCATCCTATTATAGGAGCGGATTTTTTAAAGCATTATGGGTTGTTAGTGGATATGCGAAATAATCGGCTTCTTGATGCTGCCTCTATGCTAGTGGCAAAGGGTTTGGCTTGTCCCGGACCAACATTTGGTTTGACCCTGGTTTCGGAGCAAACCCCTTTTTCAGAGATTATATCCTTGTACCCACAACTTACAAACCCAAATATGGTTAAAAATCCTAAGCCCCATCCTGTGACTCATTGGATTGAAACTAAAGGTCCCGCAGTGTTTTCCACTGCACGACGGTTATCTCCTGAAAAGCTGTTGGCTGTTAAGAAGGAATTTGGCGAACTACTCCGGCAGGGTATAATTAGACCTTCTAAAAGTCAATGGGCCAGTCCCATACACCTTGTACCTAAAAAACCTTCTGGGTGGCGTATATGCGGGGATTACAGGAGGCTTAATTATATTACGATTCCTGATCGTTACCCCGTACCCCATATCCAGGATTTTACGCATACTTTGAGTGGTAAAAGGGTGTTTTCGAAGATCGATCTCGTTAAGGCGTACCACCAGATTCCTATTGAACCGTGTGACATTCAGAAAACTGCAGTAATAACTCCCATTGGACTTTACGAATACACTTCCATGTGCTTCGGGTTGAGATGCGCAGCCCAAAGCTTTCAGCGCTTTATCGATAACGTCTTAAGGGGTCTTGATTGCTGTGTATCGTACATTGATGACATCATTGTAGCTTCTGAAAGTGAGGAAAACCACAAGGCCGACTTGAAACAAGTCTTCCAGCGGTTAGTGGATTATGGACTGGTAATTAACCTTGATAAATGCGAGTTCGGTAAGACAAAAATCAGTTTCTTGGGTTTCCTTGTGTCTAAGGATGGTATCGAACCCCTACCCGAAAAGGTAAAAGCCTTGCTAGAATTTCCCCTACCTCACACGGTCGAAGAATTGCGTCGTTTCCTAGCAATGACAAACTTCTATCATCGATTTTTAAGAGATGCAGCTAAAGTTCAAGCTAGTTTGCATACTCTTGCAAAGGGTGATGGAAAGCGCAGGAAGAAAGACAAAACTGTTCTTTCATGGTCAGAGGAAGCCAAGTTGGCATTTCAGGTATGCAGAGATGCAATTTCTAATGCTGCACTTTTGGCACATCCTCTGCCTGATGCTTCTTTACATTTGGTCGTGGATGCTTCAGATTTCGCAATTGGTGGGGTTTTGCAACAGGTAATCAATGGACAGGTTCAACCATTGGGATTTTTCTCACGAAAACTCAACGATGCCGAGTTACGCTATAGTTGCTATGACCATGAACTATTAGCTGTATATTCTTCAATCAAGTATTTTAGGCACATGATTGAGGGACGTCAGTGTGTTATTTTCACAGATCATAAGCCTCTAATCTTTGCTTTTCAGCAAAAATGTGATAAACAATCACCTAGACAAATTCGACATTTAGAGTTTATAAGTCAATTTTCTACCGATATCAGGTTTGTGCCTGGTACTGAAAATTCGGTGGCTGATAGTTTTTCACGCATTTGTGAGATCAACTTGTCAAGTTCTGGTGAAATTGATTACGAAAGTTTGGCAATGGCCCAGTGCAATGATGAGGAGTTGCGATCTTTGCGCGAATCTGATTCTGGTCTTGAGTTGAGGTCACTAGCACTCGCTTCATCAGAGGTGATTTGCGATGTGTCCACTGGTCACATTCGTCCATATGTTCCTAATTCTTTTCGTAAGAGTATCTTTCAGACTTTGCATGGACTGTCGCATCCCGGCGCACGTGCAACTTTGGACATGGTGAGCAAAAGGTTTGTCTGGCCATCGATGTCAAGAGATATCAAGACCTGGTGCAAACAGTGCATCAATTGTCAAAAGGCCAAGGTTCAACGACACACTGTTTCTCCCACTGGTTCCTTTGATCTTCCTTCAGCTCGGTTCGCCCATGTGCATCTCGACATTGTTGGACCTCTACCGCCGTCGAAGGGTTTCGTCTACGCTCTGACAGCCGTTGATCGCTTCACAAGGTGGCCAGAGGTCTTTCCAATGCAGGACCAGACTGCGGCTACAGTGGCTGATACCTTCTACTCCGGCTGGGTTTCAAGATTTGGCGTTCCCGAGATCATCACCACTGACCAGGGACGGCAGTTTGAGAGTGACCTCTTCACCTCCCTTGCTAAATTTCTTGGTGTCATCAAGACACGAACCACAGCCTACAATCCGAAGTGCAATGGCACAGTGGAGCGCTTCCACCGGCACCTGAAGAATTCCATCATGAGCCATGGAACGGAGCGATGGGTTCAAGTCCTGCCTACAGTGCTGCTTGGTATTCGGACGAGCTTGAAGGATGACATCGGAGCTACGACGGCTGATCTCGTTTACGGATGCTCTCTCCGTATTCCGGGTGAATTCCTTCGGGCCACATCACCTGGTGCTATATCGTCTCGTGCAGACCTTTTGGGAGATTTATGGCGGAAGATGAATGAGCTGAGACCCGTTCCTGCAAAGCATCACTCTACCAGGTCAGCTGTGTTTGTGAGTAAGGAGTTGGCTCAGACATCTCATGTGTTTGTACGGGTAGATGCCATACGACGACCGCTCCAGCAACCATACAATGGTCCGTACCCTGTAGTTGAACGTAAACCTAAGTTTTACACCTTGCTTATCAAGGGCAAGAGAGTCAGCGTGTCAGTTGATCGGCTGAAGCCTGCTTTTATCTTCATCCCTCCTGACGTTCCGCTACAAGAGCCCTCTGATGCAAGTACATCAAAGTCTTTCGAATCCACAGCTGAGAAGGTTAATGATGCTACCCAACACTTGACATCTTCTCTACGCAAGGGTGTTGTCACAAGATCTGGTCGTCACGTACGTTTTGTCGTCCCTTATCAGTCCGGAGACTGACTTCGGGACTAGGGAGGGGCTACTGTGGCATCAATGCTATTATGCAAACTATGTTTTGTGACGCACGCGGAAGACTAAGATTGGCCTGTTATAAATAGCCTGTTGACCTTCCTGCATTCCCTTGTACCTCTCTGCTGCTTAGCATGGTGTGTCCGCGCTGTCTGTTACTCGTGGCACACGTTTAGAATAGTTTTTACCTCTTGTTATGTTAATAAAGTTTTGTTGAGTTTTAGAACGTTTAGTGCTTTCTTCGAGGCCGACACTTTCTACCGGTTCTAGTGGTTAGATGGATATGGCGGCCAGCTGCTGAATGGAATCCTGCACTAGTTAGTTTGGCGCCAACATTAGGCGACCGACGCTAAAATTCTAACTAAATCTTCAACCCTGATTAATTTCAATCGTAATTACAATTTTATTTATTTAATCAATCAATTGCAAAAAAAAATAATTGACTACCCACAATACTGGCAATAACCTTCGCCTCGACAGATTTATGATTCGATAGGCACACACTATTTGTTGCGAGAGGCTAAATGTAAAATCTGATGAATAAACCAAAAAAGATAAGTTAATTTGTTACGTTGTTTTTCCTGGGTAATAAATCTAGATTTCCTGGTACACATTTGTCAAATCGGCACTGAAAAGTAAGAGATAATTCGCATTCCCAGAGCCCCATAAATCTGCCACTACCATTCTTTCTTTGTATTTCTTTCAAATAATTGGGAATATTTTGTGGATATACCTGAAGCAAGCATTTATCAGCGGTGGAAGGGGAAAAAAAAAACTTCGGGTTATTCAACGAAAGCACTCCTTGATAAGAGCAGCTTTTCGAATCCATTTACCGGTTGAAAAAAGCCCGTGCATTATCGCCGCTCTCGCATTTCTAAAGATTTCCGCAAATCAGAAAATTGCCCCGGGTGTTAATTTTCTCCCGGAGCCGCATGGAAAAGTAATGAAGTTTGGCGGCTGGCCAAAACCCCAAAAGTTTGTCAAAGAAACTGGGAATTTTCAGCAGAATCCATCGTAAATCAGAGTGTTGGAGCCATTTTTACCGTTCAAGAACATTTAGAGGCTCGCTACCGGAATAAATGGATGCCTTGAGAATTTGAAGGAAAATATTGTTCGAGTTAAGGAGAGTACTATATATAAGCGATATTGTATGCAGTGCGCTTGCTGTTCTGTCGGGCGTTTGGGGCGACATAAAATGTGTTTAGGTTTGCTCTATAAAATTCACATTCCTTGAGCATGTTCCATGTTAAAATAGTAAACAGTGTAACTATTTATAATGCACGTGCAAGCGATCCGAAAATTTATTTTTTATCGCGCGCGTGCAAATGGTACGATAGTTTAATTTTTATTGGGCTCGTGTAAGGCCACCATCCGAGAGTTATTATGTTATAACATTTATTATTCTAGCTCAAACGATAATGTCGCGAATTATAATCATGGCTGGAATGTGATAAACAAGGAATTTGGAATTTAGAAGATTGTGAGACAATGTGAAGAATAGAGTTAACCACGTATGCAACCAAAGAGGCCATTTAAAATTATTTTATATAATCAAACTGATGTTCTAACCATCCAAAAAGTGAACAGATTGGGTTTTCGTCTCCGTAGAAAAGTAGGATCGGATCACCACGAAATGTGTAATACAATCGAACAAATACAATCATCCAAAAAGTAAATATAGTGAGTTTTCAACTCAAAAGAAGGTTAGGCTCGAATCACTATTCAACGTACCAACAGTGACTGTTGTACCTAAGGTACAATGCACTTTTGAACACATTTCAGTTTAATAGATCTTGATTGTCTCTGGTAGTATAAGCCATAACTACTTAAAATTAGTTTTAGAGAGCATTGCCTGTTGTGTACTAAAGTATGTATAGTTCAGAAGAGAAATGGCGTCTGGAGGAAAATTGAGCAACTAAACCCAGCGTTTATTGGAGAAGTTATTTGTTTTAATAATTTTTGAATATTGTTCACGAAATCGTAATGCGCTACCAGATAAAGCCTTAATTGACATTATATATGAAGAGGATGAAGACACAACCGCGCAATGTAATTCGACACGAGATAGACAATGGTTTCGACATGATATCTAATTCAACACGATCGAACCAATTTTGGTTATACCAAGGTAATATCTCGTCGTCGAAATATTGCTGATTGTTTGACGATGACGAGGTCAAGATTTGGTAAATTTTTATTCTACTGACGAGATATCTCAAGACGTATGGTATGGGTATGGTGCACGAGTTATCTTAAGACGCATGGTACATAGGGAATGGTACATGTTAAATATTTCGTGACCTCAGATGATCCCATGTTGGCATGGTGTGGACATTTGGAGAGTTGGAATATAGCTCAAGTGTGACCTCGTCATCTGACTGGGGTTAAAAATTACGACGACCTTGGATATTTCTATTCGAACCGTCTCCAATAGCCCATTGAATTGCTCCAGTGAGACGTCAATTCAGTAACCTACTTATATTTTATTGGATGTAAAGGCATTTTTAATCAACGTCGTACTAGGGATTGCTGATTGCTGACATCGATATCAATGTTTTCAGAACATCGATGTTTAAAAAAACATCAATGTATTGGAGTCGATGTTTTTGTAACATCGATGTTTATTTTAGCCTATGTTTTTAAGCTGTCGATGTTTTATTTTTAAATGAAAAAAGTATCGTTATAAAAATTTTAGAATTAACAAAGTAGCATAATTTTTATAATTAGCAAATTGAACATACTTATAGACCAAAGTGGCCAAGAGTGAAGGGCTTGAAAAGTAGGGATGCAACATCGATGTCGATGTTTTATATAAAACATCGATGTATTGGAGCCCTGTCGCATCACTAGTTAAACTAGCTAAACCAGGTTTAAGAAATGGGGAAGAAAGTTTAAATACACTGAATTTTAAAAACAGATGGTTTTGGTGCGATGTATGTATTATCAATATCGATGTTTTAATTTTGAACATTGAAGCTTTAATTTTGAATATCGAAGTTTCAAAACATCGATGTTTTGCTGTCGATGTTGCATGACTCGCTGCTAAACCAGTTTTAAGAAATGGAGGGAAAGTTTAAATATACTGAATTTTAAAAACATCGATTTTTTTGCTGTCGATGTTGCATCACTAGTTGCTGAACCAGTTTTAAGAAATAGGTGGAAAAAGTTTAAATACACTGAATTTTAAAAACATCGATGTTTTTGGGTCGATGTATTATCAACATCGATGTTTTAATTTTGAACATCGATGTTTAAAAAAAAAGATGTTTTGCTGTCGATGTCGCATCCCTACGTCGTACTGGAGCAACAATAGGAAAGATGGACGATCCTGGATCAATCCCCATGAAAAAAAATCTGACGACAACATCTCGTAATTTTGAACCACGGTCAGATGACGATGCAACACCTGATCTGGCACCCCACTCTCCAAACTTCAACACCATGCAACCGTTATGACATTTGTGGCCATTAGAGATTTAAAATGCACCAAACCCCACGTATATGAATGTTTTTGGTTGGATGGAGTTGAGACCTCGCAACACCCCGGTTGCTAAGCCTCTATTTTTCCAACCGCGGGTAGCCCGGTTGGAAGAGTAACGGATTAGCAAACGGAAGGTTGCGATTTCGAATTCAACCAAAGACCGTCGTGTACAAAGGGAGCTGGTGAGCGTTAAATAGCATGTGGCCTTAAATGTCCTTGCGTGGTGTGGAAGCTTGGAGAGTCAGGTTTTATCTCGTCATCCGAATGTGGCTTAAATTTATGTCGCGTTGTCCTCGAATCTTTCCCTTCGAGTGTGATGTTGATATGTCGTCAATAGCGCATTTTGTTGCTCCAATGCGAAGTTAATTTAATATTCTGCGGGGTTTAAATTATTTCAATCGTCTCCAGGAACGGCTATTTCGCCAACATGTCCGACCACCCATATCTGTTTACCTAACTTGAGCGTTAGAGCCTTGAATGGCATTTACGACTGACGCTTTCCTTTCATAGTATTGTGTGATGTATCGTTTGGCGTAAGAGAGATATCACAGAAGCGACCTTCTGCTTTCCCCCCAAAGCTTTCACACCTCACGGTCGAGGGGGTAGGGTACCGAACAAAAAGAGGAACCCTCTAGAAGGTCAGGCGCTGGCAGCTCGTAAATGGTTTTCGATGCCAGCGGTCACTTAAAAGGGGATAACATCAACCGTACGCATATCTATACCATGCTGCTGGTGTAAACTAAATTTTAGTGGTAAAAATTCTCTATATACCGCCGCGTAAAGGATAAATACCTAGCTATCTTTGAATAAGGCTTACGTGGATCTAGTTTTCTCAGGGAAGACGTTGTTGGTTTACATTCGGCAAATGAGGTTTCAGCACGATTTTGCGCTATTATCTTCTCGACTGAATTACTGCACGCGAAAACATCTCGTTGAATCGCATGCTAAGGGAAATGACATGTTACGCAAGCATTGGATAATCGTTGTAAGATTTTTATGGCGATAAAAGTGTCATTTTAACCTCGTCACCGTAGGTTGTGTCAACTATCGAACGAGTCATCATGTTTCGATTACCTGTGTCAACACTGATGCGTGATAATTCGATTGAAGGTATATATAAGCGCATCAAAAAGTAGATACTTTCTTCCCAGACCAAACACGCATTTATTTTCGATGAACAGGTATTTTTTTCAGTCAATCTCATACTACTCATCTTTGTGAACTGCTGTGTTATCTTTGCAGTAAATCGTGGAGCCCGAAAATAATCATGCATTGCGTGAATATCCGTAGAATAGAAAAAGTTGGTGTGTATCAAAACGTATCATTCCGAACAGCAAATTATGTTTGAAGTAAAATGGAAAAAATTACACATAACACATTGAAATGTTTTAAACTATAGTATAATTATAATTGCTTGGGGGCCCGCCCCCTGCTCGCCAACGCTCGTCAACCCCCGGAGGATTGCATTGCAATCTTCATTGGTTCGCTGAGCTAACCTTACTCGCTTCGCTCGCATTAATGAAGTCATGTGTCCTAGCAGAAGCGATTATTGTTTCCAAAATATGATACTGCAAAAAATATTTTTCAAACATAAATTTGTAGTACTGCAGAAAAGTTATACAGTACCTCTTAGATCAGAACTTGAACAATATGGAATTCAAATGAAAACTTTGAGCAAATTTAGACTCAAAATGTGAGCGCCGCTTTGGAAATCGAATACCCAGCATGTTGTGTGTATGTAAGCTACAACAGCTCGACTAATATCAACATATTTTCAGTAAAATTTCATCCAATAACGCGATAAATTCAATTGAGGCGCGAGGCTTCGTGGTAAACAATCGTACAGTATTGCCAAAACGCGATAACAAATAACATCTTTTTTGCATGCCACGTAAGAGACACAATGTATACAGATTTTTGAATTTGTTTTCGAGAAGTGTAGCATTTCCTTTTCCCCATAACAACAGATCTTGACTAACTAACTACAACCAGAAAAAAATTATCGGAAAGATTCTATTGCTCGGGAAGGTCAAAAAGTGTTAGAACTCACGATGGAAAGACTGTGGGTTGTTGAACTCACATAAACGTTAACACTTAAAGGGTTAAAAGAGGATTTCTCAGTTTTTGATCGAAATATTTTTATAAGTAACTGGCTGAATAACCCGACGCTGCTCGGTTTCAAGTATGGCAACGATATCTAAAATATGACCGTGACATTTCCCTGTGTTAACTCATACACAAACCCCATAGAACGTGTTTTCTTATACATATCCATTTGTTGCAAGAAAAGAAACTTTAGATTTTAAAATTGGGGTTTCGAGGGGCACTTTTAGGACTACCTGTGTGACAATTGTTATGGCTACAGATTGGTCTGAAGACATGAGAGAAATAGCCTATAT
The DNA here is from genome assembly GCA_947359465.1 of Metellina segmentata. Classification (NCBI taxonomy): domain Eukaryota; kingdom Metazoa; phylum Arthropoda; class Arachnida; order Araneae; family Tetragnathidae; genus Metellina; species Metellina segmentata. The sequence continues at coordinate 102,897,482 of OX375881.1, forward strand.
TTTCCGCAGTGTTCTAAAGCATAAGTGAACCAAATTTGGTGTGGATTGGTCAAACGGTGTAGATTTGTATAGAGAATACTCGTATACACCCACATACATACACACCTACATCCTTTATCTCTTTATATTAAAATTAAAGTTACCGCCGGAGCCTCTGCCGCCACTGTCGCAGGATTGAAAATTGCGTTGTTTAGCTTGATTCTTAGACGGTTTCCCGAGAAAGTACGGATCAGAAAATTACGAAATTATCATGGTTTATTCAAAATTGTCCAGTCAACAGGACGAAGAAGATTTTTGTCCGATGCAGCTATTAGTTCAAAGTTTATTAAGTGTCAAAGTTGAAAGAGCGAAATTTCTACCGCGAGTGAGCAAAACACATACAAATTTTCAGTCTTCAGACGTGAGTTTTTTTAAAGACTACCTCTAAACATGAATTTCTGCAGCTCGTCGAGTTTTTTTTTTAGAAATTTTAATTTGGTTCCTGATAATATTTTTTTGAAATTCGGGAAAAATCTAGACATTTTCGTTATTAAAAAAAAAAAAAAAAAAAACTAATAGATTCATGTGGAATACAACGACTATAATTCAGTAAATAAAGAGATGAATATTAATATTAAAAGAGGTAATTTTTAATTTTTAATTAAAGTCGTACTAGAGCAATACAACAGGCTATTGACTACGGTCCTGGATCAATCCCCTAAGGGAAAGACCCGAGGATAACCACGTAATTTTGAACCACGGTCAGATGACGAGGCAAAATCTGAGATCACACTTCTCTCTCAATATTAAAAGAAGAATTTAATGAAAGCTAAATATGGACTATTTACAAAGTTATGAATTAATAGTTTTGGGACGTCTTATGCTATAACAATTACAGTTTACAGCTTGGCAGCCGTAGTCTTTCATTCTCAGTTCCCAGTTCTCGTCCTTCTCCTTTTGTTGCTATTAGAGACAAACTGCACAATCGCTTGATGAGTATTAAGTGGGTGCTTGAAGCACGCTCGGCGCATATTCGTTTAGACACAGGCGTTCACTTGGCGACGAGGGATTTTAGTCAACCCACATTCATGTATGTTTTAACATTTGATCCAGTTGGGATTTGAAATGAATACGAAGGCGTGCGATAATAACGCTCCAAGTAATCTGTAAATTTCACCAAATCCGGGATTGTTGCAAAACCGTGCTACGTCACGAAACAAAAGATAAAAAAATACATAAGAACAGGCATAAAGAACATTCGACAAATGGAACACCATTCATCCCGTCCACTCCCCCATCAGGAAGTAAACATTGTTGCAGTTTTCTACATCATTTCTTACGACACGATCTCCTCTTTAAAAAAAAACCCAAAAAGAAAAAACAAATCCACCCAAAATGAATTGAAGTTCGCTTCGGAATATATCTCCGAACTTTCTCATTTCGCGAAAAGAATGCGAAGGGAGATTTCCCTCCCAGAAAAAGGACAGGACGGAAGAAGAAAAACTATTACCTTCCATATTGATGTCTTCTCCCACCTTTTCTAGGAAAAAAAGCTGCAGCGGAAGCAGGAATTTTCGGAAAATGGCGTGTCATTCATCTCCTTCCAGCCCCCTTTTAGGATCAGCGAAATTTCCAGAGACACGCGACAGGATCGCTTCGCTGGGTGTGAAAAAACAAAGAGAGAGATAGATTGATGAGACTTTAAAAGCCCCTTTGCTTTTATTCCGTTCCCTTCCTTCTTCTGTCTCTCGTTTCCTGAAGAATGAGTCGTTGGATCACGTCTTCCCTACTGATTGAGAGAAGCAGCATTCAAATACCACTTCATTGTGCCGATTCTCAACCTTGCATTTTGTTAAATCCCTCCCGTTCTTGTTCGGGGTGTTCTTTTTGCGTCGATGGTATCGGCCAATGACACGAGAGTGCTCGTTTCTGTACCTCTGGAGGTAATTTATTGAAATGGAATAGGGAATAGAGATGGGAGCAGAATCGAGTACTTTTAAGAATCTAATACTTTGTATTCAAGAATCGATTTTTTTTGTATTCGAGTATTTTTATGAATCGAATACTCAATATTTCCAAGTATCGAATAAGTATTCGAATACATATACAAAAACTTCGTACGTTGTGTCGATGACACAAACAAAAGTTTTGACGTGGTCTGATGTTGGAGTGTGGAATGAATGAAGCAGACACAGTAAGTTTAAACGGTTGTTTATTCATTCAACAATTAATTTACACAATTTATCTGATTAAAATGCAGTTTGATAGTCATATTGAAGGATAAATTTATTAATTAAAGGCATGTGATTGTAGTGCAGTTTGGTAGCTTTTTAAAGACACCACTTACACAGTTATCACTCCACGCAATCCTGACTCAGTACTTGCCCAGCAATGTAGAATTTCGACAAATTCCGGAATTCCGGAATCCTTTTACACACTCAGTGCGTATGCGCTCTTGGTACGAAGGTCATGTCAAGTGCGGACAGGTAATTAATATCGCACTGGATCAACGCAAAGGGGTATTGGCGACGGTGCAAAATCAGTCCCCTAGGAAAAGATCCGAGAACATTACCTGGTAATTTTGAACCTCGGTCATATGACCAGTGGCTTAACCTTAAAGAAAATAACATAAGTGGACTAGTTCGTTAAAGAAGGTTCAATAATTAATACGTAGATGACGTTGTGTTTCTCCAGTATGACGTTAATTAGCTACCTACTTCCCAACCACTGACTTAAAAATACTATATTATTGAACACTTGTACAAACTTCTATATAATAATATTAAAAAAAAGATAAATCTTAATATATATAAATTACGCGTCACGTTGTTTGTCCGCTATGGACTCCTAAACTACTTAACCGATTTCAATCAAATTTGCGCACCCTGTGCAGTTTGATCTAACTTAAAAGATAGGATAGCCTTCATCTCAATTTATAGCCGCGATATTATTTTATTGCAAATTATTGCGGTATCTGTTGACTGGATTGAGTAAGTATTCTAACAGATGGCGCTGTGTTGAAAGTACCAACGTTTCACATAAGCTACAATTTAATGGCATAACCACCACGTGTTGCTGAGTCTAAAGTATAAGTTAAATTTATTTCGTAGTAAACGCAATACAGTGATTAGCATAGCCGGCCACGTGTTATTTAGACTGAATTATAAACTGAATTCATACTATAGTAAAAGTAATACAGTGGAATTTTATAATTCAAAATAATAAACATTATCTCTCTATATTAAAAAAAAGTTACCGCCGCCGCCGCCGCCGCCGCCGAAGAATTGAAATTTTTGTTGTTTAGCTCCATTCTTAGACGGTTTCCCGAGAAAGTACTGATCGGAAAAATATGAAATTAACATGCTTTGTTCTTCATCGTATTCCCTGGATAATTATTAAGATTTTTTTCCGATGCGGCTATTAGTTTAGGTTTTATTAAGTGTTAAAGTTGAAGAAGTGAAATTTCTTCCGCGAGTGAGCAAAACACATTCAAAATTTCAGTCTTTAGTCATGAGGTTTTTTTTAAGAGTACCTCTCAACGTAAATTTTTGCAGCTCGTCGAGTTTTTTTTGAAATTTAAATGTGGTTCTTGATAATATTTTTTTGAAATTCGGGAAAAATCGGGACATTTTTGTTACTTTTTTTTAAAACTGCCGTATCTATATCTAATTACTATTAGTTTTTAATTTTTAAAATATCGCAGTATACCTCAGAATATACTCTTTCTTACGGTACTATTATTTTTGAAATCGGTTAATAATTAAATTGGATGCGATCAAAAGTTCGTGATACAAAATTCGGAATCTTCGGATATTTTCGCTACGTTTTGTTAAAACCGTTATGTCTACGGCAAAAAACCATTATTTTTTAAATTTGAGAACATCACTGAATACACTACATTACACTCTTTCTTATGGTACAATTATTTTTCAAATTGGTTAATAAACAAAATCGATGCAATTAAAAGTAGGTCATACAATTTTCGGAACTTTCAGATCGTAACTTCCGATACAAAACTAAAATGGTCATATCTATATAGTATTACTGTTAGTTTTTAATTTTAAAAATATTGCAGTATACCTCACAATGTACTCTTTCTTACGGTACAATTATTTTTAAAATTGGTTCATAAATAAATTCGATGCAATCAAAAGTTGGTGACACAAATTTCGTATTTTTCAGTTCGCATAGCTGGTTCGGCAAACAGCAGTGGGTTGCATTTTCTACTATCGGGTTTGCCAGATATCAAATTTATCGTAGCAACAATTGCCATAAAAACGATTTCTCTTTATTTGGCGAGGAAAAAGGCTCGCTTTTTTCCCTCTGTTCTCAAGACAGTTTACCGACAAAGTACAATCGTAAAGTTTTGATATTAACACTGTTTACTTAAAATTGTACAGGGAACAAGACACAGAAGATTTTTTACTGATGCGGCTATTACTTTAGGGTGCATTAAGTGTTAAAGCAAAAAAAAGTGAAATCAATTGCGAAAGAAGTATTGGTTTGAGAAAGCAAACCAAACGGGATTGCGTAGCAATCCCCGGGGTCGGCGAGCGTAAGCGAGCAGGGCGCGAAGCCCTCGCTGTGACGTCATGTACCGGAAAGTGAAATCAGCATAATACGAATTATTCAGATAGTTTCACTCTGTGAAAGGAATGTTGGTTTGCGAAGCAAACCAAATGACATCTGTGAAAGGAGTGTTGGTTTGCGAAGCAAACCAAATGGGATTGCGCAGCAATCCCCGGGGGTTGGCGAGCGTAAGCGAGCAGGGGGCGGAGCCCCCTAGTTGTTAAAAATTTAAAACTATCTGCCCTACCTACCTCATTAATAAGTTTAAGTGTTACGTGTTATTTACTAACAACTTTGTAATGTACTCATTTGTTACAGACTTGAATACAAAAAATAAAAAAATTTAAATTTATTTCTTTTGTATTGATTTTTGCTCAATATCAACGGTAGTAAAAAAGGAAAAATGTGTAAAAAAGCATGGTGGTCCCCATGACTGGTGTTCCCCTACCGTTTCCCTTGAATAGTTTACTATGTAATATAATAATAACCGTACCCACAGCAACGCGTGGCCGGGTCTGCTAGTACAATATATTTCATTAAAGCAAATAGTTACCTAGTAGTAGTAAAAACAATCAATTGTGTGTAGTTTTTCTGTTTTAAAATAATTTTCGTTATTTAAAAAAAATATTTTTTTTCTAAGCCTAAAACGGTGTTTTTTCTAAGAAAAATTTCCTCAACTGGATAACAAGCGCGCCAAAAAACACTCCAAAAGCGTTGCCACGAAGCCTTTATATCAAAGCTACATCAAACACATGTCTTCGTAGAAGGGAAAACACCAGAAGCACTTTTACGTCGTACCATTCGGAATTTCCTGCTGGACTTTCTAAACAATTTGACAGTCAGAAATACATATTACCGCTCAAAGGGTAAAAGCAGGATTTTACCCGTATACGGGAACAGTGTTTCCAAATTGTTCTTTAAACAGTCGTTTTCGTAGATATTTTCAATAGTTTCGTAAACAAACATACGAAGCAGTCTAAACATACTTCGATACGTAGGCATAAGCTTTCGAGAAATAACAGGGGGAAAGTTTTCCAAACTTGGAACAAACTATCCCTGAAAAACTCACAGATAGTTGCATCCAGCGATGCGTGTAAGTCACGATTTCCAATACCTCTGCTCTTCCATCGATAAATCGATATCCATTCGAGTGAACGGTTCGAAAGTTCTAGGTTGTTTCCGAATGCACGCCGGTTCCAACATATCGATACACAGCTACATGCCCCATTTCAGTTCTTGCGGGAACATAATAGGGCAGGCGAACGAAGATACTGAAGAACAACTTAGATGGAAGGTCTTAGGCACGGTGCACACATCCGGTTTTTCAACGTGCGGCGCCGTGCCGCAACGTAAGTACGGTCTGAGATACATTAGATCCAATAGAGTAATGCACACATGCCTCCGGTGCCGCTACGGCGACGCACGTCCAACTTGTATGCAATTTGTACCACAGTTCCCCATTGCGCCGCAGCTCGCCGTACAAGCGTCTCCGTTCTAAAGTACCTTGTTTTCATAAATAAATGGAATATAAATAATAATTAATAAATGGTTGTATCCAGTAACGTCTATTTTGTTTATAAATATACTTTTTTACACCTTTAAGCGAAATAAACACGTTTTCTTCGATATAATATCTATCGCAAATGGCGCGAAATGAGTTCGTGTGTCATTTCACGGTTATGTGTGCACAGTCGGGCTTCGGTGTCGCATGTTAAAAAACAGGATGTGTGCACCGGGCCTTACTGTACTTTGTCACTTGATTTCGACGTGAAGTTTGTATTTCTAGCGTATGTTGATTCTACAAGCAAATCGTAATTTGCCATAAAGATGATAAGTAAACATTTTTAATCTGTGTAGAAAATACAAGAACGGTGTTTTGCGAGTTCGAAACTAGATCCAACTAAAGACCGTCGTGTACATGGGGGCTTGGCATGTTAAATCACTCGTGACCTCAAAAGTCCTTACGTTGGTGGGATGTGCAAGATTGGAGAGATTGTACAGTCCAACATCGACAGGTGGTAATTGGTGTGCGACTCCTAGAAGGGGTGCCGAAGAACCAACGGGATTCTTTTTTAAAGAAGAAGGGGTAGAACCAGAGGGGAGGCCTGATGAGGACTCTGCGCTTGGACAATAGATTATGTATTAATTCTTAAGTTTAAATTACCCAGTCCTTTTAAAATTTGCTGTAAATTATGTAACCAAACTGTAAATAAACCTTATTTGAAGTTCATTCCTGACCGTTGCCAATAGACGGTTGTGTTCCCCCAGTGCGACGCTAATTCAATTACCCACCCCATGTTAATTCTGTTGTCATTTACAATGAAGGAATGTATTGCGAGTACATTTAAGAAAAATATTTTTCAACTTAGATATTATTTAATACATACTACTTAGTTGCTGTGTCAATTTGCAACATTTTGAATATTTAGTTAAGAATTGATACGTTCATCGTAGAGTAGGTCATATTATCTGCCTTTAATATAATTAACCTGTAGACTACGGCCGATACAGCAGTTGTACCATGATCGCGAGAAGAAACAATTTAGACAACGGCCAGTACATCAGTTGTACATTGAAAGTGATAAGAATCGCGTCAAGAAATAATGTAGACTACGGACGGTACAGCTAGTTGTACCTTGAAAGTCATAAGAATCACGTTAAGGAAGAATCACCTCAATTATATCTATATCCGTAGTCAAAAGGTTAATAAAGCCCACCAAGCTCTATCAAAGGAACTGAAACCTAAAACTCTTGCATACTCGACGGTTTTCGGTTCGACCGAGATTTGAACTCGTAACTCTCCAAATGATAATTTGTTACTCATCCGACTGGACTACCGTGATCCTGGAAGACAGGATCTTTCGTAAATGGTCGTAAGTTCAGAGGCATGCCAAACCACAGTATCATAAATTGTTTTGCCTGATTAATTTTTAGTAGACGGTAACTATTCACTCTCTATTAAAAATACTGTCCACCTGGTTTTGCATAACACAGATGATGGTGATGGGTGGATGACACTTGGAGAAATGTAGAGTAGAGTTGAAGGCTAGATCAGATTGACGAACAGAAGGACATTCATGTAGAGAAGATAACTGAAAGAAGTTTTCTTCAGTCTACAAAATGTGATCGTCGTCAAATCCGTTATTGATTGAAGTAATTTAACATAGAATCATGAGAGCAACACAACGAACTATTGACGATGGCACAGAATAACTCCCTAAGAGAAAAATCCGAGGACAACACCATGTAATTTTGAACCACGGTCAGATGACGAGGTAACACATGAGCTGGCACCTCACTCTCCAAGCTTCCACACTAACCCAACATAAGGACTTTCGGACACAACAGGTTTAAGGTGCACCCGCCGTATACTTGCCACACGCTTACAAATATCCATGCACTGACCCGGATTCAATCCAGGAACCTTCCGATCTAGAGACTAACACCTTTACCACCAGACCCCTTGGTGGGCGGCTTATAGGTGAGAAATCGTGTATTACGCCTTTACCAAGCTTTTCTTGTTTCGAGAGCAGATAAAGATCCTTTTTAAACACAGTTATCAATTCTGTTTATTTTATATCGTACCTAGGTGCATTAGATGGTTGGTTTGGGATTTATGACGCAAGGTACAGGAATGAACAAGGTGATCCATACAACAGATAAAATAATAAAATTTTCAGGAATGAAAAATCATTAAAATGTAGTGGAAAAAAAGATTGCAGCGCAAAATGTTTAGAATATAAAAACATTGGAAAGCAACATGTAGATATAAAATGGATGAGATTGATCTTTACAAGTAATGAGAGAGTATGGTATGAATGGAGATAAAAATATTGTATGAAATTTATAAATCGAATGCTATACAAGGAGTTAAAAATATTTGAAAGGGTTTTTTCACAATTAACTTCAATGAAGTTGAAACAGAAGTACTAAAAAGTGATGCTGAGGATGGTTGTAAAAGGTGGTGCATTAGGAAGCATTTTTGTAATAACTCGATCAGTAAGGTAATTGGTGACTAGTTCCAATACTACTTGTGGTTCCAAGTTTGAATCTGAATTCGTAGTCAGAGATTTACTGTTCTACACTAATGTTACCCAAATCCCTGATATTTTGAATTTGAGGCTAAGGAAACTTTCAAGAGCCTCTTTATATTTTAAATAATGTTATCTCTTATAAATATAACCATTAAATCCTTTTACCTTATCTGTAGCAACCACTGAATGTTTTAAAACTTTAAAATCTTTTCGGATCATGTAAGATACTTTAGATCTTCTGGGTAGAAATTTTTCTCTTTGAGACTTAAGAAACTTTCTTGGTATTTTTGTAGAACCATTTAATCTTAGAAAAAGTTTCATGTGAAAGTTGTCTTCCAATTGTTCGAGCATGATAAAATTGCACTATTAGATAAATATGTCTGTTTCTCAGCATCTGATGTGTAAAGGGGAGTTTTAAAAATAGGTTGGTTTCGAGGTTTATGGTGTAGGGGGCCGTATTTAGCCAAGCTACGCGAAACACACGACAGTGCCAATTAATAGTTAAAATTAAAGTTGGAGAGATGATAGGTAGGTATAGTTAATTAACGTCCCACTGGAGCAACACAATGAAATATTAGCGACTGTCTTGGATTAATCCCAAAGGAAAAAATCCAAGGACAACCCCTCATCACTTTGAACCACGGTCAAAGGACGAGAATACCTGAGCTGGTACTCTACTTTCCAAACTTCCAATTTCGTATTTTTGTAAAGATTTTATTCAATTTTATTTGCATTTCTGTTATTACAAAAACATTCATAAAAACTGTTAATATTATTAACAATAGCTTACCGTTACATTGTAACACTGCTATAGAAATTGCTGTCAGAAGAATTTGAGTTTTTCAACGAAAATGGAGTCAAGAATGTTTCTTTCCTTTGAGATTCTAAGAAGATATCTTTCAGTCAAACATCAAATGAAAAGTTCCCGATTAACTACAAATAATCTCGATCTACGAATTGCGAATTTTAATGTGGAAATGATCCCTGAAATGGACAACTGCGTTAACATTGAATATATCCTTGTATAACGTTAGTAAACTCATGAAATTTCGTATTTAAACTGATTTGTCAATGCAGAATCTGATTAAAGCATCAAGGAATGTTGTCGGAATTATAAATTTTGTTGTTAACGCAAAATTAGATACAAAAACGAACTTTGTGCAATGTTTTTAATTTAAGTTTGTCGAGAACGTTATTTCCAATTGAATGTAACCTTTAAAATTTCACTCCTTCCTTTAAATTTTCACTCCTTTAAATAGAGCTCGAAATAAGGGGTAGCTCGAAATAAGGGGTAACAAATAATCTCGATCTACGAATTGCGAATTTTAATGTGGAAATGATCCCTGAAATGGACAACTGCGTTAACATTGAATATATCCTTGTATAACGTTAGTAAACTCATGAAATGTCGTATTTAAACTGATTTGTCAATGTAGAATCTGATTAAAGCATCAAGGAATGTTGTCGGTATTATAAATTTTGTTGTTAACGCAAAATTAGATACAAAAACGACCTTTGTGCAGTGTTTTTAATTTAAGTTTGTCGAGAACGTTATTTCCAATTGAATGTAACCTTTAAAATTTCACTCCTTCCTTTAAATTTTCACTCCTTTAAATAGAGCTCGAAATAAGGGGTAGTTCAGTTGTTTTTCCAGATTGATAAAACAAACATAACACAAAACAAAAATATAAATAAGGTAAAGCCACTACCTTTATTGACACTATGATACAGATGAAACCTTACTCAAACTAATAGTAAACGCTTATAAACTTCGAAAGATGATTAATGAAGATTAGAACGCGTGAATGGTGGGCATGGGCATGTAGATAACTAAATCAACGTAGCACTGCAATAACACAATGGGCTGTGTGAAAAATGGTCAATAATGGAACTTTAAAGAGCTTCCTATAAAGCCATTATATCTTTTTACATTAACTGTAGAAACCATTTTTTTTATAACTTTAAAATATTTTCTGATCGTGGGAAAGGATTTTGATATTCTAGGTAGCGACTTTTCTCTTTGAGACTTGGAAAACTTTCTCAGTATTTTTTAAAGAACCATTTAATTTTAGAAAAAAGTTTCAAGTGAAAGTTTCAAACGTTTGAGCATGATAAACTCGCACTATTAGGTGAAAGGGTCTAAGTTTCTTTGCATTTGATATGTAAAGAGGAGTTTAAAAAATAGCAATTGACTATTTTTTATGTTTTAATCTTTATTAGTCAAATTTTAAAATTTTTAATTTTTGCACTTCTATATATATATATATATATATATATATATATATATATATATATATATAATTCATATTAAAAATCTCTTTAAAACCTTAACAGATTTTCAATTTCTGTAAGTTTATTTGAATGTTCTTTACTTTCAGATGTATAAAAATTTACACTCATGACAGATGAAAAATGAATGTTAATTAGTGTTACATATTAACAAGCAAATCTTATTATTATGATATAATGTATTCACTTGAAAGTAAAAAACGTAGCAATAGTACTTGTTAGTATTTAAAAATACAGAAGCAAAAATTTAGCAATACAAAAGCGAAAATAAAACATTAAGAGTGATGATGTACAAGAGAAAAAGCATTATCAAATCATAAAATGATGACATGACATTATTTATTCTATTGTTTGAAAGTATTCAAAAGTAAATAACATAAACAAATCTTCAACAAAAAAACCCACAAAATTCTCTGATAACAGCACCTTAGCAACAAACACTTACGAAAAAGAAAATCCTAATTTATCGCGAATTCCGATAAATTCTATACTTGCAATTTTATTCATAGATCGAGGATAATTAAAAAATTGTTCGTTCGTAATGAATTAATTTTTTGCCCACATTTATTCGATTAGGGCTAATTCCAGAAACAAGAGAGGGAAGTAAGTGTTGCTACGCGAGACCTGGCGAATTTTTAATGAATAAATACAAAACGATACATTTTTATCTTTCCCTCCAGACTTCGACTGCTAATCAGAAAGTTCGTAATTAAAGCAAATTGCATTTCAGATCATGCAACGTTGCCACACTCGTGGAAGTAAAAAATGGAATTAAAATGGCTCCCCAAAAAAACTGCTACATTAAACAATAATAAAAGGAATAACGCGGCAAAATTATTAATCGAATGAATGAATTCATTATCTTTCATTAAAAACTCGCGTGCAATTAAACTAATTATAAGAAAACTTCCGGAATGAAGTGGAAGGATTTAAGAGTAACGTTTCAAAAGTGCGGGGAATTGAAATCAACTTTGCATTCGTTTTATATAAAAAAACGGATTTTGTTTTTCTAGAGGGCATTCGACGGAATTCGTTTTCGAGGATTTTCTCGCTCTTTTGATATTTTACATCGGTGATAATTGTTTACTTGGCGAAATCAATGAGATTAATGTTTTCCGTGTTAAGAGTTATACGTTTTGAAGTTTCGTTTTCCATCTGTTTTGCGTTTCAGCGAAATTTACAGGTGCTTCTTTTCACACTCAGATTGAAGAAATAAGGTAAACAAAATCTTTATACATCGATCTTGTATTTCAGCGAAATATCTGGATCCTTCTATTTCACGTAGACTACGTTTGATGCATTTCTGCTTGGGTTTACTACAAGTACATTGTACGATCCAAAGTTTCATGAACAACACATATGTCGATTTCATATCTAACTTTTTAAAGCGACAGTTCTTGACATTAATCTTTCGTTTGAGACTTCGTTCGTTTTCGTTCGTTTTGACGTAGTGCTTTTGCAGTATCGAGTTATTCTGATTTGAAGTTTGGCGTAACGGAATGTATCGAAGGCGCTTCCCCCCCCCCTCCTTTATAGGGGCGCGCGAACTCAAGGTCACTAACAAGCCTTCTCTCATCTATCGAGTGACACTGGGTTGTTTTGGTACGCGTTGAAAATATTGGTATTATTATAGGCGCCGACTTCATAGGGTTGGGGGGGGGGAGCCCCCCCCCCAAACTCAATAATTTTAAAGTAATTTTTCGTTTTCAGTATGGATTTTCTGATTATCTGTATCTTTACGAATTCCATTTGCACCGATAGTGGATGGCACCAAACTTTATCTACAAAGTGTTACCGCTAACGAGCAGCCGTCGGCTGACCACATGTGGGGGCCATGAATTGCAGCGAACCGGTTTCTGGAGTTCCACTTCACAGGATGGCGGAGATTAAAAATGTCACTCATCGGGACCTGCTTGGGATGGCCCCCAAAGCGGAGAGTGGGGTTTCATTACTAGTGGGGTGGTCATTATCTCTGTTCTGAGAACTCCAGAAAGTTGTCCGACTAAGTTTAAGGAAGGGACGGAGTTTTTTCTTTTCAGAAATTGCAAGATGAACGAATGGACATCCGGGAAAACCGAGAAGATGGGGGACCTAAGAAGGGAAATTTGGTCAAGAAGTTTTAATCGTAGAGTCCAGCGACCGTTCAAGCTGCTGTTTTTGTCACAGTACGTGATTGTATTTGTTGCTCTGTTTTCTATTTGCCCTCTTCTCTCCAGAAAGCTGTACTCTCGGAATATGCGTTTGGTCTTGTGAAAGAAAGGTAAGTTCTGTTTTATGCGTTTTATATTTTGTAATCAATATTAAAGATATACATAATTAATTCTTACGTATTTTTAGATGTAGCTTACGTTTTTTAATGCCGATATTCTGTAACTTCCATTTAAAAAATGGAAGTTACTCAAACGGTTTTGATTACCTGCTTCGTAAGTATTTGTCGGACTGATAAATTTCTAAATGCAAAGGATTTCTGGCATCGTGTTTTTAATTAGTAATTCTGATTATGTTTAGAATTCGAGATATGATATTCTTGAATATCATATCTCGATATCAGAAGATCAAAAGAATATCAGATCGGAATATATCCGCGAATAGTCATTCGTGCATTCCAGAAATGAAATAGAGCTGTATGACTAAATTAAATAGAGATTGATAAACTAGTAAAAATAAAAAGATGAGTGTTTTCTGTGTGAGTCGAAAAGGTAGGAAGTTTCTGGATCCGCCACTGTCAACATTTAATTTTAAAATTCGAAAGGTATGAAGTAGAAATTATTTAAATTACAATGCATGGATTTTTCTGAATATTTTTATTTGAATAAATATCTCTTCAAATTTGTAACATTTTCTTTCTAAAAAAAATTGTCGAAACATTTGTTTTTGTGAAAAAGAACGAATATTTTTTGATCATGGTTATCCGAAACCAACATTTGAAAGAAACATTTTAAGTGCTATTACTTTTAAAACTTTCAAAATTTAAAAATTCTCTATAAAATACTTTTAAATTAGGAATATTTTTATTTTCTTTGAAATAAAAAAAATAGTACAAGCCAAGTGTAGAATTTGGGTTTAATATTTATGAATAAAATTAGTACTGAAATTAATACTAATGCAGTGTATTGGTGTGTGTGGATATTTACACACCATTACAATGTCCCCTACAACAATATAATGTTGGGGGGTTGTCCTAGAGGCCCATTATTTTTAAATGGCGTTATTTAGAAAACATATTAAAATCTTGTATTGGTTTTTATTCAATTACAATTATATTTAGAAAATTATAATTTTATGCCATGTTTAAAGGTAATGATGATTTATGATTTTAGAAATGATTTGTTTTAAATTTTAAGCTAGCTATTTTTTAGACATAACAATGTTATATATATATTTTTAAAATAAAATATTTATACAGTACATCCAAAAACATCAATATGCAAAACCTTTAAACAGTTTTGAAAATGAAAATAATATGAAAAAAATAATTCCGTGGTCTCAAGGTAAAAGTGCTTTTTATATAAATTTTGGTCAAATTAGGTAAAGTACATTATTAATGATTTAATTATCTATAAGTTATTTGAGTAAAACACCGCAATTCAAAATCCTTCCCTGGTTGGATTAAAAAGTTTGATAGGGTAAAAACTTTATTTTTTTTAAATAATAATTTGAATTCCAATTTAATTAGCTACACCTACTCAGGTTTGTGTTTTAAAACATAAATGCCCTTTTATATTTTTTAAAATAGAACCCATCAAATATACTTCGAAACTGAAAACGCCATGTTTAAAAAATAATATTTTTTGACGTACCCACGCAGCGAATACAGAATCTCTATCTCGCTCACTCGTAAACTGTAAATATATATACATAAACTTTATTTCAAGGTTCAATAATAATTAATTTAATTAGAACTAGTAGAGCGCATTTCCCAAATCAAAATTTTAAAAGTCATATACATTTTAAAAGTTTTGTGCTTCATTAATTTAAGAAACTGTTAAGTAATGAAATAAGAAAATTCAATTCGAGAAAAAAAAGATCCATTTAATCCTAGGATAAACAACCAGGGAACGAATTATTAAACGTGAATAAACAACTTCATTAACTTTATTTTAAAAAATACTAAAGCTTCATTTTTAAAAAGAAATTTTACAAAATCTTTAACAAAAGAAATTACCAGCATCTTATTCAGTTCTAAATATTACATTTCCATCATTCATTGTAGTTAACCTTTGCATTATTTGATAAAGAGGCTTTCTTTAAAATTTTTTAATTAAAAGGCTTAAATAGTTTACTCATTTAAGCGGAAGCCAATGGGAAAGGGGTTTTTTCTTTTTTAATTGGATTGTAGAGTGTGTAACTTAAACACAGAAGTTTGATTTGTCGGACAACTGTTATCTGAAATTTATTCAAAGACATCAACATTTTAAGATTAATATTTAGATTTATCGTTTGAAAAGGAAAAAGTTTTCAAAATAATTGCTTTCTGATGATAAAATGAAATTTAGTGTAATTAATTCGCAGTTTTATAACTATTTCGTATTTCGATTTTATTGCAGGTACCAACTACCCAGTCTGTTATTAAGCAATATTTTAAATCAGCTGTGAGAAATCTTTGATGGATAAATTCTTGATTAAAAGACATCGTCTTGAAAAACCTGGAAAAGGTGGAGACGGAAATATTCCTAGTAGCACCCAAGAATCAACCTCGACTCCCCTTCATTCTCCATCTCTTTCTTGTCCAGAAGGAAAGAAAACTGGCAGAACCTTTCAGTTGACATGGCTTACCAAATTTAATTGGTTGGAATTTGACAGTAAAGAAAATAATGCATTTTGTAAGACGTGCAAGGAAGCTTTAGTCAAGGGTCTTCTTACCCTCAGTACTTCTAAGAAGGAGGACGCTTTTACAACTGTTGGATATTCAAATTGGAAAAAAGCTATGGAGATATTCAAAATTCACGAAAATACCCATGCGCACAAAGAAACCACTTTAAGAATAGCGTCAACACAAAATGTATGCACACTAATGAATGATAAAGTACTGGTAGAAATGAAAAAAGCACGTTCAATAATATTAAGTATTTTTTCTTCCTTGAGGTTTCTATGCAGACAAGGGCTTTCAATTCGAGGTCATGAAGATTCTTCCTCGAATTTTCATCAACTTCTTAATTTAAGAAAAGAAGATAGGCCAGAGTTGGAGGATTGGCTTAAGCGTTCCAATTATAAATGGCTGTCACATGACATTCAGAATGAGATAATTGAAATTTTGGGACGATCAGTGCTAAAAACAGTTGTACAAGAAGTATTAGAAAGGGAATATTTTGGGCTTATGATTGATAAAACGTGTGATTTATTAGTACGCGAGCAAGTGAGTATGTGCTTGAGAACTGTGGATGAAAACTTAAACGTTTGTGAGGACTTTGTTGGTTTTTACACTACTCCAAATACTGAAGCCAAAACTCTGTTTGAAATAGTGAAGGAAACCTTCACATGTTTAGGTTTAAAGTTCGAAAAATTAAGAGGACAGTGCTACGATGGTGCCGCACAAATGCAAGGTAAATTTAAGGGGTTGCAAAAGCTCGTAAAAGACCTTTAACCTCAAGCACTTTATATGCACTGTGCTGCACACAGTTTGAATTTAGCAGTTTTGGACTGTTTAAAGCATCTTCCTGCTATGAGGGATGCAATGAATCTGTCGAAAGATTTAATTCAGACGGTAAAAGAATCACCTAAAACAAGGGAGCTTTTGACAAGGATTTCCACCCCAAACCATTCCAAAACTGGATTACGGCCACTTTGCCCAACTAGGTGGACAATGAGAAATCAATTCTATTATTAAAAATTTCTATAATTTAGCGGAATTTTTCGAAGTTTTCTCCGAAACGGATTGTTTTGATGTTGCTGCAAAATGCTCCGAATATCTAGAAAAGATGTCCGATTTCAAAACATTTTTCTCCCTTTCTTTATACAGCCATGTGATGAGCCCCGTGGAAGAAGTAAACCAGCAGATACAGTCTTCTCAGATAGGGGCTTTCGAGATTAACCAAAAAATTATTTGTTGGTCAGAAATAATTAATTTAAAACGGGATAATTTTGAGAGGTTTTGGAAAAAATGTATAACTGAAAAGGATAGTGTTGTGGATGAACCAAAACTCCCTTGGCATCGTAGTGTACCAAAGCGTTTAAAAAACTTTAGTTCAACGCAGAATTTTAAATTTTCAAGTCCAAAGGATTTTTACAGACAGCTATATCTGGAAGTTGCTGATACTGTACTAAATTGCCTCAATGAAAGGTTTGAATCTTCAGCAATAAAAAATATAGTTACCATCGAAGAAGAGTGTGTTCGAGCAGCGAAAAATGGAACTGGGGAATTTCCAAGTGCTAAAGAGTTTTTCAAAGATAATTTGGATTGTGACCGGCTGTTATTGCATCTAAATATGTTGCATGATATTTCCAAACAAAGAAATGTTTCGCTGGATTCAATTAAAAATTTGAAAGAGTTCATTTTAAGTGACAAAGCTCTTGGAGATATCTTTCCAGAAGTAAAAAAAATGTTTAAAACTGTTGCAAACCATACCAGTGACAACTTGTACAGCTGAAAGATCTTTTAGCTCTCTTCGTCGTCTTAAAACCTATCTAAGATCAACAATGGGACAAGAGAGACTTAACTATGTAGCGATACTAAATACGCATCAAACAGTTTTAGACGAACTGGATCTTAGACCTCTCGTGAATGAATTCATTTGACGAAATCATATATGAAAGTCTACATTTGCTGCTTTTTAAATTAAAATTTTAATTAAGATAAATATGATTTTCTTTAAAGATTTGAGTTTTAAATTGGGGTTTTCATTAAAATTATTTTTATTTAGTGTTCCTAAGTTGGTATCTATTGTACCTAATTTTTTACTATTCTTATAATTTACATAAATTTTGTCATATTAAGTATGAAATTGTTAAAATTTCTCAAATAATATATGAGTATTTTTTATGCCAAAATCTGATTTAAAATCAGAAAATAAAAATTTTGGTTTCCAAATCTTGATCTATTGTTTCCAAATTCAGTTTTATTGCTGTATTTTTATCTTTATATCCTAGTGTTGTGAAATATATTTTTATTGGTTCGCTGAACAAGCATTGTACAATTAATATTTACCTAATTTTGAGGAGAAAAATAATTAAAAGTATTAAACGAAGTTTACCAATCACTCAGACATGAAATTCTAAATCCTAAATCCATTCTTTTAAAACGTTTAAAATTTTTTTAGTTTTTTTTAAAGTATTAAAAGAATTAGAGGTTTAAAAATATGAAATTTTTTTACAAAATGTTACATGTGCCATGTAAGTTCAGCGACGGTCCCAAATTAGTATGATGCACCAATTTTTATTTCGTTTTTTATTATTGATGGCCGGGTATTAGCTTCCCTCCCAGAGACGTAGCCGAAGAAAAATTCGAATGTTGAGTTGCCTTTTCGGTCAAAAGAGGATTTTTTTAGTTTCAGGGGGATACACCCCCCAAGCTATGGATACTGCCTGCCCCCCCCCCCAATATTTTTCCGAAATCGGCGACCCTGGTATTACTAGCCACTGCGTGGCTAGCCCGGCGTTGCCCGTGCCCGTGGTTCGCAAACCAACACCACGGGCAACCAAACCAACACGCGGGAAGCGATGCGGCGATTAGAAGATGCTGGCAAGAGTGGGTGAACAATGGCAGATTTCAGCGTCATGATGGTAGCGGTCGACCTAGTGCCACAACAGATCGTGAGGACAGAGTGACTGTCAGATCAGCTGTCACAGCACCTGATTCATCGCTATCAACCATCAGTCGTGCGACCCACACACGAGTGTCCACAACAGATCGTGAGGACAGAGTGACTGTCAGATCAGCTGTCACAGCACCTGATTCATCGCTATCAACCATCAGTCGTGCGACCCACACACGAGTGTCCACCATGACCATTCACAGACGGATGAGAGAGCGAAATCTACCGTTACGCCACCTGCCACTCACGCCTGCACACACTGTCGAGCCAGATTACAATGGTGCTTGGCTCGATCAGGCTGGAATGATGCTGACTGAGGACGTATAGTCTTTAGCGACAAATCCCGCTTCCAACTGTGTCCTGACTATCATCGAAGGCGTGTCTGGAGACGCCCAGGGCAGCGTGCCGATCCTGCTTTCACTATTGTACGAAACACGGGCCCTCGACAAGGAGTTATGCAAGCGCGCTGAAGCTGCAGACATAGCATGGTAAGCAATATAATTTCAAGAACACAAGAATTTCTAAAAAAATGTAACAAAAGTCTTAAAAAATAATAAAAAATGAAGAAATGTTGGTGGATCAGGGCGTCATCAGGGAGGAGCCTGACCCAAACAACATAAAATGGTGTTTTCTACATATGAGCAGCATTAGGCTGAAAAAATTGCTCATATACTCCCCCAAACACCACCAAAAATCAAATAAAACAAAAACAGAACAAAATACCAAAACAGAGCAGGAACAGAACGAAATAAAATCCGAAGCCGCAGCTGGGATATCATCAACAACAAGCCAAAAAATTGCCACCAAATGCCATAAATTACACAGTCTAACTTATATGCTAACATCATACCTCCGATGCAACAAGTCCAAAAAAATGAATAATAATATGAAAATCCCCAGCCCCTTATCAAAAATATATATTCATAAATAGTAAAAAAATAAAATTGAAAAGCAATTCCCATGGCTCTGGGTAAATTACAAAAAATAATTATTCATGTGCATGTGTTGTGTAGGTGTTGATATTAATCCATCATTATCATATATATATATATATATATATATATATATATATGAGTATGTAAGTAAAGTTAAAGTATATATGTATATATTAATGAGAAATCTGTTGTTTTTTGTCAGATAATTTCTTAACATTAGGTTTTCTTTATTCAGTATTCATTAGTTTAACGCATTTTGCAGTGAATTCATTTTCAAGTTTATTTCTATAGGTATACTTTACAAAATTTATCGAAGAAAACAATTTTTCACACGAATATGTAGATCCAAACATATTTAAAGGAGCATTAGCAAGTTTCTTCATTGATATAAAATAATTTCATAAAGAATCACTATGCTTAAAAAAATATTATCAATTTTTAATGTGGGATCATTATAATTTGCTCTAATTTCTGACATTTTCCCTTCTACTTCGAAAATCAATTTTCAAATTTATTTTTCCAAACTATGCTGCTTTGAAATTCAACTAATTCCGTTTCTAAATCATGGATACCTAGCCACTTAAATTCGTTTAACTCCATTGTTTCGAATTTCGTTTTGTATAGATATAAAATAAAGTGAAATATAGCAGAGAAGCAGCGATGGGAGAGATGTAAGAGAGATGTAAATCTCTCTATATTAAAAAAAAGTTACCGCCGCCGCAGGATTGAAAACTGTGTTGCTTAGATCGATTCTTAGACGGTTTCCCGAGAAAGTAGTGATCGGAAAAAACAAAACAAAATTAACATGGTTTGTTCTTTATCGTATTCCCTGGACAATTATTAAGATTTTTTTCCGATACGGCTATTAGTTTAGGGTTTATTAAGTGTCAAAATTGAAGAAGCGAAATTTCTTCCGCGAGTGAGCAAAACACATACAAATTTTCAGTCTTCAGCCGTGAGTTTTTTTTAAAGTGTACCTCTCAACGTAAATTTTTGCAGCTCGTCGGGTTGGCGAGGTTAAGCGAGCAGGGGGCGGAGCCCCCTAGTACTATAAATATTCTTAACATTCGTAAAATAATCAGAACTTTAATATCTTGACGGTTGGTTGTCTTCTGTCTTCTGTTGAGTCTTCTGTCTCTGTATCTTCTTCTTCAGAGAGAGAGAGAGAGAGAGAGAGAGAGAAAGATGAAAATTCTATATATATTCTTAATGTTCGTGGAATAATGAGAACTTTAATATCTTGAAAGTTGGTTGTATTCTGTCTTCAGTCTCTGTATCTTCTTCTTCAGAGAAAGAGAGAGAGAGAGTGACAGAGAGAGTGAGTGAGAGTTAGAGAGAGAGAGAGAGAGAAAAGCAGCGATTAGGCTGTACACAGTGCTGGCCTGTGATATACATACTTTTATGTATTGGTGTAATGAAGTTAATGAGATGATGTAAATTCTATTCATATTCTTAATATTCGTGGAATAGTCAGATTTTTAATATATTGACGGTTGGTTGTCTTCTATCTTCTGTACAATTCGTATTGTTTTCACGCTACCGTTTTGAGGTGACAAAACCACAGTGTCTCTAGTATGGTGATAACGATATATAATAGCTATATTACCAGCCATACGATTTTCGCAGACCATGTGGTTTGTTTGCACTCGAAATACCTCACATATACAAGTAGAGTTTATAAAAAAGTAAAATAACAGCACGGATTCACAGCAAAAAAGCAGAAGCTATTCAAATTCTATAATTCTTGAAAACATATTTAATAAAATATATTTATCACAGTAATGACCGTATATATGTCTAAATAGATATATTTAAAACTGAGTCAAACCAATAAGAAGAGAGTCAGACGAAAGTACAAACACATAAGAACACTATTGTATCCCTGTAAACTTAATACTAGGAATGATAAGTACGAAAATACACTTTTAAAATCCTTGCAATCTTCAAACAAGATAAAAAAAAACGAGCCTTGAATGGATTTCACATTAAACTCCCTTTCATCATGATTCCTACAATAAATAAATCCCTATAATTAAATATCCTCCGATGAAAAACCTGTTAAAAAAGAAAACATCCCTGCAAATACGCTTTCTAAAGATATGAACAGGAAAAAATCGACGCTAACAAAGAAGAGAATCGTCAAAAGAAACCAATCAATTTCTAACTAGAAATTCATTCGGCGGTGATGAATGAGCGAATCTCTGTAATGACGAAACAGATTTTGTGGAAATTGCAAATATGAAAAACGAAATCTAAGAAAAAAAATGAGTTTCGAAAAAGGAGAAACACAAGAAAAGCTGATCCTGCCGACGAAGTTCTCGATGCAGTTTATAATTACATCCGCTGAAAAGGCAGCTTATGTTAAATGACTTTTCTCTGGTTATTTTATCTCCGGATAAAGTGGAAACTAACACAAGTGAACTGAGTCAATGCTACCAATGAATGAAGACGAAGCAAGTCAAGTCTATCTGTGCCAAGGTAATCCTTTAAAAACGTCCATTAAAACCTTAAGAGAAAAAGATGTATCTTTGGAAAATGCTGTAATTATACACCAGTCATTATACAATGGATCTGTTCATGCCACTACAGGTTTTACTCCAAATCATTTACACTTTGGGTGCAATCTCTCTCTTCTTTGATATATTTTATAATGATATTAAGCCTACTCATTTAGACAAAGGACATTATATTTAAAAAATGCAGAGGATTTGATAGTTGCATATGAATAGGCTTACACATCATTAGAGAGAAATCGCATCCAACAAAACAACAGGCAGCATGCCAGGGCTAAACTGAGAATTCTGAATGTTGGTGATACTGTTTGTTTGAGGTCGAAAGATGTGTTTAAACCTAAATACACAGGGCCTTATTGCATTATTTCAAAACACAATAATGTGAACTTTAGAATTAGACTCTTGGACGATGAATCTGCCCCTATTTTTAAGGTGCATATAGATCGCTTACGACAAGAGCCCGCAAGAAAGACTATATTGATTGACAATTGTGATGAAAATCTTCGGGTGGCTACTCTCGTTATCAATTTCGTAATCGTATCATCAATTAATATTGTGTTTTCTTCGATGATGTGATAATGAACTCATGAACGCTTTTATGATATGTGGAACATTTGTGAACACTGACACTCTTACGAAGAAAAACATGTGTGATACTTTATTACTTAAAAATGATATTGAGTGTAAATTACTATATAAACTGCTTAAATTCAAATACCGTTCTTCCAAGTATTTAGGTGTCCTCTGTTCAATTAGGATTTCTCGTTTTGTGCTTCTCATTCTCTCTTCACTTCTAGCGATAATTCTTTATCAAGCTTTGAGCTCCGCCAAATTGGAGCAGCATTAGCCATCTTTGGGGTAATTCTGCGGTCAGAAATTACTCATTCGCGAACATAGATGGGTGATGACGGCTCTCTTGTCGGTATTCAAATTATGTGTTATCATGTGTCGTGAACGTAGTCAAGGATCTTCGGGTGATAATTCACAGGGATTTTAAAATGGGTCACCAATGTTGAGCTGCGGGTAAAAAGGCTAATAGGTTATTGGGGTATATTAAAAAGACTAACTTCAAGGGATAAGAATATAATCTTGCCGTTATATAAGGGTTTAGTAAGACCACATCTAGAATATGCTGTACAATTCTGGGCTCCATATATGAGAAAGGACATAGAATCAATTGAAACGGTTCAGCACAGAGCTACAAAAATAATAAAGGGGCTAGCAAATTTCGACTATAATGAACGTTTAAGTAAGCTAAACATGTATACACTGGAAAGAAGAAGGAGGGGGGATTTGATTCAGCTTTTCAAGTTTGTAAAACAAGGGGACACAGAGGGCTTAAATTTCAATAGGGATAACAGAACAAGGGGTCATGGGTATAAATTGAATAAGACATATTTTAATCGGGATTTAAGGAAAAACTACTACTTTAATAGGGTAATAGACAGTTGGAACGCGTTGCCTGAAAATATAGTTAATTCAAAGGGAGTGTACGAATTTAAGACACAATTGGATAGTCAGTGGGAATTGGGGAATTCATAAACAAAGGACCAGCCTTGTTGGGCTTGAGCCTGTAGCTGGTCGTCAATATTTGTATTTGTATTTGTATAAGTCTATGCATAGAATATTCCCAGTTAATTTTGCTGAGTTCCAGCTGAAAACCAACTCCAAGTTCCCTCATCCCGCCTACTTAAGGACATTAGAAACCACGGCAGATTTCACATGCTCCAATCCATATGTGCACGACAGTCTTTGGTAGGATAGTATTTAGAACTAGCAACCCTCCGGTTGCTTTTCCGCTACTCTACCAATCGGGCTACAGCAGCCGCACGCTCATTCTTTATTTAAAGGGTGATTGGAATACCGAATCAATATACTCAAAGAAGACGAGTCAGTTTGGAATTATAGAATATTTTTATTACTTCTCCAAAAAATATTTGATGTTCTGTTCCCTAGGAGCAATTCCAAATGAACCAGCTGGAGCAGTACGTGTAGACATCCGGCTTTATAAACTCTACGAATGCTCCCCTCGTGTCTGCAGGAATTTTGACGTATTTATAGAAAGGAGGGTGGGCGAACACGAGGAGGGCACCCGCAGAGCTCTTCTGGTCCAGGATGGCTATCGTTGCTCAACAGGTCTTGTAGTTCAGCTGTTGGCATGCTCAAAGACGACGAGTCTGTTTTTTGTTATAGAATATTTTTAATTCTTCTCCAAGAAATATTGGATGTTCTGTTGCCTAGAAGCAACTCCAAATGTACCAGCTGGAGCAGTACTTGTAGACATCCGGACTTTCAGAACTCTACGAATGCTCCCCTCGTGTCCGCAGGAATTTTGACGTATTTATAGAAAGGAGGGTGGATGAACACGAGGAGGGCACCCGCAGAGCTCTTCTGGTCCGGGATGGCTATTGTTGCTCAACAGGTCTTGTAGTTCAGTAGTTGGCATCCCTAAAAGAAAGAAACGTACATAAGTTACATCAACGAGGAAAAACAGTTTGTTTATAATTTTTCAATCCTCCGGTTTTTTAATCTTGTTTACAGTACACTGGTAAATATTTTTATGTTTCATTTTTATTTTCTCGATTTTATTTTTCTCTCTGGAAAATGAAAGCTTGCCTTTAACAAAAAAAGTTTCCTTAAAATTATGTAGAAGTTATTTATTGTTGGTGATTTGCTTTTCAGTAGTAATACTGTCGAAATATCAATATTGGGCTAAGCTCCGCTCAACAAACGAACGAAAATCGCAAAATTATTGACATACACATACATGGAAAGCATTACTGACATCCGATGATACACCAAATGAGAAATTGAACCCGAGAGGACGTACTTAAATATTCCGTAATGTACCAGTATTAACATAATTTATAAAATAATTAAATGCAATTAATAAATGGTAATAATTTACTAATTGTAACAGTAGGAACTCTGTCCCTATTGATCCGTCTTTAAAATTTGCTAGCGACTAAATATCTCAACTATCAATGTCAGGTCAGTGTTAGGAACGACTCGATACTTCGTGACAATCGCCAGGAGAGATTTAAATATTTATTTGCCTCTTTAAAGCTTCGCAACAATATTCGATCAATGACGATAACAAAACTTAAATATTTTTAATGAATTCTACAGCTTTTTTAAGAGATTACTCTTTAAGAATAAAGCAGTCTTTGTAGATTTAATTTCAGAGAAGACTACAACAGTGTTGTCCCAACTATGACAAAAATTAAATAACACTTCAAATCGTGTTTCTGAAAATTATTTTCTGCCATTTCTGTCATAATTGCAAAAGACTACTATAATATGTTAAGTAAAGATGCGAGAAGATTTTATTTCAGTCTGCGCAAAAAAACGAATTAGTTAAAAGTTTCTTATTACAGTTCTATTTTTTTACCATTAAATTTTTTATTCATTTTAATGTATTTGAGAATATATTTAAAAAAAAAATAAAAAGTCATAGACTAGGAAGAGCGGCAAGCCACTGACATATGGGGCACTATTTAGTACTTATCTGATGTTCTAAAGCGGAAAGTTAAGGGATTTTCCAATAGATTTATATTGATTCCATTGAGATATTTTATATAAAAATTAAACTTTATTTATATCATTGCACTGTATCAAGTGATCAAAGATTTCTAGTAAACATTTGAGAGATACTCAATTGAGTGAATGAAATGTAATCTTGCAAAAAAAATTAAGTAATAAATCATAGAGATGCCCTTACCATCTCACTGTTCAAAAGAACCTGAACTTCCTTTTCGAATTGCTCTTCTTAATACTGTAAAAAAATTCATCTGTGAGAAATTAGTTAATTTTGAGTACAAAACGTAATACACACACAGTGTATTAATAAATACGCTCATGACTTTAAGGCAATAGCTACCGTCTGTTGTGATAAGAGAAGCAAATTACTCAGAGGGATTCAGTGTATTTGAAGCATTCAATCTGGTCCTTCAACCATGAACTTTTATATTGGTACTTTCAAACTGCTTCTTTCAATATTTTTTATTCCGTCAAAAATATATTGTTGCAAAAAAATTCAATTCAACAAAAAAAAAGAAAAAAAAAAGAGGAATGATATTTAACGATGAACTTTGTAGACAAATTATTCAAAATTCCATGACTAAGTTAAACAGATTGTAGGGTGCACTAAAATAAACTTTCTTGTCACAGTGAATGTTTGTTTTCAACTGTGTAAAGTGCAATAGGAAGCTGTTTGGGATGTTTGCAAATAATTTTCTTAGCAATTTTGGCACTCGTAAGACGTACTTTGTTCTTGATCAATCATTATATATTCATACATGGATCCGACAACGGAAACTGAAGATTTGATCAAAGATGGTAACATTAAACGCTTTCCTAATAATAGAGTACCAAGCCGTCAAACGTTTGAATGTTTAAACAGCTAAATGGTGCAATTTGAATTTTTTATGCTAGTGCACATGATGCAGGTTGGCCATGTTCGAGCTCTCCAGAAATGAAAGACACTCCCATACAAGACTGAGAGAAATCAAGGTAAATAAAATTATCCACTTCACACTTCGGGAGTGCTCACATTTCTCAGCCAACTCACATCATACCCGTAGGCATGGAATGTCCGGTTTACCACAGCTTGATGTGCTAACTTGAAATGGTACATGATTAGGCACATGGTTCTTGGGGAAGGGTACAAAGTATAACCTTTCAGCAGTTCATCTGTATCATCGGAAGCCCCTTACATTAGATGCACTCTAGCCACCTCGAAATACATGTAATGCTTGAACAAATTCCGCATAGCAAATAACAAAGTTAAAAAGAGAGTAATTGGCAGACATTTCCTAGATATACGTTTTAACAAAAAATCTTTATTTTGTTGCATCCTAAAAAAATTGTTGATTAAAGTTTGGACAGGGAATTTTGAATTACCCCGAAGACATAAAGAAAACCACATATTGAACTGATACGCAATAAATGCATAATAATGTATATTAGTACTTTTAACCTGAATGTTATGTATTTATATGGATATATCCATAGCAGTACACACCTATTCTTGCTTCTAAAATTAAATATTAATCTTTCTTTATACTTAGGAATTTCAAGGTGTGATTATTCTCTACTTTTAAAACAGATAAATCATGAAAATCCAACTCTATCATACAAGTAACTTACGTTGCTCTTGAAGATCTAGTAAAGAATTAGACAATTCTGATCGCAACAAGATGTTTTCTGTTGCGACACTTTCTGATGAGTGTTTCGAAGTCTGAGGAAATATTTCCATATCGGCAACTCCAGTGTGTCTGTTTGCAGTGTCCCTAATCCTCCTTATCTTCTCACTTTGGATTCTCAGATTTTCCATTTCATCCATCTAAAGAACAAAGTTATAATTAAAGTTGGTTTTTGGAAATAGTTGGGGTTCCGACAAATAGGCCTTATAGCTGAATATCCACTGTACCCTCACCATTTGGTTTGGGTATGTCATTTTTCCCTCTTACACCGCTCTTGCATTGTTGAATGATATGTTAAGCATTTTGCTCTCATGCACTATTGGAGAAAAAGGTATAAAAGGGGACCTCTACCCTGGCTTGGAGAAGACAGAGACAGTTTGTAAAAGAAAGGAAATCTTTATTTCGTGGCAACGAAAAAAATTGATCATCACATTACTGCCCATCAGTCACCTACAATGTTCTACGTGTGCCATTTTTCATCCATATTAAAGCAAATTTATAAAGAAAGAAATACAAAATATCCCATCATTTAAAGTTAAGGGTGACATTCATGTATAATGAATATGGGATGAATGACTAAACAAGAAAATGAAAAATGCAGTTTTCTTTCTTATACCATTATATGTTATTTATTAGCTTGATATTCATTTATTAGAAATTGAAGTAGTTGTGCTAATTCAAAAATACTTTTCCGTTTATCTTCGAATAAATTTTTTTATAAAGATTTAAATTATATAAATATCTTATCATTTGACAGAAACTCAAACCATCATAACAGTTTCACAAAAGAAACAAAATCCGGTAATTTAGATTATAAAGCAAACTGCTTCATATAAAGAATTAAACAACTAAAAGTAAAAATATGTAATCACTAAAATATTCAATACATTTTGATTTCTTTGGATAAGATAGTTTGCATAGTCAATTTTTTTCGTAGCACAATAATTTAATTTTTAATAACTTCAAACTCTGGTAGCAAGAAAGGAAGAATGCAAGGCTTATTTAGATAAAAATATTTTTAACATGAAAAATATTTCGAAAAATAACAATGTAAGTTTATGTAACTTTTAGTTTTTTAATAGTATGTACACAGAAAAGTCGCCATACTTTTTATTAGAAATATAAAATACTTTACCTCCAAAATTGATTCTTTCAACTCTTCCACAAATCTTGTCCTATCATGCTCATTTCTAGCATTGAAAGTTATCAGTACGTTATCATCAGCTCTTTGACTGAGATGAATGCCATGTGGATTGTCTATAGAACAATAAACCATTTTTAGAATGAATACATAATATACAGATTTAACTTACATATTAATATACTAACCATTTATAATTGGTCGTATTCTATCAATTCTTCTGTCAACAAACTCAAAATCAAAATTCTAGCTATTACATTTGGCATAAAAAAAATAAGCTTCCACAATCTTAATATAAATTTTCAAATTTCAGTTTTGTGCAAAATTGTTATATTTTTCAATTCTTGTTTCCAAATTTTCTAGATCATGAATAATCTAGATCTAATTGGTATGTTAATAATTGTCGATAACAAATGAATTTATATATCTTTAAACATAATTTAATGATAATACTTACATGGGGTTTCAAACAGTGTAACACTCATGCCACATAGAGGAAAAGATTGTCTGTATTTATACGTAACATTGCTTTTCTTTTTGGTTACCTAATCAGAAAAAAAAATGCTTTAATTATTAAAATGAAAAGGTAATTGATAAAACAACATATTTTTATACTTTTATCTAAATATAGTTGAAACTTCTTTTCAACTATAGTATAAAGCTATGTTACACGTTCTACAAACACAGTTACCAAACAAACCAATGTGCCTCATTTTCTAATTCACTAGTACATTTAAGATTGTTTTACATTTTCTCAACAAAAATAAACCATATGCTACAAAAGTATTGCCTGTCTTGGTATAGAAACAGGACAGCCTTGTCCCAAAAATAATTCTTAAAGCATTATAGTTGGTCATATTGCACTTAGCTACTCTCGGTTTCTTGCTTCAGACTAGTGTTGGTCAAGATTCTAAGAAAAAGTCCTTCCTAACCCCATGTCTTTTTATCCAGTGGTGTGTTATAACACGAATATATCCTGAAAAGGAAGCTAATCCTATGATGTTTTGTTTCGTGCTCTCAAGGTATTTGTGCGATAAAAGTACACATGATTGAAAGAGGAAAAAAATAAAAGGAAAGTTACTTTATTAACTGACTTACTGTAAACAAACTATTTTCAAAAGCCCTCTCAAATCATATAACCCCTATTTCTAGAGTGACCGTCAATACACGTCATTGTGTTTGAAGCAGTTCTTGAGGTAAACTGCATGAAAATGTACATTCTGTTTGTAAAATAAGTTGATTAAATAATTTGTTGTCATAAATGAGTGATAAAGTTACCATTAATAAATCGTTGAACAGGAAAATTTCTCTATCATGGACACCTCGTCGTTCTTTTTTAGTGACGCCATAAACTTCATTCAAACGACAGTTGTAAACTAAGCGCCTGTGAGGTAAGTCAAGGTTCTACAAAAAATTATACAAACAGAATTATAGCAATGGAAAACACAAAAATTTAAACTAAGTTCTTAAATTAAAAAAATTTAAACTAAAATAGTACTTAAAACTAAGTCATAATAAAGATTTTATTAACGTTTCATATCTTTTTACTTGTATGAACATATAGTATACTAATTTGTTGCAAGATTTTTCTTTACAAATGTTCTACCTTTAAAGGCACTAGAAGTGTCCAATATACATTTTTATAAGATCCGATAAATAGGTAACATTTAATTTACTTGGTTTTAAGAAGATACTTACAGGCTTTTTCGCAACAATAGTTTGTTGAATTTTAAAAACTTCAGTTATGTGGTCTGTTCCCATTCTGAATTCATTCATTTTGATCCTTTCATAAATGCCGATTAACATATCGCGATCCAAATCGTGACCATCATCAATTGCTATTAAAATGCAGAAAAATAGATTAATAGACATTCATAATATTCATCAAAACACATCCTACCCAGATGTATTTAAATACACAAAAAGCTCACAAAGGCAGGTACTCACATCGAAGATTTCGTACAAACTCCTCCATTTTCATCCTTCGAACATCTTTCATGCTGCGTGTGTGGAGGTCAGTATTTAGCATCATGATGGCGAATGCTAACACAAATACAATCTCAGGGTTGTACAATTTTGAAGCTACATCGGGGTTGCAGGCAAGGTAGCGATGGCTGAAGACTTCCACTAGTTTTTCAATTTTTTGTGCCTCTCCCTAAAAGTACATATTAACCATTCACCAATACTTATAAATATGCAAGTATGATTG
Organism: Metellina segmentata; assembly: GCA_947359465.1. NCBI lineage: Eukaryota > Metazoa > Arthropoda > Arachnida > Araneae > Tetragnathidae > Metellina > Metellina segmentata. The sequence goes on from OX375881.1 coordinate 102,928,106, forward strand.
GATATGTTAATGAAATAATCTTTACTTTCCAGAAAAAATTATTTTATTTTATGGAGAAATTTAAGTGTGCATAATGCAAATTAATTAATTCATGAAAATTTATTAATACATGTGTGTTGTTTTAAACTATTCTTGTTTTGACCCTATTGTATGTTTTAAAGCATGTGTGGTGGAGAACTTCAATTAATTTAATTGTTATAGTAGTTTGTGAAAGCAATATATTTATCACTGGAATAGTTTTTGTTCTGTTGAAATTATCTGCATGTTTTTCTATGAATGTAATTTCATACGTCATGTATGAGTTTCATTAAATTAAATTTTCCTTAATACTTACAGGTATCCTAAAGTACGTCTGAAACTTTCGGAGGGCAACATCAACTTCCATGTCTACGAAGTCCAGATCTTCCACAAAATAACTGTGGAAGGCAAATAGAATCAAGATTAAAACTAAAGAATTTACTCATATTTTAAAACATAGTAAAACCATGAAACACAGTAAAAATTGTTCCAAGCTTTCTTCCAATATTACTGAAGATTACTTCCAAAGTTTAAAAAAAGAAATATTCTGTAACATAAAATTTATGCACTGTTTGAATTTTTAAAAGCAGTGGGAAATCAGTGTTATAAGTTTTAAATCATAATTATTAATCAAAAAATGAACAAAGAAAATTATTTTCACAAATATTTGTAAGAAATGTGAGCTCAAACTACTTCGAATTTGGAACATTTTATAAACAAACTGTTCTTAAAAGTCAAGTATTTTTACGTTTCAAATATACTTATTCACCCATACAATTTCAACCATTAAACATTATTACTTTCAATGAATTAATCTTTAGATTACGTCTGGTACACCAGTTGTAACCTGAATGTACCAAGAAATAATTTAGACAACGGGCAGTACATCAGTTGTAACTTGAAATTTAGCTCTTCTGATATCTATAGCCGTAGCAAAAAGTTTAATATCAGCAATTTCCAACTTTTTTCATGACAAGGTACACAAACAAATTATCAAAATTCTATGGGATACCAAAAAGTGATGACCTATCCTTTTTATTCCAAAGCGGCCTTTCAAAAAAAATCTTATTGAAATAATTTATGGTAATTTATAATAAAAAGTAACAGCAAAAATTATTTCTTTGGGTGCTTCTTGAAATTATTTGTGAGCACACTTATCGAAAGCTAAAAACGAAACGTTTGAAACGAAGTAAATCTTGATTAATTTAAACTGCCTCTTATTCGTGAGCACACTTATAATCAAAAGCTCGTATACAAACACACGTTGGAAATAAAATAAATCTTGCACAATTTAAACAATCTCTCCCCCAGGTGCTGAATTATATGCAATGTTCTGCAATACATCTCCAGGCAATTGCAATTTTTTAGCATGCATTTTGTCATTGACGTAAGACATGTGTTACTTATAAAGTGTTTGTGGTATTTTGCGTGGTTTAGGAAGGTTGTTCTGTAGCAAAACAAATGAAGAAATATGTAGCAAGAAGCGCACATGACAATGGCGTATATTAGGAATTATGATTTAAAAAAATAGGCCAAAATTTTGATAAAATTAAGGACAAATTTATCTGAAAAACTTTGTCTGCCTCACGCGTCGCAGTTTTAAGAACTTTCTGCTCCCGGAGTCACTTCTTCCGAAAGGAATACCAGCGACGTTTTTGGGGAACAGATGTTATATACTAGCTCCAATTACGTGAAGTCGGAATAAACACTTACCCTAACACAGCCATGTTGAATGAATTTTGTAAGTTCCCTAAGTATTCACCAATCATTTGTTTACTAAGTCCTTGCCGAGAGAGTAAAAACCTAGCCACAGCTTTAGGAGATGCCTCCAGGTGACCCCGCTGGATTAAGAAGCGAATACCTCTTTCAGGTTTCTTGTTAAATATGTTGAGACCAATCCTGTATTGCCGCTTCCGACGAATTTCATTTAACTGTACGAGCAAAAAGACAAATTAAATATTGGTTAAAAACAAAAGTACCGAGGAATAAAAAAAAATGTAAAGTTTCAGATGATGCACTGCAGAGCGACAAATAAATGCATTACAGAAGAATATTGACAAATTGTACTTGTTATCCAAACTATGTTTAACCAAATGTTTGTGAAGTCAAAGCTGCATTGGATACATAATTAAAAATAAAGTTTTAAGCATGAGTATTAACCAGAAAAAAAGGGGTTTTCAAACAGATCATTTAAGATTTTTCAAGACTTTAAAATATATGTAACTCAAGTCCATATTTTTAATAAAATTATTAAATATATACCTTGTCAGAAATATGTGAGTATAGATTATACCGAATACTAAATTAATAAATATTTCAGTAGTAGTTGCGGCATTTAAAAGATTTTTATAATGAAAGGCCAATATATAGACAGAAGAAATGCAATACAAACTATTAACTTATAAAGCAGCAACTTATGATGTTAAGGCAAAAACGCTTTTGCTATTTATTAAAAACTCGAATCGTGACTTCTAACATGTCAGAAAAGAAATTTTCTACAGCACAGATGAAACAAGATCACTTTATGATGCGTCTCCTATTATACAAGCTCTGCATTCATCCCAAAAGTCGTGATACAGGGCAAACTTGAAAATTACTTTCATGAGTCTAAAAGGGCATTTTTTTTCTCTTAGAGGGTAGTGATACCACATTGTGATCCTCGAATTATGTTATAATCCTGATTCGTTCAAAAAAATGTCCCCTTGTAGCTGTCGTAGTCGTTTGTTTTTGGCTACCAGAAACGATTTGAAAGGAAGTTGAGATTGATTCACAGACAGTAAATTTATTATTCTATAGTATGGAATTACAAAATGTGTAACGAAGAACATTTAAATCAAATGATGAAGAGACGGGCAAAACGTAACGTTTGAATTTTACACCTCTTAAAAACATCTCTATATTGAAGCCTACTTGTTTTTTCGTATTATAGCCAAGAGCATTTTTCGCAGTTTGTGCGTTTTTTACAAACCCATCTAAAAGACCGAATTCAATTTATTAAGTAAAATTGAGCATGAATTTGGAAATTTACAATCCGTACTAAACTATTAGAGGCAAATAATTATAAATTTTTGGAACAAAGGTTTTACGAAAATTACATCAATATATTTCCAATATACTTACTGAACACAAATTAATGTTTTCATCCTCCTGCGGCTTCGACTGTGCATCTACACACTGAACGTCTACTTGGCCATTAGTATCAACGTTTTGGGTGGTTTGTCCATCTTTCTCTTGGCTTCTTTCACCATCATATTGCCCGGTGATTAATTTGACTTGGTCAGTATCCTTTTCCCCTTGTTCGATGATCACTTCCACTTGGTGAGTTTGTTGAATATCTTGACTCGTGATTTCATTCTCTTTATTAATTGGACCTGTAATGTGTCCAGGAGCTTTTTCATTTAGCCCACGTTCTTTTCCGGTTGGCCCTTTTGCTTTCACAGCCATTCCTGTCTGATCCCCCTTAACCCTGAAATAGAGGGTCGTAACACGTAAACAACCGATGCTAAAGTATATTCGTAGCCACAACATCTTTTTACATTCCATAAAACTCTGATCTATCATATATATATATATATATATATATATATATATATAGATAGATACCTACTATACATTATTTTTGTAAAACAAAGTCTAAAAGAAATATTTTTTAGTTATCACGTAAATTTAAAATGTAGTGATTCAATTACATAAGCTTAAGTATAGTTTCTACTTGTAAATGAGCCCAGAAACTCACCAAACTTCCTTTGTAATAAAATACGTTATTCGTTTTTTTTTTTATAAACAGCACTCACAAATTTTTATTATAGATTACACAGTTTTCAAAAAATTGTTAGTCAAATACTTAAGCTAAGCTTGAGTTTCTATTTATGCGTTGAATCCAGGTACTCACCAAAGGCTTCTCATGAAATTGAAGCCTCGATTTTTCTTTGTTCGGAAATAGGACATGATTTCCAAAGGAATCACTAAATCTCCGACAAAGAAATTACTTCAGAAAATCTGAACGTTTGAAAAATTATAGTAATGATCGCAAGAAAACTTTTAAGATGCTAACTTGAGAATCAAAAAGCAGAGTGTGAACTGAAATTGAAAATCGAACGATGAAATTAATGTCCATTGTTGTAACTATAACAGTTCGCAACAATTCGACTTCTTTTGTATTCTTATAAAATATTGTTGATATTTACATTGTTAGTCTCCACGGCTAACCGTAACCGAAGAGGGGTGTGTGGGTTTGAAGAATAAAATCACTTATGTGTAAAATTTTAAATTATTTGAGGTATTTAACTGCAACTACGCTTACATGGTGACGGAATTAGATAAGCTTCAATTCAGAGTTAAAACTATTTTTTAACTATCCTAGATCCATTGTTTGATTTCAAAAGTTAAAGGTATTGAATGTAAGAAGAACGTAAATCATTCACGAAAAAGAGGTGAAACTTGAAAACGACTACAAAATATGAAAATCTTTCGAAAACGTTTAACACATAAAGGATTCAATTATAGTTAATAAATCAGGATAAGTTCAATATAATTACAAAAAAAAAAACAAGACCCAGTGCTGATTGTCAGTCTTTTAAAATGCTACTAAAAATAATTATTTAAAGTGACAATTACTTAAAATGTCAATTTTATAATTTGGGTTTTTTCCTATTGAGAAAGGTCTATATGCAGAAATTAAACAGTTCACTTTACATTAACCCCTAAATTCAATGCTTTGGTTTCGACCCTCAAAATTACATTGCTAAATAAAGAGTCCTCTTCTTAAGGATTTAAAAATCAAGTGTTCCATTATCATAAATTTAAGTGCTGGATTTAGTGGAGGCCTTAAATTCCTTTACGCTGATGTGGTATTGAAGTTTAGAGAATAGGGTACCTGTTCAGGTGTTGATCTCAACACTTTACACAACGTCAACTGACCGTGATAAAAATTAGAACTTGTTGTCCTTTGAATTTGCCATTATCGACTGATAACGGGCAGAGAAAACATGTAGATTAATGTTTTTATACAAAACAACGTTTTGAAATCTTTTGGAAGGAGCTCTTCTTTACATTGAACAATAATCCTCAAAATATAATCCTAAAAATTAATGCTTTAAATGATAAGGTCAATTTTCACTCCCAATACGTTCTTTCCACTTATATTAATTCTCTTAAAGGTAGAGGGCTTGATCCTGAGCATTGTATCGTTCTGTAAGACATGCGAAAAATGAAAATGACTGAATTGTAAATACGACTGATTGACAGTAAATATATTTCGTAAACATCCCGCCCTGGGTTGAGATTCCATGAACAAGATATTGTTGGTATTTTAATAAACGTCACACTGGAGCTACTGTCCTCACAATCTGGGGTCAATCTCTTACATAAGTATCCAAGAAAAACGCATCGTAGTTATGAATCCCGGTTAGATGACTAGAACAAACTTGATCTGGTACCCCACTCTCCAAACTTCCATTAACAAGAGGGACGGAATACATAAACAACCGATGCTGAAATATATTCATAACCACATCTTATGACATTTCATAAAACGTAGATCTATAAACCTTCAGTATTAAATGTGACTTGGCATTATATAAAGTAAATTTAGCCTAGTCAATTTATCCTATACCCGAAATTCTCCAAAATTGGGACGTTTCGTTAATTTTTTTCTCTGTTTTTTTACATCTTTTCGACATGTTTTAAAGAATAAGGAGTTAATCCTAGACCTTACTGATGAAACAACGCAAAATAACGGCCATGTTTAGAGCAAATACCACAAATAAATTTTGGAAGATTTGAAAGAAAAATTCTTTTAACACTGTATTAGAAAGGTTATACCTTTTTAAAAAATTATTTCAATTTATAAACCTTCAATTTTACAATTATAATCACAAAATTCGCGCGATTGTGGAGAGGTAAATTAAGAATTTTTTTGGCGAAAATTTGCAAAAATTCGGAAATCCTAAATGGCTAAGGGCCACACGATTCCGAATTTTGGACTTGTATTGTACTAGTAAATTAATTTATTTAGGCTTGGTTACATATTTCTATGTATCGGTGTCTATAGTGGAGGGCATCACAAACCAGGAAATATTGTAGAACAAATGTAGTTATTGATTTTCTTTAAACTCTTGTACGAAATCAAAGTTTTTTATTTCAAATAAAAATAAAAATTAATATATTTTTCATCTGATTTACAATGCCTACCTCCCTAAATGTCCTCTTTGCAAGAAAAACACAAGTGTGAGACGAAATATTAAAGTAATATAATTATACATACTATTTAAAATTTCTGTTAAGAATTCCAATAGTTGACTAGAGCTTGATTAGGAATTTTATAATTTTTATTTTCTAAGTGTCCAGTTACTACTAGTTTGATCACATGATATTCTGAGTATTTCAGAGGATTTTCTTTACTCTGTCTACTTTTATATTTCCTCTATGCAGTGTACTCGTAGGTTGATCTATGTGAAAAATCTAGTCTTCTAAACGAAGTATAGCTTTTAAGAGGCACTAAATTTTTCTTTCGCTTGAATAAGGTAGAATTGCATAAAATGTAGAGCGAAGTGCCTTTCTAGTTAAAATGATGTAGAGGTATGACTAGGGTATAAAGGAATGTTATATTTTCTGCAATGGAATTTTAACTTTGACTTTAGATGCTTCTTTATTGCTACATCAAAACTGATAGAGTAGTTTTGAATTGCTTCACTGTTCAAATCTGTATTAAAATTAGTTGTAAAAAGCAGAAGATTTTTAGGAGTGGATAATCACTCATTTTCTTATTTTTACTCTCTTCTAACTTTTTTGCTTTTGCTTATTTTTACCTTTTATGCCACTCATGTGTCATGTTCAGTGATGCCTAACTAACATGGGAAAGTTCAGGGGTTCAATAAAAATGAATGTTTTCATATGTTAAAATATTAAAATGTTGAAATATTTGTTTAGAAATATGATTTTTTTTATGCATTGTTTATGTGAAAGGTTTTTTTTTATTATAATGTATGTACCTACCATGTGTTTTGGAAAAAGGTATACAATTATTTGGCTTGTAAATGTAAAATAAAAAAAATGTTTTTTGACAGCTCAAACATTCATTTTAAAGGACCAACTTTATACCCATCAAAAACACAAAACAATTCAATAAGATCTTTCTACAAAATATGAGAGTATCTTCACGGAGAAAATATAAATTTTTCCTTTAGATGCTTCTGTTCTGAATGAAATCTTCTGTTTTAATTTAGGACATTCGCTAATAGCCCGTTGTGTTGCTACAGTGCGATGTTTATGAAATACCGAACTACATATCTAAATGAACTCCTGCCGTGCTACTGTCTGAATACACACGTGTGGAAAAATTAAAGACGAAGCTAAAAATATAGCGGGACATATAGCATATTAGCGGGACAAGGAGGCAGGGCGGACTGGAAGACCCATCAGGAGATCGACAAGGGTCAGGTACTGTAGGGCATGGTACTGAGTGTCGGAGCAGTACTATAAAGCACTATGGCGGTGTAATCATTTGCATCAGCATCTCAGCATTTGTGTAAAAGATATTGCACGGCATGCATCAGTTTAAACGACGTCCAGCTACTGCCTCAAAGTGAAATGTCGAACTGGCAATCTTGTAGACGATATCTGGAGGATTTTACCCGAGGTCGAACCATTGGGAAGAGTGAAGAAGGTCAAAGAGTGACAAGGGTAGCTGAGAAATTCGGGATCAATCACAGTATCGTTTCACGAGTTTGGAGAGCATTTCAAACAACAGAAACAGCTGTCCAAAGGTTTAGCAGTGGTCTTCCACGAGCAACCACCGCAGCGGACGACCTTTATATTGCCCTACAGGCAATAAGGAGCAGGCGGAAGACAGTTGCTGTCGAAGAGCAGTTGAGGTGGGAGGATATTGAACGTATGGTTTGGCCGGCAAGGTCCCTGGATCTAAATTCAATCGAACATGTATGGGACACTTTAGGGAAACGCTTGGGAGCACGTCACCAACTGCCAAAGGAATGGGCAGCAATGCCTCAACAGCTTGTTCACAACCTCAATCTCAGCATAGACAGACGATGTAATTCCTGCACAGCAGGGGGTGATCAAATCCACTACTAAAGGCTGGACTTTTCATGCTGGACACCTATCACATGAATGTTTTGGGCTTTTGTCGAATTGTGCTCCATGCTATACTTTCAATGAAGTTCCTTTTTAATCCTTTGGACTTCTTTTTTGGAAAGTTTTTTTTACTTTTCCCATGTTTTTACATCTTGGAGATCTCATGATATCATTTGCGTCATTTTAGTACATAGTTGTACTATGGATGCGACATCGACATCAAAGCATCGATGTTTTGAAACATCGATGTTCAAAATTAAAACATCGATGTTGATAATACATCGCCCCCAAACCATCGATGTTTTTAAAATTCAGTGTATTTAAACTCTTTCCCACTTTTCTTAAAACTGGTTTAGCAACTAGGATGCGACATCGGTCCAATGCATCGATGTTTTTTAAAAAACATCGATGTTTTGAAAACATTGACATCGATGTCGCATCCCTAATTTGTACGACGTTACATTAGATAAACCGTCTCGTCCATAATTTTTGCACACCAAGGTATTAAAATGTTAACATAAATACTAGTTATTCTTTCCTGTAAACCAAACACAAAATTAGTTAAGAAATTGCTTTAACTTGTAATTGCTGGAATTCTTCGAAGTGCTAACTAGTACTAATAGAGTTAATTTTTAAGTACAATTTATGCTATTTCTAAACATATTAATCAAATTTTAATATATTGTTTTAGACGAATTAAATGACCTGAATATATGAACATCAAAATAACAACGTTGAAATATATCTCATAGTTAGAACAAAATTAGGAACATAAACTAAAAACTGAAAAACTAATTTTCTCTGAAGTAACCATGAAACCCGTTATCAAACTTTTCTCTTGGCTTAACTACAAGTAGAACACACATTATGTTGATTTTTTAACTAAGGTAAAATTTTTTTAAATAATGTCCTCAAGTTGCCGTAGTGTGTAATTTTGGAGAGAGGTGTGCCAGCCCAGGAGTGATCTTGTCATCTTATTGTTATTGAAAATCACGTGCTGTTGTCCTCGGATATTTCCATTCGGGTTTGATCATGCCAAGAGCCCGTACTGTTATTCCCAGTGCGATGTTAATTGAAATACCTGCAAACCAGGAGCTGTGCCAGAGACGTCGATAAAATCTAAAACACGGAAAGTAGTTGTTGGGGTTGCGGATTAATGACAAATTAAAAAGGTCTTAATTTCTCTACCAAAAGTATTCATTCTTTGTAAACTTCTAAGACTTGCCCGAGCAATTTTTCGCACTAGAAGCATTCACCAACAGCCAACCATTATTGATACGGACTTAATACGTTTATCCATCGCAGTTTAAGTCATCAGATTATGATTTATAGTTTATGAGACATAAGTACGAAAAAGCTGTCAATCTCTTTGGTGGCAAGTGGTATTGTTGACTTCTGTACCACACTGAATTTTGAGACGTATTCACCTCTAAAAAAGAATTGTCAACTGTGCCCATACTATTGTTTGCCGTAACTGTCGTCGTATAAACTGATCCCTCAAATACGATCTGAAACAGAAAAAAATGCATGTAAAGATAAAATACAGAAAATACTTGTGTTCCTACCGATACTATCGAGAGTTGGTTCGATAATTTAGCTAACAATTCCGTCATCAAAATCTAAAATCCTGTACAAAAATAAAACAGGAATGAGTGGCAGTGAGCGGCTCAAAACAATATCGGAGATTTCTCTAAATGTTTATGAAAGTTGCGAAAGTTCGTTATTGGACATCGCTAGTGGACAATGGAGGAAAATACTCTCAATTGAATTTCAGACTGGAGTTAGTTGATCGACTTTCTGAAAGGCATGGATGGAACAGTGAATGATAAAAAAGGACGACCAGGAATTTTGCCGTTTCCCGTACGATTGACTACGAGACACTTTTTAGAAGTGATTCCACCACCGAAAAGAAACTCAGACAGACGAGGAAGTGCTTTGTGTGTTGCTAAAAAATGTACCAAAGCGGAAAACGGACGAGAAAAGAAACCATATTTATTTTTGTACCGATTGTGCTATATTACTCTACTTAACTCCATGTTTTAAATTTACCATACAAAAGCTGAGTTTAGAAATGAAATAAAAATGCAAGTATTAAAAATATGTATACTCTTTTCTCACACCCATTGCTGTCGAGTGTTCTTAAAAGTTCTTGTTCGGAAAAGCCCCCTTTATGTAAAAATACCAATTTTTCGCTATAATTAAAATTTATCACAAATTAGTAAATTTAATTCTTGTAACAGTGTTATTATAAACTAACAGTTAGAATCTAATATGAAAAATATAAACCTAATCGATAATGTAAAATTTTTGCCCTTTTGACGTAACTAAACTTTTCATTCAAATAAATAAATTAAATTAATAAATAAATAAATTACAATTTATTTGAAAAATTGGTAAACTTCTATAATTTACGAAAGTTGAGTAACATTTATAGCAATTACTACACACCAGGAATAACTATTGATATTCACTGTTAGTGTTAGTCATTAGCCACCTACAAACTGTTAATATCAAATGCTTTTCTGACCTACTAAATAATTTTTTGTTTACGTGTTGGAACTTCATTATATTACGCAGTACGTATTTTATAAAGGGCAATCAACATTGTATTCCTGACGTGATTTACCTTGAATTATTTTTGGTACACAATTTCAGTAGGTCGCCAGTAAAATTTACACAGAAACAATTTCTGATTTATATAGGATTGTTGATTCTTAACGTCAATTATATTAAACGTCAAACGTAAACTACTTCCCAATGTGCATAATACGAGAGAATTTGATTAGCAGTAAAAAGAATAGCTGTTTTTTGTTTCCTTTGTTTCTACTAAAACTCATTAGCAGTCGATAATACCCGTTATCACAAATTAGTGATAATTGTTCTGACTGTTTTTGTCAAATGGCTGCTATGCCTATCTCAACTAGCCATTACCATTTGGGGTTATTTTGGAGACGAAAAATCGAAATCACACTTTGGCCGCAACCATTAAGATTTTTCACAAATCACAAAAGAATGAAAAGGTGAAAATTTTTAGAACATCAAATGAGATGCGATAAAGCAAATATAAAATTCCATTTACTAGTCTTCGTAATTAAAATTCTTAAGTAATCAGTAACAATTGGTTTTATCAGTATAATAGCAGATGTACTGATTCCAAGCGATACACACATCCGCGGAAGTCTAAAAAAGTAAATAACATTTGACAATCAAAGACGTCAGTTACTGTTACAATAACAACAATGACAAAAAATTTGCACCGTTGCTCCAAATTAATATACAATCTCCTGAAATAAGGATCATACTTTCTTTCAAAAGTAATATTTACCTCTCACTGAAGAAACTCTCATATATAAGCTTCTCGTTAAAATTCCATCTTGAAATTTGTGAAGATATAATTTAACATGAAGTTGAAAATAATCTGAATATTTGCTAATTCATAATTCGATTGTAAAAGATTATAAATCTGCTTTGTTATTTTTTATTCGCAGCATTCTTAATTAATAAAGTGAGAATTTTCGCAGTCATATGTTGGGCTTAGAAAGATTCTACTGAATGCTATTTTTCTGAATTTATAATACCAGTATGTGTATTTAAAAGCTATTACATTAAAATCAAAAGTATGATTATATGAAATATAGTTACAATTACCAAACCGATGAGAATTAAAAGTGAGGAAACATGTAAATCCGTAATTAATTCTACATTATTTATAATTTGAATCGTTCGTTTATTATTATAATCGTAACGTTCTTTAATATTTCCTAAAATGACGTGGATTATAAAAACATGGAAATGATCACAGTTCCATGTTTTATTACAGGTTACATCGATCTATTAATCCATACATTATATTTTTTTCGTTCTGTAGATAAAATATAGTGTACGAAATATTGATTTTATAGCAGAATTATAATTCATACTGATTAAAAATTTCAAAATGCTTTAATTTCAACTATGGTATTTGATTTGATCTCTTAGTAGGCTTCAACAGCGTATGCCGCTGAGTTTATAAGTATTGATAATTCTCGTATCCATTACTAGAGTCGACAGTCACTAAACAATATACTTAATAGTCCTCACTTCTCCAAAACTAAAGAATCTTTTAAAGTTATTATCGTAAACCAGAGAAGTTAATTATCACCCTACTGTTTCGAAGACTCATTGGAAAAACATCCTTTATACTGGAAGGGATTGTTTTAAATTTTTCATGTAAATATCGAAGTGTTTAAAATTTATGCAGCACTTTCAATTTCTCTAGTTCAATTCATCTTTGCAAAAACGTTCGTGTTTCGCAATACGTCTTCTACTAAGTCAAGGATCTGTGAATTAAATTTCAATTACTTTGGGAATTCATCTGCTTTTTATTGCGTGGAAATACTCCTATGACCCAGAACCTAACTCAAATCAATGCCGCTTGCATTGTTATTGCAATTGTATGGTGGATATTTTTTAGTGGATCAAGTATAATTTAGAAGGACATACGAATTCTTATTCACGATTTCTAAACACTTTTGTTGTTTGTAGGTAGCATGTAATATTTCTTGGAACGAATGAATTAATGAATAGAGAGTTTGTATAAAAGTAACTCAGTAGTGCATATGAATTGAATGCTAGGAACTTTTCTTGCTTCGTTTTAGTATTAAAAACGTTCTGGGTAGCAATATATTAACATTTACGTTTCGGCTCTTAGATTTTTTCAATCGTGTCACAGAAGGGATCTTTTTCCTGCATCTCCAAGCCCCCTTACCTAATTACCAAACTTGAGCGATAGGGACGTGAGTGGCATTTTCGCTTGACGCTTTACTTTCATAGTATTGTGTGGCGTGAGAAAAGATATCACCGGAGCGACTTTCTGCTTTTCGAAAAGCGTTCACACCTCACGGTCGGTAGGGTAGTGGGCCAACGAACGGAGGGACCCTCTAGAAAGTCTGTCGCTGACAGCTCGTAAATGGTGATCGATGCCACCAGTCATATAAAAGGGGGATAAAATCCACAGTGCTCAGAACAATACCATGCCGCTGGTGTAAACAAAATTTTATTGGTAACAAATATTTACCTGCCGCAGCGTAAGGGTTAAACAATCTAGAGTTTGTTTGAAAGTGCCTCAGTACTGAAGACGTATATTCTAGGAAACATCTTGCTTAGTATTGCATAATGTTCTTTGTATCGATTGCATAACGGTATCTGTGGTAAATGCATTGATCAATCGAGAGTTTGTTTTAATGTGCCTCAGCATTAAATATATAATTGATGCAACGATGTTTCATGGAAACCCTGGTAAAGAGAAATTATTCCACAATGCCGAAGCAGTCTCCTAATTTTGGCCCAACTGTTGCAGCAAAAATTGTGTTGGAGTAGGTTTTTAAATTATAACGAAAAAATTTGAAACAGCATGATTTGTAAGGTATATCTAATAAAAAAGGAATAATTCAATAATTTTGTCTAATGATATACTTGTTAGACAGAACAAAATGATCCCAGACTAATTAACAAAGGTTTAAAAAATAAATGTAATAAATAGGAATGGAACAATTAAACAGAAGATATCATTAAAAAAATAAATTACTAAGTTGAAAATAGCGAATAAATATAAACAGAGAGCAATAAGAAAAATTACAAGCTGTAGCTAAGAGTGCTGAATAATTATGATATAATTCTTTCTTGTTACAATAATAGCTAGGGAAAATTTTAACTTTCAATTTATAAGAAGCCACTTATGTAACAAGGATAATATAAGGAGATCAAAATTTACAATTGAATTGAATTTCCACTTTTCATTTAGTGCTAGTGAATTTCAGTACATAGTTCTTTTAAATTCGGTAAGAAAATGCTGAAATATTTTTATCAGTTTAATTGAATGAGATAGCTAAGAAATTTTATACCCAGTTGTTCCCGTATTGTTATTACCTTGTCGGATTTTTTAAGGTAACAATATCTTTAACCTTTAACTGCTCACAGACCCCGAGACATTTTTGACAGGTCGTTTCCACCCTTTAAAGTTAATATTGGCTTCTGTCCTATTCAATACCTTCCTACTACGTCCAACAGAAGCCACACTCCAAGACTGGTTTGGCTGCCCCAACTATTTCGTGTTTTACACTATTTGTATTTCCTGCGTTGTCTCTTAGACCTCTTCACGGCATTTGCGTTACCGTTCTTGTTGAATGAAATCGTCTAAGTTGGAGTAGGGAATTTCGGCAGAGATCCTAAAATGCAACAAACGTTACTAAAAAACGACCTGTGTATCTTACACAAAAAGAAATTCAGGATATAGTTGATAATAGGTCTGAAATAAAGTACTGGGACAGTGAAATTTTGGATAATATTATTGAAAGCGAACGCGACACGGATTCGGAAATTTATGCAGATGAACATGAAGATATTTCAAGTGCGTCTTCACAAAAAGAATATTTCTACGGTAAAAATAACTTCAAATGGGATGCCAAGGGGGGGGGGGACCTAATAGTACCGTTAGAACACCAAAACACAACATAGTTTCACAATTTCCAGGGTTCAAACGTCCTGCAAAATTCGGTCCGAAAGCTGAGCTTGAAGAGATATGGAATCTACTTAACTTATATAGTAATAGAAATGTATTTCATGTTGACAATTGCAGTATCTAAATTTAAAATGTATAAATAATAATTATCTAAAGAATCTTTCGTTAATATATTTTATTAATCAACTTTATACGCACTTTAGTGAGCGAGGTCTGAGAGACCCCTCCACTCTTGTTACGATACGGTTTGTGACGCAGTAGTAAAGGGTTAAAGAGGTGATATGGGTATTTCTACTGGAAATCCATTTTAATGGAAATATTACTTAAAGTTTAAGAGATTTTTCTATTTAGCGAGCTATATATATATATATATATATATATATATATATATATATATATAGTTAGATTCAGTTTTTCTGGTTAATATTAATAACAATTGATATTTAAACTCCTTTCATGCAAATAGTCACATTAAGTCTCGCTCATTACTTAAACAACCCAAAAAAAATCCACCTAATATATTATTTAAAAAATAGTTTTTAGTGTGTAATAATACTTATTAAATTAATGTTCGAAAAAATTATGAAATGGAATATTCTTATTTTTTTATGGGTATTGTTTCAGAACGACTTCTAGTATGGCCATGCCAAATTCCAGCTCATTGTAATTAGTTAGTTAATTAGTTTCTGAGCTACATTAAATTTTCCTGATTATTGCGATTTTATAGAACCACCAAATGTTTTTAAAGCATCTGACAAACCGGGATTAACAATTCGCGGACCAAATGTACTTGCATCTCTACTATTATAAAAGAAAGTACTTATCTATAAGCAGTGTTCTGACGAATCTAATCTTTAATCATGAAATTTATCACTGGTAGTAGTAATTTTTTGCAAAATTTGTGTCCAGACTGTGAATTTTAAAATTTAATATAGAACAATTAAAAATTTATTTATTGACATGTAATTATTGTTGTTTTCCTTAGAATGGCAATAGTATAAACAGATCACCAATTCTAAATTGATTTTTCCCCTTTCATTATCCCAGCTAGGAAGATGATAGGGGATGAATAAAATTTTTTTTTTTTAACTGGAGTTTTTTGAAGTTTTTATTTTTCACTCGTTATCTCTATCATTAAACGTCTTGATGTTGAAAAAGCTCTGGGGTTTTTCAATAGGTCTATTCACGCAACTTCAACAACGTTGGTAGTTAGTTGGCTGCAAGGCACTAAGAATTGGTGACTTTGGGCTTTGTTTTAAAATTGAATGAACTTTTATGATGCCCTTTCCCGACGACAAACCAACATTCAATGACGTGGAAGCTGGTGCCGTCAGCATAAAGATATAACTATTTTGGTTTGTAAAAGTTCCAGTTTGATTATGTTTGTAAAAATTCCAGTTTGATTATGTTTGCATCCAGCGATCCCAGCCCGAACAAATTAACGAGTATCTTGAATATTAAGATTTCTTCATGATTCTAAACTGTGATTTAAGTATAATGACTAAAATGTTTTCGTATAATAGTGTTATTTTTAACGTGCAAGTTACTTAACATCGTTTAACATTAATATTGAGGTATTGTGATAGCTGTAGTAATGATAATGTTTTGGCAGTACTGTCCTTTCCAAAGTTTCTGATAATCGTAACTCAGTTACTGGTGGGGGAGTAATGTTGGGACAGAATAATTCAGATTTCTGCCGATAGATGGCTGAACTAATAAAGTTGTTATATCATAACCAGTTAACAGTTATCGATTTTAAGAAAAGTAAAAAAAATTATAATTAGTATAATAATAATAATTTTAAATTTATCACTGTAATAATTATTATTAAGTAAATAATTATTATCAATATTTATGATTGATTTTATAATATTAATTAAGCATTTGTTATTTTGATATTATTTGTATGAACTGAACTAATGTAAAAGTTTGACTGTAAACCGAGATATTTTTTGTTGTGTATATAAAATGGGTGTGTATTGTCATCCGTTATCTCTATGATTGATATTTAAAGAGCTCTCGAGATTTTTTCAATAGGTGTATTCACGCAACTTTAATAACGTTGATAGTTAGTGGGCTGCAAGCCACTAATAGAGTAAACAAGGAGAGAACTGAAGGATGACGGTATGGAAGGTTGTTGGATCTATCGCTTTATACTATTGTTATGGTTTTAAATAAATGATTTAAAAAGACAGTGTTCTACGTTTCAATACATCTCCAAGTACACAGTGAAAGTAACATGGAAGCCAACAGGAAGTCAGAAGTAGGATGTCAAAACGCCGCCGTACACAGAAGGAATGTTGTGTGTGTGAAACACCGCCGTACAGAAGAAATATGCAATAAAAACGTTGTCGTTACAGAAGTTATAAAGCGGTACGTGGCTTTAGATTTCTAAAAAGATAAATCTTTGAAGTTGATTGTGTGTGTGTGTGTGTGAAGTACTTAGAAGTTGAAGAAGAGTTTTAAAATTGAAGATTGAAGTATATATTTTGAAGATGAATAGTAGAAAATTTTCATGAATGAAATGAGTTTAATGTGATGTTAGTGCATTCTGAGCAAAGAGTGAAATTGAATATATTGTGGTAGAAGTGCATTTTATGTTCAGTTTTGAATAGAGAAACAGCATAATGTCATTTCTGGGAAAAGGTAGAAAAGAGGACTGGATATGTGTTGCACAAGATTTAGGAGAGGTGGTAACACCCGAAATGATTGTTTTTGATTTAAAGAATTTTTATTACTTCAAGTAAGAATTATGAAAAGGAGTTTGTTAAATTAACGCTAGAGAGAATAATAAATGATCGATTAGAATTTGAAGGGATAGAGAAAGAGAAAGGTCAAAGGAAATTTGAATTAGGAAAATTGCTTTTACAGTCTAACCAAATTAATCTTGAATCAAATGTTGACGAAAATTTCAAAAATAATGACCTG
Organism: Metellina segmentata; assembly: GCA_947359465.1. NCBI lineage: Eukaryota > Metazoa > Arthropoda > Arachnida > Araneae > Tetragnathidae > Metellina > Metellina segmentata. The sequence continues at coordinate 102,945,642 of OX375881.1, forward strand.
GAATTTCGAAATATAATGCACAAGTATGATCCTAATGAGGGCGATATTCGTTTTTATTTAGTACTTTTCGAAAAGCAAGCTAGGAGGGTGGAACTTAACATAAATAATTGGGTCACTAATTTAATGGGAGTATTGCCGTATGAAATAACTATTTATCAAAAATCATTTTAAATTCGTTTTATCATAGTAAATTTTTGTCATCAAAAAATATTTTATGAGTAATTTTATTCAAATTCATGTATATAAATCATTAAGTAAATGCTTAATGTATGAAAACACATGTATTCATTTTGTTACTTACAATTAATGTATGTCATGCAATGTCTTAATAATATGATAGCCGTTTTTCGGATAAGGTTATTCATTTGTATTTTTCCAAGAAGAAAATCAATCTTAAATTTATACTTATATTTGTCCACATTAAAATGTATTTATCCATATTTTTGTATTTGGTACAGGAAATGATTATATATATATAATTTTGTGTTAAAAAAAACACCGAAAACCTTATTGAGGTAGACTTGTATATTCACATCTGAAATTTATATTTTGATGTGATTTATATAGACTGTATTGCTATAACATTTTCAAAAATCAATCTTTATAAAACCAACAAACCGTTTGTAGCCATAACTGACACACTAAATAAACCAACTTCAGCACCAAATGCATAACAATTCCGAAAATTCAAGACGTCGACAAACGGTTTCTCAAATCGATTTACATTACAATTTCTCATTTCTTTTCATTTGTCATTTTTAAAAGCCTATGTGAGGTCATGTGGAGTGGATGAAAAGCATATCCTCATACTAATTAACAAAACTAATGAATGCTCTACTTTAACAGTGGAGTTATGATTTTTGCAAATTAGAATGACGAAATTTAGTGTACATTTTAATTACGATTGAATATTGTTAACACACACCACACAAACACACATGTATGTCTTTTTAGCAAATGCTCTCTACTAGTGATATGCTTGAAAACGAAAGTCGATCACAGATTTTAACTTTGATACCCAACCGCCAATGCCGTTGCAAAACAAAAGCTCTGCGCTAACGCCCGAAGAAAATCACCCCTTCCCGAGATTAACTACGACAGAGAAATAACAAGAACAATTGCCAGACTGAGGGCGATGCACCTCAGAGGTATGTAGATTTTGCCAGATGGATCAAGAACATACCATGAATGCAGGCACTGTCCGGGCATGCAGACTAATCCCAAGCACCTCTTTAACTGCCCTTCCATTATTTCAGCACTCTTCAAGATCGAATTGAACTGTTCCAGGGAGACCCTTTATACGGACAAAGCTGTAGATGAGGCCTACGCAGTGCTTCACGCTTTTGGACCCATTTAACTATGCTCTCCCCGACTCTCTCCCATCCTTTTTCAATTATTGCACTGGTTACACGACGACAACAACAACTTTGATACAAGCTTAAATAGGAACTACTTTTTCAATGTTTATCCCTATGCATCTGTTCTATCAGCAATAAGGTGCAAAAAAACATTCCTACCAAATGCACTGAAGTGATATCTCCATCAGTCTCCATATTTTTCAAACATGGTTGTAAGTGTCCATATCAATATTTTTTTATACATCAGTGACCCAGCAACATATTTCATATGTAGTAGCATTGCGATGTTTGCACTGCGATTCTGTATATATATTCAATGAGCAGATGGCCCAGCGTGATGCAGTAGTGTAATTTCCAGATACCAAAATATCAAGTTTTTGTATCAGTCTTACATTTTATTTCCCATGATAGATAATTGATTTTTTATAAACCTTGTATTATGAGGGAATGTCAATATAAATTGCATTACATATCACTCTGTTCTGAACGTTCTAATTACGACACCACTTAACTCTCTAACTTTTCAATGAAGTTAAACCTGAGCTGGCTATGTTCTCAGAAGTTCCGCGCTACGCCAACGTGAATACATATGAGGACAATAAAGTTGTAATATGCACCAGCCCACTTTGTACACGACGATCTTTGGTTGGATTTCAATTCGCAACCATCCGTCATCTATGAAAGAAGGCCGAGTTTTAGGATATTAAACTCTCGACCCATCATAGTTGCACAAAAAGGCGCCCTCTGTTGAGCGTAGCCACAAACTAGCCAAATGTGAGATGTACTCTCAGACAATAAGTTGTCTTGTTCAGAAGTAGATGTAATATACACAGTCCAGTCACATTAATGTGACCACCGCCTACTTTCGACGTCAACGTGAAATAACCAATCACAAAAGGCAGGTGGCAGCACATTGGAGTGAAGTGTATTTAAAGGATGTCCTAGGGCATCGGAAAGCATTTCAATCGTTGGCGTATTGCAGAAACGTAGCGATTTATCCGACATCCAAAAGGGCATGATTATTCGGTTTCGGGCCAAGGGTGGAAGCATTTCGGAAACGGCTAATTTTGTGAACTGTTCGCGTGCCGCTGTGGTAAAAGTATACCGTGCATGGCAAAATGGCACTATTCCAAAATCAGCGGCGTGGCACATGTGATGCACCACGGGCTATAGATGACAGAGGCGAACGAAGACTGCGGAGATGCTTTCGGGCGAAAAGACGTGCAAATGTTGAGCAACTGACCGCCAAGATGAACGAAGAGGCTACCAAGAGGGTATACTCAAAAATGGTTCAGCGAACGTTGCTGCGCATGGGCTTCCGCAGCAGACGCCTGGTTAATAAACCTATTCTGACTGCTGTTCATCGGCGACGAAGGCTGGAATTTGCACGCCAGTACCGCAACTGAACGCCCACAGAGTGGCAACAGGTGGCTTTTCCCGATAAATCACGTTTTATGCTCCATCGGACAGATAGACGTTGGCGTATACGGCGTGAAACGTCTGAAAGCAAACAAACTGCAACAATTCCCGGAATGATCCAGGCTGGAGGAGAGAGCATTATGGTTTGGGGAATGTTTTCCTGGCATTCACTGGGTGCAGAAACCTAATTGACTCTCTTCCTGCACGTCTCGCAGCGGTCGGCTCTGCCAAAGGTGGTTATTCTGGCTTTTGACAGGTGGTCACATTAATGTGACTGGACTGTGTATATTTGTAAATAAACATATTTAGTTTTTCGGATGTGATAGTATTGAGCCCCACTATCAGTGAAATGATGTATTGACTCTCATATTAAGCTCTTTATTTAGGGGGTCATATAAAATTTTCTATAAATATAGAGTCGTTTTAGAGTGTGTTCCCAAGAGACTAGATTTAGAGCATATTACCAAAAGAAAAGCTATTTTGAAGTGTGTTACGGTTTTCGTTATTAGGTTTAGATTGTATTTTCCACGCATACACATCTAGTGACTAATTTCGGAGCAATACCCAGACACTTTGAAGTACGACGCTACATGATAATCTTCCTTCCAGAGACTAGATTACTCACTTAAATGCCCTGTCATCAGATGTTGCATCGTAAAAAGGTTATATAAAATCGGCTAAAAAATCTTTCACTGAGCAATCACGTGACTACTAGTCGTCATTTGCGTCACACTTTCTGAAGCATCCCTAAATAGACGTACTCCGACTACTTATATTTCAAGTCTATGCATAGAACCTTCCATGTTAATTTTTCTGATTCCCCAGCACTTGAGCTGAAAATGCAATCCAAGTTCTCTCACCCCGCCTACTTGAGGACATTTGAAATCACTGCAGATTTAACGTGCTATAAATCATATGTGCACGACGGTGTATGGTTGGATAGAATTTAGAACTAGCAACCCTCCGATTGCTTTTCCGCTACTCTACCAATCAGGCTGCAGCAGCAGCAAGCAAATTCTTTGTTTAAAGTGTGATTGGAATATCAATTAAATATGCTCAAAGAAGACGAGTCAGTGGAGTTATAGAATATCTTTATTACTTCTCCAAAAAATATTTGATGTTCTGTTGTCTAGGAGCAATTTCAAATGAACCAGCTGGAGCAGTACGTGTAGACATCCGGCCTTCCAAACTCTACGAATGCTCCCCTCGTGTCCGCAGGAATTTTGACGTATTTATAGAAAGGAGGGTGGGCGAACACGAGGAGGGCACCCGCAGAGCTCTTCTGGTCCAGGATGGCTATCGTTGCTCAACAGGTCTTGTAGTTCAGCTGTTGGCATGCTCAAAGACGATGAGTCTGTTTGGTGTTATAGAATATTTTTATTATTTCTCCAATAAATATTGGATGTTCTGTTGCCTAGAAGCAACTCCAAATGAACCAGCTGGAGCAGTACGTGTAGACATCCGGCCTTCCAAACTCTACGAATGCTCCCCTCGTGTCCGCAGGAATTTTGACGTATTTATAGAAAGGAGGGTGGGCGAACACGAGGAGGGCACCCGCAGAGCTCTTCTGGTCCGGGATGGCTATCGTTGCTCAACTGGTGTTGTAGTTCCGCTGTTGGCATCCCTAAAAGAAAGAAACGTACATAAGTTACATCAACGAGGAAAAACAGGTTGTTTATGATTTTTCAATCCTCCGGTTTTTTAACCTTGTTTACAGTACACTGGTAAATATTTTTATGTTTCATTTTAATTTTCTCGATTTTCTTTTTCTTTCTGGAAAATGAAAGCTCGTCGTTAACAAAATAAGGTTCCTTAAAATTTGGGAGGAGTCCTTTATCGTTGGTGGGTTGCTTTTGAGTAGTAATACTGTCGAAAGACCAATATTGGGCAAAGCTCCGCTCAACAAACAAACGAAAATCGCCAAATTATAGACATACACATACATGGAAAGCATTACTGACATCCGATAGTACACCAAATGAGGAATTGAACCCGAGAGGAAGTACTTAAACATTCCGTATTATGATTTTATTAACATAATTTATAAAATTATTAAATGTAATAATTAAAATATACTAGTTTACTAATTGTAACAGTGGAAACTCTGTCCTTATTCACCCTTCTTTAAAGACTCAACTATCAATACCAGGTCAATGTTAGGAACGACTCGATACTTCGTGACAATCTCCAGGAGAGATTTAAATATTTATTTGCCCCTTCGAGACTTCTCAACAATATTCGATCAATGACGCTCACTAAACTAAAATATATTTAATTATACAGCTGTTCAAAGAGATTAACTCATTAAGTAAGTGAAGACTACAGCAGTGTTGTCCTAACTAAGGCAAAATTTAACTAAGTGTACAAATCGGGTTTCAGGAAATTATCTTCTGCCATTTGGGTCACAATTGTAAAGGGATACTGTAATATGTTAAGTAAAGATGAGAGAAGATGTGATTTGCGTCTGTACAGAAAAACAAATGAGTTAAAATTTATTTAATACAGTTCTATTTTTTTACCATTAAATGTTTTACTAATTTTATTGTATTTGTGTGTGTGTGTGTGTGTGTGTGTGTGTGTGAGAATATATTTAAAAAAATCACAATTCAAAGACTAGGAAGAGCGGCAAGCCACTGACATATGGGGCTCCGTTTAGTATTTTTCTCATGTTCTACAGCGGAAAGTTAAGGGATTTTCCTATAGACTTATACTAGTTCATTGAGAAATTTTATATAAAAATTAAACTTTTTTTCATATCATTGCATTGTAGCACGCGATCATAGATTTCTTGTACACATTTGAGTTAACTCAATTGATAGGATAAAAGTTAATTTTAGAAAAACACTTAAGAAATAAATTCATCAAGAATCAAGATGCGCTTACCATCTCACTGTTCAAAAGAACCTGAACTTCCTCTACGAATTGCTCTTCTTACTACTGTAAAAAAATTCATCTGTGAGAAATTAGATAATTTTGAGTACATAAAGTAATACACAGTGTACTAATTACTACGCTCATGACTTTAATGCAGCAGCGACCGTCTGTAGTGATAAGAGAAGCAAATTAATCAGAGGGATTCAGTATATTTCAAGAATTCAATCTGGTCCTCTAACCATGAACTTTTATGTTGGTACTTTCAAACTGTTTCTTTTAAGCTTTTTTATTCAGTAGAAAATATATTGTTGCATACAAATTCAATTAAAAAAAAAGGAATGATATTGAAATATGAATTTTGTAGACGAATTATTCAAAATGCCATGACTAAATTGAACAGATTGTAGTGTGCACAAAAATAAACTTTTTTGTCACAGTGAATGTATGTCTGCAACAATGTAAAGTGCAAGAGGAAGCTGTTTAGGATGTTTGCAAATAATTGTATTTACAATTTCGGCATTCGTAAGACGAAGTTTGTTCTTGATCGAGCATTATATATTCAGACATGGATCCGACAACGGAAACTGAAGATTTGATCAAAGATGGTAACATTAAACGATTTCCTAATAGGCGAGTACCAAGCCGTGAAACGTCTGAATGTTTACAAAGCAAAATCGTTGAACTCGAATTTTTTATGCTAGTGCGCATGATACAGGTTAACCATGTTCGAGCATCCAGAAATGAAAGACACTCTATACAAGACTGAGAGAAATCAAGATAAATAAAATTATCCACTGCACACTTCGGGAGTGCTCACATTTCTTAGCCAACTCACATCATACCCGTTTGCATGGAATGATTAGGTTTACCACAGCTTGGAGTGCTAACTTGAAATGGTACATGATTAGTCACATGATTCTTGGGGAAGTGTACTTAGTATAACCTTTGAACAGTTTATCTGTATCATCGGCAGCCCCTTAGGTTAGATGCAGTCTAGCCACCTCGAAATACAAGTAATGCTTGTACGAATTCCGCATAGCAAATAACAATGTTAAAAAGAGAGTAGTTAACAAACATTTCCTAGATATACGTTTTGACAAAAAATCTTTATTTTGTTGCATCCTAAATAAATTGTTGATTAAAGTTTGAACAGGGAATTTTGAATTACCCCGAAGACACAAAGAAAACCACATATTCAACTTATACGCAATAAATGCATAATGATGTACATTAGTACTTTAAACCTGAATGTTATGCATTTATATGGATATATCCACAGTACACACCTATTTTTGCTTCTTAAATTAAATATTAATCTTTCTTTATACTTGGGAATTTCAAGGTGTGATTATTCTATACTTTTAAAACAGAGACATGATAAAAATCCAACTCCATACAGGTAACTTACGTTGCTCTTGAAGATCTAGTAAAGAATTAGACAATTCTGATGGCAACAAGACGTTTTCTGATGCGACACTTTCTGATGAGAGTTTCGAAGTTTGAGGAACTATTTCCATATCGGCAACTCCAGTGCGTCTGTTCGCAGTGCCTCTAAATCTCCTCAGCTTCTCACCTTCGATTCTTAGGTTTTCCATTTCATCCATCTAAAAAACAAAGTTATTATTGAAGTTCGTTTTCGGAAATAGTTTGGGTTCAGAAAAATAGGTTTTATAGCTGACTATCCACAGTACCTCACCATTTGGTTTGGTGAGGTGATTTTCCCCTCTTACACCGCTCTTGCATTGTTGAATGATATGTTTGAACTATTTTGCTCTCATGCCCAATCGGAGAACAAGGTATAAAAGGGAACTTCTGCCCTGACTTGGAGAAGACAGGAACTCAGAGAGCGTAGCAGAGATATTTTGTAAAAGAAAGGAAAGATTTATTTCGTGCCTTCGAAAAATTTTTATTATCATATTACTCTCCACCAGTCACCTATAATGTCCTGTGTGTGCAATTTTTCATTCATATAAGAGTAAATTTATAACGAAATAGATAACCAATATAACATCATTTGACGATATGGGTGTTATTTATATTTAAAGGAATGAATGGATATGGGTTGAATGACTGAACGATTAAATGGAAAATTCAGTGTTCTTTCTTATACGATTATTTTATATTTGATAGCTAGATATTCATTTATTAGAAATTGAATTAATTGTGCTTAGTCAGAAATGCTTTTTCATTTATATTTATTTATTATTACTATTAAATTTTTTTTATAAATATATAAATTATATAAATATCTCATCATTTGACATAAACTTAAACTATCATAACAGTCTCACAAAAGAAACACAAAGCGGTAGTTTAGTTTATTAAGCAAACTTCTTGATATAATGAATTAAATTAGTAAAAGTAGGAATATGTAAGCACTAAATTATTGAATGCATTTTGATTTTTTTGAATAAGATAGTTTGCATAGCAAATTTTGTAGTATAATAATTTGATTTTTAAAAACTCCAAACTATGGTAGCAAGAAAGGAAGAATGCAAGGCTTATTAAGATAAAAATATTTTAAACATGAAAAACATTTCGAAAAATAACAATTAAAATTTATGTAACTTTTAGTTGTTTATTGGTATGTACAAAGAAAAGGCGCCATACTTTTTATTAGAATTATAAAATTCTTTACCTCCAAAATTGATTCTTTCAACTCTTCCACAAATCTTGATCTATCATGCTCATTTCTAGCATTGAAAGTTATAAGTACTTTTTCATCAGCTCTATGACTCAGACGAATGCCATGTGGATTGTCTATCGAACAATAAACTATTTATAGAATGAATGCATAATATACAGATTTAACTTACATATTAATATACTAACCATTTATAATTGGTCGTATTCTATCAATGCTTGTGTCAACTCAAACTCAAAATCTCAATTATAACTATTACGTTTGGCATAAAAAAAAGCTTTCACAATCTTATAATAAATTTTCAAAATTCAGTTTTGTGCAAAAAATGCTATATTTTTCAATTCTTGTATCCAAACTTTCTAGATCATGAATAATCTAGATCTAATTGGTATGTTAATAATTGTCAATAACAAATGAATTCATATATCTTTAAACATAATTCACTCATAATACTTACATCGGGATTCAAACAGTGTAACGCTCATGCCACATAAAGGAAAAGATTGCCTGTATTTATAAGTAACATTTCTTTTCTTTTTGGTTACCTAATCAGAAAAAAAAATGCCTTGATCATTAAAATGGAAAGTTAATTGACAAAACTACATATTTTTATACTTACATTCTCATATAGTTGAAATTTGCTTTCAATTATAGCATAAAGCTATGTTACTCATTCTAAATAAACAGTTCAGAAAAAAAAACAGTGTGTCTAATTTTCTAATTCAGTATCAACATATAAAATTGTTTTATATTTTCTCAAGAAAAATAAATCACACATGCTACAAAAGTATTGCCTGTCTTGCTGTAGAAACAGGACACCCTTATTCCAAAATGAATTCTTGAAACATTCTAGTTGGTCGTATTGCACTTAGCTACTCTTGGTCTCCTGCTTGAGGCTAGTATTGGTCAAGATTCTAAGAAAGTCCATCCTAACCCCATGTCCTTTTCTCCAGTGGTGTGTTATAACAGGAATATATCCTGAGCAGGAAGCTAATCCTCTGATGTTTTGTTTCGTGCTCTCAAGGTATTTGTGTGATAAAAGTACACATACTTGTAAAAGGAAAAAATAAAAGGAAAGTTACTTTATTAACTGACTTACTGTAAACAAACGATTTTCAAAAGCCCTCTCAAAACATATAATCCTTATTTCCAGATTGACCCTCAATACACGCAGTTGTGTTTGAAGCAGTACTTAAGGTAAACTGCATGAAAATGTGCACTCTGTTTGTAAAATAAGTTGATTTAATACTTTGTTGTCATAAATGAGTGACAAAGTTACCATTAATAAATCGTTGAACAGGAAAACTTCTCTTTCATGGACACCTCGTCGTTCTTTTTTACTGACTCCATAAACTTCATTCAATCCACAGTTGCAGACAAGGCGCCTGTGAGGTAAGGCAAGGTTCTACAAAATTAAACAAACATATATATAGCAATAGAAAACACAAAAATTTAAACTAAGAAAACTTAAACAAGAACTAGTACTTAAAACTAAGTCATAATAAATATTTTATTAACGTTTCATATCTTTTTACTTGTATGAACATATAATATACTAATTTTTTGCAAGATTGTTCTTTACAAATGTTCAACCTTTATAGGCACTAAAAGTGTCCAATATACATTTTTGTAACAACCGATAAATTGGTAAAATTTAATTTACTTGGTTTTGAGAAGATACTTACAGGCTTTTTCGCAACAATAGTTTGTTGAAGTTTGAAAACTTCAGTTATGTGGTCCGATCCCATTTTGAATTCATTCATTTTGATTCTTTCATAAATGCCGATTAACATATAGCGATCCAAATCGTGACCATCATCAATTGCTATTAAAATATAGAAAAATAGATTAATATACATTCATAATATTCATAAATACACATCCTACCCAGATATATTTAAATAAACAAAAAGCTCACAGAGGCAGGTACTCACATCGAAGATTACGTACAAACTCCTCCATTTTCATCCTTCGAACATCTTTCATGCTGCGTGTGTGGAGGTCAGTATTTAGCATCATGATGGCGAATGCTAGCACAAATACAGTCTCAGGGTTGTACAATTTTGAAGCTACATCGGGGTTGCAGGCAAGGTAGCGATGGCTGAAGACTTCCACTAGTTTTTCAATCTTTTGTGCTTCTCCCTAAAAGTTCATATAAACCATTCACCAATACTCATAAATATACAAGTATGATTGGATATGTTAATAAAATAATCTTTACTTTCCAGAATTTTTTTTTTTAAGGAAAAATTTAAGTGTGCATAATGTAAATTTATTAATTCATGGAACTTTATTTATACACGTGTGTTGTTTTAAACAATTCTTGTTTTGACCCTAATGTATGTTGTAAACCATGTGTGGTGGATAAATTCAAATAATTTAATTATTATAACAGTTTGTGAAAGCAATAGATTTATCAATGGAACAGTTTTTGTTCTGTTGAAATTATCTGCATGTTTTTTTTTAAATGTAATTTCATACATCATGTATGAGTTTCATTAAATGAATTTTTCCTTAATACTTACAGGCATCCTAAAGTAAGTCTGAAACTTTCGGAGGGCAACATCAACTTCCATGTCTGCGAAGTCCAGATCTTCCACAAAACATCTGTGGAAGGCAAATAGAATCAAGATTAAAAATAAAGAATTTACTCATATTTTAAAACAAAACATAGTAAAACCATGAAACACAATAAAAATTGTTCCAAGATTTCTTCCAATATTAATAAGATTACTTCCAATGTTCAAAAATAGAAATCTTCTGTAACATAAAATTTATGTACAGTTTTAATTTTTAAAAGCAGTGGGAAATCAGAGTTATAAAAGTAAAATTTAAGTAATTTTACTTTAATATTGAATATAAAATTAATCAAAATTTGAATTCTAGGTAGAATACTAACAATTTTAGTAAAAGTTGTTTAAAATCATAATTATTATACATAAAAGAAATAAAGAAAATTATTTTCACAAAAATTTGTAAAAAATGTGAGCTCAAACTAGTTCGAATTTGGAACATTTTGACGACAAACTGTTCTTAAAAGTCATGTACTTTTACGTTTAAAATATACTTATTCACCCATGAAATTTCAACCATTAAACATTATTAAATTTAATGTAACATTAATACTTTTAACGTAACTTTATTATTTTTAATGTAACATTATTACTTTTAATGTAACAATATTACTTTTAATGTAACATTATTACTTTTAATGTAACAATATTACTTTTAATGTTACATTATTACTTTTAATGTACATTAACCTTTAGACTACGGCTGGTACACCAGATGTAACCGGATTGCACCAAGAAATAATTTAGACAACGGGCAATAAATCAGTTGAATCGCTCTTCTGATGTCTATTTCCGTAGTGAAAAGGTTAATATCAGCCATTTTCAACTTTTTTGATCACACAGTATACAAACTAATTATCAAAATTCTATGGGTTACCAAAAAAGTAGCGAAGTATCCTTTTTACTTCAAAGCGGCCTTTCAAAAAATATTTTTATGGCAATTTGTAATAAAAAGTAAAAGCAATAGAAATTTTTTTGGGTGTTTCTTGAAATTATTTGAGAACACACTTGTCGAAAGCTGAAAACCAAACGTTTGAAACGAAATAAATCTTGATCAATTTAAACGGCCTCTTATTCGTGAGCACACTTATAATCAAAAGCTCGTATCCAAACACACGTTTGAAATAAAATAAATCTGGCACAATTTAAACAATCTCTCCCCCAGGTGCTGAATTATATGCAATGTTCTGCAACACAATTCCAGACAGTTGCAATTGTTTAGCGTGCATTTTGTCATTGACGTAAAAGATGTGTTATTTATAAAGTGTTTTAGGTATTTTGCGTGGTTTAGGAAGGTTGTTCCGTTGCTATAAAATGAAGAAATATACGGTAAGAAGCGGGCATTGCAATGCAGAATATCATGAATTATAACGTAGACAATCGTCCAAAATTTTGATAGAATTAGGACAAATTGATCTGTAATGACTTTGTTCTACGTTCAGTTTTAAGCACTTTTTGCACCCGGGGACACTCTATCCATAAAGCATACCAGTGACATTTTTAGGGAGCAGATATTATCTACTAGCTTCAATTACGTGTAGTCAGAACAAACACTTACCCTAATACAGCCATGTTGAATGAATTTTGTAGGTTCCCTAAGTATTCGCCAATCATTTGTTTACTCAGTCCTGGCCGAGAGAGTAAAAACCTAGCAACGGCTTTAGGAGATGCCTCCAGGTGACCCCGCTGGATTAAGAAGCGAATACCTCTTTCAGGTTTCTTGTTAAACATGTTGAGACCAACCCTGTATTGCCGCTTCCGACGAATTTCATTTAACTGTAGGAACAAAAAGACGAATTAAATATTGGTTAAAAACAAAAGTACCGAGGAATAAAAAAAAAACAAATGTAAATTTCCAGATGATGCACTGTAGAGCGACAAATAAATGCATTACAGAAGAGCATTGAGAAATTGTATTTTTTTTTCAAGCTGTGTTTAACCAAATGTTTGTGTAATCAAAGCTGCATTGGATACATAATTAAAAATAAAGTTTTAAGTATGAGTACCAGATAAAAGGGTTTTTCAAAGCACATCGTTTAAGATTTTTCAAGACTTTAAAAGATATGTAACTCAAGTCCATATTTTTAATAAAATTCTTAAATATATACTGTGACACAAATATGTGTATAGATTATACCGAATATTAAATTAATAAATATTTCAGTACTACTTGTAACATTTAAAAGATTTTTATATTGAAAGGCCAATATACAGATAGAAGAAATGCAATACAAACTATTAACTTATAAAGCAGCAACTTATGATGTTAAGGTAAAAACGCTTTTGCTATTTATTAAAAACTCGAATGGTGACTTCTAACATGTCAGAAAAGAAATTTTCTACAGCACAGATGAAACAAGATCACTTTATGATGCGTCTCCTATTAAACAAGCTCTGCATTCATCCCAAAAGTCGTGATGCAGCGCAAACGAGAGAAATAGCTGTCATGAGTCTAAAAGGACAGTTTGCTTCTCTTAGAGGGTAGTAATATTATATTTTGATCCTCGAATTATGTTAGAATCCCGATTTGTCCGAAAAAAATGTCCCCTTGTTGCTGTCGTAGTCGTTTGGATTTGCTGCCAGAAACGATTGGAAATAAAGTTAAGATTGATGCACAGTAAGTACATTTATCATTCTGTAGTATGGAATTACAAAATGTGAAACGAAGAACATTTAATTCAAATGATGAAGCCAAGGGCAAAACGTTTCGTTTGATTTTACACCTCTTAGAAACATCTCTATATTGAAGCCTACTTGTTTTTTTGTATTATAGCCAATTGCTTTTTGGCAAGTTGTGCGTATTACACAAACCCATCTAAAAGATCAGAATAAATTCATTAGGTAAAATTGAGCATGCATTTGGAAATTTACAATCCGTACTAAACTATTAAAAGACAAATAATTAGAAATTTTTAGAAGAAAGGTTTCACGAAAATTACATTAATATATTTCCTATATACTTACTGAACACAAATTAATGTTTTCATTCTCCTGCGGCTTTGACTGTGCATCTACACACTGGAGGTTTACTTGGCCATTAGAATCAACGTTTTGGGTGGTTTGTTCATCTTTCTCCTGGCTACTCTGACCATCATATTGTCCGGTGATTACTTTTACATGGTCAGTCTCCTTTTCCACTTGTTGGATGATCACTTCTACTTGGTGAGTTTGTTCAATAGCTTGTCTCGTGACTTCATTCTCTTTATCAACTGTAATGTGTCCTGGAGCTGTTTCAGTCAGTCTACGTTCTTCTCCGATTGGTCCTTTTGATTTCACTGCAATTCCGGTCTGTTCCCCCTTAAACCTGAAATAGAGTGACGTAACACGTAATCAACCGATGCTAAAATATATTATTAGCCACAATATCTTGTCACATTTCATAAAACGTAGATCTATCAAATAGTTATATAAAACTAGGCGTAATTTACTTCCATTCATATATATATATATATATATATATTTATACCTACTATTCATTAATTTTGTAAAACAAAGTGTCTAAAACAAATAATTTTTAGTTATCACGTAAATTTAAATTTTTTTTTGTTCAAATACATAAGCTTAACTATAGTTCCTACTTGTAAATGTGCCCAGAAACTCACAATACGTCTTTCTAATAAAATACGTTGTTCGTTTTTTATAACCAGCACTCACAAATATTTATTATAGATTACACAGTTTTCAAAAAATTGTTAGTTAAAATTGTTACTCAAGCTAAGCTTGAAGTTCTATTTGTGCGTTGAATCCAGGTACTCACCAAAGGCTTCTCATGAAATTGAAACCTCGATTTTTCTTTGTTCGGAAATAGGACATGATTTCCAAAGGAATCACTAATCTCCGACGAAGAAATTACTTCAGAAAATCTGAATGTTTTTAAAAATTATAGTAAAGATCGCAAGAAAACTTTTAAGATGCTAACTTGAGAATCCAAAAGCAGAGTATGAAATGAAAGGGAAAAACGAACGATAAAGTGAATGGCCATTGTTGTAACAACAACATTGCGCAACAATTCGACTTTTCTTGTATTCTTACAATAGATTGTTGGGTTTTACACTGTTACATGTCGTAAAAACTCCATGGGTAATTGCAACCGAAGAGGGGTGTGTTTGTTTGAAGAATTAAATAGCTTAAGCGTAATATTTTAAATTATTTGACGTATTTAACTGGAACTACGCTTACTTGTTGACAGAATTAGATAAGCTTCAAATGCTACTTGGTATAGTGGTTAGAAGCACGGTTTTGGAGTAATATGGAACCTGGTTCGAATCTGAATCGAGGATTGTGCTTCCTTAAGCAAAAATTTTCATAGGATAAGGGAAGAGTTAAAGGAAACATTCAAAGGGGGATTATTAGCACCGCATTATTCTGAACAATGGGAGGAATTCAAGAATAAGTTCGACAGGGTGTTAAAAAAACATGTAACGCGTTCAGGAAAAAAGGAAAATCTAGAAAATTGCTTCCTATGTGGTTTTCAGGGAAAACACAAAAAGCTTTAAAATTAAAACAAAGAACATACAGGGTATATAAAAGCACTGGTATCGACAGGGACAAGGAGGCATATCAGTAAGCCAGAAAGGAGTTTAAAACTATTAGTCGGAAGCAAAAGGTGTCCTTGGAGGAAAAATTAGCAAGGGAAATAAATATAAACCCAAAAGAATTTTTTGCATATGCAAGTGGTAAAAATAAATTTAGTACTACAATGGGTCCGTTGGAGGGGAAGGGAGGTGAGTTAATTCAAGACGAGGTGGGAATGGCAAACGTGTTAAATGACGTTTTTCTGGGGTTTTTCAATAGTAACTATAATTTAAAAAAGGATCCCAAGGATGTAGCCTTTTCAGGGGGTATAATTAAAGAATGCAAATTTAACAGGGAAGCAATAGTACATCAGTTGAAAAGAATTAAGCCATCTAAAGCACCAGGGCCAGACGATATTTATCCGAGAGTACTAGTGAAATGCGCGGAAGAATTGGGGGAAGTAATTCACACGATATTTAATTCAACATATAGCACGGGTTGGGCACCAATGGATTGGAAGTTGGCCAACATAACTCCAATTTTCAAAAAGTGAATACAAAGTGATCCGGGCAACTATAGACCAGTAAGTCTAACATCAGTAATTTGCAAAATATTAGAATCTCTGTTAAAAAAGCATATTATGTTATACTTGGAGGCAGGGGGACTGTTATCAGAGAATCAGTATGGGTTTAGGAAGGGCAGATCATGCTCTACAAACCTTTTGAAGTTCTACGAAAAAATTACTGAGGAGCTGCATAATAAGAGCAGTGTGGATATCATGTACATAGATTTTCAAAAGGCTTTTGATAAAGTACCTCATGAGGCATTACTGTTTAAATTGGAAAGGCTGGGGATTCAGGGAAAAACATTAATATGGATAAAGAATTGGTTATTGGGTAGAAAGCAGAGAGTGCAGGTAAAAGGAAATTATTCACAGTGGACAGAAGTTATAAGTGGGGTGCCTCAGGGATCAGTTTTGGGACCAATTTTATTTATAATTTTCATAGATGATATAGGTCAGGGGATCAAGAATAGAATAAGTATATTTGCAGATGACTTAAAAATATGGGGGACAGTGGATACCAAGTTACAGATAGGAAATTTACAAGGAGATTTTGATAAGATATCCGAATGGGCTGTAAAATGGGGTATGTCATTTAATGTAGGGAAATGTCAAGTTCTGCATATGGGTTACAGGAACAGTGGAGCCGAGTACTGTCTGCAGGGAGTAATGGTAAAGGAGGGAGAAACAGTCAAGGATCTTGGGGTGATAATTCACAGGGATTTTAAAATGGGTCACCAATGTTCAGCTGCTGGTAAAAAGGCTAATATGTTATTGGGGTATATTAAAAAGACTGTAACTTCAAGGGATAAGAATATAATCTTGCCGTTATATAAGGGTTTAGTAAGACCACATCTAGAATATGCTGTTCAATTCTGGGCTCCATATATGAGAAAGGACATAGAATCAATTGAAAGGGTTCAGCACAGAGCTACAAAAATAATAAAGGGGCTAGCAAATTTGGACTAGAATGAACGTTTAAGTAAGCTAAACATGTATACACTGGAAAGAAGAAGAAGGAGGGGGGATTTGATTCAGCTTTTCAAGTTTGTAAAACAAGGGGACACAGAGGATATAAATTTCAATAGGGATAACAGAACAAGGGGCCATGGGTATAAATTGAATAAGACACATTTTAATCGGGATTTAAGGAAAAACTACTACTTTAATAGGGTAATAGACAGTTGGAAAGCGTTGCCAGAAAATATGGTTTATTCAAAGGGAGTGTACGAATTTAAGATACAATTGGATAGTCAGTGGGAATTGGGGAATTCATAAACAAAGGACCAGCCTTGTTGGGCTCGAGCCTGTAGCTGGTCGTCAATATATGTATTTGTATTTGTATTTGTAAATCAGAGTTAAAACTATTTTTAAATGATCTTACATCCATTGTTTGTTTTCAAAAGTTAAAGGTATTGAATAAATCATTCACGAAAAAGAGGTGAAACTTGAAAGCGACTACAAAATATGAAAAACCTTTGGAAAACGTTTAACACACATAAAGCATTCAATAATAGTTGATAGATCAGGGTGAGTTCAATATAATTTAAAAAAAAAGACCAAGTGCTGATGGTCAGTCTTTTAAAATGCTACTGAAAAATAAATATTGAATGTGACAATTATTTAAATGTAAATTTTATAATTTGGGTTTTTTTCCTATTGAAACACGTGTATATGCAGAAATTCCACAGCTCACTTTACATTATCCCCTAAATTCAATGATTAGGTTTCGACCCTCAAAATTCATGCTCCATGATCTGTAAAATTGCATTGCTAAATAAAGAGTCCTTAAAGATTTAAAAATCAAGATTTCCATTACCCTAAATTTAATGGCAGGATTTAGTCGAGGCCTTAAATGCCTTTACGCAGTTGTGGTGTTGAAGTTTAGAGAGTAGGGTACCTGTTCAGGTGTTGACCTCAACACTTTAAACAACGTCAATAGTCCGTGGTGAAAAATGACAAATTGTTGTCCCTTGATCTTACCATTATCGACTGATAATGGGCAGTGAAAACGTGTAGATTTATTTTCTTTATACAAAAGAACGTTTTAAAATATTTCGGAAGAAGCTCTTCTTTGAAAGGAACAATAACCCTCAAAATATGCAATGCAAACCTTTTTATAAAACAAAATGACTCCAATGATAAGGTCAGTTTTCACTGCCAATACGTACTTTGAACTCATATCAATTATCTTAATGGTAGAGGGCTTCATCTTGAGCATTGTATCGTTCTGTAAGACATACGAAAAATGCAAATGACTGAATTGCAAATACGACTAATTGACAATAAATACATTTGGTAAACATCCCGCCCTGGGCTGAGATTCCATGAACAAGATACTGTTGGTATTTTAATAAACGTCACACTGGAGCTATAGTCCTCACAATCTGGGGTCAATCTCTTACATATGTATCCAAGGAAAACGCATCGTAGTTATGAATCCCGGTTAGATGACTAGAACAAACTTGATCTGGTACCCCACTCTCCAAACTTCAATTAACAAGAGGGACGGAACACATAAACAACCGATGCTGAAATGTTTTCATCACAACATCTTATTACATTTCATAAAACTTGGATCTATAAATCTTCAGTATTAAATGTGGCTTGTCTATATATAAAGTAAATTTAGCCTAGTCAATTTATCCGATATCCGGAATTGTCCAAAATCGGGACGTTTTGTTATTTAAAATTTTTTTTTTTACATTTTTCCGACAATTTTTAAAGAACAAGGAGTTAACCCTGGATCTAACTAATGAAACAACGCAAAATAACGGCCATGTTTAGAGCAAATACCACAAATAAATGTTGGAAGATTTGCAAGAAAAATTCTTTTATCACTGTATTAGAAAGGTTTCTACCTTTTTAAAAAATTATTTCAATTTATAAACCTGCAATTTTACAATTGTAATCACAATATTCGAGCGATTGTAGGGAGGTAAATTAAGAATTTTTTTGGTAAAAAATTTGCAAAAATTCGGAAATCCTAGATGGCTAAGGGCCAGACGATTCCGAATTTTGGACTTTGTACTGTACTAGTAAATTATTTTATTTATGCTTGGTTACATATTTCTATGTATTGGTTTCTAGAGTGGGGAGCTTCTCAAAACAGGAACTATTATAGAACAAATGTAGTTATTCATTTTGTTCAAACTCTTGTACGAAATCCAAGTTTTTTATTTCAAATAAAAATAAAAATTACTATATATACTTCTAATTTAAAATGCCAGCCACCCTAAATGTCCTCTTTGCAATCATAGCCCAAGTGTTAGACGAAATAGTAAAGTAATAACTATAGATACAGTTTAAAATTTCTGTCAAAAATTTTAATAATTGATTAGAGCTTGATTATAATTTTTATAAGTTTTATTTTCAAAGAGTCCAGTTACTACTAGTTTGGTCACATGATATTCTGAGTATTTAAGAGGGTTTTCTTTACTCTGTCTACTTTTATATTTCCTCTATGCAGGGCACTCGTAGGTTGATCTGTGTGAAAAATCTAGTCTTCTAAATGAAGTATAGCTTTTAAGAGGCACTAAATTTTTCTTTCGCTTGAATAACGGGTACTTGCATAAAATGTAGAGCTAAGAGCCTTTCTAGTTAAAATGAAGTAGAGGTATGACTAGGGTATAAAGAAATGTTATATTTTCTGCAATGGAATTTTACCTTTGACTTAAGAAGCTTCTTTATTGCTACATCAAAACTGATAGAGTAGTTTTGAATTGCTTCACTGTTCCATTCTGTATTAAATTTAGTTGTAAAAAGCAGAAGATTTTTAGGAGTGGATAATCATCCACTTTCTTATTTTTGCTCTCTTTTTACTGCTTTGCTTTTGCTTATTTGTACCTTTTATGGCACTACTTGTGTCATGTTCAGTGATGCCAAACTCACATGGGAAATTTCAGGGAAAATAACAAGAAAAATGAATGTTTTCCGAAGTTAAAATATTAAAATGTTGAAATATTTTTGTAGAAATATGAATTTTTTTATGCATTGTTTATGTAAAAGGTTTTTTAATTATAATGTACCTACCTACCATGTGTATTGGAAAAAGGTACACAATTATTTGGTTTGTAAAAGTAAAATAAAAAAAATGTTTTTCAACAGCTCAAACATTTAGTTTAATGGACCAACTTCATACCCATAAAAAACAAAAAAACAATTCAATACGATCTTTCTACAAAGTGTGATAAGATCTTAACGTTGAAAATATAAATTTTTCCTTTAGGCCCTTTCTTAAATGAAATCTGTTTTAATTTCGGAAATTCGCCAATAGCCCGTTGTTTTCCTACAGTGCGATGTTAATGAAATATCGATCTACATACCTGAATGAAATCCTGCCGTGCTACTGTCTGAATACACTGGTGTGCAAACATCAAGGACGAAGCTCAAAAATTAGCATATTAGCGGGACAAGGAGGCAGGACGGACTGAAAGACCCATCAGGAGATCGACAAGAGTCAGGTACGGTAATGCATGCCTATATATGCAGCATGACTTAATGTGGGACTGTCGGAGGAGTATAAAGCACTATGGCGGTGTAAGCTCAGCATTTCTGTGAAAGATATTGCACGGCATACATCAGTTTAAACGACGTACAGCTGCTGCCTCAATGTGAAATGTCGAACTGGCAATCTTGTAGACGACATCCGGAGGAATTTACCCGAGGTCGAATCATTGGGAAGAGTGAAGAAGGTCAAAGAGTGACAAGGGTAGCTGAGGAATACGGGATAGCTCACAGCATCGTTTCAAGTGTTTGGAGAGCATTTCAAACAACAGAAGCAGCTGTCCGAAGGTTCAGCAGTGGTCGTCCACAAACAACCACCGCAGCGGACGACCTTTATATTGCCCTACAGGCAATAAGGAACAGGCGGCAGACAGATGGATTGGCCGGCAAAGTCCCTGAACCTAAATCTACATCGGGGTTGCAGGCAAGGTAGCGATGGCTGAAGACTTCCACTAGTTTTTCAATTTTATGTGCTTCTCCCTAAAATTACATATAGAACCATTTACCAATACTTATAAATATACAAGTATGATTGGATATGTTAATGAAAAATACTTTACTTTCCAGAAAAAAATATTTCATTTTATGGAAAAATTTAAGTGTGCATAATATAAATTTATTAATTCATGGAACTTTATTAAGTGGTTTTGTTGAAATATTTCGTCAATCTAGATCTGACCCATTTTGCTGATGACGAGATGTTTCTTCATCAATATATTTCCAAAATTTTGAGGATGACAAGATCAAGATCTGATCCGTTGTCTGCAAATGGAGAGATACAGGGTGGAGTCACATTATTATGACCACCTGTTAATATCCAGAATTTGCAGAACAAAGAGCAGCTAGATGATGTGGGAGTGAGTCAATAAGATTGCGGAAAGTTGCTACAGTATCTGGAGCCATGCAGACTGCAGTACGTCCGACAGTAGCTGCAGGGAATGTGATTGAGTGTCCATACTGAGACCACGGCGATCGTGATGATACCAAAGATGCTCGATTGGGTTCAGATCTGATTAATTTCAAATTCAGCAGAGCACTTGGAAGTCTTCGTCGTTCTTTTCTAACAATCGCGAACAATTCATGACGCATGGCATCCTTCTGAGGAGAAACAGTTAACATGTATGGGTGTACATCATCGACAATAATGGATACATAACCGATTAGTTGAGTGTTCCTTCCACAGGTACTAAAGAACCCAGACAATGCCCCAGGTGTAGAATTATATTCAGCGTTCTGTAACACAACTCCAAGCTATTGCAATTGTTCAGGCATTTTATCCAAATTTTGAAAACTACAGTAAAATCAAAGAGAGACGTAAAACGCAATTATCGGCTAAATATGATTACATATTTATAATAAAACATCACACACAAAATGAATTATCTTACTTTATTTATTTAGAACAAATGCATATTTTCAGAATTTGCCATTTTGTCGTTAACTTTTGAAGTTAAATGTTTTGTGATTGACATAGAATATGTGTTATTTATAAAGTGTTTTTGGTAATTTGGTTCAAACATAGAAGCAAGGGCTGCTTTTAACAATTTCCTTTCTGTTTTATGGAAAGGTCGTACACTATTTGAAAAAATAAACAGACGCTTATCAGTTGTTCCAGTGACTCCACCATCTCCCTCAACAACATTGGTTCTTTTACTAACAATTTTATCTATTGTTGATCCCCAAGATTCACAAATTTCTTTAGATACAGGTACAGACAGAACAAAAACAAGAAATTTCACTAATTTGGGGATCTCTTGACTTCAATTCATTTATGATGCTTTAGTAGAGCCTTCAGCTGGAATATGCATTCATTTTTTCTACATTCTTCAAGACTTGTGTAATGTAAAATAAAGTGTACTCAAAATATAAATATTTTTTTCCTTCTTCAGATTGTGGAACCCATGGAAAATTTTTTATAAATGAAATGATATCAGGAAGAATTTCCAATTCTTCCTTCTTTTCAGAATTGACATAACTTCTTGGGTATATTAAATACTCAAAATTTAACAGAACATTCGCGTGCCATATGATCATGTAAGTTTCTTCCTCGTTTTCAAAATATACACTATATTGTTAAAACAGCGAATTAATGTAGCCCTATAATCTTCTGTATATGCAAACAGAAGAGTGAAATCTCAGAATGATCATGCCCATATATAGAGCGCTGTTTTTTCGAGCTCGCATGAAGAGAAGAAAGACGCTTTTCTTGAAATGTACTTTCTGAAGAAAACATTTGAGTTGAAAGCTTTGTATTTTTAAAAAAAGATAAAGGCAAGGATGTTATATGTTCCCATAATTCATCCACGCTTCCAGAATTGAAAATATATATAAAATGGTACTTCATTATGGACAAATAACTTTTAAGATTACGCAGGTAGCTTTCATATTCCCAAGATAAAATGTCAGATGACTGGACACACTCCTCTGAAGATTAGAATGGTGGTGTAGGGAAGTTATTCCGTTTCTAGAGTATGAACAAAAGGCGTGGAAAGGAGCGTGCTCGGCAGAACATCGTAACTTATGATTGAAAAAAAAATCGGTTAAAATTCTGGTAAAATTAAGGAAAAATATTGTTCTGCAAAGACTCTTGTGTCCGAGAAGCACGTCGTAATTTTAAGCACACAGAACCCGGGGGCAAAGCCACGAAAACATTCCCCACACCATAGCACTTTCGCCACCATATTGTGTTCTTTCAGCAATGATTGCAGGGTGTTTATTCTCGGTCGTTTCTCGTCAGACACGCGAACGTCCACCCGTTCAATATAGCAGAAAATGTGACTCGTCGGAGAAGGCAACACTTTGACAATCAACAGCCCAGGTCTGGTATGCCACGCAAATTGAAGACGTTTTTGCCGATGCAACTTCGTCAGATGGGTGCTGTGACCATCCGTTTGCTTCGGACCCCCATTCGTAACTGGGTTTGTTGAACTGTCGTCTCAGACACACGTCTGGAAGTCCCCTGGTTCGTTTGACACGTTAGTTGCTCAAGTATAGCATGTCGGTCAGTCCTCACACACCGTCATAACCTATCTTCACCACTCACATCGATGACACGCGGTGCAACGCAGTTTCCAAGCCATTTATTCTCAATGATGCCGTTACTGCAGTCACGGTACACTTTCACCCCAGCAGCACGCGAACAGTTCATAAACTGTGCAGTTTCCGAAATACTGCCGACCTCGGCACGGAATCCAATGATCATCCCCTTTTGCAAGTTAGGTAAATTGCGTGTTTTACAACAAAGGATACGTTGGAAGATAGCCTACGTTTCCAACTTTTACACCCACCACGCCGGCTAGCGTCACTACCACGTTTCATTGGATGTGTGCTGTTGACGTCTAAGGTAGGGGTAGTCATAATAATATATGTGACTAGACTGTGTATTTCGTCCATCAAGATCCAGCCAGTTTTGCTAATGACGTGAAACCTTGTCATAAGCAAAAATGACTGAGTTGAATCATCGAGATAACTATCCGGAGGTTTAGGAATACAGCTTTGTAGCAGGAGAAATTCGGCATATGCTGGGTAAATAGTTCCCCTTCTCATATTCAAACCTAATGAATGTTGAAGGATTTACAAGGTACTCCGTCTCAAGCATTGCGGAATAGCAAAACTGTTGGCGTCTGCTGACTAAATACATAGTTCCTTTTCTGAAAATCTAAACTAATGAATGGAGACCTTCAGTTACAGTCTTCATGTACCTTCAAACACACCAAGACGAGATCATGGTTTAAATACAAGTTCTCCACGGACATATTTCCAGTCGAGAAAGGAAATGGGAAAGGTATACTCCATTCTACAAACTTCCGTCTTATCTCGGGAAAATTTTACAACTCTGGCAATTAGTTTGTACCAGACACAAGCTTTTGTAAGTGCAATTTTAAATTAGCGTAAGTAATGAAATCTTGTTGTCATGACATCAGAATGGATAAAACTTGCTTTGGTATAAGAATTTACAACTCCAGAAATTAGCTCATTTAAATCAACTAGAATTTAAAGTAATCAGCGCGTCTAAAGCCTGCGAGACAGAAAGATGGAATGAATCTAAAACTGAAAACGAACGTTCCTTCTTTTTGTTCTTAAGTTTTTCATAAGTTCGTAGCTTACAAGAACTTTCGAAGCTCCGATTGGAACGTTAGAACACAAAGAACAGTTGCCATTGGAGGTGAATTTGTAGGCTATTCCGAAGAATCAAGTATCGCACGTCACCACATGGATTTTTTTTATTTTGCAGGTTTTGAGCTGTTACCTGGATGTGGTCTTGACTCTACACAACCATGATGGGAAAAATGAAATTGACATAAGATGTCCCCTGGTCAGTCGATAGACGGCAGTCTGCTGACTTAAATCGATATCGGGGGATTGGAGAGTTTCATCCGGGATGTGGTTTCTGATATCAGTTATGGGTGAGAGGACTCGTTCAAGAAATTTTATCCTGAAGTTTCTTTTTGATAGGTAATTAGGTAGTTGAATTAAAGTCACACTCAAACAACACAACCGGCTATTGGCGACAGTCCGGGATCCATCCAGAAAGAACAGGACAATGCCTCGTAATTTGTAATCATGGCCAGGTGACGAGAACCACACCTGAACTGGCATCCCACTCTCTAAACTTCCATACCACGCTGATTTGAGGACACAGTTTATTTTCGGACGAATTTCTTCACGTAAGAGTTCCATTAGTAAATGATTACTCTCATTTGCCAAGCTATCTGTCATTTAATTTCCGCTGAGGTTATCAAGAAATGATTCATTGTAAGTGTATCTGATGGAGCACTGATGAATGCCCAAGATGATCTAGAATATCCATTCCAACCAATCTCTGATTTTCTTTACCATTTTCATATTTGTATTCGTCTTCGCGTAAGGATAAGATATCTCGTCCATCAAGATTTGACCAATTTCGCTAGTGACGAGAAATCTCGCCATAAAGATCCGGTTGGTTTTGCTAAACGAGGCTCCTCGTAGAGGCAACCTCTAGGAAGGTTGATGGATGATGAGGCTACAGTACCGATGTGTTGGTTACATCGTTCCTCATTGAGTTATGCCTCGAAAAAAAGTTCGTAAGCAATGCCTCCCATGCTAAGAGGACAAGATTTCTTTGTAAGAAATTTGGAAGTGTTCTCTGAGTGTATTGTAATGTTGTGATAAGGCTTCGTAAATAAAATTGACTAGTAATACATGAAAAACTGTTTTGTATTGGTGTCTAGTGTTCTTTTGGCAAAATCAGCTGCACCTGGGGATCCGCTGGAACATGGCAAGAGATCGGGTCATTCTGTTAGATGAAGAAAGGATAGCCCGGAACTTGTTGTTTTCTCACCAGAGGATGGATCAATACCGTAATAATCTCAATTTGAGAAATGCAGACGTTCCACCACAGAAGAACACGTGTGTTTACAGTTCTGTTAATACCCGGGCCAGAAATACATTATATGTGTCCTCGCGTCGGAATGAAATCCAACTTCTTGCTCTGCCTATTACACATGTCCTTTTTCTTAACTATTCCGAGATGACAAAGAGAGATCTCGCAGCTGTGGAGTTCAAACCCCTTCCGTTGCAGGTTATTTACACCACCGAGATCAACATTCGAAGAGGGAGACTGACTCCCACCAAAAGAAGAGTAACTAGAACTTTGAGAGGGCCAGACGCCTCCTATATACTCTTCATGTAGATTTGAGCGAGCCTTATGGCTCTTAGATAGATTCGTGTTCAATGATGTGCCCTCGTACTCCGAATAATTACAGATTCCAAGATGCAAAGAAAAGTCTCGCAGCTGTGGAGTTCACACTCCCTTCAGTTGCAGGTTATTTGCACCACCGAGATCAACATTCGAAAATGGAAGCCGGACTCCCATCAAAAGAAGAGAAACTAAAACTTTGAGAGGGCCAGACGCATCCTGTAGACTCTTCTTGAAGATTTGAGCGAACCTTATGGCTCCTAGATAGATTCGTGTTCAATGCTGTGCCCTCGTACTCCAAGTAATTACAGATTCCAAGATGCAAAGAAAAGTCTCGCAGCTGTGGAGTTCACACTCCCTTCAGTTGCAGGTTTTTGCACCACCGAGATCAACATTCGAAAATGGAAGCCGGACTCCCATCAAAAGAAGAGAAACTAAAACTTTGAGAGGGCCAGACGCATCCTGTAGACTCTTCTTGAAGATTTGAGCGAACCTTATGGCTCCTAGATAGATTCGTGTTCAATGCTGTGCCCTCGTACTCCGAATAATTACAGATTCCAAGATGCAAAGAAAAGTCTCGCAGCTGTGGAGTTCACACTCCCTTCAGTTGCAGGTTATTTGCACCACCGAGATCAACATTCGAAAATGGAAGCCGGACTCCCATCAAAAGATGAGAAACTAAAACTTTGAGAGGGCCAGACGCATCCTGTAGACTCTTGAAGATTTGAGCGAACCTTATGGCTCCTAGATAGATTCGTGTTCAATGCTGTGCCCTCGTACTCCGAATAATTACAGATTCCAAGATGCAAAGAAAAGTCTCGCAGCTGTGGAGTTCACACTCCCTTCAGTTGCAGGTTATTTGCACCACCGAGATCAACATTCGAAAATGGAAGCCGGACTCCCATCAAAAGAAGAGAAACTAAAACTTTGAGAGGGCCAGACCCATCCTGTGGACTCTTCTTGAAGATTTGAGCGAACCTTATGGCTCCTAGATAGATTCGTGTTCAATGCTGCGCCCTCGTACTTCGAATAATTGTACATTTTCTCCTTTGAAAACTCATGTGTAAATATTTTAGGAATTTCTAAAAATCTGTGTTATGTAAATAGAGACCGGAAACGTTACAAATGAGCTAACGCCGCAAGCGGACTTCATGATATCCTAGAGTGGGTTAATTAAAACATTTATATGGATGCGGATATCTAAATTATCCTTTTGGGTTGTACAGTGATGTGTTAAACTATTATTGTTTACTGTTAACCCGTTAACCCCTTCGGTTCAGTTTTATTTGAAAAGTAGGTAGGATTATCGTTTGCACATTAGTTACTGTTATATTTTCGGATTATCGTTTGCACATTAGTTACTGTTATATTTTCGTATTATCGTCTGTGAACTAATTACTGTTAAATTTTTGTATTATCGTCTGTGAATTAATTACTGTTATATTTTCGTATTATCGTTTGCACACTATAGTTACTGTTATATTTTCGTATAATTTCGTTTGATTAGAATGGCAACAGTATTAGAGAGATCGTACAGCTTCTGATCTCCGCGTTTATTTCAAAAAAGAATGTCTGATAACGCAGCTGTGTAAATATTTGTATGTATGGAGTCAGATTAAACAAAGTGTATTTTGTAGAGAACGATTGAATAATTTAATTCAAGGAGCGTCTCTTAACACGAATCATTGTTGCCATGAACAAGAATGTACATGTTTAATTTTGTCCTAGTTTGAATGACGAATTCGACTCGTCATCCGTAACTTGGGCAGAACAAGTGCATGGCGAGTCTCAGTCGTCTAAGGCACTCACGAGGTTAAAATGGTTTTGATGAGATATTTTGCGTAAGACGAGGTGGTATCAAGATATTGCCGATGTTTCGATGATGAAAATGTCAAAATCTGGTCAGTTTTCTTCCTTTGACTAGATATCTAGTCTAATCAAGATCTGGTCAGTTTTACTAATCAAACCCGAAGTGAAAGATTAAAGGACACCACCACGTAATTTTGCACCACGGTCAGATGACGAGCACATCTGAGTTAGCACCCCACTCTACAAACTTCCACACCACGCCAACGTTAGGAGATTTGAGGCCACGACAGATTTTAACATGCACCAGCCCCGTTTGCACACGACGTGTTTAGTTGGATTTGAACTCTCAACAACCGTGGGTGGGAGCAACTTTCCCGTTGATTGTTCTAAATCTTCTTTTCCTTAAAAGTTTCATTCAGTACCAGAAGTAATTGATTACTCTCCTTTGCCCTGTAATTTCTGCAGAGGTCATTTCTGCTGACCATGTAAAGGTCAAACTAATGGGACTTCGGGACGCATCTTTTAAATCTAGACAAATTTGACCAAACAGTGATGTATAGTAGTTAACTTTATGTAAAAGTAAATTAAAACTAGAAAACGTTACTTAATTTACGATTTTATTTAATCATGTGTTGTTGCCCTTTGGAATTGATGTAAATTTATGATGATGCGTGCACACCTGGTTTTTCAATTAGGGTTTCGTACTTAGAAAGGGCAGTAGGGATAAAAATCCAGAGAGGAAAATTAAAAAGGCTGCGCATATGGTATCGATTTTGTTTCGACATTTTATGAAAAACGATTGTTTCTCATTTTCTAAGTAAGATTAATTGCAGATGAAGTTGCGTTGTTCCCTTGCCAAAGCCCCTAGCCACCAGAAAAAAAACAATCTTCGATCATTTGTCAAACTCAGGAACATGAATTATTCCTCTTTTTTAGGTAAACGGGTATTCTTTTCTTGTTAAGTTCGAAAGTGTAATTAGTCAGTTTTAAAAACACCCAGGGCAAAAAATTCACATGAAAAATATGCCGAAGGAATAAAAAAAGTTATTTTTTTTGGTGAGTGTTTTACTTTGCTTTTTTATGAGGGAAACTTAAGGAAATTCTGTACTTGATCGATGTACTGAAGATCAGGTCAGCCAATGTGGTTGTCCACCAAGATGAAGTACTCGCTTTAATTATCCTGTCGTCTAATGCTATAAGATTTTGAGCTTTTCTAGGTGAGTATCTGATTAACAATTCACATTAATCAATTGAAGAATTTACGGTGATAATTGATTAATCCACATTTAGAAAAAAAAACACTTCTAAAGACATTGAGTACTAGCAGTCAGGGCATATTAGAATAGATATTAAGAATTAGGGATCACTAATTAGACTGATGAACTAGCTAAAAATTTCCAAATATTGAACCAAAAATATTGCTCTAACATTTCTATAATTATATATATATACATATATATATATATATATATATATATATATATATATATATATATATATATATATATATATATATATATATATATGTCTATCTATTAATAAAAAAAAATTGTTGGTCTTTTTAAGGTTTATTTGCTTTGTGGTGGGTAGATAGCGAGTCACTTGACAGCGAGTCTTGTGGTTCAGCGGGTTATACTAAGTTACAGGCTTACTTGGCACAATAGGAATACGCTGAGAGCAAACGAAACAAATAGTTCCCAGCGCCTTGTCCGATATTTGAGTGCAATGAGGTACTGCAACTTATAAATGTGATTAATTTGTTAACCCCACACATTTATAATGATTTTTTGTCGTAATTAGCGTGAAACATTGAATATTTTGCCTTTTACGTGGAGCGTAGTAATTTCATTTAGAATCGCGCGCCAGTCAATAACAGCCAACCAGCATTTTCCGCGCGTTCTCGATTCTTGTTGGCGACATTGGCAGATATTTAGTATTTACTTATCTTTCAGCTTACGTGCGTTGCATTTGTTGTTTGAATTTGAATCTACATTTGTGTATATTGTGATTAATTATGGAATTCACTCCGGATTCTAACTAAATTTTGCTGAATTTTATTCACATCATGAATTTCTAAAGTTGTGAAGAATACAACCTTCCCATAAGCGTTTTTAAAGAGGTTCATATCCTATTTATGGAATATGTGATGATTTATTTAGAGAACACTCAAGATTATTCTACTTATTTTATAAAGTTATTAAATTTTTTATTCTATTAAAAGTTTGTAGTAATGTTTAACAATAATCATTAAAAAATATTTACGTACATTACTTACAAAAATTGTTAAAAATATAGTTCTAAAAATTAAAAGTTAAAAGAATTATATGTTCTCTTCAATTTTATGAACTATTATATTTTTTAATGATTAATATTTTTAGAATTCTTAAAATTGAAGATTGTTTATTTAGAGGGTACACAAGATTACAGCAATCACATTAGCCATAAGAAGTATATTGATTAATATTGAATGAAAATAACTCAATGTTGAGAAGCAGATATTGAGTAATGTTAAAAAAGAACATCGAGAAGTATCGTAAAGCTAATATTGAGCAATGACGTAAAACTCGTAGAGCAATGTCAGAAAAAAAATATTTATCAATGTCGAAAACCGATATTTAGTATTATTGCCAGGAGGTCATTTTTACGCTGGGCAATATTGACCGACATATCGCACCCCGGCAAGAAAAGTGACAGCTCACAATTGCATCATTTTGGAAAAATCACAACTTTAAGGATACTATAAAACTTATATTAAAATATAAGTTTTAAGTAATTGAAGTACAAGCTTCTTTTAAATTTCAGGCAAGTATTTATTGCGGTAAATTCTATTACATTCTTTCAAACAGGAATAGAACACGCTGGGGCACACCTCGTACATATTTTTCAATGACAACCTTAAAAATTTCATTTGCTACCTGGGATACTTCTATTTGAAAATTTATAGGAAGCAACAATTTAAACAAATACCATTGCAAATTCAAAAAATATCTTTCGATATCATCTATCACTAACTGTATAAAAATGTCATAAAACTACTATAATTGTTGTTGTTTGTTGTTTCTTATGCCTACACTGGCAGACCAGAGGAGTGCCAGGCCCGTCGAAGACGGCAAGAGGCGAGGGGGGTGCGTCTTCCATGTTATTAACCCCATTGGGAGGAAGTCCGACTTCGCTCGACATACATGACACATCCGTTTTACAGGAAGGTCCCTTTCATACATCCATTCACTCACACATATCGTAATTTAGATCCCAATCAGAGGCCGACAACCCCCTGATCTGGTACCCCCAGAGGTATTGATTTGGTATGGGAACATGGGAGACATTGTGACCACGACCTATTTAACGTGCCCCAGTCACCATTAGTGAACACGACGGTCTTTAACCAGGTCGAAGCGCCGATCTCGCAATCATCAGAATTGGAGGCTCCGCCGAGGACAGAACCCACAACCCTTCTGATGCGAGCCCGACGCTCTACTGACTGAGCTACCGCGGCTCTACTATAATTGTGCTTTTCTTATATCAACTGACAGGCAACCTGTCAAAACATTTACGTTTTAAGTTTAAGGCCAAATTAGATTAATGCGCCAAGTTGGAAGCTTGTAAGTGTGACGTCTCCTCGAAACCTCTGCCTGCAACCCAACAGCAGACGGATCACTCACTTTACCCCTCCGCGAGGGCGGGGTGTCTGTGCCAAGAAACGTTGCAATCTAGTATAATTAATTTGGAGCACGCGCAGACGATAAACACCAGTTATATTTTAAAATTGATTCATTCATAAAATTTGAGAGTACGCTTTAGAAAGTTTGAAATGTTTTCAGAAGAACCGGAAAATTCGGTCGCCGTTTCCATAGCAACAGTCGAATATGAAAAAATTAAAAAGAACTCTTACAACAAACAACACGGATCAGCTACAGCATTTAAAATTATGATGGGATTTCCTCTGAATTTTAACATTATTTTATGCTGAAATATTTCCTTTCTTGTGTAGAAAAGAGATGTTTTATTTTTGACATTAAAAAAAAAAGATTTTGTTTTTATTTACCGTATATTTCCGTGTATAAGCCGAGAATTTTCAGAACGTTTTCAAAAGGTAATGAAAGAGAGTCGGCTTATGCACGGATCCGCTAATCTCTCAAAAAAAGTAGGTAATTTTCCTTTATTCGGGTGCATGCGATAGATCTCGCAATAGGAAGGCAACCTTCAACTAAAGTCGTACTAGAGGTTCGTAATCAATCCAGCAGCTGTCCAAATTGGAATGGATTGTGAAGCAATAACCTCTCCCTCATTGTTGAATAGTATAGTTCGCGAAGCGAACTAAATATGATTGGGTAGCAATAATCGGGGGTTGACGAGCGACAGCGAGCAAGGCGCGGAACCCCCTAGTATAGTGTACAGTAAAAATGTTTAATTATTGTGTTTACATTTTCCATTGTCTGATTTCTATGCTCAGTAAATTTTATAATCACTAGTCTCTAATCAGTCCTATGGGATATAGTCTCTGTTGTATTACTTTCGTTTTCTATTTGTATTTTTTCTGAATGAACTATTTTAATTTTTTTTGTTGTCCAATCTCAAGTAGTTTTTGAGTAATGTGGCCCCAAACATGAAAGAAGTATGTTCTGAGAAATAAAGCTTTAAACTTCAGAGACGGTGGATATTAAATTCACTAACATTGAGGGGGGGGGGTGCATCTCATTTATTCATAAATTATTCTATTAATCTGAAATGTATACAGTGTAATATTTGAATACTTTTAAAGACTATAACACAAAGTTTTTAATTTTCTTAAAAACTTCACAAATTATAAACTTTTTAAAAACTAACAAAAAAAAATTTGAAATTTTTTAGGTAAAATACTTTTTAAAAAAAAGTATGCATTTTCTATTTTATTCCTTGTGTTGAAGTGTTTAAACGTTCTTCATAAACAATCATAAAATGTTTCACGAATGTATCTCAAGCAGTTTTTTATTAATGTGCTCCCAAACATGAAAAAGGTATGTTCTGAAACGTTCGTCGCGGTAATAGTGCATCTACTTAAAAAATATTTAAAAATACTTCCAATTAATGGATTTTTACGAATGAGGTATCGTTATAAAGAGGACAATTGAAATTTTTATAAACTGTAAAAATATCAAAAATGATTTTTTTTCAATTTTTAGGTGCTGAAGTTCTTATTATTCCAAGAACATTAAGGAAATATACATGATTTAAATAATCACATTAACATCATTACTCCTATATATCAAAGTATATATCTCACAGTCCAGCGCGGTGAATCACGTGAACACCCGTTGCTTCAAGCTCTCCCACTAACCGTTGTCTCTAACGTCCTCTGCCGCAGTCTAAAAATAACTTAACGTTAAAAGTCAGCAACCAATCAGAGATCATCTGGACGAACACCACCTGTTCTCTTCAATCGTAGAAGAGCGCGTGGTGGAAGAACATCAGCTGGCATCAAACAATAAAAAGCAAAAATTCGGCATTTCGATAACGAAATGGAGTGAGTACTAGGAATGCAACAACGACAATGTTAAAAATTAAAACATTGATGTTAATAATACGTCGCCCCAAAACAATCGATCTTTTTAAACATCGACGTATTTAAATTTATTTCCCATTTTTTCAAAACTGATTTAGTAACCTCTAACATTAATGTTAGTCGGGGGTTGGGGGGATTAAATACTTTGGTTGCCGTGTTTATTAATTTATTTTTGCATTCTAAAATAAAACATCGGCTACGTAAAAACATCGAAAATGTAAAAACATCGACAGTTTAAAAACATCGACAGTGTAAAAACATCGACAGTGTAAAAACATCGATGTTAAACAAACATAGGCCCCTATAAGTCGATGGTAAATAAACCGATGTTTTTAATAAAACATCAACATGGATGTCGCATCCCTAGTGGGAACCTGCCCTGCAAGTGACCCTTCCTAAAGGTCAAGCACAACGTAATTTCTGGCGATGTCCCACTCTACAACCCCTGGGAAGTCTGTGTGGTAACGGCCGTGAAAAACATATTGAAGATTCTTCTTAATTTTTCAACTACAACTATGTATAAGTTTTAATGCGAAAACGTAACATTGCCCTCAGACTTCTCACTTCTCATTTGGATCGAATACGATCCTCATTCCTCCAGCCCGGAAAGAAAAGCACCGAAGAAAAAAAGAACATCCCCTATCCTCCACTTTAATTGGCGCTTCTTCTTATCTGTCAGAGAGGAGCAAGATTATTATTGGCTCTATCTCTCTCGCTGTTCCTTTGATTAGTCGCTGGAATAGAATCCTAATAAATTTGGCAACGATAACTGGAGTTGAGTTTCTACTTACTGCAACACATGACCATTAATGAAAGAGAAGGGAGTTTCCAAAAAAACGAAAGAACTAATTTCGGAGTGAGGAAGAATTCATGGTCGTCAAATTTCGGTATTTTTCTTTGGAGATAACAGTCATTTCAAAAAGAAGCGAAGAACCATCAAGAGTTCAGACACCGGATGCTTCTGCGTTCAACGATTCTAATTAAGATAGCGGTGATTCCAGAATTCACTACCGAAAATAGAATTCATCCAAAATGCTGGAATTCAGACTGCTCTCCGAGAAGAGGTTTTGAAATCATCTGCGTGGGAATTCAAATTAATATTCATTCGAAGTTTGATTAGATTTATCAAATATAGGTTTCTCAAACATTGGTGTTATTAAGGGTTTAGTTAGAAAGATAATCAAAAGGATGTAAAACTACCATTACTCGAAAGTAAAAGTAGGAAAGAAAAAGAAACATGTCGAAAATTCTAATGAATGTATTGCATTTAATAACCAAATACGAACATCACGACAAATAATCATTCCCTTACAATATTTTCAAACCAAGAATCGATTTTTAACCCTCCAAGTGGTTTCAACGAGATAACTCGTCCATCAAGATATGATAAATTTTCCTCGTCATTAAGATACTGTTGATTTTTTTATGATGACTAGATCATGATCAATTATCTTCTAACGACGAGTTATCTCGTCCATCAAGATCTTGAAAGTTTTCTTCATTATGACGAGTTAACTCGTCGAGACAACCACCAAATGGGTTAAGCAAAATAAATGTAGATTTTGCTCAAGTTTTTGTAATAGGAAGTGTTTCTCGAACTTATTACGGAAAGGGCTACCGAAAGTATAATTCTCGTGATGGTGTGTTTTTACATTGGAAATTCCATGTCATAGAAATATTAGATACTAGCTAATGCGTGGCTAGCCCGTCGTTGCCCATGCCAACGATGTAAGGTATTAATCTGGTGTAAAATTTTCCTCAGATTTTAAATCCGTTGAAGATATATTCAATTTAAAATTTATTTATTCAAAGAAAATCATATTTTTAGGTATCAATCTAAAGTAAATCCGTTGAAATTTTCAATCTATCTTCAGCGATTTCCGAATTTCCGAAAAAAAAAACAATCCCAGTCAATATGTTTTTTATTTCTTGCTCTCATTCGCGGAAATGGAATGGGACAGAAGATGTAATCTGTTTCTTTTTTTTAACGCGAAGGGCAGAAGATGCAATATGTTTTTTTTTTGGTAAGAGAAAGTTCAGGTAGCGTCACAATCTCTTGCGAAAATATAAAAGTTATATTCAATTTAAAAAATTATTTATTTAAAGAAGATCGTTTTTTTTAGGTATCGTTCAAAAGTGAAATTTTCCGCAGATTTCAAATCTGTTGAATTTTTTACTCTATCTTACACGGTCTAGGAGATAGAAAAAAAAAGAACTACATAATTAAAGTTAAAACTTTTTTTATCCTCTGCAGGAAATTCATTTCTCTGCGGAAAATGAAAACGGAAACGGGAAAAATAAATTTAGAATCTGTCCTATCTTTATGCGGTTGCCATTCCAAAGATAACAATAATAATTAAATTTCATGAAATTCATTTTAAAATGTTCTAGATTGAGTTTTAAAATTCGCCGCAGTCCAAAAATTGAAAAAAATTCGTACTACTTGTGTGCCAATTCCAATTACTGTAAGTGCCATAAATTTGTCAGGAATTTGATCACAAGAAACAAACAAACAAGCAAACACGTCCTTTTATAATAGTAGAGATTTTCATTATTAATTTATTTTCCTTAAAAATAAATATACAAATTCTCAAAAGACAATGGAGCATAGGAATTAGACATTTAATTACAAAGAAACAATACTAAATTCCGATTTTAGTAAAACTATCCACCGATTATATATCTTGTAATATTTTGCTTCTTAACAAATCATTGAAAGAAAGCTTTAAAAGCTTTTATGGTTTCATTTGAAAAATAACAGCTTAAATTTAATCCTATACTCGTGGGTATTTAAAAAAAAATAATTTTAAGTTTTCATGGAACGCAATACACAATTTGAAAATGGCAAATCATAAAAACATTCACCATAAAATTATAAATTCCCTACATAAATGAAAATAATAGCGATTTTAATTTTTTTGTTCCCTTAAGGTATTTTAATCGCTTTATTTTAATCTATCTAAGACTCTCTAGTTTCTATGTTTCCTGTTCAGTAATAGTTTTGTTAACATTTCCCCCTTTTTTTTTCGAGTAACTTAACATTCTTTTCGGTTTATTTTTTTAGATAAGAGAGATCATTAGTAGGTCGGGAAGTTCGAATTTCAAAACAGAGATGTTTATTTAGAGTTATAATGGTATGAGTCAAGTGAATTGTTTTTAGTATCAAGGTTTTTACTCTCGAGTTTTAAAAAAAAGAGAATTTATAGGGTTGTTATTTGAAAAAATACATTTACTATAAAATAATATTTGGTAATTTTTTCCATGCCTTCTCAAAACTATCGTTCATTCTCATCCTATTTATTTGATGTAGTGAAGTTAATTATAATAGTTTTTATACTTTCACTTACACACAATGAATAAAGAGTTTGCTTCTTATTAATTTGGAATTCATTCTACCCAAACAATTGCTATTCATTAACAATGCATTAGATGAATTTTCTTTCAAACTAAATGTAGGTTTTGCTAGTGTTTCTGCGGCGGAATGTATTTTTCTGTACGTATTACAAACGTTATATTTTATTTTACGAATACAATATCAGCACTTCACCAGTAAAAATTCCAAAGATTGAATTCCAAATTAATATAAGATAGCTGATGGTCAACGTCAATTAGATAAAGCGCCAAACATGGCCAAAATGGCGATAAGCTGCATTTTAACACAATCTCAATATTTTTCACGCGGGAGTATTTGGATAGCGGTAATAAAATCTTCCCATCGTCTGCTTATTTGTATGCTAAGGAAACTCCTCTCATAAATTCATAAATTCATAAACAGTTGGTGATTTTATTTCAGAATTAGTTTCCTACATTAAATTTAACAATAAATTAAAGAATTCTAGTAATATGAAATTGCAAAAGATAACTCAAGCTGATCTTTAAATTAAATATAAGAGTTGTTATTAACCAAATCTTTCATCGCGATTAAAAATACTTGGCTATGAGTGTGTAAAATGATGACTTGCCTCATTTCGTGGAATCCCACAAACAAGAGCTAAAAATATAATTCCTATGACCATATTCACAAGTCTCGAGTTATCCCGAGGATCAGTTGATCAGCGGGTTAGAGTTAAACTGATATTTAACAAGAACCGTATTCTCGAATGGCGTGTTAAGTAATCCAGGGATTAAAATGATACGCTCGCTGTGCCCGTCTACTTACGATCACGCGTAGGCTAGTGGTGTTGTCCTCGGTTCTTTCCCTTAGGGGATAGATCCCGGACCATAGTCAACATACCGTAGTGTTGCTCTAGTACGACGTTAACAAAAATTACCATTACCATTAAAAAAAATTACCATTACAACAAATACGACCGTAATTTCTACCTGATATTGCGAAACGTCCTAAAAGGAAGGGCCAAAAGTTAGCGAAAAGGCGAATCTACAGAAAAACGCATTTATTAATTTCACTAGACGCACCACATACAACATACACAGAAGTGAGTTAAGGCTCTATTTTCGCCTTCCCAGCCATCATTGTGCAGCCCCCACCTGCATAAAACATAGATAAAACATTCTGGAGACCATCGCTGACATCCAAAACGAAATATTTGGGTTGACGTGGAAGTTTGGAGAGTGGGGTGCCAGCTCAGGTGTTGCTTCGTGATCTGACCGTGGTTCAAAATTACGAGGTGTTGTCCTCGGATCTTTCCCTTAAGGGACTGATCCCGGACCGTCGTCTCACGTTGGGTTGGCGTGGAAGTTTGGAGAGTGGGGTGCCAGCTCAGGTGTTGCTTCGTCATCTGACCG
The DNA here is from genome assembly GCA_947359465.1 of Metellina segmentata. Taxonomy (NCBI): domain Eukaryota; kingdom Metazoa; phylum Arthropoda; class Arachnida; order Araneae; family Tetragnathidae; genus Metellina; species Metellina segmentata. Next base: position 102,983,867 of record OX375881.1, read on the forward strand.
TGGTTCAAAATTACGAGGTGCTGTCCTCGGATCTTTCCCTTAAGGGACTGATCCCGGACCGTCGTCAATAGCCCGTTGTGTTGCTCTAGTACGACGTTAACTAAAAAAATTACCAAAAATTACCCGGACCGTCGTCAATAGACCGTTGTGTTTCTCAAGAACGACGTTAACTAAAATAACCATTACCATTACCTTTATTTGACCCAAAGACATCATCACAAACAACAACAAAGAAACATAGAATATTAATCATGGCGTCACATCGTTCACACAAGCAGTACTGACTAGAGCTTCAATGTCTATCGCACGTCAGAGTGCACGTAGCGCCCTCTGTTCAGCATTTGAGTTTGAACAACATGAGCCTGACGTCAATGTTGGGGAGTAGGTATGATAAGTAGAGCAACTTTTTGCAACAAATGCAACTTTTTTTCAAGTATTCTACGCTGCATGTAAAGTGCTTAAACCAAAATTCCTCCCACATGGGTTGTATTGTAAGTGAGTTATAACCGCAACATAAATGCAACTTTTTAAAATATAGCTTAAATTAATTAATATCAAATTACTATTTCCTTTTTTCCTCTCTGCATCAACCCTTCGATCACGTGTGTCTGATCTTGCGAACGCTGAAGTATTGCGGATCAAACAAGTTCATGGTAAGAAGGTGCTCGTCTTAAGACTAAAGTGAAATAAATGGCAAGAAGTACTTTTACACATAGGTTGGCACTCTTGATAATCCAGAGGAAACTTGCGTAATCGACTGCAGCGTTTGCGAGGTGAGTGTCGATTATCAATATGTTGTTCGCCTTGTAGATGATGTTTTAAAATCTCTGAATGTTGAGCCAAAGAATTTTGTGCTTCTACTATCCGATACAGCACATTATATGACTGCGGTTGGCGCAGGTTTTCAATGTTGTTGTTTCTTATGCCTACACTGGCAGACCAGGGGAGTGCCAGGCCCGTCGAAGACGGCAAGAGGCGAGGGGGGTGCGCCTTCCATGTTATTGAGCCCCATTGGGAGGAAGTCCGACTTTGCTCGACATACATGACACATCCGTTTTACAGGTAGGTCCCTTTCATACATCCATTCACTCACACATATCGTAATTTAGATCCCAATCAGAAGCCGATAACCCCCGGATCAGGTACCCCCAGAGGTATTGATTTGGTATGGGAACATGGGGGACATTGTGACCACGACCTATTTAACGTGCCCCAGTCACCATTAGTGAACACGACGGTCTTTAGCCAAATAAAAGCGCCGATCTCGCAAGCATCAGAATTGGATGCTCCGCCAAGGACAGAACCCACAACCCTTCTGATGCGAGCCCGACGCTCTACTGACTGAGCTACCGCGGCTCGGTTTTCAATGTTAAAGAAATTGCTGGCCAAGGATCGGTCATTCAACGTTCTTCTGTATTTCAGTATGTATTAAAATACTTTTGTACACGACTAAAATCGTGAATATATTTAAAATTTTTAAAATTTTTTACGAATAATTTATTTTAGAATTTAGTGTATAAAAATAAATGCAACTTTATTTCCATAAATTCAACTTTAGGGAATGATAAATACAACTTTTCCCATTTTTACTGCAACCAAAAGTTGCCCTAATGATAAGTAAGCTCATTACCTCCCTTATCGATTATTTTTTTCCCACACATATACATCTGGGATATCATAGGGCGCACACACTTTGAGAATAACTACTCTAGAACAATGCAACGCATAACTACGAAAGAAATGCATGGAATATGTATTCCTGGCACCAGATTATTAGAATGTCACTGCCGTTATAAACGAGAATAAATGGAACCCCGATGTTAACCTAACGCTAGTACGAGGAAATTTCTTCTTTTAATATTCACAATGCCTGATTCGAATTTCAAAACAAGCAATTGCTTACAGAGAACATCGCATCAGTAAAGTTAAAGATACAAGGTTTTGATTGAAGTAAGATTTTAATTTAGCTATATACTGGCAGATATTGAACACAATATTCAACTGATGTGATATTGATTATTTTTTTTTTTTTTGGGGGGGGGGAGAGGTATGCGTGAGCAAATTTTTGTGGCGTGCTTTTAAGTATGTCGTCAATGAAAAATTCCTCGGGAAAATTTCTCACCCTTATAGTTGCTATTCGATATTACTTAAAAACGTTGAAGCTATAAGTTCGACTTGTTTTTCCAATTCCTAAGGTAAAGTAATTTTATTACCGCCGTCCGGGATCAATCCCCTAAGAAAAGGTTCAGAGTTCACATTACGTCATTTCAAGCCAAAGTCAGATGACGAAGCAACACCCAAGTTCGAAAGCCTTCTTTCTCCAAATCACTTCACTCCAAATTTCAATTGCTTATACATCTTGCTCGATTTGTTTCAGTAACAGTTAAACCTTAGAAACTTACAAAAATGAACGTAACGATAACATTGAAAATTTGTACTTTTATTTAAATTAGTATTTTATTTGAGTAATTGTGGTGTATTTATAGTCATTTATTTAGTATTAGCTGAATAACCCGGCTTTGCTCGGGTTTCAAATACGACCCCGACATTTCCCTGCGTTAACCCATACTGGGGAATTGTTACAATAACAGTTAAACCTTAGAAACTTACAAACATTGAAAATTTGCACTTCTATTTAAATTAATATTTTATTTGAGTAATAGTGGTATTTATAGTAATTTATTTAGTATTGGCTGAATAACCCGACGTTGCACGGGTTTCAAATACGACCCCAACATCTAAAATATGACCACGATATTTCCCTGCGTTAACCCATACACAAACCCTTTAGAACGTGTTTCCTTATCCATGTCCATTTATTGAAGAAAAACAAATTTTAAATTTCAAAATTGGGGCTTCGGGAGGCATTTTTAGGACTATCTGTGTGTCAATTTTCATGGCTACCGACAGGTCTGAAGACTGGTGTAGTGTCGTAGGGGGTCTGTATGCTGCAGCTTCATGGAGGTCCTTATCGAGATTTCCTTTGTTACGGGGATTCGCCGTCGAAGAGAATCGGCGGCGAAACCCACAGCGGATTAGCAGGGAAGGTCTCTAATGAAAAACGAAAGAAGACCCGGGCATGTGGGAGCAGTGCTAGGTCCGCCAAGTTATCAGAGACGTGGCCTGAGTCTCCCAACAGCCTGCACAACCCCCGCCCAAAGCAAAAGGTGTCTGTACCAGCTCTCAGTTTTCATTCAACACGAGGCCACCTTGCTCACACGCTGGACTCATGATGCGATGGGGTAGTCCTCGTCTTTGAACTGTAGCGCTGTCTGTAAGAACGTATGCGGTCTTCTCTCGGAGAGGAGAGAATCGTTGAACGGATAAACGTCAACGGACGCAGGGCTAGTCTGCTCCGATGAAGCCGCGGGACTGAAACCATATTTGTACTTTTATTCTATTAGCCTCGAAATAGCCTTAACTTATGTATATAGTAACTAATTAAATGTGCTTTATTTCTAAAAGTTGTTTAAACTGTATACAAGCCAATCGCCACTTAAATTCTACTCAAGATGTTACACAGGAAAGAAATAGCCAATGCTTTTCGCTAAAGTATAAAAGTACCAAACGTTTTTAAAGTATAAGTGTACCAAATCTCGGAGAGGAGAGAATCGTTGAACGGATAAACGTCAACGGACGCAGGGCTAGTCTGCTCCGATGAAGCCGCGGGACTGAAACCATATTTGTACTTTTATTCTATTAGCCTCGAAATAGCCTTAACTTATGTATATAATAACTAATTAAATGTGCTTTATTTCTAAAAGTTGTTTAAACTGTATACAAGCCAATCGCCACTTAAATTCTACTCAAGACGTTACACAGGAAATAAATAGCCAATGCTTTTCGCTAAAGTATAAAAGTACCAAACGTTTTTAAAGTATAAGTGTACCAAATCTCGGAGAGGAGAGAATCGTTGAACGGATAAACGTCAACGGACGCAGGGCTAGTCTGCTCCGATGAAGCCGCGGGACTGAAACCATATTTGTACTTTTATTCTATTAGCCTCGAAATAGCCTTAACTTATGTATATAGTAACTAATTAAATGTGCTTTATTTCTAAAAGTTGTTTAAACTGTATACAAGCCAATCGCCACTTAAATTCTACTCAAGACGTTACACAGGAAAGAAATAGCCAATGCTTTTCGCTAAAGTATAAAAGTACCAAACGTTTTTAAAGTATAAGTGTACCAAATCTGGTGTGAATCAGTCAAACGGTGTAGATTTCTATACAGAATATACATACACGCAAACCCACGCATCATTTTTTATGTATCTCTTATCGTTATTATCTAATTCAGTGTTCTTCCCTTGGTGTATTTCTATTCCGTGTCATTGCTTGATATTGTGCCTTGTATATGGCGCTGCATGACCAAATATGGCCATTGCGCTATAAAACCCCAGAATCCAACCAATCTAATTTAGTATAAAAATTTATAGACACACAAAACATTGCTGATTCACACTTGAACTAAAATTTTACTATCGTTCCAGTGGCGGGTTTCAGCCGAACGTATTTTCTAAGCAGTTAATATTTTGCATTTTTTAAATGCGAAAAAAAAAGCGTTTTCCAGGTAGGTAGGTATTTTAATTAACGTCCTACTGGAGCAACATGAAGGACTATCGACGACGGTCCAGGTAATGGTAATTTAAGTTAACGTCCTACTGGTAAGTTTGGTAAGTTTTTAGTTAACGTCGTACTAGAGCAACACAACGGGCTATTGACGATAACGTCCTACTGGAGCAACATGAAAGACTATCGACGACGGTCCAGGTTGTGGTAATGGTAATTGGTAATTTTTAGTTAACGTCGTACTAGAGCAACACAACGGGCTATTGACGACGGTCCGGGATCAGTCCCTTAAGGGAAAGATCCAAGGACAACGCTTCGTAATTTTGAACCACGGTCAGATGACGAAGCAACACCTGAACTGGCACCCCACTCTCCAAACTTCCACGCCAACCCAACGTAAGGACTTTCGGCCACGACAGATTTAAGGTGCACCAGCAGCCTCTACACCATACGTTTACAAACATCCATGCCTGGACCCGGATTCGAACCAGGAACCTTCCGATCTAGAGGCTAACACCTTAACCACTATACCGGTTGGTCGGTTGACGACGGTCCAGGATCAATACCCGAAGGGAAAGGTTCGAGGAGAACTTCGAGTACTTTTGAACACCAGTCGGATGACTAGGAGACACTTCAGATGGCAACCCGCTCTCCAAAACTACCACACCACGCCAGTGTGAAGAAATTTGAGGCCATGACAGATTTAACGTCCACTAGTCCCTTTTGTACATACCGTTCTAGTTTTACCCAGGAAGGCCTCGCCACCGCACCTTATAAATTTTGAACCACAGTCGATGACGATGCCAACACCCGAGCTGGCACCCCACTCTCCAAACTTCCACTCCACGCCAACTTGAGGACATTTGAGGCCACGACGGATTTAGAGTACATAATCCTTTGGAACGACTCTGCGGTTGCCAATTCTCAACTCTACAGGCTGCACAACTTCTGCAACCCTAAACTTAGACTCTGAGAACTTTAGAATTAATAAAATGTTAATGGGTTAATCTATATAAATAAGAATGGAGTGTTTGTTTGTACATTCAATATTTTCGACGCATTTCAAGTTTTCTATCCGTTTTGGACCCTTCTGATGCCGAATCCGCCTTTTTCTCGTTTGGTGTCTGTCTGTCTGTCTGTCTGTCTGTCTGTCTGTATGTTGTGCCCTATACACGTCCACGCGGTTTAAGATATTTTCATGGAAATTTGCATACAGAGAGTACTTATCTTGATTTAGTGAGTGGAATTGGTTGCGAAAGTCTGTCTGTCCGTCTTTCTGTTCTATGCTCGATTTTGTGTTTGTGTGTTTGTGTAGACATCACATGAATTGTATTCCAGATATTTGATTGCATTGTATTTTATTTTATACATTATCTATTAATTTAGTGAATGCAATATTAAACATTTCTTTATTAATATATTTAGACGAGTTTCATGCTAAAACACCTGAGTAAGTATACTTAAATCAACCATAATTTGGTAGTTTTGGAAAAATTGGAATGTCTATTGAATATTACGATTAATTCGATTGCTTTACCAGTACTGCTAAAAAAGTAATTATTCTTCAAAAAAACATTTTTTTTATGGAATTTCATCTCTGATACGTCATTTATTTCGATTCTTATTTTTATTCTTTGCGCAATGAAAACGATTTCCGAATATTTGGGACAGACGATATTTTTCAATGAAACGAGAATGAACACGATCGCGCGAGCAGTGATATTTTTCTGGTTCTTTCGCTCTGAATTAACTTCACATTTCTAAATTTTGTACACTTTTAGTTGTAAGTTGTGGCAACTGTGCGAGATCAAGAGATAAAATTGAATCACAAATTAACTTAAATCTTTGGAACAATTTTTTACGACATCTTTTATTTTGTTTTACTTCGCTGTTTCCTGTTTTAAATATTTATTATTTTAATAAATGTGTTTTCCTTCTCATCACACCCAACAGCACCACAAAGTATTAGACTTGAAAATGTTAGGTAAGTCAGTATAAATTTTCAGTAAATTTTAAGTGTAGTTATGCCGTTATTTAAAGAATAATGCCGTTATTTAAAGAATAATGCCGTTATTTAAAGAATAATGCCGTTATTTAAAGAATAATGTCGTTATTGAAATAATAATAAAGTTTAAAAATCCAAACTAGAACTTTTTCCAACATTAAAAAATTCGTTGTAGTAATGACAGGAGAAGATTGCAAAATTTCACAATGTCGCATACCGGAGGCAAGAGTGCCACAGGTAAAAAAATATTGTTTTGTTGACTATGAGTGCGAGAGCACTCGCCGTAAATCGTAATTTTAATTAATTGAGTTGCACATGAAAACAACTTAAGAAAGGGAATTCCAAATCTTCCTATAAAAATCGTCTTTTATAGTAGAAACCTTAGTATCACCTTTCGTCTTTTTGTAGCTTTGTCATACAGCAATTGTGCGATGTATGTGAAATGTATTACATGAATGGATATGCATGTGTAGGATTTGTGTCCAAAGTAAGTTGTAGAAAATATAAAGATGGCGAAAGGTGTTAAAATAAATTTTTACTCTACAAAAAACGTAAGTCATTATATATTTTGATTATCTCTTCAATCTAGAGTAAACGAATTCAAACCGAGTAAGGTCGGGTATTTTGCTAGTGGACAATAAAAGTAATGTTAAAAGTTACTTTATGCTGCTGTGATCTAGCATTTTCCTTATACAGTTCAGAATGTTGTCCAAAAGTAGCAGCTCCGAATATACAGATTGCATCTTATATTCACATTCTCGTTCGAAAGTTAAGTCCAACTTAAAAAACTTACTACAAATTTGCCATGGTAATGGTAATTTTTAGTTAACTTCGTACTAGAGCAACACAACGGGCTACAGACGACGGTCCGGGATCAATCCCTTAAGAGAAAGATTCGAGTTCAACACTTCGTAATTTTGAACCACGGTCAGATGACGAAGCACCACCTGAGATGGCACTCCACTCTATGAAACTAAGGTAATTGGAAATTTGTAATTAACGTCGTACTAAAGCAACACAAAGGACTATAGACGACGGTCCGGGATGCATATTACCAACCTTTACCTGGAATAGAAGACGGGGAAATTTAAAGCCCGCTGATTCGTTGCTATCTCTCTCCGAGATCTATGACGTCACTCAGCCATAGTGCGCACTCCGCATGTGTGAAAAGTATCACTATTTATTTGCAACGTTTGCGAAAAAAAAAGTTGAAACTGCTTCGACCGAAAATGGAATACTAATAAAAAAGAAAGCGATAGCTTTTAGATGATTACCAAGCAACAGTTCAACGGCTTGTGCCATGTACTCGTAATTTGATCGTAAATGTTTTGTGTTTAGTTTTAATTCCAGTATAGATTCTACACGCATAATTAAAAAATAATACATTTTCGTACTTTAAGGACACTTGGGACCTTGAACAAAATGGAAGGCGGAAACAGGGGAGTTTTTCGTTATTAATGGGTATCTGTTGTATAGATTAGTTATTTATGTTGCAGAGGTTTTGACACCGGCTTTCAGTTCTAGTAGAAACTACCGAGTAATGACAGAGTCCACGTGAAGCATTGCTATTAATGATGATGCCACGTTGTGACGTCATAGTCGACAGTTTGAAACCAACGAATCAGCGGGCTTAAAATTACCCCATGTCTTCTATTCCAGGTAAAGGCTGTTAATATGCGTTCGGGATCAACCCCTTAAGAGAAATATCCGAGGACACCACCACTTAATTTTGAACCACGGTCAGATGACGAGGCAACACGTGAGCTGGCACCCCATTCTCCAAATTTCCATACCAACCCAACATGAGCACTTTCGACCACGCCAGATTTAAGGTTCACCAGCCGCCTCTACACCATACGCTAACAAACATCCATGCCCGGACACGGATTCGAACCTAGATCCTTCCGATCTAGAGGCTAACACCTAAACCACCAGACCTGTTAGACGGCATTTTCTTCCGAAGTTTCAATAAAAACAGAGCTCTTTGTTTTCGAAATTAGACAATTCAGTTCACTTATGAGTTGAATAAATTAACGGCTTCGAAGTTCACTGGAACATTAAAACTCGCAATATACAGCCAGAAGCATTTCCTATGACTGTAGAAATAAATGCTCCCCGGCAGCAGTTTCCTTCCGAAGTTTTAAGACAAGTTTCCTTCTTTTTCGAAGAGAGTAAATTCCGTTTATTTATAAAGAATAAATTAATTACTTCGAGGTTCAATTAGAACATTCAAATCTCGGAAGAGCATTTCTTATAACTGAAGAAGGGTAACCTCCAATTTAAGTAACATTTTATTTTAGTAAGAGTGGTGGATTGAATATTATTCTGGCAATAAAGCCATTCTTTAAAAATTTGTCAGACGATTTTATTTCAGATTTTGTGTGATTTAACATTTTCTAACACACATTTAAAGATCGGTAGGCTGTACACCAAAATAAATATTTCTTTTCCACAGAATGCTTGACCGACGTTATTGCACATAGCTGCTAGAGGGCGACAAATTATTATTTTCCAGTTCATTCGCAGAGCAGAATTTTAACGTGAGTGAGTAAAGGCAGTTATTTTTGTAATTTATACAATGAAATTGAATCAAAAAATAATGTCAACACGTAGTTGTTTTTCTCTCGATTTTCCTAAAACGAGATTCAATTCAATTACTTGTCTCAAAGTTCTTATAACTGAACACAAACATACAAAAATACATCAACGATATCTTAGACGTACGAACACGCAAGGTGACATCGTATTAAAACAAAAAGAATTAAGTAGTAATGGTGGATTGTATAAAAAATAGCGGGCGTCATGTTGCATTCTTGGTAAATTTGCAACAAGTTCCTTGCTCGGTCTTTACAACACCGCATAATTTTGAAGCTCCGTCACACGACGAGCCTACATCTCAGCTGGAAACCCACTCTTCAAACTTACACATCAACCCAACGTAAGGACGTTCGGCCACGACAGATTTAAGGTGCATCAGCCGCCTCTACACCATATCCATGCACAGATACACAATTATCCGCTCACGGATTTGAACCAATGTCCTTCCGATATAGAGGCTGACACCTTATCTATCAGACTGGTTGGTCAGCAAAAAATTTTCATCGGGGGCTGAGACCAGAGCACTAGCAGTACAGGGTGGCCCTACAACCCAAATATTCGTAGTTTAGGTATTGAATTATTTCGGACTGTAACACAACCTGATATTGGCGACAGTACATGATCAATCTCGAAGGGAAAGATAGAGAAAAATATAGCAGATTTGGCCACATGTCAACACTTGAACTGGCATATCACTGTAACATTCTAAAGGCGGCTTCTCTTATCAAGTTGACATAAAGGAGACATTCAAGAATTCCTCAATTGGAGATCATAAAACTCAACTGTGATCAACTGTAATATGAACTAAACCTAGAAGTACTATTGCAGCACTCCATTTTACACTACATCGGTCAAAAAGTTATCGGTACTTGACATAAACCATCTACATCTGACGTTACATTGGCATTACGATCATCTAAATCTCAAGTCCCTTGAGAACACTCAAAATTCCATCGGCAGGTGGTTTTCAGTTGAAAGGTGGCTGGATGACTGGAATATGCCAGGGACCATTGAGACCTGAGAGCGAAGACACGATCGTTAACCTATGCCGAAACCTTAATTTTGTTAATTAACTTGTAATTTTGCTGTACTTATCTGCTAAGCTGTAGGTTTTTGGAAAAAATATTGTCGTGGTGAGAGAGAGAGAGAAACCCAAAGTTCTTGCTATTTACGCTACCATTTCTGTCATCACACCATTTCATCTGGTACACCACTCTCCAAACTTGGTCTTAAGTGAGGGCTCCTTTGTCTCAGCTTGGATCGATACCAACGAGTGCGCAAACTTGGACTCCCTAAACTAACAGTAACAAGTTAAACTTCAATATTGATGAACTGCTAATGGATCCCGAAAACAATGTTAGCAAACGTATTTAGTATTGCACAATACACCAAAATATTATCTATTCGTTTATTTATTTCAAAACGTTATACCAAAGCTGTTTACTAGAACATATGTACACGTATATACAAAAAAAGCTTAATTCTATGAGTAAAATTTCAGAGGTAACATGGTTTATAAAATTTTTTAAATAGTATCGGAGGGGATAGCATGTAAAAATGAATCTATTCGTTTTCGTAAATTTGTCAATCCGTTCTATGATAGAGTTAAAAACAATTCCAGAAATATGCATAGCAAACTTTAAAATTCGTTAGGAATCACCAAATAAACCAGTCAGTAGTTAGGTAGCACTCAGTGTTGTGTTGCTCAAATGGTGTATTAAACTTACTACTCACTGGTTTTATTTTGGTGATGAATAATGACCTTTAAAGTTTGCTTAGAATATTTCTTGAATTTTTTAAACTTCATCAAAAGAACTGTCTTAAAAATTAAAAAAAATATCAGTTTAAATTTTGTATATATATGCTATCTACCGCTACTATTTAAATACTTTTTTTACAATGTTATCTCTGAAAATATACGCTCAAGCCTTTACTTATATGTTGTGTTCTAGTAAGTTGCGTAAGTTAGGTACAATTTAGAAACAAATTTATCAAAGAAGGATTTTTTGGTGCATAGTGCAACAATAACTAAGCGTGATAACATTGTTTATGTAATCCATTAGTAGTTCATCACTTTTAAGATTTCATTTCTTCGGTAAGTTTACGTTGGCCGTGTTTGCACATTCGTTAGTGTCGATACAATTTAAGGAACTCACTTAGGTGAAGTGTGCAAGGTTTGAAAATGACGTGGAAGTTCAAGTGTTGACATGGGGACCAAAATGCAGGAATTTCTCTATCTTTCACTTCGGGTTAGATCTCGTACTGTCGCCAATAGCAGCTTGTGTTCCAATCCGACATAGCTCTCTACTTAACGTACCTGGAAATTTTCCGCAAGCTTAAAGTGTACGTGGTTTAATAAAATAAATCCTTTTCAAAACATGTTAAATCCTCATGGACTTAGATACCAGAGGGTGTATGCCAATCTTTCTCAAACATCTTTAATCACATCTCGAATTTGGCATGTGATCGAGTAATACAAATATTGTTGACATGAATCGAACGCAGCAGTTCATAATCTTTTGATACTCGAAGACACCTAGAAAAGTAAATATTTTCGAGTACATGACAAATACACAATTTTTATACTATCCACCACTTCTATTTCATAAATTTTATTTTTATTCTTTGTGACCAGAGCAGTGTGTAGCCAGATTTGAGGTTCCCTAGTCTCTTCTGCTGCATAAGCTTCCAAACATCCGTAGACGGACACGGATACAAACCAAGTACCATTCAATTTCGATGCTGACACCGTTACCATCAGATCGGTTGGTAAGCAAAACGAAGTGAGAATTAACTGTTTACGACAGCAGTGTACAAAGTTTTCAAATAACAGCTTAGTTCAGTTTAGAAAAACGCAAATTTTCGTTCGTTCGCTCTTATGCGACATCTGTTAACTACTTCGAATATCAATCGTACATTTAAAAATCACAATATTCATACAGACGCATTACCTTTAACAGAAGATGGGGTAGCCTCCAATTTAAGTAATATTTTATTTTAGTAAAAATGTGTTGGATTGTGTATAATGTTGCAAAAAGTCATTCCTTGTAAATTTGTCAGCCGATTTTATTTGAGATTTTGGGTAATTCTACATTTCTTAACAAAAATTTAAAGGTCCGTAGGCAGAGCACCAAAATAAGCATTTCTTTTCCATAGAATGCTTTCCCGACGTTATTGCACATAGCTGCTAGAGAGCGCCTTTTCATTATTTTCCAGTTCATTCGCAAAACAGAATTTGAGCGTGAGAGAGCAAAAGCAGGTATTTTTATAATTTATAAAATGACATTGGATCAAAATATAATGTCAACACGCATTTGTTTTTCTCTCGATTTTCCTAAAACGAGATTCAATTCAATTACTTGTCTCAAAGTTCTTTTAACTGAACACAAACATACAAAAATACATCAGCGATATCTTAAACGCACGAACAAGCGAGGTGACATCGTATTAAAACAAAAAGAATTAAGTAGTAATGGTGGATTGTATAAAAAATAGCGGGTGTCATGTTGCATTCTTGGTAATTTTGCAATAAGTTCCGTGGCCGGTCCTTACAACACCGCGAAATTTTGAAGCTCCGTCATACGACGAGCCAACATCTAAACTGGAAACCCACCCTCCAAACCTCCACATCGACCCAATGCTCAGACTTTCGGCCACGACAGATTTAAGGTTCGTCAGCCGCCTCTACACCATATCCATGCACAGATACACAAATATCCATGCACGGATTCGAACCATGATCCTTCCGATCTAAAGGCTAACACCATAATCACCAGACCGGTTGGTCGGCAATAAATTTTCAGCGGGGGCTGAGACCAGAGCACAGAAGTGCAGGGCGACCCAACGGCCCAAATACATTCAGCGCCCGGGTAGGTTAGGTATTGAGTTATGTTCGACTGTAACACAACCTGATATTAGCGACAGTAGGGTATCAATCTCGAAGGGAAAGATAGAGAGAGTGTAGCAGATTTGGCCCCATGTCAACACTTGAACTGTTACACCTCTGTAACACTGTAAAAGCGGCTTCTTTGATCAAGCCGACATAAAGGAGACATTCAAGAATTCCTCATTTGGATATCATAAAACTCAACTGTGATCAACTGTAATATAAACTAAACTTAGAAGTACTACTTCAGCACTCCATTTGACACTACATCGGTCAAAAAAGTATCGGCACTTGACATAAACCCTCTAGATCTGACGTCCCAGTGACATTACGATCCCCTATATGTCAAGCTCCTTCAGAACACTAAAAATTCCATCGTCAGGTGGTTTTCAACTGAAAGCCGGCTGAATGACCAGAATATGCAAGGTCACATTTTGACCCGAGAGAGCGAGAACACGCTTGATACCCCCCGAATTTTTCATGTCCCAAAATAAATAATTTTGCTGTAAATATCTGCTTAGCTGCATGAAGTTAAATAAATGTTGTTGTGGTGAAACTCAAAGATCGTGCTAGTTACGCTACCATTTATGTCATCATACCATTTCATCCAATGCACCACTCTCCAAAGTTGCGCCTATGGCCCGGCGCACATATCCGATGTTTCGACGTACGGCGCCGTTGCGGCACAGAAGCAAAACTATGCACACATAACCGTGAAATGACGCAAGTTCTCATTTCGTGCCATTTGCAATAAATATTCTATCGAAGAAATCATGTTTATTTCGCTTGCTTGGTGTACAAAAAAGTATAACAAAATAGACGTTACTGGATACAATTATTTATTAATTATTATTTATTCCATTTATTTATGAAAACAAGGACTTCAGAACGGAGACGCGTGTGCGGCGAGCTGCGACGCCTTGGTAACTGCAGTACAAATTGCATGCAAGTTGGACGTGCGTCGCCGCAGCGGTGCCATAGGCATGTGTGCAAAACTCCATTGGATCTAGTGTATATCAGACCGCACTTGTGCGTTGCGGCACCTTGCCTAAGTGAGAGCCTCTTAGTCTCAGCTTGGAACGACACCAACGAATGCGCAAGCTTGTCCACCCTAAACTAACCGTCTATATATATATATAATTCTCTTACGTGGCACGCAAAAAAGAAGTTATTTGTTATCGTGTTTTGCCAACATTGTACGATTGTTTGTTTACCACAAAGCTTCGCGCCTCAATTGAAATCATGGCGTTATCGGATGAAATTTTTTTGAAAAAAAAAATGAATTTTTGTCGAGCTGTTGGAGTTAATAGAAATCAAAGAAAGCGGGGGAACATTTCAGGGCCATTTAAAAACGGTCCTTTTCAGGGCCAACAATTATAGTTCAAGACGCTAGCACTACAACTTTCGACAGCAAACTCGATGATAAAATGTGTGTGGTTCGAGTGCTGGTGTAAATTTACACACAAACAACATGCTGGGTATTCAGTTTCCAAATCAGCGCTCATATTTTGAGTCAAAATTTCCTCAAAGTTTTCATTTCAATTCTAATTCTAGAGGTACTGCATTTATCTTTTCTGTAATACTGCAAATTTGGATTTGAAAATTAATTTTTTTGGAAAATCATATTTTGTAAACAATACCTTCTGCTAGGACACGTCTTCATTGATGCGAGCGAAGCGACTGTATGTTTGCCCAGAGAACGAATGAGGATTGCTTCGCAATCCTCCGGGGGTTACCGATCCCCCTAGTTACAAGTTAAACTTCAACATTGATGAACTGCTAACGGAACCAGAAATCAACGTTGGCACCCACGTAGTTATTATTACACAATACACCAGAATATTACCTATTCGTTTTTTTTTAGTTTGAAAGTGTAATACCTAAATTCTACATTTGCAAATTCAAAATGCTTAATTAGTAGCGTAAAATTCCAGTAACATGGTATAAAAACATATTTAAATAATAGCGGTGGATAGCATGCGAAATTGAAACTGATCTCATTTGCAAATTTGTTTGACAGTTCTTTTAATGAAGTTAAAACAATTCAAGAAATATACTAAGCAAACTTTAAAGTTCGTTAGGTAACACCAAAAACACTAGTCAGTAGTTAGCACTCTGTGTTGCTCAAGTGGTATATGAAACTAACTACTGACGGTTTTATTATGGTGATGCCTAATGACCTTGAAAGTTTGCTAAGAATATTTATTGAATTGTTTTAACTTCATCAATAGAAGTGTCTTACAAATTTACAAAAAAGATTAGTTTCAATTTTGTATATGCTATCCACCGCTACTATTTAAATATGTTTTTATACCATATTACCTCTGAAAATATACGCTCATGTTGAAGATTTTTCTTGTATATCCGTTCCAATAAGTTTCGTGAGTTAGGTTTAACTCTGAATTCTACAAAAGCGAATTAAAAAGCGATTCTATTCAATTACTTGTCTTAAAGTTGCCCTAACTGATGAAACCCACTTTCCAAACTTCCACATCAACCCAACGTGATGACGTTCGTCTACGATAGATTTGAGGCGCACCAGCCGCTTCTACACCATACACTTTCAAATATACATTCGAACCATGAACCTTCCGATCTAGAGGATGACACCTTATCCACCAGACTGGTTTGTCGGCAAAAAATTTAGCGGTGGTTGAGACCAGAGCAATACTAAGTGGCCCATCGGCCCAAATCCATTCAGCTCCCGGGAAGATTAGGTATTTATTTATGTCGGACTGGAAGAATACCTGATATGCCGACAGTACGAATAAATCTAGAAGAGAAAGATACAGAAATTCTAGCAGATTTGGCCACATGTCAACGTTTGAACTGGCACACTACTGAAACATTCTAAAGGCGGCCTCTCTTATCAAGCCGACATAAAGGAGACATTCAAGAATTCGTCAATTGGATAGCATAAAACTCTTTTCAAGTGATCAACTGTTTTATGAACTAACCCTAAAAGTACTATCAAAGCACTCCATTTGACACTATATAGTTCAAAAAGTTATCGGCACTTCAAATAAACCCTCTACATCTGACGTGACACTGACATTACGATCTACTAAATCACAAGCCCCTTGAGACTCAAAATTCCATCGACAGTTGGTTTTCAGCTGATAGACGGCTGGATGATTGTAGTATGCCAGGGATCATTGAAACATGAGAGAGCGAGGACACGCCTGTTAACCTTTGCTGAACCCTTCTTGCTTCAAAATATCTACAATTTTGCTGTAAATATCTGCTAAGATGTGGGATGTTAAAATAAATGTTGTAGCGGTGATACCCAAAGATATTGCTATTTACGCTTCCATTTCTGTCGTCACACCATTTCATCCGGTACACTACTCTCCAAACGTGGCTCTAAGTGAGAGCTGCTTTGTCTAAGCTCGGAACGAAACCAACAGGTGCGCAAACTAGGCCTCCGTAAACCAACAGAAGCAGAAAAAACTTTAAAACTAATCTACTGGTAATGGATTTCAAAAACAATGTTAGCACAAGTAGTTATTGTCGCATATTTTACCAAAAAATGCTCTATTAATTTTTTTTTTGTTTAGACGTTATATCTAACTTAAGAAACATAGTAGAAAAGACTTACAAATAAGTTTAAGAAAGTACACTTTCAGATGTAACATTATATTAAAAAACTATTTAAATAGCAGCGGTGGGATAGCATGCAAAACTGAAACTGATCTTGTTTTAGATCAGTTTCATTAAACTGACTGTTTTATTGATCAAATTAAAACAATTTAAGAAATATACTAAGCAAACTTTAAAGATCGTCAGGAATCACCAAAAAGCACCACCAGTCAGTAGTTAGTTAGCACTTGTGTTGTTCAAATGGTTTACTTAAGTATCTACTTACTGGTTTTTTTGGTGATGCGTTACGACTTTTAAAGCTTGCTTGGGATATTTCTTGAATTGATTTAACTTCATCAATAGAACTGTCTTACAGATTTACAAAAAAAGATCAGTTTCAATTTTCTATGCAATCCACCGTACTATTTAAATATGTGTTTATACCATGTTACCTCTGAAAATATACGCTTATGTTGAAGATTTTTCTTGTATATCCGTTCCAATAAGTTTCGTGAGTTAGGTATAACTTTGAAACCAATGAAGAATTTTGTGGTATATTGCGCAACAGTAAGTAATTGTACTAACATTGTTTTTGTGATCCATTAGTAGTTCATCTATTATTAAGTTTTCCTAGTTAAGGTAACTTAACAGTGGCCGATTTTGCACAGCACTTAGTGTCGATCCAACTTAAGACTGAGGGGCACTCACTAATGTGTAGTGGGCAAGTTTTGACAGTGACGTGGTAGTTCAAGTGTTGACAAGGGGCCAAAACTGCAAATTTTTCTCTATATTTCCCTTCGAGATTGATATCGTACTGTCGCCAATACCAGGTTGTGTTCCAATCCGACATAACTCGCTACCTAAAGTACCTGGAAATTTTCAGCAAGCTTAAAGGTAATACGAGATTCAATAAAATAAATATTTTTTAAAACATGTTATGTCCTCATTGGCTTAGATACTAGAGGGTGTTGTATGCAAATCTTTCTTAAACAATCTCAATAACAACTCGAATTTGGCATGTGATCGAGAAATATACATATTGTTGACATGCATCGAACACAGCGGTTCATAAAATTTTGAGAATCAAAGACTCCTTGAAAAGTAAACATTATTTTCTAGAACTTGACATACACAAGCACACACAATGTTTGTACAATTCATCACTTCTATTTCAATAAAATTTTATTTTAATTCTTTGTGACAAGATCAGGATGTTTTTTTTCAGATTCAAGGTTCACCATCACCTCTACACCATACGCTTACAAACATCCATACGCAAACAAACATCCACCCGGTTTCGAACCAGGAACCTTTCGATCTTGAATCTAACACCGTAACCACCAGACCGGATAGTCTGCAAATTCAAGGGTGTATTAACGGTTTTATAAATAACAGCTACTTTTGACGTCGTAAAAACGCCAATTTCGTTCATATATGTGCTACAGCATTTAATTACTTTCAAGTTCTTACAAACAGTAAATACTCGCGAAATTCATTCAAACACACTTTCTTTAACAGTATCGAGTGTAGCCTCAAATTTAAGAAATATTATATTTTAGTAAAGATGGTGGATTGTATACAATTTTGCTATAAAGCCAATCTTTGTAAATTTGTAAGCCGATTTTATTTCACACTTTGGGTGATTCTACATTTCCTAACGAATTTTTAAAGGTCGGTAGGCTGTGTAACCAAAAAAACATTTATCTCCCACAGAATGAATGCCCGACGTTCTTGCACATAGCTCCTGGGGAGAGAGGTTTTTATTATTTCCATTTCATTAGCGCCTTCCATCCGATCTGGTGGTTAAGGTGTTAGACTCTAGATTGGATGGTTCCTGGTTCGAATCCGGGTCAGAGCATGGATGTTTGTAAGCGTATGATGCAGATACGGCTGGTGCACCTTAAATCTGTCGGGGCCGAAAGTCCTCACGTTGGGTTGGTGTGGAAATTTTAAGAGTGGGGTGCAAGCTCAGGTGTTGCCTCGTCATCTGACCGTGGTTCAAATTAACATGGTGGTGTCCTCGCATCTATCTCTTAAGGGGTTGATCTCGGACCGTCGTCAATAGCCCGTTGTGTTGCGCTAGCACGACGTTAAGTAAAAAAATTCCAGTTCATCGGCAAAGCAGAATTTTTGCGTGATAGAGGAAAGGTAGGTATTTTAATTAACGTCGCTCTCTCGAGCAACAAAACGGGGTATTGGCGACGGTCCTGGATCAAACCCAGAGGTAATGGTAATGGTAATTTTAGTTAACGTCGTACTAGAGCAACACAATGGGCTATTGACGACGGTCCGGGATCAGTCCCTTAAGGGAAAGATCCGTACAAACCCAGAGGTAATGGTAATGGTAATTTTAGTTAACATCATACTAGAGCAATACAACGGGCTATTGACGGCGGTCCCGGATTAATACCTTAAGGGAAAGATTCGAGGACAACACCTCGTAATTTTTAACCACGGTCTGATGACGAGGCAACACCTGAGCTGGCACCCCACGCTCCAAACGGAAAAATCTGAAGACAAAACCACGTAATTATAAACCACGGTCAGATGACGAGGTCACGCCTGAGCTGACCCTCTCTATCCAAACCCACAAAACCGTACCAACACGAGGACTTTTGAGGCCACGACATATTTTGCATGCACTAGCTCCATTTCTACACCACCGCTGTTTGGTTAGGACGACCAACCGATCTGGTCCGAAGGTCTAGATTAGAAGGCTCTTGGTTCGAATTGGCTAATTACAAGTAATTTCTTCCTTCAATTCTTACGGGCGTGCATTCCACAATGAAAGTATTTATTTTGTTGCGCGATACCGCTTTATAGGTAATTAGGTAGGTATTTAATTAACGTAATTTTGGAGCAACACCAACGGACTATTGACGACGTTCCATGATCAATCCACAAGAGAAAGATAAAAGAACGACCACACGTAATTTTGAACCACGGTCAGATGACAAGGCCACACTTGAGCGGGCAATCCACCCTCCATATTTCCCCACCACGCCAACGTGAGGTCATTTGAAACCACGACAAAGTTAACGTGCTCCAGCCTCCTTGTATACGACGGTGTTTCTTGTATTCAAACTCGCATCCCTCCAGTTGCTAATCCGTTACCTTCCAACCGGGAAGAAAGTCCTCACGTTGGGTTGGCGTGGAAGTTTGGAGAGTGGGGTATCAGCTCAAGCGTTGCTTCGTCATCTGACCGTGGTTCAAAATTACGAGGTGTTGTCCTCGGATCTCTCCCTTAAGAGACTGATCCCGGACCGTCGTCAATAGCCCCCCCCCCGCTGTGTTGCTCTAGTACGACGTTAACAAAAAATTACCAATTACCAATTCCAACCGGGAAACTGCAGCCCGACAACTCTTGGACTATAGTTCAAGAACTGATGACGAATTTGGGGAAGGTATTTTAGGCACTGTGAAATTGTAAAATAGTAGTAAAGCAATGGTAGTTGACGGGTATCAAAGCAAAATGCAAATTTATTCTTTCGTATGTGACAACAGCGCCAGTAATTTGGGCTATAAATACATGCAGACAGCTTCGAAAAATATTCTCAGCTGAAGTGAGCCAGCTCAAATGAATATGCGACTCACATTGCCCGAACATGCTTTACCTGTGAAGCAATTTTATCTTAATAAGTGCAATGCATCCACAGCTCTTGGTGAGTTTAGAACCCGACAGAAGCTACGTAAGAGGCCTTTATCGCTTAATGCTTTAAGGGAATGAATTAGAAGGAAACAGGGTCACTGACAGTTCGTGCAGGCAGGGGGACTTAAACATGTGTCAGAAAAGGTGATAACAGATGTTACAACTGCCATCGTCGACAGATCACCGGGAACCATTGCTGGTAGAAGCAGCTACGGGGGTGTAGTGCGACAATTGGACAATAATTTTTCCACAGTATTTCAGCGAGTTCTCCCCTACTATGTGGAGAAGTGAATGTGGTGAATAAAACTTAACATTTGCCTGTAATTTTGTATGTGTTAGTACTTTTCTTTTTTTGTTACACTTTTTACATTAGACAGCGCCATAAATTCCCGTATCGCCGATTTTTGGAACTAAATTTTTTTTCTCACGGAATCCTACTTCCCATGTCATCTTTAGTCTCCATACCGAGTTTGGTGCCATTTTGGTTACTAGATCGAGCTACAGGTGGCTTTGAAAAGTGTCAGTTTTAAAAAAAAATCACCCTCTATTAACAAATAATTCACACACAACTAATAATATCTACAAATCTTTTCTAGCAAATTCCTTATAGCGTTGAAAATTGCTAACGGAAATGTACAGTTTCGTTCACTTCGGCCATTAATTGCTACTGACATTAGTTATCAGTTTTCAAACTACCTCGGCAACCCTAAAATTGAGAGTAAGAAGGAAATTATTCACATTTTTCAACCATATAATGGATCACAGAAAATAATTTTATCATACGCAATTATTCTCTCGCCATTCTCAGAAAGAGACTGTTTCTTCAATTATTTGTTACGAAGTTATGGCGAACTTTCGAAACCTATTAAAAAGTGGAAAATTGTGTTCAAGTTGTGAATTTTTCAGTTTACATCGTATTGAATTAAAAATAATTTAAGTAGTAGCGGTAGATAGTATAAAAAAACAGTGTCATGTAGCACTATTAGAAAATTGTTTAGACAATTTTATAATTTTATTTAACGCCGTGATGTAAGGTATTGAACTGGTGTAAAATTTTCCGCAGATTTCAAATACGTTGAAGATATATTTTAATTAAAAAAAATATTTATTTAAAGAACATGATATTTTTAGGTATCAATCTAAACTGAAAGTGTCCGCAGATTTCAAATCCGTTGAATTTTTTACTTTATCCTTAACGGTCTAGGAGATAGAAAAAAGAACTTTAACTTCAGTTTAAAGATTTATCGTCTGGCTGGGAAATCAGTCACGCAAAATCAAAGCGAAAATGAAACAAATAATTTTCTCCGCGTTTTGCTGATGAAAAACACTTGGCATGATTCCAAACCTTGTCTGCAAGGTCGCATAAGTAGAAAAAGTTATCCGTGTTTAAAGAACCGATGGAGAAAAAAACTGTGAAATTCATTTACAAATCTTCTAGATGGACTTTTAAAATTCTCCGCGACCCAAAAATTGCCAAAAATTCGGACTACCTGTGTGTCAAATCTCATTGCCGAAAGTGCCATAGATCGTCAGGATTTTGAGGCCGCGAAACAGACAAACAAAAACTTTCTTTTATTATAGTAGAGATTATTCAAAATATCATAAGCAAACTTTCAGGTCCTTAGTCATCTGGACATTAAAATTTCTTTCAGTGAATGTATATCTGGCATTATTGCATCGATACTAGAAGACGAAGTTTTGCTAATTGTATAAATGGTTCTTTTTTCCAATACTTCATTGCGTACTTACACTTTCCTCGTGATGGCACAAAAGCCATACTTGGCCATGCTGCTCCAGATATCAATACCAAACTAAATAGACTTACACACAATGAAAGTATTACTGACCCAGAAAGAGAACAACGTTTATTAAGGAATGCACCTGACAGGCATCAAACCTACACCGGCTACAGCTCGCAGGTAACTTGAGAATTGAACATACCCATTGAGCCACGAAGACACATGGGTTGATTTGAATGAGTTATTTGAATAAACGTGGAGACATCTTTGCAGTGTTAAAACTCAAATTTTCAATTTTAAGCAATTCGGCGACGATTTACGAAACATTAATTCAAGGAAATTACCTTTTCAATAGACATCTTGTGAAAAAAGTTTTATTGTTCACGTCTGAATGGAAAACCATTACAGCTGAATTTTTTAATTACAAATTGAGAATAAGTTCTGTATAGAATAGTCACCAAAATTTACTTTTAAAGTGAAACATCGAATAGAAGATGTTTACATTATGAACGGATATCAATAATGTAGAGATTTGTCCCCATCCCTTCCATCTTTTTCCGGATTTGGTGAATCTGTCACCGTTTGACACCTCATTTCAACCACGATCACCCCTCTCTTCCCAATATACAACCTCAAACCAGATATTTTGCTCTCAATGTTATGGTGAAAAATAAGGATCACAATAGTCTATATAAATAGCACTACCCTACAATAAAGAACCGGACTCCAGGGGATTTGCATAGAATCCGACTACTTGTTTGGGTGTGTTTTTTGTGGTATGGCCTGGGACCTTTGTATGTTGTTCCTAGTCAATTGAACGCCTACATGAACACCTCTATACACCTCTTACCTCTATAATGGACCGTGGTAGCCCAGTTGGTAGAGTAACAGAATAGCAAACAGATGGTTTCGAGTTCAAATCAAATCAAAGTCCATCGTGTAAAAAGAGGGGCGTGGCATGTAAATCTGTCATGGCATCAACTGCCATCCTGTTTGAGTGGTGAAGAATTAAAGAGAGTGGGGTTCCAGTTCAGGCGTGATCTTGTCATCTGACTGTGGTTAAAAATTATGTGCTGCTGCCCAAGGATCTTTCTCTTCGAGGGTTGAACCCGGACCATTTGCTCTAGGTTGTGTTGCTCCAGTGTCACGTTATTTGACATACCTATACGGACTGAACTCAGGGCGCAATGTGGCTCAGTGCGTATGTACACTACCATAACAACCTGTAAGTTGTAGGCAGCGCTGGTTCGAATCATGTTGGGTGATTCCCTCCCTGAATGTCTCTCTATATTTTCAGTGAAACGTACTTTATCGGTGCCATGTATATTTGTTAATATTGCATGTCTGGTGTGTGAAGCAGCATGAGCAAATATGACTCTTGTTCCAGTAATCCCTATACCAATCAACCGATTTAAACCATTATTTTGTTCCATGACGAGCAAAGTGTGGAATACATCAGAAGAAGAAAATGGAAGAAAAAAAAACGCAATTACTTATATTTAGCAAAAATTCGAGTTCTATTATCTCTGCAATAGTGTCAGGTGAACAATATTACGCTATTTAGATCACCCGATTATAGTAGAATAAGGAAATAATCCTTTTTTTTTAATGTGAAAAATGATTTCATTGTTTATTTTTATTAATATAGCCGAAACAATTTAGTAGGAGGCAACACCTACGCTGGCACCCCACCCTCCAATCATCCCCACCATGCCAACGTGAGTGTATTTGAAGCCACGACGGATATAACGTGCTCCAAGCCTCCTTCGTACACGGCGTTGTTTGTTGGATTCAAACTCGTATACCTGCAGTTGCTTATCCGTTACTATTCCAACCTGGAAACCGCAGCCCGACAGCTCTATAGAGCCGTGGTAGCCGGGTTGGAAGAATAACGGAATTTCAACTGGAGGGTTTGTCATTAATTCCAACAAAAGACCGATATGAGCATGTTTGAGCCACGATAGAATCCATGTACACTAGCTCTCACGGACGTTTTCTGCTTAGATCAAGACCTGCATCTCCGGTTCCCGATTCGCCAACTCTACTAACTTTGCAATCAGCGGATCCCAGAAATGTGACAAGAGTTAACCTCTAAACTTAACTATTAGCGAGTATTATTCACAGCTATTAAAGTCTACAAATACTTTCTTGCAAATTTCCTAAAGCTTTGAAAATTGCTTACGGAAATAAACAGTTTCGTTCACTTCGGTTACACAAATTGTAAATGACATCCGTCATCTTTTTGTGAAAATATTACACACATAGATTTTACACGTTGAGGCACGCATACGTACGACAGCATCTATGGGTTACTTTTGGTATGGATAATATTTTATTTTAGAGAAACTGGTGATTAGAATAAAAATTCTATTTGGTCAGTGCGAATACTTGTAATCCAAATTTTTTCTTTTATGAAGGGTAAATGAACATTCTTACCTGTGCCATTCGCAAAGACTTAACGCGTGATGGAGAAAAGAAAGGTAGGTATTTCAATCAACATCGCATTGGAGCAACACATCAGGCAAGGCTACATTCGACGGTCCTGGATCAAACCCGAGGGAAAGATCCAAGGAAAACACCCGTCATTTTAAATCAGATAACGAGGTCAATACCTGAACTTTCACCCCACTCAAACTTCGACACCACCTTAACGTGCGGACAGTTAACACCCCGCCAGCTTTTTTTTTTTAACCAGCCCAATTTATATGCTATGGCCTTAATGAGGATTTGAACTTGCATATCAATTGCTAATCTGTTACTTTGTTTATTCAGATGACAGATATTCTTCCATGAATTGTTTGTACCATTCCCCTTGAGGCTGAAATTCGAAGCGTTTCTCAATTCGTTTCAGTCGTTTCACTGCTAATGCATGATAATTCCGAAGTGGTGTCGACTTTGCCCTGAATGGTAAACGAACCACGTATCTGACATTTTCATCACTGGTGGTGTTCGCAACCAAGTGTTTCTCACACTCCTATTCTTCTAAAGTTCTGAATTTTTGGTCGGGCAATATTCTAATACCCAAAATAGTGATAAAGTTTTATCAAGGACACAATGAATTCTCAGGTTTGATAAATTATTCTCTCGAACTGGTTTAGGTACGGCCTTCCTGTCACAATCCATCCGAATATTGGTTCAGTTGCGACAAGATTTCGGTCAGTTGAAAGTTTTCTGTTACCTAAACTAATATCGGGCCAGATATCTGCTCCTAGAAGAATATCAATCCTACCAGGTTGGTCATAGGTTGTATCTGCAAGTTCAAGGTTTTTGAAGATGGAAAGTTGATCTGTGCTGATCGATTCTTGCGGCAGTAAGCAAGTCAATTTGTGAAGTATGTGAGCATCTATTTGAAGAGTTGAATTCGGACATATTTGTGACGTGATCTGTAGTGTTATCCGTTTCTGAGCATTTCCAATCCGTGTAGTAGATAGTCCACAAATGTTGACCCTGGAGTTCTGTTTCTTTAACCCAAGTCGTTGGACACAATCTTGACTTATAAAGGTTAATTGAGAACATCAGTCCAACAGCGCTCTGCATGTTTGTGGGCAATTGTTTCGATCAAATACTTTCACCAAAGCAGTTGGGAGAATGGTCTGGAACTTGACATACTTCTTTGAAACTTGACCAGAGAGAGCAATGTGACTTGGCTCTGCTTGTATAACTTGGGTTGATGCCGATGGGCTCACATTCATTTACTGCAAAAGATTATGATGCTTCCCGTTTCAATGCGAACAATTTCAAGCCTTGCAAGATGAAATGTAATGTCCTTTACGAGGCAATTATAGCATAATTGGTATTTATGCACAAGATCATTTCGTTCTTGAACAGTTTGTCTATGAAGCTTCGAATACTTGTAAATAGTATGTGTTTCGTTGCAAACAAAGCATTTTTCTCATGTACCAAAGTGTGAAGTATATTCGGACGTACCTTTCTTCCCTTGAACTTTTATATTAATTCTGCGACTTGGAGTTTGTCTTGTACTCGATGTTCCTATAGCGTCTATTGCACGAGCACGAGTATCCAAAAACTTCTTAAAAATTTAGAATGCACCTTTGCATTCTTGGGGTTGAGATAGTTCTCATTCTTGCAAGGATTCACGATCAAGTTTCTTTCGCAAGATATGAACTAGAAATGTATCCCAAAATTCTACCGGTTGCTTCAGAATTGTTAGACTTTCGACATATTCAATGGAAACATCTGCTAATCGTCTAATGTCGCAGATTCACTCTGCAATGTTGGCTGATTACAAAGTCTATCCAGGAAGTGCTTTATTAATTCGGGTTCTTTCTGGAATCGATTGCGAAGCATTTCCCAAGCCTTTTCGTAGTTGGCGTCTGAAATGCTAATGGATTGAAGAATCGTTGCTGCTTCACCTTTCAATGACGATTTTAGATACTGCAATTTTTGGCATTGGAAAGTCCATTAGTATTGTGAACTGTAGCTTGAAACAGATCATGAAACGACGAAGACAAGTCCCCATAGAAGGTTGGTATTTCAATGCGAGGTAACCTTACCGAATCACATACGGTCTCTTCCTTTCTGGTTTGTTCCTGTTGAGTTCCAGGGTTCTTGAATCTTCATAGATGAATTTTCATCAGGTCTACTTTGTTTAGGATATCATGAAATTCATCCTCACATTCTGTATATATTTAGTCGTCCACTTCGCACAAGATATCACTAAACAGGGATTTGATAACTTCATTCAAACAACTTACATGTTCATTGCTCGGTGACATGCGAAAATCGAGTTGCTATTCTGGAAGTTAAGGAACGATATGCATACAACGCCCTCTGGCATTAATACCCATTATTTGAGGACATTTTTTAAAAGAGATTTATTTTATTGAAGCACGTACTTCACCTTCTGGTTTGCTGGAAATTTCCAGGTAGTTTTGGTAGTGAGTTTATATTGCACTGGGACACATTTATTGCAGTTGTAGGTATTGGCGACAGTCTTGTATCTGTCATATCACGTAATTTTTGGAGAATGTTGACACTTGGACAATTCGCAAAAGGGTTACTCAGTCTGTTCGGACTGATACAACACATGCTCTAACTCGGTCATCCTAAACTTACATGAAAATAAACTTAAAATATTATAAACATCAAATGTTATAAAAAAAGGGGTACCTTTAATTAATTTACTATGACTTTCCAAAATGTTGATAACTGTGGTAAACTGATATTTGCTCAACCGTTTGAAAGATCTTTCGAAGTTTCAAAACTTTCCAGAAAAAGAGTATAATTAAATAATAATGCATACCTCCTCAAAGGTAACATAGGACTAAATAAAATAAAGTTGTAAGTAGTAACGGTGTATAGTATAAAAAATTGTGTCATGTTTCATTCTTTGTAAATTTGTTAGACGATTATATTTGTTTAGTTAGTACGATTTAAAATATCGCACACAAACTTTAAAAGTCGTTAGCCATCACCAATATGAAAATTTATTTCTCAGAAGAATACTTTTTACTATTGCCTGACTAATAGATGACTAACTTTTGCTAATCATAAATATTTAATTTCTTCGATTCTTTATTCCGAAATGACACTTTATTATTGATGGAGCAAAAGTGTACGATAACTTGGTTTGTTGTTTTTGGAATTTTATCACGAAAAAGTCATATTTGATGCGCTATACACGAAATGCAAAGGTCGGAATAGTCTGAACAAAAAATAAACATTATTTCTCAAAGAATGCATATTGAAAATATGAAAATTATATATATTACGCATTTAAAATTTTAAGAGATGTGAATACCGCCTTAGCAAGATTAAAAGCACGCTTTTTTCGATCATTTCTTAGACGATTTCTCGAGAAAGCCATTAAATTCTTTCTCAAAGATTGTATATTGGAGAATATATATAATATATCAAATATGCATTTTGAGAAAGAATTTTTACTTTCGTTCAGCCTAGTTCGACCTTTGCATTTTGTATCCAGAGTATCAAATATTACTTTTGCGTGCTAATATATATATTCTCTAATTTTCATTCTCGGAGAAAATTTTTTATTATCTTTCATCTATTCCGACCTTTGCATTTTGTGTCCAGAGTATCAAAAATTGCTTTGGCGTGATAAGACTCAAAAAGCAACCAAACAAGACTTCGCATCCTTTACACCATCAAGATTAAAGTGTCATTTTGGAATAAAGAAAATAAGTATGAACGACTAGCAGACATTCGTCCTCTAGTAGGCATGCAATTGTAACAGGTATACGTTCTGGGAAAGAAATTTTCTTAAACCAGAATTGTCTGTACCAAAATAATTTCTTCGATGAATGTCTTACAGAAACAAAAATATTTTTATTGTTTACGACTGAATGAATGTAAGCAAAAAATTAGCAGGATATTCATGTTATTATTGATTTGATGACTTAAGATAGAGAATGACGTAATACTGAAATTATCAACTTTTAAAACCAAACGATCCTGAGCTATTAGCTAAAGAACAGTTAGTTGTTTACTTTGAGATGCAATACAATATTGTGATGTGATTAATAATTTGAAGTTGATCAACGTTATAGTTGTTTGGTTTAATTGGGTTTTAATGCTTTATAGATTTGAATAGTACTTTATTTTCTATCCTGAATTTTAATTTTTAATAACAGAAAAAAAATCTTAGTAAATTTAAATTTTTATTTATTTTAGGTATCTAGTTTTAACCATTTAAGAGCTTTAAATTGCATTAATTTATGCTTGGTTTGAAGCTTTTCCGTAAAGCAATTTATTTAAGCAATTTATTTTACAATTATCTACAGTAATTATCACTCGTCTTATGCATGTTGGTTGTGGCAAATGTTATGTATTAAAAAAAAGGAGTCGAAGAAAATTTTTGTCCCTGGACTGTAAATTTTATCAACCACTGCATATGATGCATGTTCACCACTTGTTCATTGGTCGATGACATGCTAAATTTGAGTTGCGATTCTGGAAGTTAAAGAACGATTTGCATACAACGTCTTCTGGCATTAAAGCCCATGAGTTGTGGACAGCATGTTTTGAAAGATATTTATTTGATTGAAGCACGTACCACACCTTAGAGTGTGCTGGAAATTTGCAGGTAGGTTAAGTAGTCAGTTTATATCGCAGTGGAACACAACTATTCCTTTTGTAGGTATTGGCGACTGTCTTATATTAGTTATATCTCGAAATTTTGGAACGATGTAATCACTTGTACTCACTCTACTCACCAAACTTGCACAAATCGCAAAAGGGCCACTCAGTCTGTTCGGACCGATAAAACAGATGCTCTAATTCGGTCATCCTAAATTTACATAAATTGAAACTTCAAATATTATAAATAGCAAACGGATCACAAAAAAAAATTGGTATTCGCATTTATTCTCCTATAATTTTCCAAAACTTTGAATTTGTAGAAAATGGAAAGTTCTCTCATGTAGGTTATAACTAACAATTACTCAATTGTTTGAAAGTTCGAACACTCAAAACTTTCCAGAAGAAGAGTATGGCAAAAAAAATAACGAACACGTTGTCAAAGGTAACATGGGATTAAATAAAATAAAGTTTTAAGTAGTAACGGTAGATAATATAAAAAATAGTGTGTCATGTTGCATTCTTCGTAAATTTGTTGGGTTGTTTTGGGAGTCCTATCACGAAAAAGTAATATTTGATACTCTAGACACAAAATGCAAAGGGCGGACTAGGCTGAACGAAAATAAATTTTCTTCTCAGAGAATGTATATATATATATATATATATATATATATATATATATATATATATATATATATATATATATATATATATATATATATATATATATATATATATATATATATATATATATATATATATATATATATATATATATTGAAGTCGGATGCGAAATATATTTGATCTCTCTGATAACGATAGAGGCATCTACGTTGGTGCCCGTTTTGCTGGAGCCTCAGTAACAATAACGGCCACCCTTCTAGGTGTTGGGAGAAATACAGTGTCGACTGTAATATCAGTATATTTGAAACAAGGGAAAACATCGTCTCAAAAGCTCAACAATTGTCGAAAATCGAAGCTGAATGACAGAGACAGAAGTGTTTTGAAGCGGATTGTGTCAAAAAACACAAGACAACAGCATCCCAGATAACAACTGAGCTGAACACACATGTACAGGAAGCAGTTTAATCAAAAACTATGTGCGTGAACTGCATATGGCAAATATATATGGTAGATCTTTTATTTCAAAACCATTGATTACACCATGCAATGCCTTAAAACGACGAATATGGTGTTGCGAGCATAGAAATTGGACACAACAAAAATGAGAGAATGTCATATGATGAATCGTCGTTCACATTATTCCCGACAAATGGACCTGTTTACGTTTGGAGAACGTCACCAGAAGCCTATCAAGTTGACTGTCTTCGGCCAACGGTTTTAGCATGGCAGCGGTTCAATGATAATCTGGGGTGCGATATCAAATCGTGGTTTTGGCCCACTTGTTGTTTTGAATTGCCGTGTTACAGGAGAGGATTATATCAGTCTTCTGGCCGATAATCTTCACCCAATGGTGCAAACTGTATTTCCTGATAAGCGACCAGTCTTCCAAGATGATAAAGTACCCATTCACACCTGTGGAATTGCCCGAGACTGCTTTTATGAACGCGACGATAAAATAGAGCACCTCATCTGGCCCTCTCAGTCCCCTGATGTCAATATTATTGAAACTTTATGGGGTATTTTGGAAAACAAGCTGCGCAGTTGTTTCCTCCCTCCAAGGACACTATCTGAATTAGGGACTTTTATGCAATTTGAGTGGAAACGGATCCCTCTGAATGTTGTACGTGACATGAATTTGTCAATTCCACGTCGGATACAAGCTGTAAATCATGCAAAAGGGGAGGACCAACGGCCTATTAATAAAAAAAAATTATCTTTTCCAGGCGTTCACTTTATATATATATATATATATATATATATATATATATATATATATATATATATATATATATATATGTATGTATGTATGTGTGTGTGTGTGTGTGTGCGTGTGCGTGTGCGTGTGTGTGTGTGTATGCAAATGCACTCATTGCCATAAAAATTTGCGCGCCAAGAAAAAGTCCTCAAAATGAAACGAAATTTTACACATGTAAATACTACTTTGATTTAAGTAAGAGATTAGAAAATCAAAGACAAAATATTATTTATTGCAGAAAAAAGTACAAATGAAGTGAAGTTTTAGTACTATGTTGGACCCCCTCTTGCGCGAATGCACGATGCGATACGAGAGGGCATTGAGGCATACAATTTCCGTATGATGTCCAAAGACATCTCGTTCCACAGTTGCTGTAAACGCGCCTCTAGTTCGATCAAACTCGTAGGGTGTTCAACTCGCCGTCCCAAATGATCCCAGATATGCTCGATTGGTGACAAATCTGGGGATCGAACAGGTCAGGGAAGGGTGGTAATGTGGCGGAGGCAGTCTTGTAACATCCTTGCTGTGTGTGGTTCACACCATAGTTGAACGCTCGCTTTTTTCGCTGATTTCATATACGGTTTCCCGAGAGCATACTGTTCGGAAAATTACAAAATTTACATGGTTTGTTCAAAATACTCAGAGAAGAAGATAGAGAGCATTTTTTCCCAATGCGGTAACTAAAACCCATTTAAATCTAAGCCTCGTCAAGAGGAGTGTTTAAGATGTTATTTTATATTCTGTAAATAAAACTAATAATATTAAAACAGCTAATGTACCAAGAAATTTAGTTTATGATATTAATTTTACACGATTTTACACAGAAACCATTTAGAGTTATTTCGAAATGCATACGATCGCCTCACACATTTAGAACATAAAATTTCAACTGCAAGTTTCAAAAATAAACCTAATTTTCGAAATATGCTAGTGGTTAGTACTTGTGATACTTTTGGTTTAATTTAAAGAGACCATGTAGGGTGTTAGTAACAACAACTCGTGATAATTTTCAATACGTCCTGCTAAGGTCACAAAGAATTAAAATAAAATAGTGGTAAATACTATACAAAAATGTCTGTTGAAAAAGGTGATGGAAAACAATCACATCTGAATTCTCTAATTGTCAATAATTTCTAGACAGAACAGTCAGCAAACTGCTCTTCTAAATAAAAACATCGAATAGAAGGTGTTCATATTCTTTACAGATATTAATAACTAGCCACTGATTGGCTTGCCCGGGCCAGTTGTTTTTGTGGGGTTAATGGTTTGCATCGCAAACCAAATGGGAATTCGTAGCCTATTGGACAACAGGCACCATGGATTTCAATTTGGTTTGCGAATTTGTAGCCTATTGGATAACAGACATGACGGAGTTGCCCGTGGTGTTGGTTTGCTTTGCAAACCAAAAAATATAAATATTTAATAGATGAATATTTATTAAAAGAAAATCAAACGTAAAAGGTATCTATTCAGTGTAATATTTTCCTTAGATTTCGAATCCGTTAAAATTTTTATTTTCTCTGTAACGATCGCTGATATAGAAAAAAAGCACCGAAGAACGCCTTTGATAACTTTAATAGTTTCTTTTTCTTCACATTCGAATCCGTTTCACCGGATATTAATGTATGATCTCCAATGAAACGAACGTCATTCGAATCTGTTCCCTCCCATTCTAGATGGGAGATGAAAAAAACTTGTCAAGGTTCCAAAGGCTGACGTCATCGAGAAGTGAGGGTGAAAGGTCTAAATTTTGATCTTTCTTCGTTCCGCAGAAAAAGGAAGAACGGTGATAAAAACTATTAAATTTATTTTACAATGTTCTAGAATAAATTGTAAAATTTGCCGCGACTCAAAAATTGCAAAACATTCTTACTACCTGTATGCAAAATTCCATTATTGTAAGTGCCCTGAATTCGTCAGGACTTTGCGGGCAATAAGCAAACAAACAAACTGAGAAACACTTCCTTTTATAATATTAGAGATGTAGGGATTTGTCCCGATCCCTTCTATCTTTTTCAGGACTTGGAGTATCTGTCATCGACTGTCAACTCAATTCAACAACGATCACCCCTCTCTTCCAAATTACAACCGAACACCAGATAGTTTACTCCCAATGTATGGTAAAAAATCAGGATCATAATGGTCTATACATTTATACACTAGCCTATAATACTGGACCGGAAGCCAGCGGATTAGCTTAAAATCCGACTGTTTGTTTCAGGATGTTTTTCGTGGTGTGGCATGAGACCTTTGCATGCTGTTCCTGGTTAATTGAACGCTACGGCCTACATGAACATTTCGGAGAATGAGGTTCTTCCTACTCTTTGGCAAATTTATGGAATCATCGAATTTTACTTCCAGGACGACAACACTCCATGCCATGTAGCAGTCTGTTTCAAGCAGTGGTATCAAGCTATAAAAAATCTTTCCTGTGGCCTGCTCAGAGTTCAGTCCTAAACTCCTTAGAGCATTTTTTGGACGAGTTTGAGCGACGCTTACGGAACAAAGAACCACGTCCGAAATCAACCGCTGAGCTGGCGACAATCTTGCAGCAGGAATGGACACAAATACCTTAGTTTTAATTTAGTTTATCGTAACAATTTCACGATTTTACACAGAAATCGATTAGAGTGATGTCGTAGTACATAAGTTTGTCTCACACAATCAGAAATAAAATTTAAACCTAACTTTCGTCACTTACTAGTAGTTTACTTCTAACTTTCAATACGTCCTTCTAAAGTCACAAAGAATTACAATAAAATAATGGTGGATGCTAAAAAAAACCGGTCTTTATTTGTCAAGTGGCTCCTTTGTGCATTTGTAAGGTTTTGTTCTTCACATATCGGATAGAAACAATTACAGCTGAATTTTGTAATTATGAATTAAGAATAATTTGTATACATACAACAGTCACCAGACTTTATTTTTGAATTAAAACATCGAATGGAAGATGTTCACATTCTTTACGGATATACGTAATGTAGGCATTTGTCCCCAACCCTACAACCTTTTTCTGGATTTGAATTATATGTCATCGTTTGGCAGCTTAATTCTACCACGATCACCCCTCTCTTCCCAATTACAACCGACAACCAGATAGTTTACTCCTATTGTTATGGTAAAAAATAAAGACATTGGTCAAAATATTTATATATTACCCTACAATAATGGACAGGACGCCAGCGGATTTGCATAAGATCCGACTTTTTGTTTGAGGATGTTTTTCGTGGTATGGCATGGGGCCTTTGCATGTTGTTCCTGGTTAATTGAACGCCGATTCCTACGCTCTGGCAATTTTATGGAATGATCGAATGCTACTATCAGGACGATAACGCTCCATGTCATGTTGCATTCTCTTTCAAGCTGTGGTATCAAGATATAAAACATCTTCTCTGGCCTGCTCAGAGTCCAGACATAAACCCCTTAGAACATTTGTGAGAGGAGTTAGAGGACACCATATGGACCAGGGAACCACGTCCGAAATTAACTGCTGAGCTGGCGACATTCTTGCATCAGGAATGGACACAAATACTCATAGCTGTGTATCAAAGCCTTGTTGAAAGTATGCCCAGAAGGGTTGATAGTGTAATTGCTGCACGTGGAGGACCATCCACTTATAAAAGCAGGTATTCGTTCACTTATACCATCACATCTTGCTGTCCGGTCCCTTATTGTAGGGTAGTGTATAATGCAGGAATTTTTTACGCAAATTCTTCAAGACATTTCAGATCCCAACGATCTTTGGATGGATTCTCAAAATCGAATTCAACCAATCAGGCTATCAATTCTCCGTCTACTTTTGAAGCCGTAAATAAAATTTTAAGCAATTAAACTTAAAAATTAAGCTCAATGTTTAGAAACATGACCTTAAGAAAACACTTTTTTACCGTCACATCTAGATCAAATGTGTTTTAATGTATTTTTTATTTAAAAAAAAATCAAAAAGTTTATTCCAAATATTTTAAATTTATTGGGTTTTTTAATTGATACAGTAATCAGCTTCTCAAAAAGATCGCAAATAGTATAAAATTAAGTTCCAACTTAGATGTTCTTTCAAACACTGAAGCTTAATAAAGAATTACCCCCTCCTATTTTATTTCAAATATTTTAAAATATTGTTTTAGTAATAGTGGAGGATAGTACAATATGTTTAAGTGCCATTATGAGCAAAGTTGTTCGACGATCTTTTAGAGGGATTCGAAATTTAATTATATTTTTTCTGAACCAGAATTGGCTGTAACAAAATAGTTTCTTGCAGAATGTATTCACAGTAATAAATGAATGTATTGTAGACACAAAAGTAGGATTTTTGACAATTTTGAAATTTTTTTAACAGTAAAGATAAATAAAATCTGCTTTATGAACTTTAACAAAATATTTTCAAAACTGTTAGTTAATATTTTTTATTAACATTTTTATTCGGCTAAAAACTTCAAATTTTTTGTATGACATTTCTGACATGCTTGAAAGCAACATAAGATCTATTCATTTGAATACCTTTATATTTACATTTATGTGTAGTGACACTATTTTAGAAAGAGGAGTGTCGTGTGTCATCTCATTTCTAGACCGTGGTTAAACATTAAGAGAGGTCTTGAGATCTTTCACTTGGTTTTAAACCAGAAAAATTATCAATACCCATTTGTTTGCCCGAGTTCTACATAAATGAAACTACCTTCCGTAACTGTGAATAATTTCAAAGGTCTCATTTTAATTTAATTAAAAAATTAAACGTATTATTAGTCTTAATTAAAAAACAAATAAATAAATAAAAAACGATTTAAAAAGTCAGTCGGTAGTTAGTAATATATATAGCACTTTAGTTATATAACGGGATTTGATCGACTGTCCGGGTTCAGTCCGAAAGGGATGGATCCTAGGACACCTCATAATTTTGAATCGATGTCAGATAACGATATCATTACCTGTGCTGGCACCCCACTCTCCAAACATGCACACTACGCCAATGTTAGGACATTTCAGGGCCCCTAAGTTTGTTTGGATTGACTCAAAACTCTACAGTTGCCACTTTGCGATTACCGGAAGCCGCAACATAGTCAACGCTAAACTTTCCGCAACAAAAAAATTATAAACCTGCTCATTGAACCAAAGTAATGTTAGTATAGGTCTTACAAGACGTTAATATCATGGTCGAATAATAAAAGCTATTTTTACATTTCCTTTTTTTTATTCACGCGTTTCAATGTCATACTATACCTTCGAAATCTGATGGGGAACTCATTTTTATTAATGTTGAAGTATACATTCTTCTAAGGCCACACAGAATTAAATACAATTTTTATTTGTTAGCTGTGGATAATACGAACAAATTGTGTGTGTCGTGGCAATTGTATGCCAATTTTACCATTTGTGTGTGATTTAAGGTAATTCAGAATTTATCAACCAACCATAAAAGATCAGGTAAGCTGTTTTAAAATTTTTTTTTCTCAGATAATGTATATCTTACATCATACGCATATATACTGTAGGACAATTTTTGTGTTGTTCCAAATGAGTTTTTAAAAATTCTTTATTCCGAACACACACTTGTTGTAATGGAGGAAAAGGGTAGGTTGAACCAAATGAGTATCAGAAACATTTGGGGAACATTTATGGAACAGCCCTTCTATGCACTTTTGAACCAAAGAAAGTGACAAATTCTACTTCACTCTTTGCTAATACTTCGGTTGGGATTTTTAATTACTTAATTCGACTCCGATCAACCTTGATAACAAGTACAACCGATAAACAAATGTCTTACATCATTAAGATGCAAATTATGGATCACTATGGTCTGATTGCGATCGCAACTACCCATTGAATTTTATAATCTCAGAGAACACAAGAAATTGTAATTCCTAAGGGTCAATGCATTTAAAAGTTTAGGAACTATTGCTTTTGACAAATTCGCATATTTTCCTATCACATGCGAAATTGGGGTAGGTAAGGATATGGGTAGTTAAGAATTTAATTAACGTCGTTTACGTTAGTTATGCGAGAACCCAAAAATTAATGCATGGTTGAGTTTATTTGACACACGTACAGATCTGTAAATATTTTTGAAATTCTAAAGAAGTGGAAATTGTCATTTATAAATGTATAGTTTGCAAGAAATATCATGCAAAACTAGTTGACCAATTAACAGGCCAACTTACAATGGACATAATTTCATTTCCACCCACTTTTGTGTTAGCGGGTTAGATTTTGCCAGATCAATCATAACTACAATTGACAAGAATAACACAGCAAAATCATATATTGTGTTATTTAAATGTGTAACAACCAGAGCTACACATATGGACATAGGAATTGACTTGACACTAAATCTTCCCTTTTTGTTCTATGTAGATTTCTGTCAAGACTTAGTGCTTGTAAAGTTATCAACTCCGATGATGCGAAAAATTTCAAGGCTGCTGAAAGAGAATTGCAGCATTATGTGAAGATTAAAAGAAGTAAATTTTGCAAGGACTTTATTTCAAGTAGAGGTTTTACATGGAAATTTATTCTGTAACGTGCCCCATGATTTAGAAATGGAATTAGTTGAATTTCAAAGCAGCATCGATTGGAAAAATAATTTTGATAACTTGATTTCCGAAGTGAAAGGAAAAATGTCTGAAATTAGTGCAAATTATAATTATCTCATACTCAAAATTGAAATTAACGTATGATTCTTTACCAAATAATTTTATATTAATAAAGAAACTTGCTAATGCTCCTTTAACAATGTTTGGATCCACATATTAATGTGAAAATTTGTTTTCTTCGATTAATTTTGTAAAGTCTACCAATAGAAATAAACTCGGAAATAAAAACTAGTTCATTAAAAAATCATTGCAGGAGGGCTGAGCTTGATTTCTTCCTTTTTATATAGATTTTTTATCTTCATGTGTAAAAGTAAAAGTTGTTAAACAAAAAGGAATCGCTAACTTATTAAAGGATTAAAAAATTGGGTACCAAGCAAAGTAGTTTTTTCCATGCTGACTTCCCTATTTCCAAGTGTCCCACCTACATAGTAATAAAAAAAAATGAAGAACAAAATTCCATACGTGTTCCCAAGAGACTAGATTTAGAGTATATCACCAAAAGAAAAGCTATTTTGAAGTGTATTATTGTTTTAATTATTAGGTTTAGCTTATTTTTTCTACGCATAGGTACACATCTAGTGACATATTTCGGAGCAATACCCAGAGACTTTAAAGAACAACGTTACTTAAAATACCTTCCCCGCAGAGTCTTTTGGAGTGTGATGCATTATCTGTTTGTCAACTGATTGTTAAGAGTATTCTCACCCACTATAGAAATCAGGAATCATACAAATGCCTTGTCATTAGATGTTGCATCATCAAACGATGATAAAAATCGGCCAAAATATCTTTCACTGAGCAGTCACGTGACTACTAGTCGTCATTTGCGTCACACTTTCTGAAGCATCCCTAAATAAACGTACTCCGACTACTTATATTTCAAGTCTATGCATAGAACCTTCCCTGTTAATTTTTCTGATTCCCCAGCAATTGAGCTGAAAACCCACTCCAAGTTCCCTCACCCCGCCTACTTCAGGACATTTGAAACCACGGCAGATTTAACGTGCTCCAATCCATATGTGCACGACGGTCTTTGGTTGGATAGAATTTAGAACTAGCAACCCTCCGGTTGCTTTTCCGATACTCTACCAATCAGGCTGCAGCAGCCCCACGCTCATTCTTTGTTTAAAGTGTGAATGGAATATCAATTCAATATGCTCAAAGAAGACGAGTCAGTTTGGAGTTATAGAATATCTTTATTACTTCTCCAAAAAACATTTGATGTTCTGTTGTCTAGGAGCAATTACAAATGAACCAGCTGTGGCAGTACGTGTAGACATCCGGCCTTCTAAACTCTACGAATGCTCCCCTCGTGTCCGCAGGAATTTTGACGTATTTATAGAAAGGAGGGTGGGCGAACACGAGGAGGGCACCCGCAGAGCTCTTCTGGTCCAGGATGGCAATCGTTGCTTAACAGGTCTTGTAGTTCAGCTGTTGGCGTGCTCAAAGACGAGGAGTCGGTTTGGTGCTATAGAATATTTTTATTACTTCTCCAATAAATATTTAATGTTCTGTTGCCTTGGAGCAATTCCAAATGAACCAGCTGTGGCAGTACGTGTAGACATCCGGCCTTCTAAACACTGCGAATGCTCCCCTCGTGTCCGCAGGAATTTTGACGTATTTATAGAAAGGAGGGTGGGCGAACACGAGGAGGGCACCCGCAGAGCTCTTCTGGTCCGGAATGGCTATCGTTGCTCAACAGGTCTTGTAGTTCAATAGTTCGCTTCCCTAAAAGAAAGGAAATGTACATAAGTTACATCAACGAGGAAAAGAAGTTTGTTTATAATTTTTCAATCCTCCGGTTTCTAAACTAGTTTACATTACACTGGTAGATATTTTCATATTTCATTTTAATTTTTTCGATTTTATTTTTCTCTCTGGAAAATGAGAGCTTGTCGTTAACAAAATAATGTTCCTTAAAATTTGTAGAAGTTCTTTATTTGTTTGTGGGTTGGATGTGAGTAATAATCTTGACCCATATTGGGTTGAAAGACCCATATTGGGCTCATCTCCGCTCAACAAACAAAATAAAATCGCCAAATTATAGACATACACATACTTATATAGAAAGCATTACTGACATCCGATAGTACACCAATGCAGGAATTATAAACGATAGGAAGTACTTGAACAGTACGTAATGTAACAGTATTAACATAATTTAAAAAATTATTAAATATAAATTAATAAAATGTAATAATTTACTAATTTTAACAGTAGGATTTCTGTCCTTAATCAGCCTTCTTTAAAGTTTGCTAGCGACTAGATATCGCAACTATGAATGTCAGGTCAGTGTTAGGAACGACTCAATACTCTGTGACAATCTCCAAGAGACATTTAAATATTTATTTGCCCCTTCGAGGCTTCGTAACATTATTTGATTAATGACGCTAGCTAAACTGAAATAATTTTAATTGTACAGCTGTTCAAAGAGATTACTCAGTAAGGATAAAGATGTATTGGTAAATTTGATTTCAGTGAAGACTACAACAATGTTGTCCCAACTATGACGAAAATGAACTAAGACTTTAAATCGTGTTTCCGGAAATTATCTTCGGCCATTTGGGTCATAATTGTAAAGGGGTACTCTAATATGTTGAGTGAAGATGCGAGAAGATGTTATTCGAGTCTGTGCAGAAAAACAAATTAGTTAAAAGTTATTTAACACCACTCTAGTTTTTTAACATTAAATTTTTGATTCATTTTATTGTATTTGAGAAGATATTTAAAAAAAATCAAAATCCATAGACTAGGAAGAGCGGCAAGTCCCTGACATATGGGACACCATTTAATATTTATCGGATGTTCTAAAGCGGAAAGTTAAGGCATTATCCTATAGATATTTACTGATTCCATTGAGATATTTTATAAATAAACAGTAAAATTTATTTATATCATTGTATTGTAGCACGCGATCAAATATATCTTGTACACATTTGATATGTACTCAATTGATAGAATAAAAGTTAATTTTATAAAAAAAGTTAAGAGGAAATAAATGAATGAAGAATCAAGATGCGCTTACCATCTTACTGTTCAAAAGAACCTGAACTTCCTTTTCGAATTGCTCTTCTTAATACTGTAAACAAAATCGTCTGTGAGAAATTATATAATTTTGAGTACAGAAAGTAATACAGTGTACAAATTACTACACTCATGTCTTTAATGCAATAGCGACCATCCGTAGTGAAAAGAGAAGCAATTTACTCAGAGGGATTCAGTGTATTTCAAGCATTCAATCTGGTCCTCTCACCATAAACGTTTTTGCAAATAATTTTGTTTTTAATTTATGCATTCTAAGACGTACTTTGATCAACTCTTCAGTTTCCGTTGTAGGATCCATGTCTGAATAGATAATGCTCGATCAAGAACAAAGATGGTAACATTAAATGCCTTTCTAATAGGCGAGAACCAAGCCGACAAACGTCTGAATGTTTACACAGCAAAATAGTGGAACTGTAATTTTTTTTTGCTGGCGCAAATGATACAGGTTGGCCATGTTCGAGCATCCAGAAATGAATGACACTCTATACAAGACTGAGAGAAATCAAGGTAAATAAACTTAACCGCAGCACACTTCGGGAGTGCTCACTTTTCTAAGCCAACTCACATCATACCCGTTGGCATGGAATCTTTCGGTTTCCCACAGCTTGGAGTGCTAACTTGAAATGGTACATGATTAGGCACATGATTCTTGGGGAATTGTACTTAGTATAACCTTTGAACAGTTTATCTGTATCATCGGCAGCCCCTTAGGTTATATGCATTCTAACCACCTCAAAATACAAGTAATGTTTTTAAGAATAACGCATAGCAAATAACAAAGTTAAAAAGAGAGTAGTTGGCAAACAGTTGCTAGATAAACTTTATAACAAAAAAAAAAACCTCTATTTTGGAGCATCCTAAAAAAATTGTTGAATAAAGTTTGAACAGGGAATTTTGAACTACCCCGCAGATATTAAGAAAACCACATATTCAGCTCATACGCAATAAATGCCTAATAATGTACATTAGTACTTTTAACCTGAATGTTAAGTATTTATACGAATATATCAATACCAGTACATACCTATTCTTGCTTCTAAAATTAAATATTAACCTTTCTTTATACTTAGGAATTTTAAGGTGTGATTACATATACTTTTTAGATAGACATAACATAAAAAATCCAACTCTTTCATTCAGGTAACTTACGTTCCTCTTGAAGATCTAGTAAAGAATTAGACAATTCTGATGGCAAGAAGATGTTTTCTGATGAGTCGCTTTCTGATGAGAGTTTCGAAGTCTGAGGTATTATTTCCATGTCGGCAATTCCAGTGCGTCTGTTCGCAGTGCCTCTAAACCTCTTCATCTTCTCACCTTCGATTCTTAGGTTTTCCATTTCATCCATCTAAAGAACAAAGTTATAATTGAAGATCGTTTTTGGAAATAGTTTGAGTTCAGACAAACATGCTTTATAGCTGACTATCCACTGTACCTCACCATTTGGTTTGGTGAGGTCATTTCCCATCTTACACCGCTCTTGCATTGTTGAATGTAAACCATTTTGCTCTCAAGTCCAATCGGAGAACAATGTATAAAAGGGGACTTCTACCCTGACTTGGAGAAGACAGGAAGCAAGAGGGGGTAGCAGAGACCGTTTGTAAAAGAATGGAAATCGTAATATCGTGCAACCGAAAAAAATAGTTTATCACATCATTGTCCAAAAGTCACCTACAATGTCCTATGTGTGCCATGTTTCATCCATATTAAAGCAAATTTATAAAGAAATAGATAAAAAATATCCCATTATTTAACATCCTGTGGGACATTCATATGTAAAGGAATGAATGAATATGGGATGAATGACTGAACAAGAAAATGGAAAATTCAGTTTTCTTTTTTATACGATTATTTTTTTATTTTATACCTTGATATTCATTTATTAGAAATTGAAATAATTGTGCTAATTCAGAAATAAATTTTAAATTTCTATTCGATTAAATGTTTTTCTAAAAATATAAATTATATAAATATCTCAACGTTTGAAAGAAACTCAAACTATCATAACTGTTTCACATAAGAAAAAAACCCCTGTAATTTGGATTATTAAGCAAACTGCTTGATATAAAGAATTAAACTACTAAAAGTAAGAATTTGTAACCACAAAAATATAGAATACATTTTGATTTTTTTTATAAGTTAGTTTGGATAGCAAATTTTGTAGCATAGTTATTTGACTTTTTAAAATTCCAAAATCTAGTAGCAAGAAAGGAAGAATGCAAGGCCCATTCAGATAAAAATATTTTTAACATGAAAAATATTTCGATAAAATAACAATGTAAATTTATGTAACTTTTAGTGTTTTAATAGTATGTACACAGAAAAGTCGTCATACCTTATTATAGAAATATAAAATAGTTTACCTCCAAAATTGATTCTTTCAACTCTTCCACAAATCTAGATCTATCATACTCATTTCTAGCATTGAAATCTATCAATACTTTTTCATCAGCTCTTCGACTAAGACGAATGCCATTTGAAACGTCTATAGAACAATAAATCATTGTTAGAATGAATGCATAATATACAGATATAACTCTATTAGTTTTGTTGAATCGATATTTTATTGAAAGCAACATTTTAATTTTTTAATATTTTACATATTTATATACTAACCATTTATATTGGTCGTATTCTATCTATTCTTGTTTCAACTCAAACTTAAAATCACAACTCTAACTATATTACATTCGGCATAAAAAAAATTCATAATCTAATAATAAATTTTCAAATTTCAGTCCTGTGCAAAAATAGTTTTATTTCTCACTTCTTGTATCCAAAATTTCTAGATAAAGAATAATCTAGATCTCTAATTGGTATGTTAATAATTGTCAATAGCAAATGAATTCATATATCTTTAAACATAATTCACTGATAATACTTACATCGGGATTCAAACAACGTAACACTCATGCCACATAACGGAAAAGATTGCCTGTATTTATAAGTAACATTCCTTTTCTTTTTGGTTACCTAATCAGAAAAAAAAATGTTTTCATTATAAAAATGGAAATGTAATTGATAAAACTACATATTTTTATACTTTAATTCTCATATAGTTGAAATTTGCTTTCAATTATGGTTTTAAGCTATGTTACTCATTCTACATAAACAGTTCAGAAAGAAACCAATGTGTCTGATTTTCAAATTCAGTATCAACATATAAGATTGTTTTATATTTTCTCAAGAAAAATCAATCACACATGCTACAAAAGTATTGCCTGTCTTGCTGTAGAAACAGGACACCCTTATTCCAAAATGAAGTCTTGAAACATTCTAGTTGGTCATATTGCACTTAGCTACTCTTGGTCTCCTGCTTGAGGCTAGTATTGGTCAAGATTCTAAGAAAGTCCATCCTAACCCCATGTCCTTTTCTCCAGTGGTGTTTTATAACAGGAATATATCCTGAACAGGAAGGTGATCCTCTGATGTTTTGTTTCGTGCTCTCAAGGTAATTGTGTCATAAAAGTACACATGATTGTCAGAGGAAAAAATAAAAGGAAAGTTTCTTTATTAACTGGCTTACTGTAAACAAACTATTTTCAAAATCCCTCTCAAAACATATAATCCCTATTTCTAGAGTGACCCTCAATACAAGCAATTGTGTTTGAAGCAGTTCTTGAGGTAAACTGCATGAAAATGAGCACCTATTTGTAAAATAAGTTGATTAAATAATTTGTTGCCATAAATGAGTGACAAAGTTACCATTAATAAATCGTTGAACAGGAAAACTTCTCTTTCATGGACACTTCGTCGTTCTTTTTTAGTGACGCCATAAACTTCATTCAAACGACAGTTGTAAACTAAGCGCCTGTGAGGTAAGGCAAGGTTCTACAAAAAATTATACAAACAGAATTATAGCAATGGAAAACACAAAAATTTAAACTAAGAACTTAAACTAAGAAAACTTAAACTAAAATGGTATTTAAAACTAAGTCATAATAAATGTTTTACTAACGTTTCATATCTTTTTACTTGCATGAACATATAATACACTAATTTGTTGCAAGATTGTTCTTTACAAATGTTCTACCTTTATTGGCACTAGAAGTGTCCAATATACATTTTTATAAGATCCGATAAATAGGTAACATTTAATTTACTTGGTTTTGAGAAGATACTTACAGGCTTTTTCGCAACAATAGTTTGTTGAACTTTGAAAACTTCATTTGTGTGGTCTGATCCCATTCTGAATTCATTCATTTTGATCCTTTCATAAATTCTAATCAACATATCGCGATCCAAATCGTGACCATC
The DNA here is from genome assembly GCA_947359465.1 of Metellina segmentata. Classification (NCBI taxonomy): domain Eukaryota; kingdom Metazoa; phylum Arthropoda; class Arachnida; order Araneae; family Tetragnathidae; genus Metellina; species Metellina segmentata. Next base: position 103,028,711 of record OX375881.1, read on the forward strand.
ATCAATAGCTATTAAAATGTAGAAAAATAGATTAATATCAATTCAAAATATTCATCAAAACACGTACTACCCAGATGTATTCAAATACACAAAAAGATCACAGAGGCAGGTACTCACATCGAAGATTACGTACAAACTCCTCCATTTTCATCCTTCGATCGGCTTTCATGCTGCGTGTGTGGAGGTCAGTATTTAGCATCATGATGGCAAATGATAGCACAAATACGGTCTCAGGGTTGTGTAATTTTGAAGCTACATCGGGGTTGCAGGCAAGGTAGCGATGGCTGAAGACTTCCACAATTTTTTCAATTTTTTGAGCTTCTCCCTAAAAGTACACATAAAGAACCATTCACCAATACTTATAAATATACAAGTATGATTAGATATGTTAATGAAATAATCTTTACTTTCCAGAAATAATTTTGTTTTATGAAAAAATTAATGTATGCATAATGTAAATTTATTAATTAATTGAACTTTATTTATACATGTGTGTTGTTTTAAACTATTCTTGTTTTGACCCTATTGTATGTTTACGAGCATGTGTGGTGGAGAACTTCAATTAATTAAATTATTATAATAGTCTGAAGTTTTTGTTCTTCTGAAATTATCTGCATGTTTTTCTTTAAATGTAATTTCATACATCACGTATGAGTTTCACAAAATGAAAATATCTTTAACACTTACCGGCATCCTAAAGTACGTCTGAAACTTTCGGAGGGCAACATCAACTTCCATGGATGCGAATTCCAGATCTTCCACAAAACATCTGTGGAAGGCAAATAGAATCAAGATTAAAACTAAAGAATTTACTCATATTTTAAAACATAGTAAAACCATGAAACACAGTAAAAATTGTGTTCAAAACTTTCTACCAAAGTTTAAAAATAGAAATCTTCTGTAACATAAAATTTATTTTCAGTTTGAATTTTTAAAAGCAGTGGGAAATCAATGTTATAAAAGTAAAATTTAAATAATTTTACTTTACACTGAATTTAAAATTAATCAAAATTTGAATTCTAGCGAAAATCTGACAATTTCAGGAAAAGTAGTTTGAAATCATAATTATGAATATAAAAAGGAATAAAGAAAATTATTTTCACAAATATTTGTAAAAAATGTTAGCTCAAACTACTTCGAATATGGAACATTTTGACAACAAACTGTTCTTAAAAGTCAAGTATTTTTACGTTTAAAATATACTTATTCACCCATACAATTTCAACCCATAAACATTATTACCTTTAATGTATTAACCTATAGACTACGGCTGGTACACCAGTTGTAATATGATTGTATCAATGAAGAATTTAGACAACAGGCAGTACATCAGTTGAATCTTGAAAGTTATACGAATCGCGTCAAGAAAGAATCGCACTTCTGATATCTACAGCCGTAGTAAAAAGGTTAATATCAGCGATTTTCAAATTTTTTTAACACAAGGTATACAAACTAATTATGAAAATTCTATGGGATACCAAAAAAGTGATGACCCATCCTTTTTACTCCAAAGCGGCCTTTCAAAAAAAATCTTATTGAAATAATTATTGGTAATTTGTAATAAAAAGTAACAGCAAAAATGATTTATTTGGGTGTTTCTTGAAATTATTTGTAAGCACACTTATCGAAAGCTAAAATCCAAACGTTTGAAACGAAGTAATCTTGTCCCATTCAAACTGTTTCTTTGTGAGCACACTTATAATCAAAAGCTCGTATCCAAACACACGTTTGATATAAAGTAAATCTTGCACAATATAAACAATCTCTCCCCCAGGTCTTGAATTATATGCAATGTTCTGCAACACAACTCAAGGCAATTGCATTTGTTTAGCATGCATTTTATCATTGACGTAAACGATGTGTTGTTTATAAAGCGTTTGTAGTATTTTGGGTTGTCTACGAAGGCTGTTACGTAGCTAGAAAAAGAAGAAATATGTGCCACGAAGCGCGCATTGCATTGCAGACTATCGTAAATTATATTTAAAAAAAAACTACAACATTTTGATAAAATTAAGGAAAAATTTATTTGTAAAAACTTTGTTCTACGTCACATGTCGCAGTTTTAAGCACTTTCTGCTCCCGGGGTCACTTCATCCGAAAGGCATACCAGTGAGATTTTTGGGGAGCAGATGTTATCTACTAACTTTAATACGTTTAGTCAGAATAACCACTTACCCTAATACAGCCATGTTGAATGAATTTTGTAGGTTCCCTAAGTATTCGCCAATCATTTGTTTACTCAGTCCTGGCCGAGAGAGTAAAAACCTAGCAACGGCTTTAGGAGATGCCTCCAGGTGACCCCGCTGGATTAAGAAGCGAATACCTCTTTCAGGTTTCTTGTTAAATATGTTGAGACCAACTCTGTATTGCCGCTTCCGACGAATTTCATTTAACTGTAAGAACAAAAAGACGAATTAAATATTGGTTAAAAACAAAAGTACCGAGGAATAAAAAAACAAACGTGAAGTTCCAGATGATACACTGTAGAGCGACAAATAAATGCATTACAGAAGAACATTGACTAATTGTACTTTTTATCCAAGCTCTATTTAACCAAATGTATGTGTAATCAAAGCTGCATTGGTTTCATAGTTAAAAATAAAGTTTTAAGTACGAGAGAAAAGGTTTTTTCAAACCAGATCGTTTAAGAATTTTTCAGGAGTTTAAAAGGTGTGTAACTCTTGTCCAAATGTTTAATAAAACAATTAATTATATACTGCGACACAAATATGAATATAGAATATATCGAATACTACATAAATAAATATTTTAGTAGTAGTTGTAACACTTAAAATATTTTTATATTGAAAGGACACTATACCGATAGATGAAATACAATATAAACTATTAACTTATAAAGTAGCAAGTTATGATGTTATGGCAAAAACGCATTTGCTATTTATTAAAAAATCGAACGGTGACTTCAAACATGTCAAAAAAGATCATCGTCTTCATCACAGATGAACCAAGATCACTTGATGATGTGTCTCCTATTATACAAGCTCTACATTCATCCCAAAAGTCGTGATGCAGGGCAAACGAGAGAAAAACTGTCATGAGTCTAAAACGGCAGTTTCCTTCTCTTAGAGGGTAGTGATACCATATTCTGATTCTCGAATTATGGTATAATCTCGATTCGTCCGAAACAATGTCCCCTTGTAGCTGTCGTAGACGTTTGGATTTGCTGCCAGAAACGATTTCAAAGGAAGTTGAGATTCATTCACAGACAGTTTCAGACAGTGAGATTCATTCACATCATTCTATAGGATAGGATTACAAAATGTGTAGCGAAGAATATTTAATTCAAATGATGAAGCCAAGGGCAAAGCTTTTCGTTTGAATTTTACATATCTTAAAAACATCTCTATATTGAAGCCTACTTGTTTTTTTTTCTATACCCAATTGCTTTTTTGTCAGGTTGTGAGTTTTTCACAAACCCATCTAAAACATCGCAATAAATTCATTAGGTAAAATCTAACATGCATTTGGAAATTTACAATCCGTACTAAACTATTAAAATACAAAGAATTATAAATTTTTGGAAGAAAGGTTTTACGAAAATTACATCAATATATTTCCTGTATACTTACTGAACACAAATTAATGTTTTCATCCTCCTGCGGCTTTGATTGTGCATCTTCACACTGTAGGTCTACTTGGCCATTAGGATCAACGCTTTGGGTGGTTTGTCCATCTTTCTCCTGGCTACTTTGACCATCACACTGTCCGGTGATTACTTCTACTTGGTCAGTCTCCTTTTCCTCTTGTTCGATAATCACCTCCACTTGGTGAGTTTGCTCAATAGGGCTCGTGATTTCTTTCTCGTTATTAATTGCACCTGTAATGTGTCCTGGAGCTTTTTCATTGAGCCTACCTTCTTCTCCTGTTGGCTCTTTTGCCTTCACTGCAATTCCGGTCTGTTCCCCCTTAGCCCTGGAAAAAAAGGACGTAACACGTAAACAACCAATGCTAAAATATATTCTTAGCCACAACATTTTGTTACTTTCCATGAAACTTAGATCTATCAAACATATATATATATATATAGAGAGAGAGAGAAAGAGAGATACATACGTAGATATATAGATAAATGCTATACATTATTTTTGTAAAACAAAGTCTAAAACAAATATTTTTTAGTTATCGAGTAAATTTAAAATTTTTTGATTCAGATACATGAGCTTAACTATAGTTTCTACTTGTAAATGAGCCCAGAAACTCACAAGACTTCCTTTCTAATAAAATACGTTACTCGTTTTTCTTATAACCAGCACACACAAATATTTATTATAGATTACACAGTTTACAAAAAATTGTTAGTCAAATACTTAAGCTAAGCTTGAGTTTCTATTTATGCGTTGAATCTAGGTACTCACCAAAGGCTTCTCATGAAATTGAAGCCTCGATTTTTCTTTGTTCGGAAATAGGACATGATTTCCAAAGGAATCACTAAATCTCCGACGAAGAAATTACTTCAGAAAATCTGAACGTTTGAAAAATTATAGTTATGATCGCAAGAAAACTTTTAAGACGCTAACTTGAGAATCAAAAAGCTGAGTATGAACTAAAAAGGAAAATCGAACAATGAAGTTAATGGCCATTGTTGTAACCACAACATTGCGCAACAATTCGACGTTTTGTGTATTCTTATAATATATTGTTGAGATTAACACTGTTAGGGGTCGTAAGATATCCACGGCTAAACTGTAACCGAAGAGGGATTTGTGGGTGTGAAGAATTAAATCGTTTATAAGTAAAATTTGAAATGATTTGAGGTATTTCACAGCAATTAAGCAAACTTGAAAGCGAATAGAAAATATGAAAATCTTTCGGAAACCTTTAACACATAAAGTGTTCAATAATAGTTGATAGATCAGGTTGATTTCTAAATAATTAAAGAAAAACGTGATATTTAATGTGACAGTAATTTAAAGGTCAATTTTATAAATTGGGTCTTTTCCTATTGAAACACGTGTAAATGCAGAAATTACACAGCTCACTTTACATTAACCCCTAAATTCAATGCTTAGGTTTCGACACTCAAAATTCATGCTCCATGATCTGTAAAATTGCGTTGCTAAATAAAGAGTCCTTAAAGATTTAAAAATCAAGTGTTCCATTATCCTAAATTTAATGGCTGGATTTAGTCGAGGCCTTAAATGGCTTTACGCTGATGTGGTGTTGAAGTTTAGAGAGTAGGGTACCTGTTCAGGTGTTGATCTCAACAATTTACACAACGTCAACAGACCGTGGTTAAAAATGACAACTTGTTGTCCTTTGAATTTGCAATTATCGACTGATAACGGGCAGAGAAAACGTGTAGATTGATTTTCTTTATACAAAAGAACGTTTTGAAATCTTTTGGAAGAAGCTCTTTTTAGAAAAGAACAATAACTCTCAAAATATGTAATACAAAAATCTTTATAAAACTAAATTCCTCCAATGATAAGGTCAGTTTTCACTGCCAATATGTTCTTTCAACTCATATCAATCCTCTTAATGGTAGAGGGCTTGATCCAAAGTATTCTATAAATCTGTAAGACATACGAAAAATTAAAATGTCTGAATTGCAGATACGACTGATTGACAATAATTGCATTTGGTAAATATACCGCCCTGGGTTGAGATTCCATGATACAAGATATTGTTGGTATTTTAAGAAATGTCACACTGGAGCAATTGTCTTCACAATCTGGGGTCAATCTCTAACATGAGTATCCAAGAAAAACGCCTAGTAGTTTGGAATCCCAGTTAGATGACTAGATCAAAACTTGATCTGGCACCCCACTCTCCAAACTTCCATTTAAAAGAGGGAAGGAACACATAAACAACCGTTTTTTAAATATATTCATAACCACAATATTTTATTACATTTCATAAAACTTAGATCTATAAACCTTCAGTATTAAATGTGGCTTGGCTATATATATAAAATAAATTTGGCCTAGTCAATTTATCCAATATTCGGAATTGTCCAAAATCGGGACGTTTTGATAATATTTTTCTCTCTTTTTTTACATCCTTCCGACAATTTTTAAAGAACAAGGAGTTAAACCTGGACCTAACTGATGAAACAACGCAAAATAACGGCCATGTTCAGAGCAAATACCACACAGATATGTTAGAAGATTTGCAAGAAAAAAATTTGCATCACTGTATTAGAAAGGTTTTACCTTTTTTAAAAATTATTTATATTTTTAAACCTGCCTTTTTGCAATTGTAATCACAAAGTTCACGCTATTTGGGGGATGTAAATTACGAATTTTTTCGGCAAAAAATGTGCAAAAATTCCTAAATGGTCATGGGCCGGACGATTCAGAATTTTGGAGTTTGTAGTGTACTGTTAAATTATTATATTTATGATTGGTTACATATTTCTATGTTTTGATTTCTAGAGAGGGGTTCTTCACAAACCAAGAACTATCATAGAAAAAATGTAGTTATTAATTTTCTTCAAACTCTTGTACGAAATCGAAGTTTTTTATTTCAAATAAAAAAATCATAATGATATACTTCTAATTTACAATGCCTACACCCCTAAATGTCCTCTTTGCAAGCACAGCCCAAGGGTCAGACGAAATAATAAAGTAATAATAATAGATACAATTTAAAATTTCTGTCAAGAATACCAATCCTTAATTAGAGCTTTGTTTATGATTTTTATAAATTTTATTTTCAAAGGGTCCAGTTACTACTAGTTTGGTCACATGATATTCTGAGTATTTAAGAGGGTTTTCTTTACTCAGTCTACTTTTATATTTCCTCTATGTAGGGAACTCGTAGGTTGATCTATGTAAAAAATTCAGTCTTCTAAACGAAGTATAGATTTTAAAAGGCACTAAATGTGTCTTTCGCTTTAATAATGGGTACTTGTATAAAATATAGAGCGAAGAGCCTTTCTAGTTAAAATGAAGTAGAGGTACGACTAGTGTGTAAAGAAATGTTATATTATCTGTAATGTAATTTTTAACTTTGCCTTAAGAAGCTTCTTTATTGTTACTTCAAAACTGATAGAGTAATTTTTAATTACTACACTGTTCAAATCTGTATTAAAATTAGTTGTAAAAAGCAGAAGATTTTTAGGAGTGGATAATCATTCAATTTCTTATTTTTGCTCTATTTTTTACTTTTTTGCTTTTACTAATTTTTACATTTTATGCCACTAATTGGGTCTTGTTCAGTGATGCCAAACTAACATGGGAAAGTTCAGGGAAAATAACTATAAAAATGAATGTTTTCAGAAGTTAAAATATTAAAATGTTGAAATATTTTTGCAGAAATTTGAATTATTTTATGCTTTGTTTATGTAAAAGGGTATTTTTATAATAATGTATGTACCTACCATGTGTATTGGAAAAAGGTACACAATTATTTGGTTTGTAAATGTAAAAAATATATATATACATATATTTTTTAACAGCTCAAACATTCAGTTTAAAGGACCAACTTTAAACCCATAAAAATCACAAAACAATTCAATAAGATCTTTTAACAAAGTGTGATAAGATCTTCACGTAGAAAATATAAATTTTTCCTTAAGGCCCTTTCTTAAATGAAATCTTCTGTTATGATTTCGGACATTCGCCAATAGCCCATTGTGTTGCTAGAGTGCGAAGTTAATGAAATACCGATCTACCTACCTAAATGAAATCCTGCCGTGCTACTGTCTGAAAACACAGGTGTGCAAAAATTTAGGACGAAGCAAAAAAATTAGCATATTAGCGGGACAAGGAGGCAGGGCGGAATGAAAGACTCATCATGAGATCGACTAAGGTCAGGTCCGGCAAGGCTTGCGCATATATGCGGCATGATGTAATGGGGGAGTGTCGGATGAGTGTAAAACACTATGGTGGTGTAAGCTCAGCATTTATGTGAAAGATATTGCCCGGCATGCATCAGTTTAAACGACGTTGAGCAGCTGCCTCAATGTGAAATGTCATACTGGCAATCTTGTAGACGATATCTGGAGGACCTTACCCTAGGTCGAATCATTGGGAAGAGTGAAGAAGGTCAAAAAGTGACAAGGGTAACTGAGGAATTTGGGATCGTTCACAGCATCGTTTCACGAGATTGGAGAGCATTTCAAACAACAGAAACTGCTGTCCGAAGGTTCAGGAGTGGTCGTCCACAAGCAACCACCGCTGAGGACGACTTTTATATTGGATCTAAATCCAATCGAACATGTATGGGACACCTTAGGGAAACGCTTGGGACCACTTCACCAACCGCCAGATTAATGGGCAGCAATGCCTCAACAGCTTGTTCACAACCTCGATCTCAGCATATACAGACGATTTAATTCCTGCCCAGCAGTCAGGGGTGATCAAATCCCCTACTAAAGGCTGGATGTTTCTTGCTGGACACCTATCACGTGAATGTTTTGTGCTTTTGTCGAATTGTGCTCCATCCTATATTTTCAATGAAGTTCCTTTTTAATCCTTTAGACTTCTTTTTTGGAAAGTTTTTTTACTTTTCCTATGTTCTTACATCTTGGAGATCTCATGATATAATTTGCGTCCATTTAGTACACATTTGTTAAAACATTAGATAAACCGTCTCGTCCATAATTTTTTCACACCAATATATAAAAATGATAACATAAATACTAGTTATTCCTTCCAGTAAGCCAAACACAAAAATAGCAAAGAAATTGTTTTAACTTTTAATTGCTGGTATTCTTGGATGTGCTAACAAGTACTAATAGAGTTAATTTTTAAGTAGAATTTATGCTATTTCTAAATATCATAATCATGATTTAAATATATGGTTTTAGACGAATTAAATGACCTGAATGTATGAACATAAAAATAAGAACTTTAAAATATATCTGCCAGTTATAACAAAATTCGCAACATAAGTATTTCGAAACTGAAAAACTAATTTTCTTTGAAGTAACTATGGAACCAGTTATCAAACTTTTCTATTAGCTTAACTACAAGTAGAAAACACATTATGTTGATTTTTGAACTATGGTAAAAATTTTTAAACTAAAGTTGCTGTAGTGTGTAATTTTGGAGTGTGGTGTGCCAGCCCAGGAGTGATCTTGTCATCTTATTGTTATTCAAAATCACGTGCTGTTGCAATCCGATATTTCCATTCGGGTTTGATCATGAAAATAGCCCGTACTGTTGTTCCCAGTGCGATGTTATTTGAAATATCTGACAACCAGGAGCTGTCCCAGAGACGCCGATACAATCTAAATCATGGAAAGTAGTTGTTGAGGTTGCGGATTAATAACAAATTAATAAGGTCTTAATTACTCTACCAAAAGTATTTATTTTTTGTTACCTTCTAAGACGGGCTAGAGCAATTTTTCGCACTAGAAGTTTTCACCAACAGCCAACCATTATTGATACGGTCTTAAAACTTTTATCCAACGCAGTTTAAGTCATCAGATTATGATTTATAGTTTAAGAGACATAAGTACGAAAAAGCTGGCAATCTCTTTGGTGGCAAGTGGTATTGTTGACTTCTGTACCACACTGAATTTTGAAACGTATTCACCTCTAAAAAAGAATTGTCAACTGTGCCCATACTGTTGTTTGCCGTAACTGTCGTCGCATAAACTGCTCCCTCCAATACGATCTGAAAAACAAAAAATGCATGTAAAATTAAAATACAGAAAATACTTGTGTTTCTATCGATATTATCGAGTTGGTTCGGATATTTAGCTAACAATTCCGTTATCAAAATCTGAAATCATGTACACAAATGAAAGAGGAATGAGTGGCAGTGAGCGGCTGAAAACAATATCGGAGATTTCTCTAAAAGATTATGAAAGCTGCGAAAGTTCTTTAGTGGACATCGCTAGAGGACTATGGAGGTAAATACTCTAAATTGAATTTCAGACTGGACGTAGTTGATCGGCTTTTTGAGAGGCATGACACAGTGAATGATAAAAAAGAACGACCAGGAATTTAGCCGATTCCCCTACGAATGACTACGAGACACTTTTTAGAAGTGATTCCACCACCGAAAAGAAACTGAGACAGACGAGGCAGTGCTTTGTTTGTTGCTAAAAAAAAACGATGGTAGCGGAAAACAGAGAAGGTAAGAATAAAGATATTTTTGTACCGATTGTGATATAGGACTCTACTTAAGTCCATATTTTAAATTTATCATACAAAAGCTGAGTTGAGAAATGTAATAAAAATGCAGGTATTAAAAATATGTATACTCTTTTCTCACACCCGTTGCTGTCGAGTGTTCTTAAAAGTTATTGTTCGGAAAAGCCCCCTATATGTAAAAATACCATTTTTTCGCTAAAATTAAAAGTTATCATAAATTAATAAATTCAATACTTGCAACAGTGTTATTATAAACTAACAGTTAGAATCTAATATGAAAATTATAAACAAACATCGATAAACGTTATAAATAAACTCTTTTGAAGTAACTAAACTCTTCATACATATAAATTAATTCAATTAATAAGTAAATAAATTACAATTCATTTGAAAATTGGTAAACTTGTATTTTCTTATAATTTACGAAAGTTGAGTAACATTTATAGCATTACTAGACATCAGTAATAACTACTGATATTCACTATTAGTGTTAGTCATTAGCCACCGACAAACTGCTAATATGAAAGGTTTTTCTGACCTACTAAATTAGTTTTTGTTTACTTGTTGGAACTTCATTATATTACGCAGTACGTATTTTATAAACGGCAATCAACAAAGTATTCCTGACGTGATTTACCTTGGATTAGAGTATTAGAGTATTAGACACCGCAGGTGTCCCCCTTACCCCCCGTCCATGGGACAGGTAAAAGTGGTTTTTTGCGGACACACTGCGGAAAAGTGGTTGGAGCCCACCAGGACTGAGTGTGACAGCTTCAGGCAAACCTTTGGCTGAAAATAAAAATATAGTAATAAAAAAAAGCGAATGGAAGAAACATCAACGTTATGTTAGTTGAGAGCTAAAGTTAAAGGGTAACCAAAAAGAGCTTCTTAAAATAGAGCTCTAAGAAAAGGATCAAACCCTATAATAAGAAATGAACAGTTGAAATTAATTGTAAGCAGTCTTATTGAATGAGGATGTTGATGTTTTCCGATAGGAACTTCATAATTTGCATTATCTTTGCTTGTGCTTGGTTGTTGCTTGCCGTGTTTGTCGCCCATGCCCTGTAATTTTCGTCTGTTGGTTGTGGTAGATGATGGTGACACGTGAGGGGGCAGTTGAAAACGTAGTGGTTTGGCGTTCCTGTTTGTCCGCAGAGGCAGTTGCTTGATGTTACTACTTTAAATCTGCTTAGGTAGCTGGGGAAGGGTCCGTGGCCTGTGTAAAAAGACGTGAGGTAGGGTCCACATGGTTCTTTCCTGGGGTTGATCTTTGGAAGAAATGCGAAGGTTCTTCTTCCTGTTTCTCCGGTTTCCCAGTCCTCCTGCCATTTTTGTAGGGCTGCCTTCTTCATAAGGTTTTTAGCGTGACTCTTGGGTAGTTTGGCGATGACAGTGAAATTAGTTTCTCCCATCGCTGCTTCCTTGGCTAGTTGGTCGGCCCTTTCATTTCCGGTCACGCCAATATGGGCTTTAACCCAGTTGATGAACGTGTTATTAAAGTTATAGTTAAGTAATGTTCTAATTTGTTGCGCTATTGAGTCTTTAGTCTGGAACTGTTGTAAGGTTTTTATAGTTGAAAGGCTATCTGTTCGCGGATATTGCACGTTGTGTAAGTTTGTGTTTGTGTCCATACAAGTGCGAAGAGGATAGCCAGTTTTTCGGCCTGCGCCACTGTGTTGTTGTTATGAAGTGCTATTTTTTTTGTGTATATTTCCATGTTATTTTTGTATGCCACGAAAGCCGCTCCTACGCCATGTGGCGTCTTTGACCCGTCCGTGTAAATTGTTAGATCCGTTTCTATTTCGCCTTGTGTGCCTATTGTGTCGAAGTCCGTGGTCCAGGTGTTTTCAATTTGAATGTCTGCTTCTTTTTCATAGTCGCTTGTTTTGTAAATTGTCCCTAGAAAGTGTACATTTTGTTGCAGTCTGGTGAGTTTTGTGAAAGCCGCCTCTCTGTGAGCCACAAGGTGCAGTGGTTCGATACCGGCCAATATTTGTAGAGCGTTTGTTGGTGATGTGCGGTATGCTCTAAGGATGCGTACTGTAAACAGGCGCTGGAGACTCAGCAGTTTTTGAGTCTTTCGCTGTGTAAGCTGTTGGGCCCATGCGCTGGCTGCATAACAAATTAATCTCTCCGCTACTGCTTTGTACCATATCTTGAGGTACCGTGGTTTTGTGCCCCACAATCTACCCACCGTGTGAGCCATACTGTTACTAAGGCGCAGACATTTTGTTTTTAAGTGTGCAATATGTTGTAGGAATGAGAGCTTACTGTCGATTATGACTCCCAGTAGTTTTATATGTTTAACTATTTTAATTTTCATTGATCCACTTTTGAGGATAGGATTTCTTGCGAGAGGTTTAAATGCTCCGATTATCATTGCCGTTGATTTGCTTTCTGATATTGTTAGCTGTTCTCGACGGCACCAGGTTTGTACTTTTTGGAGGGCTTCGCTGGCTGTTGTTTCAATAACTCTTCTATTGTTACCCGAGATAACTATTGCGATGTCGTCTGCGTAAGCTTGGACTTCACAATTAGGTGGCCATGTTTCCAGTAGCAGTTCGTTAACCACAAGTAGCCACAGGAATGGTCCTAGGCATGAGCCCTGCGGACACCCTCTTTGTAGCTTATGTGTTATTGTAGTGTTGCCTTGGTGTAGAACGACATTGCGGTTGTGGAGGTAGCTTCTAGTGATTTCAATTAAGTCTGGTGGGAAGTTATGTTTGTGCAGTTTATCGAAGAGTGAAGGCCACCACATTGAATCAAACGCGCCTTTAATATCTAGCGAAATGATGCAGGTATGGCTCTTGTTTTTTTTGTTGCTGTCAATTTTGGCAAGTATTTCCTGAAGGGCGTGCTCAGTGGAGCGTCCAATTCTGAATCCGTATTGTTTCTTACTGAGGGTGTTGTTGATTGACACGAATTTATTGAATCTAAGGATGAGAAGTTTTTCTAGTGTTTTGCCCATGATGGGTAGGAGGTTGATTGGGCGGTATGATTCCGGGAGTGATGGATCTTTTCCTGGTTTTGGGAACAGGACCACTTCTCCTGTCTTAAAGGCCGTCGGGAAGTGGCGGAGGTTTTTACATGTGTTCATGCATTCCAGGAGTTTGTCGGCGTCCGCTTCTAGGAAGAGTCGTAGTACTGTAGCGTCGATGCCATCTGGTCCTGGGGCTTTGTCTTTAGGTGTGTTTTGTATGATGTGCTTAAGTTCTCTACTCGTGAAAGGTGGTGTGATGGGTGTGTTGCTTGGGGGGAAGATCTTGTTTCTTGTATGTGATTCTTCTTGGGTGTCTAGTGATGGTAGATCCGGTCTGTAGATGTTGTTGAGGATGTTTTTGATGTTAGCTTCTGTTGTAAATGAGGCAGCTTCGGTTGTAGAATGGATAATGTTAATGGGTTTGATCCGGTTGGTGATCATTTTAAAGGTTGTACCAAAGGCGTTGTTTGCCTTTGTGCAGAAGGATTTCCAGGCGGTGCTTTTGGCCTTATTAATTTCCTTTTTGAAACTTGCTTTTATTTTACGAAGCTTTATTTTTAGTTGATCTCTTGTGGTTGCATCCTGTTCCCGTTGCGTTCTTCTGCGAGTGGCTTTAACCTGTTTTTGAAGAATTTGAAGATGTTGATTCCACCAGGTTAAGTTGAGTTTAGAAATATTGTTTTTCCTTTTGAAATTATTTTGCATGGTTTCTATAGTGGTGTCCGTTATTTCCTTGGTTTTGGTTTCAAGTTCTTGTGTTGAAGCTATGTTGGTGAATTTAATGTGGTGCAGACCTTGTTTAAGCTGCTTGATAAATTTAGAATGATTACCATGCTTGGTTTTGAATCTATTGCGTATGGGTATAATCATGTTAGTTGTGAGTGTAAAAGTTATAGGGCGGTGATCCGTCTGGATTTCGAAGTCTTCAACTTGCCAGTTTTCAATTTTACCGGCAATGTTGCCCTTTATGAATGTTAAATCGGGCCAACCCCTGGAGTCTCCTTTGGAGAACGTTGGGGGTGCATTTGGAGTGTTGCAAATTAACAGGGAGTTGCTTGCTGCGTGTTCCGTGAGGTCACTGCCTCTTCGATTCTCATGTTCATAGCCCCAGAACGTGCTGTGGGCATTGAAATCTCCTCCTATGACGTGGTTAATCGGGGAAAGGTTGTGAATATTATCCAGTTCTCTTAAGTTTTCTGTTAGGTCATTATTGGGTGAAGCGTATGTTGAAGTTACGAAGACATCTTCATTGTTCCATGAGTTGAAACTTATTGTTATAGTGTTTTCTTGTTTTTGGATGATAGTTGGGCAAATATGTTGGTTGCGAATTATAATGACTACTGTTTTAGAATTTGAAAAGATTGTTTTCCATCTGAATGGAATGCCTGGTGGTTTTTCTTTGTTGGTATAGATTTCCTGTAGTAGTGCGATGTCGATGTTGTTGTCTTCCATGGCCTTAGAAATTTGTAAAGTTGCTGCCCTGCAGTTATTAAGGTTAAGCTGCAGGAATTTTATAATTGGTTGTGATGGAGTCATCTGGTGGCGGGTTTTGTTGCTTGCTAAGTTGTGGTCTGGTCTTGTAGCTTGTTTGGTTGTGGAAAGATGAGTAATTGGTGTGCTGTCTATTCGTTGATTGGGGGGGTTTGTTTAAACGTGCGTTCAACGTCCTCTTGCGTTGTAATGTTTTTATCTTCCCTAACACCTTTCTTTTTGTGCTGTTTAGAGATATTGATTGGGCAGGTCTCGTCCCAAGCCGGATGATCTGTGGAGAGTTTTGACCCCGCTGAGATGTTCATTAGGATGCAGTTTATGCATTTAGAGGTTTTTTGTGTGCACTCCCTAGTTGCATGTTTTTCGGCGCACCTGCCACAGTGCGCCTCTTCCTTGCAGTTTGAAGTAATGTGACCGTGGCCCTGGCAGTTAAAACATCTGTTATTGTTGGTGTTTGAGCTAATATATTGCCTGATGGTGCATCTCTCAAATGCAAACCACAGTGTGCCTGCTTTTAGGAGTGTGTGTGCTATGTGTGTGGGGAGATAAAAGACAGCATGGTTACCTCCTTTTTTATCTACAAATGTTCTTTGACGTATATTTTCGTGAATGTCGTTGTTGGCTTTTTCTCCCAGGGCCTTGCGCAGCAGGTCGACATTGGTTTGGGGTGGGAGACCATGGATTATGATTGGTTTTGTTTTAGGAGGTGGAATTCTGGTCTGGAGGTTAGGATTTCCGGTGTCTTTAGAGTTAATCCATTTCACAATGGCGTCGATGTCCTCTTGTTGATCTGTTTTTACTAGTACATTTTTGTTCTTCCCTATGTACAATCCCTTTACTTTCCATTTTTGGGCGTTTCCGCCCATTGTTTTTTTAAAGTCTTCTCGAACCTGCTCTCCTGTAAGTTTTTCGTTTTTCGAAGTAATTATAAGTGTGTGGAGCTCTTTGGGTGTAGGTGCGGTGTCTGTCTGTGTAGGTTTCGCCTGGTTCTGAACAGCTCCTGCGTAGCTGGGCGGTTGTTGCAGTATTGTTTTGATTTGTTGCATGTTGTCTGTAAGATCGCTGTTGGATTTGTCGTTCGATATTGTTCTTCTCAAATCTTCTATACTCTGACCTAGGTTGGCGTTGAGTTTGTAGGACTCTGCCATTTCCTTTTGGATTTGATTTTTAAGCGTTTCCGTAATTTCAGATGTTATTGTTGAAATTTGAATTTCCAGCCTGTTGGCTAGTCTATTTTCTATTTCGTGCAGTTCTTTTAGATTTGTATTCCCGTCTTTTTGAATAAAATCCTTTAGTTCAACTATTTCTTCTTTTGTAACGTGTTTCTCTTTTTTAGCTGTGAGGAGGTTTAAAATTTCTTTAAGTTCTGTCTTTAATTTATTCCTTGTTTGTTGTTCTTGAAGGTTTGCCTCTAGCTTTGCTTCTAGTCTGGTAATTTGTGTTAGGCTTTTACGCCAGACTTCTCCTGTGTTTTTGATTTTTTCGATTACTTTATCTTTAGTTGTTTTAAAGACATGCTTGTCTTTTGAGAAGATTTCTTCTATTTCCCTTACGAGAGTGAAGATTACTGATTCAGGTGAGTGAGGTGTTATAAATTTTTTAGACCGTGCTCTGGTCCTTCTTGCGATGTTTTGCTGCGGAGTTGTGTTCATTGTAGAAAATTGGGTTTTGAATTATGAAAAGTCTATATTCCGTTTGCTTGGGTTGTTTAGAAAAGAGCCGTTTGTTTCGGTGTTGAAGTTGAATTACATGCAAATGAAGCCGACCCCGGCTTGTCCCCCATACGCATAAATGCAATGAGTACCTTATCTAAAAATTCTTGGACAGTGTAGTACCGTGCTTTCTAAATAACACTTAAGTAAAAGATGAGAAAACAAAAATGAGGCTGAAACTACAACACATGAGAGCACACGTTAAAGAAGGACGGAAGACAGAAATCCTCAAAGACTACTCTGAAAGTTCCCCTGTTTTAAAGAACATAATTTAAAACCCTGTTGTTTTATCAGGCACGACTCCCTGCTCCCTGTATTTATTCTGTATATCCATTTCTCAACCAAGTAAAAGGGGACTGGCTTGCCTTCAAAGAAAAAACCATCTACTTGTAGTTCGAGACATGAACAATAACGCTATATTAGAAATTGCGTCTGCGAGGGCAATTGCTCCATTATCTCTGTGCAGATTAGATACAACAGACCGATTCAGTTGAAACGACTCATAACAAAACAGGGAGCTCCAGATTCCCGATTCTTCTCTGTTAAAATCACGTGTTCCAGCATCTCACAGCTCTCTCCCCGCGTTCGTGGAACTCCGAGGGTTAGCACTCTCGACCATAGAGGCAAGCCGTGCCAGGCATAGGCGTTACATCGACACCTCACGCGTGAGGTGGTCACGTGACCCACTCTTTTTCTCTCTCCCTTCTTCAAAATGATAAGAGACCATGCGACCCACTCTTTTTTTTTTCCCCTTCCGAAACGTTCTGCATTCCTCGCTGCGCGCCCCCTCCCCCGTAGAGAGGAGCGGAGGTGCTCGATTCCGAGAATCAAGGCACATGCCGCAATTCTCTTTTTCTGAATCCAATGCTGCTTCGTCTTAACAGAAAATTCACGACAGTTCAAATCCACTTCACCGATCGACTTTTCTTTTCTTCCCCCAATATGAAACACATTCTCTAGGTTGTGGGAAAACAAGGCTACGCGATTACGTTGTTTTTAAACTTCATTATATCCGCTTCCCTTTACTTTTTGTTTCCATTGAAGCCCCACAAGGGAAAATTTTAGACTGAAATTTGAATGTAAAAGAGCAAATACTTCGCTGAGCCAGTGGTTGGGAGCCCGGTGTAAGCTAGTTTAAATTCACACACACACACACACAATGAAATTAAAAGTAAATAAATCTATAAAAACTTTGTCAAACATTGTCATTGATCCTGAAGACCTAATTCTTCTTTGCCCTATTTTTTAGGAAAGCTGGCCCATTCACACAGAAGCCTATCGACTGGTTGCTACGATAGTAGAAATTTTAAAATGCGACCGATAAGTTCGATTTGCAAAGCGTTTTCGGCTCTCTGCGTTGTTACATGGATAAAGCAATTGGAAAGCAAGCGCATAAAATCCATGTCAGAACAGTAAATTAAATAATGTAAAGCATAAGAAAATATATAAATACAGTTTAAAGTTGGTACGATTGACCTTTCTGAAATAGCGTGTGCTCTTAAATAATTAATCTAGTCCATGGAATACAACAGATACGACTGCTAGTTTCGATCCGCTTTACTCCTGAAGGGATCGTTGCTGTGCAGTCAAAAACACAAAAGATTGGATTCTTAGAAATTAAAAAAAAAAAAATACAGGTACTCATTGCTAATTGAAAAGGACTCACCGGGGCCGACTTTTTGTTGGCTTTAGCCCATCATGTTGCTGGAACTGGGATACCAAAGAGTGTTTTTTTGTATTTGCACTGTCACTGTTATTTTTAAGCGAAGTTCATCGCTATGATTTTCGTAGATAATTGAGCAGTATCCGATTTGCAAGTAGCACAATTATGTGTAAGCCTGGGCTTCTTACCGGTGTGGTGATTGTACTTCTTGTTTACTGGTACACTTAAATCGATTAAAATAGAAAAGTTCTGAAGTTTCCCTGAAGTTCTGCACATTGTCAGAGAGCTTAAAGTTCTTTGTCAGAAAGCTCAAAGTTCCTTGCCTTTTGACGGGGTTATCTTTCGTCGGTCGTTGTCTGCTCTGGTTACCCACCCACGCCACACTTGAGGTCCGGCCGATAAAGAGTTGGCGTTTATCCGGTACGCTCGACAAATCTGTCCCTTGAGTTGGATTTTGAAAAATTCCGCATTTGACTTCAAGGGTAAACTGCGACGGATTAGGCTTGAGTTGGGGTGACGCGTCTTGCGGTGGCCGGTAGAAACGGACACTTTCCACGTTGGTCTAGGCAACCCTCCGTACACGGCGTTGGACTGAGGGTACACGATTTCAGTTGGTCGCCAGTAAAATTTACACAGAAAGAATTTCTGATTTATATAGGATTATTGATTCTTAACGCCAATTATATTAAACATGAAACGTCACTTAATCTACGATGATAAAGTACTTCCCAATGTGCATAATGTGAGAGGATTTGCTTAACAGGAAAAAGAATATCTGATTTCTGTATACTTTGTTGCTACAAAAATTCATTGGCAGTCGATAATACCCGTTATCGCAAATTAGTAATAATTGTTCTGACTGTTTTCATCAAATGGCTGCTATGCCTATTTCAACTAGGCATTGCCATTTAGGGTTATCTTGGAATCACACTTTTGCTGCACCATTAGAATTTTTCACGAATAATAAAAGAATGAATAGGTGAAAATTTTTAAAACATCAAATGAGCTGCGATAAAGCAAATATAAAGTTCCATTTACTAGTCTTCATAATTAAAATTCTTAAGAATTCAGTAACAAATGGTTTTATCAGTATAATAGCAGATGTACTGATTCCAAGCGATACACACATCCGCGGAAGTCTGAAAAAGTAAATAACATTTGAAAATCAAAGACGTGAGTTACAGTTACCATAACAACAATGACAAAAAAATTGCATGTTGCTCCAAATTAATATACTGTCTCTTGAAATAAGAAGCATACTTTCTTTCAAAAGTAATATTCACCTTTCATAGAAGAAACTCTCACATATAAGCTTCTCTTTAGAATTCCATCTTTAAATTTATGAAGATATAATTTAACATGAAGTTGAAAAGAATCTGAATATTTGCTACTACATTTCTTATGATTATTACGAAACTTTCAATTAAATCTTTCCGTTTTCTCACGTAGGCTTAAAATGGAAGAAGGCGTCGTCATAATTCGATTGTCACAATTTATAAATCTGCTTTCTTATTTTTTTATTTGCAGCATTCGTAATGCATAAAGTGAGAATATTCGGAGTCATGTGTTGGGCTTGTAAAGATTCTACTGAATTACATTTATTTCTCAATTCATAATACCAATATGTGTAAGTTAAAGGTATTAAATTGAATTCAAACGTATGATTATAAGAAATGTAGTTACAGTTACCAAAACACAAGATAATTATAATAAGGAAGCATTTAAATCCGTAATAAATTCCACATTTTCAGAATTTGAATAGCTGGTTTATCATAATAATCGTACCAGTCTTTAATATTTTCGAAAGTTTCCATACATAATATTATTTTTTTGTTCTGTAGATAATATATAGCGTACGGGATCTAGATTTTATAGCAGAATTATAATTCATACTGATTAAAAATTTCAAAAGTCTTTCATTTCAACTATGGTATTTGATTGGACCTTTAAGTAGGCTTCATGCCGCTGAGTTTATAAGTATTGATAATTGTCGTATCCATTACTAGAGTCGACAGTCACAAAACAATATACTTAATTGTTGAACTTCTCCAAAACGGAAGAATCTTTTGAAAATATTATCGTAAACCAGGGAAGTTAATTATCCCCCTACTGTTTCGAAGACTCATTGGAAAAACATCCTTTCTACTGGAAGGGATAGTTTTAAATTTTTCTTGTAAATATCTAAATCTTTAAAATTTATGTAGCACTTTCAGTTTCTCTAATTCAATTCATCTTTACAAAAACGTTCGTGTTTCGCAATACGTCTTGTACTAAGTCAAGGATCTGTGAATTAAATTTCAATTACTTTGGGAATTCATCTGCTTTTTATTGGATGAAAATACTCCTATCAAACAGAACCCAACTCAAATCAATGCTACCTGCATTGTTAATTTATGGAGGACATTCTTTAGTAGATCAAGTATAGTTAAGCAGGACTTAA
Source organism: Metellina segmentata (assembly GCA_947359465.1). Taxonomy (NCBI): domain Eukaryota; kingdom Metazoa; phylum Arthropoda; class Arachnida; order Araneae; family Tetragnathidae; genus Metellina; species Metellina segmentata. The sequence continues at coordinate 103,049,064 of OX375881.1, forward strand.
GAATTCTTTATCGAGATTTATAAACACTTTTGTTGTGTGTAGGTAGCATATAATACTTCTTGGAACGAATGAATTGATCAGTCAAGAGTTTGCATGAAAGTACTGCATATGAATTGAATGCTAGGAACTTTTCTTGCTTTGTTATATTATTAATAACGTTCTTGTTAACAATTTATTAACGGTTACGCTGCGGCCCTTAGATTTTTCAATCGTCTCACAAAAGTTCTCTTTTTCCTGCATGTCCAAGCCCCCTTACCTAGTTACCAAACTTGAGCGATAGGGCGGTGAGTGGCATTTACGCTTGACGCTTTCCTTTCATAGTATTGTGTGGCGCGAGAACAGATTTCCACTTTTCATTTAGTTCAAGTGAATTTCAGTACTTCATTTTTTTTAAAGTCGGTAAAAATGCTGAAATATTTTTATCAGTTTAATTGAATGAGATAGCTTAGATCTATTGTTCCGAGTTGGTCGCGTAATTTTATTACCATTATGGGTTTTTTAAGGTAACAATAACTTTAACCTTTAACTGCTGTCATAGGTCTAACAGACCCCGAGTCATTTTTGATGGGTCGTTTTCACTCTTTAAAGTAAATTTTGGTTTCTGACCTATTCAGTACGTTCCTACTACGTCCAACAGAAGTAGCACTCCAAGACTGGTTTTCTGCCCCAACTACATTCTATAACAAAAAAAATCGCCGCACTAAGAAGGAGTTGTCCGATGAAGACAAAAATTGGTGGATAGGAAATTATATACAGATTAGAGATTGATTAAATTTCAGAACAAATAAATGATTTATTTCAGAGTTGCAGTATCGATCTCAATAAGGTGTCGACCCGCCTCTAGCCTGGATGCAAGCTGCCACACGGCGTGGCATAGACCGATAAAACTCCCGGACGGTATCCTGCGGTATTTCGTGCCAAATATGCTCCAATTGTCGGACTACGTCATCAACAATCGCTACCGGATGCAGTCGCCTTCCCAACATATCCCAGACATGCTCGATGGTAGAAAGATCTGGTGATCTGGCTGGCCAAGGAAGTGTTTGAGAAGCTTGAAAATAGTTCATAGCAACACGTGCCGTATGTGGTCTGGCATTGTCTAGCTGAAAAATAAGCACGGGGTACTGCGAAAAGAATGGTAGCAAAACAGGTCTCAGAAATGGAACCCCAGACCATAACTCCTTGTTGAGGGCCCGTGGGGCATGCAATAGTAAAGGCAGGATCGGCACGCTGCCCTGGGCGTCTCCAGACACGTCTTCAATGATCGTCAGGATACAGTTGGAAGCGGGTTTCGTCGCTAAAGACTATACGTCTACAGTCAGCATCATTCCAGCATGATGGAGCCAAGCACCACTGTAATCTGGCTCTACAGTGTGCACGCGTGAGTGGCAGGTGGCGTTACAGTCGGTACGATCGTAGATTTCGCTCTCTCAGCCTTCTGTGAATGGTTATGGTGGACACTCGTGTGTGGGTTGCACGACTGATGGTTGATAGCGATGAATCAAGCGCTGTGACAGCTGTCCTGACAGTCACTCTGTCCTCGCGATCTGATGTGGCCCTACGTCGACCTCTACCATCATGACGCTGAAATCTGCCATGGTCCACCCACTCTTGCCAGAATCTTCTAATCGCCGCATCGCTTCGACTCACATGACGAGCAATTCTCCAATTGGCCCAACCTGCCTCTTTTAATCCAATGATACGACCTCTTTCAAACTCTGAAAGTTGCTCGTAATGAGCTCGAATCCTGCGGCGAGGCATTTTTTCAGTCGTTGAAAGGTATCCTAAATCGCAATGCAGCAGAAATTTTTAACAACAGTTCAAGAACAACACCTTATATACATCTGCTGTATGCGCAGTTCCGATGCTCTGGAGATCGCACTATTCATTCATTGGACACCAAATTTTAATAATTTGCACATTTGGTCAAAACATTTTTGCATACGAAATTTCAAATCAATCGGATGATTCCTTCATGGTGCGTCGAGTTTTTTGTTATAGAGTGTTTTTCGTGTTTTACACTCATTGCATTTCGTGCGTGGTCTCTTAGACCTTTTTACAGCATTTGCGGTACCATTCTTGTTGAAAGAAATCGTCTAAGTTAGAGTAGGGAATTTCGGCTGAGAGCCTAAAGCCTAAAAAACTTTAATAAAAACGACATGTGTATCTTACACAAAAAGAAATTCAGTTTATTGTTGATAGTTGGTCGGAAATAGAGTAGTAGGACAGTGAAATTTCGAATGATATTATTGAAAGCGAACACGAAACTGATGAAGATGAAGACATTTCAAGTGCGTCTTGACAAGAAGAATATTTTTAAGGAAAAAGTAACTTCAAAAGGGATGCCCGGGAAGGGGGAGGGGGAACCTAATCCTGCCGTTAGAAAAACCGCAGCAAAACACAACATGGTTTTACAAATTCCCGGGTTGATACGTCCAGCAAAATTAGGTCCGAAAGCCGAGCTTGAAGATATATGGAATCTGCTTAACGTATATAGTAATAGAAATGTATTTCATGTTTAGAATTGAACTATCTAAATTTAAAATGTATAAATATTAATTATTTAAATAATCTTCCGTTAATATATTATATTAATCAACTTTATACGCACTTTAGTGAACGAGGTCTGAGAGACCCCTCCACACTAGTTACGATACAGTTTAAGACACAGAAGTTAAGGGTTAAAGAGGTGACACGACGATTTCTACTGGAAATCTATTAAATGGAAATTTTACTTGAAGTTTAACAGATTTTTCTACTTGCCGAGCTATTTAGATTCAGTTTTTCTGGTTAATATTAATAACAATTGATATTTAAACTCCTTCCATACAAATAGTCACATTATGTCTCGCTCACTACTTAAACACACCAAACAAAAGCCACCTAATATATTACCTAAAAAATAGTTTTTTGTGTAATAATAATTATTAAATCAATGTTAGAAAAAATTATGAAATGGAATTTTCTAATATATGTTGAAGCGTATTGATTCAGAACGACTTCTAGAATGGTCATGTCAAATTTCAGCTCATTCTGATAATTAGTTTCAGAGCTACATTAAATTTTACTCATTATTGCGATTTTAAAGGGCCACCAAAAGTTTTAAAAACATTTGGCAAACCTCGGATAGTAATTATGGGACCAAATGTACTTGCATCTCTACTATTATTAAAGATATAAGTAATATCTCTAAAAAGTAGTGTCCTGACGAATCTACAATGATGAAATTTAGCACTGGTCGTAGTAATTTTTTTGCAGATTTTGTGTCCAGACTGTGAATCTTTAAATTTAATCAAGAACATTTAAAATTTATTTATTGACATTTATTTATTATTGTTTTCCTTAGAATGGCAACAGCATAAACATGTCACCAATTCTAAATTTATTTTTTCCCTTTCATTATCCCAGCAAAGAAGATTTTAGGGGCGGACAAAAGATATACAATTTTAACTGGCTTTTTTAAATTTCTTATTTCTATCTCCTGGATTGTGAAAGATAGAGTAAACTTTTGAACGGATTTCAAATCTGTGGAAAATTTTACAGGGCGATACTTAAAAATGTTTTTTTTTTCTTCAAATAAATGTTTTTTTTTTTTTTTAATGTAACTTATATTTCCCTCAATACGAATCTGGACTTCACGATCGTTAGAGACTTAACGCATTCATTTTTTCTCGTTCATTCATTTTCCAAAATCACAACCAACAATTCAAGAAATATGCTAAGCAAACTTTAAAGTTCGTTAGGAATCAGCAAAGAAACCAGTCAGTAGTTAGATAGCACTCGGTGTTGTGTTGCTCAAATGGTGTATTAAATTTACTACTCACTGGTTTTCTTTTGGTGATGAATAATGTCCTTTAAAGTTTGGTTAGAATATTTCTTCAATTGTTTAAACTTCATCAAAAGAACTGTCATAAAAATTAAAAAAATATATCAGTTTATAATTTGTATGCTACCTACCGCTACTATTTAAATACTTTTTTATACAATGATTTAAGGTTATGACAGATTTAAGGTTCACTAGTCGCCTCTACATCATAAGCTTCCAAACATCCATGGCCGGACCCGGATTCGAACCAGGAACCTTCCGACTTCGAGGCTGACACCGTAACCATCAGACCGGTTGGTAAGCAAAACAAGTGAGAATTAACTGTTTACGACAGCAGTGTACGAAGTTTTAAATAACAGATAAGTTCGGTTTGCAAAAACGCAAATTTTCGTTCTTTCCCTCTTATGCAACATCAATTAACTACTTCAAATATCTATCGTACATTCAAAAGTCACAATATTGATACAGACGCATTACCTTTAACATAACATGGGGTAGCCTACAATTTAAGTATTTTTTTTTTTAGTAAAAATGTTGGATTGTGTATAATGTTGCAAAAAGTCATTCCTTGTAAATTTGTCAGTCGATTTTATTTGAGATTTTGGGTAATTCTACATTTCTTAACAAAAATTTAAAGGTCCTTAGGCAGAGCACCAAAATAAGCATTTCTTTTCCATAGAATTATTTCACGACATTATTGCACATAGCTGCTAGAGAGCGCCTTTTCATTATTTTCCAGTTCATTCGCAAAGCAGAATTTGAGCGTTATAGAGCAAAGACAGGTATTTTTATAATTTATAAAATGACATTGGATCAAAATATAATGTCAACACGCATTTGTTTTTCTCTCGATTTTCCTAAAACGAGATTCAATTCAATTACTTGTCTCAAAGTTCTTATAACTGAACACAAACATACAAAAATACATCAGCGATATCTTAAACGCACGAACAAGCGAGGTGACATCGTATTAAAACAAAAAGAATTAAGTAGTAATGGTGGATTGTATAAAAAATAGCGGGTGTCATGTTGCATTCTTGGTAATTTTGCAATAAGTTCCGTGGCCGGTCCTTACAACACCGCGAAATTTTGAAGCTCCGTCATACGACGAGCCAACATCTAAACTGGAAACCCACCCTCCAAACCTCCACATCGACCCAATGCTCAGACTTTCGGCCACGACAGATTTAAGGTTCGTCAGCCGCCTCTACACCATATCCATGCACAGATTCACAAATATCCATGCACGGATTCGAACCATGATCCTTCCGATCTAAAGGCTAACACCATAATCACCAGACCTGTTGGTCGGCAATAAATTTTCAGCGGGGGCTGAGACCAGAGCACAGAAGTACAGGGCGACCCAACGGCCCAAATACATTCAGCGCCCGGGTATTGAGTTATCGTAATGTCAGTGGGACCTGACATTACGTAGGTATTGAGTTATGTTCGACTGTAACACAACCTGATATTGGCGACAGTAGGGTATCAATCTCGAAGGGAAAGATAGAGAGAGTCTAGCAGATTTGGCCCCATATCAACACTTGAACTGTTACACCTATGTAACACTGTAAAAGCGGCTTCTTTGATCAAGCCGACATAAAGGAGACATTCAAGAATTCCTCATTTGGGTATCATAAAACTCAACTGTGATCAACTGTAATATAAACTAAACTTAGAAGTACTACTTCAGCACTCCATTTGACACTACATCGGTCAAAAAATTATCGGCACTTGACATAAACCCTCTAGATCTGACGTCCCACTGACATTACGATCCTCTAAATCTCAAGCTCCTTCAGAACACTAAAAATTCCATCGACAGGTGGTTTTCAGCTGAAAGCCGGCTGAATGACCAGAATATGCAAGGTCTCATTTGACCCGAGAGAGCGAGAACACGCTCGATAACCCCCGAACTTTTCATGTCCCAAAATAAATAATTTTGCTGTAAATATCTGCTTAGCTGCATGAAGTTAAATAAATGTTGTTCTGGTGAAACTCAAAGATCGTGCTAGTTACGCTACCATTGATGTCATCATACCATTTCATCCAATGCACCACTCTCCAAACTTGCGCCTAAGGCCCGGCGCACATATCCGATGTTTCAACGCGCGGCGCCGTTGCGGCACAGAAGCCCAACTATGCACACATAACCGTGAAATGACGCAAGTACTCATTTCTAGCCATTTGCTATAAATATTCTATTGAAGAAAACGTGTTTATTTCGCTTGCTTGGTGTACAAAAAAGTATATTTTAAAACAAAATAGACGTTACTGGAGTGGATACAATCATTTATTAATTACTAGGGGGCCCGCCCGCTGCTCGCTAACGCTCGCCAACCCCCGGAGGATTGCTTCGCAATTCTCATTGGTTCGCTGCGCGAACCTATGCTCGCTTCGCTCGCATCAATGAAGACATGTATCCTAGCAGAAGGGATTGATTACAAAATATGATATTCCAAAAAAATATTTTTCAAATCTAAATTTGTTGTATTACATAAAAGATATATACAGTACCTCTGGAATCAGAATTTAAAGAAAACTTTGAGCACATTTTTACTCGCAATGTGAGCGCTGCTTTGGAAATTGAATACCCAGCATGTTGTTTGTGTGTACATTTCCCCAGTACTCGAGCCACCCATACACTTTTTGACTGAGTTTGTTTCCGATAGTTGTAGTGCACGCGTCTTGTTGTACTATAATTGTTAGCCTTGAAAATGACCGTTTTTTAAAAAGCCCTGAAAATATATCCTCCGCTTTCTTAGATTTCTATTACAAACCGCAACAGTTCGTCTAAAATTAATTTTTCTTTTCAATAAAATTTCATCCTATAACGCTATAGATTCAAATAAGGCGCGAGGCTCCTAGTAAACAAACAATCGCATAATGTTGCCAAAACGCGGTAACAAATAACGTCTTTTTTGCGTGCCACGTAAGAGAAATATATATATAGATTATTTATTCCATTTATTTATGAGGGACTGATCCCGGACCGTCGTCAATAGCCCGTTGTGTTGCTCTAGTACGACGTTAACTAAAATTACCATTACCATTTATTTATGAAAACAAGGTACTTCAGAACGGAGACGCGTGTGCGGCGAGCTGCGACGCCTTGGGTAACTGCAGTACAAATTGCATGCAACTTAGACGTGCGTCGCCGCAGCGGTGCCGGAGGCATGTGTGCAAAACTCCATTGGATCTAATGTATATCAGACCACACTGGCGTTGCGGCACCTTGCCTAAGTGAGAGCCTCTTAGTCTCAGCTTGGAACGACACCAACGAATGCGCAAGTTTGTCCACCCTAAACTAACCGTCTATATATACAGGCTGTTTTAGTGAACCGTATCAGAACTTCTAAGAGGGGTAGGGTACATCCTGACAACTCGAAATCATATAGCAATGTGGGGTCGGAAATGCTTTCCTGAAGCGGTGTTGTAGACAGAAGCACCGTAAAGAAAAGAGACCGTAAGTGAGAAATCGTTTTAATAATACATGAAAAGAAGCAAAAGGTACATGGATTAAAGTTCGTGTTCGAAGTTTCTTCCACGGGCTACAATGCACGCCTCATATCTCTGACGCATGGACATCCGAACATTCTGGAATACTCCAGGCATATCTCGAATTTCTCCTGCAATTCTTGCAACCAGCTCCTCAACATTGTCAACAGGGGTGTTATAAACTAGCGATTTCAGATGACCCCAGAAATAAAAATCAAGACATGATAGGTCGGGTGACCGAGCAGGCCAACGCACGGGACCACCACGTCCGATCCACTGCTGACCTAATGTGACATATAGGTAGTTACGAACATCTCCGCTATAATGGGCAGGGGCTCCATCGTGTTGGAACCACATTGTATGTTGCGTCGATGCAGAAATCTGTTCATCTCTCAAAAGTTGTGGCAATACTTGCTGCAGAAAGAGCAAGTAGTTAGGTCCGGTTAGACGAGACGGTAACAGGTAAGGTCCGATGAGGTGATCTCCCATACTACCGGCCCATACATTGACCGAAAATCGAATCTGTGGTGCACGACGTCGTATTGCATGCGGGTTCTCAGCCGCCCAGATATGGTCGTTATGCATTTTGAAAATTCCTTCCCTTGTGAAGGATGCCTCATCGGAAAACATCATTTCAGCAGGAAAAAGGGGATTTGTAGCACATTTTCCAAGGTACCACTGTGAGAAAGCAATACGAGGTGCATAATCCTCCGGTTGCTGTGTCTGGACAAGCTGCACGTGAAACGGATGCATGTCTTCTTCTCGGAGAATCCTCCAGACGCTGCAATGGGAAACCCCGACTGCGTTTGCTACACTTCGTGTACTCGTTCTTGGATTCCCCTGTACATGCTGCAGAACATTCTGTTCGACGTCTGCAGTCCGTGTTGTACTTACCCTGTCCCTGTCAGTTCTTTCTAAGGAACCTGTCTCAGCTAACCTCTGGTGCAGTCTTGCAAAGAAATTATGACTGGGGATACGCCTCGTCGGATATTGTTCCGCGTACAAACGCTGTGCGGCTGGCCCACTACAATTTGCAGCCCCGTACGCCAAATGCATATCGGCTAACTCTGCGATCATGTGATCATCCATCCTACTAACTTGGCGTTCTTGTGCGAAATGAAGATTCCCTACACGAAAGCTCGGGATTTTCGCTCAATGCCATCTACCGCGTCAGGAAAGCATTTCTGACTGCCCATTGGTATATGATTTTGGTTCGTCAGATGTACCCTACCCTTCTTAGATGTTCTGAAACGGTTCACTGAAACACCCTGTATAATTCTTTTACGTGGCACGCAAAAAAGAAGTTATTTGTTATCGTGTTTTGGCAACATTGTACGATTGTTTGTTTACCACAAAGCTTCGCGCCTCAATTGAAATCATGACGTTTCGGATGAAATTTTTTTGGAAAAAAAATGAATTTAGTCGAGTTGTTGGAGTTAATAGAAATAAAAGAAAGCGGGGGAACTTTTCAGGGCCATTTAAAAACCGTTCTTTTCAGTGCCAACAATTATAGTTCAAGACGTTTGCACTACAACTTTCGACGCAAACTCGATGATAAAATGTGTGTGGTTCGAGTGCTGGTGTAATACACACAAACAACATGCTGGATATTCAGTTTCCAAATCAGCGCTCATATTTCGAGTCAAAATTTCCTCAAAGTTTTCATTTGAATTCTAATTCTAGAGGTACTGCATTTATCTTTTCTGCAATACTGCAAATTTGGATTTGAAAAATAATTTTTTTCGAAAATCATATTTTGTAAACAATACCTTCCCCTATGACACGTCTTCATTGATGCGAGCAAAGCGACTGTATGTTAGCCCAGCGAACGAATGAGAATTGCTTCGCAATCCTCCGGGGGTTGCCGAGCGTTAGCGAGCCCCCTAGTTACAAGTTAAACTTCAAGATTGATGAACTGCTAATGGATCCAGAAATCAATGATGGCACACGTAGTTATTATTACACAATACACCAGAAAATTAACTATTCGGTTTTTTTGTTTGAAAGTGTTATACCTAAGTTCTACATTCGTAAATTCAAAATGCTTAATTTGTAGCGTAAAATTCCAGTAACATGGTATAAAAACATATTTAAATAATAGCTGTGGATAGCATGCGAAATTGAAACTGATCTCTTTTGCAAATTTTTTTGACAGTTCTATTAATGAAGTTAAAACAATTCAAGAAATATACTAAGCAAACTTTAAAGTTCATTAGGTAACACCAAAAACACTAGTCAGTAGTTAGCACTCTGTGTTGCTCAAGTGGTATATGAAACTAACTACTCACTGTTTTATTATGGTGATGCCTAATGACCTTGAAAGTTTGCTAAGAATATTTATTGAATTGTTTTAACTTCATCAATAGAAGTATCTTACAAATTTACAAAAAAGATTAGTTTCAATTTTGTATGCTATCCACCGCTACTATTTTTTTTTTCATACCATGTTACCTCTGAAGTTGAATGCTCAAGTTTTTATCTATGATTATTGTAATAAGTCTCGTGAATTAAGTATATATTCGAAACAAATAAATGTATAGAGAATATTTTGTGAATAAATAACTGCGAGTGCAAAAATTGTTTTTGTGATCCATTAACAGCGCAATTATTTTAAAGTTTTCTTTGCTGCGTTAATTATACTGCGGACGAGTTTGCTCACTCGTTTGAGTTGATCTAAACTAAGACACTCAGTTAGGTGTTGTGTGCAAGTTTTGATAGTGATGTGTCAGTTCAAGTGTTGATATGGGGTCAAAACTGCAAGATTTTCTCTATATTTCCCTTCGAGATTGATCTCGTACTGTCGCCAAAACCAGGCTGTGTACCAATCCGATATAAGTACCTAACGTACTTGGAAAATTTCCGCAAGCTTAAAAGGTAATACGTGGTTTAATAAAATACACGTTTTTCAAAACATGTTATGTCCTACTGGGCTTAGATACCAGAAGGTGTTGTGTGAAAATCTTTCTTAAACATACTCAATCACCATTCGAATTTGGCGTGATCGAGCAATACACATATTGTTGTCATGCATCGAACGCAGCGGTTCATAAACTTTTTAGACTGAACGACTCCTAAAAAAGTAAACTTTTCTACAGGGTGTTTCAGTGAACCGTTTCAGAACTTCTAAGAGGGGTAGGGTACATCCTGACGAACCAAAATCATATACCAATGGACAGTCAGAAATGCTTTCCTGACGCGGTAGATGGCGTTGTGCGAAAATCCCGAGCTTTCGTATAGGGAATCTTCATTTCGCACAAGAACGCCAAATTAGTAGGATGGATGATTACACGATCGCAGAGTTAGCCGATATGCATTTGGCGTACGGAACTGCAAATTGTAGTAAAACCAGCCGCACAGCGTTTGTACGCGGAACGATATCCGACGAGGCGTATCCCCAGTCATAATTTCTTTGCAAGACTGCACCAGAGGTTAGCTGAGACAGGTTCATTAGAAAGAGCTGACAGGGACAGGGTAAGAACAGCACGGACTGCAGACGTCGAGCAGAATGTGCTGCAGCATGTACACTGGAATCCAAGAACGAGTACACGAAGTGTAGCAAACGCAGTCGGGGTTTCCCATTACAGCGTCTGGAGGATTCTCCGAGAAGAAGACATGCATCCGTTTCACGTGCAGCGTGTCCAGACACAGCAACCGGAGGATTATGCACCTCGTATTGCTTTCGCACAGTGGTACCTTGGAAAATGTGCTACAAATCCCCTTTTTCCTGCTGAAGTGTTGTTTTCCGATGAGGCATCCTTCACAAGGGAAGGAATTTTCAACACGCATAACGACCATATCTGGGCGGTTGAGAACCCGCATGCAATACGACGTCGTGCAGCACAGATTCGATTTTCGGTCAATGTATGGGCCGGTATTATGGGAGATCACCTCATCGGACCTTACCTGTTACCGTTTCGTCTAACCGGACCTAACTACTTGCTCTTTCTGCAGCAAGTATTGCCGCAACTTTTGAGAGATGAACAGATTTCTGCATCGACGGAACAGACAATGTGGTTCCAACACGATGGAGCCCCTGCCCATTATAGCGGAGATGTTCGTAACTACCTGGATGTCACATTTGGTCAGCAGTGGATAGGACGTGGTGGTCCCGTGCGTTGGCCTGCTCGGTCACCCGACCTATCATGTCTTGATTTTTATTTCTGGGGTCATCTGAAATCGCTAGTTTATGACACCCCTGTTGACAATGTTGAGAAGCTGGTTGCAAGAATTGCAGTAGCTGCCGGAGAAATTCGAGATATGCCTGGAGTATTCCAGAATGTTCGGATGTCCATGCGTCGGAGATATGAGGCGTGCATTGTAGCCCGTGGAAGAAACTTCGAACACGAACTTTAATCCATGTACCTTTTGCTTCTTTTCATGTATTATTAAAACGATTTCTCACTTGCGGTCTCTTTTCTTTACGGTGCTTCTGTGTACAACACCGCTTCAGGAAAGCATTTCCGACCCCACATTGCTATATGATTTCGAGTTGTCAGGATGTACCCTACCCCTCTTAGAAGTTCTGAAACGGTTCATTGAAACACCCTGTATAACATGACAAACACGTGAATTACCGCATGACAAACACACAACTTTTTTGCTATCCACCACGTCTATTGCACCAGAGCAGAATGTATTGTCTGATTTAAGGTTCTAAAGTCGACAATACATCATTCGATTACATATAGTGACCCGGATTCAATAATGGAATTGTCCGATCAAGAGTTTAACACCTTAAACACCAATTCAGTCGGTTGGAATACAAGAGGCAGAAATAACAGCCTACGGGCGGCAGTTTCCTTCTTTTCCGAATAAAACCAATTTCGTTAACTATTAAAAGAATAACTTTACTACTACGAAGTTCTTTCGAACACGCGAATATCGTAAGATTAAGCCAAAAGTATTTCTAATATTGAAAAAGGGCAGCCTCCAATATAAGTAATATTTTATTTCAGTAAGAGTGGTGGATGAATATAATTATGGCAATAAAGCTATTTTTTGTAAATTTATCCGCCGATTTTATTTCAGATTTTGGGTAATTCTATATTTCCTAGCAAAAATTTAAAAGGTCGGTAGGCTGTGCAGCAAAATAAACATTTGTTTTCCACAGAATGCTTGCCGGACGTAATTGCACATAGCTGCTAGAGAGCGCCTTTTTATTATTTTTCAGTTGATTCGCAAATCAAAATTTGACCGTGAAAAAGCAAAGGCAGTTATTTTTATAATTTATAAAATTACATTTAATGAAAACAATATGTCAATACGCAATTGTTTTTCTCTCAATTATTCTAAAAAAGTGATTATATTCAATTAACTGTCTCAAAGTTGCCCTAACTGATGAAACCCACTTTCCAAACTTCCACATCAACCCAACGTGATGACGTTCTGCCACGATAGATTTGAGGCGCACCAGCCGCCTCTACACCATACGCTTACAAATATACATTCGAACCATGAACCTTCCGATCTAGAGGCTGACACCTTATCCACCAGACTGGTTTGTCGGCAAAAAATTTCAGCGGGGGTTGAGACCAGAGCAATTCTAGGTGGCCCATCGGCCCAAATCCATTCAGCTCCCGGGAAGATTAGGTATTTAGTTATGCCGGACTGGAAGAATACCTGATATGCCGACAGTACGAATAAATCTAGAAGAGAAAGATACAGAAAATCTAGCAGATTTGGCCACATGTCAACACTTGAACTGGCACACCACTGAAACATTCTAAAGGCAGCCTCTCTTATCAAGCCGACATAAAGGAGACATTCAAGAATTCTTCAATTGGATAGCATAAAACTCTTTTCAAGTGATCAACTGTTTTATGAACTAACCCTAAAAGTACTATCACAGCACTCCATTTGACACTATATCGTTCAAAAAGTTATCGGCACTTCAAATAAACCCTCTACATGAGGGTAACCGAAAAACAATTTTTTTTCGAAATCGCTATTCTAATAGTGCGGAAAGGGTTCTCTCTGGGTTCTATAAACACTGTCTAAAATAATTTTTGATTGGATAATATCTTCGGCCCCCACATCGCACTTGGATTTTGTAAATTTGGGTAAAAATTGGCAATTTTTACTCGGCGTAGGAAATATAATTATTTTTCAATATTGCTTTTCTAATAGTACGTAAGAGGTGCCCACTGGGTTCAATAAGAAAGGTGTAAAATATTTTTTCTATCAAATTATATCTTTTGTTCCAGCATCGCAATTGAAATTTTGCAATTTTTGAAGAAAAGTGCGCTTTTTCTCGTCTTTTCATGCTCTTTGTATCTGACAGGAAGTGAAAGGAAAGGGGGGGGGGGGTTCACAGTTAACATTCTTCTGCAGATATATTTGAAGTAGATATAAATCTGGACATTTACAAACTATCGACATCGAACCGTTTAATATCTTTTACTGATTGTAAGACTCCGTTTGTATCTAAATCATCACAAATGCGACTAGGACTTCCTACAACTGCTATGGTTGCCGACAGGTTTGGAGTCTCGGACCGAGCTAGGGCTTTAATTGCTTCCAGTGTTCAGAACTCATAACTAGAAACAACTCAGATTTGGTGGTTGACAAAAACACACAAGATGCGAAGGGAAAAGGCTAAAGTTAGAAATGATTTAAAATTTCAAGTTTTAAAGCGAAGATCGAGCATTACCGTTGAAGGTGCTGTACTTCGATGGTCGTAAAGATTCTACATGCATAGAGGAGAGAGTACATACTAAAGGATACACGAGAAATGCAAAAGAGGAACATTTATCTCTTATTGAAGAACCGGGTTCACGCTACATCACTCATTTGAGCCCATCATTTGGCACCGCAAATCAGATTTTTGCGACTATTATCGGATATTTTGAAGGGATCACAAGAGATCTTTCACAGCTTCTGGCAATTGGCTGTGACTGCACATCTGTTAATACCGAATGGAAATCCGGTGTAATTTGTTTTTTGGAATTGAGACTTGGTAAACTTCTGCAGTGGGTAATATGTGTACTGCATTTTAATGACTAACTCTGAGGCATCTCTTTGAAACGTTGGATGGGCCAATAAATGGTCCAAACTCATATTTTGGTAATATTGAGTAGGCGCTCCTTACATGTGAAACTTTGCCAGTGACAACTTTCGAAATTATTGACGGCGAGTAACCAACAACTGATAGACGTGACTTAAGCAAGGATCAAATGTACTTAAAGAAAAAAATCAAGAGTGCGATTGGGTAATTGTTCTGATGAACTGGGTAGACGCAGTCCTGGTCCATTATCACATTCACGCTGGCAAACAACAACGAACAGAGTTCTAAGTTAGTTCTCCAAATCCTTCTTTGAAGTTGAAAGAAATCGCTGAGTTTGTTATGAAAGTTTACACTCCAAACTGGTTTTAAATAAAGTTTAAACATTCGCTGAAAGATGGAGCTAAGCATGTGTGGAATACTACAGGGTGGTCCCGAATTCATGGTACAAACTTTAATGGTAGGTACAGGACATTGTAACAATGATTTATTGTATAGGAATGTATAGTCGCAAGTGACGCGGTGAGGCGAAAACAGGGGAAATAACGGCCGAAAGGAAAAACAAAGATTTTATTGAAAGCGTTGTTGACAAGTGTCATGTTTACAGTAATTGTTCAAAATTGCGTCCACCAGTATCGATACATGCTTGACAGCGTCGGTGGAGCGATTGGCGTACACGTTCAAAGATGCCTGGTATTTCACGCACACCTGCAGCAGCTACAGATAAGCGAGCGACGAGATCCTCATCTGAGTCAACTGGAGTCTCATAAACAAGATGCTTTAGATGTCCCCATAAAAAGTAATCGAGGCTCGATAAATCGGGAGATCGGGGTGGCCAAGGGACTGGTCCACCACGCCCAATCCATCGAGTACCAAACGTGGCATTCAGGTAATTCCGTACATCAATGCTGAAGTGTGCTGGCGCCCCATCGTGCTGAAACCACATGCGGTTACGAATGGCGATCGGAACATCATGCAGCAGTTGTGGTAACACTTCTTTCAGAAAAATAAGATAGCTTCCGCCAGTGAGCCGCGTGGGTAGTAAGTATGGGCCAATCAAAAAGTCGTTCACAATACCAGCCCACACATTAATACTGAAACGTTGTTGAAACGCATGTCGACGCGTTGCATGTGGATTATCGGTTGCCCACACATGGGAATTGTGCGCATTAAAGACACCCTCGCGTGAAAATGTCGCTTCATCTGTAAATAGCACATAATCTACGAAATCCGGCTGCAACGCACATTGCTGCATCACCCACAGGCAGAAGTTCACGCGGCGAGGATAATCTTCCGGATTCAATGCTTGTACTTTCTGAAAATGGAAGGGGTGTAAGCGATTTTCGTTTAACACTCTGCATACAGTCTGATGACTCACACCTACGTCACGCGCAACAGTTCTTGTGCTTGACTCGGGTCTATCAGCCACAATGTTCAAGATGCTTTCTTCCAGCCTTGGAGTGCGTACAGCTCTTACTCGACCAGCGCCATGTCTGTTGACGTCGAACGCACCTGTTTCACAAAGTTGACGATGTAACCGTTGAAAAATTCTATGATCCGGCATTCGTCGATCAGGATACTCCGCGCGATACATTCGTAACGCAGCTCTGCCGTTACCATTTGCACGGCCGTACATGTAATGCATGTCTGCTTTTTCTGCATACGTAAAGTCACCCATCGTCTACGGCAGCACAATTGTGAATGGCGCTTTTCCCTACTGCGATGCATCATGTTCAACAGCGGCTAGACATCTACTGCCCTCTACCGGCAATGATACCAACCGATCACTCCATTTCTCTTTCCTTTTATTTCCCCTGTTTACGCCTCACCGCGTCACTTGCGACTATACATTCCTATACAATAAATCATTGTTACAATGTCCTGTACCTACCATTAAAGTTTGTACCATGAATTCGGGACCACCCTGTATAGCGTCATCGGATACCGGTTGATAATTATGAAGTGTCCAAGAATTTCTACCCTTAGGGAATGATCAAGGAGCGTCGCTTCAAGATCGTTTTGTTGTTCCTCCTGAGCTATATATAAAAAACTAACTACTAAGTGTCCATCCAGCTGTATTTAAATATTGTAGCGAAACTTATTCACTTTGTCTGAAAATCGTGGTTCAGTCGGTATTGCACCTTACTGCGAATCGGAAGGTACGGAGTTCCTGTACCTCTAGAGGCAAGTGGCCTAAAGGTAGATTTCGTTTTAAAGTTTCCTTGCTGTTTGTTTCACACATCTTCAAGAACATACATATGTTAATTTCTAGAACTTTCCAATTCTCGAATGTTCGATTCATTTTCGGAAAAGGTATAAAAGGAGATGTGTCACTCAGTTCATGTTAATAATAAAGTCTCGAGTTGAGATCAGTAATCTTTGTCGTCGCTTGCCTTTTGCAAATATAAACGAAGAGGTCAGCTTACCTACAATAAATTTACACGACAATATTTTCATTTTTTTCTTTATATTCGGCTAATCGTACAATTCTTTGGTTAAATTAAAGGTGGCCTTCGGATTTATGACTAACAATTGCGGAATGTTATTGGTTTTTGATAAATCTGGTGCAACGATAATGGCTATTGGGGATAAATTCCAAAGTGCAAAATCTGAAGACACCTTTTAAATTTAAAAGACTTCTAAAAATGTGGGTTCACCCAATCCTACAAACTTCCACACTTGGACAACATAAAATACATTTGTGATCACGATTTATTGAACGTACAGAAGCTCCCTCGTACACGACAGATTTTGTAAGGATGCAAATTTGAATCCCCAACTCTACGGTTCCGACTTCTCGTCTATGCCTACTTGACTAAAACGGCATCTAATAGCAGTTACGAGTTGTTTCTTTGCAATATGAATGTTATTTTACGCTAGCAGCTGTTAGATGATACTGTGTCTTTATCTTTAATCAATCTAAAAAGGAAACGAAAATCCTCGTTTCTAATATATCCAGTGTCTGCCCATAGCAAGAAACACGAATAGGAACTAAAACTGAAGAGAGGGACAATTTATTTCAAGCATTTGTGGAATTTCGTATTAAAATAGAAGTCTAGTTGAATAAAACTTTTTATTTAAAGAATACAAAATAACAGCATAAGCACTACTTTTGCAAGCGTATTGGCGATGGCCAGATTTAATGTGTTCTAGTAGCAGCATCGGAAATATTTTTCATCTTGTTTCCTGATAATATTCAACAAACCATGTAAATTTCGTAATTTTCTGAACCGTACTTTCTCGGGAAACCGTCTTCGAAATGAGAGAAAAAAGCGAGCTTTCATTCTTAGTAGTCACTTCTCTTAAAAATTTACACATATATATATATATATATACATATATATATATAATATTCATATTCTTCAATATACATTCTTTGAAAAATAATGTTTATTTTTGTTCAACCTTTTCCGATCTTTGTATTTTATGTCGAACGCATCAAAAAAGACTTTTTCGTGATAAAACTCCAAAAACAACCAACCAATTTAACGCACACTTTTATTCCATCAAGATTAAAGTGTCATTTCGGAATAAAGAATTGAAAAAATTAAATATTTATGACTAGCTTAAATTCGTCCTCTAATAGGCATGTAATAGTAAAAGGTATGCGTTCTGAGAAAGAAATTTTCATTTTGGTGTTGGTTTACGACTTTTAAATTTTGCGTGGGATATTTTAAATCATATTTACTAAACACATATAATCGTCTTACAAATTTCCAAAGAATGAAACTTGACACAATTTTTTATACTAAATATATAAATCAAAGAAAAAGGATCATTTATTGCGGAAAAAAGTACAAATGAACGGAAGTTATAGTAATCAGTTTGACTCCTTCGAGCGCGAATGCACGATGTGATACGAGCGGGCATTGAGGCATACAAGTTCCGTATGTTGTCCTGAGACATCTCGTTTCACAGTTGCTGTAAATGCGCCTCTAGTTCGACCAAACTCTTAGGGTGTCGAACTTTCCGTCCCAAATGATCCCAGATCTGCTCGATTGGTAACACATCTGGGGATCGAGTAGGTCAGGGAAGGGTGGTAATGTGGCGGAGGCAGTCTTTTGACATCCTTGCTGTGTGTGGCCGAGCATTGTCTTGTTGGAAAATGGCTCCTGGGAGCCCTGCCATGAGTAGCATCACATGTGGCTGAAGGATGTCATGGACGTACCGCTTGGCTGTCATTGTGCAATGGATCAATATAATTGGTGACAGTGTATGTAAGATGACCTGGTTGCATTCCGTTGCAGACCAATCCCGTCGTGCTAGACACCACTCCAAACAGAGGCGTCGGTGGGAGGGTGTCATTGGCAGCACACATAATGGCCGCCGAGATACCAGATTTCCTTCAGCCAGGCAACTTGCGATGGTTCGGGAAGACACAGAGGCCCGTAGTCAAGGTGCTGCCTGTGTATGGATAGCGCCCAATGAGGCAGTTGGCTATACGCGTGCGTTTCGTATGATGTGACGGTCTTCTCGACGACTGGTCTGTCGAGGGCGTCCTGAACCTGGTCACCATGTAAATGACGTCTCTTCTGTCCACTGGTTCCAACACCTCCTCACAGTAAAATCAGAACGGCCTACTTCACGAGCTACTCGCCGAGCTGACCACCCAGTTTCCATCATCCCGATGATTCTTCCCCTCTCGAACTCTGACAGTTGCTCATATTGTCTTCGATGGCAGTGTAACGGCATGTCTACCTCAGCGTTTTCTTCGCAAAAGATTAAGTACACTCAAACAATATCTGCTTACCTGTTTTATACTCGAAGGAGAACGAAGTTCAACGCCCTGTAGTGGCATTACGCAATGCGCAATCAGGCTGCATTTCTAAACATTTACATATCCGGCCGATATGTGCCTTCATGCCAAGTTTCGTTATGATCCCACAATTATTTCTTGGTGCGCAAGTTTTATGGCAATGTGTGTATATCCACAGTTACTACTTAAAAATTTTATTTAATCCCATGTTACCTTTGAGGTCGCACGCGAGTTTACGAAATTGAAATTTTCTTCAAGTAAGTTTTGAAAGTTCGAAAGCACTTTGAGACGATTGAGTACTAACTTAATTGGAAATTTCCGGCGAACTATAAGGTGTGGTACGTGCTTCAATAAAACAAATCTCTTTAAAAACAAGCTGTCCTCAACTCATGGGCATTACTGCCAGAGGGCGTTGTATGCATATCATTCCTTAACTTACAGAATCGCAACTCGAATACGAAAAGTACCCCCTAGATGCTCTGGTACATATGCGTAGCTCATCGTGTAAAATCAATGTTTGAAACAATTTCTAAAAAGATGACCGAAACTGTTTATTTCCGTTAGCAATTCTCAAGGCTATAGGGAATTTTTAAGAAAATATTTGTAGATATTGATAGTTGAATAATATTTGCTAATAGTTAAGATAAGTGGTTAATTTTTGGCAAATTTTTGGGATCCGCGGATTGCGAAGTTGGTAGAGTTGGCTAATCGTGAACCGGAGGTGGAGGTCCCAATCTAACCAAAAAAACGTCCGTGGGAGCTAGTGTACATGAACTCTATCGTGGCCCAAACCTGCTCACATTGGTCTTTGGTTGGAATTAATCTTGAAACCCTCCAGTTGAAATTCCGTTACTCTTCCAACCCGGCTACCACGGCTCTATAGAGCTGTCGGGCTGCGGTCTCCCGGTTGGAAGAGTAACGGATAAACAACTGGAGGGATGCGAGTTTGAATCCAACAAACACCGCCGTGTACGAAGTGGGCTTGGAGCACGTTATATCCGTCGTGGCTTCAAATACACTCACGTTGGCGTGGTGTGGATGATTGGAGGGTGGGGTGCCAGCGCGAGTGTTGCCTCCTACTGATTGTTTTGGTTATATTCATAAAAATTAACAATAAAAACCTTTTTCACATTAAAAAAATAATTATTTCCTTGAAGTAATATTTCTATAATCATCGGGGGATCTAAATGACGTCCTGTTGTTTAAGTCATAATATATACCTGACCCTATTGCAGAGATAATAGAAGATAAATTTTTGCTAAATGTAACTAAATGCGTTTTTATCTCCATTTTCTTCTTCCGATGCATTCTACACTTCGCTAGTCATGAAACAAAGAATGGGTTAAATCATTCGATTGGTTTAGGGGTTTCTGGCACAAGTGCCATGTTTGCTCATGTTGCTTCAGACACCAGACATGCAATATTAGGAAATACACATGGCATCCACAAAGTACGTTTCACTGAACATATAGAGACACCATTCAGGGAGGGATTCACCCAACCGGAATCGAACCAGCGTTGCCTACAACTTACAGGCTCTTATGGCAGTGTACATACGCATTGAGTCACGTTGTCCCCTGAGTTCAGTTCGTAGGTATTTCAATTAACGTGACACTGGAGCAACACAACGTAGAGGAAATGGTCCGGGTTCAACTCTCGAAGAGAAAGATCCTTGGGCAGCAGCACATAATTTTTAACCACAGTCATATGATGTGGTCACGCCTGAACTGGAACCCCACTCTCTTTAATTCTTCACCAATCAAATACGATGGCAGTTGATTGCATGATTGATTTACATGCCACGCCCTTCTTTTTACACGATGGACCTTGATTTCATTTGAACTCGAAACCTTCCGTTCGTTATTATGTTACTCTACCAACTGGGCTACCACGATCCATTAGAGTAGTAAGATGGTGAAAAATATATACTTTCGTTGAGGAATATTAGTACGTAAACCATAAACCAGAGAAAAGTTATCTAAAAATTGTTTTTTTTTTTTTTTTTTAATATTTCGTTCGTCATTCGAATTTTGCAGATGTTGGCATGTTGTGGAAGATTGGAGAGTGGGATAATGTCTCAGGATTGACCTCGTCATCTTACCGTGGTTGAAAAATATGTGGTGTTACACTCTTATCTTGAGATTCGGGTTAGATCCTTTAATATTACCAATAGCTGGTAGTTTCCCTCCAGTTTGACGTTAATTATATTCCTACCTACCAACTTCCTATCCTACCCCAATTTCGCACGTGATGCAGCAATATGCAAATTTGTGATAATCAGTGGTTCTTAAACTTTTCAATGCGTTGACACTTATGAAATTACAAATTATCGCAGGCGCTCTGAGATCGTACAGTTAAATGGGTTCATGCGACATCAATTAGACCATCGTGATCCTGAATTTGCACCTTAAGTATGTAAGACATTTGTTTATCGGTTATGTGCTCTATAACAAGGCTCATTGGGGTTGAATTAAGCAGTTAAAATTCAAAACGAATTACTATTTCCAAAAAATGTGTTGAATGTCACACACTTCATGTTTCAAAAGTACAGTTGACGGCTGTTTCATAGAATGTTCCCCAAATGTTTCAGATTACTCATCCGATACAACGCTTATTTTGACTTCCTCCGACATATGTGCATTCGGAATGTAGAGTTAAAAATAACTATTAGCAATTTGTCAAAAATCTTCCACCCATATCTGCACCTATGATGTTAGGTATGCATTCTGTGAGAAAAAATAGATTGTTTTAGTAAAGCCTAACAAACTTTAAAGTTTGGTTGCTAAATTATAAATCACCTTAAATAAAGAAAAGAAAAATTGGCTTACAAATGTACAAAGAAATGCCACATGACAATTAAACACCCACTTTTTATAGCATTCACCATTATTTTATTTAAAATTTTTGTGACCTTAGAAGGAACAGCAAAAAGATATGACAGATTCGAAATTAATTTTTTTACGTGTTTCCGTTTGATTTTCCGAGCAACGCTTTTTGCCAAAAAGCAAAACAAATGAAAAGTTTTAAAAAGCGAGTTTTCAATGCTGCTGTGGCGGCAGTATCTTGTAGTATTTAATTTACTAGGAGCTCCACTGCCTGCTCGCCTACACTCGCAAACTAGCACTCCTGTCCCTAGTGATTTTTTTTACTTTAAAACTTACAGCACCCTAAACTAATAGCCGAAACAGTAAAATACCATCTCCATCTTGTTCCCTGTGCAATTTTGAATAAACCAAGTTAATCTCGTAATATTCTGATCTTTACCTAATAGGCAAACCGTCTGAGAATCGAGCGAAACAACGTGCATGACGTCACAGCAAGTTTCAAAGACATCTGACTAACCTGTTAGTCAGATAATGTAACTTTAATTTTCGTGAATAATAATAAACGCAAATCGCTCCGCGATCTAAAAAAGACGAAATTTGCATGACCAACTTTTAATCACATCTAATTTATTTACTAACCAATTTCAAAAATACTTGTACCGTAAGAAAGAGTATAATTCTAAGGTATACTTCGATGTTTTCCAATTTAAAAACTAATAGTAATAATATATAGATATAACAGTATTAACAAAAAATTAACGAAAAGATGCCGATTTTTCCGAATTTCAAAAATTTTTTTATCAATATCCATCGTGAAATTTCTAAAAAAACTCTTCCAGCTGCAAAAATTCACGTTAAGAGATACTTTAAAAATTAACGACTGGAGACTGAAAATGTGTTTGTCTTTTGCGCATTCGCGTTTGAAATTTCGCATTTTCAATATTGACACCTGATAAACCGTTAACTAATAGCCGCATCGGAAAACATTTTTCAAAATTATCCAGGGAACACGACGAAGAACAAACCATGTTAATTTCATAATTTTCTGATGTAAACTTTCTCCGGAAACCGTCTAAGAATGAAGGTAAGCAACCCAGATTTCAATCCTGCGACAGCAGTAACTTTTTTTTTAATACAGGTATATTGTTATATATATACTAGCCACTGCGTGGCTAGCCAACGCCTCCTATAACTAAAGGCCCGATCACGGTTACCAGTTTGCTAGATGACGTACTGCATGTAGGCACAAGCGCATTTCTCTATGGTTTCCAGTATTGACAATTTATCGCTTTTGACGATATACTTTTCTACCTCTTAACGCTAATGCAAAGTGAAAAGGCATACAAAGACTGGCGAATTAGCGCGTTACAAATAAGTCTTCAAAATTTTCGTTCTAGCTGCTGGATGTGTTTTTTTTTATGCTTATAGTTTGCTGAACATAAAATTCAGTTACTATTTTGAACCTCATAACGTATTAGCGATACTCTATAAGTGTGTTGTCCCGTTTTGTTGCGGCAGTAATATCTCTGAAAATAAAAATAAACTGTTTATAATTTTAAACAGACGCAAGTTTAGGAAAAAATATCTTACCCTGATTCTCGAGATCTTATTGTATAAAACAATTATCGGTAAGTTATTCATTTCATATTGCTTTCAGAAACATTCTTAATTTCATAACGATTAGAACAAATGAGCATTACTAAAGTATATATTGGACTAATTAATTATTATTTAATCATAGGTATTAAATATGGAAATGAACAGCTACACTCTACGTTTATCAATAACGGCAACGGCCTTGGCAATTTTTTTGGCGCACTTCTAAAGTCGCCAAGGAAAAAATTATTTTTTAACTCTTTTTCTGTCACAATTTTTTTTCTTTTTACAACACACTTTTTAAACACATTTCTGAACGTTTTGAAAAGTATATTTTTTAAAAACTTTTACAAAAAGTAGTAAACTTAATCACATATCAAAACACATTTGTGAACCAGCAGAGAAACTAAGCTACTAATGTTGGGTAAGAATAGCCTTAAACTTACCAATTACACTAAATACAGTGGGGCATGTTAAAAAAGAAAAATATTTACCAAAGAAAAAAAAGCAAGAAAAAATGCAACTTGATAACGTAAGAATTATTTCGTAAAAAAGTAATGAAAACGAAAATGGTTAAAAAAACAAAACTCTTAATATCCTATCGTGAAAACTATTGTAATAAAATAAAAATTCCATGATTGTCAAAATACAAAAAAATGGACCAATGGCATCACAGAAAACGATTTAAAAGCACCAATGCCCAATCAAAGGATATTTAAAAACAAAATAACCAATGGGAGGAAAGAAATAATTTCAAACGGATCAATGAAATCAAACGACTTTAACGGATTTTGGAAGAACTTTCTAGAATATTCAAATTGAAAATTGAAAGTTTCCGTTTGCCGAGGTTGCCATGAAAACCACAACAACCGTAACGAAAGATGGGTTGTCTTAATTTATCGTAACTCGCTACTAGAAATGCGCCAAAAAAATCGCCAATCCGTTGCCATCATTTCATAAACGTAGAGTGCAGCTGTACCTATGGAAATTGTGTGACAGTAAAATTAAATAATCATGTGCTCATTTCCTGTATTTAATAATGAGATCATGTACACAATTAATACAAATATATACCTGTACAAAATACAAATAAAATAATTTAATAGTTTGAGTTAATTTTATCGTTTTAATGTAATAATTTTAAACAAATAAAAAATAAAAACTCTATTTTGAATTACGTTTAAAAATTTAAGAAGCATGTACAATTAAAATGATTTTGCTGAGAAGTAGTATGTATCATTAATAGTAATATTTTTGAAACACGATACTGCTATTATTTTGAAATACAAGTAAATTTTATAAGAAATATTGATTTGTGCAATATTTAAATTCCAATTTTTTTTATTAAAGAATAAGAAACATTACCTACAGCTATAGCAGAGAGTTTAAAATTTGCTGAGGTCTATAAATCAAAGTTCTCTCTCAATTTCAATCTTTAACAGAACTATCATTTTGTGCATCTCATAGCAGCTTGGATAAATATTCAATTCTTTTGGATATGAAAAGTGACATTATTCTTGCACACATTGAACTGCCACATCCAAAAATAATATTTTCTGTTTGTATTAAAAGTGATTTGGAAATAACAGCATTTTATCTATATAAATAAGAATGTAGTGTTTGTTTGTACATTCAATATTTTCGACCCCTTTCAAGTTTTCTATCCGTTTTGGACCCTTCTGATGCAGAATCCGCCTTTTTTCTTTTTTTGTCTGTCTGTCTGTCTGTATGTATGTTGTGCGCTATACACGTCCACGCGGTTTAAGATATTTTCATGAAAATTTGCATACTGTAAGTACTTATCTTCATTTAGTGAGTGGCATTGGTTGCGAAAGTCTGTCTGTCCGTCTTTCTATTCTATGCTCGATTTTGTGTTTGTGTAGACATCATATGAATTGTATTCCAGATATTTGATTGCATTGTATTTTATTTTATACATTATCTATTAATTTAGTGAATGCAATATTAAACATTTCTTTATTGTTATATTTAGTTGAGTTTCATGCTAAAACACCTGAGTAAGTATACTTAAATCAACCATAATTTGGTAGTTTTGGAAAAATTGGAATGTCTATTGAACATTACGATTACTTCGATTGCTTTACCAGTACTGATGAAAAAGTAATTATTCTTCAAAAAACTATGTTTTTTTATGGAATTTCATCTATGATACTTCATTTATTTCGAGTCTTATTTTTATTCTTTGCGCAATGAAAACGATTTCCGAATATTTGGGACAGACGATATTTTTCAATGAAATGATAATGAACAAGATCGCGCGAGCAGTGATATTTTTTCTGGTTCTTTCGCTCTGAATTAATTTCACATTTCTAAATTTTATGCACTTTTAGTTGTAAGTTGTGGAAACTGTGCGAGATGAAGAGATAAAATTGAATCACAAATTAATATCTTTAGAACAATTTTTTGCGACATCTTTTATTTTGTTTTACTTCGCTGTTTCCTGTTTTAAATATTTATTATTTTAATAAATGTGTTTTCCTTCTCATCACACGCATTAGCACCACAAAGTATTAGACTTAAAAATGTTAGGTAAGTCAGTATAAATTTTCAGTAAATTTTAAGTGTGGTTATGCCATTATTGAAAGAATAATGCCGTTATTTAAAGAATAATGCCGTTATTGAAAGAATAATAATGTTTATTAATCCAAACTGGAACTTTTTCCAACATTAAAAAATTCGTTGTAATAATGACAGGAGAAGATTGCAAAATTTCACAATGTCGCATACCGGAGGCAAAAGTGCCACAAGTAAAAAAATATTGTTTTGTTGACTATGAGAGCGAGAGCACTCGCCGTAAATCGTAATTTTAATTAGTTGAGTTGAACATGAAAAGAACTTAAGAAAGGGAATTCAAAATCTTCCTATAAATCGTCTTTTATAGTAGTAACCTTAGTATCACCTTTCGTAATTTTGTAGCTTTGTCATACAGCAATTGTGCGATGTATATGAAATTTATTACATGAATGGATTTGCATGTGTAGGATTTGGGTCCAAAGTAAGTTGTAGAAAATATAAAGATGGCGAAAGATGTTAAAATAACTTTTTATTATACAAAAACCTAAGTTATTATATATTTTGATTATCTCTTCAATCTAGAGTAAACCAATTCAAACCGAGTAAGGTCGGGTATTTTGCTAGTTAGAATATAAAATTAAAGGATTTAGAAAAGCATAAGTTTCCCTCTATTGTCCACGATTTAAATTCTGTTTACGAAATATTAAATGTTATGCCTCATACGGAATTGTAAAATAGTTGTACTTAATTCATGTTCTTTTCTGTAATCGCACCCAATATTTCATATTTTTAATCGTATCAGAATTCATGCATTGTCATCTATCGATATTCATTTACTAGAATAAGTAGCAGCTAGAATTCAAGAACAACAGTTCTAGTAACCTGAATCAATATTGAATGCGATTAGAGAAAAGAAAATGAATTGAATACAATTATTTAACAGTTCGGAATTAGGAATATACTTCTAAATTGATATGTATATTACATATAATTCTAGGTATTGTATGCATTCAATATTTAAAAAAAAACAGTGTTCATTCTGTGAATCTATATTGATAGTAAACAAACATTTAGAATTTAATGGATATTATATCTTAATTTAAAATTTATATCGAGGTTCACTACTTCTTCATCCTGGTGTGTTTTGCTTTAACTTTTATTCTGATACACATTAAGTCGTTTATTAGAAAATTATTTTTATACATCTAATATTTTCAGTAGAATATATGCACAAATTATGCATGAAATAAAGAACTAAAAATGAAATGTGTCAAAATGGAAGAAGTTTTTAATTAGTTTTGTAACAGTATTGTATTTAAAGCTGTAAAAGAAAATTGAGCTTATTTTCTGTTGAAAGCATTTTTCTTATTCATTGTCATGTGTTATATACTTATGTATTACACATGTCATGTGTTTGAACTTATACTTATGAATTATATTGATTAAGTATAAATATTAATGATATGCTATCTGATTTGTAGTATTTGATGTGAATTCTCATGTATTAATATCTTGTTTAAGGATAATAAAAATATTATAACTGTAAGTGACGAAATTGATTGTTTGTCATTCTTTTTGAAAATAAAGCCTCTGAATTAATTTTTAACCTGATTATACCAATAACAAAGCATTATTTTTAGCATTTTAAAAAGGAAAATGGGACATGTGCATTAATTTGAAAGCTATGAAATAAAAAACTTCAGTAATTTCATGTCAGCAGTTACATTTTATGAGCTGTGGTATATTACTTAAAAATTTGTAGACTTTAAAAAAGCAAGCGATTTTTTAATTACGTAAATACAGAATATTTTGTTGATTATATCGGTATACAGTAAGGAAATAAAAAAAATGTGCAATTTAATAATTGCGCCGATCGTTGGCCTACATCCAACACGTCACAAGAGTCGTGGTATGGAATTTTGTTATAGGAGGCGTTGGGCTAGCCTGGTGTTGCCCGTGCCCGTGGTGTAAGGTATCTATCAGGTGTCAAATTTTCCGCACATTTCGAATCCGATGAAATTTTTAATCTACCTTTAACAATTCTGATCTTACAAAAAATATTCTAAACAATGCCAGTCGAAATGGGTTTTTTTTCTGTGCTCTTCTGGCTGACCTATAAGAGGGCAGGAAATGTAATCTGGTTTTTTTTTGTAAAGCGAAAGTAGACGTGACATCAATCTCTTGTGAAATTATAAAATTCATTTAAAATTGTCCTACATTGAATTTTAATTTAATGTTTTAGATTGAATTTAAAATTCGCTTCCACCCTAAAATTGCAAAAATTCGAACTTCCTGTATGCCAAATCCCATTACTGTAGGTGCCAAAGATTCGTCAGGAATTTGCGTGCAAGAAACAAACAGACAAACGCTTCCTTTTATAATAATAGAGATAATCTATATATATATAATACGCTTATGCGTGGCGCAAAATTGGCCTGTTTTTCTCTCCCGGTTGTGGCAACGGTTTTGTCCTTTACGAATGTAAATAAATATTGAAATCCCTCATTTCACCAACGGGAAGCGCATCGCGTTCACGCTTGATCAATCTTCCCGATAATTGTGAGAGGTTTTTGATAGAAAAATTAGCTCTTCGCGTCAAATTCAATATTACCGAGAATTACCGCTAGAAATACTGCGGCCAGAGCACGCGATGGAGCAACATTTAAGTAATAGAACCGATTCCCAAGTGGAAATAAGTGTTTCTGAACACGACTGTGGATTCATGACAGAAATATGCTCATTTTGTGGAGCTTTATATTGGCCTGATGAATTGAACTCTTCAAAAAAATTCACAAAATGCTGCCAAACAACTGTTTAATGATATAGATTTTGAAACAGTGACGCCTGAAGAGCTCAAAAATCGTGCCATTCTCACTGTAACAAATGATTCATCAATGCAAATCAATAATAATGTACTGCAGTGTATGCCAGGAAATGAAGTCATTTATGAGAGTATTGTTACAATAGTCAGTGAAGATCCACGAGATCAACTTACATATTCAGAGGAATTTTTTAATAGCATTACACCAACTGGAATGCCACCTCATAAACTTATATTAAAAACAGGTGTTATTATAATGTTACTCAGAAATTTAGCACCTTCAAAATTTTTGTGCAATGGAACTACACTTATCGTGATAAATTTACAGAAAAATACTATTGAAGCAAAAAAAAAATAAGTAACGAAAATAATGAATCTTACCTGATACCTCGAATACCTCTTATTCCACCTGATAGTAATATGCCTTTTAAATTCAAGCGTAAACAATTTCCTATTAGGTTAGCATTTTCAATGACCATAAATAAAGCTCGGGGCCAAACTTTTAACAAAATATGTTTAGATTTGAGCAAACCAGTTTTTACTCATGGCCAATTGTATGCAGGTCTTTCTAGAGAGATCTTTGGAATCTGTTACTGTTGTATCTGCGAGTTCTCAAATACACAACTGTGTGTGCAGGAAGGTTTTATGTGAATGAATATACCCCAGAATTTGTTATCATAGTAAATTCATTCATTCATAAATCCCAGAAATCTATTTGTCAGTGTAAATAATCACCCGCACTGTTCCTAAAAGTTCCAATACATTCCCTTTCTCGCTGCTCTCTCAGAACCTCAGCTGTATCGTTCAGCAATACATAAAAAGGGGCTTCGGATAAAGTGTTTTCCACCGTGTAAATACTCAAATATCATATACCCTAGAATTCTTCTAGCTACAAATCTTCAGAAACTTTAAAAGGTCCAGCTCAGCGCTGCTCGGATCATCACTGGTCTGAAAAACACATGTCCCAGGGATATTGTGCTTTTTGAGGCTGACATTCAGCCCCTTAACCTTAGGAGACGTGCATGCCTAACAAAATCCTACAATAAACTCAGCGGACTTGGTTCTCAAAATCGTACTTCTACCTACTTCAAAGACTGGTATAATAACCAGAGACTCAGGAGAAATAGTTCCTTTAGCCAAATATGCTCTTCTAATCTAGTTGAAAGTGCTGTAGAATCACATCACTTGACACAATGTCTTGAGCCAACGGATGATCTTGACGGTGTCTTTTTTCATTCTGACTTGCCTGTACATGTGAACAAACAAACAGATCTTCCTGCCTATCTAAGGCAAATAGCTCTTGAGATAATTGGAGAGATTCCAAGAGACGCAGTTCGGGTTTACACGGATGGCAGTAGAGATGATTGTAATCGATCTGGCAGTGGAATTTACATCAAATTGCAAGACCATGACTTAAGAATTCAGAGGAGAAATCCCGACTACTGTTCAGTATTTCGCAGTGAGCTTATAGCCATTGATGAAGCCCTTGAATCTCTTGTGTTGCTTCCCCATGGAAACGAGATATGGATTCTGTCTGATAGTAGAAGTGCAATACAGCACTTGACCAATTGGCAAAGTGTGAGAGATAGTGTTGGAGTGTCAATACTCAACAAGTTAAAACGGCTTTCCATATCACATCGGATTCATCTGCAGTGGATTCCTTCCCACGTCGAACTTGAGGGAAATGAGATTGCGGACACTTTGGCCAAGGCTGGTGCTTGTGAGGCCTCTGTGCCGTCAGCACCCCTCACCTTTTTGGAGATCTTCTCAAAAATAAAACACAAGAATAAGACCACTTGGAATGTCCCCCCAGAGCACACATGGTATCACTGTTCACGACCTGGAGGCTCCCTGGTTCAAGGTTAGAATAGGCAGGACCAAACTATTCTTGCCCGCTTTCGAAGTGGTCACCTCAAATCAATGAAATTTTCCGAAGGATCCAAGATCTTTGAGATTTGTACAAACTGTTCCACTGAGCAAGCTTCACCTCATCACATCCTCTCGTGCCTGGGGCTCTCCAAACAGGACTTGACTGAGGATCCATTGACGGTGTTGGATTTTTTGAGGGTGTATAACGTCATGGACCTGGTCTAGCACTGCTGGCCAATGGGGGCGTGCAACAACAACAACAACCCTAGAATTTGTTATTATTGTAAATACACTGTCATATATCCCATAAATCTATTTGTCAGTGTAAATACTCACCCATACTGTTACTACAAGTGAATTTAGAACATAGTAGTCCCAAGAGTTCCCCTTTCTCGCTGCTCCCTCAGAACATTAGCTGTATGGTTCAGCAATACGTAAAAAGGGCCTTCGGATAAACTTTTTTGCACCGTGTAAATACTCAAGTATCATATACCCCAGAATTTGTTATTATTGTAAATACATTGTCATATCATATCCCAGAAATCTATTTGTCAGTGTAAATACTCACCCACACTGTTCTTAAAAGTGAATTTAGAACATAGTAGTCCCAAGAGTTCCCCTTTCTCACTGCTCCCTCAGGACATTAGCTAAATGGTTCAGCAATACGTAAAAAGGGCCTTCGGATAAACTGTTTTGCACCGTGTAAATACTCAAGTATCATATACCCCAGAATTTGTTATTATTGTAAATACAATGTCATATCATATCCCATAAATCTATTTGTCAGTGTAAATACTCACCCACACTGTTACTAAAAGTGAATTTAGAACATAGTAGTCCCAAGAGTTCCCCTTTCTTACTGCTCCCTCAGGACATTAGCTGTATGGTTCAGCAATACATAAAAAGGGTCTTCGGATAAACTGTTTTGCACAGTGTAAATACTCAAGTATCATATCCCCCAGAATTTGTTATTATTTGCATTAAAATATAAAATACATTCAGTTATATATTGTCCCAAAAATCTATTTATCAGTGTAAATACTCACCCAAACTGTTCCTCAAAGTGAATTTAGTACATAGCAGTCCCCAGAGATCCTCTTTCTCGCTGCTCTATCAGAACTGTAGCTGTATCGTTCAGCAATACATAATCAGATCAATTTTCAGGTCTATGTACACTAAATAGATCCCCTTTTAAGCTAGACTAAAGAATTGTAGTGTCCTATGAGCGAGCGAAGCGAGCTCGGATCGCGAAGCGATCCGGTGGGAACTGCTTGCAGTTCCGGGGGTTGGCGAGCGCGAGCGAGCAGGGGGCGTTAGCCCTCTAGTTTCATAAATTACTTATAAGAGGGGGTCCTCTAGTGTCTAAGTGCAATATAGTAGAAAGCATTTTTCAAAAGACATTCTCTGAGAAAAACATGTTTATTTTGGAGATGGGCTAACGACTTTTAAAGTTTACGTGGGATATTTTAAATCATATTAACTAAACAAATATAATCGACTTACAAATTTACAAATAATGCAACAGCACACAATTTTTTATATTATCCACCGTTACTACTTTGAACTATTTTTTTTATTTAATCTCATGTTACCTTAGATGTCTTATTTAACAGTTCATAAAAGTTTTACTTCTGGAAAGTTTTGAAAGTTCGAAAGAAATTTCAAACGGATGAGCGAATAATAGTTATAACTTACATGTATGAACTTTCCTTTTTACAAGAATCGTAGTTTTGGAAATACATTAGAAACTTCATGCGAGGTGCAATTTTATTTTGTGTTATCTCTATGTTATTCATAATTTTTAAGTTGTTTTTTATGTAAGTTTAGAATGACCGAGTTATATAGCATCTGTTGTATCGGTCCGTACAGACTGAGTGGCCTTTTTGCGATTTGTGCAAGTGTTAACATCGTCTCAAAATTACGAGTTGTGGCTGATACAAGACCGTTGCTGATACCGGTTGTGTACCATTGCGATATAAACTCACTACTTTACCTACCCGAAAATTTCATCAAACTGTAAGGTGTCGTATGCACTTTAATAAAATAAATATTTTTCAAAACATTCTACATTCTCAACTTATGAGCATTGATGCCAGAGGGCGTTGTATGCAAATCGTTCATTAAATTCCAGAATTCCAACTCGAATTTCGCATGTGATCGAGCACAATAAAAAAATGGTGGACATGCATCAAACGCAGCGGTTGATAAAATCTGCAGTACAGATTCAAAAAAATATGTTTCGCCCCTTTGGTTTTACAAATAAAATTTGCACACACTACGTTCATAATACGAGTGATAATTATTACTAAATAAAAAATAAATTGCTGGACGGTAAAGCTTAATACCAAGGATTAATGAAAGCAATTTAAAGTTCTTAAACGGTGGAAACTAGATTTCGGAAATTTATAAAACGGTTAAGATTGATAACACTTTTTCTGTTAATAAAAATTGAAATGCAGGATAGAAAATAAAGTATACTATTCAGATCTATCTATATAAATAAGAATGGAGTGTTTGTTTGTACATTCAATATTTTCGACGCATTTCAAGTTTTCTATCCGTTTTGGACCCTTCTGATGCCGAATCCGCCTTTTTCTCGTTTGGTGTCTGTCTGTCTGTCTGTCTGTCTGTCTGTCTGTCTGTATGTTGTGCCCTATACACGTCCACGCGGTTTAAGATATTTTCATGGAAAATTTCATACAGAGAGTACTTATATTGATTTAGTGAGTGGAATTGGTTGCGAAAGTCTGTCTGTCCGTCTTTCTGTTCTATGCTCGATTTTGTATTTGTGTGTTTGTGTAGGCATCACATGAATTGTATTCCAGATATTTGATTGCATTGTATCTTATTTTATACATTATCTAATAATTTAGTGAATGCAATATTAAACATTTCTTTATTGTTATATTTAGACCAGTTTCATGCTAAAACACCTGAGTAAGTATACTTAAATCAACCATAATTTGGTAGTTTTGGAAAAATTGGAATGTCTATTGAATATTACGATTAATTTGATTGCTTTACCAGTACTGCTGAAAAAGTAATTATTCTTCAAAAAATTATTTTTTTTATGGAATTTCATTTCTGATACGTCATTTATTTCGAGTCTTATTTTTATTCTTTGCGCAATGAAAACGATTTCCGAAAATTTGGGACAGACGATATTTTTCAATGAAACAAGAATGAACAAGATCGCGCGAGCAGTGATATTTTTTCTGGTTCTTTCGCTCTGAATTAATTTCACATTTCTAAATTTTGTACACTTTTAGTTGTAAGTTGTGGCAACTGTGCGAGATCAAGAGATAAAATTGAATCACAAATTAATATCTTTGGAACAATTTTTTACGACATCTTTTATTTTGTTTTACTTTGCTGTTTCCTGTTTTAAATATTTATTATTTTAATAAATGTGTTTTCCTTCTCATCACACCCAACAGCACCACAAAGTATTAGACTTGAAAATGTTAGGTAAGTCAGTATAAATTTTCATTAAATTTTAAGTGTAGTTATGCCGTTATTTAAAGAATAATGCCGTTATTTAAAGAATAATGCCGTTATTTAAAGAATAAAGCCGTTATTTAAAGAATAATGCCGTTATTTAAAGAATAATGCCGTTATTTAAAGAATAATGCCGTTATTTAAAGAATAATGCCGTTATTTAAAGAATAATGTCGTTATTGAAATAATAATAATGTTTAAAAATCCAAACTAGAACTTTTCCCAACATTAAAAAATTCGTTGTAGTAATGACAGGAGAAGATAGCAAAATTTCACAATGTCGCATACCGGAGGCAAGAGTGCCACAGGTAAAAAAATATTGCTTTGTTGACTATGAGTGCGAGAGCACTCGCCGTAAATCGTAATTTTAATTAATTGAGTTGCACATGAAAACAACTTAAGAAAGGGAATTCCAAATCTTCCTATAAATCGTCTTTTATAGTAGTAACCTTAGTATCACCTTTCGTCTTTTTGAGCTTTGTCATACAGCAATTGTGCGATGTATGTGAAATGTATTACATGAATGGATATGCATGTGTAAGATTTGTGTCCAAAGTAAGTTGTAGAAAATATAAAGATGGCGAAAGGTGTTAAAATAAATTTTTACTCTACAAAAAACGTAAGTCATTATATATTTTGATTATCTCTTCAATCTAGAGTAAACGAATTCAAACCGAGTAAGGTCGGGTATTTTGCTAGTAAAGCAATAAAACCCAAATAAACCAACCAACTATAATGTAGGGCAACTTTACATTATCAACCGCATCACAATATTGTCTTTCGTCTCAAAGTAAACGACAAAACGTCATTCTTATGGTACGTCATTCTTCATCTCAAGTTTTCAAATCAATAAATACATGAATATCCTGCTAGTTGTTTTGCTTCTATTCATTCAGTCGTAAACAATAAAAATATTTTTGTTTCATTCAGACATTCATCGAAGAAACTATTTTGGTACAGACAATTCTGGTTTAAGAAGAAGATTAGAAAATTTCGAAGCGCACTAAGAGATCGTGCAACAACTTTACTCATAACGACCCTAAGACTTGTTGTGCTATCCCCCTCCACTCTAACTAAAATAAAATTTTAAAATATTTTAAATAAAATAGGAGGGTATAATTCTTTATTTAAGCTTCAATGTTTGAAAGAACTTCGAAGTTGGAACTTAATTTTATACTACGTGCGATCTTTGAATAAGCTGATTAACTGTATCAATTGAAAGACCCAATAAATTTTAAATATTTGGAATAATTTTTCAGTTCTTATACATAAAAAATACTTTAAAACACATTTGATCTAGAGGTGACGGTAAAAAAGTGTTTCATTAAGGTCGTGTTTCTAAACATTAACCCCAATTTTTAAGTTTAATTGCTTCAAATGTAATGTACGGCTTTAAAAGTAGACGGAGAATCGATAGCCTGATTGGTTGAGTTCGAGTTTGAGAATCCATCCACAGAAGTTGGGACCTTAAATGTCTTGAAGAATTTGGGTGAAACTTACATGCATTATACACTGCCCTACAATAATGGATCGGGCAGTAAGATGTCATGGTATTGGTAATCGAATACCTGCTTTAATAAGGGGAAGATTCCACACGTGCTTCAATTACACTATCAATGCTTCTGGGCACACTTTCAACAAGGTTTGGATAACACAAATAGGTATTTACTAATGGGTACGGGTATGGGTACAAATAGTATTTGTGCCCATGCCTGCTGAAAGAATGTCGCCAGCTCAGCGGCTGATTTTGGACGTGGTTCCCTGGTCCGTAAGCTTCGCTCAAACTCGTCCAAGAAATGTTCTAAGGGGTTTAGCACTAGACTCTGAGCAGGCCAGGAAAGATTTTTTTATAGCTTAATACCACTTCTTGAAACAGACTACTGCATGGCATGGAGTATTGTCGTCCTGGAAGTAAAATTCGATCATTCCATAAATTTGCCAGACATTAGGAAGAACCTAATTCTCCAAAATTTTCAAGTAGACGTTGGCATTCAATAAACCAGGAACAACATGCAAATGTCCCATGCCACACCACGAGAAACATCCTCATACAAAAAGACGGATTTTATGCAAATTCGCTGGCGTCCGGTCCATTATTTTAGGGTAGTGTATAAATATATAAACCATTATAATCCTAATTTTTTACCATACATTGGGAGTAAACTATCTGGTTTTCGGTTGTACTTGGGAAGAGAGGGGTGGTGATCGTGGTTGAATTGAGCTGCCACATGATCACAGATACCCCAAGTCCAGAAAAAGACAGAAGGGATCAGGACAAATCCCTACAAATCTAATACACTATACCAAAAAAATTGACGCACCAAGAAGGAATCATACGATTGCTTTGAAATTTCGTAAGCAAAAATGTTTTGACCAAATAAGCAAATGATTAAATCCGCATCCAGCAGATGTATATAAGAAGTTGTTCTTGAACTGTTGTTAAAAATTTCTGCTGCATTGCGATTTAAGATACCTATCAACGACTGAAAAAATGCCTCACCGCAGGATTCGAGCTCATTACGAGCAACTTCCAGAGCTCGAAAGAGGTCGTATCATTGGATTGAAAGAGGCAGGTTGGGCAAATCGGAGAATCGCTCGTCATGTGAGTCGAAGCGATGCGGCGATTAGAAGATGCTGGTAACAGTGGGTGGACAGTGGCAGATTTCAGCGTCATGATGGTAGCGGTTGACGTAGGGCCACAACAGATCACGAGGACAGAGTGACTGTCAGATCAACTGTCACAGCGACTGATTCATCGCTATCAACCATCAATCACGCAACCCACACACGAGTATCCACCATGACCATTCACAGACGGCTGATAGAGCGAATTCTACGCTCGTACCGACCGTTACGCCACCTGCCACTCGCGCCTGCACACAGTCGAGCGCGATTACAGTGGTGCTAGACTCGATCAGGCTGGAATGATGCTGACTGGGGACGTATAGTCTTTAGCGACGAATCCCGCTTCCAACTGTGTCCTGACGATCATCGAATACACGTCTGGAGACGCCCAGGGCAACGTGTCGATCCTGCTTTCACTATTGCTCGCCACACGGGCCCTCAACAAGGAGTTAAGGTCTGGGGTGTCATTTCCCTTGATAGCCGGACCCCTTTGGTCGTCATTAGAGGTACAGAGGTCAGAGAGAATACACATAACAATACACTTACAGCACAGCGGTACGTTGACGACATTCTGAGACCTGTTTTGCTACAGTTCCTTTCGCATTACCCTGGGCTTTTTTTTCAGCAAGACAATGCCAGACCACAAACGACACGTGTTGTTATGAACTGTCTTCAAGCTTGTCAAACACTTCCTTGGTCAGCCAGATCTCTCTCCCATCGAGCATGTCTGGGATATGATGGGAAGACGACTGCATCCGGTAGGGAATGTTGATGACGTAGTCCGACAATTGGAGCAAATTTGGCAAGAAATACCGCAGGAGACTGTCCGGGAGCTTTTTCGGTTTATGCCACGTCATGTGGCAGCTTGTATCCAGGCTAGAGGCGGGTCAACACCTTATTGAGCTCATTAATGTAATTCTGAAATAGATCATTCAATTTTTCTAAAATTTTAATCATTTTCTATTCTGTACATAATTTTCCTATTCACCAATTTTTGTCTCCATCGGACAAATCCTTCTTGGTGTGTCGATTTTTTTGTTATAGGGTGTATTATAAAAGGAAGTGTCTGTTTGTTTGTTTATTGCCGGCAATTTAATAGTTTATTAGCAATGTAATAGTTATTTAATAGTTTTTTTCACCGTTCTTCCTTCTTCTGGGGAATGAAGAAACACCAAAATTTAGACTTTTTGCCCTCACTTTACCTTGACGTCAGCCTTTGGATTATTGCGAAGTTTTTGTTCATCTCCCGTCTAGAATGGGAAAGAACAGATTCGAATGACGTTCGTTTGATTCGAGATTCATACATTTTAATTTCCTGAGAAACGGATTCGAGTACGAAGCAAAAGAAACTATTGAAGTTATCACTGGCGTTCTTCAGTGCTTTTTTCTATATCAGCGATCGTTAGATAAATAGTAAAAATTTTAACGGATTTGAAATCGGAAGAAAATATTACACTGGATAGATACGAAATTTTATTTTCTATATGTGTGAGGCGAGCTTATGCATGTTGAAATAACTCAAAACGGTTTCCGTGTAAAATCATGTAAAATTAATATCATAAACTAAATTTCTTGGTACATCAGCTGTTTTAATTTTATTAGTCAAGTTAAGAATAGGGTGGCCGAGGTTTCACATACGGTAGTCCCAAATTCGCAACTGCTGAGTTGAGTCAATCAAAAAACAGAGGACCCTCAAAAGGTCCTAACTTTGCTGCAGGGTGCAAGTGTGAAGAATAGGCTGCTTGGGCAAGTGTATCTATCGTCATCGGATACCGGTTGATAATTATGAGGTGTCCAAGTAATTCTCCCTTAGGGACTGACACCAGAGCGTCGCTTGAAGACCGTTGTGTTATTCTTCCAGTGCTATAATAAACTAACTACTAAATGTCCATAAAACGGTATATAAATATTTTCGTTTTTTTTTACACTCAGCTATTTGTTTAATACTTGGGTTAAATTCAAAATGTCCTTCAGATATATATGAATAACAGATGCGGAATTTAGTTTAATTTAGATAGCACTGATGCAACGATAATGGCTGTTGGACATCAATACCAAAGTGTAAAATCTGAAAACACCATTTAATTTTAAAAATCGATCTAAAAATGAGAGGACACGCAACACTAAAAACTTTCGCACTTGGACAACATAAAATACATTTGTCATCACGATTTAATGAACGTTCAGAAGCTCCCTCGTATACGACTGGTTTTAGTAGGATGCACATTTCAATCCCCAACTCCCACTGTTCCGACTTCTCGTTGTTACCCACTTGACTATCGCGGAATCTAATAGCATATCCGAGTTGTTTCTTTGCAATATGGTTGTAATATATATTGTGCTAGAAGCTGTAAGATGATGCTCTATCTTTAATCAATCTAAAAAGGAAACGACAATACTCGTTTCTAATACATCCAGTCACTGCCCAAAGCAATAAACACTAATATGTATTAGAATGAAGCGATCGATGATTACTTCCAAGCATTTATGAAATTTCATATTGAAGTTGCAGTTAAGTTGAATAAAACTTTTATTTACAGAACATAAAATAACAGCTTAAACACTCCTCTTGAAGAGGCTTAGATTTGAATGTGTTTTAGTAACTGCATCGGAAAAAAATGCTCTCTATCTTCTTCCCTGGAATTTTGAACAAACCATATAAATTTCGTAATTTTCCAAACCGTGAAATCTCGGGAAACCGTCTATGAAATGAGCGAAAAAAGCGACCTTTCAACCATGCTTTCGGCGTATAAATATATGTATATACTCATTACCATAAAAATTTTCGCACCAAGAAATGATTGTGGGATCGTAGGAACCTTGGCATGGAGGTACATGTCGGCCAGATATGCAAATGAATAGAAATACAGCATGATTGCGCATTGCGTAATGCCATTAGCGGGCGTTGAACTTTGTTCTCCTTGGAGTATAAAACAGGTAAGCAAAGCTTGTTTGAGTGTACTTAATCTTTAGCAAAGGAAACACTGAGGTAGACATGCCGTTACGCCGCCATCGAAGACAATATGAGCAGATGTCAGAGTTCGAGAGGGGAAGAATCATAGGGATGATGGAAACTGGGTGGTCAGCTCGGTAAGTAGCTCCACAAGTAGGCCGTTCTAATTTTACTGTAAGGAGGTGTTGGGACCAGTAGACAAAATAGACGTCATTTACACGGGGACCAGGCTCAGGACGCCCTCGACAGACCAGTCGTTGAGATGACCGTCACATCATACGAAACGCACGCGTAGAGTCAACCGCCACATTGTCCGCTATCCAGACACAGGCAGCACCTTCACTACAGGCCCCCGAACCTACGCAAGGCGCCTGGCTGAAGGACATCTGGTATCGCGGCGCCCATTACGTGTGCTGCCAATGACGCCCACCCACAGATGCCTCCGTTTGGAGTGGTGTCGCGCACGACGGTATTGGACTCGAACGGAATAGAACCAGGTTGTCTTCACCGAAGAACAATTTGAGCAGTAATGAAAATCATGTTCGTGCGTGGAGGCCCCGTGTTAAACGTCTCAATCCTGCCTTCGCTTTACAGCGACACACCGCTCCCTCTGCTGATGTGATGGTATGGGGTGCCATTGCTTACGATACACGGTCATCCTTAATATTGATCCATTTCACAATGACAGCCCATCGGTACGTCCATGACATCCTTAAGCCCTATGTGATGCCACTCATGGTAGGGCTCCCAGGAGCCATTTTTCAACAAGACAATGCTCGGACACACACAGCAAGGATGTCACAAGACTGCCTCCGCCACAGTACC
This sequence comes from Metellina segmentata, assembly GCA_947359465.1. Taxonomy (NCBI): domain Eukaryota; kingdom Metazoa; phylum Arthropoda; class Arachnida; order Araneae; family Tetragnathidae; genus Metellina; species Metellina segmentata. Next base: position 103,089,691 of record OX375881.1, read on the forward strand.
ACCCTTCCCTGGCCTGCTTGCTCCCCAGATTTGTCACCAATCGAGCATAGCTGTGATCGTTTGGGACGGCAAGTTGGACACCCTACGATTTTGGTCGAAAGAGAGGAGCGCTTGCAGCAACTGTGGAACGAGATGTCTCATGACATCATACGCAACTTGTATGCCTCAATGTCCGCTCGTATTGCATCGTGCATTCGCGCTAGAGGTGGTCCAACCGAGTACTAAAACGTCTTTTCATTTGTACTTTTTTTTTGCAATAAATAATATTTTTTCTTTGATTTTCTAATCACTTATTTATATCAAAGTAGTACTTACATGTGTAAAATTTCGTTTCATTTTGACGACTTTTCCTTCCTATATATATATATATATATATATATATATATATATATATATATATATATATATATATATATATATATATATATATATATATATATATATATATATATATAATGTGAACACCTGTAAAAGAGAATTTTTTTTTATTAATAGGACGTTGGTCCTCCTTTTGCATGATTTACAGCTTGTAACAGACGTGGAATTGTCAAATTCATGTCACGTACAACATTCAGAGGGATACGTTCCCACTCAAATTGCATAAAAGTCCCTAATTCAGATAGTGTCCTTGGAGGGGGAAACGACTGCGCAGCTTGTTTTCCAAAATACTCCACAAAGGTTCAATTATATTGAGATCAGGGGACTGAGAGGGCCATATGAGGTGCTCTATTTTATCGTCGCGTTCATAAAACCAGTCTCGGGCAATTCCACAGGTGTGAATGGGGACTTTATCATCTTGGAAGACTGGTCGCTTATCAGGAAAGACAGTTTGTATCATTGGGTGAAGATGGTCGGCCAGAAGACTGATATAATCCTCTCCTGTAACACGGCCATTCAGAACAACAAGTGGGCCAAGACCACGTTGTGAAATCGCACCCCAGATTATCACTGAACTGCTGCCATGCTTAACTAATAGGCTGAAGTCAGCCAACTCGATAGGCTACTGGTGGCGTTCTCTAAACGTAAACACGTCTATTTGTCGGAAATCATGTGAACAACGATTCCTCTGATCATATTACATTCTCACATTATTTTTGTGTCCAATTTTTACGTTCGCGAAACCATATTCGTCGCTTCAAGGCATTGCATGGTGTTATCAATGGTTTTGAAATAACCGCTCTGCCTTGAATATTTGACAAATCCAGTTCATGCAAATAGTTTTTGATTAAACTGCTTCATGTAGATGTGTGTTCATCTCATATGTGATATAGGATGCTGTTGTATTTTTTACCACAATCCGCTTCAAAACCCTTTTGTCTCTTTCATTCAGCTTCGATTTTCGACCACTGTTGTGCTTTTTAGATGATGTTTTTCCCTGCTTCAAATTTGCTGAAATTTCAATCGACATTGTGCTTCTCCCAACACCTAGAAGGGTGGCCGTTATCGTTACTGAGTCTGCAGCAAGACGTGCCCCAACAAACATGCCCCTTTCGAAATCCAAGAGGTCAGCGCCATAACGCAATTTTTACAAAGAAATATATTTCGCATCCTATTTTTATCACTGCTAGTAGCAGACTGATGTGTGTACTTTCTCTTCCGCTTGGTGGCACCCTCCACCGGATATATTATATATATATATATATATATATATATATATATATATATATATATTCTCTGAGAAAGAATTTTTATTTTTGTTCAGCCTAATATTACTTTTGCGTGATAAGACTCCTAAAACAACCAAACAAGATTTCGCACCCTTTACCCCCATCAAGATTAAAGTGTCATATTGGGATAAATAATTGAAGAAAATAAGTATTTACGACTAGCAAACATTTGTCCTCCAGTAGGCATGCAATAGTAACAGGTAAACGTTCTGTGAAAGAAATTATCATTTTGGAGATGTATAGCGACTTAACATTTACGTGGGATATTTTAAATCATACTAACTAAACATATATAATCGTCTTACAAATATACGAAGAATGCAACATAACACATAATTTTTTTATATTATCCACCGTTACTACTTAAAACTGTAGTTTATTTAATCCCATTACCTTTGACAACGTATTCACTGTTAATTTTGCCATACTTCTCTTCTGTAATGTTTTGAGAGTTATTCGTACTTTCAAACGAGTGAGTAATTGTTAGTTATAAGCTAGATGTGAGAACTTTCCTTTTCCGCCCAATTCGACGTTTTGGAAAATTATAGGAAAATAATTGCGAATAATAATTTTTTATTTCCGATCCACTTGCTGTTTAAAATATTTAAGTTCCATTTTATATAAATTTAGGATGATCAAAATATCTCATCTGTTGTATCGATCCGAACAGACTCAGTGACCCTTTTGCGATTTGTGCAAGTTTGGTGAGTAGAGAGCCAGTACAAGTGTTTACTAAAATAACGATATATAACTAATACAAGACAGTCACCAATACCTACAAATGGAATAGTTGTGTTCCAGTGCGATATAAACTCACTACCTAGTGTGGTATGTGCTTCAATAAAATAAATCTTTTTTAAACAAGCTACGTCCTGATCCCATGTGTTTTAATACTATAGGGCGTTGTATCTAAATCGTTCTTTAGCTTCCAGAATCGCAACTCGAATTTCGCATGTCATCAAAAAATGAACAAGTGTTAAACATGCATCAAATGCAGCGGTTGATAAAATTTGCAGTCCAGGGACAAAAATTTCTTCGATCCATTTTTTTTATAAATAAAATTTGCCACAACCTACATGCATATGACGAGTGATAATTACTGTAGATCATTATAAAATAAATTGCTTAAATGAATTGCTGTACGGTAAAGCTTCATAACACGGATAAATGAATGCAATTTAAAGCTCTAAAATGGTGAAAAACTAGATTTCTGAAATTAAAAAAAATTAAATTTACTAACACTTTTTCCGTTAATAAAAATTTTAATTCAGGATCGAAAATGAAGAGTACTATTCAAATCTATAAAGCATTAAAACCCAAATAAACCAACCAACTATAATGTAGGGCAGGCCTCGAAGGCGACACAAGACGTCATATTCAATCAAAACTAAGAAAATGGTGCTAATTATTGGTTAAAATCCTCAATAAAAAACCATGGAAGTTCAAAAACGGTATAACCACGTTCTATTTGTATGAAAGGAGTTTAAATATCAATTGTTATTAATATTAACCAGAAAAACTGAATCTAAATAGCTCAGCAAGTAGAAAAATATGTTAAACTTCAAGTAAAATTTCCATTAAATAGATTTCCAGTAGAAATCCTCGTGTCACCTCTTTAACCCTTAACTTCTGTGTCACAAACCGTATCGTAACTAGTGTGGAGGGGTGTCTCAGACCTCGCTCACTAAAGTGCGTATAAAGTTGATTAATATTATATATTAACGGAAGATTCTTTAAATAATTATTATTTATACATTTTAAATTTAGATAATTCAATTATAAAAATGAAATACATTTCTATTACTATATAAGTTAAGTAGATTCCATATCACTTCAAGCTCAGCTTTCGGACCTAATTTTGCTGGACGTTTCAACCCTGGAATTTGTAAAACAATTTTGTGTTTAGCTGCGGTTTTTCTAACGGCAAGATTAAATCTCCCCCCCCCCCCCCCGGCATAACATTTCAAGTTACTTTTTCCTTAGAAATATTCTTCCAACTATCAACAATAAACTGAATTTCTTTTTGTGTAAGATACACATGTCGTTTTTATTAAAGTTTGTTGCCATTTTAGGCTCTCTGCCGAAATTCCCTACTCTAACTTAGACGATTTCATTCAACAAGAACGGTAATGCAAATTCTGTAAAAAGGTCTAAGAGACCACACACGAAATGCAAAGAGTGTAAAACACGAAAAACACTCTATAACAAAAAACTCGACGCACCATGAAGGAATCATCCGATTGATTTGAAATTTTGTATGCAAAAATGTTTTGACCAAATGTGCAAATGATTAAAATATGGTGTCCAATGAATGAATAGTGCGATCTCCAGAGCATCGGAACTGCGCATACAGCAGATGTATATAAGGAGATGTTCTTGAACTGTTGTTAAAAATTTCTCCTGCATTGCGATTTAGGATACCTTTCAACGACTGAAAAAATACCCCGCCGCAGGATTCGAGCTCACTACGAACAACTTTCAGAGTTTGAAAGAGGTCGTATCATTGGATTGAAAGAGGCAGGTTGGTCAAATCGGAAAATTGCTCGTCATGTGAGTTGAAGCGATGCGGTGATTAGAAGATGCTGGCAAGAGTACGTGGAAGTGGCAGATTTCAGCGTCATGATGGCAGCGTAGGGCAAAACAGATCGCGAGGACAGTGTGATTGTCAGATCAGCTGTCACAGCGCTTGATTCATCGCTATCAACCTTCAGTCGTGCGACCCACACACATCAGTGTCCACCATGACCATTCACAGACGGCTGAGAGAGCGAAATCTACGATCGTACCGACCGTTACGCCACTTGCCACTCACGCCTGCGCACTGTCGAGCCAGATTACAGTGGTGCTTGGCTCGATCATGCTGGAATGATGCTGATTGGGGACGTATAGTCTTTCGCGACGAATCCCGCTTCCAACTGTGTCCTGACGATCATCGACGTGTCTGGAGACACCCAGGGCAGCGTGTCGATCCTGCTTTCACTATTGCACGCCCCACGGGCCCTCAACAAGGAGTTATGGTCTGGGGAGCCATTTCTGAGACCTGTTTTGCTACCGTTCCTTTCGCAGTACCCTGGGCTTATTTTTCAGCTAGACAATGCCAGACCACATACCGCGCGTGTTGCTATGAACTGTTTTCAAGCTTGTCAAACACTTCCTTGGCCTGCCAGATCACCAGATCTCTCTCCCATCGAGCATGTCTGGGATATGATGGGAAGGCGACTGCATCCGGAAGGGTTATGTTGATGACGTAGTCCGACAATTGGAGCAAATTTATCAAGAAATACTGCAGGAGACCATCCGGGAGCTTTATCGGTCCTCGCCACGCCGTGTGTCAGCTTGCATCCAGGCTAGAGGCGAGTCAACACCTTATTGAGCTCTTTACTGTAACTCTGACATAAATCATTCAATTGTTCTGAAATTTTAATCATTTTCTAATCTGTATATAATTTTCCTATCCAACAATTTTTTTCTCCATCGGACAACTCCTTCTTACTGCGTCGATTTTTTTTTGTTATAGAGTGTAGTTGGTGCAGAAAAGCAGTCTTGGAGTGCGGCTTCTGTTGGACGTACTACGAACGTACTGAATAGGTCAGAAACCAATACTTACTTTAAAGAGTGAAAACGACCCGTCAAAAATGACTCGGGGTCTGTGAGACCTATGACAGCAGTTAAAGGTTAAAGTTATTGTTACCTTAAAAAACCCGTAATGGTAATAAAATTACGAGACCAACTCCGAACAATAGATTTTAGCTATCTCATTCAATTAAACTGATAAAAATATTTCAGCATTTTTTACCGACTTTAAAAACAATGAAGTACTGAAATTCACTTGAACTAAATGAAAAGTGGAAATTCAATTCAATTGTAAATTTTGACCTATTTCCATTCTTATTTATTACAATTATTTTTGAAATCACTGTTAATTAGTCTTGGATTAATTTTTTTCTGTCTAACAAGTATTTAATCATAAAAAAACAAACATTGAATTATTATTATTTTTGATTATAGATATCTTACAAATCTTACTGCTTCAAATATTTTGTTATAATTTTAAAACCCAATCCAACGCCATTTTTGCTGCAACAATTAGGGCAAAATTAGGAGACAGCTTCGGTATTGTGGAAGAACTTCTCTTTACCCGGGTTTCCCTGAAACATCATAGCATCAATTATATATTTAGTGCTGAGGCACATTAAAACAAACTCTAAATTGACTAACCCTTATGCTGTGGCAGGTAAATATTTGTTACCACTAAAATTTTGTTTACACCAGCGGCATGGTATTGTTCTGTGTACTGTGGATTTAATACCAATTTTATTTGACCTGTGGCATCTATCACCATTTACGAGCTGTAAGAGACAAACATTCTAGAGGGTTTCTCATTTTGTTGGTTGGACCCTTACCCTGCTGATCGTGAGGTGTGAACGCTTTTCGAAAAACAGAAAGTGATATCTGTACTCGCGCCACACAATACTATGAAAGGAAAGCATGAAGCTTAAATGCCACTCACCGCCCTATCGCTCAAGTTTGATAATTAGGTAAAGGGGCTTGGACATGCAGGAAAAAGAGAACTTTTTTGAGACGATTGAAAAATCTAAGGGCCGCAGCGTAAACGTTAATAAATTGCTAACAAGAACGTTATTAATAATAAAACAAAGCAAAAAAAGTTCCTAGCATTCAATTCATATGCACTACTGAGTTACTATCATACAAACTCTTGACTGATCAATTCATTCGTTCCAAGAAGTATTATGCTACCTACACTCAACAAAAGTGTTTATAAATCTCGATAAAGAATTTTTAAGTCCTGTTTAACTATATTTGATCTACTAAAGAATGTCCTCCATAAATTAACAATGCAGGTAGCATTGATTTGAGTTGGGTTCAGAGTCATAGGAGTATTTTTACCCAATAAAAAGTAGATGAATTCCCAAAGTAATTGAAATTTAATTCACAGATTCCTGACTTACTAGAAGACGTATTGCGAAACACGAACGTTTTTGTAAAGTGGAATTGAATTAGAGAAACTGAAAGTGCTACATAAATTTTAAAGATTTAGATATTTACAAGAACAATTTAAAACTATCCCTTCCAGTAGAAAGGATGTTTTTCCAATGAGTCTTCGGAACAGTAGGGTGATAATTATCTTCCCTGGTTTACGATAATATATTGGGGTGCGACAGTAGATTTACACCCTGGAAACGTCCTAGAAGTCTAAAAAATCTACTACTTTCGGCATGCAGCAGCATCACTACAAGCGAGATTACCGTGGGACTTCATGCAAGCTGAGTGTCTTGCAATGGAACGCTGGAGGCATGTCCCAAGCTAAGAGAGCTGAGGTTCAGCATACACTTACCAGTTTTAATGTCGATGTTTTTGCAATCATGGAGGCAAATCTTTCCTATGAGACCATGAACTACTTCAAGTTCCCGGGATACTTTCTATACCTTCTACCGAAATTTAGACAAGTTGCTAGCGGAATTCTGTGGTTTTGTGGTATATTGTGCAAAAGTAACTAATTGTGCTAACATTGTTTTTGTGATCCATTAGCAGTTCATCTATTTTATTTTTTCCTAGTTAAGGTAAGTTAACAGTGGCCGAGTTTGCACAGCAGTTAGTGTCGATCCAATTTAAGACTGAGGGTTACTCACTAATGTGTAGTGGGCAAGTTTTGACAGTGACGTGGTAGTTCAAGTGTTGACAAGGGGCCAAAACTGCCAATTTTTCTCTATATTTCCCTTCGAGATTGATATCGTACTGTCGCCAATACCAGGTTGTGTTCCAATCCGACATAACTAGCTACCAAACGTACCTGGAAATTTTCAGCAAGCTTAAAGGTAGTACGAGATTCAATAAAATAAATATTTTTGAAAACATGTTATGTCCTCATTGGCTTAGATACTAGAGGGTGTTGTATGCAAATCTTTCTTAAACAATCTCAATAACAACTCGAATTTGGCATGTGATCGAGAAGTATACATATTGTTTACACGCATCGAACACAGCGGTTCATAAACTTTTGAGAATCAAAGACTCCTTGAAAAGTAAACATTGACAGAACTTGACACAAGCACAGACAATGTTTTTACAATCCACCACTTCTATTTCAATAAAATTTTATTGTAATTCTTTGTGACCAGAGCAGGACGTTTTGACAGATTTAATGTTCACCATCACCATCTAGATCATACGCTTACAAACATCCATGCACTGACCCAGATTCGAACCAGAAACCTTGCGATCTTGAATCAAACACCGTAATCACCAGACCGGATAGTCTGCAAATTTAAGGGTGTATTAACTGTTTTCTTCAGTAATTCTTTCTTACGAAGAATTAAAAATTATAGCTACTTTCGACTTCGTAAAAACGCCTATTTCGTTCACACATGTGCTATAGCATTTAATTACTTCAAAGTTCTCACAAACACTAAATACTCGAGAAATTCATTCAAACACTCTTTCTTTAACAGTATAGAGTGTAGCCTCCAATTTAAGAAATATTATATTTTAGTAAAGGTGGTGGATAGTATACAATTTTGCTATAAAGCCAATCTTTGAATTTGTAAGCCGATTTTATTTCACACTTTGGGTGATTCTACATTTCCTAACGAATTTTTAAAGGTCGGTAGGCTGTGCAACCAAAAAAACATTTATCTCCCACAAAATGCATGCCCGACGTTATTGCACATAGCTCCTGGGGAGAGAGGTTTTTATTATTTCCATTTCATTGGCGCCTTCCATCCGATCTGGTGGTTAAGGTGTTAGACTCTAGATTGGATGGCTCCTGGTTCGAATCCGGGTCAGAGCATGGATGTTTGTAAGCGTATGATGCAGATACGGCTGGTGCACCTTAAATCTGTCGGGGCCGAAAGTCCTCACGTTGGGTTGGTGTGGAAATTTGGAGAGTGGGGTGCAAGCTCAGGTGTTGCCTCGTCATCTGACTGTGGTTCAAATTAACGTGGTGGTGTCCTCGGATCTATCTCTTAAGGGGTTGATCTCGGACCGTTGTCAATAGCCCGTTGTGTTGCGCTAGTACGACGTTAAGTAAAAAAATTACAGTTCATCGGCAAAGCAGAATTTTTGCGTGATAGAGGAAAGGTAGGTATTTTAATTAACGTCGCTCTCTCGAGCAACAAAACGGGGTATTGGCGACGGTCCTGGATCAAACCCAGAGGTAATGGTAATGGTAATTTTAGTTAACGTCGTACTAGAGCAACACAATGGGCTATTGACGACGGTCCGGGATCAGTCCCTTAAGGGAAAGATCCGAACAAACCCAGAGGTAATGGTAATGGTAATTTTAGTTAACATCATACTAGAGCAATACAACGGGCTATTGACGGCGGTCCCGGATTAATACCTTAAGGGAAAGATTCGAGGACAACACCTCGTAATTTTTAACCACGGTCAGATGACGAGGCAACACCTGAGCTGGCACCCCACGCTCCAAACGGAAAAATCTGAAGACAAAACCACGTAATTATAAACCACGGTCAGATGACGAGGTCACGCCTGAGCTGACCCTCTCTATCCAAACCCACAAAACCGTACCAACACGAGGACTTTTGAGGCCACGACAGATTTTGCATGCACTAGCTCCATTTCTACACCACCGCTGTTTGGTTAGGACGACCAACCGATCTGGTCCGAAGGTCTAGATTAGAAGGCTCTTGGTTCGAATTGGCTAATTACAAGTAATTTCTTCCTTCAATTCTTACGGGCGTGCATTCCACAATGAAAGTATTTATTTTGTTGCGCGATACCGCTTTATAGGTAATTAGGTAGGTATTTAATTAACGTAATTTTGGAGCAACACCAACGGACTATTGACGACGTTCCATGATCAATCCACAAGAGAAAGATAAAAGAACGACCACACGTAATTTTGAACCACGGTCAGATGACAAGGCCACACTTGAGCGGTCAATCCACCCTCCATATTTCCCCACCACGCCAACGTGAGGACATTTGAAACCACGACAAAGTTAACGTGCTCCAGCCTCCTTGTATACGACGGTGTTTCTTGTATTCAATCTCGCATCCCTCCAGTTGCTAATCCGTTACTCTTCCAACCGGGAAGAAAGTCCTCACGTTGGGTTGGCGTGGAAGTTTGGAGAGTGGGGTATCAGCTCAAGCGTTGCTTCGTCATCTGACCGTGGTTCAAAATTACGAGGTGTTGTCCTCGGATCTCTCCCTTAAGAGACTGATCCCGGACCGTCGTCAATAGACCCCCGCTGTGTTGCTCTAGTACGACGTTAACAAAAAATTACCAATTACCAATTCCAACCGGGAAACTGCAGCCCGACAACTCTTGGACTATAGTTCAAGAACTGATGACGAATTTGGGGAAGGTATTTTAGGCACTGTGAAATTGTAAAATAGTAGTAAAGCAATGGTAGTTGACGGTATCAAAGCAAAATGCAAATTTATTCTTTCGTATGTGACAACAGCGCCAGTAATTTGGGCTATAAATACATGCAGACAGCTTCGAAAAATATTCTCAGCTGAAGTGAGCCAGCTCAAATGAATATGCGACTCACATTACCCGAACATGCTTTACCTGTGAAGCTATTTTATCTTAATCAGTGCAATTCATCCACAGATCTTGGTGAGTTTAGAACCCGACAGAAGCTACGTAAGAGGCCTTTATCGCTTAATGCTTTTAAGGGAATGAATAAGAAGGAAACAGGGTCACTGACAGTTCGTGCAGGCAGGGGGACTTAAACCTGTGTCAGAAGAGGTGATAACAGATGTTACAACCGCCATCGTCGACAGATCACCAGGAACCATTGCTGGTAGAAGCAGCTATGGGGGTGTAGTGCGACAATTGGACAATAATTTTTCCACAGTATTTCAGCGAGTTCTCCCCTACTATGTGGAGAAGTGAATGTGGTGAATAAAACTTAACATTTGCCTGTAATTTTGTATGTGTTAGTACTTTTCTTTTTTTGTTACACTTTTTACATTAGACAGAGCCATAAATTCCCGTATCGCCGATTTTTGGAACTAATTTTTTTTTCTCACGGAATCCTACTTCCCATGTCATCTTTAGTCTCCATACCGAGTTTGGTGCCATTTTGGTTACTAGATCGAGCTACAGGTGGCTCTGAAAAGTGTCAGTTTAAAAAAAAATCACCCTCTATTAGCAAATATATATATATATAATTCACACACAACTATTAATATCTACAAATCTTTTCTAGCAAATTCCTTATAGCGTTGAAAATTGCTAACGGAAATGTACAGTTTCGTTCACTTCGGCCATTAATTGCTACTGACATTAGTTATCAGTTTTCAAACTACCTCGGAGACCCTAAAATTGAGAGTAAGAAGGAAATTATTCACATTTTTCAACCATATAATGGATCATAGAAAATAATTTTATCATACGCAATTATTCTCTCGCCATTCTCATAAAGAGACTATTCCTTCAATTATTTGTTACGAAGTTATGGCGAACTTTCGAAACCTATTAAAAAGCGGAAAATTGTGTTCAAGTTGTAAATTTCTCAGTTTACATCGTATTGAATTAAAAATAATTTAAGTAGTAGCGTTAGATAGTATAAAAAAACAGTGTCATGTAGCACTATTAGAAAATTGTTTAGACAATTTTATAATTTTATTTAACGCCGTGATGTAAGGTATTGAACTGGTGTAAAATTTTCCGCAGATTTCAAATACGTTGAAGATATATTTTAATTAAAAAAAATATTTATTTAAAGAACATCATATTTTTAGGTATCAATCTAAACTGAAAGTGTCCGCAGATTTCAAATCCGTTGAATTTTTTACTTTATCCTTAACGGTCTAGGAGATAGAAAAAAGAACTTTAACTTCAGTTTAAAGATTTATCGTCTGGCTGGGAAATCAGTCACGCAAAATCAAAGCGAAAATGAAACAAATAATTTTCTCCGCGTTTTGCTGATGAAAAACACTTGGCATGATTCCAAACCTTGTCTGCAAGGTCGCATAAGTAGAAAAAGTTATCCGTGTTTAAAGAACCGATGGAGAAAAAAACTGTGAAATTCATTTACAAATCTTCTAGATGGACTTTTAAAATTCTCCGCGACCCAAAAATTGCCAAAAATTCGAATAGAAGATGTTTACATTCTGAACGGATATTAATAATGTAGAGATTTGTCCCCATCCCTTCCATCTTTTTCCGGATTTGGTGAATCTGTCATCGTTTGACACCTCAATTCAACCACGATCACCCCTCTCTTCCCAATATACAACCTCAAACCAGATATTTTGCTCTCAATGTTATGGTGAAAAATAAGGATCACAATAGTCTATATAAATAGCACTACCCTACAATAAAGGACCGGACGCCAGGGGATTTGCATAAAATCCGACTACTTGTTTGGGTGTGTTTTTTGTGGTATGGCCTGGGACCTTTGTATGTTGTTCCTAGTCAATTGAACGCCAACACCTACATGAACACCTCTATACACCTCTTACCTCTATAATGGACCGTGGTAGCCCAGTTGGTAGAGTAACAGAATTGCAAACAGATGGTTTCGAGTTCAAATCAAATCAAAGTCCATCGTGTAAAAAGAGGGGCGTGGCATGTAAATCTGTCATGGCATCAACTGCCATCCTGTTTGAGTGGTGAAGAATTAAAGAGAGTGGGGTTCCAGTTCAGGCGTGATCTTGTCATCTGACTGTGGTTAAAAATTATGTGCTGCTGCCCAAGGATCTTTCTCTTCGAGGGTTGAACCCGGACCATTTCCTTTAGGTTGTGTTGCTCCAGTGTCACGTTATTTGACATACCTATACGGACTGAACTCAGGGCGCAATGTGGCTCAGTGCGTATGTACACTACCATAAGAACCTGTAAGTTGTAGGCAGCGCTGGTTCGAATCATGTTGGATGATTCCCTCCCTGAATGTCTCTATATTTTCAGTGAAACGTACTTTATCGGTGCCATGTGTATATGTTAATATTGCATGTCTGGTGTGTGAAGCAGCATGAGCAAATATGACTCTTGTTCCAGTAATCCCTATACCAATCAACCGATTTAACCCATTCTTTTGTTCCATGACGAGCAAAGTGTGGAATACATCAGAAGAAGAAAAAGGAAAAAAAAAAAACGCAATTAGTTATATTTAGCAAAAATTCGAGTTCTATTATCTCTGCAATAGTGTCAGGTGAACAATATTACGCTATTTAGATCACCCGATGATAGTAGAATAAGGAAATAATCATTTTTTTTTAATGTGAAAAATGATTTTATTGTTTATTTTTATTAATATAGCCGAAACAGTTTAGTAGGAGGCAACATCTGCGCTGGCACCCCACCCTCCAATCATCCCCACCATGCCAACGTGAGTGTATTTGAAGCCACGACGGATATAACGTGCTCCAAGCCCCCTTCGTACACGGCGTTGTTTGTTGGATTCAAACTCGTATACCTCCAGTTGCTTATCCGTTACTATTCCAACCTGGAAACCGCAGCCCGACAGCTCTATAGAGCCGTGGTAGCCGGGTTGGAAGAATAGCGGAATTTCAACTGGAGGGTTTGTCATTAATTCCAACAAAAGACCGATATGAGCATGTTTGAGCCACGATAGAATCCATGTACACTAGCTCTCACGGACGTTTTCTGCTTAGATCAAGACCTGCATCTCCGGTTCCCGATTCGCCAACTCTACTAACTTTGCAATCCGCGGATCCCAGAAATGTGACAAGAGTTAACCACTTATCTTAACTATTAGCGAGTATTATTCACATCTATTAAAGTCTACAAATACTTTCTTGCAAATTTCCTAAAGCTTTGAAAATTGCTTACGGAAATAAACAGTCTCGTTCACTTCGGTCACACAAATTGTAAATGACATCAGTCATCTTTTTGTGAAAATATTCCATACATCGATTTTACACGATGAGGCACGCATACGTACGACAGCATCTATGGGTTACTTTTGGTATGGATAATATTTTATTTTAGAGAAACTGGTGATTAGAATAAAAATTCGATTTGGTCAGTGCGAATACTTGTAATCCAAATGTTTTCTTTTATGAGGGGTAAATGAACATTCTTACCTGTGCCATTCGCAAAGACTTAACGCGTGATGGAGAAAAGAAAGGTAGGTATTTCAATCAACATCGCATTGGAGCAACACATCAGGCAAGGCTACATTCGACGGTCCTGGATCAAACCCGAAGGGAAAGATCCAAGGAAAACACCCGTCATTTTAAATCAGATAACGAGGTCAATACCTGAACTTTCACCCCACTCAAACTTCGACACTACCTTAACGTGCGGACAGTTAACACCCCGCCAGCTTTTTTTTTTAACCAGCCCACTTTATATACTATGGCCTTAATGAGGATTTGAACTTGCATATCAATTGCTAATCTGTTACTCAGTTTATTCAGATGACAGATATTCTTCCATGCATTGTTTGTACCATTCCCCTTGAGGCTGAAATTCGAAGCGTTTCTCAATTCGTTTCAGTCGTTTCACTGCTAATGCATGATAATTCCGAAGTGGTGTCGACTTTGCCCTGAATGGTAAACGAACCACGTATCTGACATTTTCATCACTGGTGGTGTTCGCAACCAAGTGTTTCTCACACTCCTATTCTTCTAAAGTTCTGAATTTTTGGTCGGGCAATATTCTAATTCCCAAAATAGTGATAAAGTTTTATCAAGGACACAATGAATTCTGAGGTTTGATAAATTATTCTCTCGAACTGGTTTAGGTACGGCCTTCCTGTCACAATCCAACCGAATATTGTTTCAGTTGCGACAAGATTTCGGTCAGTTGAAAGTTTTCTGTTACCTAAACTAATATCGGGCCAGATATCTGCTCCTAGAAGAATATCAATCCTACCAGGTTGGTCATAGGTTGGATCTGCAAGTTCAAGGCTTTTGAAGATGGAAAGTTGATCTGTGCTTGATCGATTCTTGCGGCAGTAAGCAAGTCAATTTGTAAAGTATGTGAGCATCTATTTGAAGAGTTGAATTCGGACATATTTGTGACGTGATCTGTAGTGTTATCCGTTTCTGAGCATTTCCAATCCGTGTAGCAGATAGTCCACAAATGTTGACCCTAGAGTTATGTTTCTTTAACCCAAGTCGTTGTACACAATCTTGACTTATAAAGGTTCATTGAGAACATCAGTCCAACAGCGCTCTGCATGTTTGTGGGCAATTGTTTCGATCAAATACTTTCACCAAAGCAGTTCGGAGAATGGTCTGGAACTTGACATACTTCTTCGAAACTTGACCAGAGAGAGAGCAATGTGACTTGGCTCTGCTTGTATAACTTGGGTTGATGCCGATGGGCTCACATTCATTTACTGCAAAAGATTACGATGCTTCCCGTTTCAATGCGAACAATTTCAAGCCTTGCAAGATGAAATGTAATGTCCTTTACGAGGCAATTATAGCATAATTTGTATTTATGCACAAGATCATTTCGTTCTTGAACAGTTTGTCCATGAAGCTTCGAATACTTGTAAATAGTATGTGTTTCGTTGCAAACAAAGCATTTATCTCATGTACCAAAGTGTGAAGTATATTCGGACGTACCTTTCTACCCTTGAACTTTGATATTAATTCTGCGACTTGGAGTTTGTCTTGTACTCGATGTTCCTATAGCGTCTATTGCACGAGCACGAGTATCCAAAAACTTCTTAAAAATTTAGAATGCACCTTTGTTTCTTGGGGTTGAGATAGTTCTCATTCTTGCAAGGATTCACGATCAAGTTTCTTTCGCAAGATATGAACTAGAAATGTATCCCAAAATTCTACCGGTTGCTTCAGAATTGTTAGACTTTCGACATATTCAATGGAAACATCTGCTAATCGTCTAATGTCGCAGATTCACTCTGCAATGTTGGCTGATTACAAAATCTATCCAGGAAGTGCTTTATTAATTCGGGTTCGTTCTGGAATCGATTGCGAAGCATTTCCCAAGCCTTTTCGTAGTTGGCGTCTGAAATGCTAATGGATTGAATAATCGTTGCTGCTTCACCTTTCAATGACGATTTTAGATACTGCAATTTTTGGCATTGGAAAGTCCATTAGTATTGTGAACTGTGGCTTGAAACAGATCATGAAACGACGAAGACAAGTCCCCATAGAAGGTTGGTATTTCAATGCGAGGTAACCTTACCGAATCACATACGGTCTCTTCCTTTCTGGTTTATTCCTGTTGAGTTCCAGGGTTCTTGAATCTTCATAGATGAATTTTCATCAGGTCTACTTTGTTTTGGACATCATGAAATTCATCCTCACATTCTGTATATATTTAGTCGTCCGCTTCGCACAAGATATCACTAAACAGGGATTTGATAACTTCATTCAAACAACTTACATGTTCATTGCTCGGTGACATGCGAAAATCGAGTTGCTATTCTGGAAGTTAAGGAACGATATGCATACAACGCCCTCTGGCATTAATACCCATTATTTGAGGACAACATTTTTTAAAAGAGATTTATTTTATTGAAGCACGTACTTCACCTTCTGGTTTGCTGGAAATTTCCAGGTAGTTTTGGTAGTGAGTTTATATTGCACTGGGACACATTTATTGCAGTTGTAGGTACTGGCGACAGTCTTGTATCTGTCATATCACGTAATTTTTGGAGAATGTTGACACTTGGACAAATCGCAAAAGGGCCACTCAGTCTGTTCGGACTGATACAACAGATGCTCTAACTCGGTCATCCTAATCTTACATGAAAAGAAACTTAAAATATTATAAACATCAAATGTAATAAAAAAAGGGGTACCTTTAGTTAATTTACTATGACTTTCCAAAATGTTGATTACTGTGGTTAACTGATATTTGCTCAACCGTTTGAAAGATCTTTAATAGTTTCAAACCTTTCCAGAAGAAGAGTAGAATTAAATAATAATGCATACTTCCTCAAAGGTAACATAGGACTAAATAAAATAAAGTTGTAAGTAGTAACGGTGTATAGTATAAAAAATTGTGTCATGTTTCATTCTTTGTAAATTTGTTAGACGATTATATTTGTTTAGTTAGTACGATTTAAAATATAGCACACAAACTTTAAAAGTCGTTAGCCATCACCAATATGAAAATTTCTTTCTAAGAAGAATACTTTTTACTATTGCCTGACTAATAGATGACTAACTTTTGCTAATCATAAATATTTAATTTCTTCGATTCTTTATTCCGAAATGACACTTTATTATTGATAGAGCAAAAGTGTACGATAACTTGGTTTTTTTTTTTTTGAATTTTATCACGAAAAAGTCATATTTGATGCGCTATACACGAAATACAAAGGTCGGAATAGTCTGAACAAAAAATAAACATTATTTCTCAAAGAATGCATATTGAAATTATGAAAATTATATATATTACGCATTTAAAATTTTAAGAGATGTGAATACCGCCTTAGCAAGATTAAAAGCACGCTTTTTTAGATCATTTCTTAGACGATTTCCCGAGAAAGCCATTAAATTCTTTCTCAAAGATTGTATATTGGAGAATATATATAATATATCAAATATGCATTTTGAGAAAGAATTTTTACTTTCGTTCAGCCTTGTCCGACCTTTGCATTTTGTATCCAGAGTATCAAATATTACTTTTGCGTGATAATATATATATATATTCTCTAATTTTCATTCTCGGAGAAAATTTTTTATTATCTTTCAGTCTATTCCGACATTTGCATTTTGTGTCCAGAGTATCAAAAATTTGTTTGGCGTGATAAGACTCAAAAAGCAACCAAACAAGACTTCGCATCCTTTACACCATCAAGATTAAAGTGTCATTTTGGAATAAAGAAAATAAGTATGAACGACTAGCATACATTCGTCTTCTAGTAGGCATGCACTTGTAACAGGTATACGTTCTGGGAAAGAAATTTTCTTAAATCAGAATTGTCTGTACCAAAATAATTTCTTCGATGAATGTCTTACAGAAACAAAAATATTTTTATTGTTTACGACTGAATGAATGTAAGCAAAACAATTAGCAGGATATTCATGTATTTATTGATTTGATAACTTAAGATAGAGTATGACGTAATACTGAAATTATCAACTTTTAGAACCAAACGATCCTGAGCTATTAGCTAAAGAACAGTTAGTTGTTTACTTTGAGATGCAATACAATATTGTGATGTGATTAATAATTTGAAGTTGATCAACATTATAGTTGTTTGGTTTAATTGGGTTTTAATGCTTTATAGATTTGAATAGTACTTTATTTTCCTGCATTTTAATTTTTAATAACAGAAAAAAAATCTTAGTAAATTTAAATTTTTATTTATTTTAGGTATCTAGTTTTCACCATTTAAGAACTTTAAATTGCATTCATTTATGCTTGGTTTGAAGCTTTTCCGTAAAGCAATTTATTTAAGCAATTTATTTTACAATTATCTACAGTAATTATCACTCGTCTTATGCATGTTGGTTGTGGCAAATGTTATGTATTAAAAAAAAGGAGTCGAAGAAAATTTTTGTCCCTGGACTGTAAATTTTATCAACCACTGCATTTGATGCATGTTCACCACTTGTTCATTGGTCGATGACATGCTAAATTTGAGTTGCGATTCTGGAAGTTAAAGAACGATTTGCATACAACGTCTTTGGGCATTAAAGCCCATGAGTTGTGGACAGCATGTTTTGAAAGATATTTGTTTTATTGAAGCAAGTACCACACCTTAGAGTGTGCTGGAAATTTGCAGGTAGGTTAAGTAGTCAGTTTATATCGCAGTGGAACACAACTATTCCTTTTGTAGGTATTGGCGACTGTCTTATATTAGTTATATCTCGAAATTTTGGAACGATGTAATCACTTGTACTCACTCTACTCACCAAACTTGCACAAATCGCAAAAGGGCCACTCAGTCTGTTCGGACCGATAAAACAGATGCTCTAATTCGGTCATCCTAAATTTACATAAATTGAAACTTCAAATATTATAAATAGCAAACGGATCACAAAAAAAAATTGGTATTCGCATTTATTCTCCTATAATTTTCCAAAACTTTGAATTTGTAGAAAATGGAAAGTTCTCTCATGTAGGTTATAACTAACAATTACTCAATTGTTTGAAAGTTCGAACACTCAAAACTTTCCAGAAGAAGAGTATGGCAAAAAAAATAACGAACATGTTGTCAAAGGTAACATGGGATTAAATAAAATAAAGTTTTAAGTAGTAACGGTAGATAATATAAAAAATAGTGTGTCATGTTGCATTCTTCGTAAATTTGTAAGACGATTAAATTTGTTTAGTTAGTATGATTTAAAATATCCCACGTAAATTTTAAGCCATTAGCCATTGCCAAAATGAAAATTTCTTTCCCAGAACGTATACCTATTACTATTGTATGCCTACTAGAGGACGAATGTTTGCTAGTCGTAAATACTTATTTTCTTCAATTCTTTATTACAAAATGATACTTCAATCTTTATGGAGGAAAAGGGTGTGAAATCTTGTTGGGTTGTTTTGGGAGTCCTATCACGCGAAAGTAATATTTGATACTCTGGACACAAAATGCAAAGGGCGGACTAGGCTGAACGAAAATAAATTTTCTTCTCAGAGAATGTATATGTATATATATATATATATATATGTATTGAAGTCGGATGCGAAATATATTTGACCTCTCTGATTTCGATAGAGGCATCTATGTTGGTGCCCGTTTTGCTGGAGCCTCAGTAACAATAACGGCCACCCTTCTAGGTGTTGGGAGAAATACAGTGTCGACTGTAATATCAGTATATTTGAAACAAGGGAAAACATCGTCTCAAAAGCAGAACAATAGTCAAAAATCGAAGCTGAATGACAGAGACAGAAGTGTTTTGAAGCGGATTGTGTCAAAAAAACACAAGACATTAGCATCCCAGATAACAAATGAGCTGAACACACATGTACAGGAAGCAGCTTAATCAAAAACTATGTGCGTGAACTATGGCAAATATTTATGGTAGATCGGTTATTTCAAAACCATTGATTACACCATGCAATGCCTTGAAACGACGAATATGGTGTTGCGAGCATAGAAATTGGACACAACAAAAATGAGAGAATGTAATATGATGAATCGTCGTTCACATTATTCCCGACAAATGGACCTGTTTACGTTTGGAAAACGTCACCAGAAGCCTATCAAGTTGACTGTCTTCGGCCAACGGTTTTAGCATGGCAGCGGTTCAATGATAATCTGGGATGCGATATCAAATCGTGGTTTTGGCCCACTTGTTGTTTTGAATTGCCGTGTTACAGGAGAGGATTATATCAGTCTTCTGGCCGATAATCTTCACCCAATGGTGCAAACTGTATTTCCTGATAAGCGACCAGTCTTCCAAGATGATAAAGTACCCATTCACACCTGTGGAATTGCCCGAGACTGCTTTTATGAACGCGACGATAAAATAGAGCACCTCATCTGGCCCTCTCAGTCCCCTGATGTCAATATTATTGAAACTTTATGGGGTATTTTGGAAAACAAGCTGCGCAGTTGTTTCCTCCCTCCAAGGACACTATCTGAATTAGGGACTTTTATGCAATTTGAGTGGAAACGGATCCCTCTGAATGTTGTACGTGACATGAATTTGTCAATTCCACGTTGGATACAAGCTGTAAATCATGCAAAAGGGGAGGACCAACGGCCTATTAATAAAAAAAAAATAATCTTTTCCAGGCGTTCACATTATATATATATATATATATATATATATATATATATATACAAATGCACTCATTGCCATAAAAATTTGCGCGCCAAGAAAAAGTCCTCAAAATGAAACGAAATTTTACACATGTAAATACTACTTTGATTTAAGTAAGTGATTAGAAAATCAAAGACAAAATATTATTTATTGCAGAAAAAAGTACAAATGAAGTGAAGTTTTAGTACTATGTTGGACCCCCTCATGCGCGAATGCACGATGCGATACGAGAGGGCATTGAGGCATACAAGTTCCGTATGATGTCCTGAGACATCTCGTTCCACAGTTGCTGTAAACGCGCCTCTAGTTCGATCAAACTCGTAGGGTGTTCAACTCGCCGTCCCAAATGATCCCAGATATGCTCGATTGGTGACAAATCTGGGGATCGAACAGGTCAGGGAAGGGTGGTAATGTGGCGGAGGCCGACTTGTGACATCCTTGCTGTGTGTGGTTCACACCATAGTTGAACGCTCGCTTTTTTCGCTGATTTCATATACGGTTTCCCGAGAACATACTGTTCGGAAAATTACAAAATTTACATGGTTTGTTCAAAATACTCAGAGAAGAAGATAGAGAGCATTTTTTCCCAATGCGGTAACTAAAACCCATTTAAATCTAAGCCTCGTCAAAAGGAGTGTTTAAGCTGTTATTTTATATTCTGTAAATAAAACTAATAATATTAAAACAGCTAATGTACCAAGAAATTTAGTTTATGATATTAATTTTACACGATTTTACACAGAAACCACTTAGAGTTATTTCGAAATGCATAGGATCGCCTCACACATTTAGAACATAAAATTTCAACTGTAAGTTTCAAAAATAAACCTAATTTTCGAAATATGCTGTTGGTTAGTACTTGTGATACTTTTGGTTTAATTTAAAGAGACCATGTAGGGTGTTAGTAACAACAACTCGTGATAGTTTTCAATACGTCCTGCTAAGGTCACAAAGAATTAAAATAAAATAGTGGTAAATACTATAAAAAAATGTCTGTTGAAAATGGTGATGGAAAACAATTACATCTGAATTCTCTAATTGTGAATAATTTCTAGACAGAACAGTCAGCAAACTGCTCTTCTAAATAAAAACATCGAATAGAAGGTGTTCACATTCTTTACAGACATTAATAACTAGCCACTGATTGGCTTGCCCGGGCCAGTTGTTTTTGTGGGGTTAATGGTTTGCTTCGCAAACCAAATGGGAATTCGGAGCCTATTGGACAACAGGCACCATGGATTTCCATTTGGTTTGCGAATTTGTAGCCTATTGGATAACAGCCATGACGGAGTTGCCCGTGGTGTTGGTTTGCTTTGCAAACCAAAAAATAAAAATATTTAATAGATAAATTATTTATTAAAAGAAAATCAAACGTAAAAGTATCTATTCAGTGTAATATTTTCCTTAGATTTCGAATCCGTTAAAATTTTTATTTTCTTTGTAACGATCGCTGATATAGAAAAAAGCACTGAAGAACGCCTTTGATAACTTAAATAGTTTCTTTTTCTTCACATTCGAATCCGTTTCACCGGATATTAAAATGTATGATCTCCAATGAAACGAACGTCATTCGAATCTGTTCCCTCCCATTCTAGATTGGAGATGAAAAAACTTGTCAAGGTTCCAAAGGCTGACGTCATCGAGAAGTGAGGGTGAAAGGTCTAAATTTTGATGTTTCTTCGTTCCGCAGAAAAAGGAAGAACGGTGAAAAAAACCATTAAATTTATTTTAAAATGTTCTAGAATAAATTGTAAAATTCGCCGTGACTCAAAAATTGCAAAACATTCTTACTACCTGTATGCAAAATTCCATTATTGTAAGTGCCCTGAATTCGTCAGGACTTTGCGGGCAATAAGCAAACAAACAAACAGAGAAACACTTCCTTTTATAATATTAGAGATGTAGGGATTTGTCGCGATCCCTTCTATCTTTTTCAGGACTTGGAGTATCTGTCATAGTCTGTCAACTCAATTCAACAACGATCACCCTTCTCTTCTAAATTACAACCGAACACCAGATAGTTTACTCCCAATGTATGGTAAAAAATCAGGATCATAATGGTCTATACATTTATACACTAGCCTATAATACTGGACCGGAAGCCAGCGGATTAGCTTAAAATCCGACTTTTTGTTTGAGGATGTTTTTCGTGGTGTGGCATGAGACCTTTGCATGCTGTTCCTGGTTAATTGAACGCTGACGCCTACATGAACATTTCGGAGAATGAGGTTTTTCCAACTCTTTGGCAAATTTATGGAATCATCGAATTTTACTTCCAGGACGACAACACTCCATGTCATGTAGCCGTCTGTTTCAAGCAGTGGTATCAAGCTATAAAAAATCTTTCCTGGCCTGCTCAGAGTTCAGTCCTAAACCCCTTAGAACATTTCTTGGACGAGTTTGAGCGACGCTTACGGAACAGAGAACCACGTCCGAAATCAACCGCTGAGCTGGCGACAATCTTGCAGCAGGAATGGACACAAATACCTTAGTTTTAATTTAGTTTATCGTAACAATTTCACGATTTTACACAGAAATCGATTAGAGTGATGTCGTAGTACATAAGTTTGTCTCACACAATCAGAAATAAAATTTAAACCTAACTTTCGTCACTTGCTAGTAGTTTACTTCTAACTTTCAATACGTCCTTCTAAAGTCACAAAGAATTACAATAAAATAATGGTGGATTCTAAAAAAAAAATCGGTCTTTATTTGTCAAGTGGCTCCTTTGTGCATTTGTAAGGTTTTGTTCTTCACATATCTGATAGAAACAATTACAGCTGAATTTTGTAATTATGAATTGAGAATAATTTCTATACATACAACAGTCACCAGACTTTATTTTTGAATTAAAACATCGAATGGAAGATGTTAACATTCTTTACGGATATACGTAATGTAGGGATTTGTCCCCAACCCTACAACCTTTTTCTGGATTTGAATTATATGTCATCGTTTGGCAGCTCAATTCTACTACGATCACCCCTCTCTTCCCAATTACAACCGACAACCAGATAGTTTACTCCTATTGTTATGGTAAAAAATAAAGACATTGGTCAAAATATTTATATATTACCCTACAATAATGGACAGGACGCCAGCGTATTTGCATAAGATCCGACTTTTTGTTTGAGGATGTTTTTCGTGGTATGGCATGGGACCTTTGCATGTTGTTCCTGGTTAATTGAACGCCGACTCCTACGCTCTGGCAATTTTATGGAATGATCGAATGTTACTATCAGGACGATAACGCTCCATGTCATGTAGCATTCTCTTTCAAGCAGTGGTATCAAGATATAAAACATCTTCTCTGGCCTGCTCAGAGTCCAGACCTAAATCCCCTTAGAACATTTGTGAGAGGAGTTAGAGGACACCATATGGACCAGGGAACCACGTCCGAAATCAACTGCTGAGCTGGCGACATTCTTGCATCAGGAATGGACACAAATACTCATAGCTGTGTATCAAAGCCTTGTTGAAAGTATGCCCAGAAGGGTTGATAGTGTAATTGCTGCACGTGGAGGACCATCCACTTATAAAAGCAGGTATTCGTTCACTTATACCATCACATCTTGCTGTCCGGTCCCTTATTGTAGGGTAGTGTATATAGCAGGAATTTTTTACGCAAATTCTTCAAGACATTTCAGATCCCAACGATCTTTGGATGGATTCTCAAAATCGAATTCAACCAATCAGGTCATCAATTCTCCGTCTACTTTTGAAGCCGTACATAACATTTTAAGCAATTAAACTTAAAAATTAAGCTCAATGTTTAGAAACATGACCTTAAGAAAACACTTTTTTACCGTCACATCTAGATCAAATGTGTTTTAATGTATTTTTTATTAAAAAAAATCAAAAAGTTTATTCCAAATATTTTAAATTTATTGGGTTTTTTAATTGATACAGTAATTAGCTTCTCAAAAAGATCGCAAATAGTATAAAATTAAGTTCCAACTTAGTTGTTCTTTCAATCACTGAAGCTTAATGAAGAATTACCCCCTCCTATTTTATTTCAAATATTTTAAAATATTATTTTAGTAATAGTGGAGGATAGTACAATATGTTTAAGTGCCATTATGAGCAAAGTTGTTCGACGATCTTTTAGAGGGATTCAAAATTTAATTATCTTTTTTCTAAACCAGAATTGGCTGTAACAAAATAGTTTCTTGCAGAATGTATTCTAGATTGTAGAAACAAAAGAGTAGGATTTTTGACAATTTTTAAATTTTTTTAACAGTAAAGATAAATAAAATCTGCTTTATGAACTTTAACAAAATATTTTCAAAACTGTTAGTTAATATTTTTTATTAAAATTTTTATTCGGCTAAAAACTTCAAATTTTGTATGACATTTCTGAAGTGCTTGAAAGTAACAAAAGATCTATTCATTTGAATACCTTTTTGTATTTACATTTATGTGTAGTGACACTATTTTAGAAAGAGGAGTGTCGTGTGTCATCTCATTTCTAGACCGTGGTTAAACATTAAGAGAGGTCTTGAGATCTTTCACTTGGTTTTAAACCAGAAAAATTATCAATACCCATTTGTTTGCCCGAGTTCTACATAAATGAAACTACCTTCCGTAACTGTGAATAATTTCAAAGGTCTCATTTTAATTTAATTAAAAAATTAAACTTATTATTAGTCTTAATTAAAAAACAAATAAATAAATAAAAAACGATTTAAAAAGTCAGTCGGTAGTTAGTAATATATATAGCACTTTAGTTATATAACGGGATTTGATCGACTGTCCGGGTTCAGTCCGAAAGGGATGGATCCTAGGACACCTCATAATTTTGAATCGATGTCAGATAACGATATCATTACCTGTGCTGGCACCCCACTCTCCAAACATGCACACTACGCCAATGTTAGGACATTTCAGGGCCCCTAAGTTTGTTTGGATTGACTCAAAACTCTACAGTTGCCACTTTGCGATTACCGGAAGCCGCAACATAGACAACGCTAAACTTTCCGCAACAAAAAAATTATAAACCTGCTCATTGAACCAAAGTAATGTTAGTATAGGTCTTACAAGACGTTAATATCATGGTCGAATACTAAAAGCTATTTTTACATTTCCTTTTTTTTATTCACGCGTTTCAATGTCATACTATACCTTCGAAATCTGATGGGGAACTCATTTTTATTAATGTTGAAGTATACATTCTTCTAAGGCCACACAGAATTAAATACATTTTTATTTGTTAGCTGTGGATACTACGAACAAATTGTGTGTGTCGTGGCAATTGTTTGCCAATTTTACCATTTGTGTGTGATTTAAGGTAATTCAGAATTTATCAACCAACCATAAAAGATCAGGTAAGCTGTTCTAAAATTTTTTTTTCTCAGATAATGTATATCTTACATCATACGCATATATACTGTAGGACAATTTTTGTGTTGTTCCAAATGAGTTTTTAAAAATTCTTTATTCCGAACACACACTTGTTGTAAAGGAGGAAAGGGGTAGGTTGAACCAAATGAGTGTCAGAAACATTTGGGGAACATTTATGGAAGAGCCCTTCTATGTACTTTTGCACCAAAGAAAGTGACAAATTCTACTTCACTCTTTGCTAATACTTCGGTTGGGATTTTTAATTACTTAATTCGACTCCGATCAACCTTGATAACAAGTACAACCGATAAACAAATGTCTTACATCATTAAGATGCAAATTATGGATCACTATGGTCTGATTGCGATCGCAAGTACCCATTGAATTTTATAATCTCAGAGAACACAAGAAATTGTAATTCCTAAGGGTCAATGCATTTAAAAGTTTAGGAACTATTGCTTTTGACAAATTCGCATATTTTCCTATCACATGCGAAATTGGGGTAGGTAAGGATATGGGTAGTTAAGAATTTAATTAACGTCGTTTACGTTAGTTATGCGAGAACCCAAAAATTAATGCATGGTTGAGTTTATTTGACACACGTACAGATCTGTAAATATTTTTGAAATTCTAAAGAAGTGGAAATTGTCATTTATAAATGTATAGTTTGCAAGAAATATCATGCAAAACTAGTTGACCAATTAACAGGCCAACTTACAATGGACATAATTTCATTTCCACCCACTTTTGTGTTAGCGGGTTAGATTTTGCCAGATCAATCATAACTACAATTGACAAGAATAACACAGCAAAATCATATATTGTGTTATTTAAATGTGTAACAACCAGAGCTACACATATGGACATAGGAATTGACTTGACACTAAATCTTCCCTTTTTGTTCTATGTAGATTTCTGTCAAGACTTAGTGCTTGTAAAGTTATCAACTCCGATTATGCGAAAAATTTCAAGGCTGCTGAAAGAGAATTGCAGCATTATGTGAAGATTAAAAGAAGTAAATTTTGCAAGGACTTTATTTCAAGTAGAGGTTTTACATGGAAATTTATTCTGTAACGTGCCCCATGATTTAGAAATGGAATTAGTTGAATTTCAAAGCAGCATCGATTGGAAAAATAATTTTGATAACTTGATTTCCGAAGTGAAAGGAAAAATGTCTGAAATTAGTGCAAATTATAATTATCTCATACTCAAAATTGAAATTAACGTATGATACTTTACCAAATAATTTTATATTAATAAAGAAACTTGCTAATGCTCCTTTAACAATGTTTGGATCCACATATTAATGTGAAAATTTGTTTTCTTCGATTAATTTTGTAAAGTCTACCAATAGAAATAAACTCGGAAATAAAAACTAGTTCATTAAAAAATCATTGCAGGAGGGCTGAGCTTGATTTCTTCCTTTTTATATAGATTTTTTATCTTCATGTGTAAAAGTAAAAGTTGTTAAACAAAAAGGAATCGCTAACTTATTAAAGGATTAAAAAATTGGGTACCAAGCAAAGTAGTTTTTTCCATGCTGACTTCCCTATTTCCAAGTGTCCCACCTACATAGTAATAAAAAAAATGAAGAACAAAATTCCATACGTGTTCTCAAGAGACTAGATTTAGAGTATATCACCAAAAGGAAAGCTATTTTGAAGTGTATTATTGTTTTAATTATTAGGTTTAGCTTATTTTTTCTACGCATAGGTACACATCTAGTGACATATTTCGGAGCAATACCCAGAGACTTTAAAGAACAACGTTACTTAAAATACCTTCCCCGCAGAGTCTTTTGGAGTGTGATGCATTATCTGTTTGTCCAACTGATTGTTAAGAGTATTCTCACCCACTATATAAATCAGGAATCATACAAATGCCTTGTCATTAGATGTTGCATCATCAAACGATGATTAAAATCGGCCAAAATATCTTTCACTGAGCAATCACGTGACTATTAGTCGTCATTTGCGTCACACTTTCTGAAGCATCCCTATAGACGTACTCCGACTACTTATATTTCAAGTCTATGCATAGAACCTTCCCTGTTAATTTTTCTGATTCCCCAGCAATTGAGCTGAAAACCCACTCCAAGTTCCCTCACCCCGCCTACTTCAGAACATTTGAAACCACGGCAGATTTAACGTGCTCCAATCCATATGTGCACGACGGTCTTCGGTTGGATAGAATTTAGAACTAGCAACCCTCCGGTTGCTTTTCCGATAATCTACCAATCAGGCTGCAGCAGCCCCACGCTCATTCTTTGTTTAAAGTGTGAATGGAATATCAATTCAATATGCTCAAAGAAGACGAGTCAGTTTGGAGTTATAGAATATCTTTATTACTTCTCCAAAAAATATTTGATGTTCTGTTGTCTAGGAGCAATTCCAAATGAACCAGCTGTGGCAGTACGTGTAGACATCCGGCCTTCTAAACTCTACGAATGCTCCCCTCGTGTCCGCAGGAATTTTGACGTATTTATAGAAAGGAGGGTGGGCGAACACGAGGAGGGCACCCGCAGAGCTCTTCTGGTCCAGGATGGCAATCGTTGCTTAACAGGTCTTGTAGTTCAGCTGTTGGCGTGCTCAAAGACGAGGAGTCGGTTTGGTGCTATAGAATATTTTTATTACTTCTCCAATAAATATTTAATGTTCTGTTGCCTTGGAGCAATTCCAAATGAACCAGCTGTGGCAGTACGTGTAGACATCCGGCCTTCTAAACACTGCGAATGCTCCCCTCGTGTCCGCAGGAATTTTGACGTATTTATAGAAAGGAGGGTGGGCGAACACGAGGAGGGCACCCGCAGAGCTCTTCTGGTCCGGGATGGCTATCGTTGCTCAACAGGTCTTGTAGTTCAATTGTTCGCTTCCCTAAAAGAAAGGAAATGTACATAAGTTACATCAACGAGGAAAAGAAGTTTGTTTATAATTTTTCAATCCTCCGGTTTCTAAACTAGTTTACATTACACTGGTAGATATTTTCATATTTCATTTTAATTTTTTCGATTTTATTTTTCTCTCTGGAAAATGAGAGCTTGTCGTTAACAAAATAATGTTCCTTAAAATTTGTAGAAGTTCTTTATTTGTTTGTGGGTTGGATGTGAGTAATAATCTTGACCCATATTGGGTTGAAAGACCCATATTGGGCTCATCTCCGCTCAACAAACAAAATAAAATCGCCAAATTATAGACATACACATACTTATATAGAAAGCATTACTGACATCCGATAGTACACCAATGCAGGAATTATAAACGATAGGAAGTACTTGAACAGTACGTAATGTAACAGTATTAACATAATTTAAAAAAATATTAAATATAAATTAATAAAATGTAATAATTTACTAATTTTAACAGTAGGATTTCTGTCCTTAATCAGCCTTCTTTAAAGTTTGCTAGCGACTAGATATCGCAACTATGAATGTCAGGTCAGTGTTAGGAACGACTCAATACTCTGTGACAATCTCCAAGAGACATTTAAATATTTATTTGCCCCTTCGAGGCTTCGTAACATTATTTGATTAATGACGCTAGCTAAACTGAAATAATTTTAATTGTACAGCTGTTCAAAGAGATTACTCAGTAAGGATAAAGATGTATTGGTAAATTTGATTTCAGTGAAGACTACAACAATGTTGTCCCAACTATGACGAAAATGAACTAAGACTTTAAATCGTGTTTCCGGAAATTATCTTCGGCCATTTGGGTCATAATTGTAAAGGGGTACTCTAATATGTTGAGTGAAGATGCGAGAAGATGTTATTCGAGTCTGTGCAGAAAAACAAATTAGTTAAAAGTTATTTAACACCACTCTATTTTTTTAACATTAAATTTGTGATTAATTTTATTGTATTTGAGAAGATATTTAAAAAAAATCAAAATCCATAGACTAGGAAGAGCGGCAAGTCACTGACATACGGGACACCATTTAATATTTATCGGATGTTCTAAAGCGGAAAGTTAAGGCATTATCCTATAGATATTTACTGATTCCATTGAGATATTTTATAAATAAACAGTAAAATTTATTTATATCATTGTATTGTAGCACGCGATCAAATATATCTTGTACACATTTGATATGTACTCAATTGATAGAATAAAAGTTAATTTTATAAAAAAAGTTAAGAGGAAATAAATGAATGAAGAATCAAGATGCGCTTACCATCTTACTGTTCAAAAGAACCTGAACTTCCTTTTCGAATTGCTCTTCTTAATACTGTAAAAAAAATCGTCTGTGAGAAATTATATAATTTTGAGTACAGAAAGTAATACAGTGTACAAATTACTACACTCATGTCTTTAATGCAATAGCGACCATCCGTAGTGAAAAGAGAAGCAAATTACTTAGAGGGATTCAGTGTATTTGAAGCATTCAATCTGGTCCTCTCACCATAAACGTTTTTGCAAATAATTTTGTTTTTAATTTCGGCATTCTAAGACGTACTTTGATCAACTCTTCAGTTTCCGTTGTAGGATCCATGTCTGAATAGATAATGCTCGATCAAGAACAAAGATGGTAACATTAAATGCCTTTCTAATAGGCGAGAACCAAGCCGACAAACGTCTGAATGTTTACACAGCAAAATAGTGGAACTAGAATTTGTTTTGCTGGCGCAAATGATACAGGTTGGCCATGTTCGAGGATCCAGAAATGAATGACACTCTATACAAGACTGAGAGAAATCAAGGTAAATAAACTTAACCGCAGCACACTTCGGGAGTGCTCACATTTCTAAGCCAACTCACATCATACCCGTTGGCATGGAATATTTCGGTTTCCCACAGCTTAGAGTGCTAACTTGAAATGGTACATGATTAGGCACATGATTCTTGGGGAAGTGTACTTAGTATAACCTTTGAACAGTTTATCTGTATCATCGGCACCCCTTAGGTTATATGCATTCTAACCACCTCAAAATACAAGTAATGTTTGTAAGAATAACGCATAGCAAATAACAAAGTTAAAAAAAAAGTAGTTGGCAAACAGTTGCTAGATAAACTTTATAACAAAAAAAAACCTTTATTTTGGAGCATCCTAAAAAAATTGTTGAATAAAGTTTGAACAGGGAATTTTGAACTACCCCACAGATATTAAGAAAACCACATATTCAGCTCATACGCAATAAATGAATAATAATGTACATTAGTACTTTTAACCTGAATGTTAAGTATTTATATGAATATATCAATACCAGTACATACCTATTCTTGCTTCTAAAATTAAATATTAACCTTTCTTTATACTTAGGAATTTTAAGGTGTGATTACATATACTTTTTAGATAGACATAACATAAAAAATCCAACTCTTTCATTCAGGTAACTTACGTTCCTCTTGAAGATCTAGTAAAGAATTAGACAATTCTGATGGCAAGAAGATGTTTTCTGATGAGTCGCTTTCTGATGAGAGTTTCGAAGTCTGAGGTATTATTTCCATGTCGGCAATTCCAGTGCGTCTGTTCGCAGTGCCTCTAAACCTCTTCATCTTCTCACCTTCGATTCTTAGGTTTTCCATTTCATCCATCTAAAGAACAAAGTTATAATTGAAGATCGTTTTTGGAAATAGTTTGAGTTCAGACAAACATGCTTTATAGCTGACTATCCACTGTACCTCACCATTTGGTTTGGTGAGGTCATTTCCCATCTTACACCGCTCTTGAATTGTTGAATGTAAACCATTTTGCTCTCATGCCCAATCGGAGAACAAGGTATAAAAGGGGACTTCTACCCTGACTTGGAGAAGACAGGAACCCAGAGAGGGTAGCAGAGACGGTTTGTAAAAGAAAGGAAATCTTAATATCGTGCAACCGAAAAAAATAGTTTATCACATCATTATCCACCAGTCACCTACAATGTCCTATGTGTGCCATGTTTCATCCATATTAAAGCAAATTTATAAAGAAATAGATAAAAAATATCCCATTATTTAACATCCTGTGTGACATTCATATGTAAAGGAATGAATGAATATGGGATGAATGACTGAACAAGAAAATGGAAAATTCAGTTTTCTTTCTTATACGATTATTTTTTATTTTATACCTTGATATTCATTTATTAGAAATTTAAATAATTGTGCTAATTCAGAAATACCTTTTAAATTTCTATTCGATTAAATGTTTTTCTAAAGATATAAATTATATAAATATCTCAACGTTTGACAGAAACTCAAACTATAATAACAGTGTCACATAAGAAAAAAAAACCTGTAATTTGGATTATTAAGCAAACTACTTGATATAAAGAATTAAACTACTAAAAGTAAGAATTTGTAACCACAAAAATATTGAATACATTTTGATTTTTTTTATAAATTAGTTTGGATAGCAAATTTTGTAGCATAGTTATTTGACTTTTTAAAATTCCAAACTCTAGTAGCAAGAAAGGAAGAATGCAAGGCCCATTCAGATAAAAATATTTTTAACATGAAAATTATTTCGATAAAATAACAATGTAAATTTATGTAACTTTTAGTGTTTTAATAGTATGTACACAGAAAAGTCGCCATACCTTATTATAGAAATATAAAATAGTTTACCTCCAAAATTGATTCTTTCAACTCTTCCACAAATCTAGATCTATCATCCTCATTTCTAGCATTGAAATCTATCAATACTTTTTCATCAGCTCTTCGACTAAGACGAATGCCATTTGAAACGTCTATAGAACAATAAATCATTGTTAGAATGAATGCATAATATACAGATATAACTCTATTAGTTTTGTTGAATCAATATTTTATTGAAAGCAACATTTTAATTTTTTAATATTTTACATATTTATATACTAACCATTTATATTGGTCGTATTCTATCTATTCTTGTTTCAACTCAAACTTAAAATCACAACTCTAACTATATTACATTCGGCATAAAAAAAATTCACAATCTAATAATAAATTTTCAAATTTCAGTCCTGTGCAAAAAGAGTTTTATTTCTCACTTCTTGTATCCAAAATTTCTAGATAATGAATAATCTAGATCTAATTGGTATGTTAAAAATTGTCAATAGCAAATGAATTCATATATCTTTAAACATAATTCACTGATAATACTTACATCGGGATTCAAACAACGTAACACTCATGCCACATAACGGAAAAGATTGCCTGTATTTATAAGTAACATTCCTTTTCTTTTTGGTTACCTAATCAGAAAAAAAATGTTTTCATTATAAAAATGGAAATGTAATTGATAAAACTACATATTTTTATACTTACATTCTCATATAGTTGAAATTTGCTTTAAATTATGGTTTTAAGCTATGTTACTCATTCTACATAAACAGTTCAGAAAGAAACCAATGTGTCTGATTTTAAAATTCAGTATCAACATATAAGATTGTTTTATATTTTCTCAAGAAAAATAAATCACACATGCTACAAAAGTATTGCCTGTCTTGCTGTAGAAACAGGACACCCTTATTCCAAAATGAATTCTTGAAACATTCTAGTTGGTCATATTGCACTTAGCTACTTTTGGTCTCCTGCTTGAGGCTAGTATTGGTCAAGATTCTAAGAAAGTGCATCCTAACCCCATGTCCTTTTCTCCAGTGGTGTTTTATAACAGGAATATATCCAGAACAGGAAGGTGATCCTCTGATGTTTTGTTTCGCTCTCACAAGGTATTTGTGTGATAAAAGAACGCATGATTGAAAGAAGAAAAAATAAAAGGAAAGTTAATTTATTAACTGACTTACTACAAAAGCCCTCTCAAATCACGTAATCCCTATTTCTAGAGTGACCCTCAATGCACGCAATTGTGTTTGAAGCAGTTATTGAGGTAAACTGCATGAAAATGAGCACCTATTTGTAAAATAAGTTGATTAAATAATTTGTTGTCATAAATGAGTGACAAAGTTACCATTAATAAATCGTTGAACAGGAAAACCTCTCTTTCATGGACACTTCGTCGTTCTTTTTTAGTGACGCCATAAACTTCATTCAAACGACAGTTGTAAACTAAGCGCCTGTGAGGTAAGGCAAGGTTCTACAAAAAATTATACAAACAGAATTATAGCAAAGGAAAACACAAAAATTTAAACTAAGAACTTAAACTAAGAAAACTTAAACTAAAATGGTATTTAAAACTAAGTCATAATAAATATTTTACTAACGTTTCATATCTTTTTACTTGCATGAACATATAATACCCTAATTTGTTGCAAGATTGTTCTTTACAAATGTTCTACCTTTATTGGCACTAGAAGTGTCCAATATACATTTTTATAAGATCCGATAAATAGGTAACATTTAATTTACTTGGTTTTGAGAAGATACTTACAGGCTTTTTCGCAACAATAGTTTGTTGAACTTTGAAAACTTCATTTGTGTGGTCTGATCCCATTCTGAATTCATTCATTTTGATCCTTTCATAAATTCCAATCAACATATCGCGATCCAAATCGTGACCATCATCAATAGCTATTAAAATGTAGAAAAATAGATTAATATAAATTCAAAATATTCGTCAAAACACGTACTACCCAGATGTATTCAAATAGACAAAAAGCTCACAGAGTCAGGTACTCACATCGAAGATTACGTACAAACTCCTCCATTTTCATCCTTCGATCGGCTTTCATGCTGCGTGTGTGGAGGTCAGTATTTAGCATCATGATGGCGAATGCTAGCACAAATACGGTCTCAGGGTTGTGCAATTTTGAAGCTACATCGGGGTTGCAGGCAAGGTAGCGATGGCTGAAGACTTCCACAAGTTTTTCAATTTTTTGAGCTTCTCCCTAAAAGTACACATAAAGAACCATTCACCAATACTTATAAATATACAAGTATGATTAGATATGTTAATGAAATAATCTTTACTTTCCAGAAATAATTTTGTTTTATGGAAAAATTAATGTGTGCATAGTGTAAATTTATTAATTCATGGAACTTTATTTATACATGTGTGTTGTTTTAAACTATTCTTGTTCAGTTTGAATTTTTAAAAGCAGTGGGAAATCAATGTTATAAAAGTAAAATTTAAATAATTTTACTTTACACTGAATTTAAAATTAATCAAAATTTGAATTCTAGCGAAAATCTGACAATTTCAGGAAAAGTAGTTTGAAATCATAATTATGAATATAAAAAGGAATAAAGAAAATTATTTTCACAAATATTTGTAAAAAATGTTAGCTCAAACTAATTCGAATATGGAACATTTTGACAACAAACTGTTCTTAAAAGTCAAGTATTTTTACGTTTAAAATATACTTATTCACCCATACAATTTCAACCCATAAACATTATTACCTATAATGTATTAACCTATAGACTACGGCTGGTACACCAGTTGTAAAATGATTGTATCAATGAAGAATTTAGACAACAGGCAGTTCATCAGTTGAAACTTGAAAGTTATACGAATCGCGTCAAGAAAGAATCGCACTTCTGATATCTATAGCCGTAGTAAAAAGGTTAATATCAGCGATTTTCAAATTTTTTTAACACAAGGTATACAAACTAATTATCAAAATTCTATGGGATACCAAAAAAGTGATGACCCATCCTTTTTACTCCAAAGCGGCCTTTCAAAAAAAATCTTATTGAAATAATTTATGGTAATTTGTAATAAAAAGTAACAGCAAAAATTATTGCTTTGGGTGTTTCTGGAAATTATTTGTAAGCACACTTATCGAAAGCTAAAATCCAAACGTTTGAAACGAAGTAATCTTGACCCATTTAAACTGTCTTTTATTTGTGAGCACACTTATAAAGCAAAAGCTCGTATTCAAACACACGTTTGAAATAAAATAAATCTTGCACAATATAAACAATCTCTCTCCCCAGGTGCTGAATTATATGCAATGTTCTGCATCACAAATCAAGGCAATTGCATTTGTTTAGCATGCATTTTATCATTGACGTAAACGATGTGTTGTTTATAAAGCGTTTGTGGTATTTTGGGTTGTCTACGAAGGCTGTTACGTAGCTAGAAAAAGAAGAAATATGTGGCACGAAGCGCGCATTGCATTGCAGACTATCGTAAATTATATTAAAAAAAAATAACTACAACATTTTGATAAATTTAAGGAAAAATTTATTTGTAAACACTTTGTTCTGCGTCACATGTCGCAGTTTTAAGCACTTTCTGCTCCCGAGGTCACTTCATCCGAAAGACATACCAGTGACATTTTTGGGGAGCTGTTGCTATCTACTATCTTCAATTACGTGTAGTCAGAATAACCACTTACCGTAATACAGCCATGTTGAATGAATTTTGTAGGTTCCCTAAGTATTCGCCAATCATTTGTTTACTCAGTCCTGGCCGAGAGAGTAAAAACCTAGCAACGGCTTTAGGAGATGCCTCCAGGTGACCCCGCTGGATTAAGAAGCGAATACCTCTTTCAGGTTTCTTGTTAAATATGTTGAGACCAACTCTGTATTGCCGCTTCCGACGAATTTCATTTAACTGTAAGAACAAAAAGCCGAATTAAATATTGGTTAAAAACAAAAGTACCGAGGAATAAAAAAACAAACGTGAAGTTCCAGATGATGCACTGTAGAGCGACAAATAAATGCATTACAGAAGAACATTGACTAATTGTACTTTTTATCCAAGCTCTATTTAACCAAATGTATGTGTAATCAAAGCTGCATTGGTTACATAGTTAAAAATAAAGTTTTAAGTACGAGAGAAAAGGTTTTTTCAAACCAGATCGATAAAGAATTTTTCAGGAGTTTAAAAGGTGTATAACTCTTGTCCAAATTTTTAATAAAACTATTAATTATATACTGCGACACAAATATGAATATAGAATGTATCGAATACTACATAAATAAATATTTCAGTAGTAGTTGTAACACTTAAAAGATTTTTATATTGAAAGGACACTATACCGATAGATGAAATACAATATAAACTATTAACTTATAAAGTAGCAAGTTATGATGTTATGGCAAAAACGCATATGCTATTTATTAAAAAATCGAATGGTGACTTTAAACATGTCAAAAAAGATCATCGTCTTCATCACAGATGAACCAAGATCACTTGATGATGTGTCTCCTATTATACAAGCTCTACATTCATCCCAAAAGTCGTGATGCAGGGCAAACGAGAGAAAAACTGTCATGAGTCTAAAAGGGCAGTTTCCTTCTCTTAGAGGGTAGTGATACCATATTCTGATTCTCGAATTATGGTATAATCTCGATTCGTCCGAAAAAATGTCCCCTTGTAGCTGTCGTAGACGTTTGGATTTGCTGCCAGAAACGATTTCAAAGGAAGTTGAGATTCATTCACAGACAGTAAATTTTTCATTCTATAGGATAGGATTACAAAATGTGTAACGAAGAATATTTAATTCAAATGATGAATCCAAGGGCAAAACTTTTCGTTTGAATTTTACATCTCTTAAAAACATCTCTATATTGAAGCCTACTTGTTTTTTTTTCTATACCCAATTGCTTTTTTGTCAGGTTGTGAGTTTTTCACAAACCCATCTAAAACATCGCAATAAATTCATTAGGTAAAATCTAACATGCATTTGGAAATTTACAATCCGTACTAAACTATTAAAATGCAAAGAATTATAAATTTTTGGAAGAAAGGTTTTAAGAAAATTACATCAATATATTTCCTATATACTTACTGAACACAAATTAATGTTTTCATCCTCCTGCGGCTTTGATTGTGCATCTTCACACTGTAGGTCTACTTGGCCATTAGGATCAACGCTTTGAGTGGTTTGTCCATCTTTCTCCTGGCTACTTTGACCATCATACTGTCCGGTGATTACTTCTACTTGGTCAGTCTCCTTTTCCCCTTGTTCGATAATCACCTCCACTTGGTGAGTTTGCTCAATAGGGCTCGTGATTTCTTTCTCGTTATTAATTGCACCTGTAATGTGTCCTGGAGCTTTTTCATTGAGCCTACCTTCTTCTCCTGTTGGCCCTTTTGCCTTCACTGCAATTCCGGTCTGTTCCCCCTTAGCCCTGGAAAAAAAGGACGTAACACGTAAACAACCAATGCTAAAATATATTCTTAGCCACAACATTTTGTTACATTCCATGAAACTTAGATCTATCAAACATATATATATATATATATATATATATATATATATATATATATATATATATATATATATATATATATATATATATATATATATATATATATATATATATATATATATATATATATATATATAGAGAGAGAGAGAGAGAGAGAGAGAGATACATACATAGATATATAGATAAATGCTATACATTATTTTTGTAAAACAAAGTCTAAAACAAATATTTTTTAGTTATCGAGTAAATTTAAAATTTTTAGACTCAAATACATAAGCTTAACTATAGTTTCTACTTGTAAATGAGCCCAGAAACTTATAAGACTTCCTTTCTAATAAAATACGTTACTCGTTTTTCTTATAACCAGCACACACAAATATTTATTATAGATTACACAGTTTTCAAAAAATTGTTAGTCAAATACTTAAGCTAAGCTTGAGTTTCTATTTATGCGTTGAATCTAGGTACTCACCAAAGGCTTCTCATGAAATTGAAGCCTCGATTTTTCTTTGTTCGGAAATAGGACATGATTTCCAAAGGAATCACTAAATCTCCGACGAAGAAATTACTTCAGAAAATCTGAACGTTTGAAAAATTATAGTAAAGATCGCAAGAAAACTTTTAAGATGCTAACTTGAGAATCAAAAAGCTGAGTATGAACTAAAAAGGAAAATCGAACAATGAAGTTAATGGCCATTGTTGTAACCACAACAGTGCGCAACAATTCGACGTTTTGTGTATTCTTATAATATATTGTTGAGATTAACACTGTTAGGGGTCGTAAGATATCCACGGCTAAACTGTAACCGAAGAGGGATTTGTGGGTGTGAAGAATTAAATCGTCTATAAGTAAAATTTGAAATGATTTGAGGTATTTCACTGCAATTAAGCAAACTTGAAAGCGAATAGAAAATATGAAAATCTTTCGGAAACCTTTAACACATAAAGTGTTCAATAATAGTTGATAGATCAGGTTGATTTCTGAATAATTAAAGAAAAACGATCAATTGCTGATTGTCAGTCTTTTAAAATGCTACTGAAAAATAAATATTTAATGTGACAGTAATTTAAAGGTCAATTTTATAATTTGGGTCTTTTCCTATTGAAACAAGTGTAAATGCGGAAATTACACAGCTCACTTTACATTAACCCCTAAATTCAATGCTTAGGTTTCGACACTCAAAATTCATGCTCCATGATCTGTAAAATTGCGTTGCTAAATAGAGAGTCCTTAAAGATTTAAAAATCAAGTGTTTCATTATCCTAAATTTAATGGTTGGATTTAGTCGAGGCCTTAAATGGATTTACGCTGATGTGGTGTTGAAGTTTAGAGAGTAGGGTACCTGTTCAGGTGTTGATCTCAACACTTTATACAACGTCAACAGACCGTGGTTAAAAATGACAACTTGTTGTCCTTTGAATTTGCAATTATCGACTGATAACGGGCAGAGAAAACGTGTAGATTGATTTTCTTTATACAAAAGAACGTTTTGAAATCTTTTGGAAGAAGCTCTTTTTAGAAAAGAACAATAACTCTCAAAATATGTAATACAAAAATCTTTATAAAACTAAATTCCTCCAATGATAAGGTCAGTTTTCACTGCCAATACGTTCTTTCAACTCATATCAATCCTCTTAATGGTAGAGGGCTTGATCCAAAGTATTCTATAAATCTGTAAGACATACGAAAAATTAAAATGTCTGAATTGCACATACGACTGATTGACAATAAATGCATTTGGTAAATGGGTTGAGATTCCATTATACAAGATATTGTTGGTATTTTAATAAACGTCACACTGAAGCTATTGTCTTCACAATCTGGGGTCAATCTCTAACATGAGTATCCAAGAAAAACGCCTCGTAATTTGGAATCCCAGTTAGATGACTAGATCAAAACTTGATCTGACACCCCACTCTCCAAACTTCCATTAAAAAGAAGGAAGGAACACATAAACAACCGTTTTTGAAAAATATTCATAACCACAACATTTTATTACATTTCATAAAACTTATATCTATAAACCTTCAGTATTAAATGTGGCTTGGCTATATATATATATATAAAGTAAATGTGGCCTAGTCAATTTATCAAATATTTGGAATTGTCCAAAATCGGGACGTTTTGATTATTTTTTTTCTCTCTTTTTTTACATCTTTCCGACAATTTTTAAATAACAAGGAGTTAAACATGGACCTAACTGATGAAACAACGCAAAATAACGGCCATGTTCAGAGCAAATACCACAAATAAATGTTAGAAGATTTACAAGAAAAAAATTTGCATCACTGTATTAGAAAGGTTTTACCTTTTTTAAAAATTATTTCTATTTTTAAACCTGCCTTTTTGCAATTGTAATCACAAAGTTCACGCTATTTGGGGGATGTAAATTACGAATTTTTTCGGCAAAAAATGTGCAAAAATTCCTAAATGGTCAAGGGCCGGACGATTCAGAATTTTGGAGTTTGTAGTGTACTGTTAAATTATTATATTTATGCGTGGTTACATATTTCTATGTTTTGATTTCTAGAGAGGGGTTCTTCACAAACCAAGAACTATCATAGAACAAATGCAGTTATTAATTTTCTTCAAACTCTTGTACGAAATAAAAGTGTTTTATTTCAAATAAAAAAATCATAATGATATACTTCTAATTTACAATGCCTACAGCCCTAAATGTCCTCTTTGCAAGCACAGCCCAAGGGTTAGACGAAATATTAAAGTAATAATAATAGATACAATTTAAAATTTCTGTCAAGAATACCAATCCTTAATTAGAGCTTTGTTTATGATTTTTATAAATTTTATTTTCAAAGGGTCCACAGTTACTACTAGTTTGGTCACATGATATTCTGAGTATTTAAGAGGGTTTTCTTTACTCAGTCTACTTTTATATTTCCTCTATGTAGGGAACTCGTAGGTTGATCTATGTAAAAAAATTCAGTCTTCTAAACGAAGTATAGATTTTAAAAGGCACTAAATGTGTCTTTCGCTTTAATAATGGGTACTTGCAAAAAATATAGAGCGAAGAGCCTTTCTAGTTAAAATGAAGTAGAGGTATGACTAGTGTGTAAAAAATGTTATATTATCTGTAATGTAATTTTTAACTTTGCCTTAAGAAGCTTCTTTATTGTTACTTCAAAACTGATAGAGTAATTTTTAATTACTTCACTGTTCAAATCTGTATTAAAATTAGTTGTAAAAAGCAGAAGATTTTTAGGAGTGGATAATCATTCAATTTCTTATTTTAACTCTATTTTTTACTTTTTTGCTCTTACTTATTTTTACCTTTTATGCCACTAATTGGGTCTTGTTCAGTGATGCCAAACTCACATGGGAAAGTTCAGGGAAAATAACTATAGAAATGAATGTTTTCAGAAGTTAAAATATTAAAATGTTGAAATATTTTTGTAGAAATTTGAATTATTTTATGCCTTGTTTATGTAAAATGGTATTTTTATAATAATGTATGTACCTACCATGTGTATTGGAAAAAGGTACACAATTATTTGGTTTGTAAATGTAAATATATATATATATATATATATATATATATATATATATATATATATATATATATATATATATATATATATATATATATTTCAACACCTTTAACATTCAGTTTAAAGGACCAACTATATTTCTATAAAAAACACAAAACAATTCAATAAGATCTTTTTACAAAGTGTGATACGATCTTCACGTAGAAAATATTAATTTTTTCCTTTCGGCCCTTTCTTAAATGAAATCTTCTGTTTTGATTTCGGACATTCGCCAATAGCCCATTGTGTTGCTAGAGTGCGAAGTTAATGAAATACCGATCTATCTAACTAAATGAAATCCTGCCATGCTACTCTCTGAAAACACAGGTGTGCAAAAATTTAGGACGAAGCTAAAAAATTAGCATATTAGCGGGACAAGGAAGCAGGCCGTACTGAAAGACCCATCATGAGATCGACTAAGGTCAGGTACGGCAGGGCTTGCGCATATATGGAGCATGATGTAATGGGGGAGTGTCGGAGGAGTGTAAAACACTATGGTGGTGTAAGCTCAGCATTTCTCTGAAAGATATTGCCCGGCATGCATCAGTTTAAACGACGTTGAGCTGAGGCCTCAATGTGAAATGTCATACTGGAAATCTTCTAGACGATATTTGGAGGACCTTACCCGAGGTCGAATCATTGGGAAGAGTGAAGAAAGTCAAAGAATGACAAGGGTAACTGAGGAATTCGGGATCGTTCACAGCATCGTTTCACGAGTTTGGAGAGCATTTCAAACAACAAAAACAGCTGTCCGAAGGTTCAGCAGTTGTCGTCCACAAGCAACCACCGCAGCGGACGCAATTATATTGGATCTAAATCCAATCGAACATGTATGGGACACCTTAGGGAAACGCTTGGGAGCACGTCACCAACCACCAGAGAAATGATCAGCAATGCCTCAACAGCTTGTTCACAACCTCGATCTCAGCATAGACAGACGATGTAATTCCTGCACAGCAGTCAGGGGTGATCAAATCCACTACTAAAGGCTGAACTTTTCATGCTGGACACCTATCAAATGAATGTTTTGGGCTTTTGTCGAATTGTGCTCCATGCTATACTTTCAATGAAGTTCCTTTTTAATCCTTTGGACTTCTTTTTTGGAAAGTTTTTTTACTTTTCCTATGTTCTTACATCTTGGAGATCTCATGATATAATTTGCGTCCATTTAGCACACATTTGTTAAAACATTAGATAAACCGTCTCGTCCATAATTTTTTCACACCAATATATAAAAATGTTAACATAAATACTAGTTATACTTTCCTGTAAGTCAAACACAAAATTAGATAAGAAATTGTTTTAACTTTTAATTGCTGGTAATCTTGGAAGTGCTAACAAGTACTAATAGAGTTAAATTTTAAGTAGAATGTATACTATTTCTAAATATCATAATCATGATATAAATATATGGTTTTAGACGAATTAAATGACCTGAATGTATGAACAAAAGAATAACAACTGTAAAATATATCTGCCAGCTAGAACAAAATTCGCAACATAAGTATTTCCAAACTGAAAAACTAATTTTCTCTGAAGTAACTATGGAACCAGTTATCAAATTTTTCTCTTAGCTTAACTACAAGTAGTAAACACATTATGTTGATTTTTTAACAAAGGTAAAATTTTTTTAACTAATGTCCTCAAACTGCTGTAGTGTGCAATTTTGGAGAGTGGTGTGCCAGACCAGGAATGATGTTGTCATCTTATTATTATTGAAAATCACGTGCTGTTGTCCTCGTGTATTTCCATTCCAGTTTGATCACGCCAATAGCCCTTACTGTTGTTCCCAGTGCGATGTTATTTGAAATATCTGACAACCAAGGACCCAGAGACGCCGATACAATCTAAATCATGGAAAAAAGTTGTTGGTGTTGGGGATTAATAACAAATTAAAAAGGTCTTAATTTTTCTACCAAAAGTATTGATTTTTTGTTACCTTCTAAGACGTGCTCGAGCAATTTTTTGGACTAGACGTATTCACCAACAGCCAACCATTATTGATAGGGTCTTAAAACATTTATCCAACGCAGTTTAAGTCATCAGATTATGATTCATAGTTTAAGAGACATAAGTACGAAAAAGCTGGCAATCACTTTGGTGGCAAGTGGTATGGTTGACTTCTGTACTACACTGAAATTTGAGACGTATTCACCTCTAAAAAAGAATTGTCAACTGTGCCCATACTGTTGTTTGCCGTAACTGTCGTCGCATAAACTGCTCAATCCAATACGATCTGAAAAACAAAAAATGCATGTAAATTAAAATACAGAAAATACTTGTGTTTCTATCGATATTATCGAGTTGGTTCGGATATTTAGCTAATAATTCCGTTATCAAAATCTAAAATCATGTACAAACATGAAAGAGGAATGAGTGGCAGTGAGCGGCTGAAAACAATATCGGATATTTCTCTAAAAGATTATGAAAGCTGCGAAAGTTCTTTAGTGGACATCGCTAGAGGACTATGGAGGAAAATACTCTCAATTGAATTTCAGACTGGACGTAGTTGATCGGCTTTTTGAGAGGCATGACACAGTGAATGATAAAAAAGAACGACCAGGAATTTAACCGATTCCCGTACGAATGACTACGAGACACTTTTTAGAAGTGATTCCACCACCGAAAAGAAACTGAGACAGACGAGGCAGTGCTTTGTGTGTTGCTTAAAATAACCGATGGTAGCGGAAAAATGAGGAGGTAAGAATAAAGATATTTTTGTACCGATTGTGATATAGGACTCTACTTAAGTCCATATTTTAAATTTACCATACAAAAGCTGAGTTGAGAAATGTTATAAAAATGCAGGTATTAAAAATATGTATACTCTTTTCTCACACCCGCTGCTGTCGAGTGTTCTTAAAAGTTATTGTTCGGAAAAGCCCTCTATATGTAAAAATACCATTTTTTCGCTACAATTAAAAGTTATCATAAATTAATAAATTCAATACTTGCAACAGTGTTATTATAAA
Organism: Metellina segmentata; assembly: GCA_947359465.1. Taxonomy (NCBI): domain Eukaryota; kingdom Metazoa; phylum Arthropoda; class Arachnida; order Araneae; family Tetragnathidae; genus Metellina; species Metellina segmentata. The sequence continues at coordinate 103,133,908 of OX375881.1, forward strand.
CTAACAGTTAGAATCTACTATGAAAATTATAAACCAATATCGATAAACGTTATAAAGAAACTATTTTGAAGTAACTAAACTTTTCATACATTTAAATTAATTCAATTAATAAGGGGATAAATTACAATTCATTTGAAAAATTGGTAAACTTGTATTTTCTTATAATTTACGAAAGTTGAGTAACATTTATAGCATTACTAGACATCAGTAATAACTACTGATATTCACTATTAGTGTTAGTCATTAGCCACCGACAAACTGTTAATATGAAAGGTTTTTCTGACCTACTAAACTAGTTTTTGTTTACTTGTTGGAACTTCATTATATTACGCAGTACGTATCTTATAAACGGCAATCTACAATGTATTCCTGATGTGAATTACCTTGAATTGTTTTTGGTACACGATTTCAGTTGTGTGTGGTCGCCAGTAAAATTTACACAAAAAGAATTTCTGATTTATATAGGATTGTTGATTCTTAACGCCAATTATATTAAACATGAAACGTCACTTAATCTACGATGATAAACTACTTCCCAATGTGCATAATGTGAGAGGATTTGCTTAGCAGGTAAAAGAATATCTGATTTTTGTATACTTTGTTGCCACAAAAATTCATTAGCAGTCGATAATACCCGTTATCGCAAATTAGTGATAATTGTTCTGACTGTTTTCGTCAAATGGCTGCTATGCCTATCTCAACTAGCCATTACCTTTTGGGGTTATTTTGGAGACGAAAAATCGAAATCACACTTTGGCCGCAACCATTAAGATTTTTCACAAATAACAAAAGAATGAAAAGGTGAAAATTTTTAGAATATCAAATGAGATGCGATTAAGCAAATATAAAGTTCCATTTGCTAGTCTTCATAATTAAAATTCTTAAGAATTCAATAACAAATGGTTTTATCAGTATAATAGCAGATGTACTGATTCCAAGCGATACACACATTCGCGGTAGTCTGAAAAAGTAAATAACATTTGAAAATCAAAGACGTGAGTTACAGTTACCATAACAACAATGACAAAAAAATTGCATGTTGGTCCAAATTAATATACGGTCTCTTGAAATAAGAATCATACTTTCTTTCAAAAGTAATATTTACCTCTCATTGAAGAAACTCTCACATATAAGCTTCTCGTTAAAATTCCATCTTTAAATTTATGAAGATATAATTTAACATGAACTTAAAAAGAATCTGAATATTTGCTACTACATTTCTTATGATTATTACGACACTTTCAGTTAAATCTTTTCGTTTTCTCACGTAGGCTTAAAATGGAAGAAGGCGTCGTCATAATTCGATTGTCACAATTTATAAATCTGCTTTCTTATTTTTTTATTTGCAGCATTCGTAATGAATAAAGTGAGAATTTTCGCAGTCATGTGTTGGGCTTGTAAAGATTCTACTGAATTACATTTATTTCTCAATTCATAATACTAATATGTGTATGTTAAAGGTATTAAATTGAATTCAAAAGTATGATTATAAGAAATGTAGTTACTGTTACCAAAACACAAGATAATTATAATAAGGAAGCATTTAAATCCGTAATAAATTCCACATTCTTCAGAATTTGAATAGCTGGTTTATCATAATAATCGTAGCAGTCTTTAATATTTTCGAAAGTTTCGTGGTTTATAAAAATATGGAAATGATCACAGTTCCGTCATTTTTTTACTATAGGTAACATCGATCTATTAATCCATACATAATATTATTTTTTTGTTCGGTAGATAATATATAGCGTACGGGATCTTGATTTTATAGCAGAACTATAATAATTCATACTGATTAAAAATTTCAAAAGGCTTTCATTTCAACTATGGTATTTGATTGGACCTTTAAGTAGGCTTCATGCCGCTGAGTTTATAAGTATTGATAATTTGCGTATCCATTACTAGAGTCGACAGTCACTAAACAATATACTTAATCGTCCCACTTCTCCAAAACTGAAGAATCTTTTGAAGATATTATCGTTTTTTTTTTTTAGTTCTAATGGCAAGAGAAAATGACAATATCTTACAAAACGATTACAAGAATACAAAACAGTAAAAGAAAAAAAGTCAGTATCTCATCAGAAAGGCTCTAGCACTCCAGTAGCGTCTCACCTCGGAGACCCCACACAGAGCTGGACATCTTTGGATATGGGACCTGTCCATAATTTCATCCTTTTTGCAGAGTGGGCATTTAGGACTGTCATAAACGCCAATTCGGTGTAAGTGGTTTGCAAGGCAGTCATGCCCCACTGCAAATTCTGCGACCGCTCTTTCACGAGGTTTAATTGAAATTTTTTGGTCCAATAAATTTCTCCAGCTCTTCGAGGAAATACAAGAAGTGAGATTCGACTTCCATCTAAGTCTCATTTGATTTTTGATGTAGAGTTTTATGGAGTGGAATGAGTAGCTTGTGGTTGGCTGTTCTACTATCCGTGTGCCCTTCTTAGCCAACATATCTGTCTGCTCGTTACCGAAAATATCACAGTGCCCAGGGAGCCACTGGATAACGATATGTCGTCCTTCTGCCTTTAATCCCTCAAGGAGCACAGCTGGCATTCTAAGATATCATTTGAGGCAGGCACCTCGTTTGACCCAATAGCCTGAATGGCAGCTTTGGAATCCGACAACAAGACCACTTTGTTGTAGAGATGTCTGGGAACAAGTTGCCGCAATGCCACACAGATGGCCATAATTTCTCCATCAAAGGCGGTTTTTTGTTTCCCGACAGGGACATAGAAGGAGAAAATGGAGGAATAAATTCCTGCTCCAACATTTGGAGAACATTCAGTAAAGGAGCCGTCGGTATAGACGTGTAACCATTCAGGCTCTGAATAGAGGATGTGAATGGTCTCAAGGGCTAAAATCTTCCGCTAAGCTCTCTGGAGAGAGCTGGCTCTTAAGGATAGGCTGGGCAAGATTCAGGTTAATAATTGTCTTACCGCGATTCAAGGGATTACGAGGATTTAAAAATCCATGAACAATTCCTTCATCAATTTCCAGATCTTCTCTTAAATCGAGAGCTTTCTGAAGAAAGCCTCGTTGTGTCTTCAGTTGTTTCTGTCCATTCTCATACTGGTCCCAAAAGAGCACTTCAATTCTGATTAACTTTTCATACAACACGAGAGCTCTCTCCTCAATAATCTCCTTAATGGGTCTGTTATTTGCCAAAAGTAGCATAGAGTCAATTGGGGTGGTCTTTACCGCACCAACAATCAACCTGAGGGCCTGGTTTTGAAGTAACTCCAGCCTTTCAATCAGGCTCTTTGGAGCAGTTACCAAAACTTCACAACAATAAGTAATAACAGGCAAAATTAATGCTTTATATGTGTTTTCCAAGGTGGTTCGTACGCATCCCCAAAGACAGCCAGCCAAACGTTTAAGAATATGCAGACGCTTTTCTACCTTCTCAACTATACTTTCGATTTGTAATTTCCAACTTAACTTATTGTCAAAGGTTACTCCTAAGTAAGTAAATTTGTCCGTATTAGACAGTTCATCATTTCTGTAAACCAACTTTGGCCGGATATTCTGGTGCATCAGTGAAAAAGTCTGCACCGCAGACTTCTCAATATTTACGGCCATGTTGTTTTCCTCGCACCACTTGGAAAGAACCTCAAGTGCTCTGTTCAAGAACCTCTCTATATCGGACTTTGCGTTCATTTTAGCAACTTGGGTCCAAATAACCAAGTCATCTGCATAGAGAAGGCACTGCACTCCAACTGTTCTCAAAGCCAAGATAAGATCCCTGATGTAAACATTGAATAGGGAGCAACTAGAAACTGCTCCCTGGGGAAGTCCCGTCTGAAGAATGTAACTTTTGGAGGTTGAGTCCCTATAACGAACTTTACAATTTCTCTGGTCCAGGAATGATTTAAACCAGTTTAACATATTATTCTTTACTCCAATATCCTTAAGTTTTAGAATAATATTTTCTCTCCAAACGGAGTCATATGCCGATTTGAAATCTATACAGACCGCTGTCATCACTTTTCTTTCATCAAGAGTGTCTTTTACCATTTGACTCAGATGAGCCACTTGATCAGCTGTGGATCTATTTATACGAAACACAGCTTGTTCGGAGCAAAGTAAATCTTTTGATTCAAGGAACCAATTCAATCTATTTACAACCATGCGCTCCATTAACTTAGCCATAATGCTAGTCAGCGAAATGGGTCTGTAGCTTTGAGCATTCCTGGCGTCTTTATCTTTTTTAAGAATAGGGATGATGATGGCTCCTCTCCAATCACGAGGAACAATCCCCGTCTTCCAAATGCAATTGTAAATTTTCAAAATAGTAGTATTTGCATTTGTTCCAAGGTGTTTAAGATACTCCGCATGAATTTTGTCCTGTCCCGGAGACTTTTTGATTTTCAATTTATTCAAACAGCAGATAAATTCCTCTTTGGTGAAAGGCGATTCAAAGATGTCTCCTGTACCAGTCAGGTCTTGGACTTCTGGTATAGGGAGGTGATTGAGATTTGTTTTGATGACTCTTGATGTTTTCCTAGCGTAAGAACCTTTTCTCTGCGATAAACAATATGACTGTGCAAAAGCATTTGCTATGTCCAAATCTGAGAATAATTCTATATTATTGTGATGAATAGGTTCCCTTTTGGGGGTGGCTTTTTTATTAGACAGATTTGAGATAAATCTATATGTCTTCAAGCTGTCTTCTTGATAGTTTATATTTTCTATAAAATTATCGAAGGTTTTCCGCTTTGCTTCAAGGAGATTCCTCTTGAAAATTGCAGCTTGTTTTCTCCACATTATAACATCAGCTGCTCTCCCTGTAATCTCTGCTTTTTTCCTTAACCGGTCTCTTTTTCTTTTTGTTTCTTTAAGATCCTCAGACCAAAAACACTTGAAATTTCCAACTTTACCTCTAGGTATACATTTTTTGGCACATTTCACTATCAAACCATTAAATTTTTTAATTAGTCCATCGGGGGGCTCTTGAAAGTTAAATGCCTCACCGTTAAGGGATTCCTCCAACATTGGTGTGAATCTATACCACTTTGCCTTTCTGAAATTCCAAGAAGACTTCATCGTACCCTTATGGGGTCGTTTGGAAATGGGAATCTTGAGTGTGGCTATTACTTGTCTGTGACCTGAGCCTGGGTCTTCAATAACATTTCGATGTATATACTGTTCGAGTTCACTCGAGACACAAAGTAGATCAGGAGTACTTTTAGTTCCATTATAGTGCAGGTAGTTATGCGGATCAGTCATTTTGTAGATAAGGTCTAAAGAGTTAGAGTTTAAAATGTCCTGTACCTCTCTTCCAGCTGCATTTGTGTCCTGGTAACCTCATCTCGGAGAATGGGCATTAAAATCACCGATGAGTATTGTTCTATGTGAAATATATATTTGAGAGAGGTCTGGTTTACTGTCGGGAGGAATATAAAGCGCTGAGATCTCAAACAGCTGTCCAGTGCTCCAAACATTAATACCTACGATTTCAGATTTGTCTTGGGTATTCCCCATTTCTTTAATGATTCTAAAATCTGCAGTAAGGTGTTCTTTTACACCGACAAGAATTCCGCTAGCAACTTGTCTAAATTTCGGTAGAAGGTATAGAAAGTATCCCGGGAACTTGAAGTAGTCCATGGTCTCATAGGACAGATTTGCCTCCATGATTACTAAAACATCGACATTAAAACTGGTAAGTGTATGCTGAACCTCAGCTCTCTTAGCTTGGGACATGCCTGCAGCGTTCCATTGCAAGACACTCAACTTGCATGAAGTCCCACGGTGATCTCGCTTGTAGTGATGTTGCTGCATGCCGAAAATAGTAGATTTTTTAGACGTCTAGGACGTTTCCAAGGTGCACCGTGAGGAGGTAAATCTACTGTCGCACCCCAAGATATTATCGTAAACCAGGGAAGTTAATTATCACCCTACTGTTCCGAAGACTCATTGGAAAAACATCCTTTCTACTGGAAGGGATAGTTTTAAATTGTTCTTGTAAATATCTAAAACTTTAAAATTTATGTAGCACTTTCAGTTTTACTAATTCAATTCATCTTTACAAAAACGTTCGTGTTTCGCAATACGTCTTCTACTAAGTCAAGGATCTGTGAATTAAATTTAAATTCCTTTGGGAATTCATCTGCTTTTTATAGGTGAAAATACTCCTATGACCCTGAACCCAACTCAAATAAATGCTACCTGCATTGTTAATTTATGGAGGACATTCTTTAGTAGATCAAGTATAGTTAAACAGGACTTAAAAATTCTTTATCGAGATTTATAAACACTTTTGTTGTGTGTAGGTAGCATAATACTTCTTGGACCGAATGAATTGATCAGTCAAGAGTTTGTATGAAAGTAACTCAGTAGTGCATCTGAATTGAATGCTAGGAACTTTTCTTGATTTGTTTTATTATTAATAACGTTCTTTGAAGCAATTTATTAACGTTTACGCTGCGGCAGTTAGATTTTTCAATCGTCTCACAAAGGGGCTCTTTTTCCTGAATGTCCAAGCCCCCTTTCTTGATTACCAAAGTTGAGCGATAGGGCGGTGAGTGGCATTTAAGCTTGATGCTTTCCTTTCATAGTATTGTGTGGCGCGAGAACAGATATCACTTTCTGTTTTTCGAAAACCGTTCACACCTCACGGTCGGCTGGGTAAGGGGCCAACCAACAAAATGAGAAACCCTCTAGAATGTTTGTCTCTTACAGCTCGTAAATGGTGATAGATGCCACACGTCAAATAAAATTGGTATTAAATCCACAGTACACAGAACAATACCATGCCGCTGGTGTAAACAAAATTTTAGCGGTAACAAATATTTACCTGCCACAGCATAAGGGTTAGTCAATTTAGAGTTTGTTTTAATGTGCCTCAGCACTATATATATAATTGATGCTATGATGTTTCAGGGAAATCCGGGTAAAGAGAAATTCTTCCACAATACCGAAGCTGTCTCCTAATTTTGATCCAATTGTGGCAGCAAAAATGGTGTTGGAGTAGGTTTTAAAATTATAAAAAAATATTTGAAACAGCAATATTTGTAAGATAACTATAATAAAAAAAAATAATTCAATGTTTGTTTTTTTATGATCAAATACTTGTTAGACAGAAAAGAAATGATCCAAGACTAATTAACAGTGATTTAAAAAATAATAGAAATAAGAATGGAAATAGGTCAAAATTTACAATTGAATTGAATTTCCACTTTTCATTTAGTTCAAGTGAATTTCAGTACTTCATTTTTTTTAAAGTCGGAAAAAAATGCTGAAATATTTTTATCAGTTTAATTGAATGAGATAGCTAAGATCTATTGTTCCGAGTTGGTCTCGTAATTTTATTACCATTACGGGTTTTTTAAGGTAACAATAACTTTAACCTTTAACTGCTGTCATAGGTCTCACAGACCCCGAGTCATTTTTGACGGGTCGTTTTCGCTCTTTAAAGTAAATATTGGTTTCTGACCTATTCAGTACGTTCGTACTACGTCCAACAGAAGCCGCACTCCAAGACTGCTTTTCTGCACCAACTACACTCTATAACAAAAAAAAATCGACGCACTAAGAAGGAGTTGTCCGATGGAGACAAAAATTGGTGGATAGGAAAATTATATACAGATTAGAAAATGATTAAAATTTCAGAACAATTGAATGATTTATGTCAGAGTTACAGTAAAGAGCTCAATAAGGTGTTGACCCGCCTCTAGCCTGGATGCAAGCTGACACACGGCATGGCGAGGACCGATAAAGCTCCCGGATGGTCTCCTGCGGTATTTCTTGGTAAATTTGCTCCAATTGTCGGACTTCGTCATCAACATAACCCTACCGGATGCAGTCGCCTTCCCATCATATCCCAGACATGCTCGATGGGAGAGAGATCTGGTGATCTGACTGGCCAAGTAAGTGTTTGACAAGCTTGAAAACAGTTCATAGCAACACGTGCCGTATGTGGTCTGGCATTGTCTAGCTGAAAAATAAACCCAGGGTACTACGAAAGGAACGGTAGCAAAACAGGTCTCAGAAATGGCACCAAAGACCATAACTCCTTGTTGAAAGCCCGTGGGGCGTGCAATAGTGAAAGCAGGATCGACACGCTTCCCTGGGCGTCTCCAGACACGTTTTGTTTTCGATGATCGTCATGACACAATTGGAAGCGGGATTCGTCGCGAAAGACTATACGTCCCCAACAAGCATCATTCCAGCATGATCGAGCCAAGCACCACTGTAATCTGGCTCGACAGTGTGCAGGCGTGAGTGGCAAGTGGCGTAACGGTCGGTACGATCGTAGATTTCGCTCTCTCAGCCGTCTGTGAATGGTCATGGTGGACACTCATGTGTGTGGGTCGCACGACTGATGGTTGATAGCGATGAATCAAGCGCTGTGACAGCTGATCTGACAGTCACTCTGTCCTCGCGATCTGTTGTGGCCTTACGACGACCGCTACCATCATGACGCTGAAATCTGCCACTTCCACCCACTGTTACCAGCATCTTCTAATCGCCGCATTGATTCGACTCACATGACGAGCAATTCTCTGATTTGCCCAACCTGCCTCTTTCAATCCAATTATACGACCTCTTTCGAACTCTGGTAGTTGCTCGTAATGAGCTCGAATAATGCGGTGAGGCATTGTTTCAGTCGTTGACACGTATCCTAAATCGCAATGCAGCAGAATTTTTAACAACAGTTCAAGAACAACTCCTTATATACATCTGCTGGATGCGCATTTAATCATTTGCATATTTGGTCAAAACATTTTTGCATACCAAATTTCGAAACAATCGGATGATTCCTTCTTGGTGCGTCAATTTTTTTGATGTAGAGTGTATTAGATTTGTAGAGATTTGTCCCGATCCCTTCTGTCTTTTCCTGGACTTGGGGTACCTGTGATCATGTGGCAGCTCAATTCAACATCGATCACCATCTCTTCCCACGTACAACCGAAAACCAGATAGTTTACTCCCAATGTATGGTAAAAAATTAGGATTATAATGGTCTATATATTTATACACTACCCTAAAATAATGGACCGGACGCCAGCGAATTTGCATAAAATCAGTCTTTTTGTTTGAGGATATTTCTCGTGGTGTGGCATGGGACATGTTGTTCCTGGTTTATTAAACGCCAACGTCTACTTGAAAATTTTGGAGAATTAGGTTCTTCCTAATGTCTGGCAAATTTATGGAATGATCGAATGTTACTTCCAGGAAGACAACACTCTATGTCATGTCTCAGTCTGTTTCAAGCAGTGGTATTAAGCTATAAAATATCTTTCCTGGCCTGCTCCGAGTCCAGATCTAAGCCCCTTACAACATTTCTTGGACGAGTTTGAGCGAAGCTTACGGACCAGGGAACCACGTCCAAAATCAGCCGCTGAGTTAGCGACATTCTTGCAGCAGGAATGGACACAAATACTTATAGCTGTTATCAAAACCTTGTTGAAAGTGTGCCCAGAAGCATTGATAGTGTAATTGAAGCACGTGGGGAACCTTCCCCTTATTAAAGCAGGTATTCGATTACTAATACCATGACATCTTACTGCCCGATCCATTATTGTAGGGCAGTGTATAATGCATGTATGTTTCACCCAAATTCTCCAAGACATTTAAGGTCCCAACTATCTGTGGATGGATTCTCAAACTCGGACTCAACCAATCAGGCTATCGATTCTCCGTCTACTTTTAAAGCCGTACATTACATTTGAAGCAATTAAACTTAAAAATTAGGCTCAATGTTTAGAAACATGACCTTAATGAAACACTTTTTTACCGTCACCTCTAGATCAAATGTGTTTTAAAGTATTTTTTTATGTATAAGAACTGAAAAATTATTCCAAATATTTAAAATTTATTGGGTCTTTCAATTGATACAGTTAATCAGCTTATTACAAAGATCGCACGTAGTATAAAATTAAGTTCCAACTTCGAAGTTCTTTCAAACATTGAAGCTTAAATAAAGAATTATACCCTCCTATTTTATTTAAAATATTTTAAAATTTTATTTTAGTTAGAGTGGAGGGGGATAGCACAACAAGTCTTAGGGTCGTTATGAGTAAAGTTGTTGCACGATCTCTTAGTGCGCTTCGAAATTTTCTAATCTTCTTCTTAAACCAGAATTGTCTGTACCAAAATAGTTTCTTCAATGAATGTCTGAATGAAACAAAAATATTTTTATTGTTTACGACTGAATGAATAGAAGCAAAACAACTAGCAGGATATTCATGTATTTATTGATTTGAAAACTTGAGATGAAGAATGACGTACCATAAGAATGACGTTTTGTCGTTTACTTTGAGACGAAAGACAATATTGTGATGCGGTTGATAATGTAAAGTTGCCCTACATTATAGTTGGTTGGTTTATTTGGGTTTTATTGCTTTATAGATCTGAATAGTACTTTATTTTCTATCCTGCATTTCAATTTTTATTAACAGAAAAAGTGTTATCAATCTTAACCGTTTTATAAATTTCCGAAATCTAGTTTCCACCGTTTAAGAACTTTAAATTGCTTTCATTAATCCTTGGTATTAAGCTTTACCGTCCAGCAATTTGTTTTTTATTTAGTAATAATTATCAACGGTATTATGAACGTAGTGTGTGCAAATTTTATTTGTAAAACCAAAGGGGCGAAACATATTTTTTTGAATCTGTACTGCAGATTTTATCAACCGCTGCGTTTGATGCATGTCCACCATTTTTTTATTGTGCTCGATCACATGCGAAATTCGAGTTGGAATTCTGGAATTTAATGAACGATTTGCATACAACGCCCTCTGGCATCAATGCTCATAAGTTGAGAATGTAGAATGTTTTGAAAAATATTTATTTTATTAAAGTGCATACGACACCTTACAGTTTGATGAAATTTTCGGGTAGGTAAAGTAGTGAGTTTATATCGCAATGGTACACAACCGGTATCAGCAACGGTCTTGTATCAGCCACAACTCGTAATTTTGAGACGATGTTAACACTTGCACAAATCGCAAAAAGGCCACTCAGTCTGTACGGACCGATACAACAGATGCTATAACTCGGTCATTCTAAACTTACATAAAAAAGAACTTAAAAATTATGAATAACATAGAGATAACACGAAATAAAATTGCATCTCGCATGAAGTTTCTAATGTATTTCCAATACTACGATTCTTGTAAAAAGGAAAGTTCATACAAGTAAGTTATAACTATTATTCGCTCATCCGTTTGAAATTTCTTTCGAACTTTCAAAACTTTCCAGAAGTAAAACTTTTATGAACTGTTAAATAAGACATCTAAGGTAACATGAGATTAAATAAAAAAAATAGTTCAAAGTAGTAACGGTGGATAATATAAAAAATTGTGTGCTGTTGCATTATTTGTAAATTTGTAAGTCGATTATATTTGTTTAGTTAATATGATTTAAAATATCCCACGTAAACTTTAAAAGTCGTTAGCCCATCTCCAAAATAAACATGTTTTTCTCAGAGAATGTCTTTTGAAAAATGCTTTCTACTATATTGCACTTAGACACTAGAGGACCCCCTCTTATAAGTAATTTATGAAACTAGAGGGCTAACGCCCCCTGCTCGCTCGCGCTCGCCAACCAGATTTATGGGATATATGACAGTGTATTTACAATAATAACAAATTCTAGGGTTGTTGTTGTTGTTGCACGCCCCCATTGGCCAGCAGTGCTAGACCAGGTCCATGACGTTATACACCCTCAAAAAATCCAACACCGTCAATGGATCCTCAGTCAAGTCCTGTTTGGAGAGCCCCAGGCACGAGAGGATGTGATGAGGTGAAGCTTGCTCAGTGGAACAGTTTGTACAAATCTCAAAGATCTTGGATCCTTCGGAAAATTTCATTGATTTGAGGTGACCACTTCGAAAGCGGGCAAGAATAGTTTGGTCCTGCCTATTCTAACCTTGAACCAGGGAGCCTCCAGGTCGTGAACAGTGATACCATGTGTGCTATGGGGGGACATTCCAAGTGGTCTTATTCTTGTGTTTTATTTTTGAGAAGATCTCCAAAAAGGTGAGGGGTGCTGACGGCACAGAGGCCTCACAAGCACCAGCCTTGACCAAAGTGTCCGCAATCTCATTTCCCTCAAGTTCGACGTGGGAAGGAATCCACTGCAGATGAATCCGATGCGATATGGAAAGCCGTTTTAACTTGTTGAGTATTGACACTCCAACACTATCTCTCACACTTTGCCAATTGGTCAAGTGCTGTATTGCACTTCTACTATCAGACAGAATCCATATCTCGTTTCCATGGGGAAGCAACACAAGAGATTCAAGGGCTTCATCAATGGCTATAAGCTCACTGCGAAATACTGAACAGTAGTCGGGATTTCTCCTCTGAATTCTTAAGTCATGGTCTTGCAATTTGATGTAAATTCCACTGCCAGATCGATTACAATCATCTCTACTGCCATCCGTGTAAACCCGAACTGCGTCTCTTGGAATCTCTCCAATTCTCTCAAGAGCTATTTGCCTTTGATAGGCAGGAAGATCTGTTTGTTTGTTCACATGTACAGGCAAGTCAGAATGAAAAAAGACACCGTCAAGATCATCCGTTGGCTCAAGACATTGTGTCAAGTGATGTGATTCTACAGCACTTTCAACTAGATTAGAAGAGCATATTTGGCTAAAGGAACTATTTCTCCTGAGTCTCTGGTTATTATACCAGTCTTTGAAGTAGGTAGAAGTACGATTTTGAGAACCAAGTCCGCTGAGTTTGTAGTAGGATTTTGTTAGGCATGCACGTCTCCTAAGGTTAAGGGGCTGAATGTCAGCCTCAAAAAGCACAATATCCCTGGGACATGTGTTTCTCAGACCAGTGATGATCCGAGCAGCGCTGAGCTGGACCTTTTAAAGTTTCTGAAGATTTGTAGCTAGAAGAATTCTAGGGTATATGATATTTGAGTATTTACACGGTGGAAAACAGTTTATCCGAAGACCCTTTTTATGTAATGCTGAACGATACAGCTGAGGTTCTGAGAGAGCAGCGAGAAAGGGAATGTATTGGAACTTTTAGGAACAGTGCGGGTGATTATTTACACTGACAAATAGATTTCTGGGATTTATGAATGAATGAATTTACTATGATAACAAATTCTGGGGTATATTCATTCACATAAAACCTTCCTGCACACACAGTTGTGTATTTGAGAACTCACAGATACAACAGTAACAGATTCCAAAGATCTCTCTAGAAAGACCTGCATACAATTGGCCATGAGTAAAAACTGGTTTGCTCAAATCTAAACATATTTTGTTAAAAGTTTGGCCCCGAGCTTTATTTATGGTCATTGAAAATGCTAACCTAATAGGAAATTGTTTACGCTTGAATTTAAAAGGCATATTACTATCAGGTGGAATAAGAGGTATTCGAGGTATCAGGTAAGATTAATTATTTTCGTTACTTATTTTTTTTTTTGCTTCAATAGTATTTTTCTGTAAATTTACCACGATAAGTGTAGTTCCATTGCACAAAAATTTTGAAGGTGCTAAATTTCTGAGTAACATTATAATAACACCTGTTTTTAATTTAAGTTTATGAGGTGGCATTCCAGTTGGTGTAATGCTATTAAAAAATTCCTCTGAATATGTAAGTTCATCTCGTGGATCTTCACTGACTATTGTAACAATACTCTCATAAATGACTTCATTTCCTGGCATACACTGCAGTACATTATTATTGATTTGCATTGATGAATCATTTGTTACAGTGAGAATGGCACGATTTTTGGGCTCTTCAGGCGTCACTGTTTCAAAATCTATATCATTAAACAGTTGTTTGGCAGCATTTTGTGAATTTTTTTGAAGAGTTCAATTCATCAGGCCAATAAAAAGCTCCACAAAATGAGCATATTTCTGTCATGAATCCACAGTCGTGTTCAGAAACACTTATTTCCACTTGGGAATCGGTTCTATTACTTAAATGTTGCTCCATCGCGTGCTCTGGCCGCAGTATTTCTAGCGGTAATTCTCTGAATTCGTTCGTCAAAGATTCCCTAGTTCTCTGCTCTCTTCTTCGCAAATTATATAGAATTTGACGCAAAGAGCTAATTTTTCTATCAAAAACCTCTCACAATTATCGGGAAGATTGATCAAGCGTGAACGCGATGCGCTTCCCGTTGGTGAAATGAGGGATTTCAATATTTATTTACATTCGTAAAGGACAAAACCGTTGCCACAACCGGGAGAGAAAAACAGGCCAATTTTGCGCCACGCATAAGCGTATTATATATATAGATTATCTCTATTATTATAAAAGGAAGCGTTTGTCTGTTTGTTTCTTGCTCGCAAATTCCTGACGAATCTATGGCATCTACAGTAATGGGATTTGGCATAATGGAAGTTCGAATTTTTGCAATTTTAGGGTGGAAGCGAATTTTAAATTCAATCTAAAACATTAAATTAAAATTCAATGTAGGACAATTTTAAATGAATTTTATAATTTCACAAGAGATTGATGTCACGTCTACTTTCGCTTTACAAAAAAAAAAAAAAAAAAACAGATTACATTTCCTGCCCTCTTCTATGTCAGCCAGAAGAGCACAGAAAAAAACCCCATTTCGACTGGCATTGTTTAGAATATTTTTTGTAAGATCAGAATTGTTAAAGGTAGATTGAAAATTTCATCGGATTCGAAATGTGCGGAAAATTTGACACCTGATAGATACCTTACACCACGGGCACGGGCAACACCAGGCTAGCCCAACGCCTCCTATAACAAAATTCCATACCACGACTCTTGTGACGTGTTGGATGTAGGCCAACGATCGGCGCAATTATTAAATTGCACATTTTTTTTTATTTCCTTACTGTATACGGATATAATCAACAAAATATTCTGTATTTACGTAATTAAAAAATCGCTTGCTTTATTAAAGTCTGCAAATTTTTAAGTAATATACCACAGCTCATGAAATGTAACTGCTGACATGAAATTACTGAAGTTTTTTATTTCATAGCTTTCAAATTAATGCACATGTCCCATTTTCCTTTTTAAAATGCTAAAAATAATGCTTTGTTATTGGTATAATCAGGTTAAAAATTAATTCAGAGGCTTTATTTTCAAAAAGAATGACAAACAATCAATTTCGTCACTTACAGTTATAATATTTTTATTATCCTTCAAACAAGAAATTAATACATGAGAATTCACATCAAATACTACAAATCAGATAGCATATCATTAATATTTATACTTAATCAATATAATTCATCAGTATAAGTTTAAACACATGACATGTGTAATACATAAGTATATAACACATGACAATGAATAAGAAAAATGCTTTAAACAGAAAATAAGCTCAATTTTCTGTTACAGCTTTAAATACAATACTGTTACAAAACTAATTAAAAACTTCTTGCATTTTGACACATTTCATTTTTAGTTCTTTATTTCATGCATAATTTGTGCATATATTCTACTGAAAATATTAGATGTATAAAAATAATTTTCTAATAAACGACTTAATGTATCAGAATAAAAGTTAAAGGAAAACACACCAGGATGAAGAAGTAGTGAACCTCGATATAAATTTTAAATTAAGATATAATCTCCATTAAATTCTAAATGTTTGTTTACTATCAATATAGATTCACAGAATGAACACTGTTTTTTTTAAATATTGAATGCATACAATACCCAGAATTATATGTAATATACATATCATTTTACAAGTATATTCCTAATTCCGAACTGTTAGATAATTGTATTCAATTCATTTTCTTTTCTCTAATCGCATTCAATATTGATTCAGGTTACTAGAACTGTTGTTCTTGAATTCTAGCTGCTACTTATTCTAGTAAATGAATATCGATAGATGACAATGCATGAATTCTGATACGATTAAAAATATGAAATATTGGGTGCGATTACAGAAAAGAACATGAATTAAGTACAACTATTTTACAATTCCGTATGAGGCATAACATTTAATATTTCGTAAACAGAATTTAAATCGTGGACAATAGAGGGAAACTTATGCTTTTCTAAATCCTTTAATTTTATATTCTAACTAGCAAAATACCCGACCTTACTCGGTTTGAATTGGTTTACTCTAGATTGAAGAGATAATCAAAATATATAATAACTTAGGTTTTTGTAGAATAAAAAGTTATTTTAACATCTTTCGCCATCTTTATATTTTCTACAACTTACTTTGGACCCAAATCCTACACATGCAAATCCATTCATGTAATACATTTCACATACATCGCACAATTGCTGTATGACAAAGCTACAAAATTACGAAAGGTGATACTAAGGTTACTACTATAAAAGACGATTTATAGGAAGATTTTGAATTCCCTTTCTTAAGTTCTTTTCATGTTCCACTCAACTAATTAAAATTACGATTTACGGCGAGTGCTCTCGCTCTCATAGTCAACAAAACAATATTTTTTTACTTGTGGCACTCTTGCCTCCGGTATGCGACATTGTGAAATTTTGCAATCTTCTCCTGTCATTATTACAACGAATTTTTTAATGTTGGAAAAAGTTCCAGTTTGGATTAATAAACATTATTATTCTTTCAATAACGGCATTATTCTTTAAATAACGGCATTATTCTTTCAAAAATGGCATAACCACACTTAAAATTTACTGAAAATTTATACCGACTTACCTAACATTTTTAAGTCTAATACTTTGTGGTGCTAATGCGTGTGATGAGAAGGAAAACACATTTATTAAAATAATAAATATTTAAAACAGGAAACAGCGAAGTAAAACAAAATAAAAGATGTCGCAAAAAATTGTTCTAAAGATATTAATTTGTGATTCAATTTTATCTCTTCATCTCGCACAGTTTCCACAACTTACAACTAAAAGTGCATAAAATTTAGAAATGTGAAATTAATTCAGAGCGAAAGAACCAGAAAAAATATCACTGCTCGCGCGATCTTGTTCATTATCATTTCATTGAAAAATATCGTCTGTCCCAAATATTCGGAAATCGTTTTCATTGCGCAAAGAATAAAAATAAGACTCGAAATAAATGAAGTATCATAGATGAAATTCCATAAAAAAAACATAGTTTTTTGAAGAATAATTACTTTTTCAGCAGTACTGGTAAAGCAATCGAAGTAATCGTAATGTTCAATACACATTCCAATTTTTCCAAAACTACCAAATTATGGTTGATTTAAGTATACTTACTCAGGTGTTTTAGCATGAAACTCAACTAAATATAACAATAAAGAAATGTTTAATATTGCATTCTCTAAACTAATAGATAATGTATGAAATAAAATACAATGCAATCAAATATTTGGAATACAATTTATGTTATGTTTACACAAACACACAAACACAAAATCGAGCATAGAACAGAAAGACGGACAGACAGACTTTCGCAACCAATGCCACTCACTAAATGAAGATAAGTACTTACAGTATGCAAATTTTCATGAAAATATCTTAAACCGCGTGGACGTGTATAGCGCACAACATACAGACAGACAGACAGACAGACAGACAGACAGACAGACAGACGGACGGACGGACGGACGGACGGACGGACAGACAGACAGACAGACAGACAGACAGACAGACAGACAGACAGACAGACAGACAGACAGACAGACACCAAACGAAAAAAAGGCGGATTCTGCATCAGAAGGGTCCAAAACGGATAGAAAACTTGAAATGGGTCGAAAATATTGAATGTACAAACAAACACTACATTCCTATTTATATAGATAAAATGCTGTTATTTCCAAATCACTTTTAATACAATCAGAAAATATTATTTTTGGATGTGGCAGTTCAATGTGTGCAAGAATAATGTCACTTTTCATATCCAAAAGAGTTGAATATTTATCCAAGCTGCTATGAGATGCACAAAATGATAGTTCTGTTAAAGATTGAAATTGAGAGAGAACTTTGATTTATAGACCTCAGCAAATTTTAAACTCTCTGCTATAGCTGTAGGTAATGTTTCTTATTCTTTAATAAAAAAAAATGGAATTTAAATATTGCACAAATCAATATTTCTTATAAAATTTACTTGTATTTCAAAATAATAGCAGTATCGTGTTTCAAAAATATTACTATTAATGATACATACTACTTCTCAGCAAAATCATTTTAATTGTACATGCTTCTTAAATTTTAAACGTAATTCAAAATAGAGTTTTTATTTTATTTGTTTAAAATTATTACATTAAAACGATAAAATTAACTCAAACTATTAAATTATTTTATTTGTATTTTGTGCAGGTATATATTTGTATTAATTGTGTACATGATCATTATTAAATACAGGAAATGAGCACATGATTATTTAATTTTACTGTCACACAATTTCCATAGGTACAGCTGCACTCTACGTTTATGCAGTGATGGCAACGGATTGGCGATTTTTTTGGCGCATTTCTAGTAGCGAGTAACGATAAATTAAGACAACCCATCTTTCGTTACGGTTGTTGTGGTTTTCATGGCAACCTCGGCAAACGGAAACTTTCAATTTTCATTTTGAATATTCTAGAAAGTTCTTCCAAAATCCGTTAAAGTCGTTTGATTTCATTGATCCGTTTGAAATTATTTCTTTCCTCCCATTGGTTATTTTGTTTTTAAATATCCTTTGATTGCATTGGTGCTTTTAAATCGTTTTCTGTGATACCATTGGTCCATTTTTTTTGTATTTTGACAATCATGGAATTTTTATTTTATTACAATAGTTTTCACGATAGGATATTAAGAGTTTTGTTTTTTTAACCATTTTCGTTTTCATTACTTTTTTACGAAATAATTCTTACGTTATCAAGTTGCATTTTTTCTTGCTTTTTTTTCTTTGGTTAATCTTTTTCTTTTTTAACATGCCCCACTGTATTTAGTGTAATTGGTAAGTTTCAGGCTATTCTTACACAACATTAGTAGCTTAAGTTCTCTGCTGGTTCACAAATGTGTTTTGATATGTGATTAAGTTTACTACTTTTTGTAAAAGTTTTTAAAAAATATACTTTTCAAAACGTTCTGAAATGTGTTTAACAAGTGTGTTGTAAAAAGAAAAAAAATTGTTACAGAAAAAGAGTTAAAAAATAATTTTTTCCTTGGCGACTTTAGAAGTGCGCCAAAAAAATTGCCAAGGCCGTTGCAGTTATTGATAAACGTAGAGTGTAGCTGTTCATTTCCATATTTAATACCTATGATTAAATAATAATTAATTAGTCCAATATATACTTTAGTAATGCTCATTTGTTCTAATCGTTATGAAATTAAGAATGTTTCTGAAAGCAATATGAAATGAATAACTTACCGATAATTGTTTTACACAATAAGATCTCGAGAATCAGGGTAAGATATTTTTTCCTAAACTTGCGTCTGTTTAAAATTATAAACAGTTTTTTTTTATTTTCAGAGATATTACTGCCGCAACAAAACGGGACAACACACTTATAGAGTATCGCTAATACGTTATGAGGTTCAAAATAGTAACTGATTTTTATGTTCAGCAAACTATAAGCATAAAAAAAAAACACATCCAGCAGCTAGAACGAAAATTTTGAAGACCTCTTTGTAACGCGCTAATTCGCCAGTCTTTGTAAGCCTTTTCACTTTGCATTAGCGTTAAGAGGTAGAAAAGTATATCGTCAAAAGCGATAAATTGTCAATACTGGAAACCATAGAGAAATGCGCTTGTGCCTACATGCAGTACGTCATCTAGCAAACTGGTAACCGTGATCGGGCCTTTAGTTATAGGAGGCGTTGGCTAGCCACGCAGTGGCTAGTATATATATAACAATATACCTGTATTAAAAAAAAGTTACTGCTGTCGCAGGATTGAAATCTGGGTTGCTTACCTTCATTCTTAGACGGTTTCCGGAGAAAGTTTAGATCAGAAAATTATGAAATTAACATGGTTTGTTCTTCGTCGTGTTCCCTGGATAATTTTGAAAAATGTTTTCCGATGCGGCTATTAGTTAACGGTTTATCAGGTGTCAATATTGAAAATGCGAAATTTCAAACGCGAATGCGCAAAAGACAAACACATTTTCAGTCTTCAGTCGTTAATTTTTAAAGTATCTCTTAACGTGAATTTTTGCAGCTGGAAGAGTTTTTTTAGAAATTTCACGATGGATCTTGATAACATTTTTTTTGAAATTCGGAAAAAATCGGCACCTATTCGTTAATTTTTTGTTAATACTGTTATATCTATATCTTATTACTATTAGTTTTTAAATTGGAAAACATCGAAGTATACCTTAGAATTATACTCTTTCTTACGGTATAAGTATTTTTGAAATTGGTTAGTAAATAAATTCGATGTGATTAAAAGTTGGTCATGCAAATTTCGTCTTTTTTAGATCGCGGAGCGATTTGCGTTTATTCTTATTCACGAAAATTAAAGTTACATTTTCTGACTAACAGGTTAGTCAGATGTCTTTGAAACTTGCTGTGACGTCATGCACGTTGTTTCGCTCGATTCTCAGACGGTTTGCCTATTAGGTAAAGATCAGAATATTACGAGATTAACTTGGTTTATTCAAAATTGCACAGGGAACAAGATGGAGATGGTATTTTACTGTTTCGGCTATTAGTTTAGGGTGCTGTAAGTTTTAAAGTAAAAAAAAATCACTAGGGACAGGAGTGCTAGTTTGCGAGTGTAGGCGAGCAGGCAGTGGAGCTCCCTAGTAAATTAAATACTACAAGATACTGCCGCCACAGCAGCATTGAAAACTCGCTTTTTAAAACTTTTCATTTGTTTTGCTTTTTGGCAAAAAGCGTTGCTCGGAAAATCAAACGGAAACACGTAAAAAAATTAATTTCGAATCTGTCATATCTTTTTGCTGTTCCTTCTAAGGTCACAAAAATTTTAAATAAAATAGTGGTGAATGCTATAAAAAGTGGGTGTTTAATTGTCATGTGGCATTTCTTTGTACATTTGTAAGCCAATTTTTCTTTTCTTTATTTAAGGTGATTTATAATTTAGCAACCAAACTTTAAAGTTTGTTAGGCTTTACTAAAACAATCTATTTTTTCTCACAGAATGCATACCTAACATCATAGGTGCAGATATGGGTGGAAGATTTTTGACAAATTGCTAATAGTTATTTTTAACTCTACATTCCGAATGCACATATGTCGGATGGAGTTAAAATAAGCGTTGTATCGGATGAGTAATCTGAAACATTTGGGGAACATTCTATGAAACAGCCGTCAACTGTACTTTTGAAACATGAAGTGTGTGACATTCAACACATTTTTTGGAAATAGTAATTCGTTTTGAATTTTAACTGCTTAATTCAACCCCAATGAGCCTTGTTATAGAGCACATAACCGATAAACAAATGTCTTACATACTTAAGGTGCAAATTCAGGATCACGATGGTCTAATTGATGTCGCATGAACCCATTTAACTGTACGATCTCAGAGCGCCTGCGATAATTTGTAATTTCATAAGTGTCAACGCATTGAAAAGTTTAAGAACCACTGATTATCACAAATTTGCATATTGCTGCATCACGTGCGAAATTGGGGTAGGATAGGAAGTTGGTAGGTAGGAATATAATTAACGTCAAACTGGAGGGAAACTACCAGCTATTGGTAATATTAAAGGATCTAACCCGAATCTGAAGATAAGAGTGTAACACCACATATTTTTCAACCACGGTAAGATGACGAGGTCAATCCTGAGACATTATCCCACTCTCCAATCTTCCACAACATGCCAACATCTGAAAAATTCGAATGACGAACAAAATATTTAAAAAAAAAACAATTTTTAGATAACTTTTCTCTGGTTTATGGTTTACGTACTAATATTCCTCAACGAAAGTATATATTTTGCACCATCTTACTACTCTAATGGATCGTGGTAGCCCAGTTGGTAGAGTAACATAATAACGAACGGAAGGTTTCGAGTTCAAATGAAATCAAGGTCCATCGTGTAAAAAGAAGGGCGTGGCATGTAAATCAATCATGCAATCAACTGCCATCGTATTTGATTGGTGAAGAATTAAAGAGAGTGGGGTTCCAGTTCAGGCGTGACCACATCATATGACTGTGGTTAAAAATTATGTGCTGCTGCCCAAGGATCTTTCTCTTCGAGAGTTCAACCCGGACCATTTCCTCTACGTTGTGTTGCTCCAGTTTCACGTTAATTGAAATACCTACGAACTGAACTCAGGGGACAACGTGACTCAATGCGTATGTACACTGCCATAAGAGCCTGTAAGTTGTAGGCAACGCTGGTTCGATTCCGGTTGGGTGAATCCCTCCCTGAATGTGTCTCTATATGTTCAGTGAAACGTACTTTGTGGATGCCATGTGTATTTCCTAATATTGCATGTCTGGTGTCTGAAGCAACATGAGCAAACATGGCACTTGTGCCAGAAACCCCTAAACCAATCGACCGATTTAACCCATTCTTTGTTTCATGACTAGCGAAGTGTAGAATGCATCGGAAGAAGAAAATGGAGAAAAAAACGCATTTAGTTACATTTAGCAAAAATGTGTCTTCTATTATCTCTGCAATAGGGTATTATGACTTAAACAATAGGACGTCATTTAGATCCCCCGATGATTATAGAAATATTACTTCAGGGAAATAATTATTTTTTTAATGTGAAAAAGGTTTTTATTGTTAATTTTTATGAATATAACCAAAACAATCAGTAGGAGGAAACACTCGCGCTGGCACCCCACCATCCAATCATCCACACCATGCCAACGTGAGTGTATTTGAAGCCACGACGGATATAACGTGCTCCAAGCCCACTTCGTACACGGCGGTGTTTGTTGGATTCAAACTCGCATCCCTCCAGTTGTTTATCCGTTACTCTTCCAACCGGGAGACCGCAGCCCGACAGCTCTATAGAGCCGTGGTAGCCGGGTTGGAAGAGTAACGGAATTTCAACTGGAGGGTTTCAAGATTAATTCCAACCAAAGACCAATGTGAGCAGGTTTGGGCCACGATAGAGTTAATGTATACTAGCTCCCACGGACGTTTTCTGGTTAGATCGGGACCTGCACCTCCGGTTCACGATTAGCCAACTCTACCAACTTCGCAATCCGCGGATCCCAAAAATTTGCCAAATATTAACCACTTATCTTAACTATTAGCAAATATTATTCAACTATCAATATCTACAAATATTTTCTTAAAAATTCCCTATAGCCTTGAGAATTGCTAACGGAAATAAACAGTTTCGGTCATCTTTTTAGAAATTGTTTCAAACATTGATTTTACACGATGAGCAACGCATATGTACGAGAGCATCTAGGGGGTACTTTTCGTATTCGAGTTGCGATTCTGTAAGTTAAGGAACGATATGCATACAACGCCCTCTGGCAGTAATGCCCATGAGTTGAGTACAGCATGTTTTGAAAGAGATTTGTTTTATTGAAGCACGTACCACACCTTATAGTTTGCTGGAAATTTCCAGTTAGGTTAGTACTCAATCGTCTCAAAGATCTTTCGAACTTTCAAAACTTTCCTGAAGAAAATTAAATTATTGTAACCTCGCGTGCGACCTCAAAGGTAACATGGGATTAAATGAAATTTTTAAGTAGTAACGGTGGTTATACACACATTGCCATAAAACTTGCGCACCAAGAAATAATTGTGGGATCATAACGAAACTTGGCATGAAGGCACATATCGGCCGGATATGCAAATGTTTAGAAATGCAGCCTGATTGCGCATTGCGTAATGCCACTACAGGGCGTTGAACTTCGTTCTCCTTGGAGTATAAAACAGGTAAGCAGAGATTGTTTGAGTGTACTTAATCTTTTGCAAAGAAAACGCTGAGGTAGACATGCCGTTACGCCGCCATCGAAGACAATATGAGCAGCTGTCAGAGTTCGAGAGGGGAATAATCATCGGGATGATGGAAGCTGGGTGGTCAGCTCGGCGAGTAGCTCGTGAAGTAGGCCGTTCTTATTTTACTGTGAGGAGGTGTTGGAACCAGTGGACAGAAGATACGTCATTTACATGGTGACCAGGTTCAGGACGCCCTCGACAGACCAGTCGTCGAGAAGACCGTCACATCATACGAAACGCACGCGTATAGCCAACTGCCTCATTGGCCGCTATCCATACAAAGCCAGCACCTTGACTACGGGCCTCTGTGTCTTCCCGAACCATCGCAAGTTGCCTGGCTGAAGGAAATATGGTATCCCGGCACCCATTACGTGTGCTGCCAATGACACCCTCCCACCGACGCCTCTATTTGGAGTGGTGTCTAGCACGACGGGATTGGTCTGCAACGGAATGCAACCAGGTCATCTTACATACACGGTCACCAATTATATTGATCCATTGCACAATGACAGCCGAGCGGTACGTCCATGACATCCTTCAGCCACATGTGATGCTACTCATGGCAGGGCTCTCAGGAGCCATTTTCCAACAAGACGATGCTCGGCCACACACATCAAGGATGTCACAAGACTGCTTCCGCCACATTACCTCCCTTCCCTGACCTACTCGATCCGCAGATGTGTTACCAGTCGAGCATATCTGGGATCATTTGGGACGAAAAGTTCGACACCCTAAGAGTTTGGTCGAACTAGAGGCGCATTTACAGCAACTGTGAAACGAGATGTCTCAGGACATCATACGGAACTTGTATGCCTCAATGCCCGCTCGTATCACATCGTGCATTCGCGCTCGAATGAGTCAAACTGATTACTATAACTTCCGTTCATTTGTACTTTTTTCCGCAATAAATGATCCTTTTTCTTTGATTGATATATTTAGTATAAAAAATTGTGTCAAGTTTCATTCTTTGGAAATTTGTAAGACGATTATATGTGTTTAGTAAATATGATTTAAAATATCCCACGCAAAATTTAAAAGTCGTAAACCAACACCAAAATGAAAATTTCTTTCTCGGAACGCATACCTTTTACTATTGCATGCCTATTGGAGGACGAATTTAAGCTAGTCATAAATATTTAATTTTTTCAATTCTTTATTCCGAAATGACACTTTAATCTTGATGGAAGAAAAGTGTACGTTAAATTGGTTGGTTGTTTTTGGAGTTTTATCACGAAAAAGTCTTTTTTGATGCGTTCGACATAAAATACAAAGATCGGAAAAGGCTGAACAAAAATAAACATTATATTTCAAAGAATGTATATTGAAGAATATGAATATTATATATATATATATATATATATATATATATATATGTAAATTTTTAAGAGAAGTGACTACTAAGAATGAAAGCTCGCTTTTTTCTCTCATTTTGAAGACGGTTTCCCGAGAAAGTACGGTTCAGAAAATTACGAAATTTACATGGTTTGTTGAATATTATCAGGAAACAAGATGAAAAATATTTCCGATGCTGCTACTAGAACACATTAAATCTGGCCATCGCCAATACGCTTGCAAAAGTAGTGCTTATGCTGTTATTTTGTATTCTTTAAATAAAAAGTTTTATTCAACTAGACTTCTATTGTAATTCGAAATTCCACAAATGCTTGAAAGAAATTGTCCCTCTCTTCAGTTTTAGTTCCTATTCGTGTTTCTTGCTATGGGCAGACACTGGATATATTAGAAACGAGGATTTTCGTTTCCTTTTTAGATTGATTAAAGATAAAGACACAGTATCATCTAACAGCTTCTAGCGTAAAATAAAATTCATATTGCAAAGAAACAACTCGGAACTGCTATTAGATGCCGTTTTAGTCAAGTAAGCATAGACGAGAAGTCGGAACCGTAGAGTTGGGGATTCAAATCTGCATCCTACCAAAATCTGTCGTGTACGAGGGAGCTTCTGTACGTTCAATAAATCGTGATCACAAATGTATTTTTTGTTGTCCATGTGTGGAAGTTTGTAGGATTGGGTGAACCCACATTTTTAGAAGTCTTTTAAATTTAAAAGGTGTCTTCAGATTTTGCACTTTGGAATTTATCCCCAATAGCCATTATCGTTGCACCAGATTTATCAAAAACCAATAACATTCCGCAATTGTTAGTCATAAATCCGAAGGCCACCTTTAATTTAACCAAAGAATTGAACGATTAGCCGAATATAAAGAAAAAAATGAAAATATTGTCGTGTAAATTTATTGTAGGTAAGCTGACCTCTTCGTTTATATTTGCAAAAGGCAAGCGACGACAAAGATTACTGATCTCAACTCGAGACTTTATTATTAACTTGAACTGAGTGACACATCTCCTTTTATACCTATTCCGAAAATGAATCGAACATTCGAGAATTGGAAAGTTCTAGAAATTAACATAAGTATGTTCTTGAAGATGTGTGAAACAAACAGCAAGGAAACTTTAAAATGAAATCTACCTTTAGGCCACTTGCCTCTAGAGGTATTGGAACTCCATACCTTACGATTCGCAGTAAGGTATAATACCGACTGAGCCACGATTTTCAGACAAAGTGAATAAGTTTCGCTACAATATTTAAATACAGCTGGATGGACACTTAGTAGTTAGTTTTTTTATATATAGCACAGGAGGAACAACACAACGATCTTGAAGCGACGCTCCGGGATCAGTCCCTAAGGGTAGAAATTCTTGGACACTTCATAATTATTAACCGGTATCCGATGACGCTATATACAAATGCCCCAGCAGCCTACTCTTTACTTGCACCCTGCTGCAAGGTTAGGATTATTTGAGGGCCATCATTTTTTTCAATCGACTCTACTCCGCAGTTGCGAATTTGAGA
This sequence comes from Metellina segmentata, assembly GCA_947359465.1. NCBI lineage: Eukaryota > Metazoa > Arthropoda > Arachnida > Araneae > Tetragnathidae > Metellina > Metellina segmentata. Next base: position 103,160,517 of record OX375881.1, read on the forward strand.
CTATCGAATGCGAAACCTCGGGAATCCTATTCATAACTTGACTAATGAAATTAAAACCCCTAATGTACCAAGAAATTTAGTTTATCATATCAATTTCACACGACTTTACACAGAAATCGATTAGAGCGATGTCATAGTACATAAATTCGCTCCACACAATCAGAAATAAAATTTAAACCTAACTTTCGTCACTTGCTAGTGGTTTACTTCTAACTTTCAATACGTCCTTCTAAAGTCACAAAGAATTACAATAAAATAACGGTGGATACTAAAAATATCGGTCTTTATTTGTCAAGTGGCTCCTTTGTGCATGTGTAAGGTTTTATTGTTCACATTTCTGATAGAAACAATTACAGCTGAATTTGGTAATTATGAATTGAGAATAATTTCTATACATACAACAGTCACCAGACTTTACTTTTAAATTAAAACATAGAATGGAAGATGTTCACATTCTTTACGGATATACGTAATGTAGGGATTTGTCCCTATCCCTACAACCTTTTTCTGGATTTGAATTATCTGTCATCGTTTGACAGCTCAATTCTACCACGATCACTGTTCTTTTCCCAATTACAACTGACAACCAGATAGTTTACTCCTATTGTTATGGTAAAAAATAAGGACAGGGTAGTGTATAATGCAGGTAGGTTTCACGCAAATTCTTCAAGACATTTCAGATCCCAACAATCTTTGGATGGATTCTCAAAATCGAATTCAACCAATCAGGCTATCTATTCTCCGTCTACTTTTAAAGCCGTAAATAACATTTTAAGCAATTAAACTTAAAAATTAAGCTTAATGTTTAGAAACATGACCTTAAGGAAACACTTTTTTACCGTCACATCTAGATAAAATGTGTTTTATTGTATTTTTTATTTATAAAAAATCAAAAAGGGTATTCCAAATATTTTAAATTCATTGTTTTTTTTTTAATTGATACAGTAGTCAGCTTCTCACAAAGATCGCACGTAGTATAAAATTAAGTTCCAACTTACATGTTCTTTCAAACATTGAAGCTTAATAAATAATTACACTCTCCTATTTTATTTCAAATATTTTAAAATATTATTATAGTAATAGTGGAGGATAGTACAATATGTTTAAGTGCCATTATGAGTAAAGTTGTTCGACGATCTTTTAGAGGGATTCGAAATTTAATTATCTTTTTTCTAAACCAGAATTGGCTGTAACAATATTGTTTCTTGCAGAATGTATTCTAGATTGTAGACATAAAAGAGAGAGAGAGTAGGATTTTTGACGAGTTTGAAAAAAAAATTTTAACAGTAAAGATAAATAAAATCTGCTTTATGAACTTTAACAAAATATTTTCAAAACTGTTAGTTAATATTTTTTATTAAAAGTTTTATTCGGCTAAAAACTTCCAATTTTGTATGAAATTTCTGAAGTGCTTGAAAGTAAGAAAAGATCTATTCATTTGAATACCTTTTTGTATTTACATTTATGTGTAGTGACGCTATTTTAGAAAGAGGAGTGTCGTGTGTCATCTCATTTCTAGACCGTGGTTAAACATTAAGAGATGTCTTGAGATCTTTCACTTGGTTTTAAACCAGAAAAATTATCAATACCCATTTGTTTGCCCGAGTTCTACGTAAATGAAACTATCTTCCGTAACTGTTATGAATAATTTCAAAGGTCACTTTTAAATTAATATAAGAAAAATTAAACATATTATTAGTCTTAGTTAAAAAACAAATAAATTAAAAAAATATTTAAAAAGTCAGTCGGTAGTTAGTAATATATACAGAGGTGTGAAAATTATTAGAATAATTGTGATTTTTTCAGTTTTTCTTCATTCATTTTGTATATACTTGCAATATTTCATGAAAGGTAATTTGTTTTGTTGATCCAATCAATTTTCACTGCTTTAGAATAGTTTTGAGGATATAATTTTGTTAAATAATGCCATTTTTTAAAAAGAAAAATATTTGATCCAAAGTAATCAAATTGTTTGCATTGTATAAATTTTTTTTTATTTGAAAACGAATTAAAAATAAAATTTTAAAATCGTCTACTTGCTGTGCTTGTATATTCTTTCTTTTCTTGAGTTGGCATCGGTATTATTTTATTGTTAAAGCAATTCTTTTCGCTGCTTTGATTAGTTTATAATTGGTAACTTTTTTTTCGTTTGCAAAAGATTATAGCGAAATTATGGGTAAAGCAAGTGATATTTCTCCTAGAAATCTAGCTGTGGTAAAGTATCTCATCCAAGAAAATAACTATACACAACATGAAATCGCAAAAAAAGCAAACATTTCTCAAGTATCTGTGTGTAGAATAAAAAGGATCTTTGGACTCTAAATGTGAATATGGAAATTCTAGAGTTAGGAAATGCGGAAGGAAAAGTAAATTTACTGCAAGAACTGAAATGAAATTAATTCAAATTGCTAAATCTAACAGAAGAGCAACTAGTCATGAACTAAAAATCTCTCTTCAAGAGTATGGAGTAAATGTATGTGATTCTTCTATCTTCGTCGTCCTCGAAAAAAGGCTAAAATCACATCTGCTATGGCAAAGAAGAGACTTGCTTGGGCAAAAGTTGTGCAAGAACAATTAGGAAATGACTGGAGCAAGGTGAGAAAGATTAATTTTCCTTTAATTAATCAGTTGAATTCAAGTTGTTCATTTCTTTTCCTGAAATCATGTTAAAGATACAGAACTGTTTATAAATTTGATTAAAAAATTCTTTATACGAATATTTCTCTACAAATTACATACCTTAAAGTATTTTTATCTTTTAGGTATGTTTTTTTGATGAACCAATGTTTACGATATCATAAGAAAGCAGTCAGTATTTCAGGAAAAGTACCAGTGAAGAATTTTCCCCAAATTGCATAGCACAAACGGTTAAGCATCCTACTAAAGTAATGGTTTGGAGCGTAATGTCTGCTCAGGGTATTGGACTTTTATACATTGTAAAAGGCCTGATGAACCAGTATCAGTATAAAAAGTGCTTGAACAAAGACTAATTTCCCAATTAAAAGATTGGTTTCCAAATGGAGACTTCATATTCATGCATGACGGAGCTCCGTGCCATAAAGCCAAAATCTGTGACCAAATTTTTGGATGAAAAAAATATAAAACTCTTCCATGGCCTGGAAACAGTCCAGATATGAACCCAATAGAGAATTTTTGGGCCATTGTAAAGAAAAAATTAAAGAATTGTTACATCACAAACAAAAATGGTCCGATAGAAAGACTCATCCAAATTTGGCACCATGACAACGAAATACAATCTAACTGCCAAAAACTCATACAAAGTATGCCAAGACGTATCGAATCTTTAATAAAAAACAAGAGGATGCACACTAAATATTAAATGTATCAGTATTTTTCAAAATAATGTATTATTTCTTTAATGCAACAAGATTTTTCTGTAAATTTCACAATTATTCTAATAATTTTCACACCTCTGTATAGCACTTTAGTTATATAACGGGCTTTGAGCGACTGTCCGGGTTTAGTCCGAAAGGGATGGATCCTAGGACACCTCATAGTTTTGAATCGATGTCAGATAACGATATCATTACCTGTGCTGGCACCCCACTCTCCAAACATGCACACTACGCCAATGTTAGGACATTTCAGGGCCCCTAAGTTTCTTTGGATCGACTCAAAACTCTACACAGTTGCCACTTTGCGAATACCGGATGCCTCAACATAGACAACGCTAAACCTTCCGCAACAAAAAAAATTATAAACCTGCTAATTGAACCAAAGTAATGTTAGTATAGGTCTTACAAGACGTTAATATTATGGTCGAATACTAAAAGCTATCTTTACATTTCATTATTTTTAATCATACGTTTCAATGTCATGCTATACCTTCGAAATCTGCTGGGGATATCATTTTTATTAATATTGAAGTATACATTCTTCTAAAGCCACACAGAATTAAATACATTTTTATTTATTAGCTGTGGACACTACGACCTTATTATGTGTGTTGTGGCAATTGTTTGTCATTTTGTAATCGAATTTTACCATTTGTTTGTGATTTGAGATAATTCAGAATTTATCAACCAACCATAAAAGATCAGGTAGGTTGTTCTAATATACATTTCTCACATAATATATATCTGACTTCATACGCATATATACAGGAGGACAATTTTTGTGTGGTTCCAAATGTGTTTTTAAAAATTCTTTATTCCGAACACACACTTGCTGTAATGGAGGAAAGGGGTAGGTTGAACCAAATGAGTGTCAGAAACATTTGGGGAGCATTTATGGAAAATTCCTCCTATGTACTAAAAGAAAGTGACAAATTCTACTTCCCTCTTTGCTAATACTTCGGTTGGGATTTTTAATTACTTAATTCGACTCCGATCAACCTTGATAACAAGTACAACCGATAAACAAATGTCTTACATCATTAAGATGCAAATTATGGATCACTATGGTCTGATTGCGATCGCAAGTACCCATTGAATTTTATAATCTCAGAGAACACAAGAAATTGTAATTCCTAAGGGTCAATGCATTTAAGAGTTTAAGAACTACTGCTTTTGACAAATTCGCATATTTTCCCATCACATGCGAAATTGGGGTAGGCAAGGATATGGGTAGTTAGGAATTTAATTAACGTCGTTTACGTTAGTTATGCGAGAACCCAAAAATTAATGCATGGTTGAGTTTATTTGACACACGTACAGATCTGTAAATATTTTTGAAATTCTAAAGAAGTGGAAATTGTCATTTATAAATGTATAGTTTGCAAGAAATATCATGCAAAACTAGTTGACCAATTAACAGGCCAACTTACAATGGACATAATTTCATTTCCACCCACTTTTGTGTTAGCGGGTTAGATTTTGCCAGATCAATCATAACTACAATTGACAAGAATAACACAGCAAAATCATATATTGTGTTATTTAAATGTGTAACAACCAGAGCAACACATATGGACGTAGGAATTGACTTGACACTAAATCTTCCCTTTTTGTTCTATGTAGATTTCTGTCAAGACTTAGTGCTTGTAAAGTTATCAACTCCGATGATGCGAAAAATTTCAAGGCTGCTGAAAGAGAATTGCAGCATTATGTGAAGATTAAAAGAAGTAAATATTGCAGGACATTATTTCAAGTAGAGGTTTCACATGGAAATTTATTCTGTAACGTGACCCATGATTTAGAAATGGAATTAATTGAATTTCAAAGCAGCATAGATTGGAAAAATAATTTTGATAAAATGATCTGAAATTAGTGCAAATTATAATTATCTCGCACTCAAAATTGAAATTTTATATTAAACGTATGATTCTTTACCAAATAATTTTATATTAATAAAGAAACTTGCTAATGCTCTTTTAACAATGATTGGATCCACATATTAATGTGAAAATTTGTTTTCTTCGATTAATTTTGTAAAGTCTACCTATAGAAATAATCTCTGAAATAAAAACTAGTTCATTAAAAAATCATTGCAGAAGGGCTGACCATGATTTCTTCCTTTTTATATAGATTTTTTATCTTCATGTGTAAAAGTAAAAGTTGTAAAACAAAAAGGAATCTTTAATTTATTTTAGGATTAAAAAATTGGGAACCACACAAAGTAGTTTTTTCCATGCTCACTTCCCTATTTCCAAGTGACCCACGAGCTAGTAATAAAAAAATTTAGAACAAAATTTGACCAACTTCTTAAAAAGGTTCTAATATATATTTGTAAATAAACATATTAAGTTTTCGGATGTTATAGTATTGATCCCCACTCCCAGTAAATTGATGTATACTCTAATAGTGAACTCTTTATTTAGTGGGTGATATAAAACATTTTCTGTAAAAATAGAGTCGTTTTAGAGTGTGTTCCCAAGAGACTAGATTTAGAGTATATTACCAAAAGAAAAGCTATTTTGAAGTGCATTACTGTTTTACCTTGCCATTAGATGTGCCTTGTGCCTTAGCAATGCCTTTTCATTAGATGTTGTATCGTCAAACGATGATAAAAATCAGCCAAAATATTTTTCACTGAACAGTCACGTGACTACAAGTCGTCATTTGCGTCACACTTTCTGAAGCATCCGTTATTAGACGTACTCCGACTTATATTTCAAGTCTATGCATAGAACCTTCACTGTTAATTTTTCTGATTCCCCAGCAATTAAACTGAAAACCCACTCCAAGTGCCCTCCCGCCGCCTACTTCAGGACATTTGAAACAACGGCAGATTTAACGTGCTCCAATCCATATGTGCACGACGGTCTTGGTTGCATAGAATTTAGAACTAGCAATCCTCCGGTTGCTTTTCCGATACTCTACCAATCAGGCTGCAGCAGCCGCACGCTCATTCTTTGTTAAAGTGTGATTGGAATATCAATTCAATATGCTCAAAGAAGACGAGTCAGTTTGGAGTTATAGAATATCTTTATTACTTCTCCAAAAAATATTTGATGTTCTGTTGTCTAGGAGCAATTCCAAATGAACCAGCTGGAGCAGTACGTGTAGACATCCGGCCTTCTAAACTCTACGAATGCTCCCCTCGTGTCCGCAGGAATTTTGACGTATTTATAGAAAGGAGGGTGGGCGAACACGAGGAGGGCACCCGCAGAGCTCTTCTAGTCAGGATGGCTATAGTTGCTCAACAGGTCTTGTAGTTCAGCTGTTGGCATGCTCAAAGACGAGGAGTCGGTTTGGTGCTATCGAATATTTTTATTACTTGTCCAATAAATATTTGATGTTGTGTTGCCTTGGAGCAATTCCAAATGAACCAGCTGTGGCAGTACGTGTAGACATCCGGCCTTCTAAACTCTACGAATGCTCCCCTCGTGTCCGCAGGAATTTTGACGTATTTATAGAAAGGAGGGTGGGCGAACACGAGGAGGGCACCCGCAGAGCTCTTCTAGTCAGGATGGCTATAGTTGCTCAACAGGTCTTGTAGTTCAGCTGTTGGCATGCTCAAAGACGAGGAGTCGGTTTGGTGCTATAGAATATTTTTATTACTTGTCCAATAAATATTTGATGTTGTGTTGCCTTGGAGAAATTCCAAATGAACCAGCTGTGGCAGTACGTGTAGACATCCGGCCTTCTAAACTCTACGAATGCTCCCCTCGTGTCCGCAGGAATTTTGACGTATTTATAGAAAGGAGGGTGGGCGAACACGAGGAGGGCACCCGCAGAGCTCTTCTGGTCCGTGACGGGTATCGTTGCTCAACAGGTCTTGTAGTTCAATTGTTCGCTTCCCTAAAAGAAAGGAAATGTACATAAGTTACATCAACGAGGAAAATAGGTTTGTTTATAATTTTTTAATCCTCCGGTCTCTTAAACTAGTTTACATTATACTGGTAGATATTTTCATATTTCATTTTAATTTTTTCGATTTTATTTTTCTCTCTGGAAAATGAAAGCTTGTCGTTAACAAAATAATGTTCCTTAAAATTTTGTAGAAGTTCTTTATTTGTTTGTGGGTTGGATGTGAGTAATAATATTGTTGAAAGACCCATATTGGGCTCAAATCCGCTCAACAAACAAAAGAAAATCGCCAAATTATAGACATACACATACGTACATAGAAAGCATTACTGACATCCGATAGTACACCAATGCAGGAATTAAACACGATAATAAGTACTTAAACAGTACGTAATGTAACAGTATTAACATAATTTAAAAAATTATTAAATATAAATTAATAAAATGTAATAATTTACTAATTTTAACAGTAGGAACTTTGTCCTTATTCAGCCTTCTTTAAAGTTTGCTAGCGACTAGATATCTCAACTATGAATGTCAGGTCAGTGTTAGGAACGACTCGATACTTCGTGACAATCTCCAAGAGAGATTTAAATATTTATTTGCCCCTTCGAGGCTTCGTAACAATATTTGATTAATGACGCTAGCTAAACAGAAATAATTTTAATTGTACAGCTGTTCAAAGAGATTACTCAGTAAGGATAAAGATGTATTGGTAAATTTGATTTCAGTGAAGACTACAACAATGTTGTCCCAACTCTGACGAAAATGAACTAAGACTTTAAATCGTGTTTCCGGAAATTATCTTCGGCCATTTGGGTCATAATTGTAAAGGGCTAGTCTAATATGTTAAGTAAAGATGCGAGAAGATGTTATTCGAGTCTGTGCAGAAAAACAAATTAGTTCAAAGTTATTTAATACCACTCTCTTTTTTTAACATAAAAATTTTTACTCATTTTATTGTATTTGAGAAGATATTTCAAAAAAATCAAAATCCATAGACTAGAAAGTGCGGCAAGTCACTGACATATGGGACACCATTTAATAATTATCGGATGTTCTAAAGCGGAAAGTTAAGCATTTTCCTATAGATTTATACTGATTCCATTGAAATATTTTACAAATAAACAGTAAACTTTATTGATATCATTGTATTGTAGAACGCGATCAAATATTTCTTGTACACATTTGAAATATACTCAATTGATAGGATAAAAGTTGATTTTATAAAAAAATTAAGAAATAAATTAATGAAGAATCAAGATGCGCTTACCATCTTACTGTTCAAAAGAACCTGAACTTCCTTTTCGAATTGCTCTTCTTAATACTGCAAAAAAAAATCATCTGTGAGAAATTATATAATTTTGAGTACAGAAAGTAATACAGTAATTACTACACTCATGTCTTTAATGCAATAGGGAACGTCCGTAGTGAAAAGAGAAAACAATTGCTCAGAGGGATTCAGTGTATTTCAAGCATTCAATCTGGTCCTCTAACCATAAACTTTTTTGCTATTTAACATTTATATGAATATATCCATAGCACACATATTCTTGCTTCTAAAATTAAATATTAATCTTTCTTTATACTTAGGAATTTTAAGGTGTGATTATATATACTTTTTAGATAGACATATCATAAAAAATCCAACTCTTTCATTCAGGTAACTTACGTTCCTCTTGAAGATCTAGTAAAGAATTAGACAATTCTGATGGCAACAAGATGTTTTCTGATGAGAGCTTCGAAGTCTGAGGAGTTAAATCCATGTCGACAACTCCAGTGCGTCTGTGTGCAGTGCCTCTAAACCTCTTAATCTTCTCACCTTCGATTCTAAGGTCTTCCATTTCATCCATCTAAAAAACAAAGTTATAATTAAAGTTCGTTTTCGGAAATAGTTTGGGTTCAGACAAACATCCTTTATAGCTGACTATCCACTGTACCTCACCATTTGGTTTGGTGAGGTCATTTCCCATCTTACACCGCTCTTGCATTGTTGAATGTAAACCATTTTGCTCTCATGCCCAATCGGAGAACAAGGTATAAAAGGGGACTTCTACCCTGACTTGGAGAAGACAGGAACCCAGAGAGGGTAGCAGAGACCGTTTGTAAGGAAATCTTAATATCGTGCATCCGAAAAAATAGTTTATCACATCATTATCCACCAGTCACCTACAATGTCCTATGTGCTCCATTTTTCATCCATATTAAAGCAAATTTATAAAGAAATAGATAAAAAATATCCCATTATTTAACATCCTGTGTGACATTCATATGTAAAGGAATGAATGAATATGGGATGAATGACTGAACAAGAAAATGGAAAATTCAGTTTTCTTTCTTATACGATTATTTTTTTATTTTATACCTTGATATTCATTTATTAGAAATTGAAATAATTGTGCTAATTCAGAAATACCATTTAAATTTCTATTCGATTAAATGTTTTTCTAAAAATATAAATTATATGAATATCTCAACGATTGACAGAAACTCAAACTATCATAACTGTTTCACATAAGAAAAAAAAACCCTGTAATTTGGATTATTAAGCAAACTGCTTGATATAAAGAATTAAACTACTAAAAGTAAGAATTTGTAACCACAAAAATATAGAATACATTTTTGATTTTTTTTATAAGTTAGTTTGGATAGCAAATTTTGTAGCATAGTTATTTGACTTTTTAAAATTCCAAAATCTAGTAGCAAGAAAGGAAGAATGCAAGGCCCATTCAGATAAAAATATTTTTAACATGAAAAATATTTCGATAAAATAACAAATTAAATTTATGTAACTTTTAGTGTTTTAATAGTAAGTACACAGAAAAGTCGCCATACCCCCCCCTTTTTATTAGAAATATAAAATACTTCACCTCCAAAATTGATTCTTTCAACTCTTCCACAAATCTAGATCTATCATCCTCATTTCTAGCATTGAAATCTATCAGTACTTTTTCATCAGCACTTCGACTAAGACGAATTCCATTTGAAAAGTCTATAGAACAATAAATCATTGTTAGAATGAATGCATAACATACATATATAACTTTATTAGTTTTGTTGAATCGATATTTTATTGAAAGCAACATTATAATTTTTTAATATTTTACATATTTATATACTAACTATTTATATTGGTCGTATTCCATCTATTATTGTTTCACCTCAAACTTAAAATCACAACTCTAACTATTACATTTGGCATAAAAAAAACTTTCACAATCTAATAATAAATTTTCAAATTTCAGTTCTGTGCAAAAATTGTTTTATTTTTCAATTCTTGTATCCAAAATTTCTAGATAATGAATAATCTAGATCTAATTGGTGTGCTAATAATTGTCAATAGCAAATGAATTCATATACCCTTAAACATAATTCACTGATAATACTTACATCGGGATTCAAACAACGTAACACTCATGCCACATAAAGGAAAAGATTGCCTGTATTTATAAGTACCATTCCTCTTCTTTTTGGTTACCTAATCAGAAAAAAAATGTTTTCATTGTAAAAATGGAAATGTAATTGATAAAACTACATATTTTTATACTTACATCTTCATATAGTTGAAATTGGCTTTCTATTATGGTATAAAGCTATATTACTCATTCCACATAAACAGTTCAGATAGAAACCAATGTGTCTTATTTTCAAATTCAGTATCAACATATAAGATTGTTTTATATTTTCTCAAGAAAAATAAATCACACATGCTACAAAAGTATTGCCTGTCTTGCTGTAGAAACAGGACACCCTTATTCCAAAATGAATTCTTGAAACATTCTAGTTGGTCATATTGCACTTAGCTACTCTTGGTCTCCTGCTTGAGGCTAGTATTGGTCAAGATTCTAAGAAAGTCCATCCTAACCCCATGTACTTTTCTCCAGTGGTGTGTTATAAAAGGAATATATCCTGAACAGTAAGGTGATCCTCTGATGTTTTGTTTCGCGCTCACAAGGTATTTGTGTGATAAAAGTACGCATGATTGAAAGAAGAAAAAATAAAAGGAAAGTTAATTTATTAACTGACTTACTACAAAAGCCCTCTCAAATCATATAATCCCTATTTCTAGAGTGACCCTCAATACACTCAATTGTGTTTGAAGCAGTTATTGAGGTAAACTGCATGAAAATGAGCACCTATTTGTAAAATAAGTTGATTAAATAATTTGTTGTCATCAATGAGTGACAAAGTTACCATTAATAAATCGTTGAACAGGAAAACTTCTCTTTCATGGACACTTCGTCGTTCTTTTTTACTGACGCCATAAACTTCATTCAAACGACATTTGTAAACTAAGCGCCTGTGAGGTAAGGCAAGGTTCTAAAAAAAATTATACAAACAGAATTATAGCAATGGAAAACACAAAAATTTAAACTAAGTACTTAAACTAAGAAAACTTAAACTAAAATGGTATTTAAAACTAAGTCATAATAAATATTTTACTAACAAATACAAATACAAATATAAATATTGACGACCAGCTACAGGCTCAAGCCCAACAAGGCTGGTCCTTTGTTTATGAATTCCCCAATTCCCACTGACTATCCAATTGTATCTTAAATTCGTACACTCCCTTTGAATTAAATATATTTTCTGGCAACGCGTTCCAACTGTCTATTACCCTATTAAAGTAGTAGTTTTTCCTTAAATTCCGATTAAAATGTGTCTTATTCAATTTATACCCATGACCCCTTGTTCTGTTATCCCTATTGAAATTTAAGCCCTCTGTGTCCCCTTGTTTTACAAACTTGAAAAGCTGAATCAAATCCCCCCCTCCTTCTTCTTCTTTCCAGTGTAGCTAACTTAAACGTTCATTATAGTCGAAATTTGCTAGCCCATTTATTATTTTTGTAGCTCTGTGCTGAACCCTTTCAATTGATTCTATGTCCTTTCTCATATATGGAGCCCAGAATTGTACAGCATAATCTAGATGTGGTCTTACTAAACCCTTATATAACGGCAAGATTATATTCCTTGAAGTTACAGTCTTTTTAATATACCCCAGTAACATATTAGCCTTTTTACCCGCAGCTGAACATTCAGGACCCATTTTAAAATCCCTGTGAATTATCACCCCAAGATCCTTGACTGTTTCTCCCTCCTAACGTTTCATATCTTTTTACTTGCATGAACATATAATACACTAATTTGTTTCAAGATTGTTCTTTACAAATGTTCTACCTTTATTGGCACTAGAAGTGTCCAATATACATTTTTATAAGATCCTATAAATAGGTAGCATTTAATTTACTTGGTTTTGAGAAGATACTTACAGGCTTGTTCGCAACAATAGTTTGTTGAACTTTGAAAACTTCATTTGTGTGGTCTGATCCCATTCTGAATTCATTCATTTTGATCCTTTCATAAATTCCAATCAACATATCGCGATCTAAATCGTGACCATCATCAATAGCTATTAAAATGTAGAAAAATAGATTAATATAAATTCAAAATATTCATCAAAACACGTACTACCCAGATGTATTTAAATACACAAAAAGCTCACAGAGTCAGGTACTCACATCGAAGATTACGTACAAACTCCTCCATTTTCATCCTTCTATCGGCTTTCATGCTGCGTGTGTGGAGGTCAGTATTTAGCATCATGATGGCGAATGCTAGCACAAATACGGTCTCAGGGTTGTGCAATTTTGAAGCTACATCGGGGTTGCAGGCAAGGTAGCGATGGCTGAAGATTTCCACAAGTTTTTCAATTTTTTGAGCTTCTCCCTAAAAGTACATAAAGAACCATTCACCAATACTTATAAATATACAAGTATCATTGGATATGTTAATGAAATAATCTTTACTTTCCAGAAATAATTATTTTTTATGGAAAAATTAATGTGTGCATAATGTAAATTTATTAATTCATGGAACTTTATTTATACATGTGTGTTGTTTTAAACTATTCTTGTTTTGACCCTATTGTATGTTTACGAGCATGTGTGGTGGAGAACTTCAATTAATTAAATTATTATAATAGTCTGAAGTTTTTGTTCTGTAGAAATTATCTGCATGTTTTTCTTTAAATGTAATTTCATACATCATGTATGAGTTTCATTAAATGAAAATATCTTTAATACTTACCGGCATCCTAAAGTACGTCTGAAACTTTCGGAGGGCAACATCAACTTCCATGGATGCGAATTCCAGATCTTCCACAAAACATCTGTGGAAGGCAAGTAGAATCAAGATTACAAATAAAGAATTTACTCATTATTTTAAAACATAGTAAAACTACGAAACACAGTAAAAATTGTTCAAAAATTTCTTCCAAAGTTTAAAAATAGAAATCTTCTGTAACATAAAATTTATTTTCAGTTTGAATTTTTAAAAGCAGTTGGAAATCAGTGTTATAAAAGTAAAATTTAAATAATTTTATTTTACACTGAATTTAAAATTAATCAAAATTTGAATTCTAGCGAAAATACTGACAATTTCAGGAAAAGTAGTTTGAAATCATAATTATGAATATAAAAAGGAATAAAGAAAATTATTTTCACAAATATGAGATCAAACTACTTCGAATTTGGAACATTTTGACAACAAACTGTTCTTAAAAGTCAAGTATTTTTACGTTTAAAATATACTTATTCACCCATGCAATTTCAACCCATAAACATTATTACCTTTAATGTATTAACCTATAGACTACGGCTGGTACACCTGTTGTAAAATGATTGTTTCAATGAAGAATTTAGACAACAAGCAGTACATCAGTTGTAACTTGAAAGTTATAGGAATCGCGCCAAGAAAGAATCGCACTTCTGATATCTGTAGCCGTAGTAAAAAGGTTAATATCATCGATTTTCAAAATTTTTTAACACAAGGTATACAAAATTATTATCAAAATTCTATGTGATACCAAAAAGTGATAACCTATCCTTTTTACTCCAAAGCGGCCATTCAAAAAAAAATCTTATTGAAATAATTTATGGTAATTTGTAATAAAAAATAATAGCAAAAATTATTTCTTTGTGTGTTTCTTGAAATTATTTTTAAGCACACTTATCGAAAGCTAAAAACCAAACGTTTGAAACGAAGTAATCTTGACCCATTCAAACTGTCTCTTATTTGAGCACACTTATAATCAAAAGGTCGTATCCAAACATATGTTTGAAATAAAATAAATATTGCACAACATAAACAATCTCTCCCCCAGGTGCTGAATTATATGCAATGTTCTGCAGCACAACTCAAGGCAATTGCATTTGTTTAGCGTGCATTTTGTCATTGACGTAAACGATGTGTTGTTTATAAAGTGTTTGTGGTGTTTTGGGTTGTCTAAGAAGGCTGTTACGTAGCTAGAAAATGAAGAAATATGTGGCACGAAGCACGCATTGCATTGCAGACAAGCGTAAATTATATTTAAAAAAAACTACAACATTTTGATTAAATTAAGGAAAAATTTATTTGTAAACACTTTGTTCTGCGCCACATGTCGCAGTTTTAAGCACTTTCTGCTCCCGGGGTCACTTCATCCGAAAGACATACCAGTGACATTTTTGGGGAGCAGTTGCTATCTACTATCTTCAATTACGTGTAGTCAGAATAAACACTTACCCTAATACAGCCATGTTGAATGAGTTTTGTAGGTTCCCTAAGTATTCGCCAATCATTTGTTTACTCAGTCCTGGCCGAGAGAGTAAAAACCGAGCAACGGCTTTAGGAGATGCCTCCAGGTGACCCCGCTGGATTAAGAAGCGAATACCTCTTTCAGGTTTCTTGTTAAATATGTTGAGACCAACTCTGTATTGCCGCTTCCGACGAATTTCATTTAACTGTAAGAGCAAAGAGACACATTAAATATTGATTAAAAACAAAAGTAACGTGGAATAGAAAAACAACAAATGTAAAATTACAGATGATGCACTATAGTGCGACAAATAGTTGCCTACAGAACATTGACCAATTGTCATAGTTATCCAAACTGTCTTACCAAGTGTTTGTGTAATCAGAGCTGCATTGGATACGTAATTAAAAATAAAGTTTAAAGTACGAGTATTAACCAGAGAAAAGTGTTTATACAAGAAGATCGTTTAGGATTTTTTCAAGAGTTCAAAAGGTATGTAACTCATGTCCATATATCTAATAAAATTATTAAATATATACTGTGACACAAATATGAGTATAGATTATACCGAACACTAAATTATAAATATTTCAATAGTAGTTGTAACATTTAAAAAGTTTTATATTGAAAGGCCAATATACAGACAGAAGAAATGCAATATAAACTATTAACTTATAAATCAGCAACTTATGATGTTAAGGCAAAAAACGCTTTTGCTATTTATTAAAACTGGAATGGTGACTTCAAACATGTCAGAAAAGATCATCATCTTCACCACAGATGAACCAAGATCACTTGATGATGTGTCTCCTATTATAGAAGCTCTACATTCATCCCAAAAGTCGTGATGCAGGGCAAACGAGAGAAAAAACTGTCATGAGTCTAAAAGGGCAGTTTCCTGCTCTTAGAGGGTTGTGTTACCATATTCTGATATTCGAATTATGGTACAATCTCGTTTCGTCCGAAAAAATGTCCCCTTGTAGATGTCGTATTCGTTTGGATTTGCTGACAGAAACGATTTCAAAGGAAGTTGAGATTCATTCACAGACAGTAAATTTATCATTCTATAGGATAGAATTACAAATTGTGTAACGAAGAATATTTAATTCAAATGATGAAGCCAAGGGTAAAACGTTTCGTTTGAATTTTACATCTCTTACAAACATCTTAAAATTGAAGCCTACTTGTTTTTTTCTATACGCAATTGCTTTTTCGGCAGGTTGTGAGTTTTTCACAAACCCATCAAAAACATCGCAATAAATTCATTGGGTAAAATCTAACATGCATTTGGAAATTTACAATCCGTACTAAACTATTAAAATGCAAAGAATTATACATTTTTGGAAGAAAGGTTTCACGAAAATTACATCAGTAAATTTCCTATATACTTACTGAACACAAATTAATGTTTTCATCATTCTGCGGCTTTGACTGTCCATCTACACACTGGAGGTCTACTTGGCCATTAGGATCAACGTTTTGGGTGGTTTGTCCATCTTCCTCTTGGCTACTTTGACCATCATATTGTCCGGTGCTTACTTCTACTTGGTCAGTCTCCTTTTCCTCTTCTTCGATAATCACTTCCACTTGGGGAGTTTGCTCAATATTTTGACTCGTGATTTCCTTCTCTTTATTAATTGGACCTGTAATGTGTCCTGGAGCTGTTTCAATCAGTCTACCTTCTTCTCCTATTGGCCCTTTTGCCTTCACTGGAATTCCGGTCTGTTTCCCCTTAGCCCTGAAATAGAGGGACGTAACACGTAAACAACCGATGCTAAAATATATTCTTAGCCACAACATCTTGTTACATTCCATAAAACTTAGATCTATCAAACATATATATATATATATATATATATATATATATATATATATATATATATATATATATATATATATATATATATATATATATATATATATATATATATATATATATATATATATATATATATATATATATATATATATATATATATATATATATATATATATATAGAGAGAGAGAGAGAGAGAGAGAGAGAGAGAGAGATACATAGATAAATATATAGCTACTTGCTATATATTGTTTTTGTAAAACAAATATTTTTTAGTTATCGCGTAAATTAAAAATTTTTAGACTCAAATACATAAGCTTAACTATAGTTTCTACTTGTAAATGAGCCCAGAAACTCACAAGACTTCCTTTCTAATAAAATACGTTACTCGTTTTTCTTATAACCAGCACACACAAATATTTATTATAGATTACACAGTTTTCGAAAAATTGTTAGTCAAATACTTAAGCTAAGCTTGAGTTTCTATTTATGCGTTGAATCCAGGTACTCACCAAAGGTTTCTCATGAAATTGAAGCCTCGATTTTTCTTTGTTCGGAAATAGGACATGATTTCCAAAGGAATCACTAAATCTCCGACGAAGAAATTACTTCAGAAAATCTGAACGTTTGAAAAATTATAGTTATGATCGCAAGAAAACTTTTAAGATGCTAACTTGAGAATCAAAAAGCAGAGTATGAACTGAATTTGAAAATCGAACGATGAAATTAATGGCCATTGTTGTAACTATAACAGTTCGCAACAATTCGACTTTTTTTGTATTCTTACAAAATATTGTTGATATTTACACTGTTAGTCTCCACGGATAACTGTAACCGAAGAGGGATGCGTGGGTTTGAAGAATTAAATCGTTTATGCGTAAAATTTGAAATGATTTGAGGTATTTCACTGCATTTACCCTTACTTGGTGACAGAATTAGATAAGCTTGAAATCACAGTTAAACTATTTTTGAATTATACTAGATACATTGTTTGACTTCAATAGTTTAATGTAATCAATGTGAGAAGAACATAAATCGATCACGAAAAAATAGTTGGAACTTGAAAGCGACTAGAAAAAATTAAAATCTTTCGAAAACCTTTAACACATAAAGGATTTAATAATAGCTAATAGAGCAGTGTAAGTTCAGAATAATTACCAAAAAAAAAAAAAAAAACAGACCAAGTGCTGATTGTCAGTCTTTTAAAATGCTACTGAAAAATAAATATTTAATGTGACAGCAATTTAAATGTCAATTTTATAATTTGGGTCTTTTCCTATTAAAACACGTGTAAATGCAGAAATTCCACAGTTCACTTTACATTAACCCCTAAATTCAATACTTAGATTTCGACCCTCAAAATTCATGCTCCATGATCTGTAAAATTAAGTTGCTAAATAAAGATTCCTTAAAGATTTAAAAATCAAGTGTTCCATTATCCTAAATTTAATGGTTGGATTTAGTCGAGGCCTTAAATGGCTTTACGCTGATGTAGTGTTGAAGTTTAGAGAGTAGGGTACCTGTTCAGATGTTGATCTCAACACTTTACACAACGTCAACAGACCGTGGTTAAAAATGACAACTTGTTGTTCTTTGAATTTGCCATTATCGACTGAAAAATTCTTAAATGGTCAAGGGCCGGACGATTCCGAATTTTGGAGTTTGTAGTGTACTGGTAAATTATTATATTTATGTTTGGTTACATATTTCTATGTTTTGGTTTCTAGTGAGAAGTTTTTCACAAACCAAGAACTATTATAGAACAAATGCAGTTATTAATTTTCTTCAAACTCTTGTACGAAATCAAAGTTTTTTATTTCAAATACAATATATATATATATATATATATATATATATATATATATATATATATATATATATATATATATATACTTCTAATTTACAATGCTTACATCCCTAAATGTCCTCTTTCCAAGCACAGCAAAAGTGTCTGACGAAATATTAAAGTAATAATAATAGATACAATTTAAATTTCTGTCAGGAATTCCAATCCTTAATTAAAACTTTGTTTATGATTTTTATAAATTTTTGGAGGGTTTTCTTTACTCAGTCTACTTTTATATTTCCTCTATGTAGGGAACTCGTAGGTTGATCTATGTAAAAAATTTTCAGTCTTCTAAACGAAGTATAGATTTTAAAAGGCACTAAATGTTTCTTTCGCTTTAATAATGGGTACTTGCATAAAATGTAGAGCGAAGAGCCTTTCTAGTTAAAATGAAGTAGAGGTTTGACTAGTGTATAAAGAAATGTTATATTATCTGTAATGGAATTTTAACTTTGACTTAAGTAGCTTCTTTATTGTTACTTCAAAACTGATAGAGTAATTTTGAATTACTTCACTGTTCAAATCTGTATTAAAATTAGTTGTAAAAAGCAGAAGATTTTTAGGAGTGGATAATCATTCAATTTCTTATTTTTACTCTATTTTTTACTTTTTTGCTTTGGCTTATTTTTACCTTTTATGACACTAATTGAGTCTTGTTCAGTGATGCTGAACTAAGATGGGAAAGTTCAGGGAAAATAACTATAAAAATGAATGTTTTCAGAAGTTAAAATATTAAAATGTTGAAATATTTTTGCAGAAATTTGAATTATTTTTTGCTTTGTTTATGTAAAAGGTTATTTTAATTATAATGTATGTACCCACCATGTGTATTGGAAAAAGGTACACAATTATTTGGTTTGTAAATGTAAAAAATATATATACATATATTTTTTAACAGCTCAAACATTCAGTTTAAAGGATCAACTTTATACCCATAAAAAACACAAAACAATTCAATAAGATCTTTTTACAAAGTGTGATAAGATCTTCACGTAGAAAATATAAATTTTTCCTTTAGGCCCTTTCTTAAATGAAATCTTCTGTTTTGATTTCGGACATTCGCCAATAGCCCGTTGTGTTGCTAGAGTGCGATGTTAATGAAATACCGATCTACCTACCTAAATGAAATCCTGCCATGCTACTGTCTGAAAACACAGGTGTGCAAAAATTTAGGACGAAGCTAAAAAATTAGCATATTAGCGGGATAAGGAAGCAGGCCGGACTAAAAGACCCATCATGAGATCGACTAGCGTCAGGTACGGCAGGGCGTGCGCATATATGGAGCATGATGTAATGGGGGAGTGTCGGAGGAGTGTAAAACCCTATGGTGGTGTAAGCTCATCATTTCTGTGAAAGATATTGTACGGCATGCATCAGTTTAAACGTCGTTGAGCTACGGCCTCAATGTGAAATGTCATACTGGCAATCTTGTAGACGATATCTGGAGGACCTTACCCGAGGTCGAATCATTGGGAAGAGTGAAGAAGGTCAAAGAATGACAAGAGTAACTGAGGTATTCGGGATCGTTCACAGCATCGTTTCACGAGTTTGGAGAGCCTTTCAAACAACAGAAACAGCTGTACCAAGGTTCAGCAGTGGTCGTCCACAAGCAACCACCGCAGCGGACGCAATTATATTGGATCTAAATCCAATCGAACATGTATGGGACACCTTAGGGAAACGCTTGGTAGCACGTCACCAACCACCAGAGGAATGGGCAGCAATGCCTCAACAACTTGTTCACAACCTCGATCTCAGCATACAGTCGATGTAATTCCTGCACAGCAGTCAGGGGGGATCAAATCCACTACTAAAGGCTGGAATTTTCATGCTGGACATCTATCACATGAATGTTTTGGGCTTTTGTCGAATTGTGCTCCATGCTATACTTTCAATGAAGTTCCTTTTTAATCCTTTGGACTTCTTTTTTTGAAAGTTCTTTTACTTTTCCTATGTTCTTACATCTTGGAGATCTCATGATATAATTTGCGTCCATTTAGTACACATTTGTTAAAACATTAGATAAACCGTCTCGTTCATAATTTTTTCACATCAATATATAAAAATTTTAACATAAATACTAGTTATACTTTCCTGTAAGCCAAACACAAAATTAGCAAAGAAATTGTTTTAACTTTTAATTGCTGGTAATCTTGGAAGTGCTAACAAGTACTAATAGAGTTAATTTTTAAGTAGAATGTATACTATTTCTAAATATCATAATCATGATATAAATATATGGTTTTAGACGAATTAAATTACCTGAATGTATGAACAAAAGAATAACAACTGTAAAATATATCTGCCAGTTAGAAAAAAATTCGCAACATAAGTATTGCGAAACTGAAAAACTAATTTTCTCTGAAGTAACTATGGAACCAGTTATCAAACTTTTCTCTTGGCTTAACTACATGTAGTAAACACATTATGTTGATTTTTTAACAAAGGTAAAATTTTTTAAATTAATGTCTTCAAACTGCTGTAGTGTGCAATTTTGGATAATGGTGTGTGCCAGTCCAGGAATGATGTTGTCATCTTATTGTTATTGAAAATCACGTGCTGTTGTCCTCGTGTATTTCTATTCGGGTTTGATCACGCCAATAGCCCTTACTGATGTTGCCAGTGCGATGTTATTTGAAATATCTGACAACCAGGAGCTGTCCCAGAGACGCCGATACAATCGAAATCATGGAAAAAAGTTGTTGAGGTTGGGGATTGATAACAAATTAAAAAGGTCTTAATTTCTCTACCAAAATGATTTATTTTTGGTTACCATCTAAAACGTGCTCGAGCAATTTTTCGCACTAGACGTATTCACCAACAGACAACCATTATTAATACGGTCTTAAAACTTTTATCCAACTCAGTTTAAGTCATCAGATTATGATTTATAATTTAAGAGACCTAAGTACGAAAAAGCTGGCAATCTCTTTGGTGGCAAGTGGTATTGTTGACTTCTGTACTACACTGAAATTTGAGACGTATTCACCTCTAAAAAAGAATTGTCAACTGTGCCCATACTGTTGTTTGCCGTAACTGTCGTCGCATAAACTGCTCCCTCCAATACGATTTGAAAAACGAAAAATGCATGTAAAATTAAAATACAGAAAAAAATTGTGTTTATATCGATATTATCGAGTTGGTTCGGATATTTAGCTAATAATTCCGTTATCAAAATCTAAAATCATGTACAAACATGAAAGAGGAATGAGTGGCAGTGAGCGGCTGAAAACAATATCGGATATTTCTCTAAAAGATTATGAAAGCTGAGAAAGTTCTTTAGTGGACATCGCTAGAGGACTATGGAGGAAAATACTCTCAATTGAATTTCAGACTGGACGTAGTTGATCGGCTTTTTGAGAGGCATGACACAGTGAATGATAAAAAAGAACGACCAGGAATTTAGCCGATTCCCGTACGAATGACTACGAGACACTTTTTAGAAGTGATTCCACCACCGAAAAGAAACTGAGACAGACGAGGCAGTGCTTTGTGTGTTGCTAAAAAAAACGATCGATAGCGGAAAACAGAGGAGGTAAGAATCCAGATATTTTTGTACCGATTGTGATATAGGACTCTACTTAAGTTCATATTTTAAATTTACCATACAAAAGCTGAGTTGAGAAATGTAATAAAAATGCAGGTATTAAAAATATGTATACTCTTTTCTCACACCCGTTGCTGTCGAGTGTTCTTAAAAGTTATTGTTCGGAAAAGCCCGCTATATATAAAAATACCAATTTTTCGCTACAGTAAAAGTTATCATAAATTAGTAAATTCAATACTTGTAACAGTGTTATTATAAACTAACAGTTATAATCTAATATGAAAATTATAAACCGACATCGATAAACGTTATAAATAAAATCTTTTTGAAGTAACTAAACTTTTCATACAAATAAATTAATTCAATTAATAAGTAAATAAATTACAATTTATTTGAAAAATTGTTAAATTTGTATTTTTTGATAATTTACGAAAGTTGAGTAACATATATAGCATTACTAGACATCAGTAATAACTACTGATTTCACTGTTAGTGTTAGTCATTAGTCACCAACAAACTGTTAATATGAAAGGTCATTCTGACCTACTAAACTAGTTTTTGTTTTCTTGTTGGAACTTCATTCTATTAAGCAGTACGTATTTTATAAACGGCAATCAACGTGATTTACCTTGAATTGTTTTTGGTACACGATTTCAGTTGGTCGCCAGTAAAATTTACACAGAAAGAATTTCTGATTTATATAGGATTGTTGATTCTTAACGCCAATTATATTAAACATGAAACGTCACTTAATCTACGTTGATAAACTACTTCCCAATGTGCATAATGTGAGAGGATTTGCTTAACAGGAAAAGGAATATCTGATTTCTGTATACTTTGTTTCTACTAAAAAAAAAATGAAAAAAAAAATGAATTTAGTCGAGCTGTTGGAGTTAATAGAAATCAAAGAAAGCGGGGGAACTTTTCAGGGCCAACAATTATAGTTCAAGACGCTTGCACTACAACTTTCGATAGCAAACTCGATGATAAAATGTGGGGGGTTCGAGTGCTGGTGTAAATATACACACAAACAACATGCTGGGTATTCAATTTCCAAATCAGCGCTCATATTTCGAGTCAAAATTTCCTCAAAGTTTTCATTTGAATTCTAATTCTAGAGGTACTGCATTTATCTTTTCTGTAATACTGCAAATTTGGATTTGAAAAATAATTTTTTTCGAAAATCATATTTTGTAAACAATACCTTCTGCTAGGACACGTCTTCATTGATGCGAGCAAAGCGACTGTATGTTAGCCCAGCGAACGAATGAGAATTGCTTCGCAGTCCTCCGGGGGTTGCCGAGCGTTAGCGAGCCCCCTAGTTACAAGTTAAACTTCAAGATTGATGAACTGCTAATGGATCCAGAAATCAATGATGGCGCACGTAGTTATTATTACACAATACACCAGAAAATTAACTATTCAGTTTTTTTGTTTGAAAGTGTTATACCTAAGTTCTACATTCGTAAATTCAAAATGCTTAATTTGTAGCGTAAAATTCCAGTAACATGGTATAAGAACATATTTAAATAATAGCTGTGGATAGCATGCGAAATTGAAACTGATCTCTTTTGCAAATTTTTTTGACAGTTCTATTAATGAAGTTAAAACAATTCAAGAAATATACTAAGCAAACTTTAAAGTTCATTAGGTAACACCAAAAACACTAGTCAGTAGTTAGCACTCTGTGTTGCCCAAGTGGTATATGAAACTAACTACTCACTGTTTTATTATGGTGATGCCTAATGACCTTGAAAGTTTGCTAAGAATATTTATTGAATTGTTTTAACTTCATCAATAGAAGTGTCTTACAAATTTACAAAAAAGATTAGTTTCAATTTTGTATGCTATCCACCGCTACTATTTATTATTTTTTTTTCATACCATGTTACCTCTGAAATTGAATGCTCAAGTTGTTATCTATGATTACTGTAATAAGTCTCGTGAATTAAGAATATATTCGAAACAAATAAATGTATAGAGAATACTTTGTGAATCAATAACTGCGAGTGCAAAAATTGTTATTGTGATCCATTAACAGCGCAATTATTTTAAATTTTTTTTGCTGTGTTAAATATACTGCGGACGATTTTGCACACTCGTTTGGGTCGATCCAAACTAAGACACTCAGTTAGGTGTTGTGTGCAAGTTTTGATAGTGATGTGTCAGTTCAAGTGTTGATATGGGCTCAAAACTGCAAGATTTCCTCTATATTTCCCTTCGAGATTGATCTCGTACTGTCGCCAAAACCAGGCTGTGTTTCAATCCGATATAACTACCTAACGTACTTGGAAAATTTCCGCAAGCTTAAAAGGTAATACGTGGTTTAATAAAATACACGTTTTTCAAAACATGTTATGTCCTACTGGGCTTAGATACCAGAAGGTGTTGTGTGAAAATCTTTCTTAAACATACTCAATCACCATTCGAATTTGGCGTGATCGAGCAATACACATATTGTTGTCATGCATCGAACGCAGCGGTTCATAAACTTTTTAGACTGAACGGCTCCTAAAAAAGTAAACTTTTTCTACAGGGTGTTTCAGTGAACCGTTTCAGAACTTCTAAGAGAGGTAGGGTACATCCTGACGAACCAAAATCATATACCAATGGGAAGTCAGAAATGCTTTCCTGACGCGGTAGATGGCGTTGTGCGAAAATCCCGAGTTTTCGTATAGGGAATCTTCATTTCGCACAAGAACGCCAAATCATCCATCCTACTAAATGTAGGATGGATGATTACACGATCGCAGAGTTAGCCGATATGCATTTGGCGTACGGAACTGCAAATTGTAGTAAAACCAGCCGCACAGCGTTTGTACGCGGAACGATATCCGACGAGGCGTATCCCCAGTCATAATTTCTTTGCAAGACTGCACCAGAGGTTAGCTGAGACAGGTTCATTAGAAAGAGCTGACGGGGACAGGGTAAGAACAGCACGGACTGCAGACGTCGAACAGAATGTGCTGCAGCATGTACAGGGGAATCCAAGAACGAGTACGCGAAGTGTAGCAAACGCAGTCGGGGTTTCCCATTGCAGCGTCTGGAGGATTCTCCGAGAAGAAGACATGCATCCGTTTCACGTGCAGCGTGTCCAGACACAGCAACCGGAGGATTATGCACCTCGTATTGCTTTCGCACAGTGGTACCTTGGAAAATGTGCTACAAATCCCCTTTTTCCTGCTGAAGTGTTGTTTTCCGATGAGGCATCCTTCACAAGGGAAGGAATTTTCAACACGCATAACGACCATATCTGGGCGGTTGAGAACCCGCATGCAATACGACGTCGTGCAGCAAAGATTCGATTTTCGGTCAATGTATGGGCCGGTATTATGGGAGATCACCTCATCGGACCTTACCTGTTACCTTTCTCGTCTAACCGGACCTAACTACTTCCTCTTTCTGCAGCAAGTATTGCCGCAACTTTTGAGAGATGAACAGATTTCTGCATCGACGGAACAGACAATGTGGTTCCAACTCGATGGAGCCCCTGCCCATTATAGCGGAGATGTTCGTAACTACCTGGATGTCACATTTGGTCAGCAGTGGGTAGGACGTGGTGGTTCCGTGCGTTGGCCTGCTCGATCACCCGACCTATCATGTCTTGATTTTTATTTCTGGGGTCATCTGAAATCGCTAGTTTATGACACCCCTGTTGACAATGTTGAGAAGCTGGTTGCAAGAATTGCAGTAGCTGCCGGAGAAATTCGAGATATGCCTGGAGTATTCCAGAATGTTCGGATGTCCATGCGTCGGAGATATGAGGCGTGCATTGTAGCCCGTGGAAGAAACTTCGAACACTTACTTTAATCCATGTACCTTTTGCTTCTTTTCATGTATTATTAAAACGATTTCTCACTTGCGGTCTCTTTTCTTTACGGTGCTTCTGTGTACAACACCGCTTCAGGAAAGCATTTCCGACCCCACATTGCTATATGATTTCGAGTTGTCAGGATGTACCCTACCCCTCTTAGAAGTTCTGAAACGGTTCATTGAAACACCCTGTATAACATGACAAACACGTGAATTACCGCATGACAAACACACAATTTTTTTGCTATCCACCACGTCTATTGCACCAGAGCAGGATGTATTGACTGATTTAAGGTTCTAAAGTCGACAATACATCATTCGATTTCATATAGTGACCCGGATTCGAAAATGGAATTATCAGATCAAGAGTTTAACACCTTAACCACCAATTCAGTCGGTTGGAATACAAGAGGCAGAAATAACAGCCTACAGGCGGCAGTTTCCTTCTTTTCCAAACAAAAAAAAATTCGTTTATCTGTTAATAGAATAACTTAACTACTACGAAGTTCTTTCGAACAAGCAAATATCGTAAGATTCAGCCAAAAGTATATCTAATATTGAAAAAGGGCAGCCTCCAATATAAGTAATATTTTATTTTAGTAAGAGTGGTGGATGAATATAATTATGGCAATAAAGCTATTTTTTGTAAATTTATCCGCCGATTTTATTTCAGATTTTGGGTAATTCTACATTTCCTAGAAAAATTTAAAAGGTCGGTAGGCTGTTCAGCAAAATAAACATTTGTTTTCCACAGAATGCTTGCCGGACGTAATTGCACATAGCTGCTAGAGAGCGCCTTTTTATTATTTTTCAGTTCATTCGCAAATCAAAATTTGACCGTGAGAAAACAAAGGCAGTTATTTTTATAATTTATAAAATTACATTTAATGAAAACAATATGTCAATACGCAATTGTTTTTCTCTCAATTATTCTAAAAAAGTGATTATATTCAATTAACTGTCTCAAAGTTGCCCTAACTGATGAAACCCACTTTCCAAACTTCCACATCAACCCAACGTGATGACGTTCTGCCACGATAGATTTAAGGCGCACCAGCCGCCTCTACACCATACGCTTACAAATATACATTCGAACCATGAACCTTCCGATCTAGAGGCTGACACCTTATCCACCAGACTGGTTTGTCGGCAAAAAATTTCAGCGGGGGTTGAGACCAGAGCAATTCTAGGTGGCCCATCGGCCCAAATCCATTCAGCTCCCGGGAAGATTAGGTATTTAGTTATGCCGGACTGGAAGAATACCTGATATGCCGACAGTACGAATAAATCTAGAAGAGAAAGATACAGAAAATCTAGCAGATTTGGCCACATGTCAACACTTGAACTGGCACACCACTGAAACATTCTAAAGGCAGCCTCTCTTATCAAGCCGACATAAAGGAGACATTCAAGAATTCTTCAATTGGAAAAAAAAAATCTTTCCAAGTGATCAACTGTTTTATGAACTAACCCTAAAAGTACTATCACAGCAGTCCATTTGACACTATATCATTCAAAAAGTTATCGGCACTTCAAATAAACCCTCTACATGAGGGTTACCGAAAAACAATTTTTTTTCGAAATCGCTATTCTAATAGTGCAAACAACAACGAACAGAGTTCTAAGAACACAGTTCTAAGTTAGTTCTCCAAATCCTTCTTTGAAGTTGAAAGAAATCGCTGAGTTTGTTATGAAAGTTTACACTCCAAACTGGTTTTAAATGAAGTTTAAACATTCGCTGAAAGATGGATCTAAGCATGTGTGGAATACTATTTCTAGATTCAGGTATTCATCTCAAGACCTCAAGGACGTCGTTGATGGTGTAATGTGTAGAAATTCGTTCTTTGCTCATCCTGAGAATATCTTGGTGTGTATGTTGAAAGATGAAAGACTGCACATCAGAGAACTTGCTGCATTATTTATAATTAAGTCTAAAGAGTCGTCTTCCAATGTAAAGTCAGTACATGTATTTCTCCCACCAAAACTGAATTTTGAAGCTGCTGACTATACGGAATTGATTGACTGGTCATCAATTACTATTACTTCGCCACCAATCCTCCGTGATATATCCACTGTCGTATTTAGTTCAACTGTGCATGATAAGAAAAACCTTTGTTCATTTCCCATGTCACACGCAGGCAGTTGAACGGTGTGCCAAGTTAGTGACAGAAGCAACCGCTGAGGTTTATGGGTTTCAATGTAGAGACGGGTTCATTAGATCCAAATTCCTTTCCTGATTTATTATGCCTGAATTCGACCATGTGGCTGATTTCAAGCCTCTTCCTGCTGATTAAGTATAAGTAAACTCTTGGTATAGGCATGTCATAACATTCTGTGGTTACTATATTCTTAACAAATATTATATTAATATATTATGACTCAGCTATTATTTAATAATTTTCAGGAAATATAATAAACAGTAAAATACAATACAGCAATACACAGTTCTTGTACCAATCTATTTTTTGTGTTTGATTTATTTCTATAACACATAAAAAAGTGCAATTTTCTTCAAAAACTGCAAAATTTCAATTGCGATGCGAAAACAGATATTATTCGATCGAAAAAATATTTTACGCCTTTCTTATTGAACCCAGTGGGCATCGCTTCCGCACTATTAGAAAAACAATATTGAAAAATAATTATATTTCCTATGCCGAGTAAAAATTGCCAATTTTTACCCAAATTTCCAAAATCCAAGTGCGATGCGGGGGCAGAAGATATTATCCAATCAAAAAAATATTTTACACCGTGTTTATTGAACCCAGTGAGAAGCCTATCCGTACTATTAGAATAGCGATTTCGAAAAAAAGTGTTTTTCGGCCTACCCTACTCTACATCTGACGTTACACTGACATTAATTTTCCCCTAAATCACAAGCCCCTTGAGACTCAAAATTCCATCGACAGTTGGTTTTCAGCTGATGGACGGCTGGATGACTGTAGTATGCCAGGGAACATTGAGACATGAGAGAGCGAGGACACGCCTGTTAACCTCTGCTGAACCCTTCTTGCCTCAAAATATCTATAATTTTGCTGTAAATATCTGCTAAGCTGTGGGATGTTATAAAATAAATGTTGTAGCGGTGATACCCAAAGATATTGCTATTTACGCTTCCATTTCTGTCGTCACACCATTTCATCCGGTACACTACTCTCCAAACGTGGCTCTAAGTGAGAGCTGCTTTGTCAAAGCTTGGAACGAAACCAACAGGTGCGCGCAAACTAGGCCTCCGTAAACCAACAGAAGCAGGAAAAACTTTAAAACTAATCTACTGGTAATGGATTTCAAAAACAATGTTAGCACAAGTAGATAGTGTCGCATATTTTACCAAAAAATGCTGTATTAATTTTTTTTGTCTAGAAGTTATATCTAACTTAAGAAACATAGTAGAAGAGACTTACAAATAAGTTTAAGAAAGTACACTTTCAGATGTAATATTATATTAAAAAACTATTTAAATAGCAGCGGTGGGATAGCATGCAAAATTGAAACTGATCTTGTTTTAGATCAGTTTCATTAAACTGACTGTTTTATTGATCAAATTAAAACAATTTAAGAAATGTGCTAAGCAAACTTTAAAGATCGTCAGGAATCACCAAAAAGCACCACCAGTCAGTAGTTAGTTAGCACTTGTGTTGTTCAAATGACATACTTAAGTATCTACTTACTGTTTTTTTTTTTGGTGATGCGTTACGACTTTTAAAGCTTGCTTGGGATATTTCTTGAATTGATTTAACTTCATCAATAGAACTGTCTTACAGATTTACAAAAAAGATCAGTTTCAATTTTGTATGCAATCCACCGCTACTATTTAAATATGTTTTTATACCATATTACCTCTGAAAATATACGCTCATGTTGAAGTTTTTTCTTGTATATCCGTTCCAATAAGTTTCGTGAGTTAGGTATAACTTTGAAACCAATGAAGAATTTTGTGGTATATTGTGCAACAGTAACTAATTGTGCTAACATTGTTTTTGTGATCCAGTAGCAGTTCATCTATTTTATTTTTTCCTAGTTAAGGTAAGTTAACAGTGGCCGAGTTTGCACAGCAGTTAGTGTCGATCCAATTTAAGACTGAGGGTTACTCACTAATGTGTAGTGGGCAAGTTTTGACAGTGACGTGGTAGTTCAAGTGTTGACAAGGGGCCAAAACTGCAAATTTTTCTCTATATTTCCCTTCGAGATTGATATCGTACTGTCGCCAATACCAGGTTGTGTTCCAATCCGACATAACTAGCTACCAAACGTACCTGGAAATTTTCAGCACGCTTAAAGGTAGTACGAGATTCAATAAAATAAATATTTTTCAAAACATGTTATGTCCTCATTGGCTTAGATACTAGAGGGTGTTGTATGCAAATCTTTCTTAAACAATCTCAATAACAACTCGAATTTGGCATGTGATCGAGAAATATACATATTGTTTACACGCATCGAACACAGCGGTTCATAAACTTTTGAGAATCAAAGACTCCTTGAAAAGTAAACATTTACAGAACTTGACACAAGCACAGACAATGTTTTTACAATCCACCACTTCTATTTCAATAAAATTTTATTGTAATTCTTTGTGACCAGAGCAGGACGTTTTGACAGATTTAATGTTCACCATCACATCTAGATCATACGCTTACAAACATCCATGCACTGACCCAGATTCGAACCAGAAACCTTGCGATCTTGAATCAAACACCGTAATCACCAGACCGGATAGTCTGCAAATTCAAGGGTGTATTAACTGTTATCTTCAGTAATTCTTTCTTACGAAGATTTAAAAATTACAGCTACTTTCGACTTCGTAAAAACGCCTATTTCGTTCACATATGTGCTATAGCATTTAATTACTTCAAAGTTCTTACAAACACTAAATACTCGAGAAATTCATTCAAACACACTTTCTTTAACAGTATAGAGTGTAGCCTCCAATTTAAGAAATATTATATTTTAGTAAAGGTGGTGGATAGTATACAATTTTGCTATAAAGCCAATCTTTGAATTTGTAAGCCGATTTTATTTCACACTTTGGGTGATTCTACATTTCCTAACGAATTTTTAAAGGTCGGTAGGCTGTGCAACCAAAAAAACATTTATCTCCCACAAAATGCATGCCCGACGTTATTGCACATAGCTCCTGGGGAGAGAGGTTTTTATTATTTCCATTTCATTGGCGCCTTCCATCCGATCTGGTGGTTAAGGTGTTAGACTCTAGATTGGATGGCTCCTGGTTCGAATCCGGGTCAGAGCATGGATGTTTGTAAGCGTATGATGCAGATACGGCTGGTGCACCTTAAATCTGTCGGGGCCGAAAGTCCTCACGTTGGGTTGGTGTGGAAATTTGGAGAGTGTGGTGCAAGCTCAGGTGTTGCCTCGTCATCTGACTGTGGTTCAAATTAACGTGGTGGTGTCCTCGGATCTATCTCTTAAGGGGTTGATCTCGGACCGTTGTCAATAGCCCGTTGTGTTGCGCTAGTACGACGTTAAGTAAAAAAATTCCAGTTCATCGGCAAAGCAGAATTTTTGCGTGATAGAGGAAAGGTAGGTATTTTAATTAACGTCGCTCTCTCGAGCAACAAAACGGGGTATTGGCGACGGTCCTGGATCAAACCCAGAGGTAATGGTAATGGTAATTTTAGTTAACGTCGTACTAGAGCAACACAATGGGCTATTGACGACGGTCCGGGATCAGTCCCTTAAGGGAAAGATCCAAACAAACCCAGAGGTAATGGTAATGGTAATTTTAGTTAACATCATACTAGAGCAATACAACGGGCTATTGACGGCGGTCCCGGATTAATACCTTAAGGGAAAGATTCGAGGACAACACCTCGTAATTTTTAACCACGGTCAGATGACGAGGCAACACCTGAGCTGGCACCCCACGCTCCAAACGGAAAAATCTGAAGACAAAACCGCGTAATTATAAACCACGGTCAGATGACGAGGTCACGCCTGAGCTGACCCTCTCTATCCAAACCCACAAAACCGTACCAACACGAGGACTTTTGAGGCCACGACAGATTTTGCATGCACTAGCTCCATTTCTACACAACCGCTGTTTGGTAAGGACGACCAACCGATCTGGTCCGAAGGTCTAGATTAGAAGGCTCTTGGTTCGAATTGGCTAATTACAAGTAATTTCTTCCTTCAATTCTTACGGGCGTGCATTCCACAATGAAAGTATTTATTTTGTTGCGCGATACCGCTTTATAGGTAATTAGGTAGGTATTTAATTAACGTAATTTTGGAGCAACACCAACGGACTATTGACGACGTTCCATGATCAATCCACAAGAGAAAGATAAAAGAACGACCACACGTAATTTTGAACCACGGTCAGATGACAAGGCCACACTTGAGCGGTCAATCCACCCTCCATATTTCCCCACCACGCCAACGTGAGGACATTTTAAACCACGACAAAGTTAACGTGCTCCAGCCTCCTTGTATACGACGGTGTTTCTTGTATTCAATCTCGCATCCCTCCAGTTGCTAATCCGTTACTCTTCCAACCGGGAAGAAAGTCCTCACGTTGGGTTGGCGTGGAAGTTTGGAGAGTGGGGTATCAGCTCAAGCGTTGCTTCGTCATCTGACCGTGGTTCAAAATTACGAGGTGTTGTCCTCGGATCTCTCCCTTAAGAGACTGATCCCGGACCGTGGTCAATAGACCCCCGCTGTGTTGCTCTAGTACGACGTTAACAAAAAATTACCAATTACCAATTCCAACCGGGAAACTGCAGCCCGACAACTCTTGGACTATAGTTCAAGAACTGATGACGAATTTGGGGAAGGTATTTTAGGCACTGTGAAATTGTAAAATAGTAGTAAAGCAATGGTAGTTGACGGGTATCAAAGCAAAATGCAAATTTATTCTTTCGTATGTGACAACAGCGCCAGTAATTTGGGCTATAAATACATGCAGACAGCTTCGAAAAATATTCTCAGCTGAAGTGAGCCAGCTCAAATGAATATGCGACTCACATTACCCGAACATGCTTTACCTGTGAAGCTATTTTATCTTAATCAGTGCAATGCATCCACAGATCTTGGTGAGTTTAGAACCCGACAGAAGCTACGTAAGAGGCCTTTATCGCTTAATGCTTTTAAGGGAATGAATAAGAAGGAAACAGGGTCACTGACAGTTCGTGCAGGCAGGGGGACTTAAACCTGTGTCAGAAGAGGTGATAACAGATGTTACAACCGCCATCGTCGACAGATCACCGGGAACCATTGCTGGTAGAAGCAGCTACGGGGGTGTAGTGCGACAATTGGACAATACTTTTTCCACAGTATTTCAGCGAGTTCTCCCCTACTATGTGGAGAAGTGAATGTGGTGAATAAAACTTAACATTTGCCTGTAATTTTGTATGTGTTTGTACTTTTCTTTTTTTGTTACACTTTTTACATTAGACAGAGCCATAAATTCCCGTATCGCCGATTTTTGGAACTAATTTTTTTTTTCTCACGGAATCCTACTTCCCATGTCATCTTTAGTCTCCATACCGAGTTTGGTGCCATTTTGGTTACTAGATCGAGCTACAGGTGGCTCTGAAAAGTGTCAGTTTAAAAAAAAATCACCCTCTATTAGCAAATAATTCACACACAACTATTAATATCTACAAATCTTTTCTAGCAAATTCCTTATAGCGTTGAAAATTGCTAACGGAAATGTACAGTTTCGTTCACTTCGGCCATTAATTGCTACTGACATTAGTTATCAGTTTTCAAACTACCTCGGAGACCCTAAAATTGAGAGTAAGAAGGAAATTATTCACATTTTTCAACCATATAATGGATCATAGAAAATAATTTTATCATACGCAATTATTCTCTCGCCATTCTCATAAAGAGACTATTCCTTCAATTATTTGTTACGAAGTTATGGCAAACTTTCGAAACCTATTAAAAAGCGGAAAATTGTGTTCAAGTTGTAAATTTCTCAGTTTACATCGTATTGAATTAAAAATAATTTAAGTAGTAGCGTTAGATAGTATAAAAAAACAGTGTCATGTAGCACTATTAGAAAATTGTTTAGACAATTTTATAATTTTATTTAACGCCGTGATGTAAGGTATTGAACTGGTGTAAAATTTTCCGCAGATTTCAAATACGTTGAAGATATATTTTAATTTTAAAAAAATATTTATTTAAAGAACATCATATTTTTAGGTATCAATCTAAACTGAAAGTGTCCGCAGATTTCAAATCCGTTGAAATTTTTACTTTATCCTTAACGGTCTAGGAGATAGAAAAAAGAACTTTAATTTCAGTTTAAAGATTTATCGTCTGGCTGGGAAATCAGTCACGCAAAATCAAAGCGAAAATGAAACAAATAATTTTCTCCGCGTTTTGCTGATGAAAAACACTTGGCATGATTCCAAACCTTGTCTGCAAGGTCGCATAAGTAGAAAAAGTTATCCGTGTTTAAAGAACCGATGGAGAAAAAAACTGTGAAATTCATTTACAAATCTTCTAGATGGACTTTTAAAATTCTCCGCGACCCAAAAATTGCCAAAAATTCGGACTACCTGTGTGTCAAATCTCATTGCCGAAAGTGCCATAGATCGTCAGGATTTTGAGGCCGCGAAGCAGACAAACAAAAACTTTCTTTTATTATAGTAGAGATTATTCAAAATATCATAAGCATACTTTCAGGTCCTTAGTCATCTGGACATTAAAATTTCTTTCAGTGAATGTATATCTGGCATTATTGCATCGATACTAGAAGACGAAGTTTTGCTAATTGTAAATAGTTCTTTATTTCAATACTTCATTGCGTACTTACACTTTCCTCGTGATGGAGCAAAAGGGTGGTTTTATTTGTGTGTGTGTGTGTGTGTGTGTGTGTGTGTGTGTGTGTGTGTGTGTGTGTGTGTGTGTGTGTGTGTGTGTGTGTGTGTGTGTGTGTGTGGTTTGGGGGTTTTTCTGGCACAAAAACCATACTTGGCCATGCTGCTCCAGATACCAATACCAAACTAAATAGACTTACACACAATGAAAGTATTACTGACCCAGAAAGAGAACAACGTTTAATGAGGAATGCACCTGACAGGCATCAAACCTACGCCGGCTACAGCTCGCAGGTCTCTTGAGAATTGAACATACCCATTCAGCCACGAAGACACATGTGTTGATTTGAATGAATTATTTGAATAAACGTGGAGATATCTTTGCAGTGTTAAAACTCAAATTTTCAATTTTAAGCAATTCCACGTCTTATAAATTCGGCGACGATTTACGAAACATTAATTCAAGGAAATTACCTTTTCAATAGACATCTTGTGAAAAAAGTTTTATTGTTCACATCTGAATGGAAAACCATTACAGCTGAATTTTTTAATTACAAATTGAGAATAAGTTCTTCACAGAATAGTCACCAAAATTTACTTTTAAAGTAAAACATCGAATAGAAGATGTTTACATTCTGAACGGATATTAATAATGTAGAGATTTGTCCCCATCCCTTTCATCTTTTTCCGGATTTGGTGAATCTGTCATCGTTTGACACCTCAATTCAACCACGATCACCCCTCTCTTCCCAATATACAACCTCAAACCAGATATTTTGCTCTCAATGTTATGGTGAAAAATAAGGATCACAATAGTCTATATAAATAGCACTACCTTACAATAAAGGCCCGGACTCCAGGGGATTTGCATAAAATCCGACTACTTGTTTGGGTGTGTTTTTTGTCGTATGGCCTGGGACCTTTGTATGTTGTTCCTAGTCAATTGAACGCCAACGCCTACATGAACACCTCTATACACCTCTTACCTCTATAATGGACCGTGGTAGCCCAGTTGGTAGAGTAACAGAATAGCAAACAGATGGTTTCGAGTTCAAATCAAATCAAAGTCCATCGTGTAAAAAGAGGGGCGTGGAATGTAAATCTGTCATGGCATCGACTGCCATCCTGTTTGAGTGGTGAAGAATTAAAGAGAGTGGGGTTACAGTTCAGGCGTGATCTTGTCATCTGACTGTGGTTAAAAATTATGTGCTGCTGCCCAAGGATCTTTCTCTTCGAGGGTTGAACCCGGACCATTTCCTATAGGTTGTGTTGCTCCAGTGTCACGTTAATTGACATACCTACGGACTGAACTCAGGGCGCAATGTGGCTCAATGCGTATGTACACTACCATAACAACCTGTAAGTTGTAGGCAGCGCTGGTTCGAATCAAGTATGGGTGATTCCCTCCCTGAATGTCTCTCTATATTTTCAGTGAAACGTACTTTATCGGTGCCATGTGTATTTGTTAATATTGCATGTCTGGTGTGTGAAGCAGCATGAGCAAATATGACTCTTGTTCCAGTAATCCCTATACCAATCAACCGATTTAACCCATTCTTTTGTTCCATGACGAGCAAGAGAGTTCTGTTTCTTTAACCCAAGTCGTTGGACACAATCTTGACTTATAAAGGTTAATTGAGAACATCAGTCCAACAGCGCTCTGCATGTTTGTGGGCAATTGTTTCGATCAAATACTTTCACCAAAGCAGTTGGGAGAATGGTCTGGAACTTGACATACTTCTTCGAAACTTGACCAGAGAGAGCAATGTGACTTGGCTCTGCTTGTATAACTTGGGTTGATGCCGATGGGCTCACATTCATTTACTGCAAAAGATTATGATGCTTCCCGTTTCAATGCGAACAATTTCAAGCTTTGCAAGATGAAATGTAATGTCCTTTACGAGGCAATTATAGCATAATTGGTATTTATGCACAAGATAATTTCGTTCTTGAACAGTTTGTCCATGAAGCTTCGAATACTTGTAAATAGTATGTGTTTCGTTGCAAACAAAGCATTTATCTCATGTACCAAAGTGTGAAGTATATTCGGACGTACCTTTCTTCCCTTGAACTTTTATATTAATTCTGCGACTTGGAGTTTGTCTTGTACTCGATGTTCCTATAGCGTCTATTACACGAGCACGAGTATCCAAAAACGTCTTAAAAATTTAGAATGCACCTTTGCATTCTTGGGGTTGAGATAGTTCTCATTCTTGCAAGGATTCACGATCAAGTTTCTTTCGCAAGATATGAACTAGAAATGTATCCCAAAATTCTACCGGTTGCTTCAGAATTGTTAGACTTTCGACATATTCAATGGAAACATCTGCTAATCGTCTAATGTCGCAGATTCACTCTGCAATGTTGGCTGATTACAAAGTCTATCCAGGAAGTGCTTATTAATTCGGGTTTGTTCTGGAATCGATTGCGAAGCATTTCCCAAGCCTTTTCGTAGTTGGCGTCTGAAATGCTAATGGATTGAAGAATCGTTGCTGCTTCACCTTTCAATGACGATTTTAGATACTGCAATTTTTGGCATTGGAAAGTCCATTAGTATTGTGAACTGTAGCTTGAAACAGATCATGAAACGACGAAGACAAGTCCCCATAGAAGGTTGGTATTTCAATGCGAGGTAACCTTACCGAATCACATACGGTCTCTTCCTTTCTGGTTTATTCCTGTTGAGTTCCAGGGTTCTTGAATCTTCATAGATGAATTTTCATCAGGTCTACTTTGTTTTGGACATCATGAAATTCATCCTCACATTCTGTATATATTTAGTCGTCCGCTTCGCACAAGATATCACTAAACAGGGATTTGATAACTTAATTTAAACAACTTACATGTTCATTGCTCTGTGACATGCGAAAATCGAGTTGCTATTCTGGAAGTTAAGGAACGATATGCATACAACGCCCTCTGACATTAATACCCATTATTTGAGGACAACATTTTTTAAAAGAGATTTATTTTATTGAAGCACGTACTTCACCTTCTGGTTTGCTGGAAATTTCCAGGTAGTTTTGGTAGTGAGTTTATATTGCACTGGGACACATTTATTGCAGTTGTAGGTATTGGCGACAGTCTTGTATCTGTCATATCACGTAATTTTTGGAGAATGTTGACACTTGGACAAATCGCAAAAGGGCCACTCAGTCTGTTCGGACTGATACAACAGATGCTCTAACTCGGTCATCCTAAACTTACATGAAAAGAAACTTAAAATATTATAAACATCAAATGTATTAAAAAAAGGGGTACCTTTAGTTAATTTACTATGACTTTCCAAAATGTTGATAACTGTGGTAAACTGATATTTGCTCAACCGTTTAGAAAGTTCTTTCGAAGTTTCAAAACTTTCCAGAAGAAGAGTATAATTAAATAATAATGCATACCTACATTAAAGGTAACATAGGACTAAATAAAATAAAGTTGTAAGTAGTAACGGTGTATAGTATAAAAAATTGTGTCATGTTTCATTCTTTGTAAATTTGTCAGACGATTATATTTGTTTAGTTAGTACGATTTAAAATATCGCACACAAACTTTAAAAGTCGTTAGCCATCACCAATATGAAAATTTCTTTCTCAGAAGAATACTTTTTACTATATTGCCTGACTAATAGATGACTAACTTTTGCTAATCATAAATATTTAATTTCTTCGATTCTTTATTCCGAAATGGCACTTTATTATTGATGGAGCAAAAGTGTACGATAACTTGGTTTGTTGTTTTTGGAATTTTATCACGAAAAGTCATATTTTATGCGTTATACACGAAATGCAAAGGTCGGAATAGTCTGAACAAAAAATAAACATTATTTCTCAAACAATGCATATTGAAATTATGAAAATTATATATATTACACATTTAAAATTTTAAGAGATGTGAATACCGCTTTAGCAAGATTAAAAGCACGCTTTTTTAGATCATTTCTTAGA
The DNA here is from genome assembly GCA_947359465.1 of Metellina segmentata. Taxonomy (NCBI): domain Eukaryota; kingdom Metazoa; phylum Arthropoda; class Arachnida; order Araneae; family Tetragnathidae; genus Metellina; species Metellina segmentata. The sequence continues at coordinate 103,199,060 of OX375881.1, forward strand.
CGATTTCCCGAGAAAGCCATTAAATTCTTTCTCAAAGATTGTATATTGGAGAATATATATAATATATCAAATATGCATTTTGAGAAAGAATTTTTACTTTCGTTCAGCCTAGTCCGACCTTTGCATTTTGTATCCAAATATTACTTTTGCGTGATAATATATATATATATATATATATTCTCTAATTTTCATTCTCGGAGAAAATTTTTTATTATCTTTCAGTCTATTCCGACCTTTGCATTTTGTGTCCAGAGTATCAAAAATTGCTTTGGCGTGATAAGACTCAAAAAGCAACCAAACAAGACTTCGCATCCTTTACACCATCAAGATTAAAGTGTCATTTTGGAATAAAGAAAATAAGTATGAACGACTAGCAGACATTTGTCCTCTAGTAGGCATGCAATTGTAACAGGTATACGTTCTGGGAAAGAAATTTTCTTAAACCAGAATTGTCTGTACCAAAATAATTTCTTCGATGAATGTCTTACAGAAACAAAAATATTTTTATTGTTTACGACTGAATGAATGTAAGCAAAACAATTAGCAGGATATTCATGTATTTATTGATTTGATGACTTAAGATAGAGAATGACGTAATACTGAAATTATCAACTTTTAAAACCAAACGATCCTGAGCTATTAGCTAAAGAACAGTTAGTTGTTTACTTTGAGATGCAATACAATATTGTGATGTGATTAATAATTTGAAGTTGATCAACAGTATAGTTGTTTGGGGGGGGTTTAATTGGGTTTTAATGCTTTATAGATTTGAATAGTACTTTATTTTCTATCCGGCATTTATTTTTTTAATAACAGAAAAAAATCTTAGTAAATTTAAATTTTTATTTATTTTAGGTATGTAGTTTTCACCATTTAAGAGCTTTAAATTGCATTCATGTGGGATTGTGCGACGAGCGCGCCAAAGCCCGATACGTCCGCAGCACTAAAGCCACCTAGAGGAAGCGTCCGCTCAGAAGCGACAGCAGCAATGAGACAGATGTTCCCCCAGACACCGAAGCTAGCAGTTGGGCAGACGGCCCATGACTTTTTAGGCAGATGGCCTCTTAGTTGTCGGATATTCTTAACTGTTAAAGATGTTTGTAAATATACTGTAAATACATCAATTATCTAATTAAACTTAAATTTAAACTTTAACCCGGCGTTAGTCGCGCCACTTTTTGTAACGTGAGTAGGCGCGCCGGTCTTTTCGACCGAACAATTTTTTATAGCAGATAGAAACTGTTTCTGGAATAACCAAACACTTTTATGGATACATATCAATAAAAAGTATTTTAAAAGTTATTTTTAAACATAAATCGCGATGGCAATCAAGTGGCAAATGCATAAATTCTAGAAATTAATTTAAAAGTATGAGAAGATAATGTAAACAAATAAACATATTTTTAAATAAAATTAAACAATTACATTTTTTTTAATAATTAGTAATGAATTATATATAATAACAAATATTTAATTATTATGATTATGAAATAAATGAATTTATAAATATTTTTTACTCTATTTCCAATTCTGCTCTGTCAATTTGAGAACATTCAGTACAAACTGTTTGTGCATGTTCCCTGCAAATATATTTGCAACAATCGTGACATGTTTGTTGCATTTTTTTATTTCTTGTGTTGCCAGCCAGTCAGCACCGAAAAAACGTGGAGAAATTAATATGCACTCTCCTTCCTATTTGGACTAACGTCAGTAGGCGCGCCGCGGTCAGTTTGACCGAACTTCCCTTTCGGATACCATAACTTCCAGGAATTTCACAAGAAAGTGACCAAACGGGGGGAAGTGCTAGAGGACACTTTGAAGGTCAGCTACACAATGTCATTCCTCTTTATTTAAAAAATACGGGAAGATACAACAGAAAGAGCATGCACTTGCGTTGAAATGACCAATGCGCGACTAACCGCGGGTTAAGAGTTATTTATCTTTTACCTTTTACGAACCCACATATATTTGGGGGCTCGGCCGGGATTTAATTAAAGGCCGAAGATTGCCGTTTTTACCTGAACCGTTCGAGAAGCGAACATTACCGTTACCGTTCGAGAAGCGAACATTACCGTAACCGTTCGAAAAAAGAACTGTACCTCAACTGTTCGAGACGCGGACAATTCCAATATTTGTCTGATGCTCATCGGATTCAAGGTGCGAACTTCATTTGAGCAAAGGACCGTGACTCAGCATATTGGATCTTGAGGAATACTTCATCTGAACTGTGAGTACAGATTTTTTATTTTGACACTAACATGGCTACGTATTTAGCCGAAACACGCAAGATCGATCTTCTAACGCTGATAGAGGAATTAGATCTAATAGCAACGGAAGGAACCAAAATTCCGCAGCTTATTAAGTTAATAACGAAAGCCGATGACTACAATGAGGAATTACCAAAAACGCTTTTAAAAAGGATTGTGTCTGAACGAGAAACAAGGGAAAAGGAACGCGAAAGGGAAGCTAAAGAAAACGAAAAGAAAGCAGAACGCGAATTTCAGTTGAAGAAGTTACAGCTAGAAAACAAAAGTACTGGAAGTTTCGATTTTATTTCCCCACTTAAAACTGACTTTTCAAAACTAATGACACGTTTCGACGGAAACTGTGACTTAAGCATGTATTTATCTTTGTTTGAAAAACAAATTAATCGCATAGAAATACCTAAAGAAAATTGGGTTATTTTCCTTGTGAGTCTTTTACCGTTGGACATCGCAAATTTAATTGCAAGAGAGACTGATCCGCTCGCAAATGATTACGATCACGTGAAAAAACTTTTACTGAATCGATTTAAACTAACACCGGAGCAGTTTCGACAGCACTTTTTTACTCATAAAAAAGAAACAACCGCATCTTGGCGTGATTTCGCCTACGAGTTAGATAATTTTTTCGAAGAATGGGTTGTGGGTCTTAGTATCTCTAAATATGAAGAATTGAAAGCTCTCATAGTGGCGGATCAAATTAAAAGGAACATACCGTTTGAAATGCGCGAGCATTTTATTGATGAATTACCGAAATTGAATAAAGTAGCCGAATTAGTGAATAAATTGGATGAGAACGAGGCGGCAAGATTCCATCTTAAAAGACCGGGAGCTAGAGATATGAAATCAGCTGAAACACAAAGTCATCAGCGCTCCAAGAAATTCAATGATAAACCGTCGATCGTCCGTGCTCACCAAAGTGTTACTAACCAATACGTTAAATATTTTTCATGTAATGAAATTGGTCATAGAATTTCTGAGTGTCCAAATAAGAATAAAGGAATTAAATGTTTAAAGTGTAATGAATATGGACACCGTAAATTCGAATGTAATAAAGGTGTAAAAACTGATATTCATGAAGAAAAGAAGGTTTTAATTAATATGTCCAGTAATCATGAAAAGAAGTTGTACAAATGTCTTAAAATTATGAGTAAATAAGTTGATGCTTTAATTGATACAGGATCAGATTTATCTATTTTGAAATATGATTTTTATATGCAAATTGGTGCACCAGAATTAACCCCTTGTGACATAATGTTAAATGGTATTGGAAATCAAAGTGTAAAATCACTTGGTTATTTTTGTGCTGAAATTACTATTGACAATTTTAATATTCTCACTGAGTTTTTTGTTATTGAAAACTTATGTTGTAATATTGTGATTGGTATGGACGTAATTAACAAACTTAATATTTCAATATCAGGAAATGATTTAAAGATTTTGAGCTTTCGAGAAATTTCTATTAATCTTTCTTTCACACACACTTCGGAAGTGAAAGAGTCTGAAAAAATAAAAGCTAAGCGTTTTGAGGGACCCCATTCAGGAAGTAAAGGAATAAAAACAAAAACGAGTTGCCGAAATGGAGCCACTGTTTTGGAATCCGAAAGTAATCAAAGGCAGATGTTTGGTATCCCCTCCCCCCTGACCCACCCCTTCAAAGAAGAAAACAGGTGTGAACTATTGGCGACTGCCATTAATATTCCAATGATAGGCGTTGCGTCATCTTGTGCACAGGATGTTCAAGAAAATGATTTGACTTTTAATCCTTTATCCGAATTGCCAATTTCCTTGACAGATGAAATTGAATTGCAACATATAAAAGATCCTAAAATAAGAAACGAGTTAGATATTTTGATTAGTGAATATAAGCCGCATAAAATTAAAGACACAGAAGTAAAAATGACTTTGATTTTAACTGATGATATACCGATTTGTCAGAGACCGCACCGAATGTCTTTAAAAGAACAGAACATAGTTGAGGAACAAATACAAGTATGGTTAAAAGACGGAATAATTAAACCCTCCTGTTCTAACTACGCTTCACCCATTGTTTTGTGTAAAAAGAAGGGTAATAATTCATACAGATTGTGCGTTGATTATCGATCGGTTAATCGAAAATTAATCAAAGATAAGCACCCACTCCCATTAATTCAAGATGTTTTAGATTGCTTGGGAAACGCACAGGTATTTTCCACTTTGGACTTAAAAAACGCATTTTTCAACATACCAATGGACCCTAATTCGACACGTTACACAGCATTTGTCACCCATGAAGGACAGTACGAGTTCAATGTTGTACCCTTCGGATGTAGTAACTCACCAAGTGTTTTTGTGAGGTACATAAACACGGTGTTTAGAGACTTAATTCGAGACAAGACTATAATAATTTACATGGATGATATTGTTATACCTTCCATTGATGAACAAGAAGGGCTTGAAAAAATTAAAAGGGTTTTGAAGGTTGCGTCAGATTACGGCGTAATAATAAATTTTAAAAAGTGTCAATTTCTTCAACATAAGATAGAATTTCTCGGATACGTTATCGAGGGCGGCAAAATTCAACCTTCCCCATCCAAGACGCGGGCAGTGAAAAATTTTCCCCAGCCGAAAAATGTAAAACAAGTCATGAGTTTTTTGGGTCTTTGCTCTTACTTTCGACAATTTGTCGGTGGATTTTCAAGAATTGCAAAACCATTAAGTGACCTGCTTCGAAATAATGTCGAATGGACATTTGGCTCTGAGCAAGTCGACGCATTTGAAAGGCTTAAGGAAATTCTATCAAGTAGTCCGGTATTGCATCTCTTTAGGCAAGGAGCAACCTTAGAATTACATACGGATGCTAGTAGCCACGGCTTTGGAGCTGTTTTGCTTCAGCAAGCTCACGATGGGAAATTTCATCCCATTCACTTCATGAGCAAGAAGACTACTCCTCAACAAGAGAAGTATTGTTCTTACGAATTGGAAGTACTGGCTGTAATCGAGGCTTTGCGAAAATTTCGCTACTACTTGTTGGGTACTAGGTTCAAAATAGTGACCGATTGCGCTGCATTTCAGAGGACTATGCAGAAAAAAGAGCTTACACCAAAAATTGCTCGATGGGCATTGTCACTCGAAGAATATGATTATGAGGTTGTCCATAGATCAGGCACCCAAATGAAGCATGTGGATGCCCTAAGCAGGAACATATTGTTGATAACAACTCGTGCACAAGGAGAATTAACAACCCAAATAGAAGCTGCACAACATCAAGATGATCACATTAAAGCAATTAAAACTCTAGTTGAAGAAGGACACGACAGTGAACATTTCATTAAAGGAGGAGTTCTATACAAGTATGAGAATGGGAAACAACTACTAATGGTTCCTCAGGCGATGCAAAATAACATCATTAAAGAAGTTCACAACAAAGGTCACTTTGCGCTGCCAAGACAGAGGAAATTCTTAAGCAGCAGTTTTTTATTCCTAATGCAAGAAAACAGGTTGAAATCGTTATTTATAATTGCGTACAGTGCATCCTCTGCAATAGAAAACGTGGAAAAGGCGAAGGGTTTCTTAATCCAGTGCCGAAAGACAACGTTCCACTTGGTACTTACAATATCGACTTTTTGGGACCCCTTCCAACAACGAATAAAAGATACCAACATATTTTCTCGGTAGTCGATGCCTTTACGAAGTTTGTCTGGTTGTACCCAGTGAAATCTACCTCGGCTAGCGATGCTATCGAAAAGCTGAAATTACAACAAGCTACTTTTGGAAACCCATCACGAATAATTTCAGATAGGGGATCAGCGTTTACATCGAAGGAATTCACTGATTATTGTACTGATCAGGGAATTGAACATTGTAAAATAACAACCGGAATTCCTAGAGGCAATGGGCAGGCAGAAAGGATTATTGGTCTGCTGATTCCTGTTCTTGCCAAACTTTCAATAGAGGAGCCTAGCAAATGGTTCAAATATGTTCCAAGTCTACAAAGTATCATAAACAGTACACCATCCAGAAGTACGAAGCATACGCCATTCGAACTGATGATTGGCATCACGATGAAAAATAAAGAAGATCTGAAGATAAAAGATATATTGGAAGAAGAGTATGAAAAGTCCATGATGAAGGAGAGAGAAGAATTACGCGAACAAGCAAAATACAATATTTTCAAATTGCAACAGGAAAATAAACGTCAGTATAACAAAGGGAGAAAAAAATCTAGAGTGTACAAAGTAGGAGATCTAGTGGCCATTCAGCGTACGCAGTTTGGAGTTGGGCTTAAGCTGAAACCTAAATTTTTGGGACCCTATAGAGTTGTAAAAGTGTCTCCTAATGACAGATATGCCATTGAAAAAGTGGGCGATCATGAAGGTCCACGCCTAACTACTTCAGCAGCTGATTACATGAAACCCTGGCCCACTGGTCAACAGTAAAAAAAAAATGTATATATGAGCCTTTTTTCCCTCTTTCTTTCTTCTTTTTGGTTTGTATTTTCAGATATGTGATAATGTTATGGCCTGTTTACTGATGTTGAAGACGGCGAATTTCGAGGACGAAATTACAGTCAGGATAGCCGATTGTGGGATTGTGCGACGAGCGCGCCAAAGCCTGATACGTCCGCAGCAGTAACGCCACCTAGAGGAAGCGTCCGCTCAGAAGCGACCGCAGCAATGAGACAGATGTTCCCCCAGACACCGAAGCTAGCAGTTGGGCAGACGGCCCATGACTTTTTAGGCAGATGGCCTCTTAGTTGTCGGATATTCTTAATTGTCAAAGATGTTTGTAAATATACTGTAAATACATCAATTATCTAATTAAACTTAAATTTAAACTTTAAGAGTTATTTATTATTTACCTTTTACGAACCCACATTCATTTATGCTTGGTGTGAAGCTTTTCCGTAAAGCAATTTATTTAAGCAATTTATTTTACAATTATCTACAGTAATTATCACTCGTCTTATGGATGTTGGTTGTGGCAAATGTTATGTATTAAAAAAAAGGAGTCGAAGAAAATTTTTGTCCCTGGACTGTAAATTTTATCAACCACTGCATTTGATGCATGTTCACCAATTGTTCATTGGTCGATGACATGCTAAATTTGAGTTGCGATTCTGGAAGTTTAAGAACGATTTGCATACAACGTCTTCTGGCATTAAAGCACATGAGTTGTGGACAGCATGTTTTGAAAGATATTTATTTTATTGAAGCACGTACCACACCTTAGAGTGTGCTGGAAATTTGCAGGTAGGTTAAGTAGTCAGTTTACATCGCAGTGGAACACAACTATTCCTTTTGTAGGTATTGGCGACTGTCTTATATTAGATATACCTATTACTATTGTATGCCTACTAGAGGACGAATGTTTGCTAGTCGTAAATACTTATTTTCTTCAATTTTTTATTACAAAATGATACTTTAATATTTATGGAGGAGGATATATATATATAAATATATATATATATATATATATATATATATATATATATATATATATATATATATATATATATATATATATTGAAGACGGATGCGAAATATATTTGATCTCTCTGATTTCGATAGAGGCATCTATGTTGGTGCCCGTTTTGCTGGAGCATCAGTAACAATAACGGCCACCCTTCTAGGTGTTGGGAGAAATACAGTGTCGACTGTAATATCAGTATATTTGAAACAAGGGAAAACATCGTCTCAAAAGCTCAACAATAGTCGAAAATCGAAGCTGAATGACAGAGACAGAAGTGTTTTGAAGCGGATTGTGTCAAAAAACACAAGACAACAGCATCCCAGATAACAACTGAGCTGAACACACATGTACAGGAAGCAGTTTAATCAAAAACTATGTGCGTGAACTATGGCAAATATTTATGGTAGATCGGTTATTTCAAAACCATTGATTACACCATGCAATGCCTTGAAACGACGAATATGGTGTTGCGAGCATAGAAATTGGACACAACAAAAATGAGAGAATGTAATATGATGAATTGTCGTTCACATTATTCCCGACAAATGGATCTGTTTACGTTTGGAGAACGTCACCAGAAGCCTATCAAGTTGACTGTCTTCGGCCAACGGTTTTAGCTTGGCAGCGGTTCAATTATAATCTGGGGTGCGATATCAAATCGTGGTTTTGGCCCACTTGTTGTTTTGAATTGCCGTGTTACAGGAGAGGATTATATCAGTCTTCTGGCCGATAATCTTCACCCAATGGTGCAAACTGTATTTCCTGATAAGCGACCAGTCTTCCAAGATGATAAAGTACCCATTCACACCTGTGGAATTGCCCGAGACTGCTTTTATGAACGCGACGATAAAATAGAGCACCTCATCTGGCCCTCTCAGTCCCCTGATGTCAATATTATTGAAACTTTATGGGGTATTTTGGAAAACAAGCTGCGCAGTTGTTTCCTCCCTCCAAGGACACTATCTGAATTAGGGACTTTTATGCAATTTGAGTGGAAACGGATCCCTCTGAATGTTGTACGTGACATGAATTTGTCAATTCCACGTCGGATACAAGCTGTAAATCATGCAAAAGGGGAGGACCAACGGCCTATTAATAAAAAAAATTATCTTTTCCAGGCGTTCACATTATATATATATATACAAATGCACTCATTGCCATAAAAATTTGCGCGCCAAGAAAAAAAAGTCGTCAAAATGAAACGAAATTTTACACATGTAAATACTACTTTGATTTAAGTAAGTGATTAGAAAATCAAAGACAAAATATTATTTATTGCAGAAAAAAGTACAAATGAAGTGAAGTTTTAGTACTATGTTGGACCCCCTCTTGCGCAAATGCACGATGCGATACGAGAGGGCATTGAGGCATACAAGTTCCGTATGATGTCCTGAGACATCTCGTTCCACAGTTGCTGTAAACGCGCCTCTAGTTCGATCAAACTCGTAAGGTGTTCAACTCGCCGTCCCAAATGATCCCAGATATGCTCGATTAGTGACAAATCTGGGGATCTAACAGGTCAGGGAAGGGAGGTAATGTGGCGGAGGCAGTCTTGTGACATCCTTGCTGTGTGTGGTTCACACCATAGTTGAACGCTCGCTTTTTTCGCTGATTTCATATACGGTTTCCCGAGAACATACTATTCGGAAAATTACAAAATTTACATGGTTTGTTCAAAATACTCAGAGAAGAAGATAGAGAGCATTTTTTCCCAATGCGGTAACTAAAACCCATTTAAATCTAAGCCTCGTCAAGAGGAGTGTTTAAGCTGTTATTTTATATTCTGTAAATAAAACTAATAATATTAAAACAGCTAATGTACCAAGAAATTTAGTTTATTATATTAATTTTACACGATTTTACACAGAAACCATTTAGAGTTATTTCGAAATGCATAGGATCGCCTCACACATTTAGAACATAAAATTTCAACTGTAAGTTTCAAAAATAAACCTAATTTTCGAAATATGCTGGTGGTTAGTACTTGTGATACTTTTGGTTTAATTTAAAGAGACCATGTAGGGTGTTAGTAACAACAACTCGTGATAGTTTTCAATACGTCCTGCTAAGGTCACAAAGAATTAAAATAAAATAGTGGTAAATACTATAAAAAAATGTCTGTTGAAAATGGTGATGGAAAACAATTACATCTGAATTCTCTAATTGTGAATAATTTCTAGACAGAACAGTCAGCAAACTGCTCTTCTAAATAAAAACATCGAATAGAAGGTGTTCACATTCTTTACAGATATTAATAACTAGCCACTGATTGGCTTGCCCGGGCCAGTTGTTTTTGTGGGGTTAATGGTTTCCTTCGCAAACCAAATGGGAATTCGTAGCCTATTGGACAACAGGCACCATGGATTTCCATTTGGTTTGCGAATTTGTAGCCTATTGGATAACAGCCATGACGGAGTTGCCCGTAGTGTTGGTTTGCTTTGCAAACCAAAAAATAAAAATATTTAATAGATAAATTATTTATTAAAAGAAAATCAAACGTAAAAAGTATCTATTCAGTGTAATATTTTCCTTAGATTTCGAATCCGTTAAAATTTTTATTTTCTTTGTAACGATCGCTGATATAGAAAAAAAGCACTGAAGAACGCCTTTGATAACTTTAATAGTTTCTTTTTCTTCACATTCGAATCCGTTTCACCGGATATTAAAATGTATGATCTCCAATGAAACGAACGTCATTCGAATCTGTTCCCTCCCATTCTAGATGGGAGATGAAAAAAACTTGTCAAGGTTCCAAAGGCTGACGTCATCGAGAAGTGAGGGTGAAAGGTCTAAATTTTGATGTTTCTTCGTTCCGCAGAAAAAGGAAGAACGGTGAAAAAAAACTATTAAATTTATTTTAAAATGTTCTAGAATAAATTGTAAAATTCGCCGTGACTCAAAAATTGCAAAACATTCTTACTACCTGTATGCAAAATTCCATTATTGTAAGTGCCCTGAATTCTTCAGGACTTTGCGGGCAATAAGCAAACAAACAAACAGAGAAACAATTCCTTTTATAATATTAGAGATGTAGGGATTTGTCCCGATCCCTTCTATCTTTTTCAGGACTTGGAGTATCTGTCATAGTCTGTCAACTCAATTCAACAACGATCACCCTTGTCTTCTAAATTACAACCGAACACCAGATAGTTTACTCCCAATGTATGGTAAAAAATCAGGATCATAATGGTCTATACATTTATACACTAGCCTATAATACTGGACCGGAAGCCAGCGGATTAGCTTAAAATCCGACTTTTTGTTTGAGGATGTTTTTCGTGGTGTGGCATGAGACCTTTGCATGCTGTTCCTGGTTAATTGAACGCTGACGCCTACATGAACATTTCGGAGAATGAGGTTTTTCCTACTCTTTGGCAAATTTATGGAATCATCGAATTTTACTTCCAGGACGACAACACTCCATGCCATGTAGCAGTCTGTTTCAAGCAGTGGTATCAAGCTATAAAAAATCTTTCCTGGCCTGCTCAGAGTTCAGTCCTAAACTCCTTAGAGCATTTCTTGGACGAGTTTGAGCGACGCTTACGGAACAGAGAACCACGTCCGAAATCAACCGCTGAGCTGGCGACAATCTTGCAGCAGGAATGGACACAAATACCTTAGTTTTAATTTAGTTTATCGTAACAATTTCACGATTTTACACAGAAATCGATTAGAGTGATGTCGTAGTACATAAGTTTGTCTCACACAATCAGTAATAAAATTTAAACCTAACTTTCGTCACTTACTAGTAGTTTACTTCTAACTTTCAATACGTCCTTCTAAAGTCACAAAGAATTACAATAAAATAATGGTGGATGCTAAAAAAAACCAGTCTTTATTTGTCAAGTGGCTCCTTTGTGCATTTGTAAGGTTTTGTTTTTCACATATCTGATAGAAACAATTACAGTTGAATTTTGTAATTATGAATTGAGAATAATTTTTATACATACAACAGTCACCAGACTTTACTTTTGAATTAAAACATCGAATGGAAGATGTTCACATTCTTTACGGATATACGTAATGTAGGCATTTGTCCCCAACCCTACAACATTTTTCTGGATTTGAATTATATGTCATCGTTTGGCAGCTCAATTCTACCACGATCACCCCTCTCTTCCCAATTACAACCGACAACCAGATAGTTTAAACCTATTGTTATGGTAAAAAATAAAGACATTGGTCAAAATATTTATATATTACCCTACAATGATGGACAGGACGCCAGCGGATTTGCATAAGATTCGACTTTTTGTTTGAGGATGTTTTTCGTGGTATGGCATGAGACCTTTGCATGTTGTTCCTGGTTAATTGAACGCCGACTCCTACGCTCTGGCAATTTTATGGAATGATCGAATGTTACTATCAGGACGATAACGCTCCATGTCATGTTGCATTCTCTTTCAAGCAGTGGTATCAAGATATAAAACATCTTCTCTGGCCTGCTCAGAGTCCAGACATAAACCCCTTAGAACATTTGTGAGAGGAGTTAGAGGACACCATATGGACCAGGGAACCACGTCCGAAATCAACTGCTGAGCTGGCGACATTCTTGCATCAGGAATGGACACAAATACTCATAGCTGTGTATCAAAGCCTTGTTGAAAGTATGCCCAGAAGGGTTGATAGTGTAATTGCTGCACGTGGAGGACCATCCACTTATAAAAGCAGGTATTCGTTCACTTATACCATCACATCTTGCTGTCCGGTCCCTTATTGTAGGGTAGTGTATATAGCAGGAATTTTTTACGCAAATTCTTCAAGACATTTCAGATCCCAACGATCTTTGGATGGATTCTCAAAATCGAATTCAACCAATCAGGTTATCAATTCTCCGTCTACTTTTGAAGCCGTACATAACATTTTAAGCAATTAAACTTAAAAATTAAGCTCAATGTTTAGAAACATGACCTTAAGAAAACACTTTTTTACCGTCACATCTAGATCAAATGTGTTTTAATGTATTTTTTATTAAAAAAAAAATCAAAAAGTTTATTCCAAATATTTTAAATTTATTGGGTTTTTTAATTGATACAGTAATTAGCTTCTCAAAAAGATCGCAAATAGTATAAAATTAAGTTCCAACTTAGTTGTTCTTTCAATCACTGAAGCTTAATGAAGAATTACCCCCTCCTATTTTATTTCAAATATTTTAAAATATTATTTTAGTAATAGTGGAGGATAGTACAATATGTTTAAGTGCCATTATGAGCAAAGTTGTTCGACGATCTTTTAGAGGGATTCAAAATTTAATTATCTTTTTTCTAAACCAGAATTGGCTGTAACAAAATAGTTTCTTGCAGAATGTATTCTAGATTGTAGAAACAAAAGTAGGATTTTTGACAATTTTTAAATTTTTTTAACAGTAAAGATAAATAAAATCTGCTTTATGAACTTTAACAAAATATTTTCAAAACTGTTAGTTAATATTTTTTATTAAAATTTTTATTCGGCTAAAAACTTCAAATTTTGTATGACATTTCTGAAGTGCTTGAAAGTAACAAAAGATCTATTCATTTGAATACCTTTTTGTATTTACATTTATGTGTAGTGACACTATTTTAGAAAGAGGAGTGTCGTGTGTCATCTCATTTCTAGACCGTGGTTAAACATTAAGAGAGGTCTTGAGATCTTTCACTTGGTTTTAAACCAGAAAAATTATCAATACCCATTTGTTTGCCCGAGTTCTACATAAATGAAACTACCTTCCGTAACTGTGAATAATTTCAAAGGTCTCATTTTAATTTAATTAAAAAATTAAACGTATTATTAGTCTTAATTAAAAAACAAATAAATAAATAAAAAACGATTTAAAAAGTCAGTCGGTAGTTAGTAATATATATAGCACTTTAGTTATATAACGGGATTTGATCGACTGTCCGGGTTCAGTCCGAAAGGGATGGATCCTAGGACACCTCATAATTTTGAATCGATGTCAGATAACGATATCATTACCTGTGCTGGCACCCCACTCTCCAAACATGCACACTACGCCAATGTTAGGACATTTCAGGGCCCCTAAGTTTGTTTGGATTGACTCAAAACTCTACAGTTGCCACTTTGCGATTACCGGAAGCCGCAACATAGACAACGCTAAACTTTCCGCAACAAAAAAATTATAAACCTGCTCATTGAACCAAAGTAATGTTAGTATAGGTCTTACAAGACGTTAATATCATGGTCGAATACTAAAAGCTATTTTTACATTTCCTTTTTTTTATTCACGCGTTTCAATGTCATACTATACCTTCGAAATCTGATGGGGAACTCATTTTTATTAATGTTGAAGTATACATTCTTCTAAGGCCACACAGAATTAAATACATTTTTATTTGTTAGCTGTGGATACTACGAACAAATTGTGTGTGTCGTGGCAAATGTTTGCCAATTTTACCATTTGTGTGTGATTTAAGGTAATTCAGAATTTATCAACCAACCATAAAAGATCAGGTAAGCTGTTCTAAAATTTTTTTTTCTCAGATAATGTATATCTTACATCATACGCATATATACTGTAGGACAATTTTTGTGTTGTTCCAAATGAGTTTTTAAAAATTCTTTATTCCGAACACACACTTGTTGTAAAGGAGGAAAGGGGTAGGTTGAACCAAATGAGTGTCAGAAACATTTGGGGAACATTTATGGAAGAGCCCTTCTATGTACTTTTGCACCAAAGAAAGTGACAAATTCTACTTCACTCTTTGCTAATACTTCGGTTGGGATTTTTAATTACTTAATTCGACTCCGATCAACCTTGATAACAAGTACAACCGATAAACAAATGTCTTACATCATTAAGATGCAAATTATGGATCACTATGGTCTGATTGCGATCGCAAGTACCCATTGAATTTTATAATCTCAGAGAACACAAGAAATTGTAATTCCTAAGGGTCAATGCATTTAAAAGTTTAGGAACTATTGCTTTTGACAAATTCGCATATTTTCCTATCACATGCGAAATTGGGGTAGGTAAGGATATGGGTAGTTAAGAATTTAATTAACGTCGTTTACGTTAGTTATGCGAGAACCCAAAAATTAATGCATGGTTGAGTTTATTTGACACACGTACAGATCTGTAAATATTTTTGAAATTCTAAAGAAGTGGAAATTGTCATTTATAAATGTATAGTTTGCAAGAAATATCATGCAAAACTAGTTGACCAATTAACAGGCCAACTTACAATGGACATAATTTCATTTCCACCCACTTTTGTGTTAGCGGGTTAGATTTTGCCAGATCAATCATAACTACAATTGACAAGAATAACACAGCAAAATCATATATTGTGTTATTTAAATGTGTAACAACCAGAGCTACACATATGGACATAGGAATTGACTTGACACTAAATCTTCCCTTTTTGTTCTATGTAGATTTCTGTCAAGACTTAGTGCTTGTAAAGTTATCAACTCCGATTATGCGAAAAATTTCAAGGCTGCTGAAAGAGAATTGCAGCATTATGTGAAGATTAAAAGAAGTAAATTTTGCAAGGACTTTATTTCAAGTAGAGGTTTTACATGGAAATTTATTCTGTAACGTGCCCCATGATTTAGAAATGGAATTAGTTGAATTTCAAAGCAGCATCGATTGGAAAAATAATTTTGATAACTTGATTTCCGAAGTGAAAGGAAAAATGTCTGAAATTAGTGCAAATTATAATTATCTCATACTCAAAATTGAAATTAACGTATGATACTTTACCAAATAATTTTATATTAATAAAGAAACTTGCTAATGCTCCTTTAACAATGTTTGGATCCACATATTAATGTGAAAATTTGTTTTCTTCGATTAATTTTGTAAAGTCTACCAATAGAAATAAACTCGGAAATAAAAACTAGTTCATTAAAAAATCATTGCAGGAGGGCTGAGCTTGATTTCTTCCTTTTTATATAGATTTTTTATCTTCATGTGTAAAAGTAAAAGTTGTTAAACAAAAAGGAATCGCTAACTTATTAAAGGATTAAAAAATTGGGTACCAAGCAAAGTAGTTTTTTCCATGCTGACTTCCCTATTTCCAAGTGTCCCACCTACATAGTAATAAAAAAAATGAAGAACAAAATTCCATACGTGTTCTCAAGAGACTAGATTTAGAGTATATCACCAAAAGGAAAGCTATTTTGAAGTGTATTATTGTTTTAATTATTAGGTTTAGCTTATTTTTTCTACGCATAGGTACACATCTAGTGACATATTTCGGAGCAATACCCAGAGACTTTAAAGAACAACGTTACTTAAAATACCTTCCCCGCAGAGTCTTTTGGAGTGTGATGCATTATCTGTTTGTCCAACTGATTGTTAAGAGTATTCTCACCCACTATATAAATCAGGAATCATACAAATGCCTTGTCATTAGATGTTGCATCATCAAACGATGATTAAAATCGGCCAAAATATCTTTCACTGAGCAATCACGTGACTATTAGTCGTCATTTGCGTCACACTTTCTGAAGCATCCCTATAGACGTACTCCGACTACTTATATTTCAAGTCTATGCATAGAACCTTCCCTGTTAATTTTTCTGATTCCCCAGCAATTGAGCTGAAAACCCACTCCAAGTTCCCTCACCCCGCCTACTTCAGAACATTTGAAACCACGGCAGATTTAACGTGCTCCAATCCATATGTGCACGACGGTCTTCGGTTGGATAGAATTTAGAACTAGCAACCCTCCGGTTGCTTTTCCGATAATCTACCAATCAGGCTGCAGCAGCCCCACGCTCATTCTTTGTTTAAAGTGTGAATGGAATATCAATTCAATATGCTCAAAGAAGACGAGTCAGTTTGGAGTTATAGAATATCTTTATTACTTCTCCAAAAAATATTTGATGTTCTGTTGTCTAGGAGCAATTCCAAATGAACCAGCTGTGGCAGTACGTGTAGACATCCGGCCTTCTAAACTCTACGAATGCTCCCCTCGTGTCCGCAGGAATTTTGACGTATTTATAGAAAGGAGGGTGGGCGAACACGAGGAGGGCACCCGCAGAGCTCTTCTGGTCCAGGATGGCAATCGTTGCTTAACAGGTCTTGTAGTTCAGCTGTTGGCGTGCTCAAAGACGAGGAGTCGGTTTGGTGCTATAGAATATTTTTATTACTTCTCCAATAAATATTTAATGTTCTGTTGCCTTGGAGCAATTCCAAATGAACCAGCTGTGGCAGTACGTGTAGACATCCGGCCTTCTAAACACTGCGAATGCTCCCCTCGTGTCCGCAGGAATTTTGACGTATTTATAGAAAGGAGGGTGGGCGAACACGAGGAGGGCACCCGCAGAGCTCTTCTGGTCCGGGATGGCTATCGTTGCTCAACAGGTCTTGTAGTTCAATTGTTCGCTTCCCTAAAAGAAAGGAAATGTACATAAGTTACATCAACGAGGAAAAGAAGTTTGTTTATAATTTTTCAATCCTCCGGTTTCTAAACTAGTTTACATTACACTGGTAGATATTTTCATATTTCATTTTAATTTTTTCGATTTTATTTTTCTCTCTGGAAAATGAGAGCTTGTCGTTAACAAAATAATGTTCCTTAAAATTTGTAGAAGTTCTTTATTTGTTTGTGGGTTGGATGTGAGTAATAATCTTGACCCATATTGGGTTGAAAGACCCATATTGGGCTCATCTCCGCTCAACAAACAAAATAAAATCGCCAAATTATAGACATACACATACTTATATAGAAAGCATTACTGACATCCGATAGTACACCAATGCAGGAATTATAAACGATAGGAAGTACTTGAACAGTACGTAATGTAACAGTATTAACATAATTTAAAAAATTATTAAATATAAATTAATAAAATGTAATAATTTACTAATTTT
Organism: Metellina segmentata; assembly: GCA_947359465.1. Lineage (NCBI taxonomy): Eukaryota > Metazoa > Arthropoda > Arachnida > Araneae > Tetragnathidae > Metellina > Metellina segmentata. Next base: position 103,216,595 of record OX375881.1, read on the forward strand.
AACAGTAGGATTTCTGTCCTTAATCAGCCTTCTTTAAAGTTTGCTAGCGACTAGATATCGCAACTATGAATGTCAGGTCAGTGTTAGGAACGACTCAATACTCTGTGACAATCTCCAAGAGACATTTAAATATTTATTTGCCCCTTCGAGGCTTCGTAACATTATTTGATTAATGACGCTAGCTAAACTGAAATAATTTTAATTGTACAGCTGTTCAAAGAGATTACTCAGTAAGGATAAAGATGTATTGGTAAATTTGATTTCAGTGAAGACTACAACAATGTTGTCCCAACTATGACGAAAATGAACTAAGACTTTAAATCGTGTTTCCGGAAATTATCTTCGGCCATTTGGGTCATAATTGTAAAGGGGTACTCTAATATGTTGAGTGAAGATGCGAGAAGATGTTATTCGAGTCTGTGCAGAAAAACAAATTAGTTAAAAGTTATTTAACACCACTCTATTTTTTTAACATTAAATTTGTGATTAATTTTATTGTATTTGAGAAGATATTTAAAAAAAATCAAAATCCATAGACTAGGAAGAGCGGCAAGTCACTGACATACGGGACACCATTTAATATTTATCGGATGTTCTAAAGCGGAAAGTTAAGGCATTATCCTATAGATATTTACTGATTCCATTGAGATATTTTATAAATAAACAGTAAAATTTATTTATATCATTGTATTGTAGCACGCGATCAAATATATCTTGTACACATTTGATATGTACTCAATTGATAGAATAAAAGTTAATTTTATAAAAAAAGTTAAGAGGAAATAAATGAATGAAGAATCAAGATGCGCTTACCATCTTACTGTTCAAAAGAACCTGAACTTCCTTTTCGAATTGCTCTTCTTAATACTGTAAAAAAATCGTCTGTGAGAAATTATATAATTTTGAGTACAGAAAGTAATACAGTGTACAAATTACTACACTCATGTCTTTAATGCAATAGCGACCATCCGTAGTGAAAAGAGAAGCAAATTACTTAGAGGGATTCAGTGTATTTGAAGCATTCAATCTGGTCCTCTCACCATAAACGTTTTTGCAAATAATTTTGTTTTTAATTTCGGCATTCTAAGACGTACTTTGATCAACTCTTCAGTTTCCGTTGTAGGATCCATGTCTGAATAGATAATGCTCGATCAAGAACAAAGATGGTAACATTAAATGCCTTTCTAATAGGCGAGAACCAAGCCGACAAACGTCTGAATGTTTACACAGCAAAATAGTGGAACTAGAATTTGTTTTGCTGGCGCAAATGATACAGGTTGGCCATGTTCGAGCATCCAGAAATGAATGACACTTTATATAAGACTGAGAGAAATCAAGGTAAATAAACTTAACCGCAGCACACTTCGGGAGTGCTCACATTTCTAAGCCAACTCACATCATACCCGTTGGCATGGAATATTTCGGTTTCCCACAGCTTGGAGTGCTAACTTGAAATGGTACATGATTAGGCACATGATTCTTGGGGAAGTGTACTTAGTATAACCTTTGAACAGTTTATCTGTATCATCGGCACCCCTTAGGTTATATGCATTCTAACCACCTCAAAATACAAGTAATGTTTGTAAGAATAACGCATAGCAAATAACAAAGTTAAAAAAAAAGTAGTTGGCAAACAGTTGCTAGATAAACTTTATAACAAAAAAAACCTTTATTTTGGAGCATCCTAAAAAAATTGTTGAATAAAGTTTGAACAGGGAATTTTGAACTACCCCACAGATATTAAGAAAACCACATATTCAGCTCATACGCAATAAATGAATAATAATGTACATTAGTACTTTTAACCTGAATGTTAAGTATTTATATGAATATATCAATACCAGTACATACCTATTCTTGCTTCTAAAATTAAATATTAACCTTTCTTTATACTTAGGAATTTTAAGGTGTGATTACATATACTTTTTAGATAGACATAACATAAAAAATCCAACTCTTTCATTCAGGTAACTTACGTTCCTCTTGAAGATCTAGTAAAGAATTAGACAATTCTGATGGCAAGAAGATGTTTTCTGATGAGTCGCTTTCTGATGAGAGTTTCGAAGTCTCAGGTATTATTTCCATGTCAGCAACTCCAGTGCGTCTGTTCGAAGTGCCTCTAACCCTCTTCATCTTCTGACCTTCGATTCTTAGGTTTTCCATTTCATCCATCTAAAGAACAAAGTTATAATTGAAGATCGTTTTTGGAAATAGTTTGAGTTCAGACAAACATGCTTTATAGCTGACTATCCACTGTACCTCACCATTTGGTTTGGTCAGGTCATTTCCCATCTTACACCGCTCTTGAATTGTTGAATGTAAACCATTTTGCTCTCATGCCCAATCGGAGAACAAGGTATAAAAGGGGACTTCTACCCTGACTTGGAGAAGACAGGAACCCAGAGAGGGTAGCCGAGACGGTTTGTAAAAGAAAGGAAATCTTAATATCGTGCAACCGAAAAAAATAGTTTATCACATCATTGTCCACCAGTCACCTACAATGTCCAATGTGTGCCATGTTTCATCCATATTAAAGCAAATTTATAAAGAAATAGATAAAAAATATCCCATTATTTAACATCCTGTGTGACATTCATATGTAAAGGAATGAATGAATATGGGATGAATGACTGAACAAGAAAATGGAAAATTCAGTTTTCTTTCTTATACGATTATTTTTTATTTTATACCTTGATATTCATTTATTAGAAATTTAAATAATTGTGCTAATTCAGAAATACCTTTTAAATTTCTATTCGATTAAATGTTTTTCTAAAGATATAAATTATATAAATATCTCAACGTTTGACAGAAACTCAAACTATAATAACAGTGTCACATAAGAAAAAAAAACCTGTAATTTGGATTATTAAGCAAACTACTTGATATAAAGAATTAAACTACTAAAAGTAAGAATTTGTAACCACAAAAATATTGAATACATTTTGATTTTTTTTATAAGTTAGTTTGGATAGCAAAATTTCTTGCATAGTTATTTGACTTTTTAAAATTCCAAACTCTAGTAGCAAGAAAGGAAGAATGCAAGGCCCATTCAGATAAAAATATTTTTAACATGAAAAATATTTCGATAAAATAACAATGTAAATTTATGTAACTTTTAGTGTTTTAATAGTATGTACACAGAAAAGTCGCCATACCTTATTATAGAAATATAAAATAGTTTACCTCCAAAATTGATTCTTTCAACTCTTCCACAAATCTAGATCTATCATCCTCATTTCTAGCATTGAAATCTATCAATACTTTTTCATCAGCTCTTCGACTAAGACGAATGCCATTTGAAACGTCTATAGAACAATAAATCATTGTTAGAATGAATGCATAATATACAGATATAACTCTATTAGTTTTGTTGAATCGATATTTTATTGAAAGCAACATTTTAATTTTTTAATATTTTACATATTTATATACTAATCATTTATATTGGTCGTATTCTATCTATTCTTGTTTCAACTCAAACTTAAAATCACAACTCTAACTATATTACATTCGGCATAAAAAAATTCACAATCTAATAATAAATTTTCAAATTTCAGTCCTGTGCAAAAAGAGTTTTATTTCTCACTTCTTGTATCCAAAATTTCTAGATAATGAATAATCTAGATCTAATTGGTATGTTAAAAATTGTCAATAGCAAATGAATTCATATATCTTTAAACATAATTCACTGATAATACTTACATCGGGATTCAAACAACGTAACACTCATGCCACATAACGGAAAAGATTGCCTGTATTTATAAGTAACATTCCTTTTCTTTTTGGTTACCTAATCAGAAAAATAAATTTTCATTATAAAAATGGAAATGTAATTGATAAAACTACATATTTTTATACTTACATTCTCATATAGTTGAAATTTGCTTTAAATTATGGTTTTAAGCTATGTTACTCATTCTACATAAACAGTTCAGAAAGAAACCAATGTGTCTGATTTTAAAATTCAGTATCAACATATAAGATTGTTTTATATTTTCTCAAGAAAAATAAATCACACATGCTACAAAAGTATTGGCTGTCTTGCTTTAGCAACAGAACACCCTTATTCAAAAATGAATTCTTGAAACATTCTAGTTGGTCATATTGCACTTAGCTACTCTAGGTCTCCTGCTTGAGGCTAGTATTGGTCAAGATTCTAAGAAAGTCTATCCTAACCCCATGTCCTTTTCTTCAGTGGTGTTTTATAACAGGAATATATCCAGAACAGGAAGGTGATCCTCTGATGTTTTGTTTCGCTCTCACAAGGTATTTGTGTGATAAAAGAACGCATGATTGAAAGAAGAAAAAATAAAAGGAAAGTTAATTTATTAACTGACTTGCTACAAAAGCCCTCTCAAATCACGTAATCCCTATTTCTAGAGTGACCCTCAATGCACGCAATTGTGTTTGAAGCAGTTATTGAGGTAAACTGCATGAAAATGAGCACCTATTTGTAAAATAAGTTGATTAAATAATTTGTTGTCATAAATGAGTGACAAAGTTACCATTAATAAATCGTTGAACAGGAAAACTTCTCTTTCATGGACACTTCGTCGTTCTTTTTTAGTGACGCCATAAACTTCATTCAAACGACAGTTGTAAACTAAGCGCCTGTGAGGTAAGGCAAGGTTCTACAAAAAATTATACAAACAGAATTATAGCAAAGGAAAACACAAAAATTTAAACTAAGAACTTAAACTAAGAAAACTTAAACTAAAATGGTATTTAAAACTAAGTCATAATAAATATTTTACTAACGTTTCATATCTTTTTACTTGCATGAACATATAATACACTAATTTGTTGCAAGATTGTTCTTTACAAATGTTCTACCTTTATTGGCACTAGAAGTGTCCAATATACATTTTTATAAGATCCGATAAATAGGTAACATTTAATTTACTTGGTTTTGAGAAGATACTTACAGGCTTTTTCGCAACAATAGTTTGTTGAACTTTGAAAACTTCATTTGTGTGGTCTGATCCCATTCTGAATTCATTCATTTTGATCCTTTCATAAATTCCAATCAACATATCGCGATCCAAATCGTGACCATCATCAATTGCTATTAAAATGTAGAAAAATAGATTAATATAAATTCAAAATATTCATCAAAACACGTACTACCCAGATGTATTCAAATACACAAAAAGCTCACAGAGGCAGGTACTCACATCGAAGATTACGTACAAACTCCTCCATTTTCATCCTTCGATCGGCTTTCATGCTGCGTGTGTGGAGGTCAGTATTTAGCATCATGATGGCGAATGCTAGCACAAATACAGTCTCAGGGTTGTGCAATTTTGAAGCTACATCGGGGTTGCAGGCAAGGTAGCGATGGCTGAAGACTTCCACAATTTTTTCAATTTTTTGAGCTTCTCCCTAAAAGTACACATAAAGAACCATTCACCAATACTTATAAATATACAAGTATGATTAGATATGTTAATGAAATAATCTTTACTTTCCAGAAATAATTTTGTTTTATGGAAAAATTAATGTGTGCATATAGTGTAAATTTATTAATTCATGGAACTTTTTTTATACATGTGTGTTGTTTTAAACTATTCTTGTTTTGACCCTATTGTATGTTTACGAGCATGTGTGGTGGAGAACTTCAATTAATTAAATTATTATAATAGTCTGAAGTTTTTGTTCTTCTGAAATTATCTGCATGTTTTTCTTTAAATGTAATTTCATACATCATGTATGAGTTTCATAAAATGAAAATATCTTTAACACTTACCGGCATCCTAAAGTACGTCTGAAACTTTCGGAGGGCAACATCAACTTCCATGGATGCGAATTCCAGATCTTCCACAAAACATCTGTGGAAGGCAAATAGAATCAAGATTAAAACTAAAGAATTTACTCATATTTTAAAACATAGTAAAACCATGAAACACAGTAAAAATTGTTCAAAACTTTCTACCAAAGTTTAAAAATAGAAATCTTCTGTAACAAAAAATTTATTTTCAGTTTGAATTTTTAAAAGCAGTGGGAAATCAATGTTATAAAAGTAAAATTTAAATAATTTTACTTTACACTGAATTTAAAATTAATCAAAATTTGAATTCTAGCGAAAATATGACAATTTCAGGAAAAGTAGTTTGAAATCATAATTATGAATATAAAAAGGAATAAAGAAAATTATTTTCACAAATATTTGTAAAAAATGTTAGCTCAAACTAATTCGAATATGGAACATTTTGACAACAAACTGTTCTTAAAAGTCAAGTATTTTTACGTTTAAAATATACTTATTCACCCATACAATTTCAACCCATAAACATTATTACCTATAATGTATTAACCTATAGACTACGGCTGGTACACCAGTTGTAAAATGATTGTATCAATGAAGAATTTAGACAACAGGCAGTTCATCAGTTGAAACTTGAAAGTTATACGAATCGCGTCAAGAAAGAATCGCACTTCTGATATCTATAGCCGTAGTAAAAAGGTTAATATCAGCGATTTTCAAATTTTTTTAACACAAGGTATACAAACTAATTATCAAAATTCTATGGGATACCAAAAAAGTGATGACCCATCCTTTTTACTCCAAAGCGGCCTTTCAAAAAAAATCTTATTGAAATAATTTATGGTAATTTGTAATAAAAAGTAACAGCAAAAATTATTGCTTTGGGTGTTTCTGGAAATTATTTGTAAGCACACTTATCGAAAGCTAAAATCCAAACGTTTGAAACGAAGTAATCTTGACCCATTTAAACTGTCTTTTGTTTGTGAGCACACTTATAAGCAAAAGCTCGTATTCAAACACACGTTTGAAATAAAATAAATCTTGCACAATATAAACAATCTCTCTCCCCAGGTGCTGAATTATATGCAATGTTCTGCATCACAAATCAAGGCAATTGCATTTGTTTAGCATGCATTTTATCATTGACGTAAACGATGTATTGTTTATAAAGCGTTTGTGGTATTTTGGGTTGTCTACGAAGGCTGTTACGTAGCTAGAAAAAGAAGAAATATGTGGCACGAAGCGCGCATTGCATTGCAGACTATCGTAAATTATATTTAAAAAAAAAAAAACTACAACATTTTGATAAATTTAAGGAAAAATTTATTTGTAAACACTTTGTTCTGCGTCACATGTCGCAGTTTTAAGCACTTTCTGCTCCCGAGGTCACTTCATCCGAAAGACATACCAGTGACATTTTTGGGGAGCTGTTGCTATCTACTATCTTCAATTACGTGTAGTCAGAATAACCACTTACCGTAATACAGCCATGTTGAATGAATTTTGTAGGTTCCCTAAGTATTCGCCAATCATTTGTTTACTCAGTCCTGGCCGAGAGAGTAAAAACCTAGCAACGGCTTTAGGAGATGCCTCCAGGTGACCCCGCTGGATTAAGAAGCGAATACCTCTTTCAGGTTTCTTGTTAAATATGTTGAGACCAACTCTGTATTGCCGCTTCCGACGAATTTCATTTAACTGTAAGAACAAAAAGACGAATTAAATATTGGTTAAAAACAAAAGTACCGAGGAATAAAAAAACAAACGTGAAGTTCCAGATGATGCACTGTAGAGCGACAAATAAATGCATTACAGAAGAACATTGACTAATTGTACTTTTTATCCAAGCTCTATTTAACCAAATGTATGTGTAATCAAAGCTGCATTGGTTACATAGTTAAAAATAAAGTTTTAAGTACGAGAGAAAAGGTTTTTTCAAACCAGATCGTTTAAGAATTTTTCAGGAGTTTAAAAGGTGTGTAACTCTTGTCCAAATTTTTAATAAAACTATTAATTATATACTGCGACACAAATATGAATATAGAATATATCGAATACTACATAAATAAATATTTCAGTAGTAGTTGTAACACTTAAAAGATTTTTATATTGAAAGGACACTATACCGATAGATGAAATACAATATAAACTATTAACTTATAAAGTAGCAAGTTATGATGTTATGGCAAAAACGCATATGCTATTTATTAAAAAATCGAATGGTGACTTCAAACATGTCAAAAAAGATCATCGTCTTCATCACAGATGAACCAAGATCACTTGATGATGTGTCTCATATTATACAAGCTCTACATTCATCCCAAAAGTCGTGATGCAGGGCAAACGAGAGAAAAACTGTCATGAGTCTAAAAGGGCAGTTTCCTTCTCTTAGAGGGTAGTGATACCATATTCTGATTCTCGAATTATGGTATAATCTCGATTCGTCCGAAAAAATGTCCCCTTGTAGCTGTCGTAGACGTTTGGATTTGCTGCCAGAAACGATTTCAAAGGAAGTTGAGATTCATTCACAGACAGTAAATTTTTCATTCTATAGGATAGGATTACAAAATGTGTAACGAAGAATATTTAATTCAAATGATGAAGCCAAGGGTAAAACGTTTCGTTTGAATTTTACATCTCTTAAAAACATCTCTATATTGAAGCCTACTTGTTTTTTTTTCTATACCCAATTGCTTTTTTGTCAGGTTGTGAGTTTTTCACAAACCCATCTAAAACATCGCAATAAATTCATTAGGTAAAATCTAACATGCATTTGGAAATTTACAATCCGTACTAAACTATTAAAATGCAAAGAATTAAAAATTTTTGGAAGAAAGGTTTTAAGAAAATTACATCAATATATTTCCTATATACTTACTGAACACAAATTAATGTTTTCATCCTCCTGCGGCTTTGATTGTGCATCTTCACACTGTAGGTCTACTTGGCCATTAGGATCAACGCTTTGAGTGGTTTGTCCATCTTTCTCCTGGCTACTTTGACCATCATACTGTCCGGTGATTACTTCTACTTGGTCAGTCTCCTTTTCCCCTTGTTCGATAATCACCTCCACTTGGTGAGTTTGCTCAATAGGGCTCGTGATTTCTTTCTCGTTATTAATTGCACCTGTAATGTGTCCTGGAGCTTTTTCATTGAGCCTACCTTCTTCTCCTGTTGGCCCTTTTGCCTTCACTGCAATTCCGGTCTGTTCCCCCTTAGCCCTGGAAAAAAAGGACGTAACACGTAAACAACCAATGCTAAAATATATTCTTAGCCACAACATTTTGTTACATTGCATGAAACTTAGATCTATCAAACATATATATATATATATATATATATATATATATATATATATATATATATATAGAGAGAGAGAGAGAGAGAGAGAGAGAGAGATACATACATAGATATATAGATAAATGCTATACATTATTTTTGTAAAACAAAGTCTAAAACAAATATTTTTTAGTTATCGAGTAAATTTAAAATTTTTAGACTCAAATACATAAGCTTAACTATAGTTTCTACTTGTAAATGAGCCCAGAAACTTATAAGACTTCCTTTCTAATAAAATACGTTACTCGTTTTTCTTATAACCAGCACACACAAATATTTATTATAGATTACACAGTTTTCAAAAAATTGTTAGTCAAATACTTAAGCTAAGCTTGAGTTTCTATTTATGCGTTGAATCTAGGTACTCACCAAAGGCTTCTCATGAAATTGAAGCCTCGATTTTTCTTTGTTCGGAAATAGGACATGATTTCCAAAGGAATCACTAAATCTCCGACGAAGAAATTACTTCAGAAAATCTGAACGTTTGAAAAATTATAGTAAAGATCGCAAGAAAACTTTTAAGATGCTAACTTGAGAATCAAAAAGCTGAGTATGAACTAAAAAGGAAAATCGAACAATGAAGTTAATGGCCATTGTTGTAACCACAACAGTGCGCAACAATTCGACGTTTTGTGTATTCTTATAATATATTGTTGAGATTAACACTGTTAGGGGTCGTAAGATATCCACGGCTAAACTGTAACCGAAGAGGGATTTGTGGGTGTGAAGAATTAAATCGTCTATAAGTAAAATTTGAAATGATTTGAGGTATTTCACTGCAATTAAGCAAACTTGAAAGCGAATAGAAAATATGAAAATCTTTCGGAAACCTTTAACACATAAAGTGTTCAATAATAGTTGATAGATCAGGTTGATTTCTGAATAATTAAAGAAAAACGATCAATTGCTGATTGTCAGTCTTTTAAAATGCTACTGAAAAATAAATATTTAATGTGACAGTAATTTAAAGGTCAATTTTATAATTTGGGTCTTTTCCTATTGAAACAAGTGTAAATGCGGAAATTACACAGCTCACTACTTTACATTAACCCCTAAATTCAATGCTTAGGTTTCGACACTCAAAATTCATGCTCCATGATCTGTAAAATTGCGTTGCTAAATAGAGAGTCCTTAAAGATTTAAAAATCAAGTGTTTCATTATCCTAAATTTAATGGTTGGATTTAGTCGAGGCCTTAAATGGATTTACGCTGATGTGGTGTTGAAGTTTAGAGAGTAGGGTACCTGTTCAGGTGTTGATCTCAACACTTTACACAACGTCAACAGACCGTGGTTAAAAATGACAACTTGTTGTCCTTTGAATTTGCAATTATCGACTGATAACGGGCAGAGAAAACGTGTAGATTGATTTTCTTTATACAAAAGAACGTTTTGAAATCTTTTGGAAGAAGCTCTTTTTAGAAAAGAACAATAACTCTCAAAATATGTAATACAAAAATCTTTATAAAACTAAATTCCTCCAATGATAAGGTCAGTTTTCACTGCCAATACGTTCTTTCAACTCATATCAATCCTCTTAATGGTAGAGGGCTTGATCCAAAGTATTCTATAAATCTGTAAGACATACGAAAAATTAAAATGTCTGAATTGCAGATACGACTGATTGACAATAATTGCATTTGGTAAATATACCGCCCTGGGTTGAGATTCCATGATACAAGATATTGTTGGTATTTTAATAAACGTCACACTGAAGCTATTGTCTTCACAATCTGGGGTCAATCTCTAACATAAGTATCCAAGAAAAACGCCTCGTAATTTGGAATCCCAGTTAGATGACTAGATCAAAACTTGATCTGACACCCCACTCTCCAAACTTCCATTAAAAAGAAGGAAGGAACACATAAACAACCGTTTTTGAAAAATATTCATAACCACAACATTTTATTACATTTCATAAAACTTATATCTATAAACCTTCAGTATTAAATGTGGCTTGGCTATATATATATATAAAGTAAATGTGGCCTAGTCAATTTATCAAATATTCGGAATTGTCCAAAATCGGGACGTTTTGATTATTTTTTTTCTCTCTTTTTTTACATCTTTCCGACAATTTTTAAAGAACAAGGAGTTAAACATGGACCTAACTGATGAAACAACGCAAAATAACGGCCATGTTCAGAGCAAATACCACAAATAAATGTTAGAAGATTTACAAGAAAAAAATTTGCATCACTGTATTAGAAAGGTTTTACCTTTTTTAAAAATTATTTCTATTTTTAAACCTGCCTTTTTGCAATTGTAATCACAAAGTTCACGCTATTTGGGGGAGGTAAATTACGAATTTTTTCGGCAAAAAATGTGCAAAAATTCCTAAATGGTCAAGGGCCGGACGATTCAGAATTTTGGAGTTTGTAGTGTACTGTTAAATTATTATATTTATGCGTGGTTACATATTTCTATGTTTTGATTTCTAGAGAGGGGTTCTTCACAAACCAAGAACTATCATAGAAGAAATGCAGTTATTAATTTTCTTCAAACTCTTGTACGAAATAAAAGTTTTTTATTTCAAATAAAAAAATCATAATGATATACTTCTAATTTACAATGCCTACAGCCCTAAATGTCCTCTTTGCAAGCACAGCCCAAGGGTTAGACGAAATATTAAAGTAATAATAATAGATACAATTTAAAATTTCTGTCAAGAATACCAATCCTTAATTAGAGCTTTGTTTATGATTTTTATAAATTTTATTTTCAAAGGGTCCACAGTTACTACTAGTTTGGTCACATGATATTCTGAGTATTTAAGAGGGTTTTCTTTACTCAGTCTACTTTTATATTTCATCTATGTAGGGAACTCGTAGGTTGATCTATGTAAAAAAATTCAGTCTTCTAAACGAAGTATAGATTTTAAAAGGCACTAAATGTGTCTTTCGCTTTAATAATGGGTACTTGCAAAAAATATAGAGCGAAGAACCTTTCTAGTTAAAATGAAGTAGAGGTATGACTAGTGTGTAAAGAAATGTTATATTATCTGTAATGTAATTTTTAACTTTGCCTTAAGAAGCTTCTTTATTGTTACTTCAAAACTGATAGAGTAATTTTTAATTACTTCACTGTTCAAATCTGTATTAAAATTAGTTGTAAAAAGCAGAAGATTTTTTGGAGTGGATAATCATTCAATTTCTTATTTTAACTCTATTTTTTACTTTTTTGCTCTTACTTATTTTTACCTTTTATGCCACTAATTGGGTCTTGTTCAGTGATGCCAAACTCACATGGGAAAGTTCAGGGAAAATAACTATAGAAATGAATGTTTTCAGAAGTTAAAATATTAAAATGTTGAAATATTTTTGTAGAAATTTGAATTATTTTATGCCTTGTTTATGTAAAATGGTATTTTTATAATAATGTATGTACCTACCATGTGTATTGGAAAAAGGTACACAATTATTTGGTTTGTAAATGTAAATATATATATATATATATATATATATATATATATATATATATATATATATATTTCAACACCTTTAACATTCAGTTTAAAGGACCAACTATATTTCTATAAAAAACACAAAACAATTCAATAAGATCTTTTTACAAAGTGTGATACGATCTTCACGTAGAAAATATTAATTTTTTCCTTTCGGCCCTTTCTTAAATGAAATCTTCTGTTTTGATTTTGGACATTCGCCAATAGCCCATTGTGTTGCTAGAGTGCGAAGTTAATGAAATACCGATCTATCTAACTAAATGAAATCCTGCCATGCTACTCTCTGAAAACACAGGTGTGCAAAAATTTAGGACGAAGCTAAAAAATTAGCATATTAGCGGGACAAGGAAGCAGGCCGTACTGAAAGACCCATCATGAGATCGACTAAGGTCAGGTACGGCAGGGCTTGCGCATATATGGAGCATGATGTAATGGGGGAGTGTCGGAGGAGTGTAAAACACTATGGTGGTGTAAGCTCAGCATTTCTCTGAAAGATATTGCCCGGCATGCATCAGTTTAAACGACGTTGAGCTGAGGCCTCAATGTGAAATGTCATACTGGAAATCTTCTAGACGATATATGGAGGACCTTACCCGAGGTCGAATCATTGGGAAGAGTGAAGAAAGTCAAAGAATGACAAGGGTAACTGAGGAATTCGGGATCGTTCACAGCATCGTTTCACGAGTTTGGAGAGCATTTCAAACAACAAAAACATCTGTCCGAAGGTTCAGCAGTTGTCGTCCACAAGCAACCACCGCAGCGGACGCAATTATATTGGATCTAAATCCAATCGAACATGTATGGGACACCTTAGGGAAACGCTTGGGAGCACGTCACCAACCACCAGAGAAATGATCAGCAATGCCTCAACAGCTTGTTCACAACCTCGATCTCAGCATAGACAGACGATGTAATTCCTGCACAGCAGTCAGGGGTGATCAAATCCACTACTAAAGGCTGAACTTTTCATGCTGGACACCTATCAAATGAATGTTTTGGGCTTCTGTCGCATTGTGCTCCATGCTATACTTTCAATGAAGTTCCTTTTTAATCCTTTGGACTTCTTTTTTGGAAAGTTTTTTTACTTTTCCTATGTTCTTACATCTTGGAGATCTCATGATATAATTTGCGTCCATTTAGCACACATTTGTTAAAACATTAGATAAACCGTCTCGTCCATAATTTTTTCACACCAATATATAAAAATGTTAACATAAATACTAGTTATACTTTCCTGTAAGCCAAACACAAAATTAGCTAAGAAATTGTTTTAACTTTTAGTTGCTGGTAATCTTGGAAGTGCTAACAAGTACTAATAGAGTTAATTTTTAAGTAGAATGTATACTATTTCTAAATATCATAATCATGATATAAATATATGGTTTTAGACGAATTAAATGACCTGAATGTATGAACAAAAGAATAACAACTGTAAAATATATCTGCCAGCTAGAACAAAATTCGCAACATAAGTATTTCCAAACTGAAAAACTAATTTTCTCTGAAGTAACTATGGAACCAGTTATCAAATTTTTCTCTTAGCTTAACTACAAGTAGTAAACACATTATGTTGATTTTTTAACAAAGGTAAAATTTTTTTAACTAATGTCCTCAAACTGCTGTAGTGTGCAATTTTGGAGAGTGGTGTGCCAGACCAGGAATGATGTTGTCATCTTATTATTATTGAAAATCACGTGCTGTTGTCCTCGTGTATTTCCATTCCAGTTTGATCACGCCAATAGCCCTTACTGTTGTTCCCAGTGCGATGTTATTTGAAATATCTGACAACCAAGGACCCAGAGACGCCGATACAATCTAAATCATGGAAAAAAGTTGTTGGTGTTGGGGATTAATAACAAATTAAAAAGGTCTTAATTTCTCTACCAAAAGTATTGATTTTTTGTTACCTTCTAAGACGTGCTCGAGCAATTTTTCGCACTAGACGTATTCACCAACAGCCAACCATTATTGATACGGTCTTAAAACATTTATCCAACGCAGTTTAAGTCATCAGATTATGATTCATAGTTTAAGAGACATAAGTACGAAAAAGCTGGCAATCACTTTGGTGGCAAGTGGTATGGTTGACTTCTGTACTACACTGAAATTTGAGACGTATTCACCTCTAAAAAAGAATTGTCAACTGTGCCCATACTGTTGTTTGCCGTAACTGTCGTCGCATAAACTGCTCAATCCAATACGATCTGAAAAACAAAAAATGCATGTAAATTAAAATACAGAAAATACTTGTGTTTCTATCGATATTATCGAGTTGGTTCGGATATTTAGCTAATAATTCCGTTATCAAAATCTAAAATCATGTACAAACATGAAAGAGGAATGAGTGGCAGTGAGCGGCTGAAAACAATATCGGATATTTCTCTAAAAGATTATGAAAGCTGCGAAAGTTCTTTAGTGGACATCGCTAGAGGACTATGGAGGAAAATACTCTCAATTGAATTTCAGACTGGACGTAGTTGATCGGCTTTTTGAGAGGCATGACACAGTGAATGATAAAAAAGAACGACCAGGAATTTAGCCGATTCCCGTACGAATGACTACGAGACACTTTTTAGAAGTGATTCCACCACCGAAAAGAAACTGAGACAGACGAGGCAGTGCTTTGTGTGTTGCTTAAAATAACCGATGGTAGCGGAAAACAGAGGAGGTAAGAATAAAGATATTTTTGTACCGATTGTGATATAGGACTCTACTTAAGTCCATATTTTAAATTTACCATACAAAAGCTGAGTTGAGAAATGTTATAAAAATGCAGGTATTAAAAATATGTATACTCTTTTCTCACACCCGCTGCTGTCGAGTGTTCTTAAAAGTTATTGTTCGGAAAAGCCCTCTATATGTAAAAATACCATTTTTTCGCTACAATTAAAAGTTATCATAAATTAATAAATTCAATACTTGCAACAGTGTTATTATAAACTAACAGTTAGAATTTAATATGAAAATTATAAACCAACATCGATAAACGTTATAAATAAATTATTTTGAAGTAACTAAACTTTTCATATATATAAATTAATTCAATTAATAAGTAGATAAATTACAATTCATTTGAAAAATTGGTAAACTTATATTTTCTTATAATTTACGAAAGTTGAGTAACATTTATAGCATTACTAGACATCAGTAATAACTACTGATATTCACTATTAGTGTTAGTCATTAGCCACCGACAAACTGTTAATATGAAAGGTTTTTCTGACCTACTAAACTAGTTTTTGTTTACTTGTTGGAACTTCATTATATTACGCAATACGTATTTTATAAACGGCAATCAACAATGCATTCCTGGCGTGATTTATCTTGAATTGTTTTTGGTACACGATTTCAGTTGGTCGCCAGTAAAATTTACACAAAAAGAATTTCTGATTTATATAGGATTGTTGATACTTAACGTCAATTATATTAAACATGAAACATCACTTAATCTACGATGATAAACTACTTACCAATGTGCATAATGTGAGAGGATTTGCTTAACAGGAAAAAGAATATCTGATTTCTGTATACTTTGTTGCTACAAAAATTCATTGGCAGTCGGCAATACCCGTTATCGCAAATTAGTAAGAATTGTTCTGACTGTTTTCATCAAATGGCTGATATGCCTATCTCAACTAGGCATTGCCATTTAGGGTTATCTTGGAGTCACACTTTTGCTGCACCATTAGGATTTTTCACGAATAATAAAAGAATGCATAGGTGAAAATTTTTAAAACATCAAATGAGCTGCGATAAAGCAAATATAAAGTTCCATTTGCTAGTCTTCATAATTAAAATTTTTAAGAATTCAGTAACAAATGGTTTTATCAATATAATAGCAGATGTACTGATTCCAAGCGATACACACATTCGCGGTAGTCTGAAAAAGTAAATAACATTTGAAAATCAAAGACGTGAGTTACAGTTACCATAACAACAATGACAAAAAAATTGCATGTTGGTCCAAATTAATATACGGTCTCTTGAAATAAGAATCATACTTTCTTTCAAAAGTAATATTTACCTCTCATTGAAGAAACTCTCACATATAAGCTTCTCGTTAAAATTCCATCTTTAAATTTATGAAGATATAATTTAACATGAAGTTAAAAAGAATCTGAATATTTGCTACTACATTTCTTATGATTATTACGACACTTTCAGTTAAATCTTTTCGTTTTCTCACGTAGGCTTAAAATGGAAGAAGGCGTCGTCATAATTCGATTGTCACAATTTATAAATCTGCTTTCTTATTTTTTTATTTGCAGCATTCGTAATGAATAAAGTGAGAATTTTCGCAGTCATGTGTTGGGCTTGTAAAGATTCTACTGAATTACATTTATTTCTCAATTCATAATACCAATATGTGTATGTTAAAGGTATTAAATTGAATTCAAAAGTATGATTATAAGAAATGTAGTTACTGTTACCAAAACACAAGATAATTATAATAAGGAAGCATTTAAATCCGTAATAAATTCCACATTCTTCAGAATTTGAATAGCTGGTTTATCATAATAATCGTAGCAGTCTTTAATATTTTCGAAAGTTTCGTGGTTTATAAAAATATGGAAATGATCACAGTTCCGTCATTTTTTTACTATAGGTAACATCGATCTATTAATCCATACATAATATTATTTTTTTGTTCGGTAGATAATATATAGCGTACGGGATCTTGATTTTATAGCAGAACCATAATAATTCATACTGATTAAAAATTTCAAAAGGCTTTCATTTCAACTATGGTATTTGATTGGACCTTTAAGAAGGCTTCATGCCGCTGAGTTTATAAGTATTGATAATTGTCGTATCCATTACTAGAGTCGACAGTCACTAAACAATATTCTTAATCGTCCCACTTCTCCAAAACTGAAGAATCTTTTGAAGATATTAACGTTTTTTTTTTTTTTTAGTTCTAATGTCAAGAGAAAATGACAATATCTTACAAAACGATTACAAGAATACAAAACAGTAAAAGAAAAAAGTCAGTGTCTCATCAGCAAGGCTCTAGCACTCCAGTAGCGTGTCACCTCGGAGACCCCACACAGAGCTGAACATCTTTGGATATGGGACCTGTCCATAATTTCATCCTTTTTGCAGAGTGTGCATTTAGGACTGTCATAAACACCAATGCTGTGTAGGTGGTTTGCAAGGCAGTCATGCCCCACTGCAAGTCTAAATTCTGCGACCGCTCTTTCACGAGGTTTAATTGAAATTTTTTGGTCCAATAAACTTCTCCAGCTCTTCGAGGAAATACAAGAAGTGAGATTCGACTTCCATCTAAGTCTCATTTGATTTTTGATGTAGAGTTTTATGGAGTGGAATGAGTAGCTTGTGGTTGGCTGTTCAACTATCCGTGTGCCCTTCTTAGCCAACATATATGCCTGCTCGTTACCGAAAATATCATAGTGCCCAGGGAGCCACTGGATAACGATCTGTCGTCTTTCTGCCTTTAATCCCTCAAGGAGCACACACAGATGGCATTCTAAGATATCATTTGAGGCAGGCACCTCGTTTGACCCAATAGCCTGAATGGCAGCTTTGGAATCCGACAACAAGACCACTTTGTTGTAGAGACGTCTGGGAACAAGTTGCCGCAATGCCACACAGATGGCCATAACTTCTCCATCAAAT
Source organism: Metellina segmentata (assembly GCA_947359465.1). Taxonomy (NCBI): domain Eukaryota; kingdom Metazoa; phylum Arthropoda; class Arachnida; order Araneae; family Tetragnathidae; genus Metellina; species Metellina segmentata. Next base: position 103,234,796 of record OX375881.1, read on the forward strand.
GCGGTTTTTTGTTTCCCGACAGGGACATAGAAGGAGAAAATGGAGGAATAAATTCCTGCTCCAACATTTGGTGAACATTCAGTAAAGGAGCCGTCGGTATAGACGTGTAACCATTCAGGCTCTGGATAGAGGATGTGGATGGTCTCAAGGGCTAAAATCTTCAGCTAAGCTCTCTGGAGGGAGCTGGCTCTTAAGGATAGGCTGGGCAAGATTCAGGTTAATAATTGTCTCAACGCGATTCAAGGGATTACGAGGATTTGAAAATCCCTGAACAATTCCTTCATCAATTTCCAGATCTTCTCTTAAATCGAGAGCTTTCTGAAGAAAGCCTCGTTGTGTCTTCAGTTGTCTCTGTCCATTCTCATACGGGTCCCAAAAGGGCACTTCAATTCTGATCAACTTTTTATACAACACGAGAGCTCTCTCCTCAATAATCTCCTGAATGGGTCTGTTATTTGTCAAAAGTAGCATCGAGTCAATTGGGGTGGTCTTTACCGCACCAACAATCAACCTGAGGGCCTGGTTTTGAAGTAACTCCAGCCTTTCAATCAGGCTCTTTGAAGCAGTTACCAAAACTTCACAACAATAAGTAATAACAGGCAAAATGAATGCTTTATATGTGTTTTCCAAGGTCGTTCGTGCGCATCCCCAAAGACAGCCAGCCAAACTTTTAAGAATATGTAGACGCTTTTCTACCTTCTCAACTATACTTTCGATTTGTAATTTCCAACTTAACTTATTGTCAAAGGTTACTCCTAAGTAAGTAAATTTGTCCGTATTAGACAGTTCATCATTTCTGTAAACCAACTTTGGCCGGATATTCTGGTGCATCAGTGAAAAAGTCTGCACCGCAGACTTCTCAATATTCACGGCCATGTTGTTTTCCTCGCACCACTTGGAAATAACCTCAAGTGCTCTGTTCAAAAACCTCTCTATCTCGGACTTTGCGTTTGTTTTAGCAACTTGGGTCCAAATAACCAAGTCATCTGCATAGAGAAGGCACTCCACTCCAACTGTTCTCAAAGCCAAGATAAGATCGTTGATGTAAACATTGAATAGGGAGCAACTAGAAACTGCTCCCTGGGGAAGTCCCGTCTGAAGAATGTAACTTTTGGAGGTTGAGTCCCTATAACGAACTTTTCAATTTCTCTGGTCCAGGAATGATTTAAACCAGTTTAACATATTACTCTTTACTCCAATATCCTTAAGTTTTAGAATAATCTTTTCTCTCCAAACGGAGTCATATGCCGATTTGAAATCTATATAGACGGCTGTCATCACTTTTCTTTTATCAAGAATGTCTTTAACCATATGACTCAGATGAGCCACTTGGTCAGCTGTGGATCTATTTATACGAAACCCAGCTTGTTCGTAGCAAAGTAAATCTTTTGATTCAAGGAACCAATTCAATCTATTTACAACCATGCGCTCTATTAACTTAGCCATAATGCTAGTGAGCGAAATGGGTCTGTAGCTTTGAGTATTCCTGGCGTCTTTATCTTTTTTAAGAATAGGGATGATAATGGCTCCTATCCAATCACGACGAACAATCCCCGTCTTCCAAATGCAATTGAAAATTTTCAAAAGAGTAGTATTTGCATTTGTTCCAAGGTGTTTAAGATACTCCGCATGAATTTTGTCCTGTCCCGGAGACTTTTTGATTTTCAATTTATTCAAACAGCAGATAAATTCCTCTTTGGTGAAAGGCGATTCAAAGATGTCTCCTGTACCAGTCAGGTCTTGGACTTCGGGTATAGGGAGGTGATTGAGATTTTTTTTGATGACTCTTGATGTTTTCCTAGCGTAAGAACCTTTTCCTAGCGTAAGAACCTAGCGTAAGAACCTTAAGATAAACAATATGACTGTGCAAAAGCATTTGCTATGTCCAAATCTGAGAATAATTCTCTATTATTGTGATGAATAGGTTCCCTTTTGGGGGTGGCTTTTTTATTAGACAGATTTGAGATAAATCTATATGTCTTCAAGCTGTCTTCTTGATAGTTTATATTTTCTATAAAATTATCGAAGGTTTTCCGCTTTGCTTCAAGGAGATTCCTCTTGAAAATTGCAGCTTGTTTTCTCCACATTATAACATCAGCTGCTCTCCCTGTAATCTCTGCTTTTTTCCTTAACCGGTCTCTTTTTCTTTTTGTTTCTTTAAGATCCTCAGACCAAAAACACTTGAAATTTCCAACTTTACCTCTAGGTATACATTTTTTGGCACATTTCACTATCAAACCATTAAATTTTTTAATTAGTCCATCGGGGGGCTCTTGAAAGTTAAATGCCTCACCGTTAAGGGATTCCTCCAACATTGGTGTGAATCTATATAACTTTGCCTTTCTGAAATTCAAAGAAGACTTCATCGTACCCTTATGGGGTCGTTTGGAAATGGGAATCTTGAGTGTGGCTATTACTTGTCTGTGACCTGAGCCTGGGTCTTCAATAACATTTCGATGTATATACTGTTCGAGTTCACTCGAGACACAAAGTAGATCAGGAGTACTTTTAGTTCCATTATAGTGCAGGTAGTTATGCGGATCAGTCATTTTGTAGATAAGGTCTAAAGAGTTAGAGTTTAAAATGTCCTGTACCTCTCTTCCAGCTGCATTTGTGTCCTGGTAACCTCATCTCGGAGAATGGGCATTAAAATCACCGATGAGTATTGTTCTATGTGAAATATATATTTGAGAGAGGTCTGGTTTACTGTCGGGAGGAATATAAAGCGCTGAGATCTCAAACAGCCGTCCAGTGCTCCAAACGTTAATACCTACGATTTCAGATTTCTCTTGGGTATTCCCCATTTCTTTAATGATTCTAAAATCTGCAGTAAGGTGTTCTTTTACACCGACAAGAATTCCGCTAGCAACTTGTCTAAATTTCGGTAGAAGGTATAGAAAGTATCCCGGGAACTTGAAGTAGTCCATGGTCTCATAGGACAGATTTGCCTCCATGATTACTAAAACATCGACATTAAAACTGGTAAGTGTATGCTGAACCTCAGCTCTCTTAGCTTGGGACATGCCTGCAGCGTTCCATTGCAAGACACTCAACTTGCATGAAGTCCCACGGTGATCTCGCTTGTAGTGATGTTGCTGCATGCCGAAAATAGTAGATTTTTTAGACGTCTAGGACGTTTCCAGGGTGCACCGTGAGGAGGTAAATCTACTGTCGCACCCCAAGATATTATCGTAAACCAGGGAAGTTAATTATCACCCTACTGTTCCGAAGACTCATTGGAAAAACATCCTTTCTACTGGAAGGGATAGTTTTAAATTGTTCTTGTAAATATCTAAAACTTTAAAATTTATGTAGCACTTTCAGTTTTACTAATTCAATTCATCTTTACAAAAACGTTCGTGTTTCGCAATACGTCTTCTACTAAGTCAAGGATCTGTGAATTAAATTTAAATTACTTTGGGAATTCATCTGCTTTTTATAGGTGAAAATACTCCTATGACCCTGAACCCAACTCAAATAAATGCTACCTGCATTGTTAATTTATGGAGGACATTCTTTAGTAGATCAAGTATAGTTAAACAGGACTTAAAAATTCTTTATCGAGATTTATAAACACTTTTGTTGTGTGTAGGTAGCATAATACTTCTTGGACCGAATGAATTGATCAGTCAAGAGTTTGTATGAAAGTAACTCAGTAGTGCATATGAATTGAATGCTAGGAACTTTTCTTGCTTTGTTTTATGATTAATAACGTTCTTTGTAGCAATTTATTAACGTTTACGCTGCGGCTCTTAGATTTTTCAATCGTCTCACAAAGGGGCTCTTTTTCCTGCATGTCCAAGCCCCCTTACCTGATTACCAAAGTTGAGCGATAGGGCGGTGAGTGGCATTTAAGCTTGATGCTTTCCTTTCATAGTATTGTGTGGCGCGAGAACAGATATCACTTTCTGTTTTTCGAAAAGCGTTCACACCTCACGGTCGGCAGGGTAAGGGGCCAACCAACAAAATGAGAAACCCTCTAGAATGTTTGTCTCTTACAGCTCGTAAATGGTGATAGATGCCACACGTCAAATAAAATTGGTATTAAATCCACAGTACACAGAACAATACCATGCCGCTGGTGTAAACAAAATTTTAGCGGTAACAAATATTTACCTGCCACAGCATAAGGGTTAGTCAATTTAGAGTTTGTTTTAATGTGCCTCAGCACTATATATATAATTGATGCTATGATGTTTCAGGGAAATCCGGGTAAAGAGAAATTCTTCCACAATACCGAAGCTGTCTCCTAATTTTGATCCAATTGTTGCAGCAAAAATGGTGTTGGAGTAGGTTTTAAAATTATAAAAAAATATTTGAAACAGCAATATTTGTAAGATAACTATAATAAAAAAAAATAATTCAATGTTTGTTTTTTTATGATCAAATACTTGTTAGACAGAAAAGAAATGATCCAAGACTAATTAACAGTGATTTAAAAAATAATAGAAATAAGAATGGAAATAGGTCAAAATTTACAATTGAATTGAATTTCCACTTTTCATTTAGTTCAAGTGAATTTCAGTACTTCATTTTTTTTAAAGTCGGAAAAAAATGCTGAAATATTTTTATCAGTTTAATTGAATGAGATAGCTAAGATCTATTGTTCCGAGTTGGTCTCGTAATTTTATTACCATTACGGGTTTTTTAAGGTAACAATAACTTTAACCTTTAACTGCTGTCATAGGTCTCACAGACCCCGAGTCATTTTTGACGGGTCGTTTTCGCTCTTTAAAGTAAATATTGGTTTCTGACCTATTCAGTACGTTCGTACTACGTCCAACAGAAGCCGCACTCCAAGACTGCTTTTCTGCACCAACTACACTCTATAACAAAAAAAAAATCGACGCACTAAGAAGGAGTTGTCCGATGGAGACAAAAATTGGTGGATAGGAAAATTATATACAGATTAGAAAATGATTAAAATTTCAGAACAATTGAATGATTTATGTCAGAGTTACAGTAAAGAGCTCAATAAGGTGTTGACCCGCCTCTAGCCTGGATGCAAGCTGACACACGGCATGGCGAGGACCGATAAAGCTCCCGGATGGTCTCCTGCGGTATTTCTTGGTAAATTTGCTCCAATTGTCGGACTTCGTCATCAACATAACCCTACCGGATGCAGTCGCCTTCCCATCATATCCCAGACATGCTCGATGGGAGAGAGATCTGGTGATCTGGCTGGCCAAGTAAGTGTTTGACAAGCTTGAAAACAGTTCATAGCAACACGTGCCGTATGTGGTCTGGCATTGTCTAGCTGAAAAATAAACCCAGGGTACTGCGAAAGGAACGGTAGCAAAACAGGTCTCAGAAATGGCACCAAAGACCATAACTCCTTGTTGAAAGCCCGTGGGGCGTGCAATAGTGAAAGCAGGATCGACACGCTTCCCTGGGCGTCTCCAGACACGTTTTGTTTTCGATGATCGTCAGGACACAATTGGAAGCGGGATTCGTCGCGAAAGACTATACGTCCCCAACAAGCATCATTCCAGCATGATCGAGCCAAGCACCACTGTAATCTGGCTCGACAGTGTGCAGGCGTGAGTGGCAAGTGGCGTAACGGTCGGTACGATCGTAGATTTCGCTCTTTCAGCCGTCTGTGAATGGTCATGGTGGACACTCATGTGTGTGGGTCGCACGACTGATGGTTGATAGCGATGAATCAAGCGCTGTGACAGCTGATCTGACAGTCACTCTGTCCTCGCGATCTGTTGTGGCCTTACGACGACCGCTACCATGACGCTGAAATCTGCCACTTCCACCCACTCTTACCAGCATCTTCTAATCGCCGCATTGATTCGACTCACATGACGAGCAATTCTCTGATTTGCCCAACCTGCCTCTTTCAATCCAATTATACGACCTCTTTCGAACTCTGGTAGTTGCTCGTAATGAGCTCGAATAATGCGGTGAGGCATTGTTTCAGTCGTTGACACGTATCCTAAATCGCAATGCAGCAGAATTTTTAACAACAGTTCAAGAACAACTCCTTATATACATCTGCTGGATGCGCATTTAATCATTTGCATATTTGGTCAAAACATTTTTGCATACCAAATTTCGAAACAATCGGATGATTCCTTCTTGGTGCGTCAATTTTTTTGATGTAGAGTGTATTAGATTTGTAGAGATTTGTCCCGATCCCTTCTGTCTTTTCCTGGACTTGGGGTACCTGTGATCATGTGGCAGCTCAATTCAACATCGATCACCATCTCTTCCCACGTACAACCGAAAACCAGATAGTTTACTCCCAATGTATGGTAAAAAATTAGGATTATAATGGTCTATATATTTATACACTACCCTAAAATAATGGACCGGACGCCAGCGAATTTGCATAAAATCAGTCTTTTTGTTTGAGGATATTTCTCGTGGTGTGGCATGGGACATGTTGTTCCTGGTTTATTAAACGCCAACGTCTACTTGAAAATTTTGGAGAATTAGGTTCTTCCTAATGTCTGGCAAATTTATGGAATGATCGAATGTTACTTCCAGGAAGACAACACTCTATGTCATGTCTCAGTCTGTTTCAAGCAGTGGTATTAAGCTATAAAATATCTTTCCTGGCCTGCTCCGAGTCCAGATCTAAGCCCCTTACAACATTTCTTGGACGAGTTTGAGCGAAGCTTACGGACCAGGGAACCACGTCCAAAATCAGCCGCTGAGTTAGCGACATTCTTGCAGCAGGAATGGACACAAATACTTATAGCTGTTATCAAAACCTTGTTGAAAGTGTGCCCAGAAGCATTGATAGTGTAATTGAAGCACGTGGGGAACCTTCCCCTTATTAAAGCAGGTATTCGATTACTAATACCATGACATCTTACTGCCCGATCCATTATTGTAGGGCAGTGTATAATGCATGTATGTTTCACCCAAATTCTCCAAGACATTTAAGGTCCCAACTATCTGTGGATGGATTCTCAAACTCGAACTCAACCAATCAGGCTATCGATTCTCCGTCTACTTTTAAAGCCGTACATTACATTTGAAGCAATTAAACTTAAAAATTAGGCTCAATGTTTAGAAACATGACCTTAATGAAACACTTTTTTACCGTCACCTCTAGATCAAATGTGTTTTAAAGTATTTTTTTATGTATAAGAACTGAAAAATTATTCCAAATATTTAAAATTTATTGGGTCTTTCAATTGATACAGTTAATCAGCTTATTACAAAGATCGCACGTAGTATAAAATTAAGTTCCAACTTCGAAGTTCTTTCAAACATTGAAGCTTAAATAAAGAATTATACCCTCCTATTTTATTTAAAATATTTTAAAATTTTATTTTAGTTAGAGTGGAGGGGGATAGCACAACAAGTCTTAGGGTCGTTATGAGTAAAGTTGTTGCACGATCTCTTAGTGCGCTTCGAAATTTTCTAATCTTCTTCTTAAACCAGAATTGTCTGTACCAAAATAGTTTCTTCGATGAATGTCTGAATGAAACAAAAATATTTTTATTGTTTACGACTGAATGAATAGAAGCAAAACAACTAGCAGGATATTCATGTATTTATTGATTTGAAAACTTGAGATGAAGAATGACGTACCATAAGAATGACGTTTTGTCGTTTACTTTGAGACGAAAGACAATATTGTGATGCGGTTGATAATGTAAAGTTGCCCTACATTATAGTTGGTTGGTTTATTTGGGTTTTATTGCTTTATAGATCTGAATAGTACTTTATTTTCTATCCTGCATTTCAATTTTTATTAACAGAAAAAGTGTTATCAATCTTAACCGTTTTATAAATTTCCGAAATCTAGTTTCCACCGTTTAAGAACTTTAAATTGCTTTCATTAATCCTTGGTATTAAGCTTTACCGTCCAGCAATTTGTTTTTTATTTAGTAATAATTATCACTCGTATTATGAACGTAGTGTGTGCAAATTTTATTTGTAAAACCAAAGGGGCGAAACATATTTTTTTGAATCTGTACTGCAGATTTTATCAACCGCTGCGTTTGATGCATGTCCACCATTTTTTTATTGTGCTCGATCACATGCGAAATTCGAGTTGGAATTCTGGAATTTAATGAACGATTTGCATACAACGCCCTCTGGCATCAATGCTCATAAGTTGAGAATGTAGAATGTTTTGAAAAATATTTATTTTATTAAAGTGCATACGACACCTTACAGTTTGATGAAATTTTCGGGTAGGTAAAGTAGTGAGTTTATATCGCAATGGTACACAACCGGTATCAGCAACGGTCTTGTATCAGCCACAACTCGTAATTTTGAGACGATGTTAACACTTGCACAAATCGCAAAAAGGCCACTCAGTCTGTACGGACCGATACAACAGATGCTATAACTCGGTCATTCTAAACTTAAATAAAAAAGAACTTAAAAATTATGAATAACATAGAGATAACACAAAATAAAATTGCATCTCGCATGAAGTTTCTAATGTATTTCCAAAACTACGATTCTTGTAAAAAGGAAAGTTCATACATGTAAGTTATAACTATTATTCGCTCATCCGTTTGAAATTTCTTTCGAACTTTCAAAACTTTCCAGAAGTAAAACTTTTATGAACTGTTAAATAAGACATCTAAGGTAACATGAGATTAAATAAAAAAAATAGTTCAAAGTAGTAACGGTGGATAATATAAAAAATTGTGTGCTGTTGCATTATTTGTAAATTTGTAAGTCGATTATATTTGTTTAGTTAATATGATTTAAAATATCCCACGTAAACTTTAAAAGTCGTTAGCCCATCTCCAAAATAAACATGTTTTTCTCAGAGAATGTCTTTTGAAAAATGCTTTCTACTATATTGCACTTAGACACTAGAGGACCCCCTCTTATAAGTAATTTATGAAACTAGAGGGCTAACGCCCCCTGCTCGCTCGCGCTCGCCAACCAGATTTATGGGATATATGACAGTGTATTTACAATAATAACAAATTCTAGGGTTGTTGTTGTTGTTGCACGCCCCCATCGGCCAGCAGTGCTAGACCAGGTCCATGACGTTATACACCCTCAAAAAATCCAACACCGTCAATGGATCCTCAGTCAAGTCCTGTTTGGAGAGCCCCAGGCACGAGAGGATGTGATGAGGTGAAGCTTGCTCAGTGGAACAGTTTGTACAAATCTCAAAGATCTTGGATCCTTCGGAAAATTTCATTGATTTGAGGTGACCACTTCGAAAGCGGGCAAGAATAGTTTGGTCCTGCCTATTCTAACCTTGAACCAGGGAGCCTCCAGGTCGTGAACAGTGATACCATGTGTGCTCTGGGGGGACATTCCAAGTGGTCTTATTTTTGTGTTTTATTTTTGAGAAGATCTCCAAAAAGGTGAGGGGTGCTGACGGCACAGAGGCCTCACAAGCACCAGCCTTGGCCAAAGTGTCCGCAATCTCATTTCCCTCAAGTTCGACGTGGGAAGGAATCCACTGCAGATGAATCCGATGCGATATGGAAAGCCGTTTTAACTTGTTGAGTATTGACACTCCAACACTATCTCTCACACTTTGCCAATTGGTCAAGTGCTGTATTGCACTTCTACTATCAGACAGAATCCATATCTCGTTTCCATGGGGAAGCAACACAAGAGATTCAAGGGCTTCATCAATGGCTATAAGCTCACTGCGAAATACTGAACAGTAGTCGGGATTTCTCCTCTGAATTCTTAAGTCATGGTCTTGCAATTTGATGTAAATTCCACTGCCAGATCGATTACAATCATCTCTACTGCCATCCGTGTAAACCCGAACTGCGTCTCTTGGAATCTCTCCAATTCTCTCAAGAGCTATTTGCCTTAGATAGGCAGGAAGATCTGTTTGTTTGTTCACATGTACAGGCAAGTCAGAATGAAAAAAGACACCGTCAAGATCATCCGTTGGCTCAAGACATTGTGTCAAGTGATGTGATTCTACAGCACTTTCAACTAGATTAGAAGAGCATATTTGGCTAAAGGAACTATTTCTCCTGAGTCTCTGGTTATTATACCAGTCTTTGAAGTAGGTAGAAGTACGATTTTGAGAACCAAGTCCGCTGAGTTTGTTGTAGGATTTTGTTAGGCATGCACGTCTAAGGTTAAGGGGCTGAATGTCAGCCTCAAAAAGCACAATATCCCTGGGACATGTGTTTTTCAGACCAGTGATGATCCGAGCAGCGCTGAGCTGGACCTTTTCAAGTTTCTGAAGATTTGTAGCTAGAAGAATTCTAGGGTATATGATATTTGAGTATTTACACGGTGGAAAACAGTTTATCTGAAGACCCTTTTTATGTATTGCTGAACGATACAGCTGAGGTTCTGAGAGAGCAGCGAGAAAGGGAATGTATTGGAACTTTTAGGAACAGTGCGGGTGATTATTTACACTGACAAATAGATTTCTGGGATTTATGAATGAATGAATTTACTATGATAACAAATTCCGGGGTATATTCATTCACATAAAACCTTCCTGCACACACAGTTGTGTATTTGAGAACTCACAGATACAACAGTAACAGATTCCAAAGATCTCTCTAGAAAGACCTGCATACAATTGGCCATGAGTAAAAACTGGTTTGCTCAAATCTAAACATATTTTGTTAAAAGTTTGGCCCCGAGCTTTATTTATGGTCATTGAAAATGCTAACCTAATAGGAAATTGTTTACGCTTGAATTTAAAAGGCATATTACTATCAGGTGGAATAAGAGGTATTCGAGGTATCAGGTAAGATTAATTATTTTCGTTACTTATTTTTTTTTTTTGCTTCAATAGTATTTTTCTGTAAATTTACCACGATAAGTGTAGTTCCATTGCACAAAAATTTTGAAGGTGCTAAATTTCTGAGTAACATTATAATAACACCTGTTTTTAATTTAAGTTTATGAGGTGGCATTCCAGTTGGTGTAATGCTATTAAAAAATTCCTCTGAATATGTAAGTTCATCTCGTGGATCTTCACTGACTATTGTAACAATACTCTCATAAATGACTTCATTTCCTGGCATACACTGCAGTACATTATTATTGATTTGCATTGATGAATCATTTGTTACAGTGAGAATGGCACGATTTTTGGGCTCTTCAGGCGTCACTGTTTCAAAATCTATATCATTAAACAGTTGTTTGGCAGCATTTTGTGAATTTTTTTGAAGAGTTCAATTCATCAGGCCAATAAAAAGCTCCACAAAATGAGCATATTTCTGTCATGAATCCACAGTCGTGTTCAGAAACACTTATTTCCACTTGGGAATCGGTTCTATTACTTAAATGTTGCTCCATCGCGTGCTCTGGCCGCAGTATTTCTAGCGGTAATTCTCTGAATTCGTTCGTCAAAGATTCCCTAGTTCTCTGCTCTCTTCTTCGCAAATTATATTGAATTTGACGCAAAGAGCTAATTTTTCTATCAAAAACCTCTCACAATTATCGGGAAGATTGATCAAGCGTGAACGCGATGCGCTTCCCGTTGGTGAAATGAGGGATTTCAATATTTATTTACATTCGTAAAGGACAAAACCGTTGCCACAACCGGGAGAGAAAAACAGGCCAATTTTGCGCCACGCATAAGCGTATTATATATATATAGATTATCTCTATTATTATAAAAGGAAGCGTTTGTCTGTTTGTTTCTTGCACGCAAATTCCTGACGAATCTTTGGCACCTACAGTAATGGGATTTGGCATACAGGAAGTTCGAATTTTTGCAATTTTAGGGTGGAAGCGAATTTTAAATTCAATCTAAAACATTAAATTAAAATTCAATGTAGGACAATTTTAAATGAATTTTATAATTTCACAAGAGATTGATGTCACGTCTACTTTCGCTTTACAAAAAAAAAAAAAAAACCTGATTACATTTCCTGCCCTCTTATATGTCAGCCAGAAGAGCACAGAAAAAAACCCCATTTCGACTGGCATTGTTTAGAATATTTTTTGTAAGATCAGAATTGTTAAAGGTAGATTGAAAATTTCATCGGATTCGAAATGTGCGGAAAATTTGACACCTGATAGATACCTTACACCACGGGCACGAGCAACACCAGGCTAGCCCAACGCCTCCTATAACAAAATTCCATACCACGACTCTTGTGACGTGTTGGATGTAGGCCAACGATCGGCGCAATTATTAAATTGCACATTTTTTTTTATTTCCTTAATGTATACCGATATAATCAACAAAATATTCTGTATTTACGTAATTAAAAAATCGCTTGCTTTTTTAAAGTCTACAAATTTTTAAGTAACTAGGGGGCTCCGCCCCCTGCTCGCTTACGCTCGCCAACCCCCGGGGATTGCTGCGCAATCCCATTTGGTTTGCTTCGCAAACCAACACTCCTGTCACAGATACCATTTGGTTTGCTTCGCAAACCAACATTACTTTCACAGAGTGAAACTATCTGAATAATTCGTATTATGCTGATTTCACTTTCCGGTTCATGACGTCACAGCGAGGGCTTCGCTGCGTCTCGCTTACGCTCGCCGACCTCGGGGATTGCTACGCAATCCGTTTGGTTTGCTTTCTCAAACCAATACTTCTTTCGCAAGTGATTTAACTTTTTTTTGCTTTAACACTTAATGCACCCTAAACTAATAGCCGCATCAGTAAAAAATCTTCTGCATCTTGTTCCCTGTACAATTTTAACTAAACATTGTTAATATCCAAACTTTACGATCTGTACTTTGTCGGTAAACTGTCTTGAAAACAGAGGGAAAAAAGCGAGCCTTTTTCCTCGCCAAATAAAAAGAAATCGTTTTTATGGCAATTGTTGCTACGATAAATTTGATATCTGGCAAACCCGATAGTCAAAAGTGTAACCCACTACTGCTTTCGGAAGCAGCTATGCGAACTGAAAAATACGAAATTTGTGTCACCAACTTTTGATTGCATCGAATTTATTTATGAACCAATTTTAAAAATAATTGTACCGTAAGAAAGAGTATATTCTGAGGTATACTGCAATATTTTTAAAATTAAAAATTAACAGTAATACTATACAGATATGACCATTTTAGTTTTGTATCGGAAGTTACGATCTGAAAGTTCCGAAAATTGTATGACCCACTTTTATTTGCATCGATTTTATTTATTAACCAATTTGAAAAATAATTGTACCATAAGAAAGAGTGTAATGTAATGTATTCAGTGATGTTTTCAAATTTAAAAAATAATGGCTTTTGCCGTAGACAAAACGGTTTTAACAATAAGTAGCGAAAATATCCAAAGATTCCGAATTTTGTATGACGAACTTTTGATCGCATCCAATTTAATTATTAACCGATTTCAAAAATAATAGTACCGTAAGAAAGAGTATATTCTGAGGTATACTGCTATATTTTAAAAATTAAAAACTAATAGTAATTAGATATAGATACGGCAGTTTTAAAAAAAAGTAACAAAAATGTCCCGATTTTTCCCGAATTTCAAAAAAATATTATCAAGAACCACATTTAAATTTCAAAAAAAACTCGACGAGCTGCAAAAATTTACGTTGAGAGGTACTCTTAAAAAAAAACTCACGACTAAAGACTGAAATTTTGAATGTGTTTTGCTCACTCGCGGAAGAAATTTCACTTCTTCAACTTTAACACTTAATAAAACCTAAACTAATAGCTGCATCGGAAAAAAATCTTAATAATTATCCAGGGAATACGATGAAGAACAAAGCATGTTAATTTCATATTTTTCCGATCAGTACTTTCTCGGGAAACCGTCTAAGAATGGAGCTAAACAACAAAAATTTCAATTCTTCGGCGGCGGCGGCGGCGGTAACTTTTTTTTAATATAGAGAGATATACCACAGCTCATAAAATGTAACTGCTGACATGAAATTACTGAAGTTTTTTATTTCATAGCTTTCAAATTAATGCACATGTCCCATTTTCCTTTTTAAAATGCTAAAAATAATGCTTTGTTATTGGTATAATCAGGTTAAAAATTAATTCAGAGGCTTTATTTTCAAAAAGAATGACAAACAATCAATTTCGTCACTTACAGTTATAATATTTTTATTATCCTTTAAACAAGAAATTAATACATGAGAATTCACATCAAATACTACAAATCAGATAGCATATCATTAATATTTATACTTAATCAATATAATTCATCAGTATAAGTTTAAACACATGACATGTGTAATACATAAGTATATAACACATGACAATGAATAAGAAAAATGCTTTAAACAGAAAATAAGCTCAATTTTCTTTTACAGCTTTAAATACAATACTGTTACAAAACTAATTAAAAACTTCTTGCATTTTGACACATTTCATTTTTAGTTCTTTATTTCATGCATAATTTGTGCATATATTCTACTGAAAATATTAGATGTATAAAAATAATTTTCTAATAAACGACTTAATGTATCAGAATAAAAGTTAAAGCAAAACACACCAGGATGAAGAAGTAGTGAACCTCGATATAAATTTTAAATTAAGATATAATCTCCATTAAATTCTAAATGTTTGTTTACTATCAATATAGATTCACAGAATGAACACTATTTTTTTTTAAATATTGAATGCATACAATACCCAGAATTATATGTAATATACATATCATTTTAGAAGTATATTCCTAATTCCGAACTGTTAAATAATTGTATTCAATTCATTTTCTTTTCTCTAATCGCATTCAATATTGATTCAGGTTACTAGAACTGTTGTTCTTGAATTCTAGCTGCTACTTATTCTAGTAAATGAATATCGATAGATGACAATGCATGAATTCTGATACGATTAAAAATATGAAATATTGGGTGCGATTACAGAAAAGAACATGAATTGAGTACAACTATTTTACAATTCCGTATGAGACATAACATTTAATATTTCGTAAACAGAATTTAAATCGTGGACAATAGAGGGAAACTTATGCTTTTCTAAATCCTTTAATTTTATATTCTAACTAGCAAAATACCCGACCTTACTCGGTTTGAATTGGTTTACTCTAGATTGAAGAGATAATCAAAATATATAATAACTTAGGTTTTTGTAGAATAAAAAGTTATTTTAACATCTTTCGCCATCTTTATATTTTCTACAACTTACCTACACATGCAAATACATTCATGTAATACATTTCACATACATCGCACAATTGCTGTATGACAAAGCTACAAAATTACGAAAGGTGATACTAAGGTTACTACTATAAAAGACGATTTATAGGAAGATTTTGAAATCCCTTTCTTAAGTTCTTTTCATGTTCAACTCAACTAATTAAAATAACGATTTACGGCGAGTGCTCTCGCTCTCATAGTCAACAAAACAATATTTTTTTACTTGTGGCACTCTTGCCTCCGGTATGCGACATTGTGAAATTTTGCAATCTTCTCCTGTCATTATTACAACGAATTTTTTAATGTTGGAAAAAGTTCCAGTTTGGATTAATAAACATTATTATTCTTTCAATAACGGCATTATTCTTTAAATAACGGCATTATTCTTTCAATAATGGCATAACCACACTTAAAATTTACTGAAAATTTATACTGACTTACCTAACATTTTTAAGTCTAATACTTTGTGGTGCTAATGCGTGTGATGAGAAGGAAAACACATTTATTAAAATAATAAATATTTAAAACAGGAAACAGCGAAGTAAAACAAAATAAAAGATGTCGCAAAAAATTGTTCTAAAGATATTAATTTGTGATTCAATTTTATCTTTTCATCTCGCACAGTTTCCACAACTTACAACTAAAAGTGCATAAAATTTAGAAATGTGAAATTAATTCAGAGCGAAAGAACCAGAAAAAATATCACTGCTCGCGCGATCTTGTTCATTATCATTTCATTGAAAAATATCGTCTGTCCCAAATATTCGGAAATCGTTTTCATTGCGCAAAGAATAAAAATAAGACTCGAAATAAATGAAGTATCATAGATGAAATTCCATAAAAAAACATAGTTTTTTGAAGAATAATTACTTTTTCATCAGTACTGGTAAAGCAATCGAAGTAATCGTAATGTTCAATAGACATTCCAATTTTTCCAAAACTACCAAATTATGGTTGATTTAAGTATACTTACTTTTTTTTTTGCATGAAACTCAACTAAATATAACAATAAAGAAATGTGTAATATTGCATTCACTAAACTAATAGATAATGTATGAAATAAATTACAATGCAATCAAATATCTGGAATACAATTCATATTATGTCTACACAAACACACAAACACAAAATCGAGCATAGAATAGAAAGACGGACAGACAGACTTTCGCAACCAATGCCACTCACTAAATGAAGATAAGTACTTACAGTATGCAAATTTTCATGAAAATATCTTAAACCGCGTGGACGTGTATAGCGCACAACATACATACAGACAGACAGACAGACAAAAAAAGAAAAAAGGCGGATTCTGCATCAGAAGGGTCCAAAACGGATAGAAAACTTGAAAGGGGTCGAAAATATTGAATGTACAAACAAACACTACATTCTTATTTATTTAGATAAAATGCTGTTATTTCCAAATCACTTTTAATACAATCAGAAAATATTATTTTTGGATGTGGCAGTTCAATGTGTGCAAGAATAATGTCACTTTTCATATCCAAAAGAGTTGAATATTTATCCAAGCTGCTATGAGATGCACAAAATGATAGTTCTGTTAAAGATTGAAATTGAGAGAGAACTTTGATTTATAGACCTCAGCAAATTTTAAACTCTCTACTATAGCTGTAGGTAATGTTTCTTATTCTTTAATAAAAAAAAATGGAATTTAAATATTGCACAAATCAATATTTCTTATAAAATTTACTTGTATTTCAAAATAATAGCAGTATCGTGTTTCAAAAATATTACTATTAATGATACATACTACTTCTCAGCAAAATCATTTTAATTGTACATGCTTCTTAAATTTTTAAACGTAATTCAAAATAGAGTTTTTATTATTTGTTTAAAATTATTACATTAAAACGATAAAATTAACTCAAACTATTAAATTATTTTATTTGTGTTTTGTACAGGTATATATTTGTATTAATTGTGTACATGAGAGAGATCATTATTAAATACAGGAAATGAGCACATGATTATTTAATTTTACTGTCACACAATTTCCATAGGTACAGCTGCACTCTACGTTTATGAAATGATGGCAACGGATTGGCGATTTTTTTGGCGCATTTCTAGTAGCGAGTTACGATAAATTAAGACAACCCATCTTTCGTTACGGTTGTTGTGGTTTTCATGGCAACCTCGGCAAACGGAAACTTTCAATTTTCAATTTGAATATTCTAGAAAGTTCTTCCAAAATCCGTTAAAGTCGTTTGATTTCATTGATCCGTTTGAAATTATTTCTTTCCTCCCATTGGTTATTTTGTTTTTAAATATCCTTTGATTGCATTGGTGCTTTTAAATCGTTTTCTGTGATGCCATTGGTCCATTTTTTTGTATTTTGACAATCATGGAATTTTTATTTCATTACAATAGTTTTCACGATAGGATATTAAGAGTTTTGTTTTTTTAACCATTTTCGTTTTCATTACTTTTTTACGAAATAATTCTTACGTTATCAAGTTGCATTTTTTCTTGCTTTTTTTTCTTTGGTAAATATTTTTCTTTTTTAACATGCCCCACTGTATTTAGTGTAATTGGTAAGTTTAAGGCTATTCTTACCCAACATTAGTAGCTTAGTTTCTCTGCTGGTTCACAAATGTGTTTTGATATGTGATTAAATTTACTACTTTTTGTAAAAGTTTTTAAAAAATATACTTTTCAAAACGTTTAGAAATGTGTTTAAAAAGTGTGTTGTAAAAAGAAAAAAAATTGTGACAGAAAAAGAGTTAAAAAATAATTTTTTCCTTGGCGACTTTAGAAGTGCGCCAAAAAAATTGCCAAGGCCGTTGCCGTTATTGATAAACGTAGAGTGTAGCTGTTCATTTCCATATTTAATACCTATGATTAAATAATAATTAATTAGTCCAATATATACTTTAGTAATGCTCATTTGTTCTAATCGTTATGAAATTAAGAATGTTTCTGAAAGCAATATGAAATGAATAACTTACCGATAATTGTTTTACACAATAAGATCTCGAGAATCAGGGTAAGATATTTTTTCCTAAACTTGCGTCTGTTTAAAATTATAAACAGTTTTTTTTTATTTTCAGAGATATTACTGCCGCAACAAAACGGGACAACACACTTATAGAGTATCGCTAATACGTTATGAGGTTCAAAATAGTAACTGATTTTTATGTTCAGCAAACTATAAGCATAAAAAAAAAACACATCCAGCAGCTAGAACGAAAATTTTGAAGACTTATTTGTAACGCGCTAATTCGCCAGTCTTTGTATGCCTTTTCACATTGCATTAGCGTTAAGAGGTAGAAAAGTATATCGTCAAAAGCGATAAATTGTCAATACTGGAAACCATAGAGAAATGCGCTTGTGCCTACATGCAGTACGTCATCTAGCAAACTGGTAACCGTGATCGGGCCTTTAGTTATAGGAGGCGTTGGCTAGCCACGCAGTGGCTAGTATATATATAACAATATACCTGTATTAAAAAAAAGTTACTGCTGTCGCAGGATTGAAATCTGGGTTGCTTACCTTCATTCTTCGACGGTTTCCGGAGAAAGTTTAGATCAGAAAATTATGAAATTAACATGGTTTGTTCTTCGTCGTGTTCCCTGGATAATTTTGAAAAATGTTTTCCGATGCGGCTATTAGTTAACGGTTTATCAGGTGTCAATATTGAAAATGCGAAATTTCAAACGCGAATGCTCAAAAGACAAACACATTTTCAGTCTTCAGTCGTTAATTTTTAAAGTATCTCTTAACGTGAATTTTTGCAGCTGGAAGAGTTTTTTTAGAAATTTCACGATGGATCTTGATAACATTTTTTTTGAAATTCGGAAAAAATCGGCACCTTTTCGTTAATTTTTTGTTAATACTGTTATATCTATATATTATTACTATTAGTTTTTAAATTGGAAAACATCGAAGTATACCTTAGAATTATACTCTTTCTTACGGTACAAGTATTTTTGAAATTGGTTAGTAAATAAATTCGATGTGATTAAAAGTTGGTCATGCAAATTTCGTCTTTTTTAGGCGTTTATTATTATTCACGAAAATTAAAGTTACATTTTCTGACTAACAGGTTAGTCAGATGTCTTTGAAACTTGCTGTGACGTCATGCACGTTGTTTCGCTCGATTCTCAGACGGTTTGCCTATTAGGTAAAGATCAGAATATTACGAGATTAACTTGGTTTATTCAAAATTGCACAGGGAACAAGATGGAGATGGTATTTTACTGTTTCGGCTATTAGTTTAGGGTGCTGTAAGTTTTAAAGAAAAAAAATCGCTAGGGACAGGAGTGCTAGTTTGCGAGTGTAGGCGAGCAGGCAGTGGAGCTCCCTAGTAAATTAAATACTACAAGATACTGCCGCCACAGCAGCATTGAAAACTCGCTTTTTAAAACTTTTCATTTGTTTTGGTTTTTGGCAAAAAGCGTTGCTCGGAAAATCAAACGGAAACACGTAAAAAAATTAATTTCGAATCTGTCATATATTTTTGCTGTTCCTTCTAAGGTCACAAAAATTTTAAATAAAATAATGGTGAATGCTATAAAAAGTGGTTGTTTACTTGTCATGTGGCATTTCTTTGTACATTTGTAAGCCAATTTTTCTTTTCTTTATTTAAGGTGATTTATAATTTAGCAACCAAACTTTAAAGTTTGTTAGGCTTTACTAAAACAAACTATTTTTTCCCCACAGAATGCATACCTAACATCATAGGTGCAGATATGGGTGGAAGATTTTTGACAAATTGCTAATAGTTATTTTTAACTCTACATTCCGAATGCACATATGTCGGATGGAGTCAAAATAAGCGTTGTATCGGATGAGTAATCGGAAACATTTGGGGAACATTCTATGAAACAGCCGTCAACTGTACTTTTGAAACATGAAGTGTGTGACATTCAACACATTTTTTGGAAATAGTAATTCGTTTTGAATTTTAACTGCTTAATTCAACCCCAATGAGCCTTGTTATAGAGCATAACCGATAAACAAATGTCTTACATACTTAAGGTGCAAATTCAGGATCACGATGGTCTAATTGATGTCGCATGAACCCATTTAACTGTACGATCTCAGAGCGCCTGCGATAATTTGTAATTTCATAAGTGTCAACGCATTGAAAAGTTTAAGAACCACTGATTATCACAAATTTGCATATTGCTGCATCACGTGCGAAATTGGGGTAGGATAGGAAGTTGGTAGGTAGGAATATAATTAACGTCAAACTGGAGGGAAACTACCAGCTATTGGTAATATTAAAGGATCTAACCCGAATCTGAAGATAAGAGTGTAACACCACATATTTTTCAACCACGGTAAGATGACGAGGTCAATCCTGAGACATTATCCCACTCTCCAATCTTCCACAACATGCCAACATCTGAAAAATTCGAATGACGAACAAAATATTTAAAAAAAAAAACAATTTTTAGATAACTTTTCTCTGGTTTATGGTTTACGTACTAATATTCCTCAACGAAAGTATATATTTTGCACCATCTTACTACTCTAATGGATCGTGGTAGCCCAGTTGGTAGAGTAACATAATAACGAACGGAAGGGTTCGAGTTCAAATGAAATCAAGGTCCATCGTGTAAAAAGAAGGGCGTGGCATGTAAATCAATCATGCAATCAACTGCCATCGTATTTGATTGGTGAAGAATTAAAGAGAGTGGGGTTCCAGTTCAGGAGTGACCACATCATATGACTGTGGTTAAAAATTATGTGCTGCTGCCCACGGATCTTTCTCTTCGAGAGTTGAACCCGGACCATTTCCTCTACGTTGTGTTGCTCCAGTGTCACGTTAATTGAAATACCTACGAACTGAACTCAGGGGACAACGTGACTCAATGCGTATGTACACTGCCATAAGAGCCTGTAAGTTGTAGGCAGCGCTGGTTCGATTCCGGTTGGGTGAATCCCTCCCTGAATGTGTCTCTATATGTTCAGGGAAACGTACTTTGTGGATGCCATGTGTATTTCCTAATATTGCATGTCTGGTGTCTGAAGCAACATGAGCAAACATGGCACTTGTGCCAGAAACCCCTAAACCAATCGACCGATTTAACCCATTCTTTGTTTCATGACTAGCGAAGTGTAGAATGCATCGGAAGAAGAAAATGGAGAAAAAAACGCATTTAGTTACATTTAGCAAAAAAGTATCTTCTATTATCTCTGCAATAGGGTCAGGTATATATTATGACTTAAACAATAGGACGTCATTTAGATCCCCCGATGATTATAGAAATATTACTTCAAGGAAATAATTATTTTTTTAATGTGAAAAAGGTTTTTATTGTTAATTTTTATGAATATAACCCCAAAACAATCAGTAGGAGGAAACACTCGCGCTGGCACCCCACCGTCCAATCATCCACACCACGCCAACGTGAGTGTATTTGAAGCCACGACGGATATAACGTGCTCCAAGCCCACTTCGTACACGGCGGTGTTTGTTGGATTCAAACTCGCATCCCTCCAGTTGTTTATCCGTTACTCTTCCAACCGGGAGACCGCAGCCCGACAGCTCTATAGAGCCGTGGTAGCCGGGTTGGAAGAGTAATGGAATTTCAACTGGAGGGTTTCAAGATTAATTCCAACCAAAGACCAATGTGAGCAGGTTTGGGCCACGATAGAGTTAATGTACACTAGCTCCCACGGACGTTTTTTGGTTAGATCGGGACCTGCACCTCCGGCTTACGATTAGCCAACTCTACCAACTTCGCAATCCGCGGATCCCAAAAATTTGCCAAAAATTAACCACTTATCTTAACTATTAGCAAATATTATTCAACTATCAATATCTACAAATATTTTATTAAAAATTCCCTATAGCCTTGAGAATTGCTAACGGAAATAAACAGTTTCGGTCATCTTTTTAGAAATTGTTTCAAACATTGATTTTACACGATGAGCTACGCATATGTACGAGAGCATCTAAGGGTTACTTTTCGTATTCGAGTTGCGATTCTGTAAGTTAAGGAATGATATGCATTCAACGCCCTCTGGCAGTAATGCCCGTGAGTTGAGGACAGCATGTTTTTAAAGAGATTTGTTTTATTGAAGCACGTACCACACCTTATAGTTCGCCGGAAATTTCCAATTAAGTTAGTACTCAATCGTCTCAAAGTTCTTTCGAACTTTCAAAACTTACTTGAAGAAAATTTGAATTTCGTAAACTCGCGTACGACCTCAAAGGTAACATGGGATTAAATAAAATTTTTAAGTAGTAACGGTGGATATACACACATTGCCATAAAACTTGCGCACCAAGAAATAATTGTGGGATCATAACGAAACTTGGCATGAAGGCACATATCGGCCGGATATGCAAATGTTTAGAAATGCAGCCTGATTGCGCATTGCGTAATGCCACTACAGGGCGTTGAACTTCGTTCTCCTTGGAGTATAAAACAGGTAAGCAGAGATTGTTTGAGTGTACTTAATCTTTTGCAAAGAAAACGCTGAGGTAGACATGACGTTACGCCGCCATCGAAGACAATATGAGCAGCTGTCAGAGTTCGAGAGGGGAATAATCATCGGGATGATGGAAACTGGGTGGTCAGCTCGGCGAGTAGCTCGTGAAGTAGGCCGTTCTTATTTTACTGTGAGGAGGTGTTGGAACCAGTGGACAGAAGAGACGTCATTTACATGGTGACCAGGTTCAGGACGCCCTCGACAGACCAGTCGTCGAAAAGACCGTCACATCATACGAAACGCACGCGTATAGCCAACTGCGTCATTGGCCGATATCCATACAAAGCCAGCACCTTGACTACGGGCCTCTGTGTCTTCCCGAACCATCGCAAGTTGCCTGGCTGAAGGAAATATGGTATCCCGGCACCCATTACGTGTGCTGCCAATGACACCCTCCCACCGACGCCTCTATTTGGAGTGGTGTATAGCACGACGGGATTGGTCTGCAACGGAATGCAACCAGGTCATCTTACATACACGGTCACCAATTATATTGATCCATTGCACAATGACAGCCGAGCGGTACGTCCATGACATCCTTCAGCCACATGTGATGCTACTCATGGCAGGGCTCTCAGGAGCCATTTTCCAACAAGACAATGCTCGGCCACACACATCAAGGATGTCACAAGACTGCTTCCGCCACATTACCTCCCTTCCCTGACCTACTCGATCCTCAGATGTGTTACCAGTCGAGCATATCTGGGATCATTTGGGACGAAAAGTTCGACACCCTAAGAGTTTGGTCGAACTAGAGGCGCATTTACAGCAACTGTGAAACGAGATGTCTCAGGACATCATACGGAACTTGTATGCCTCAATGCCCGCTCGTATCACATCGTGCATTCGCGCTCGAATGAGTCAAACTGATTACTATAACTTCCGTTCATTTGTACTTTTTTCCGCAATAAATGATCCTTTTTCTTTGATTGATATATTTAGTATAAAAAATTGTGTCAAGTTTCATTCTTTGGAAATTTGTAAGACGATTATATGTGTTTAGTAAATATGATTTAAAATATCCCACGCAAAATTTAAAAGTCGTAAACCAACACCAAAATGAAAATTTCTTTCTCAGAACGCATACCTTTTACTATTGCATGCCTATTGGAGGACGAATTTAAGCTAGTCATAAATATTTAATTTTTTCAATTCTTTATTCCGAAATGACACTTTAATCTTGATGGAAGAAAAGTGTACGTTAAATTGGTTGGTTGTTTTTGGAGTTTTATCACGAAAAAGTCTTTTTTGATGCGTTCGACATAAAATACAAAGGTCGAAAAAGGCTGAACAAAAATAAACATTATATTTCAAAGAATGTATATTGAAGAATATGAATATTATATATATATATATATATATATATATATATATATATATATATATATATATATATATATATATATATATATATATATATATATATATGTAAATTTTTAAGAGAAGTGACTACTAAGAATGAAAGCTCGCTTTTTTCTCTCATTTTGAAGACGGTTTCCCGAGAAAGTACGGTTCAGAAAATTACGAAATTTACATGGTTTGTTGAATATTATCAGGAAACAAGATGAAAAATATTTCCGATGCTGCTACTAGAACACATTAAATCTGGCCATCGCCAATACGCTTGCAAAAGTAGTGCTTATGCTGTTATTTTGTATTCTTTAAATAAAAAGTTTTATTCAACTAGACTTCTATTGTAATTCGAAATTCCACAAATGCTTGAAAGAAATTGTCCCTCTCTTCAGTTTTAGTTCCTATTCGTGTTTCTTGCTATGGGCAGACACTGGATATATTAGAAACGAGGATTTTCGTTTCCTTTTTAGATTGATTAAAGATAAAGACACAGTATCATCTAACAGCTTCTAGCGTAAAATAAAATTCATATTGCAAAGAAACAACTCGGAACTGCTATTAGATGCCGTTTTAGTCAAGTAAGCATAGACGAGAAGTCGGAACCGTTGAGTTGGTTATTCAAATCTGCATCCTACCAAAATCTGTCGTGTACGAGGGAGCTTCTGTACGTTCAATAAATCGTGATCACAAATGTATTTTTTGTTGTCCATGTGTGGAAGTTTGTAGGATTGGGTGAACCCACATTTTTAGAAGTCTTTTAAATTTAAAAGGTGTGTTCAGATTTTGCACTTTGGAATTTATCCCCAATAGCCATTATCGTTGCACCAGATTTATCAAAAACCAATAACATTCCGCAATTGTTAGTCATAAATCCGAAGGCCACCTTTAATTTAACCAAAGAATTGAACGATTAGCCGAATATAAAGAAAAAAATGAAAATATTGTCGTGTAAATTTATTGTAGGTAAGCTGACCTCTTCGTTTATATTTGCAAAAGGCAAGCGACGACAAAGATTACTGATCTCAACTCGAGACTTTATTATTAACTTGAACTGAGTGACACATCTCCTTTTATACCTTTTCCGAAAATGAATCGAACATTCGAGAATTGGAAAGTTCTAGAAATTAACATAAGTATGTTCTTGAAGATGTGTGAAACAAACAGCAAGGAAACTTTAAAATGAAATCTACCTTTAGGCCACTTGCCTCTAGAGGTATTGGAACTCCATACCTTACGATTCGCAGTAAGGTATAATACCGACTGAGCCACGATTTTCAGACAAAGTGAATAAGTTTCGCTACAATATTTAAATACAGCTGGATGGACACTTAGTAGTTAGTTTTTTTATATATAGCACAGGAGGAACAACACAACGATCTTGAAGCGACGCTCCGGGATCAGTCCCTAAGGGTAGAAATTCTTGGACACTTCATAATTATTAACCGGTATCCGATGACGCTATACAGGGTGGTCCCGAATTCATGGTACAAACTTTAATGGTAGGTACAGGACATTGTAACAATGATTTATTGTATAGGAATGTATAGTCGCAAGTGACGCGGTGAGGCGTAAACAGGGGAAATAAAAGGAAAGAGAAATGGAGTGATCGGTTGGTATCATTGCCGGTAGAGGGCAGTAGATGTCTAGCCGCTGTTGAACATGATGCATCGCAGTAGGGAAAAGCGCCATTCACAATTGTGCTGCCGTAGACGATGGGTGACTTTACGTATGCAGAAAAAGCAGACATGCATTACATGTACGGCCGTGCAAATGGTAACGGCAGAGCTGCGTTACGAATGTATCGCGCGGAGTATCCTGATCGACGAATGCCGGATCATAGAATTTTTCAACGGTTACATCGTCAACTTTGTGAAACAGGTGCGTTCGACGTCAACAGACATGGCGCTGGTCGAGTAAGAGCTGTACGCACTCCAAGGCTGGAAGAAAGCATCTTGAACATTGTGGCTGATAGACCCGAGTCAAGCACAAGAACTGTTGCGCGTGACGTAGGTGTGAGTCATCAGACTGTATGCAGAGTGTTAAACGAAAATCGCTTACACCCCTTTCATTTTCAGAAAGTACAAGCATTGAATCCGGCAGATTATCCTCGCCGCGTGAACTTCTGCCTGTGGGTGATGCAGCAATGTGCGTTGCAGCCGGATTTCGTAGATTATGTGCTATTTACAGATGAAGCGACATTTTCACGCGAGGGTGTCTTTAATGCGCACAATTCCCATGTGTGGGCAACCGATAATCCACATGCAACGCGTCGACATGCGTTTCAACAACGTTTCAGTATTAATGTGTGGGCTGGTATTGTGAACGACTTTTTGATTGGCCCATACTTACTACCCACGCGGCTCACTGGCGGAAGCTATCTTATTTTTCTGAAAGAAGTGTTACCACAACTGCTGCATGATGTTCCGATCGCCATTCGTAACCGCATGTGGTTTCAGCACGATGGGGCGCCAGCACACTTCAGCATTGATGTACGGAATTACCTGAATGCCACGTTTGGTACTCGATGGATTGGGCGTGGTGGACCAGTCCCTTGGCCACCCCGATCTCCCGATTTATCGAGCCTCGATTACTTTTTATGGGGACATCTAAAGCATCTTGTTTATGAGACTCCAGTTGACTCAGATGAGGATCTCGTCGCTCGCTTATCTGTAGCTGCTGCAGGTGTGCGTGAAATACCAGGCATCTTTGAACGTGTACGCCAATCGCTCCACCGACGCTGTCAAGCATGTATCGATACTGGTGGACGCAATTTTGAACAATTACTGTAAACATGACACTTGTCAACAACGCTTTCAATAAAATCTTTGTTTTTCCTTTTGGCCGTTATTTCCCCTGTTTTCGCCTCACCGCGTCACTTGCGACTATACATTCCTATACAATAAATCATTGTTACAATGTCCTGTACCTACCATTAAAGTTTGTACCATGAATTCGGGACCACCCTGTATACAAATGCCCCAGCAGCCTACTCTTTACTTGCACCCTGCTGCAAGGTTAGGATTATTTGAGGGCCATCATTTTTTTTCAATCGACTCTACTCCGCAGTTGCGAATTTGAGACTATCGAATGCGAAACCTCGGGAATCCTATTCATAACTTGACTAATGAAATTAAAACCCCTAATGTACCAAGAAATTTAGTTTATCACATCGATTTCACACGACTTTACACAGAAATCGATTAGAGAGATGTCATAGTACATAAATTCGTTTCACACAATCAGAAATAAAATTTAAACCTAACTTTCGTCACTTGCTAGTGGTTTACTTCTAGCTTTCAATACGTCCTTCTAAAGTCACAAAGAATTACAATAAAATAACGGTGGATACTAAAAATATCGGTCTTTATTTGTCAAGTGGCTCCTTTGTGCATGTGTAAGGTTTTATTGTTCACATTTCTGATAGAAACAATTACAGCTGAATTTGGTAATTATGAATTGAGAATAATTTCTATACATACAACAGTCACCAGACTTTACTTTTAAATTAAAACATAGAATGGAAGATGTTCACATTCTTTACGGATATACGTAATGTAGGGATTTGTCCCCATCCCTACAACCTTTTTCTGGATTTGAATTATCTGTCATCGTTTGACAGCTCAAAACTACCACGATCACCCCTCTCTTCCCAATTACAACCGACAACCAGATAGTTTACTCCTATTGTTATGGTAAAAAATAAGGACAGGGTAGTGTATAATGCAGGTAGGTTTCACGCAAATTCTTCAAGACATTTCAGATCCCAACAATCTTTGGATGGATTCTCAAAATCGAATTCAACCAATCAGGCTATCTATTCTCCGTCTACTTTTAAAGCCGTAAATAACATTTTAAGCAATTAAACTTAAAAATTAAGCTTAATGTTTAGAAACATGACCTTAAGGAAACACTTTTTTACCGTCACATCTAGATAAAATGTGTTTTAATGTATTTTTTATTTATAAAAAATCAAAAAGGGTATTCCAAATATTTTAAATTCATTGGTTTTTATTAATTGATACAGTAGTCAGCTTCTCACAAAGATCGCACGTAGTATAAAATTAAGTTCCAACTTACATGTTCTTTCAAACATTGAAGCTTAATAAATAATTACACTCTCCTATTTTATTTCAAATATTTTAAAATATTATTATAGTAATAGTGGAGGATAGTACAATATGTTTAAGTGCCATTATGAGTAAAGTTGTTCGACGATCTTTTAGAGGGATTCGAAATTTAATTATCTTTTTTCTGAACCAGAATTGGCTGTAACAATATAGTTTCTTGCAGAATGTATTCTAGATTGTAGACATAAAAGAGAGAGAGAGAGTAGGATTTTTGACGAGTTTGAAAAAAAAAATTTTAACAGTAAAGATAAATAATATCTGCTTTATGAACTTTAACAAAATATTTTCAAAACTGTTAGTTAATATTTTTTATTAAAAGTTTTATTCGGCTAAAAACTTCCAATTTTGTATGAAATTTCTGAAGTGCTTGAAAGTAACAAAAGATCTATTCATTTGAATACCTTTTTGTATTTACATTTATGTGTAGTGACGCTATTTTAGAAAGAGGAGTGTCGTGTGTCATCTCATTTCTAGACCGTGGTTAAACATTAAGAGATGTCTTGAGATCTTTCACTTGGTTTTAAACCAGAAAAATTATCAATACCCATTTGTTTGCCCGAGTTCTACGTAAATGAAACTATCTTCCGTAACTGTTATGAATAATTTCAAAGGTCACTTTTAAATTAATATAAGAAAAATTAAACATATTATTAGTCTTAGTTAAAAAACAAATAAATTAAAAAAAATATTTAAAAAGTCAGTCGGTAGTTAGTAATATATACAGAGGTGTGAAAATTATTAGAATAATTGTGATTTTTTCAGTTTTTCTTCATTCATTTTGTATATATACTTGCAATATTTCATGAAAGGTAATTTGTTTTGTTGATCCAATCAATTTTCACTGCTTTAGAATAGTTTTGAGGATATAATTTTGTTAAATAATGCCATTTTTTAAAAAGAAAAATATTTGATCCAAAGTAATCAAATTGTTTGCATTGTATAAATTTTTTTTTTATTTGAAAACGAATTAAAAATAAAATTTTAAAATCGTCTACTTGCTGTGCTTGTATATTCTTTCTTTTCTTGAGTTGGCATCGGTATTATTTTATTGTTAAAGCAATTCTTTTCGCTGCTTTGATTAGTTTATAATTGGTATCTTTTTTTTCGTTTGCAAAGGATTATAGCGTAATTATGGGTAAAGCAAGTGATATTTCTCCTAGAAATCTAGCTGTGGTAAAGTATCTCATCCAAGAAAATAACTATACACAACATGAAATCGCAAAAAAAGCAAACATTTCTCAAGTATCTGTGTGTAGAATAAAAAGGATCTTTGGACTCCAAATGTGAATATGGAAATTCTAGAGTTAGGAAATGCGGAAGGAAAAGTAAATTTACTGCAAGAACTGAAATGTTATTAATTTAAATTGCTAAATCTAACAGAAGAGCAACTAGTCATGAACTAAAAATCTCTCTTCAAGAGTATGGAGTAAATGTATGTGATTCTTCTATCTTCGTCGTCCTCGAAAAAAGGCTAAAATCACATCTGCTATGGCAAAGAAGAGACTTGCTTGGGCAAAAGTTGTGCAAGAACAATTTGGAAATGACTGGAGCAAGGTGAGAAAGATTAATTTTCCTTTAATTAATCAGTTGAATTCAAGTTGTTCATTTCTTTTCCTGAAATCATGTTTATTGCATACTGACTAAAGATACAGAACTGTTTATAAATTTGATTAAAAAATTCTTTATACGAATATTTCTCTACAAATTACATACCTTAAAGTATTTTTATCTTTTAGGTATGTTTTTTTGATGAACCAATGTTTACGATATCATAAGAAAGCAGTCAGTATTTCAGGAAAAGTACCAGTGAAGAATTTTCCCAAAATTGCATAGCACAAACGGTTAAACATCCTACTAAAGTAATGGTTTGGAGCGTAATGTCTGCTCAGGATATTGGACGTTTGTACATTGTAAAAGGCCTGATGAACCAGTATCAGTATAAAAAGTGCTTGAACAAAGACTAATTTCCCAATTAAAAGATTGGTTTCCAAATGGAGACTTCATATTCATGCATGACGGAGCTCCGTGCCATAAAGCCAAAATCTGTGACCAAATTTTTGGATGAAAAAAATATAAAACTCTTCCATGGCCTGGAAACAGTCCAGATATGAACCCAATAGAGAATTTTTGGGCCATTGTAAAGAAAAAATTAAAGAATTGTTACATCACAAACAAAAATGGTCCGATAGAAAGACTCATCCAAATTTGGCACCATGACAACGAAATACAATCTAACTGCCAAAAACTCATACAAAGTATGCCAAGACGTATCGAATCTTTAATAAAAAACAAGAGGATGCACACTAAATATTAAATGTATCAGTATTTTTCAAAATAATGCATTATTTCTTTAATGCAACAAGATTTTTCTGTAAATTTCACAATTATTCTAATAATTTTCACACCTCTGTATAGCACTTTAGTTATATAACGGGCTTTGAGCGACTGTCCGGGTTTAGTCCGAAAGGGATGGATCCTAGGACACCTCATAATTTTGAATCGATGTCAGATAACGATATCATTACCTGTGCTGGCACCCCATTCTCCAAACATGCACACTACGCCAATGTTAGGACATTTCAGGGCCCCTAAGTTTCTTTGGATCGACTCAAAACTCTACACAGTTGCCACTTTGCGAATACCGGATGCCTTAACATAGACAACGCTAAACCTTCCGCAACAAAAAAAATTATAAACCTGCTAATTGAACCAAAGTAATGTTAGTATAGGTCTTACAAGACGTTAATATTATGGTCGAATACTAAAAGCTATCTTTACATTTCATTATTTTTAATCATACGTTTCAATGTCATGCTATACCTTCGAAATCTGCTGGGGATATCATTTTTATTAATATTGAAGTATACATTCTTCTAAAGCCACACAGAATTAAATACATTTTTATTTATTAGCAGTGGACACTACGACCTTATTATGTGTGTTGTGGCAATTGTTTGTCATTTTGTAATCGAATTTTACCATTTGTTTGTGATTTGAGATAATTCAGAATTTATCAACCAACCATAAAAGATCAGGTAGGTTGTTCTAATATACATTTCTCACATAATATATATCTGACTTCATACGCATATATACAGGAGGACAATTTTTGTGTGGTTCCAAATGTGTTTTTAAAAATTCTTTATTCCGAACACACACTTGCTGTAATGGAAGAAAGGGGTAGGTTGAACCAAATGAGTGTCAGAACCATTTGGGGAGCTTTTATGGAAAATTCCTCCTATGTACTAAAAGAAAGTGACAAATTCTACTTCCCTCTTTGCTAATACTTCGGTTGGGATTTTTAATTACTTAATTGGACTCCGATCAACCTTGATAACAAGTACAACCGATAAACAAATATCTTACATCATTAAGATGCAAATTATGGATCACTATGGTCTGATTGCGATCGCAAGTACCCATTGAATTTTATAATCTCAGAGAACACAAGAATTTGTAATTCCTAAGGGTCAATGCATTTAAGAGTTTAAGAACTACTGCTTTTGACAAATTCGCATATTTTCCCATCACATGCGAAATTGGGGTAGGCAAGGATATGGGTAGTTAGGAATTTAATTAACGTCGTTTACGTTAGTTATGCGAGAACCCAAAAATTAATGCATGGTTGATTTTATTCGACAAACGTACAGGTCTGTAAATATTTTTGAATTTCTAAAGAACGACAGTAAGTGGAAATTGTCATTTATAAATGTATAGTTTGCAAGAAATATCATGCAAAACTAGTTAACCAATTAACAGGCCAACTTACAATGGACAGAAGTTCATTTCAACCCACTTTTGTGTTAGCGGGTTAGATTTTGCCAGATCAATCATAACTACAATTGACAAGAATAACACAGCAAAATCATATATTGTGTTATTTAAATGTGTAACAACCAGAGCTACATATATGGACATAGGAATTGACTTGACACTAAATCTTCCCTTTTTGTTCTATGTAGATTTCTTTCAAGACGTGGTGCTTGTAAAGTTATCAACTCCGATGATGCGAAAAATTTCAAGGCTGCTGAAAGATAATTGCAGCATTTTGTGAAGATTAAAAGAGATAAAATATTGCAGGACATTATTTCAAGTAGAGGTTTCACATGGAAATTTATTCTGTAACGTGACCCATGATTTAGAAATGGAATTAATTGAATTTCAAAGCAGCATAGATTGGAAAAATAATTTTGATAAAATGATTTCCGAAGTGAAAGGAAAAATGTCTGAAATTAGTGCAAATTATAATTATCTCGCACTCAAAATTGAAATTTTATATTAAACGCATGATTCTTTACCAAATAATTTTATATTAATAAAGAAACTTGCTAATGCTCTTTTCACAATGATTGGATCCACATATTAATGTGAAAATTTGTTTTCTTCGATTAATTTTGTAAAGTCTACCTATAGAAATAATCTCTGAAATAAAAACTAGTTCATTAAAAAATCATTGCAGAAGGGCTGACCATGATTTCTTCCTTTTTATATAGATTTTTTATCTTCATATGTAAAAGTAAAAGTTGTAAAACAAAAAGGAATCTTTAATTTATTTTAGGATTAAAAAATTGGGAACCACACAAAGTAGTTTTTTCCATGCTCACTTCCCTATTTCCAAGTGACCCACGAGCTAGTAATAAAAAAATTTAGAACAAAATTTGACCAACTTCTTAAAAAGGTTCGAATATATATTTGTAAATAAACACATTAAGTTTTCGGATGTTATAGTATTGATCCCCACTCCCAGTAAATTGATGTATACTCTCATAGTGAACTCTTTATTTAGTGGGTGATATAAAACATTTTCTGTAAAAATAGAGTCGTTTTAGAGTGTGTTCCCAAGAGACTAGATTTAGAGTATATTACCAAAAGAAAAGCTATTTTGAAGTGTATTACTGTTTTAACGCAATGCCTTGTCATTAGATGTTGCATCGTCAAACGATGATAAAAATCGACCAAAATATTTTTCACTGAGCAGTCACGTGACTACAAGTCGTCATTTGCGTCACACTTTCTGAAGCATCCCTAAATAGACGTACTCCGACTACTTATATTTCAAGTCTATGCATAGAACCTTCACTGTTAATTTTTTTGGTTCGCCAGCACTTGAGCTGAAAACCCACTCCAAGTTCCCTCACCCCGCCTACTTCAGAACATTTGAAACCACGGCAGATTTAACGTGCTCCAATCCATATGTGCACGACGGTCTTTGGTTGGATAGAATTTAGAACTAGCAACCCTCCGGTTGCTTTTCCGATACTCTACCAATCAGGCTGCAGCAGCCCCACGCTCATTCTTTATTTAAAGTGTGAATGGAATATCAATTCAATATGCTCAAAGAAGACGAGTCAGTTTGGAGTTATAGAATATCTTTATTACTTCTCCAAAAAATATTTGATGTTCTGTTGTCTAGGAGCAATTCCAAATGAACCAGCTGGAGCAGTACGTGTAGACATGCGTCCTTCCAAACTCTACGAATGCTCCCCTCGTGTCCGCAGGAATTTTGACGTATTTATAGAAAGGAGGGTGGGCGAACACGAGGAGGGCACCCGCAGAGCTCTTCTAGTCAGAATGGCTATAGTTGCTCAACAGGTCTTGTAGTTCAGCTGTTGGCATGCTCAAAGACGAGGAGTCGGTTTGGTGCTATAGAATATTTTTATTACTTGTCCAATAAATATTTGATGTTGTGTTGTCTAGGAGCAATTCCAAATGAACCAGCTGTGGCAGTACGTGTAGACATCCGGCCTTCTAAACTCTACGAATGCTCCCCTCGTGTCCGCAGGAATTTTGACGTATTTATAGAAAGGAGGGTGGGCGAACACGAGGAGGGCACCCGCAGAGCTCTTCTAGTCAGGATGGCTATAGTTGCTCAACAGGTCTTGTAGTTCAGCTGTTGGCATGCTCAAAGACGAGGAGTCGGTTTGGTGCTATAGAATATTTTTATTACTTGTCCAATAAATATTTGATGTTGTGTTGCCTTGGAGCAATTCCAAATGAACCAGCTGTGGCAGTACGTGTAGACATCCGGCCTTCTAAACTCTACGAATGCTCCCCTCGTGTCCGCAGGAATTTTGACGTATTTATAGAAAGGAGGGTGGGCGAACACGAGGAGGGCACCCGCAGAGCTCTTCTGGTCCGTGACGGCTATCGTTGCTCAACAGGTCTTGTAGTTCAATTGTTCGCTTCCCTAAAAGAAAGGAAATGTACATAAGTTACATCAACGAGGAAAATAGGTTTTTTTATAATTTTTTAATCCTCCGGTTTCTTAAACTAGTTTACATTATACTGGTAGATATTTTCATATTTTATTTTAATTTTTTCGATTTTATTTTTCTCTCTGGAAAATGAAAGCTTGTCGTTAACAAAATAATGTTCCTTAAAATTTTGTAGAAGTTCTTTATTTGTTTGTGGGTTGGATGTGAGTAATAATATTGTTGAAAGACCCATATTGGGCTCAAATCCGCTCAACAAACAAAAGAAAATCGCCAAATTATAGACATACACATACGTACATAGAAAGCATTACTGACATCCGATAGTACACCAATGCAGGAATTAAACACGATAATAAGTACTTAAACAGTACGTAATGTAACAGTATTAACATAATTTAAAAAATTATTAAATATAAATTAATAAAATGTAATAATTTACTAATTTTAACAGTAGGAACTCTGTCCTTATTCAGCCTTCTTTAAAGTTTGCTAGCGACTACATATCTCAACTATGAATGTCAGGTCAGTGTTAGGAACGACTCGATACTTCGTGACAATCACCGGGAGATAATTAAATATTTATTTGCCCCTTCGTAGCTTCGCAACATTATTTGATTAATGACTCTAGCTAAACTGAAATAATTTTAATTGTACAGCTGTTCAAAGAGATTAATCAGTAAGGATAAAGATGTATTGGTAAATTTGATTTCAGTGAAGACTACAACAATGTTGTCCCAACTCTGACGAAAATGAACTAAGACTTTAAATCGTGTTTCCGGAAATTATCTCCTGCCATTTGGGTCATAATTGTAAAGGGCTAGTCTAATATGTTAAGTAAAGATGCGAGAAGATGTTATTCGAGTCTGTCCAGAAAAACAAATTAGTTCAAAGTTATTTAACACCACTCTATTTTTTTAACATTAAATGTTTTATTCATTTTATTGTATTTGTGAGAAGATATTTAAAAAAAATCAAAATCCATAGACTAGGAAGAGCGGCAAGTCACTGACATATGGGACACCATTCAATATTTATCGGATGTTCTAAAGCGGAAAGTTAAGGCATTGTCCTATAGATATTTACTGATTCCATTGAGATATTTTATAAATATACAGTAAACTTTATTTATATCATTGTATTGTAGAACGCGATCAAGTATTTCTTGTACACATTTGATATGTACTCAATTGATAGAATAAAAGTTAATTTTATAAAAAAAATTAGGAAATAAATGAATGAAGAATCAAGATGCGCTTACCATCTTACTGTTCAAAAGAACCTGAACTTCCTTTTCGAATTGCTCTTCTTAATACTGTAAAAAACAATCATATGTGAGAAATTATATAATTTTGAGTACAGAAAATAATACAGTAATTACTACTTATGTATGTCTTTAATGCAATAGCGACCGTCCGTAGTGAAAAGAGAAGCAAATTACTCAGAGGGATTCAGTGTATTTCAAGCATTCAATCTGG
Organism: Metellina segmentata; assembly: GCA_947359465.1. Taxonomy (NCBI): domain Eukaryota; kingdom Metazoa; phylum Arthropoda; class Arachnida; order Araneae; family Tetragnathidae; genus Metellina; species Metellina segmentata. The sequence goes on from OX375881.1 coordinate 103,270,432, forward strand.
TCCTCTAACCATAAACTTTTTTGCAAATAATTTTGTTTTTAATTTCGGCATTCTAAGACGTACTTTGATCAACTCTTCAGTTTCCGTTGTAGGATCCATGTCTGAATAGATAATGCTCGATCAAGAACAAAGATGGTAACATTAAATGCCTTTCTAATAGGCGAGTACCAAGCCGACAAACATCTGAATGTTTACACAGCAAAATAGTGGAACTAGAATTTTTTTTGCTGGCGCAAATGATACAAGTTGGCCATGTTCGAGCATCCAGAAATGAATGGCACTCTATACAAGACTGAGAGAAATCAAGGTAAATAAACTTAACCGCATTACACTTCGGGAGTGCTCACATTTCTAAGCCAACTCACATCATACCCGTTGGCATGGAATCTTTCGTTATCCCACAGCTTGGAGTGCTAACTTGAAAGGTACATGATTCTTGGGGAAGTGTACTTAGTATAACCTTTGAACAGTTTATCTGTATCATCGGCAACCCCTTAGGTTATATGCACTCTAGCCACCTTAAAATACAAGTAATGCTTGTAAGAATAACGCATAGCAAATAACAAAGTTAAAAAGAGAGTAGTTGGCAAACATTTGCTAGATAAACTTTATAACAAACAAAAAAACCTTTATTTTGGAGCATCCTAAAAAAATTGTTGAACAAAGTTTGAACAGGGAATTTTGAACTACCCCGCAGATATTAAGAAAACCACATATTCAGCTCATACGCAATAAATGCATAATAATGTACATTAGTACTTTTAACCTGAATGTTAAGTATTTATATGAATATATCAATACCAGTACTCACCTATTCTTGCTTCTAAAATTAAATATTAACCTTTCTTTATACTTAGGAATTTTAAGGTGTGATTATATATACTTTTTAGATAGGCATAACATAAAAAATCCAACTCTTTCATTCAGGTAACTTACGTTCCTCTTGAAGATCTAGTAAAGAATTAGACAATTCTGATGGCAAGAAGATGTTTTCTGATGAGTCGCTTTCTGATGAGAGTTTCGAAGTCTGAGGTATTATTTCCATGTCAGCAACTCCAGTGCGTCTGTTCGAAGTGCCTCTAACCCTCCTCATTTTCTCACCTTCGATTCTTAGGTTTTCCATTTCGTCCATCTAAAGAACAAAGTTATAATTGAAGATCGTTTTCGGAAATAGTTTGAGTTCAGACAAACATGCTTTATAGCTGACTATCCACTGTACCTCACCATTTGGTTTGGTGAGGTCATTTCCCATCTTACACCGCCCTTGAATTGTTGAATGTAAACCAACTTGCTCTCATGCCCAATCGGAGAACAAGGTATAAAAGGGGACTTGGAGAAGACAGGAACCCAGAGAGGGTAGCAGAGACGGTTTGTAAAAGAAAAGAAATCTTAATATCGTGCAACCGAAAAAAATAGTTTATGACATCATTGTCCACCAGTCACCTACAATGTCCTATGTGTGCCATGTTTCATCCATATTAAAGCAAATTTATAAAGAAATAGATAAAAAAATATCCCATTATTTAACATCCTGTGTGACATTCATATGTAAAGGAATGAATGAACATGGGATGAATGACTGAACAAGAAAATGGAAAATTCAGTTTTCTTTCTTATACGATTATTTTTTATTTTATACCTTGATATTCATTTATTAGAAATTGAAATAATTGTGCTAATTCAGAAATACCTTTAAATTTCTATTGGATTAAATGTTTTTCTAAAGATATAAATTATATAAATATCTCAACGTTTGACAGAAACTCAAACTATCATAACAGTTTCACATAAGAAACAAAAACCTGTATTTTGGATTATTAAGCAAACTGCTTGATATAAAGAATTAAACTACTAAAAGTAAGAATTTGTAACCACAAAAATATTGAATACATTTTGATTTTTTTTATAAGTTAGTTTGGATAGCAAATTTTGTAGCATAGTTATTTGACTTTTTAAAATTCCAAACTCTAGTAGCAAGAAAGGAAGAATGCAAGGCCCTTTCAGATAAAAATATTTTTAACATGAAAAATATTTCGATAAAATAACAATGTAAATTTATGTAACTTTTAGTGTTTTAATAGTATGTACACAGAAAAGTCGCCATACCTTATTATAGAAATATAAAATAGTTTACCTCCAAAATTGATTCTTTCAACTCTTCCACAAATCTAGATCTATCATCCTCATTTCTAGCATTGAAATCTATCAATACTTTTTCATCAGCTCTTCGACTAAGACGAATGCCATTTGAAACGTCTATAGAACAATAAATCATTGTTAGAATGAATGCATAATATACAGATATAACTCTATTAGTTTTGTTGAATCGATATTTTATTGAAAGCAACATTTTAATTTTTTAATATTTTACATATTTATATACTAAACATTTATATTGGTCGTATCCTATCTATTCTTGTTTCAACTCAAACTTAAAATCACAACTCTAACTATATTACATTCGGCATAAAAAAAATTCACAATCTAATAATAAATTTTCAAATTTCAGTTCTGTGCAAAAATTGTTTTAATTCTCAATTCTTGTATCCAAAATTTCTAGATAATGAATAATCTAGATCTAATTGGTATGTTAATAATTGTCAATAGCAAATGAATTCATATATCTTTAAACATAATTCACTGATAATACTTACATCGGGATTCAAATAACGTAACACTCATGCCACATAAAGGAAAAGATTGCCTGTATTTATAAGTAACATTCCTTTTCTTTTTGGTTACCTAATCAGAAAAAACATGTTTTCATTATAAATATGGAAATGTAATTGATTAAACTACATATTTTTATACTTACATTCTCATATAGTTGAAATTAGCTTTCAATTATGGTTTTAAGCTATGTTACTCATTCTACATAAACAGTTCAGAAGGAAACCAATGTGTCTGATTTTCAAATTCAGTATCAACATATAAGATTGTTTTATATTTTCTCAAGAAAAATAAATCACACATGCTACAAAAGTATTGGCTGTCTTGCTTTAACAACAGAACACCCTTATTCAAAAATGAATTCATGAAACATTCTAGTTGGTCATATTGCACTTAGCTACTCTTGGTCTCCTGCTTGAGGCTAGTATTGGTCAAGATTCTAAGAAAGTCCATCCTAACCCCATGTCCTTTTCTCCAGTGGTGTTTTATAACAGGAATATATCCTGAACAGGAAAGTGATCCTCTGATGTTTTGTTTCGCGCTAACAAGGTATTTGTGTGATAAAAGTACGCATGATTGAAAGAAGAAAAAATAAAAGGAAAGTTAATTTATTAACTGACTTACTGCAAAAGTTCTCTCAAATCATATAATCCCTATTTCTAGAGTGACCCTCAATACACGCAATTGTGTTTGAAGCAGTTATTGAGGTAAACTGCATGAAAATGAGCACCTATTTGTAAAATAAGTTGATTAAATAATTTGTTGTCATAAATGAGTGACAAAGTTACCATTAATAAATCGTTGAACAGGAAAACTTCTCTTTCATGGACACTTCGACGTTCTTTTTTAGTGACGCCATAAACTTCACTCAAACGACAGTTGTAAACTAAGCGCCTGTGAGGTAAGGCAAGGTTCTACAAAAATTATACAAACAGAATTATAGCAATGGAAAACACAAAAATTTAAACTAAATACTTAAACTAAAATGGTATTTAAAATTAAGTCATAATAAATATTTTTCTAACGTTTCATATCTTTTTACTTGCATGAACATATAATACACTAATTTGTTGCCAGATTGTTCTTTACAAATGTTCTACCTTTATTGGCACAAGAAGTGTCCAATATACATTTTTATAAGATCCGATAAATAGGTAACATTTAATTTACTTGGTTTTGAGAAGATACTTACAGGCTTTTTCGCAACAATAGTTTGTTGAACTTTGAAAACTTCATTTGTGTGGTCTGATCCCATTCTGAATTCATTCATTTTGATCCTTTCATAAATTCCAATCAACATATCGCGATCCAAATCGTGACCATCATCAATAGCTATTAAAATGTAGAAAAATAGATTAATATAAATTCAAAATATTCATCAACACACGTACTACCCAGATGTATTTAAATAAACAAAAAGCTCACAGAGACAGGTACTCACATCGAAGATTACGTACAAACTGCTCCATTTTCATCCTTCGATCGGCTTTCATGCTGCGTGTGTGGAGGTCAGTATTTAGCATCATGATGGCGAATGCTAGCACAAATACGGTCTCAGGGTTGTGCAATTTGGAAGCTACATCGGGGTTGCAGGCAAGGTAGCGATGACTGAAGACTTCCACAATTTTTTCAATTTTTTGAGCTTCTCCCTAAAAGTACATAACGAACCATTCACCAAAACTTATAAATATACAAGTATGATAGGATATGTTAATGAAATAATCCTTACTTTCCAGAAATATTTATTTGTTATGGAAAAATTAATGTATGCATAATGTAAATTTATTAATTCATGGAACTTTATTTATGCATGTGTGTTGTTTTAAACTATTCTTGTTTTGACCCTATTGTATGTTTACGAGCATGTGTGGTGGAGAACTTCAATTAATTAAATTATTATAGTAGTCTGAAGTTTTTGTTCTGTTGAAATTATCAGCATGTGTTTCTTTAAATGTAATTTCATACATCGTGTATGAGTTTCATTAAATGAAAATATCTTTAATACTTACCGGCATCCTAAAGTACGTCTGAAACTTTCGGAGGGCAACATCAACTTCCATAGATGCGAATTCCAGATCTTCCACAAAACATCTGTGGAAGTCAAATAGAATCAAGATTAAAAATAAAGAATTTACTCATATTTTAAAACATAGTAAAACCGTGAAATACAGTAAAAATTGTTCAATACTTTCTTCCAAAGTTTAAAAATAGAAATCTTCTGTAACATAAAATTTATTTTCAGTTTGAATTTTTAAAAACAGTGGGAACAAAGTGTTATAAAATTAAAATTTAAATAATTTTTCTTTACACTGAATTTAAAATTAATCAAAATTTGAATTCTAGCGAAAATACTGACAATTTCAGGAAAAGTAGTTTGAAATTATAATTATGAATATAAAAAGGAATAAAGAAAATTATTTTCACAAATATGAGCTCAAACTACTTCGAATTTGGAACCTTTTGACAACAAACTGTTCTTAAATGTCAAGTATTTTTACGTTTTAAATATACTTATTCACCCATGCAATTTCAACCCATAAACATTATTACGTTTAATGTATTAACCTATAGACTACGGCTGGTACACCAGTTGTAAAATGATTGTATCAATGAAGAATTTAGACAACAAACAGTACATCAGTTGTAACTTGAAAGTTATAGGAATCGCCCCAAGAAAGAATCGCACTTCTGATATCTATAGCCGTAGTAAAAAGGTTAATATCATCGATTTTCAAAATTTTTTAACACAAGTTATACAAAATTATTAACAAAATTCTATGAGATACCAAAAAGTGATGACCTATCCTTTATACTCCAAAGCGGCCATTCAAAAAAAAATCTTATTGAAATAATTTATGGTAATTTGTAATAAAAAATAACAGCAAAAATTTTTTCTTTGGGTGTTTCTTGAAATTATTTGTAAGCACACTTATCGAAAGCTAAAATCCAAACGTTTGAAACGAAGTAATCTTGACCCATTCAAACTGTCTCTTATTTGAGCACACTTATAATCAAAAGCTCGTATCCAAACACATGTTTGAAATAAAATAAATATTGCACAACATAAACAATCTCTCTCCCCAGGTAATGAATTATATGCAATGTTCTGCAACACAAATCAAGGCAATTGCATTTGTTTAGCATGCATTTTGTCATTGACGTAAACGATGTGTTGTTTATAAAGCGTTTGTGGTATTTTGGGTTGTCTACGAAGGCTGTTACGTTGCTAGAAAATGAAGAAATATGTGGCACGAAGCGCGCATTGCATTGCAGACTATCGTAAATTATATTAAAAAAAAAAACTACAACATTTTGATAAAATTAAGGAAAAATTTATTTGTAAACACATTGTTCTGCGTCACATGTCGCAGTTTTAAGCACTTTCTGCTCCCGGGGTCACTTCATCCGAATGACATACCAGTGAGATTTTTGGAGAGCAGATGTTATCTACTAACTTTAATACGTTTAGTCAGAATAAACACTTACCCTAATACAGCCATGTTGAATGAATTTTGTAGGTTCCCTAAGTATTCGCCAATCATTTGTTTACTCAGTCCTGGCCGAGAGAGTAAAAACCTAGCAACGGCTTTAGGAGATGCCTCCAGGTGACCCCGCTGGATTAAGAAGCGAATACCTCTTTCAGGTTTCTTGTTAAAGATGTTGAGACCAACCCTGTATTGCCGCTTCCGACGAATTTCATTTAACTGTAATAACAAAGAGACAAATTAAATATTGAATAAAAACAAAATTAACATGGAATAGAAAAACAACAAATGTAAAACTACAGATGATGCACTATAGTGCGACAAATAGTTGCACTGCATAACATTGACTAATTGTACTTTTTATCCAAGCTCTATTTAACCAAATGTATGTGTAATCAAAGATGCATTGGTTACATAGTTAAAAATAAAGTTTAAAGTACGTGAGAAAAGGTTTTTTCAAACCTGATCGTTTAAGATTTTTTCAGGAGTTTAAAAGGTGTGTAACTCTTGTCCAAATTTTTAATAAAACTATTAAATATATACTGCGACACAAATATGAATATAGATTATATCGAATACTACATAAATAATTATTTCAGAAGTAGTTGTAACACTTAAAAGATTTTTATATTGAAAGGACAATATACCGATAGATGAAATACAATATAAAATATTAACTTATAAAGTAGCAAGTTATGATGTTATGGCAAAAACGCATTTGGTATTTATTAAAAACGCGAATGGTGACTTCAAACATGTCAAAAAAGATCATCGTCTTCATCACAGATGAACCAAGATCACTTGATGATGTATCTCCTATTATACAAGCTCTACATTCATCCCAAAAGTCGTGATGCAGGGCAAACGAGAGAAAAAACTGTCATGAGTCTAAAAGGGCAGTTTCCTTCTCTTAGAGGGTAGTGATACCATATTCTGATTCTCGAATTATGGTATAATTTCGATTCGTCCGAAAAAATGTCCCCTTGTAGCTGTCGTAGACGTTTGGATTTGCTACCAGAAACGATTTCAAAGGAAGTTGAGATTCATTCACAGACAGTAAATTTATCATTCTATGCGATAGAATTACAAAATGTGTAACGAAGAATATTTAATTAAAATGATGAAGCCAAGGGCAAAACGTTTCGTTTGAATTTTACATCTCTTAAAAACATCTCTATATTGAAGCCTACTTGTTTTTTTTCTATACCCAATTGCTTTTTTGTCAGGTTGTGAGTTTTTCACAAACCCATCTAAAACATCGCAATAAATTCATTAGGTAAAATCTAACATGCATTTGGAAATTTACAATCCGTACTAAACTATTAAAATGCAAAGAATTATAAATGTCTGGAAGAAAGGTTTTACGAAAATTACATCAATATATTTCCTGTATACTTACTGAACACAAATTAATGTTTTCATCCTCCTGCGGCTTTGATTGTGCATCTTGACACTGGAGGTCTACTTGGCCATTAGGATCAACGCTTTGGGTGGTTTGTCCATCTTTCTCCTGGCTACTTTGACCATCACACTGTCCGGTGATTACTTCTACTTGGTCAGTCTCCTTTTCCTCTTGTTCGATAATCACCTCCACTTGGTGAGTTTGCTCAATAGGGCTCGTGATTTCTTTCTCGTTATTAATTGCACCTGTAATATGTCCTGGAGCTTTTTCATTGAGCCTACCTTCTTCTCCTGTTGGCCCTTTTGTCTTCACTGCAATTCCGGTCTGTTCCCCCTTTGCCCTGGAAAAAAAGGACGTAACACGTAAACAACCAATGCTAAAATATATTCTTAGCCACAACATTTTGTTACATTCCATGAAACTTAGATCTATCAAACATATCTATATATATAGAGAGAGAGAGATACATACATACACATCTAGATAAATGCTATACATTATTTTTGTAAAACAAAGTCTAAAACAAATATTTTTTAGTTATCGAGTAAATTAAAAAAATTTTGACTCAAATACATAAGCTTAACTATAGTTTCTACTTGTAAATGAGCCCAGAAACTCACAAGACCTCCTTTCTAATAAAATACGCTACTCGTTTTTCTTATAACCAGCACAAACAAATATTTATATTAGATTAAACAGTTTTCAAAAAATTGTCAGTCAAATACTTAAGCTAAGCTTGTTTCTATTTATTCGTTGAATCCAGGTACTCACCAAAGGCTTCTCATGAAATTGAAGCCTCGATTTTTCTTTGTTCGGAAATAGGACATGATTTCCAAAGGAATCACTAAATCTCCGACGAAGAAATTACTTCAGAAAATCTGAACGTTTGAAAAATTATAGTTATGATCGCAAGAAAACTTTTAAGACGCTAACTTGAGAATCAAAAAAGCAGAATATGAACTAAAAATGAAAATCGAACAATGAAGTTAATGGCCATTGTTGAAACCACAACAGTGCGCAACAATTCGACGTTTTGTGTATTCTTATAATATATTGTTGAGATTAACACTGTTAGGGGTCGTAAGATCTGAACGGCTAAACTGTAACCGAAGAGGGATTTGTGGGTGTGAAGAATTAAATCGTTTATGCGTAAAATTTGAAATGATTTGAGGTATTTCACTGTAATTAGGCAAACTTGAAAGCGAATAGAAAATATGAAAATCTTTCGAAAACCTTTAACACATAAAGTGTTCAATAATAGTTGATAGATCAGGTTGAGTTCTGAATCATTAAAAAAAAACGGCCAAGTGCTGATTGTCAGTCTTTTAAAATGCTACTGAAAAATAAATATTTAATGTGACAGTAATTTAAATGTCAATTTTATAATTTGGGTCTTTTCCTATTGAAACACGTGTAAATGCGGAAATTCCACAGCTCATTTTACATTAACCCCTAAATTCAATGGTTAGGTTTCGACCCTCAAAATTCATGCTCCATGATCTGGAAAATTGCGTTGCTGAATAAAGAGTCCTTAAAGATTTAAAAATCAAGTGTTCCATTATCCTAAATTTAATGGATGGATTTAGTCGAGGCCTTAAATGGCTTTACGCTGATGTGGTGTTGAAGTTTAGAGAGTAGGGTACCTGTTCAGGTGTTGATCTCAACACTTTACACAACGTCAACAGACCGTGGTTAAAAATGACAACTTGTTGTCCTTTGAATTTGCAATTATCGACTGATAACGGGCAGAGAAAACGTGTAGATTGATTTTCTTTATACAAAAGAACGTTTTGAAATCTTTTGGAAGAAGCTCTTTTTAGAAAAGAACAATAACCCTCAAAATATGTAATGCAAACCTCTTTATAAAACTAAATTCCTCCAATGATAAGGTCAGTTTTCACTGCCAATACGTTCTTTCAACTCGTATCAATCCTCTTAATGGTAGAGGGCTTGATCCAAAGTATTCTATAAATCTGTAAGACATACGAAAAATTAAAATGTCTGAATTGCAGATACGACTGATTGACAATAATTGCATTTGGTAAATATACCGCCCTGGGTTGAGATTCCATGATACAAGATATTGTTGGTATTTTAATAAACGTCACACTGGAGCTATTGTCTTCACAATCTGGAGTCAATCTCTAACATAAGTATCCAAGAAAAACGCCTCGTAGTTTTTAATCCCGGTTATATGACTAGATCAAAACTTGATCCGGCACCCCACTCTTCAAACTTCCATTAAAAGGAGGGAAGGAACACATAAACAACCGTTTTTGAAATATATTCATAATCACAATATTTTATTATATTTCATAAAACTTAGATCTATAAACCTTCAGTATTAAATGTGGCTTGGCTATATATATAAAATAAATTTGGCCTAGTCAATTTATCCAATATTCGGAATTGTCCAAAATCGGGACGTTTTGATAATATTTTTCTCTCTTTTTTTACATCCTTCCGACAATTTTTAAAGAACAAGGAGTTAAACCTGGACCTAACTGATGAAACAACGCAAAATAACGGCCATGTTCAGAGCAAATACCACACAGAAATGTTAGAAGATTTACAAGAAAAAAATGTGCATCATTGTATTAGAAAGTTTTTACCTTTTTTAAAAATTATTTCTATTTTTAAACCTGCAATTTTACAATTGTAATCACAAAGTTCGCGCTATTTGGGGGATGTAAATTACGAATTTTTTCGGCAAAAAATATGCAAAAATTCCTAAATGGTCATGGGCCGGACGATTCCGAATTTTGGAGTTTGTAGTGTACTGTTAAATTATTATATTTATGCTTGGTTACATATTTCTATGTTTTGGTTTCTAGAGAGGGGTTCTTCACAAAATAAGAAATGTTTATAGAACAATTGTAGTTATTAATTTTCTTCAAACTCTTGTACGAAATCAAAGTGTTTTATTTCAAATAAAAAAAATAATAATGATATACTTCTAATTTACAATGCCTACATCCCTAAATGTCCTCTTTGCAAGCACAGCCCAAGTGTCAGACGAAATATTAAAGTAATAATAATAGATACAATTTAAAATTTCTCTCAAGAATTCCAATCCTTAATTAGAGCTTTGTTTATGATTTTTATAAATTTTATTTTCAAAGGGTCCACACACACAGTTACTACTAGTTTGTTCACATGATATTCTGAGTACTTAAGAGGGTTTTCTTTACTCAGTCTACTTTTATATTTCCTCTATGTAGGGAACTCGTAGGTTGATCTGTGTAAAAAATTCAGTCTTCTAAACGAAGTATAGATTTTAAAAGGCACTAAATGTTTCTTTCGCTTTAATAATGGGTACTTGCATAAAATGTAGAGCGAAGAGCCTTTCTAGTTAAAATGAAGTAGAGGTATGACTAGGGCATAAAGAAAAGTTATATGATCTGTAATGGAATTTTAACTTTGAAATAAGAAGCTTCTTTATTATTACTTCAAAACTGATAGAGTAGTTTTGAATTACTTCACTGTTCAAATCTGTATTAAAATTAGTTGTAAAAAGCAGAAGATTTTTAGGAGTGGATAATCATTCATTTTCTTATTTTTAATCTATTTTTTACTTTTTTGTTTTAGCTTATTTTTACCTTTTTTGCCACTAATTGGGTCTTGTTCAGTGATGCCAAACTCACATGGGAAAGTTCAGGGAAAATAACTATAAAAATGAATGTTTTCAGGTTAAAGTATTAAAATGTTGAAATATTTTTGTAGAAATTTGAATTACTCTATGCTTTGTATATGTAAAATGGTATTTTTATAATAATGTATGTACCTACCATGTGTATTGGAAAAAGGTACAGATAAGTGTGATAAGATCTTCACGTAGAAAATGTAAATTTTTCCTTTAGGCCCTTTCTTAAATGAAATCTTCTGTTTTGATTTCGGACATTCGCCAATAACCCGTTGTGTTGCTAGAGTGCGATGTTAATAAAATAATGATGTACATTCCTAAATGAAATCCTGCCGTGCTACTGTCTGAATACACAGGTGTGCAAAAATTAAGGACGAAACTAAAAAATTAGCATATTAGCGGGACAAGGATGCAAGGCGGACTAAAAGACCCATTATGAGATCGACTAGGGTCAGGTACAGCAGGGCTTGCGCATATATGCGGTATGATGTAATGGGGGAGTGTCGGAGGAGTGAAAAACACTATGGTAGTGTAAGCTCAGCATTTCTGTGAAAGATATTGTACGGCATGCATCAGTTTAAACGACGTTGAGCTGCTGCCTCAATGTGAAATGTCAAACTGGCAATCTTGTAGACGATATCTGGAGGACCTTACCCTAGGTCGAATCATTGGGAAGAGTGAAGAAGGTCAAAAGTGACACGGGTAACTGATGAATTCGGGATCGTTCACAGCATCGTTTCACGAGATTGTAGAGCATTTCAAACAACAGAAACTGCTGTCCGAAGGTTCAGGAGTGGTCGTCCACAAGCAACCACCGCTGCGGACGACTTTTATATTGGATCTAAATCCAATCGAACATGTATGGGACACCTTAGGGAAACACTTAAGAGCACGTCACCAACCGCCAGAGGAATGGGCAGCAATGCCACAACATCTTGTTCACAACCTCGATCTCAGCATATACAGACGATTTAATTCCTGCCCAGCAGTCAGGGGTTATCAAATCCCCTACTAAAGGCTGGATGTTTCTTGCTGGACACCTAACACTTGAATGTTTTGAGCTTTTGTCGAATTGTTCTCCATCCTATATTTTCAATGAAGTTCCTTTTTAATCCTTTAGAATTCTTTTTTGGAAAGTTTTATTAGTTTTCCTATGTTCTTACATCTTGGAGATCTCATGATATAATTTGCGTCCATTTAGTACACATTTGTTAAAACATTATATAAACCGTCTCGTCCATAATTTTTTCACACCAATATATAAAAATGTTAACATAAATACTAGTTATTCCTTCCAGTAAGCCAAACACAAAATTAGCTAAGCAATTGTTTTAACTTTTAACTGCTGGTATTCTTGGAAGTGCTAACAAGTACTAATAGAGTTAATTTTTAAGTAGAATTTATACTATTTCTATATATCATAATCATGATATAAATATATGGTTTTAGACGAATTAAATGACCTGAATGTATGAACATAAAAATAAGAACTTTAAAATATATCTACCAGTTAGAACAAAATTCGCAACATAAGTATTTCGAAACTGAAAAACTAATTTTCTTTGAAGTAATTTTGGAACCAGTTATCAAACTTTTCTCTTAGCTTAACTACAAGTAGAAAACACATTATGTTGATTTTTGAACTACGGTAAAATTTTTTAAACTAAAGTTGCTGTAATGTGTAATTTTGGAGGGTGGTGTGCCAGCCCAGGAGTGATCTTGTCATCTTATTGTTATTCAAAATCACGTGCTGTTGCCCTCCGATATTTCCATTCGGGTTTGATCATGAAAATAGCCCGTACTGTTGTTCCCAGTGCGATGTTATTTGAAATATCTGACAACCAGGAGCTGTCCCAGAGACGCCGATACAATCTAAATCATGGAAAGTAGTTGTTGAGGTTGCGGATTAATTACAAATTTAAAAGGTCTTAATTTCTCTACTAAAAGTATTTATTTTTTGTTACCTTCTAAGACGTGCTCGAGCAATTTTTCGCACTAGACGTATTCACCAACAGCCAACCATTATTGATACGGTCTTAAAACTTTTATCCAACTCAGTTTAAGTCATCAGATTATGATTTATAATTTAAGAGACATAAGTACGAAAAAGCTGGCAATCTCTTTGGTGGCAAGTGGTATTGTTGACTTCTGTACCACACTGAATTTTGAAACGTATTCACCTCTAAAAAAGAATTGTCAACTGTGGCCATACTTTTGTTTGCCGTAACTGCCGTCGCATAAACTGCTCCCTCCAATACGATCTGAAAAACAAAAAATGCATGTAAAATTAAAATACAGAAAATACTTGTGTTTCTATCCATATTATCGAGTTGGTTCGGTTATTTAGCTAATAATTCCGTCATCAAATTCTAAAATCATGTACAAAAATAAAAGAGAAATGAGTGGCAGTGAGCGGCTGAAAACAATATCGGATATTTCTCTAAAAGATTATGAAAGCTGCGAAAGTTCTTTAGTGGACATCGCTAGAGGACTATGGAGGAAAATACTCTCAATTGAATTTCAGACTGGACGTAGTTGATCGGCTTTTTGAGAGGCATGACACAGTGAATGATAAAAAAGAACGACCAGGAATTTAGCCGATTCCCGTACGAATGACTACGAGACACTTTTTAGAAGTGATTCCACCACAGAAAAGAAACTGAGATAGACGAGGCAGTGCTTTGTGTGTTCCTAAAAAAAACGATCGATAGCGGAAAACAGATGAGGTAAGAATCCAGATATTTTTGTACCGATTGTGATATAGGACTCTACTTTAGTCCATATTTTAAATTTACCATACAAAAGCTGAGTTGAGAAATGTAATAAAAATGCAGGTATTACAAATATGTATACTCTTTTCTCACACCCGTTGCTGTCGAGTGTTCTTAAAAGTTATTGTTCGGAAAAGCCCCCTATATATAAAAATACCAATTTTTCGCTACAGTTCAAAGTTATCATAAATTAGTAAATTCAATACTTGTAACAGTGTTATTATAAACTAACAGTTATAATCTAATATGAAAATTATAAACCGACATCGATAAACGTTATAAATAAACTCTTTTTGAAGTAACTAAACTTTTCATAGAAATAAATTAATTCAATTAATAAGTAAATAAATTACAATTTATTTGAAAAATTGTTAAATTTGTATTTTCTGATAATTTACGAAAGTTGAGTAACATATATAGCATTACTAGACATCAGTAATAACTACTGATTTCACTGTTAGTGTTAGTCATTAGTCACCGACAAACTGTTAGTATGAAAGGTTTTTCTGACCTACTAAACTAGTTTTTGTTTACTTGTTGGAACTTCATTATATTACCCAGTACGTATTTTATAAACGGCAATCAACAAATTATTCCTGACGTGATTTACCTTGGATTGTTTTTGGTACACGATTTCAGTTGGTCGCCAGTAAAATTTACACAGAAAGAATTTCTGATTTATATAGGATTATTGATTCTTAACGCCAATTATATTAAACATGAAACGTCACTTAATCTACGATGATAAACTACTTCCCAATGTGCATAATGTGAGAGGATTCATTAGCAGTCGATAATACCCGTTATCGCAAATTAGTAATAATTGTTCTGACTGTTTTCATCAAATGGCTGCTATGCATATCTCAACTAGGCATTACCATTTATTGTTATCTTGGAATCACGTTTTTGCTGCACCATTAGGATTTTCACGAATAATAAAAGAATGAAAAGGTGAACATTTTCAAAACATCAAATGAGCTGCGATAAAGCAAATATAAAGTTCCATTTACTAATCTTTATAATTAAAATTCTTAAGAATTCAGTAACAAATGGTTTTATCAGTATAATAGCAGATGTACTGATTCCAAGCGATACACACATCCGCGGAAGTCTAAAAAAGTAAATAACATTTAAAAATCAAAGATGTCAGTTACAGTTACCATAACAACAATGACAAAAAAATTGCATGTTGCTCCAAATTAATATACGGTCTCTTGAAATAAGAATCATACTTTCTTTCAAAAGTAATATTTACCTCTGATTGAAGAAACTCTCACATATAAGCTTCTCGTTAAAATTCCATCTTTAAATTTGTGAAGATATAATTTAACATGAAGTTGAAAAGAATCTGATTATTTGCTACAACATTTCTTATGATTATTACAGCACTTTCAATTAAATCTCTCCGTTTTCTCACGTAGGCTTAAGATAGAAAAATGCGTCTTCATAATTCAACTGTCACAATTTATAAATCTGCTTTCTTATTTTTTTTATTTGCAGCACTCGTAATGAATAAAGTGAGAATTTTCGCAGTCATGTGTTGGGCTTGTAAAGATTCTACTGAATTACATTTATTTCTCAATTCATAATACCAATATGTGTATGTTAAAGGTATTAAATTGAATTCAAACGTATGATTATAAGAAATGTAGTTACATTTACCAAAACACATGAGAATTATAAGTCAGGAAGGATTTAAAGCCGTAATAAATTCCACATTCTTCAGAATTTGAATAACTGGTTTATCATAATAGTCGTACCAGTCTTTAATATTTTAGAAAGTTTCCATGCATAATATTATTATTTTTTGTTCTGTAGATAATATATAGCGTACAGGATCTTGATTTTATAGCAGAATTATAATTCATACTGATTAAAATTTTCAAAATGCTTTCATTTAAACTATGGTATTTGATTTGACCTCTAATTAGGCTTCATCAGCGCATGCCGCTGAGTTTATAAGTATTGATAATTCTCGTATCCATTAGTAGAGTCGACAGTCACTAAACAATATACTTAATAGTTCACACTTCTCCAAAACTGAAGAATCTTTTGAAAATATTATCGTAAACCAGTGAAGTTAATTATCACTCTACTGCTTCGAAGACTCATTGGAGAAACATCATTTCTACTGGAAGGGATAGTTGTAAATTTTTCTTGTAAATACCTACTTGTTTAAAATTTATGTAGCACTTTCAGTTTCTCTATTTCAATTTATCTTTACAAAAACGTTCTGTCTCGCAATACGTCTTCTGCTAAGTCAAGGATCTGTGAATTAAATTTCAATTCCTTTGGGAATTCATCTGCTTTTTATTGGGTGAAAATACTCCTATGACCCAGAACCCAACTAAAATCAATGCTACCTGCATTGTTAATTTATGGAGGACATTCTTTAGTAGATCAAGTATAGTTAAGCAGGACTTAAGAATTCTTTATGGAGATTTATAAACACTTTTGTTGTCTGTAGGTAGCATAATACTTCTTGGAACGAATGAATTGATCAGTCAAGAGTTTGTATGAAAGTAACTCAGTAGTGCATTTGAATTGAATGCTAGGAACTTTTCTTGCTTTGTTTTATTATTAATAACGTTCTTGGTAGCAATTTATTAACGTTTAAACTGCGGCCCTTTGATTTTTCAATCGTTTCACAATAGGGCTCTTTTTCCTGCATCTCCATGCTCCCTACCTAATCACCAAACTGCAGCGTTAGGGTGGTGCGTGGCATTTACGTTTGACGCTTTCCTTTCATAGTATTGTGTGGCGCGAGAACAGATATCACCGGAGCAACTTTCTGTTATTCGAAATGAGGTCACACTTCACGGTTGGCAGGGTAAGGGGCAAACCAACAAAATGAGAGACCCTCTAGAATGTCTGTCGTTTACAGCTCGTAAATGGTGATCGATGCCACAGGTCAAATAAAATTGGTATTAAATCCACAGTACACAGAACAATACCATGCCGCTGGTGTAAACAAAATATTAGTGGCAACAAATATTTACCTGCCACAGCGTAAGGGTTAGTCTATTTAGAGTTTTTTTTTTAATGTGCCTCAGCACTAAATATATACTTGATGCTATGATGTTTCAGGGAAACCCGGGTAAAGAGAAATTCTTCCACAATACCGAAGCTGTCTCCTAATTTTGGTCCAATTGTTGCAGCAAAAATGGTGTTGGAGTAGGTTTTAAAATTATAACAAAATATTTGAAACAGCAAGATTTGTAAGATATCTATAATGAAAAATAAAAATTCAATGTTTTTTTTTTTGTTTTTTTATGATTAAATACTTTTTAGACAGAAAAAAATGATCCAAGACTAATTAACAGTGATTTAAAAAAATAATTGTAATAAATAAGAATGGAAATAGGTAAAAATTTACAATTGAATTGAATTTCCACTTTTCATTTAGTTCAAGTGAATTTCAGTACTTCATTTTTTTTAAAGTCGGTAAAAAATGCTGAAATATTTTTATCAGTTTAATTGAATGAGATAGCTTAGATCTATTGTTCCGAGTTGGTCGTGTAATTTTATTACCATTATGGGTTTTTTAAGGTAACAATAACTGTAACCTTTAACTGCTGTCATGGGTCTAACAGACCCCGAGTCATTTTTGACGGATCGTTTTCACTCTTTAAAGTAAATATTGGTTTCTGACCTATTCAGTACGTTCCTACTACGTCCAACAGAAGCCGCACTCCAAGACTGGTTTTCCGCCCCAACTATACTCTATAACAAAAAAATCGTCGCACTAAGAAGGAGTTGTCCGATGAAGACAAAAATTGGTGGATAGGAAAATTATATACAGATTAGAGATTGATTAAATTTCAGAACAATTAAATGATTTATTTCAGAGTTACAGTAACGAGCTCTATAAGGTGTCGACCCGCCTCTAACCTGGATACAAGCTGCCACACGGCGTGGCATAGACCGATAAAGCTCCTGGAAGGTATCCTGCGGTATTTCTTGCCAAATATGCTCCAATTGTGGGACTACGTCATTAACATTCCCAACCGGATGCAGTCGCCTTCCCATCGTATCCCAGACATGCTCGATGGTAGAGAGATCTGGTGATATGTCTGGCCAAGGAAGTGTTTGACAAGCTTGAAAACAGTTCATAGCAACACGTGCCGTATGTGGTCTGGCATTGTCTAGCTGAAAAATATTCACAGGGTACTGCGAAAGGAACGGTAGCAAAACAGGTCTCAGAAATGGCACCCCAGACCATAACTCCTTGTAGAGGGCCCGTGGGGCGTGCAATAGTAAAGGCAGGATCGGCACGCTGCCCTGGGCGTCTCCAGACACGTCTTCAATGATCGTCAGGACACAGTTGGAAGCGGGATTCGTCGCTAAAGACTATACGTCCCCAGTCAGCATCATTCCAGCATGATGGAGCCAAGCACCACTGTAATCTGGCTCTACAGTGTGCAGGCGTGAGTGGCAGGTGGCGTAACAGTCGGTACGATCGTAGATTTCGCTTTCTCAGCCTTCTGTGAATGGTTATGGTGGACACTCGTGTGTGGGTCGCACGACTGATGGTTGATAGCGATGAATCAAGCGCTGTGACAGCTGTCCTGACAGTCACTCTGTCCTCGCGATCTGTTGTGGCCCTATGTCGACCGCTACCATCATGACGCTGAAATCTGCAATGGTCCACCCACTCTTGCCAGCATCTTCTAATCGCCGCATCGCTTCGACTCACAAGACGAGCGATTCTCCGATTTGCCCAACCTGCCTCTTTTAATCCAATGATACGACCTCTTTTAAACTCTGAAAGTTGCTCGTAATGAGCTCGAATACTGCGGCGAGGCATTTTTTCAGTCGTTGAAAGGTATCCTAAATCGCAATGCAGCAGAAATTTTTAACAACAGTTCAAGAACAACACCTTATATACATCTGCTGTATGCGCAGTTCCGATGCTCTGGAGATTGCACTATTCATTCATTGGACACCAAATTTTAATCATTTGCACATTTGGTCAAAAGATTTTTGCATAAAAAATTTCAAATCAATCGGATGATTCCTTCATGGTGCGTCGAGTTTTTTGTTATAGAGTGTTTTTCGTGTTTTACACTCTTTGTATTTCGTGCGTGGTCGCTTAGACCTTTTTACAGCATTTGCGGTACCATTCTTGTTGAAAGAAATCGTCTAAGTTAGAGTAGGGAATTTCGGCAGAGAGCCTAAAATGGCAACAAACTTTAATAAAAACGACATGTGTATCTTACACAAAAAGAAATTCAGTTTATTGCTGATAGTTGGTCGGAAATAGAGTAGTGGGAAAGTTAAATTTCGAATGATATTATTGAAAGCGAACACGAAACGGATGAAGATGAAGACATTTCAAGTGCGTCTTCACAAGAAGAATATTTCTTAGGAAAAAGTAACTTGAAATGGGATGCCCGGGAAGGGGGGGGGGACCTAATCCTGCCGTTAGAAAAACCGCAGCAAAACACAACATGGTTTTACAAATTCCAGGGTTGATACGTCCAGCAAAATTAGGTCCGAAAGCTGAGCTTGAAGATATACGGAATCTACTTAACTTATATAGTAATAGAAATGTATTTCATGTTTAGAATTGAACTATCTAAATTTAAAATGTATAAATAATAATTATTTAAATAATCTTCCGTTAATATATTATATTAATCAACTTTATACGCACTTTAGTGAGCGAGGTCTGAGAGACCCCTCCACACTAGTTACGATACGGTTTAAGACACAGAAGTTAAGGGTTAAAGAGGTGACACGACGATTTCTTCTGGAAATCTATTTAATGGGAATTTTACTTGAAGTTTAACAGATTTGTCTACTTGCCGAGCTATTTAGATTCAGTTTTTGTGGTTAATATTAATAACAATTGATATTTAAACTCCTTCCAATACAAATAGTCACATTATGTCTCGCTCACTACTTAAACACACAAAACAAAATCCACCTAATATATTACTTAAAAAATAGTTTTTTGTGTAATAATAATTAATAAATCAATGTTAGAAAAATTTATGAAATGGTATTTTCTAATATATTTTGAAGCGTATTGATTCAGAACGACTTCTAGAATGGTCATGTCAAATTTCAGCTCATTCTGATAATTAGTTTCAGAGCTACATTAAATTTTCCTCATTATTGCGATTTTAAAGGGCCACCAAAAGTTTAAAAAACATTTGGCAAACCTCGGATAGTAATTATGGGACCAAATGTACTTGCATCTCTACTATTATTAAATATATAAGTAATATCTCTAAAATTAGTGTCCTGACGAATCTACAATGATGAAATTTAGCACTGGTCGTAGTACTTTTTTTGCAGCTTCCTAACAACACCGCGAAATTTTGAAGCTCCGTCACACGACGAGCCAACATCTAAACTGGAAACCCACCCTCCAAACCTCCACATCTACCCAATGCTCAGACTTTCGGCCACGACAGATTTAAGGTTCACCAGCCGCCTCTACACCATATCCATGCACAGATACACAAATATCCATGCACGGATTCGAATCATGATCCTTCCGATCTAAAGGCTAACACCATAATTACCAGACCTGTTGGTCGGCAATAAATTTTCAGAGGGGGCTGAGACCAGAGCACAGAAGTACAGGGCGACCCAACGGCCCAAATACATTCAGCGCCCGGGTAGGTTAGGTATTGAGTTATGTTCGACTGTAACACACCTGATATTGGCGACAGTAGGGTATCAATCTCGAAGGGAAAGATAGAGAGAGTCTAGCAGATTTGGCCCCATATCAACACTTGAACTGTTACACCTATGTAACACTGTAAAAACGGCTTCTTTGATCAAGCCGACATAAAGGAGACATTCAAGAATTCCTCATTTGGATATCATAAAACTCAACTGTGATCAACTGTAATATAAACTAAACTTAGAAGTACTATTTCAGCACTCCATTTGACACTACATCGGTTAAAAAAATTATCGGCACTTGACATAAACCCTCTAGATCTGACGTCCCACTGACATTACAATCCCCTAAATCTCAAGCTCCTTCAGAACACTAAAAATTCCATCGACAGGTGGTTTTCAGCTGAAAGCCGGCTGAATGACCAGAATATGCAAGGTCTCATTTTGACCCGAGAGAGCGAGAACACGCTCGATACCCCCCGAACTTTTCATGTCCCAAAATAAATAATTTTGCTGTAAATATCTGCTTAGCTGCATGAAGTTAAATAAATGTTGTTGTGGTGAAACCCAAAGATCGTGCTAGTTACGCTACCATTTATGTCATCATACCATTTCATCCAATGCACCACTCTCCCAACTTGCGCCTCAGGCCCGGCGCACATATCCGATGTTTCAACGTGCGGTGCCGTTGCGGCACAGAAGCAAAACTATGCACACATAACCGTGAAATGACGCAAGTACTCATTTCGTGCCATTTGCTATAAATATTCTATCGAAGAAAACGTGTTTATTTCGCTTGCTTGGTGTACAAAAAAGTATAACAAAATAGACGTTACTGGATACAATCATTTATTAATTATTATTTATTCCATTTATTTATGAAAACAAGGACTTCAGAACGGAGACGCGTGTGCGGCGAGCTGCGACGCCTTGGGTAACTGCAGTACAAATTGCATGCAACTTAGACGTGCGTCGCCGCAGCGGTGCCGGAGGCATGTGTGCAAATCTCCATTGGATCTAGTGTATATCAGACCGCACTTGTGCGTTGCGGCACCTTGCCTAAGTGAGAGCCTCTTAGTCTCAGCTTGGAACGACACCAACGAATGCGCAAGCTTGTCCTCCCTAAACTAACCGTCTATATATATAATTATCTTACATGGTACGCAAAAAAGAAGTTATTTGTTATCGTGTTTTGCCTACATTGTACGATTTGTACCACAAAGCTTCGCGCCTCAATTGAAATCATGGCGTTATCGGATGAAATTTTTTTGAAAAAAAAAATTAATTTTAGTTGAGCTGTTGGATTTAATAGAAATCAAAGAAAGCCGGGGAACATTTCAGGGCCATTTAAAAACGGTCCTTTTCAGGGCCAACAATTATAGTTCAAGACGCTAGCACTACAACTTTCGACAGCAAACTCGATGATAAAATGTAAGTGGTTCGAGTGCTGGTGTAAATATACACACAAACAACATGCTGGGTATTCAGTTTCCAAATCAGCGCTCATATTTTGAGTCAAAATTTCCTCAAAGTTTTCATTTCAATTCTAATTCTAGAGGTACTGCATTTATCTTTTCTGTAATACTGCAAATTTGGATTTGAAAATTAATTTTTTTGGAAAATCATATTTTGTAAACAATACCTTCTGCTAGGCAAGTCTTCATTGATGCGAGCGAAGCGACTGTATGTTTGCCCAGCGAACGAATAAGGATTGTTCCGCAATCCTCCGGGGGTTACCGATCCCCCTAGTAAAAAGTTAAACTTCAACATTGATGAAGTGCTAACGGAACCAGAAATCAATGTTGGCACACGTAGTTATTATTACACAATGCACCATAAAATTACCTTTTCGGTTTTTTTTGTTTGAAAGTGTAATACCTAAATTCTACATTTGCAAATTCAAAATGCTTAATTAGTAGAGTAAAATTCCAGTAACATGGTATAAAAACATATTTAAATAATAGCGGTGGATAGCATGCGAAATTGAAACTGATCTCATTTGCAAATTTTTTTGACAGTTCTTTTAATGAAGTTAAAACAATTCAAGAAATATACTAAGCAAACTTTAAAGTTCGTTAGGTAACACCAAAAACACTAGTCAGTAGTTAGCACTCTGTGTTGCTCAAGTGGTATATGAAACTAACTACTAACTGTTTTATTATGGTGATGCCTAATGACCTTGAAAGTTTGCTAAGAATATTTATTGAATTGTTTTAACTTCATCAATAGAAGTGTCTTACAAATTTACAAAAAAGATTAGTTTCAATTTTGTATATGCTATCCACCGCTACTATTTAAATATGTTTTTATACCATATTACCTCTGAAAATATACGCTCATGTTGAAGATTTTTTCTTGTATATCCGTTCCAATAAGTTTCGTGAGTTAGGTTTAACTTTGAAACTAATGAAGAATTTTGTGGTATATTGTGCAGTTTCTCTCAATTATCCTAAAAAGTGATTCTATTCAATTACTTGTCTCAAAGTTGCCCTAACTGATGAAACCCACTTTCCAAACTTCCACATCAACCCAACGTGATGACGTTCGGCCACGATAATTTTGAGGCGCACTAGCCGCTTCTACACCATACACTTTCAAATATACATTCGAACCATGAACCTTCCGATCTAGAGGATGACACCTTATCCACCAGACTGGTTTGTCGGCAAAAAAATTTAGCGGTGGTTGAGACCAGAGCAATACTAGGTGGCCCATCGGCCCAAATCCATTCAGCTCCCGGGAAGATTAGGTATTTATTTATGTCGGACTGGAAGAATACCTGATATGCCGACAGTACGAATAAATATAGAAGAGAAAGATACAGAAATTCTAGCAGATTTGGCCACATGTCAACGTTTGAACTGGCACACTACTGAAACATTCTAAAGGCGGCCTCTCTTATCAAGCCGACATAAAGGAGACATTCAAGAATTCGTCAATTGGATAGCATAAAATTCTTTTCAAGTGATCAACTGTTTTATGAACTAACCCTAAAAGTACTATCAAAGCACTCCATTTGACACTATATCGTTCAAAAAGTTATCGGCACTTCAAATAAACCCTCTACATCTGACGTTACACTGACATTACGATCCCCTAAATCACAAGCCCCTTGAGACTCAAAATTCCATCGACAGTTGGTTTTCAGCTGATAGACGGCTGGATGACTGTAGTATGCCAGGGAACATTGAGACATGAGAGAGCGAGGACACGCCTGTTAACCTCTGCTGAACCCTTCTTGCCTCAAAATATCTATAATTTTGCTGTAAATATCTGCTAAGCTGTGGGATGTTATAAAATAAATGTTGTAGCGGTGATACCCAAAGATATTGCTATTTACGCTTCCATTTCTGTCGTCACACCATTTCATCCGGTACACCCTCGAAATGTGGGCCTAAGTGAGAGCTCCTTTGTCTAAGCTTGGAACGAAACCAACAGGTGCGCGCAAACTAGGCCTCCGTAAACCAACAGAAGCAGGAAAAACTTTAAAACTAATCTACTGGTAATGGATTTCAAAAACAATGTTAGCACAAGTAGTTATTGTCACATATTTTACCAAAAAACGCTCTATTAATTTTTTTTGTCTAGACGTTATATCTAACTTAAGAAACATAGTAGAAAAGACTTACAAATAAGTTTAAGAAAGTACACTTTCAGATGTAACATTATATTAAAAAACTATTTAAATAGCAGCGGTGGGATAGCATGCAAAATTGAAACTGATCTTGTTTTAGATCAGTTTCATTAAACTGACTGTTTTATTGATCAAATTAAAACAATTTAAGAAATGTGCTAAGCAAACTTTAAAGATCGTCAGGAATCACCAAAAAAAACCAGTCAGTATTTAGTTAGCACTTGTGTTGTTCAAATGGTTTACTTAAGTATCTACTTACTGGTTTTTTTGGTGATGCGTTACGACTTTTAAAGCTTGCTTGGGATATTTCTTGAATTTATTTAACTTCATCAATAGAACTGTCTTACAGATTTACAAAAAAATATCAGTTTAAATTTTCTATGCAATCCACCGCTACTATTTAAATATGTTTTTATACCATGTTACCTCTGAAAATATACACTTTTGTTGAAGACTTTTTCTTGTATATCCGTTCCAATAAGTTTCGTGAGTTAGGTATAACTTTGAAACCAATGAAGAATTTTGTGGTATATTGCACAACAGTAACTAATTGTGCTAGCATTGTTTTTGTGATCCATTAGTAGTTCATCTATTATTAAGTTTTCCTAGTTAAGGTAAGTTAACAGTGGCCGATTTTGCACAGCAGTTAGTGTCGATCCAACTTAAGACTGAGGGTCACTCACTAATGTGCAGTGGGCAAGTTTTGACAGTGACGTGGTAGTTCAAGTGTTGACAAGGGGCCAAAACTGCAAATTTTTCTCTATGTTTCACTTTGAGATTGATATCGTACTGTCGCCAATACCAGGTTGTGTTCCAATCCGACATAACTCGCTACCTTAAGTACCTGGAAATTTTCAGCAAGCTTAAAGGTAATACGAGATTCAATAAAATAAATATTTTTCAAAACATGTTATGTCCTCATTGGCTTAGATACTAGAGGGTGTTGTATGCAAATCTTTCTTAAACAATCTCAATAACAACTAGAATTTGGCATGCGATCAAGAAATATACATATTGTTGACATGCATCGAACACAGCGGTTCATAAACTTTTGAGAATCAAAGACTCCTTGAAAAGTAAACATTATTTTCTAGAACTTGACATACACAAGCACACACAATGTTTGTACAATTCATCACTTCTATTTCAATAAAATTTTATTTTAATTCTTTGTGACCAGATCAGGATGTTTTATTTTTCAGATTCAAGGTTCACCATCACCTCTACACCATACGCTTACAAACATCCATACGCAAACAAACATCCACCCGGTTTCGAACCAGGAACCTTCCGATCTTGAATCTAACACCGTAACCACCAGACCGGATAGTCTGCAAATTCAAGGGTGTATTAACGGTTTTATAAATAATAGCTACTTTTGACGTCGTAAAAACTCCAATTTCGTTCATATATGTGCTACAGCATTTAATTACTTTCAAGTTCTTACAAACATTAAATACTCGCGAAATTCATTCAAACACACTTTCTTTAACAGTATCGAGTGTAGCCTCCAATTTAAGAAATATTATATTTTAGTAAAGATGGTGGATTGTATACAATTTTGCTATAAAGCCAATCTTTGTAAATTTGTGAGCCGATTTTATTTCACACTTTGGGTGATTCTACATTTCCTAACGAATTTTTAAAGGTCGGTAGGCTGTGTAACCAAAAAAACATTTATCTCCCACAGAATGAATGCCCGACGTTCTTGCACATAGCACCTGGGGAGAGAGGTTTTTATTATTTCCATTTCATTAGCGCCTTCCATCCCATCTGGTGGTTAAGGTGTTAGACTCTAGATTGGATGGTTCCTGGTTCGAATCCGGGTCAGAGCATGGATGTTTGTAAGCGTATGATGCAGATACGGCTGGTGCACCTTAAATCTGTCGGGGCCGAAAGTCCTCACGTTGGGTTGGTGTGGAAATTTGGAGAGTGGGGTGCAAGCTCAGGTGTTGCCTCGTCATCTGACCGTGGTTCAAATTAACGTGGTGGTGTCCTCGGATCTATCTCTTAAGGGGTTGATCTCGGACCGTCGTCAATAGCCCGTTGTGTTGCGCTAGTACGACGTTAAGTAAAAAAATTCCAGTTCATCGGCAAAGCAGAATTTTTGCATGATAGAGGAAAGGTAGGTATTTTAATTAACGTCGCTCTCTCGAGCAACAAAACGGGGTATTGGCGATGGTCCTGGATCAAACCCAGAGGTAATGGTAATGGTAATGGTAATTTTAGTTAACGTCGTACTAGAGCAACACAATGGGCTATTGACGACGGTCCGGGATCAGTCCCTTAAGGGAAAGATGCGAACAAACCCAGAGGTAATGATAATGGTAATTTTAGTTAACGTCATACTAGAGCAATACAACGGGCTATTTACGGCAGTCCCGGATTAATACCTTAAGGGAAAGATTCGAGGACAACACCTCGTAATTTTTAACCACGGTCTGATGACGAGGCAACACCTGAGCTGGCACCCCACGCTCCAAACGGAAAAATCTGAAGACAAAACCACGTAATTATAAACCACGGTCAGATGACGAGGTCACGCCTGAGCTGACCCTCTCTATCCAAACCCACAAAACCGTACCAACACGAGGACTTTTGAGGCCACGACATATTTTGCATGCACTAGCTCCATTTCTACACCACCGCTGTTTGGTTAGGACGACCAACCGATCTGGTCCGAAGGTCTAGATTAGAAGGCTCTTGGTTCGAATTGGCTAATTACAAGTAATTTCTTCCTTCAATTCTTACGGGCGTGCATTCCACAATGAAAGTATTTATTTTGTTGCGCGATACCGCTTTATAGGTAATTAGGTAGGTATTTAATTAACGTAATTTTGGAGCAACACCAACGGACTATTGACGACGTTCCATGATCAATCCACAAGAGAAAGATAAAAGAACGACCACACGTAATTTTGAACCACGGTCAGATGACAAGGCCACACTTGAGCGGGCAATCCACCCTCCATATTTCCCCACCACGCCAACGTGAGGACATTTGAAACCACGACAAAGTTAACGTGCTCCAGCCTCCTTGTATACGACGGTGTTTCTTGTATTCAATCTCGCATCCCTCCAGTTGCTAATCCGTTACTCTTCCAACCGGGAAGAAAGTCCTCACGTTGGGTTGGCGTGGAAGTTTGGAGAGTGGGGTATCAGCTCAAGCGTTGCTTCGTCATCTGACCGTTGTTCAAAATTACGAGGTGTTGTCCTCGGATCTCTCCCTTAAGAGACTGATCCCGGACCGTCGTCAATAGCCCCCCGCTGTGTTGCTCTAGTACGACGTTCACAAAAAATTACCAATTACCAATTCCAACCGGGAAACTGCAGCCCGACAACTCTTGGACTATAGTTCAAGAACTGATGACGAATTTGGGGAAGGTATTTTAGGCACTGTGAAATTGTAAAATAGTAGTAAATCAATTGTAGTTGACGGGTATCAAAGCAAAATGCAAATTTATTCTTTCGTATGTGACAACAGCGCCAGTAATTTGGGCTATAAATACATGCAGACAGCTTCGAAAAATATTCTCAGCTTAAGTGAGCCAGCTCAAATGAATATGCGACTCACATTACCAGAACATGCTTTACCTGTGAAGCTATTTTATCTTAATCAGTGCAATGCATCCACACCTCTTGGTGAGTTTAGAACCCAACAGAAGCTACGTAAGAGGCCTTTATCGCTTAATGCTTTTAAGGGAATGAATAAGAAGGAAACAGGGTCACTGACAGTTCGTGCAGGCAGGGGGACTTAAACCTGTGTCAGAAGAGGTGATAACAGATGTTACAACTGCCATCGTCGACAGATCACCGGGAACCATTGCTGGTAGAAGCAGCTACGTGGGTGTAGTGCGACAATTGGACAATAATTTTTCCACAGTATTTCAGCGAGTTCTCCCCTACTATGTGGAGAAGTGAATGTGGTGAATAAAACTTAACATTTGCCTGTAATTTTGTATGTGTTAGTATTTTTCTTTTTTTGTGATACACTTTTTACATTAGACAGCGCCATAAATTCCCGTATCGCCGATTTTTGGAACTAAATTTTTTTTTCTCACGGAATCCTACTTCCCATGTCATCTTTAGTCTCCATACCGAGTTTGGTGCCATTTTGGTTACTAGATCGAGCTACAGGTGGCTTTGAAAAGTGTCAGTTTTAAAAAAAATCACCCTCTATTAGCAAATAATTCACACAACTAATAATATCTACAAATCTTTTCTAGCAAATTCCTTATAGCGTTGAAAATTGCTAACGGAAATGTACAGTTTCGTTCACTTCGGCCATTAATTGCTACTGACATTAGTTATCAGTTTTCAAACTACCTCGGCAACCCTAAAATTGAGAGTAAGAAGGAAATTACTCACATTTTTCAACCATATAATGGATCATTGAAAATAATTTTATCATACGCAATTATTCTCTCGCCATTCTCAGAAAGAGACTATTTCTTCAATTATTTGTTACGAAGTTATGGCGAACTTTCGAAACCTATTAAAAAGTGGAAAATTGTGTTCAAGTTGTGAATTTCTCAGTTTACATCGTATTGAATTAAAAATAATTTAAGTAGTAGCATTAGATAGTATAAAAAAACAGTGTCATGTAGCACTATTAGAAAATTGTTTAGACAATTTTATAATTTTATTTAACGCCGTGATGTAAGGTATTGAACTGGTGTAAAATTTTCCGCAGATTTCAAATACGTTGAAGATATATTTAAATTTAAAAAAAAATATTTATTTAAAGAACATCATATTTTTAGGTATCAATCTAAACTGAAAGTGTCCGCAGATTTCAAATCCGTTGAAATTTTTACTTTATCCTTAACGGTCTAGGAGATAGAAAAAAGAACTTTAACTTCAGTTTAAAGATTTATCGTCTGGCTGGGAAATCAGTCACGCAAAATCAAAGCGAAAATGAAACAAATAATTTTCTCCGCGTTTTGCTGATGAAAAACACTTGGCATGATTCCAAACCTTGTCTGCAAGGTCGCATAAGTAGAAAAAGTTATCCGTGTTTAAAGAACCGATGGAGAAAAAAACTGTGAAATTCATTTACAAATCTTCTAGATGGACTTTTAAAATTCTCCGCGACCCAAAAATTGCCAAAAATTCGGACTACCTGTGTGTCAAATCTCATTGCCGAAAGTGCCATAGATCGTCAGGATTTTGAGGCCGCGAAGCAGACAAACAAAAACTTTCTTTTATTATAGTAGAGATTATTCAAAATATCATAAGCAAACTTTCAGGTCCTTAGGCATCTAGACATTAAAATTTCTTTCAGTGAATGTATATCTGGCATTATTGCATCGATACTAGAAGACGAAGTTTTGCTAATTGTAAATAGTTCTTTATTTCAATACTTCATTGCGTACTTACACTTTCCTCGTGATGGAGCAAAAGGGTGGTTTTATTTGTGTGTGTGTGTGTGTGTGTGTGTGTGTGTGTGTGTGTGTGGTTTGGGGGTTTTTCTGGCACAAAAACCATACTTGGCCATGCTGCTCCAGATACCAATACCAAACTAAATAGACTTACACACAATGAAAGTATTACTGACCCAGAAAGAGAACAACGTTTATTAAGGAATGCACCTGACAGGCATCAAACCTACGCCGGCTACAGCTCGCAGGTCTCTTGAGAATTGAACATACCCATTCAGCCACGAAGACACATTTGTTGATTTGAATGAATTATTTGAATAAACGTGGAGATATCTTTGCAGTGTTAAAACTCAAATTTTCAATTTTAAGCAATTCCACGTCTTATAAATTCGGCGACGATTTACGAAACATTAATTCAAGGAAATTACCTTTTCAATAGAAATCTTGTGAAAAAGGTTTTATTGTTCACGTCTGAATGGAAAACCATTACAGCTGAATTTTTTAACTACAAATTGAGTATAAGTTCTGTACAGAATAGTCACCAAAATTTACTTTTAAAGTAAAACATCGAATAGAAGATGTTTACATTCTGAACGGATATTAATAATGTAGAGATTTGTCCCCATCCCTTCCATCTTTTTCCGGATTTGGTGAATCTGTCATCGTTTGACACCTCAATTCAACCACGATCACTCCTCTCTTCCCAATATACAACCACAAACCAGATATTTTGCTCTCAATGTTATGGTGAAAAATAAGGATCACAATAGTCTATATAAATAGCACTACCCTACAATAAAGGACCGGACTCCAGGGGATTTGCATAAAATCCGACTACTTGTTTGGGTGTGTTTTTTGTGGTATGGCCTGGGACCTTTGTATGTTGTTCCTAGTCAATTGAACGCCAACGCCTACATGAACACCTCTATACACCTCTTACCTCTATAATGGACCGTGGTAGCCCAGTTGGTAGAGTAACAGAATAGCAAACAGATGGTTTCGAGTTCAAATCAAATCAAAGTCCATCGTGTAAAAAGAGGGGCGTGGCATGTAAATCTGTCATGGCATCAACTGCCATCCTGTTTGAGTGGTGAAGAATTAAAGAGAGTGGGGTTACAGTTCAGGCGTGATCTTGTCATCTGACTGTGGTTAAAAATTATGTGCTGCTGCCCAAGGATCTTTCTCTTCGAGGGTTGAACCCGGACCATTTCCTCTAGGTTGTGTTGCTCCAGTGTCACGTTAATTGACATACCTATACGGACTGAACTCAGGGCGCAATGTGGCTCAGTGCGTATGTACACTACCATAACAACCTGTAAGTTGTAGGCAGCGCTGGTTCGAATCATGTTGGGTGATTCCCTCCCTGAATGTCTCTCTATATTTTCAGTGAAACGTACTTTATCGGTGCCATGTGTATTTGTTAATATTGCATGTCTGGTGTGTGAAGCAGCATGAGCAAATATGACTCTTGTTCCAGTAATCCCTATACCAATCAACCGATTTAACCCATTCTTTTGTTCCATGACGAGCAAAGTGTGGAATACATCAGAAGAAGAAAATGGAAAAAAAAAAAAACGCAATTAGTTATATTTAGCAAAAATTCGAGTTCTATTATCTCTGCAATAGTGTCAGGTGAACAATATTACGCTATTTAGATCACCCGATGATAGTAGAATAAGGAAATAATCCTTTTTTTTTAATGTGAAAAATGATTTTATTGTTTATTTTTATTAATATAGCCGAAACAATTTAGTAGGAGGCAACACCTGCGCTGGCACCCCACCCTCCAATCATCCCCACCATGCCAACGTGAGTGTATTTGAAGCCACGACGGATATAACGTGCTCCAAGCCCCCTTCGTACACGGCGTTGTTTGTTGGATTCAAACTCGTATACCTCCAGTTGCTTTTCCGTTACTATTCCAACCTGGAAACCGCAGCCCGACAGCTCTATAGAGCCGTGGTAGCCGGGTTGGAAGAATAGCGGAATTTCAACTGGAGGGTTTGTCATTAATTCCAACAAAAGACCGATATGAGCATGTTTGAGCCACGATAGAATCCATGTACACTAGCTCTCACGGACGTTTTCTGCTTAGATCAAGACCTGCATCTCCGGTTCCCGATTCGCCAACTCTACTAACTTTGCAATCCGCGGATCCCAGAAATGTGACAAGTTAACCACTAATCTTAACTATTAGCGAGTATTATTCACATCTATTAAAGTCTACAAATACTTTCTTGCAAATTTCCTAAAGCTTTGAAAATTGCTTACGGAAATAAACAGTTTCGTTCACTTCGGTCACACAAATTGTAAATGACATCAGTCATCTTTCTGTGAAAATATTCCATACATCGATTTTACACGATGAGGCACGCATACGTACGACAGCATCTATGGGTTACTTTTGGTATGGATAATATTTTATTTTAGAGAAACTGGTGATTAGAATAAAAATTCTATTTGGTCAGTGCGAATACTTGTAATCCAAATTTTTTCTTTTATGAGGGGTAAATGAACATTCTTACCTGTGCCATTCGCAAAGACTTAACGCGTGATGGAGAAAAGAAAGGTAGGTATTTCAATCAACATCGCATTGGAGCAACACATCAGGCAAGGCTACATTCGACGGTCCTGGATCAAACTCGAGGGAAAGATCCAAGGAAAACACCCGTCATTTTAAATCAGGTAACGAGGTCAATACCTGAACTTTCACCCCACTCAAACTTCGACACCACCTTAACGTGCGGACAGTTAACACCCCGCCACCTTTTTTTTAACCAGCCCACTTTATATACTATGGCCTTAATGAGGATTTGAACTTGCATATCAATTGCTAATCTGTTACTCAGTTTATTCAGATGACAGATATTCTTCCATGAATTGTTTGTACCATTCCCCTTGAGGCTGAAATTCGAAGCGTTTCTCAATTCGTTTCAGTCGTTTCACTGCTAATGCATGATAATTCCGAAGTGGTGTCGACTTTGCCCTGAATGGTAAACGAACCACGTATCTGTGACATTTTCATCACTGGTGGTGTTCGCAACCAAGTGTTTCTCACACTCCTATTCTTCTAAAGTTCTGAATTTTTGGTCGGGCAATATTCTAATTCCCAAAATAGTGATAAAGTTTTATCAAGGACACAATGAATTCTCAGGTTTGATAAATTATTCTCTCGAACTGGTTTAGGTACGGCCTTCCTGTCACAATCCAACCGAATATTGTTTCAGTTGCGACAAGATTTCGGTCAGTTGAAAGTTTTCTGTTACCTAAACTAATATCGGGCCAGATATCTGCTCCTAGAAGAATATCAATCCTACCAGGTTGGTCATAGGTTGGATCTGCAAGTTCAAGGCTTTTGAAGATGGAAAGTTGATCTGTGCTGATCCATTCTTGCGGCAGTAAGCAAGTCAATTTGTGAAGTATGTGAGCATCTATTTGAAGAGTTGAATTCGGACATATTTGTGACGTGATCTGTAGTATTATCCGTTTCTCAGCATTTCCAATCCGTGTAGCAGATAGTCCACAAATGTTGACCCTAGAGTTCTGTTTCTTTAACCCAAGTCGTTGGACACAATCTTGACTTATAAAGGTTAATTGAGAACATCAGTCCAACAGCGCTCTGCATGTTTGTGGGCAATTGGTTCGATCAAATACTTTCACCAAAGCAGTTGGGAGAATGGTCTGGAACTTGACATACTTCTTCGAAACTTGACCAGAGAGAGCAATGTGACTTGGCTCTGCTTGTATAACTTGGGTTGGTGCCGATGGGCTCACATTCATTTACTGCAAAAGATTATGATGCTTCCCGTTTCAATGTGAACAATTTCAAGCCTTGCAAGATGAAATGTAATGTCCTTTACGAGGCAATTATAGCATAATTGGTATTTATGCACAAGATAATTTCGTTCTTGAACAGTTTGTCCATGAAGCTTCGAATACTTGTAAATAGTATGTGTTTCGGTGCAAACAAAGCATTTATCTCATGTACCAAAGTGTGAAGTATATTCGGACGTACCGTTCTTCCCTTGAACTTTGATATTTATTCTGCGACTTGGAGTTTGTCTTGTACTCGATGTTCCTATAGCGTCTATTGCACGAGCACGAGTATCCAAAAACCTTCTTAAAAATTTAGAATGCACCTTTGCATTCTTGGGGTTGAGATAGTTCCCATTCTCGCAAGGATTCACGATCAAGTTTCTTTCGCAAGATATGAACTAGAATTGTATCCCAAAATTCTACCGGTTGCTTCAGAATTGTTAGACTTTCGACATATTCAATGGAAACATCTGCTAATCGTCTAATGTCGCAGATTCACTCTGCAATGTTGGCTGATTACAAAGTCTATCCAGGAAGTGCTTTATTAATTCGGGTTCGTTCTGGAATCGATTGCGAAGCATTTCCCAAGCCTTTTCGTAGTTGACGTCTGAAATGCTAATGGATTGAAGAATCGTTGCTGCTTCACCTTTCAATGACGATTTTAGATACTGCAATTTTTGGCATTGGAAAGTCCATTAGTATTGTGAACTGTAGCTTGAAACAGATCATGAAACGACGAAGACAAGTCCCCATAGAAGGTTGGTATTTCAATGCGAGGTAACATTACCGAATCACATACGGCCTCTTCCTTTCTGGTTTATTCCTGTTGAGTTACAGGGTCCTTGAATCTTCATAGATGAATTTTCATCAGGTCTACTTTGTTTTGGACATCATGAAATTCATCCTCACATTCTGTATATATTTAGTCGTCCGCTTCGCACAAGATATCACTAAACAGGGATTTGATAACTTCATTC
Source organism: Metellina segmentata (assembly GCA_947359465.1). NCBI lineage: Eukaryota > Metazoa > Arthropoda > Arachnida > Araneae > Tetragnathidae > Metellina > Metellina segmentata. Next base: position 103,304,847 of record OX375881.1, read on the forward strand.
AAACAACTTACATGTTCATTGCTCGGTGACATGCGAAAATCGAGTTGCTATTCTGGAAGTTAAGGAACGATATGCATACAACGCCCTCTGGCATTAATACCCATTATTTGAGGACAACATTTTTTAAAAGAGATTTATTTTATTGAAGCACGTACTTCACCTTCTGGTTTGCTGGAAATTTCCAGGTAGTTTTGGTAGTGAGTTTATATTGCACTGGGACACATTTATTGCAGTTGTAGGTATTGGCGACAGTCTTGTATCTGTCATATCACGTAATTTTTGGAGAATGTTGACACTTGGACAAATCGCAAAAGGGCCACTCAGTCTGTTCGGACTGATACAACAGATGCTCTAACTCGGTCATCCTAAACTTACATGAAAATAAACTTAAAATATTATAAACATCAAATGTAATAAAAAAAGGGGTACCTTTAGTTAATTTACTATGACTTTCCAAAATGTTGATAACTGTGGTAAACTGATATTTGCTCAACCGTTTGAAAGATCTTTCGAAGTTTCAAAACTTTCCAGAAGAAGAGTATAATTAAATAATAGTGCATACCTCCTCAAAGGTAACATTGGACTAAATAAAATAAAGTTGTAAGTAGTAACTGTGTATAGTATAAAAAATTGTGTCATGTTTCATTCTTTGTAAATTTGTTAGACGATTATATTTGTTTAGTTAGTACGATTTAAAATATCGCACACAAACTTTAAAAGTCGTTAGCCATCACCAATATGAAAATTTCTTTCTAAGAAGAATACTTTTTACTATTGCCTGACTAATAGATGACTAACTTTTGCTAATCATAAATATTTAATGTCTTCGATTCTTTATTCCGAAATGACACTTTATTATTGATGGAGCAAAAGTGTACGATAACTTGGTTTGTTGTTTTTGGAATTTTATCTCGAAAAAGTCATATTTGATGCGCTATACACGAAATGCAAAGGTCGGAATAGTCTGAACAAAAAATAAACATTATTTCTCAAAGAATGCATATTGAAAATATGTAAATTATATATATTACGCATTTAAAATTTTAAGAGATGTGAATACCGCCTTAGCAAGATTAAAAGCACGCTTTTTTCGATCATTTCTTAGACGATTTCCCGAGAAAGCCATTAAATTCTTTCTCAAAGATTGTATATTGGAGAATATATATAATATATCAAATATGCATTTTGAGAAAGAATTTTTACTTTTGTTCAGCCTAGTCCGACCTTTGCATTTGTATCCAGAGTATCAAAAATTGCTTTGGCGTGATAAGACTCAAAAAGCAACCAAACAAGACTTCGCATCCTTTACTCCATCAAGATTAAAGTGTCATTTTGGAATAAATAAGATAAGTATGAACGACTAGCAGAAATTCGTCCTCTAGTAGGCATGCAATTGTAACAGGTATACGTTCTGGGAAAGAAATTTTCTTAAACCAGAATTGTCTGTACCAAAATAATTTATTCGATGAATGTCTTACAGAAACAAAAATATTTTTATTGTTTACGACTGAATGAATGTAAGCAAAAAAATTAGCAGGATATTCATGTATTTATTGATTTGATGACTTAAGATAGATAATGACGTAATACTGAAATTATCAACTTATAAAACCAAACGATCCTGAGCTATTAGCTAAAGAACAGTTAATTGTTTACTTTGAGATGCAATACAATATTGTGATGTGATTAATAATTTGAAGTTGATCAACATTATAGTTGTTTGGTTTAATTGGGTTTCAATGCTTTATAGATTTGAATAGTACTTTATTTTCTATCCTGCATTTTAATTTTTATTAACAGAAAGAAATCTCAGTAAATTTAAATTTTTATTTATTTTAGGTATCTAGTTTTCACCATTTAAGAGCTATAAATTGCATTCATTTATGCTTGGTTTGAAGCTTTTCCGTAAAGCAATTTATTTAAGCAATTTATTTTACAATTATCTACAGTAATTATCACTCGTCTTATGCATGTTGGTTGTGGCAAATGTTATGTATTAAAAAAAAAGGAGTCGAAGAAAATTTTTGTCCCTGGACTGTAAATTTTATCAACCACTGCATTTGATGCATGTTCACCACTTGTTCATTGGTCGATGACATGATAAATTTGAGTTGCGATTCTGGAAGTTAAAGAACGATTTGCATACAACGTCTTCTGGCATTAAAGCCCATGAGTTGTGGACAGCATGTTTTGAAAGATATTTATTTTATTGAAGCACGTACCACACCTTAGAGTGTGCTGGAAATTTGCAGGTAGGTTAAGTAGTCAGTTTATATCGCAGTGGAACACAACTATTCCTTTTGTAGGTATTGGCGACTGTCTTATATTAGTTATATCTCGAAATTTTGGAACGATGTAATCACTTGTACTCTACTCACCAAACTTGCACAAATCGCAAAAGGGCCACTCAGTCTATTCGGACCGATAAAACAGATGCTCTAATTCGGTCATCCTAAATTTACATAAATTGAAACTTCAAATATTATAAATAGCAAACGGATCACAAAAAAAAAATTGGTATTCGCATTTATTCTCCTATATTTTCCAAAACTTTGAATTTGTAGAAAATGGAAAGTTCTCTCATATAGGTTATAACTAACAATTACTCACTCGTTTGAAAGTTCGAACACTCAAAACTTTCCAGAAGAAGAGTATGGCAAAAAAAATAACGAAAACGTTGTCAAATGTAACACGGGATTAAATAAAATAAAGTTTTAAGTAGTAACGGTAGATAATATAAAAAATAGTGTGTCATGTTGCATTCTTCGTAAATTTGTAAGACGATTAAATTTGTTTAGTTAGTATGATTTAAAATATCCCACGTAAATTTTAAGCCATTAGCCATTGCCAAAATGAAAATTTCTTTCCCAGAACGTATACCTATTACTATTGTATGCCTACTAGAGGACGAATGTTTGCTAGTCGTAAATACTTATTTTCTTCAATTCTTTATTACAAAATGATACTTTAATCTTTATGGAGGAAAAGGGTGTGAAATCTTGTTGGGTTGTTTTGGGAGTCCTATCACGAAAAAGTAATATTTGATACTCTGGACACAAAATGCAAAGGGCGGACTAGGCTGAACGAAAATACATTTTCTTCTCAGAGAACGTATATATATATATATATATATATATATATATATATATATATATATATATATATATATATATATATATATATATATATATATATATATATATATATATATATATATATATATATATATATGTATTGAAGTCGGATGCGAAATATATTTGATCTCTCTGATTTCGATAGAGGCATCTATGTTGGTGCCCGTTTTGCTGGAGCCTCAGTAACAATAACGGCCACCCTTCTAGGTGTTGGGAGAAATACAGTGTCGACTGTAATATCAGTATATTTGAAACACGGGAAAACATCGTCTCAAAAGCTCAACAATAGTCGAAAATCGAAGCTGAATGACAGAGACAGAAGTGTTTTGAAGCGGATTGTGTCAAAAAACACAAGACAACAGCATCCCAGATAACAACTGAGCTGAACACACATGTACAGCAAGCAGTTTAATCAAAAACTATGTGCGTGAACTGCATATGGCAAATATTTATGGTAGATCGGTTATTTCAAAACCATTGATTACACCATGCAATGCCTTGAAACGACGAATATGGTGTTGCGAGCATAGAAATTGGACACAACAAAAATGAAAGAATGTAATATGATGAATCGTCGTTCACATTATTCTCGACAAATGGACCTGTTTACGTTTGGAGAACGTCACCAGAAGCCTATCAAGTTGACTGTCTTCGGCCAACGGTTTTAGCATGGCAGCGGTTCAATGATAATCTGGGGTGCGATATCAAATCGTGGTTTTGGCCCACTTGTTGTTTTGAATTGCCGTGTTACAGGAGAGGATTATATCAGTCTTCTGGCCGATAATCTTCACCCAATGGTGCAAACTGTATTTCCTGATAAGCGACCAGTCTTCCAAGATGATAAAGTACCCATTCACACCTGTGGAATTGCCCGAGACTGCTTTTATGAACGCGACGATAAAATAGAGCACCTCATCTGGCCCTCTCAGTCTCCTGATGTCAATATTATTGAAACTTTATGGGGTATTTTGGAAAACAAGCTGCGCAGTTGTTTCCTCCCTCCAAGGACACTATCTGAATTAGCGACTTTTATGCAATTTGAGTAGTAACGGATCCCTCTGAATGTTGTACGTGACATGAATTTGTCAATTCCACGTCGGATACAAGCTGTAAATCATGCAAAAGGGGAGGACCAACGGCCTATTAATAAAAAAAAATTATCTTTTCCAGGCGTTCACATTATATATATATATATATATATATATATATATATATATATATATATATATATATAGATATATATATACAAATGCACTCATTGCCATAAAAAATTGCGCGCCAAGAAAAAGTCCTCAAAATGAAACGAAATTTTACACATGTAAATACTACTTTGATTTAAGTAAGTGATTAGAAAATCAAAGACAACATATTATTTATTGCAGAAAAAAGTACAAATGAAGTGAAGTTTTAGTACTATGTTGGACCCCCTCATGCGCGAATGCACGATGCGATACGAGAGGGCATTGAGGCATACAAGTTCCGTATGATGTCCTGAGACATCTCGTTCCACAGTTGCTGTAAACGCGCCTCTAGTTCGATCAAACTCGTAGGGTGTTCAACTCGCCGTCCCAAATGATCCCAGATATGCTCGATTGGTGACAAATCTGGGGATCGAACAGGTCAGGGAAGGGTGGTAATGTGGCGGAGGCCGTCTTGTGACATCCTTGCTGTGTGTGGTTCACACCATAATTGAACGCTCGCTTTTTTCGCTGATTTCATATACGGTTTCCCGAGAACATACTGTTCGGAAAATTACAAAATTTACATGGTTTGTTCAAAATACTGAGAGAAGAAGATAGAGAGCATTTTTTCCCAATGCGGTAACTAAAACCCATTTAAATCTAAGCCTCGTCAAAAGGAGTGTTTAAGCTGTTATTTTATATTCTGTAAATAAAACTAATAATATTAAAACAGCTAATGTACCAAGAAATTTAGTTTATGATATTAATTTTACACGATTTTACACAGAAACCATTTAGAGTTATTTCGAAATGCATAGGATCGCCTCACACATTTAGAACATAAAATTTCAACTGTAAGTTTCAAAAATAAACCTAATTTTCGAAACCTGCTAGTGGTTAGTACTTGTGATACTTTTGGTTGAATTTAAAGAGACCATGTAAGGCGTTAGTAACAACAACTCGTGATAGTTTTCAATACGTCCTGCTAAGGTCACAAAGAATTAAAATTAAATAGTGGTAAATACTATAAAAAAAATGTCTGTTGAAAATGGTGATGGAAAACAATTACATCTGAATTCTCTAATTGTGAATAATTTCTATACAGAACAGTCAGCAAACAGCTCTTCTAAATTAAAACATCGAATAGAAGGTGTTAACATTCTTTACAGATATAATTAACTGGCCACTGATTGGCTTGACCAGGCCAGTTGTTTTTGTGGGGTTAATGGTTTGCTTCGCAAACCAAATGGGAATTCGTAGCCTATTGGACAACAGGCACCATGGATTTCCATTTGGTTTGCGAATTTGTAGCCTATTGGATAACAGCCATGACGGAGTTGCCCGTGGTGTTGGTTTGCTTTGCAAACCAAAAAATAAAAATATTTAATAGATAAATTATTTATTAAAAGAAAATCAAACGTAAAAGGTATCTATTCAGTGTAATATTTTCCTTATATTTCGAATCCGTTAAAACTTTTATTTTCTCTGTAACGATCGCTGATATAGAAAAAAGCACTGAAGAACGCCTTTGATAACTTTAATAGTGTCTTTTTCTTCACATTCGAATCCGTTTCACCGGATATTAAAATGTATGATCTCCAATGAAACGAACGACATTCAAATCTGTTCCCTCCCATTCTAGATGGGAGTTGAAAAAAACTTGTCAAGGTTCCAAAGGCTGACGTCATCGAGAAGTGAGGGTGAAAGGTCTAAATTTTGATGTTTCTTCGTTCCGCAGAAAAAGGAAGAACGGTGAAAAAAACTATTAAATTTATTTTAAAATGTTCTAGAATAAATTGTAAAATTCGCCGCGACTCAAAAATTGCAAAACATTCTTACTACCTGTATGCAAAATTTCCATTATTGTAAGTGCCCTGAATTCGTCAGGACTTTGCGGGCAATAAGCAAACAAACAAACAGATAAACACTTCCTTTTATAATATTAGAGATGTAGGGATTTGTCCCGATCCCTTCTATCTTTTTCAGGACTTCGAGTATCTGTCATCGTCTGTCAACTCAATTCAACAACGATCACCCCTCTCTTCCAAATTACAACCGAACACCAGATAGTTTACTCCCAATGTATGGTAAAAAATCAGGATCATAATGGTCTATACATTTATACACTAGCCTATAATACTGGACCGGAAGCCAGCGGATTAGCTTAAAATCCGACTTTTTGTTTGAGGATGTTTTTCGTGGTGTGGCATGATACCTTTGCATGTTGTTCCTGGTTAATTGAACGCCGACTCCTACGCTCTGGCAATTTTATGGAATGATCCAATGTTACTATCAGGACGATAACGCTCCATGTCATGTTGTATATTCTTTCAAGCAGTGGTATCAAGATATAAAACATCTTCTCTGGCCTGCTCAGAGTCCAGACATAAACCCCTTAGAACATTTGTGAGAGGAGTTAGAGGACACCATATGGACCAGGGAACCACGTCCGAAATCAACTGCTGAGCTGGCGACATTCTTGCATCAGGAATGGACACAAATACTCATAGCTGTGTATCAAAGCCTTGTTGAAAGTATGCCCAGAAGGGTTGATAGTGTAATTGCTGCACGTGGAGGACCATCCACTTATAAAAGCAGGTATTCGTTCACTTATACCATCACATCTTGCTGTCCGGTCCCTTATTGTAGGGTAGTGTATAATGCAGGAATGTTTTACGCAAATTCTTCAAGACATTTCAGATCCCAACGATCTTTGGATGGATTCTCAAAATCGAATTCAACCAATCAGGCTATCAATTCTCCGTCTACTTTTGAAGCCGTAAATAACATTTTAAGCAACTAAACTTAAAAATTAAGCTCAATGTTTAGAAACATGACCTTAAGAAAACACTTTTTTACCGTCACATCTAGATCAAATGTGTTTTAATGTATTTTTCCTTTTTTTTAAAAATCAAAAAGTTTATTCCAAATATTTTAAATTTATTGGGTTTTTTAATTGATACAGTAATCAGCTTCTCAAAAAGACCGCAAATAGTATAAAATTAAGTTCCAACTTAGATGTTCTTTCAAACACTGAAGCTTAATAAAGAATTACCCCATCCTATTTTATTTCAAATATTTTAAAATATTATTTTAGTAATAGTGGAGGATAGTACAATATGTTTAAGTGCCATTATGAGCAAAGTTGTTCGACGATCTTTTAGAGGGATTCGAAATTTAATTATATTTTTTCTGAACCAGAATTGGCTGTAACAAAATAGTTTCTTGCAGAATGTATCTAGATTGTAGACACAAAAGTAGGATTTTTGACAATTTTGAAATTTTTTTTAACAGTAAAGATAAATAAAATCTGCTTTATGAACTTTAACAAAATATTTTCAAAACTGTTAGTTAATATTTTTTATTAAAAGTTTTATTCGGCTAAAAACTTCAAATTTTGTATGAAATTTCTGAAGTGCTTGAAAGTAACAAAAGATCTATTCATTTGAATACCTTTTTGTATTTACATTTATGTGTAGTGACACTATTTTAGAAAGAGGAGTGTCGTGTGTCATCTCATTTCTAGACCGTGGTTAAACATTAAGAGAGGTCTTGAGATCTTTCACTTGGTTTTAAACCAGAAAAATTATCTATACCCATTTGTTTGCCCGAGTTCTACATAAATGAAACTACCTTCCGTAACTGTTATGAATAATTTCAAAGGTCTCGTTTTAATTTAATTAAAAAATTAAACATATTATTAGTCTTAATTAAAAAACAAATAAATAAATAAAAAACGATTTAAAAGTCAGTCGGTAGTTAGTAATACATATAGCACTTTAGTTATATAACGGGATTTAATCGACTGTCCGGGTTATGTCCGAAAGGGATGGATCCTAGGACACCTCATAATTTTGAATCGATGTCAGATAACGATATCATTACCTGTGCTGGCACCCCACTCTCCAAACATGCACACTACGCCAATGTTAGGACATTTCAGGGCCCCTAAGTTTTTTGGATTGACTCAAAACTCTACAGTTGCCACTTTGCGATTACCGGAAGCCGCAACATAGACAACGCTAAATTTTCAGCAACAAAAAAATTATAAACCTGCTCATTGAACCAAAGTAATGTTAGTATAGGTCTTACAAGACGTTAATATCATGGTCGAATACTAAAAGCTATTTTCACATTTCCTTTTTTTTTTTCACGCGTTTCAATGTCTTACTATACTTTATGAAATCTGATGGGGAACTCATTTCTATTAATGTTGAAGTATACATTCTTCTAAGGCCACACAGAATTAAATACATTTTTATTTGTTAGCTGTGGATACTACGAACAAATTGTGTGTGTCGTGGCAAATGTTTGCCAATTTTGCCATTTGTGTGTGATTTAAGGTAATTCAGAATTTATCAACCAACCATAAAAGATCAGGTAGGCTGTTCTAAAATTATTTTTCTCAGATAATGTATATCTTACATCATACACATATATACTGGAGGACAATTTTTGTGTGGTTCCAAATGAGTTTTTAAAAATTCTTTATTCCGAACATACACTTGTTGTAATGGAGGAAAGGGGTAGGTTGAACCAAATGAGTGTCAGAAAGATTTGGGGAACATTTATGGAACAGCCCTCCTATGTACTTTTGCACCAAAGAAAGTGACAAATTCTACTTCCCTCTTTGCTAATACTTCGGTTGGGTTTTTTAATTACTTAATTCGACTCCGATCAACCTTGATAACAAGTACAACCGATAAACAAATGTCTTACATCATTAAGATGCAAATTATGGATCACTATGGTCTGATTGCGATCGCAAGTACCCATTGAATTTTATAATCTCAGAGGACACAAGAAATTGTAATTCCTAAGGGTCAATGCATTTAAAAGTTTAGGAACTACTGCTTTTGACAAATTCGCATATTTTCCTATCACATGCGAAATTGGGGTAGGTAAGGATATGGGTAGTTAATAATTTAATTAACGTCGTTTACGTTAGTTATGCGAGAACCCAAAAATTAATGTATGGTTGAGTTTATTTGACACACGTACAGATCTGTAAATATTTTTGAAATTCTAAAGAACGACAGTAAGTGGAAATTGTCATTTATAAATGTACAGTTTGCAAGAAATATCATGGAAAACTAGTTGACCAATTAACAGGCCAACTTACAATGGACAGAATTTCATTTCCACCCACTTTTGTGTTAGCGGGTTAGATTTTGCCAGATCAATCATAACTACAATTGACAAGAATAACACAGCAAATTCATATATTGTGTTATTTAAATGTGTAACAACCAGAGCTATACATATGGGCATAGGAATTGACTTGACACTAAATCTTCCCTTTTTGTTCTATGTAGATTTCTTTCAAGACGTGGTGCTTGTAAAGTTATCAACTCCGATGATGCGAAAAATTTCAAGGCTGCTGAAAGAGAATTGCAGCATTACGTGAAGATTAAAAGAAGTAAATTTTGCAAGGACTTTATTTCAAGTAGAGGTTTTACATGGAAATTTATTCTGTAACGTGCCTCATGATTTAGAAATGGAATTAGTTGAATTTCAAAGCAGCATCGATTGGAAAAATAATTTTGATAACTTGATTTCCGAAGAGAAAGGAAAAATGTCTGAAATTAGTGCAAATTATAATTATCTCATACTCAAAATTGAAATTTTATATTAAACGTATGATTCTTTACCAAATAATTTTATATTAATAAAGAAACTTGCTAATGCTCTTTTAACAATGATTGGATCCACATATTAATGTGAAAATTTGTTTTCTTCGATTAATTTTGTAAAGTCTACCAATAGAAATAAACTCGGAAATAAAAACTAGTTCATTAAAAAATCATTGCAGGATGGCTGAGCTTGATTTCTTCCTTTTTATATAGATTTTTTATCTTCATGTGTAAAAGTAAAAGTTGTTAAACATAAAGGAATCGCAAACTTATTAAAGGATTAAAAAATTGGGAACCAAGCAAAGTGGTTTTTTCCATGATGACTTCCCTATTTCCAAGTGTCCCACCTACATAGTAATAAAAAAAAATGAAGAACAAAATTCCCTACGTGTTCCCAAGAGACTAGATTTAGAGTAAATCACCAAAAGAAAAGCTATTTTGAAGTGTATTACTGTTTTAATTATTAGGTTTAGCTTATTTTTTTTTCGCATAGGTACACATCTAGTGACAAATTTCGGATCAATACCCAGAGACTTTAAAGAACAACGTTACTTAAAATACCTTCCCCGCAGAGTCTTTTGGAGTGTGATGCATTACCTGTTTGTCAACTGATTGATAAGTGTATTCTCACCCACTATAGAAATCAGGAATAATGCAAATGACTAGTCATTAGATATTGCATCGTCAAACGATGATTAAAATCGGCCAAAATATCTTTCACTGAGCAGTCACGTGACTACTAGTCGTCATTTGCGTCACACTTTCTGAAGCATCCCTAAATAGACGTACTCCGACTACTTATATTTCAAGTCTATGCATAGAACCTTCCCTGTTAATTTTTCTGATTCCCCAGCAATTGAGCTGAAACCCCACTCCAAGTTCCCTCACCCCACCTACTTCAGGACATTTGAAACCACGGCAGATTTAACGTGCTCCAATCCATATGTGCACGACGGTCTTTGGTTGGATAGAATTTAGAACTAGCAACCCTCCGGTTGCTTTTCCGATACTCTACCAATCAGGCTGCAGCAGCCCCACGCTCATTCTTTGTTTAAAGTGTGAATGGAATATCAATTCAATATGCTCAAAGAAGACGAGTCAGTTTGGAGTTATAGAATATCTTTATTACTTCTCCAAAAAATATTTGATGGTCTGTTGTCTAGGAGCAATTACAAATGAACCAGCTGTTGCAGTACGTGTAGACATCCGGCCTTCTAAACTCTACGAATGCTCCCCTCGTGTCCGCAGGAATTTTGACGTATTTATAGAAAGGAGGGTGGGCGAACACGAGGAGGGCACCCGCAGAGCTCTTCTAGTCAGAATGGCTATAGTTGCTCAACAGGTCTTGTAGTTCAGCTGTTGGCATGCTCAAAGACGAGGAGTCGGTTTGGTGCTATAGAATATCTTTATTACTTCTCCAAAAAATATTTGATGTTCTGTTGCCTTGGAGCAATTCCAAATGAACCAGCTGTGGCAGTACGTGTAGACATCCGGCCTTCTAAACTCTCCGAATGCTCCCCTCGTGTCCGCAGGAATTTTGACGTATTTATAGAAAGGAGGGTTTGCGAACACGAGGAGGGCACCCGCAGAGCTCTTCTAGTCAGAATGGCTATAGTTGCTCAACAGGTCTTGTAGTTCAGCTGTTGGCATGCTCAAAGACGAGGAGTCGGTTTGGTGCTATAGAATATTTTTATTACTTGTAAAATAAATATTTGACGTTGTGTTGCCTTGGAGCAATTCCAAATGAACCAGCTGTGGCAGTACGTGTAGACATCCGGCCTTCTAAACACTACGAATGCTCCCCTCGTGTCCGCAGGAATTTTGACGTATTTATAGAAAGGAGGGTGGGCGAACACGAGGAGGGCACCCGCAAAGCTTTTCTGGTCCGGGACGGCTATCGTTAATCAACAGGTCTTGTAGTTCAATTGTTCGCTTCCCTAAAAGAAAGGAAATGTACATAAGTTACATCAACGAGGAAAAGAATTTTGTTTATAATTTTTCAATCCTCCGGTTTCTAAACTAGTTTACATTACACTGGTAGATATTTTCATATTTCATTTTAATTTTTTCGATTTTATTTTTCTCTCTGGAAAATGAAAGCTTGTCGTTAACAAAATAATGTTCCTTAAAATTTGTAGAAGTTCTTTATTTGTTTGTGGGTTGGATGTGAGTAATAATATTGTTGAAAGACCCATATTGGGCTCATCTCCGCTCAACAAACAAAAGAAAATCGCCAAATTATAGACATACATATACTTATATAGAAAGCATTACTGACATCCGATAGTACACCAATGCAGGAATTAAACACGATAGGAAGTACTTGAACAGTACTTATGTAACAGTATTAACATAATTTAAAAAATTATTAAATATAAATTAATAAAATGTAATAATTTACTAATTTTAACAGTAGGAACTCTGTCCTTATTCAGCCTTCTTTAGAGTTTGCTAGCGACTAGATATCGCAACTATGAATGTCAGGTCAGTGTTAGGAACGACTCAATACTCTGTGACAATCTCCAAGAGACATTTAAATATTTATTTGCCCCTTCGAGGCTTCGTAACATTATTTGATTAATGACGCTAGCTAAACTGAAATAATTTTAATTGTACAGCTGTTCAAAGAGATTACTCAGTAAGGATAAAGATGTATTGGTAAATTTGATTTCAGTGAAGACTACAACAATGTTGTCCCAACTATGACAAAATGAACTAAGACTTTAAATCGTGTTTCCGGAAATTATCTTCTGCCATTTGGGTCATAATTGTAAAGGGCTACTCTAATATATTGAGTGAAAATGCGAGAAGATGTTATTCGAGTCTGTGCAGAAAAACAAATTAGTTAAAAGTTATTTAACACCACTCTATTTTTTTAACATTAAATTTTTGATTCATTTTATTGTATTTGAGAATATATTTAAAAAAAATCAAAATCCATAGACTAGGAAGAGCGGCAAGTCACTGACATATATGACACCATTTAATATTTATCGGATGTTCTAAAGCGGAAAGTTAAGGCATTATAGTATAGATATTTACTGATTCCATTGAAATATTTTATAAATAAACAGTAAAATTTATTTATATCATTGTATTGTAGCACGTGATCAAATATATCTTGTACAAATTTGAAATATACTCAATTGATAGAATAAAAGTTAATTTAAAAAAAAAAATTAAGAAATAAATGAATGAAGAATCAAGATGCGCTTACCATCTTACTGTTCAAAAGAACCTGAACTTCCTTTTCGAATTGCTCTTCTTAATACTGTAAAAAAAAATAATCTGTGAGAAATTATATAATTTTGAATACAGAAAGTAATACGGTAATTACTACACTCATGTCTTTAATGCAATAGCGACCGTCCGTACTGAAAATAGAAGCAAATTACTCAGAGGGATTCAGTGTATTTCAAGCATTCAATCTGGTCCTCTCACCATAAACGTTTTTGCAAATAATTTTGTTTTTAATTTCGGCATTCTAAGACGTACTTTGATCAACTCTTCAGTTTCCGTTGTAGGATCCATGTCTGAATAGATAATGCTCGATCAAGAACAAAGATGGTAACATTAAATGCCTTTCTAATAGGCGAGAACCAAGCCGACAAACGTCTAAATGTTTACACAGCAAAATAGTGGAACTAGAATTTTTTTTGCTGGCGCAAATGATACAGGTTGGCCATGTTCGAGCATCCAGAAATGAATGACACTCTATACAAGACTGAGAGAAATCAAGGTAAATAAACTTAACCGCAGCACACTTCGGGAGTGCTCACATTTCTAAGCCAACTCACATCATACTCGCTGATATGGAATATTTCGGTTTCCCACAGCTTGGAGTGCTAACTTGAAATGGTACATGATTAGGCACATGATTCTTGGGGAAGTGTACTTAGTATAACCTTTGAACAGTTTATCTGTATCATCGGCAGCCCCTTAGGTTATATGCATTCTAACCACCTCAAAATACAAGTAATGCTTGTAAGAATAACGCATAGCAAATAACAAAGTTAAAAAGAGAGTAGTTGGCAAACAGTTGCTAGATAAACTTTATAACAAAAAAAAACCTTTCTTTTGGAGCATCCTAAAAAAATTGTTGAATAAAGTTTGAACAGGGAATTTTGAACTACCCCGCAGATATTAAGAAAACCACATATTCAGCTCATACGCAATATATGCATAATAATGTATATTAGTACTTTTAACCTGAATGTTAAGTATTTATATGAATATATCAATACCAGTACATACCTATTCTTGCTTCTAAAATTGAATATTAACCTTTCTTTATACTTAGGAATTTTAAGGTGTGATTACATATACTTTTTAGATAGACATAACATAAAAAATCCAACTCTTTCATTCAGGTAACTTACGTTCCTCTTGAAGATCTAGTAAAGAATTAGACAATTCTGATGGCAAGAAGATGTTTTCTGATGAGTCGCTTTCTGATGAGAGTTTCGAAGTCTGAGGTATTATTTCCATGTCGGCAACTCCAGTGCGTCTGTTCGCAGTGCCTCTAAACCTCCTCATCTTCTCACCTTCGATTCTTAGGTTTTCCATTTCATCCATCTAAAGAACAAAGTTATAATTGAAGATCGTTTTTGGAAATAGTTTGAGTTCAGACATACATGCTTTATAGCTGACTATCCACTGTACCTCACCATTTGGTAGGGTGAGGTCATTTCCCATCTTATACCGCTCTTGAATTGTTGAATTTAAACAATTTTGCTCTCATGCCCAATCGGAGAACAAGGTATAAAAGGTGACTTCTACCCTGACTTGGAGAAGACAGGAACCCAGAGAGGGTAGCAGAGACGGTTTGTAAAAGAAAGGAAATCTTAATATCGTGCAACCGAAAAAAATAGTTTATCACATCATTGTCCACCAGTCACCTACAATGTCATATGTGTGCCATGTTTCATCCATATTAAAGCAAATTTATAAAGAAATAGATAAAAAATATCCCATTATTTAACATCCTGTGTGACATTCATATGTAAAGGAAAGAATGAATATGGGATGAATGACTGAACAAGAAAATGGAAAATTCAGTTTTCTTTCTTATACGATTACTTTTTATTTTATACCTTGATATTCATTTATTAGAAATTGAAATAATTGTGCTAATTCAGAAATACCTTTTAAATTTCTATTCGATTAAATGTTTTTCTAAAGATATAAATTATATAAATAACTCAACGTTTGACAGAAACTCAAAATATCATAACAGTTTCACATAAGAAAAAAAAACCTGTAATTTGGATTACTAAGCAAACTAATTGATATAAAGAATTAAACTACTAAAAGTAAGAATTTGTAACTACAAAAATATTGAATACATTTTGATTTTTTTTATAAGTTAGTTTGAATAGCAAATTTTGTAGCATAGTTATTTGACTTTTTAAAATTCCAAACTCTAGTAGCAAGAAAGGAAGAATGCAAGGCCCATTCAGATAAAAATATTTTTAACATGAAAAATATTTCGATAAAATAACAATGTAAATTTATGTAACTTTTAGTGTTTTAATAGTATGTACACAGAAAAGTCGCTGTAACGTTAATTGAAAACGTTACATTCATAATCATCACCGCACCTACAACGAACCTAAAAATTACACAGACAACACCAATTTTCATGGATTCACCCCCTGAACTCACCGAAAAGAACGCTTTCTGAAACTCACTCATTCTCCCAACGGAAAAGTACAGCGCTACAGGCTGGAATTCCCTTGCATTCCTTCTTCCCACAACGGTCGAAGAGACGGCCGATTCCGAGAAAAAGTGGGCAAATTTAGGGGTCAACCCCTTGCCAACTTTCATTCATAGATCCAATTATCAAAAGGGTAATTAACTTCATCAATTTTGATCGTACGGCTTCTGAACATCTGTCAAAATGTGCTTTAAGACCTTATGGTCATTTTGATAGTTGTTTCTAGTCGATATGATGAAGGATTGATTTTATAATCCTCTTTATTCAATTTCATTCATTCAGACCCAGGAAGGACGCAAAGTAGGGTTGCCACTTTCAATTTCTGGCTGGATTTCGGATGGAGATAAACCATCATAAATGGAATTTTGGCAACATAATTGGCGACAAAATCGCAGTTTTCATTCATCCCATAAATACAGGTGTTGGCGTGATTTTCCTCAGACTCTCATTTTTCACCAACGTCAAAGGACGTAATTATTGGCTGCTTGGATTGTTCGGGGTGACTGCTAGGATCGGAGAATCGAAGGGAAGTGTTTTTGAACGAGGGACCGGAATCACCTCCTGTGGAACATCCCTTTCAACCATCTAATCTTCCTGGTTGGTCCAAGTCCATTGTTCAACGCTTTCCTTTCTTCAATAATTCTTTATATTGATCCTGCAGTTACCTCCAACCTTTTTTTCAATTTCTGGCTGGAGTGGTGTCTCCCAGGACACCCTGTTCCGGTGCAGTTTCTTCTTCATTTTTCCGTGTATATTCTCCTTCGAAGCCCTACTCAGACAGGAATCTCTATGCAAGAGATTGTCTGGTTTGGGCAACGCACCTACCCCTTCAAACCACAACAACAGAGGGACGCATGGACCCGCTGATGTGAAGCGGAAGTAACAGAAAATCCTCTTCGTAACAGAATAAAAGAAGTGTTTCCTCTCTCAATCATCTACTTTTTGATTATGTGTCTTCAACATCACCAGCCAAATCCTATTACTTCTCCTTGTAACTAAAGTTGGGAAGTGGCCGTCGTTTCCACTATCCCCATTGCATTTCCAATTACACTTCAAGGGAGATACCCTCATTTGTCTTCAAGTTCGAATCCGGTTTCCTCATCAGAAAAAGACTCTCCTCAATACTGGAAACAATTTCAGATAATATCATCTTGAGAACTACAGGTCGTATTAAAAATATTATTTTATCTCTTATTCTTTTGTTAAAGAAGTCACCTTAATCATTTAATGGGAAACCTAGGGTTATTGCTATTGAAGTCCTCTTGCTAATATTTTAGTAAGTAAGGAACTAATTCAACTCAACTCAACTCATCCACAATCACCACAATAAACCTCACATTTTAAAAATAAAAAATATGACACTTGGTACCGTGACCTTTCCCAAGGTGATTTCTTGAATTCATTGAGAATTACTTCATATTTAATATCTGATATTTCATGCATAAAAATTATTTGTAATGATTCTGCATTATTGTATTACCATACACCTCAAAAACTTTATTTTCATGCTCTCATTTTAAATTAAGCTTAACGTTAATTGAAAACGTTACATTCATAATCATCACCGCACCTACAACGAACCTAAAAATTACACAGACAACACCAATTTTCATGGATTCACCCCCTGAACTCACCGAAAAGAACGCTTTCTGAAACTCACTCATTCTCCCAACGGAAAAGTACAGCGCTACAGGCTGGAATTCCCTTGCATTCCTTCTTCCCACAACGGTCGAAGAGACGGCCGATTCCGAGAAAAAGTGGGCAAATTTAGGGGTCAACCCCTTGCCAACTTTCATTCATAGATCCAATTATCAAAAGGGTAATTAACTTCATCAATTTTGATCATACGGCTTCTGAACATCTGTCAAAATGTGCTTTAAGACCTTATGGTAATTTTGATAGTTGTTTCTAGTCGATATGAGAGAGAGAGAGAGAGAGATGAAGGATTGATTTTATAATCCTCTTTATTCAATTTCATTCATTCAGACCCAGGAAGGACGCAAAGTAGGGTTGCCACTTTTCAATTTCTGGCTGGATTTCGGATGGAGATAAACCATCATAAATGGAATTTTGGCAACATAATTGGCGACAAAATCGCAGTTTTCATTCATCCCATAAATACAGGTGTTGGCGTGATTTTCCTCAGACTCTCACTTTTCACCAACGTCAAAGGACGTAATTATTGGCTGCTTGGATTGTTCGGGGTGACTGATAGGATCGGAGAATCGAAGGGAAGTGTTTTTGAACGAGGGACCGGAATCACCTCCTGTGGAACATCCCTTTCAACCATCTAATCTTCCTGGCTGGTCCAAGTCCATTGTTCAACGCTTTCCTTCCTTCAATAATTCTTTATATTGATCCTACAGTTACCTCCAACCTTTTTTTCAATTTCTGGCTGGAGTGGTGTCTCCCAGGACACCCTGTTCCGGTGCAGTTTCTTCTTCATTTTTCCGTGTATATTCTCCTTCGAAGCCCTACTCCGACAGGAATCTCTATGCAAGAGATTGTCTGGTTTGGGCAACGCACCTACCCCTTCAAACCATAACAACAGAGGGACGCATGGACCCGCTGATGTGAAGCGGAAGTAACAGAAAATCCTCTTCGTAACAGAATAAAAGAAGTGTTTCCTCTCTCAATCATCTACTTTTTGATTATGTGTCTTCAACATCACCAGCCAAATCCTATTACTTCTCCTTGTAACTAAAGTTGGGAAGTGGCCGTCGTTTCCACTATCCCCATTGCATTTCCAATTACACTTCAAGGGAGATACCCTCATTTGTCTTCAAGTTCGAATCCGGTTTCCTCATCAGAAAAAGACTCTCCTCAATACTGGAAACAATTTCAGATAATATCATCTTGAGAACCACATGTCGTATCAAAAATATTATTTTATCTCTTATTTTTTTGTTAAAGAAGTCACCTTAATCATTTAATGGGAAACCTAGGGTTATTGCTATTGAAGTCCTCTTGCTAATACTTTAGTAAGTAAGGAACCACTTCAACTCAACCCACAACTCATCCAACAACTACCACAATAATCCTCACATTTTAAAAATAAAAATAGGACAGTCGCCATACCTTATTATAGAAATATAAAATAGTTTACCTCCAAAATTGATTCTTTCAACTCTTCCACAAATCTAGATCTATCATCCTCATTTCTAGCATTGAAATCTATCAGTACTTTTTCATCAGCACTTCGACTAAGACGAATTCCATTTGAAAAGTCTATAGAACAATAAATCATAGTTAGAATGAATGCATAACATACAGATATAACTTTATTAGTTTTGTTGAATCGATATTTTATTGAAAGCAACGTTTTCATTTTTTATTATTTTACATATTTGTATACTAACCATTTATATTGGTCGTATTCTACCTATTCTTATTTCAACTCAAACTTAAAATCACAACTCTAACTATTACATTTGGCATAAAAAAACTTTCACAATCTAATAATAAATTTTCAAATTTCGTTCTGTGCAAAAATTGTTTTATTTTTCAATTCTTGTATCCAAAATTTGTAGATAATGAATAATCTAGATCTAATTGGTATGTTAATAATTGTCAATAGCAAATGAATTCATATATCTTTAAACATAATTCACTGATAATACTTACATCGGGATTCAAACAACGTAACACTCATGCCACATAAAGGAAAAGATTGCCTGTATTTATAAGTAACATTCCTTTTCTTTTTGGTTACCTAATCAGAAAAAAAATGTTTTCATTATAAAAATGGAAATGTAATTGATAAAACTACATATTTTTATACTTACATCTTCATATAGTTGAAATTGGCTTTCAATTATGGTATAAAGCTATATTACTCATTCTACATAAACAGTTCAGAAAGAAACCAATGTGTCTGATTTTCAAATTCAGTATCAACATATAAGATTGTTTTATATTTTCTCAAGAAAAATAAATCACACATGCTACAAAAGTATTGCCTGTCTTGCTGTAGAAACAGGACACCCTTATTCCAAAATGAATTCTTGAAACATTCAATTTGGTCATATTGCACTTAGCT
Source organism: Metellina segmentata (assembly GCA_947359465.1). NCBI lineage: Eukaryota > Metazoa > Arthropoda > Arachnida > Araneae > Tetragnathidae > Metellina > Metellina segmentata. The sequence continues at coordinate 103,324,550 of OX375881.1, forward strand.
ACTCGTGGTCTCCTGCTTGAGGCTAGTATTGGTCAAGATTCTAAGAAAGTCCATCCTAACCCCATGTCCTTTTCTCCAGTGGTGTTTTATAACAGGAATATATCCTGAACAGGAAGGTGATCCTCTGATGTTTTGTTTCGTGCTCTCAAGGTAATTGTGTCATAAAAGTACACATGATTGTCAGAGGAAAAAATAAAAGGAAAGTTTCTTTATTAACTGACTTACTGTAAACAAACTATTTTCAAAATCCCTCTCAAAACATATAATCCCTATTTCTAGAGTGACCCTCAATGCAGGCAATTGTGTTTGAAGCAGTTATTGAGGTAAACTGCATGAAAATGAGCACCTATTTGTAAAATAAGTTGATTAAATAATTTGTTGCCATAAATGAGTGACAAAGTTACCATTAATAAATCGTTGAACAGGAAAACTTCTCTTTCATGGACACTTCGTCGTTCTTTTTTAGTGACGCCATAAACTTCATTCAAACGACAGTTGTAAACTAAGCGCCTGTGAGGTAAGGCAAGGTTCTAAAAAAAATTATACAAACAGAATTATAGCAATGGAAAACACAAAAATTTAAATTAAGTACTTAAACTAAGAAAACTTAAACTAAAATGGTATTTAAAACTAAGTCATAGTAAATATTTTACTTGTGTTTCACATCTTTTTACTTGCATGAACATATAATACACTAATTTGTTGCAAGATTGTTCTTTACAAATGTTCTACCTTTATTGGCACTAGAAGTGTCCAATATACATTTTTATAAGATCCGATAAATAGGATAACATTTAATTTACTTGGTTTTGAGAAGATACTTACAGGCTTTTTCGCAACAATAGTTTGTTGAACTTTGAAAACTTCATTTGTGTGGTCTGATCCCATTCTGAATTCATTCATTTTGATCCTTTCATAAATGCCGATTAACATATCGCGATCCAAATCGTGACCATCATCAATTGCTATTAAAATGTAGAAAAATAGATTAATATACATTCATAATATTCATCAAAACACATCCTACCCAGATGTATTTAAATACACAAAAAGCTCACACAGGCAGGTACTCACATCGAAGATTTCGTACAAACTCCTCCATTTTCATCCTTCGAACATCTTTCATGCTGCGTGTGTGGAGGTCAGTATTTAGCATCATGATAGCGAATGCTAGCACAAATACGGTCTCAGGGTTGTGCAATTTTGAAGCTACATCGGGGTTGCAGGCAAGGTAGCGATGGCTGAAGACTTCCACAATTTTTTCAATTTTTTGAGCTTCTCCCTAAAAGTACATAAAGAACCATTCACCAATACTTATAAATATACAAGTATGATTGGATATGTTAATGAAATAATCTTTACTTTCCAGAAATAATTATTTTTTATGGAAAAATTAATGTATGCATAATGTAAATTTATTAATTCATGGAACTTTATTTATACATGTGTGTTGTTTTAAACTATTCTTGTTTTGACCCTATTGTATGTTTACGAGCATGTGTGGTGGAGAACTTCAATTAATTAAATTATTATAATAGTCTGAAGTTTTTGTTCTTCTGAAATTATCTGCATGTTTTTCTTTAAATGTAATTTCATACATCATGTATGAGTTTCATTAAATGAAAATATCTTTAACACTTACCGGCATCCTAAAGTACGTCTGAAACTTTCGGAGGGCAACATCAACTTCCATGGATGCGAATTCCAGATCTTCCACAAAACATCTGTGGAAGGCAAATAGAATCAAGATTAAAACTAAAGAATTTACTCATATTTTAAAACATAGTAAAACCATGAAACACAGTAAAAATTGTTCAAAACTTTCTACCAAAGTTTAAAAATAGAAATCTTCTGTAACATAAAATTTATTTTCAGTTTGAATTTTTAAAAGCAGTGGGAAATCAATGTTATAAAAGTAAAATTTAAATAATTTTACTTTACACTGAATTTAAAATTAATCAAAATTTGAATTCTAGCGAAAATCTGACAATTTCAGGAAAAGTAGTTTGAAATCATAATTATGAATATAAAAAGGAATAAAGAAAATTATTTTCACAAATATTTGTAAAAAATGTGAGCTCAAACTACTTCGAATTTGGAACATTTTGACAACAAACTGTTCTTAAAAGTCGAGTATTTTTACGTTTAAAATATACTTATTCACCCATACAATTTCAACCCATAAACATTATTACCTTTTATGTATTAACCTATAGACTACGGCTGGTACACCAGTTGTAAAATGATTGTATCAATGAAGAATTTAGACAACAGCCAGTACATCAGTTGAAACTTGAAAGTTATACGAATTGCGTCAAGAAAGAATCGCACTTCTGATATCTATAGCCGTAGTAAAAAGGTTAATATCAACGATTTTCAAATTTTTTTAACACAAGGTATACAAACTAATTATCAAAATTCTATGGGATACCAAAAAAGTGATGACCTATCCTTTTTACTCCAAAGCGGCCTTTCAAAAAAAATCTTATTGAAATAATTTATGGTAATTTGTAATAAAAAGTAACAGCAAAAATTATTGCTTTGGGTGTTTCTGGAAATTATTTGTAAGCACACTTATCGAAAGCTAAAATCCAAACGTATGAAACGAAGTAATCTTGACCCATTCAAACTGTCTCTTATTTGTGAGCACACTTATAATCAAAAGCTCGTATCCAAACACACGTTTGAAATAAAATAAATCTTGCACAATATAAACAATCTCTCCCCCCAGGTGCTGAATTATATGCAATGTTCTGCAACAGAAATCAAGGCAATTGCATTTGTTTAGCATGTATTTTGTCATTGACGTAAACGATGTGTTGTTTATAAAGCGTTTGTGGTATTTTGGGTTGTCTACGAAGGCTGTTACGTAGCTAGAAAAAGAAGAAATATGTGGCACGAAGCGCGCATTGCATTGCAGAGAGAGACTATCGTAAATTATATTTAAAAAAAAAACTACAACATTTTGATAAAATTAAGGAAAAATTTATTTGTAAACACTTTGTTCTGCGTCACATGTCGCAGTTTTAAGCACTTTCTGCTCCCGGGGTCACTTCATCCGAAAGACATACCAGTGACATTTTTGGGGAGCAGATGTTATCTACTAACTTTAATACGTTTAGTCAGAATAAATACTTACCCTAATACAGCCATGTTGAATGAATTTTGTAGGTTCCCTAAGTATTCGCCAATCATTTGTTTACTCAGTCCAGGCCGAGAGAGTAAAAACCTAGCAACGGCTTTAGGAGATGCCTCCAGGTGACCCCGCTGGATTAAGAAGCGAATACCTCTTTCAGGTTTCTTGTTAAATATGTTGAGACCAACTCTGTATTGCCGCTTCCGACGAATTTCATTTAACTGTAAGAACAAAAAGACGAATTAAATATTGGTTAAAAACCGAAGTACCGAAGAATAAAAAAACAAACGTGAAGTTCCAGATGATGCACTGTAGAGCGACAAATAAATGCATTACAGAAGAACATTGACTAATTGTACTTTTTATCCAAGCTCTATTTAACCAAATGTATATGTAATCAAAGCTGCATTGGTTATATAGTTAAAAATAAAGTTTTAAGTACGAGAGAAAAGGTTTTTTCAAACCAGATCGTTTAAGAATTTTTCAGGAGTTTAAAAAGTGTGTAACTCTTGTCCAAATTTTTAATAAAACTATTAATTATATACTGCGACACAAATATGAATATAGAATATATCGAATACAACATAAATAAATATTTCAGTAGTAGTTGTAACACTTAAAAGATTTTTTTATTGAAAGGACACTATACCGATAGATGAAATACAATATAAACTATTAACTTATAAAGTAGCAAGTTATGATGTTGTGGCAAAAACGCATTTGCTACTTATTAAAAAATCGAATGGTGACTTCAAACATGTCAAAAAAGATCATCGTCTTCATCACAGATGAACCAAGATCACTTGATGATGTGTCTCCTATTATACAAGCTCTACATTCATCCGAAAAGTCGTGATGCAGGGCAAACGAGAGAAAAACTGTCATGAGTCTAAAAGGGCAGTTTCCTTCTCTTAGAGGGTAGTGATACCATATTCAGATTCTCGAATTATGGTATAATCTCGATTCGTCCGAAAAAATGTCCCCTTGTAGCTGTCGTAGACGTTTGGATTTGCTGCCAGAAACGATTTCAAAGGAAGTTGATATTCATTCACAGACAGTAAATTTATCATTCTATAGGATAGGATTACAAAATGTGTAACGAAGAATATTTAATTGAAATGATGAAGCCAAGGGCAAAACTTTTCGTTTGAATTTTACATCTCTTAAAAACATCTCTATATTGAAGCCTACTTGTTTTTTTTCTATACCCAATTGCTTTTTTGTCAGGTTGTGAGTTTTTCACAAACCCATCTAAAACATCGCAATAAGTTCATTAGGTAAAATCTAACATGCATTTGGAAATTTACAATCCGTACTAAACTATTAAAATGCAAAGAATTATACATTTTTGGAAGAAAGGTTTTACGAAAATTACATCAATATATTTCCTATATACTTACTGAACACAAATTAATGTTTTCATCATTCTGCGGCTTTGACTGTGCATCTACACACTGGAGGTCTACTTGGCCATTAGGATCAACGTTTTGGGTGGTTTGTCCATCTTCCTCTTGGCTGTTTTGACCATCATATAGTCCGGTGATTACTTCTATTTGGTCAGTCTCCTTTTCCTCTTCTTCGATGATCACTTCCACTTGGGGAGTTTGCTCAATATTTTGACTCGTGATTTCCTTCTCTTTATTAATTGCACCTGTAATGTGTCCTGAAACTTTTTCATTGAGCCTACCTTCTTCTCCTGTTGGCCCTTTTGCCTTCACAGCTATTCCGGTCTGTTCCCCCTTAGCCCTGGAAAAAAGGACGTAACACGTAAACAACCAATGCTAAAATATATTCTTAGCCACAACATTTTGTTACATTCCATGAAACTTAGATCTATCAAACATATATATATATATATATATATATATATATATATATATATATATATATATATATATATAGAGAGAGAGAGAGAGAGAGAGAGAGATATACATACATAGATATATAGATAAATGCTATACATTATTTTTGTAAAACAAAGTCTAAAACAAATATTTTTTAGTTATCGAGTAAATTTAAAATTTTTAGACTCAAATACATAAGCTTAACTATAGTTTCTACTTGTAAATGAGCCCAGAAACTCACAAGACTTCCTTTCTAATAAAATACGTTACTCGTTTTTCTTATAACCAGCACACACAAATATTTATTATAGATTACACAGTTTTCAAAAAATTGTTAGTCAAATACTTAAGCTAAGCTTGAGTTTCTATTTATGCGTTGAATCTAGGTACTCACCAAAGGCTTCTCATGAAATTGAAGCCTCGATTTTTCTTTGTTCGGAAATAGGACATGATTTCCAAAGGAATCACTAAATCTCCGACGAAGAAATTACTTCAGAAAATCTGAACGTTTGAAAAATTATAGTAAAGATCTCAAGAAAACTTTTAAGATGCTAACTTGAGAATCAAAAAGCTGAGTATGAACTAAAAAGGAAAATCGAACAATGAAGTTAATGGCCATTGTTGTAACCACAACAGTGCGCAACAATTCGACGTTTTGTGTATTCTTATAATATATTGTTGAGATTAACACTGTTACGGGTCGTAAGATCTAAACGGCTAAACTGTAACCGAAGAGGGATTTGTGGGTGTGAAGAATTATATCGTTTATGCGTAAAATTTGAAATGATTTGAGGTATTTCACTGTAATTAGGCAAACTTGAAAGCGAATAGAAAATATGAAAATCTTTCGAAAACCTTTAACACATAAAGTGTTCAATAATAGTTGATAGATCAGGTTATGTTCTGAATAATTAAAAAAAAACGGCCAAGTGCTGATTGTCAGTCTTTTAAAATGCTACTGAAAAATAAATATTTAATGTGACAGTAATTTAAATGTCAATTTTATAATTTGGGTCTTTTCCTATTGAAACACGTGTAAATGCGGAAATTCCACAGCTCACTTTACATTAACCCCTAAATTCAATGGTTAGGTTTCGACTCTCAAAATTCATGCTCCATGATCTGTAAAATTGCGTTGCTGAATAAAGAGTCCTCTTAAAGATTTAAAAATCAAGTGTTCCATTATCCTAAATTTAATGGCTGGATTTAGTCGAGGCCTTAAATGGCTTTACGCTGATGTGGTGTTGAAGTTTAGAGAGTAGGGTACCTATTCAGGTGTTGATCTCAACACTTTACAGAAAGTCAACAGACCGTGGTTAAAAATGACAACTAGTTGTCCCTTGATTTTGCCATAATCGACTGATAACGGGCAGAGAAAACGTGTAGATTGATTTTCTTTATACAAAAGAACGTTTTGAATTCTTTTGGAAGAAGCTCTTTTTAGAAAAGAACAATAACCCTCAAAATATGTAATGCAAACCTCTTTATAAAACTAAATTCCTCCAATGATAAGGTCAGTTTTCACTGCCAATACGTTCTTTCAACTCATATCAATCCTCTTAATGGTAGAGGGCTTGATCCAAAGTATTCTATAAATCTGTAAGACATACGAAAAATTAAAATATCTGAATTGCAGATACGACTGATTGACAATAATTGCATTTGGTAAATATACCGCCCTGGGTTGAGATTCCATGATACAAGATATTGTTGGTATTTTAGTAAACGTCACACTGGAGCTATTGTCTTCACAATCTGGAGTCAATCTCTAACATAAGTATCCAAGAAAAACGCCTCGTAGTTTTGAATCCCGGTTATATGACTAGATCAAAACTTGATCTGGCACCCCACTCTACAAACTTCCATTAAAAGGAGGGAAGGAACACATAAACAACCGTTTTTGAAATATATTCATAACCACAACATTTTATTACATTTCATAAAACTCAGATCTATAAACCTTCAGTATTAAATGTGGCTTGTCTATGTATATAAAATAAATTTGACCAAGTCAATTTATCCAATATTCGGAAGGAGTAAAAGGAGTCCAAGGAGTAAAACCTGGACCTAACTGATGAAACAACGCAAAATAACGTCCATGTGCAGAGCAAATACCACATAGAAATGTTAGAAGATTTGCAAGAAAAAAATTTTCATCATTGTATTAGAAAGGTTTTACCTTTTTAAAAAATTATTTCTATTTTAAAACTGCAATTTTACAATTGTAATCACAAAAATCGCGCTATTTGGGAGATGTAAATTACGAATTTTTTCGGCAAAAAATGTGCAAAAATTCCTAAATGGTCATGGGCCGAACGATTCCGAATTTTGGAGTTTGCTGTGTACTGTTAAATTATTATATTTATGCTTGGTTACATATTTCTATGATTTGGTTTCTAGAGAGGGGTTCTTTACAAACCAAGAACATTTTTAGAACAAATGTAGTTATTAATTTTCTCCAAACTCATTTACATAATCAAAGTTTTTTATTTCAAATAAAAAAATAATAATGATATACTTCTAATTTACAATGCCTACATCCCTAAATGTCCTCTTTGCAAGCACAGCCCAAGTGTCAGACGAAATATTAAAGTAATAATAATAGATACAATTTAAAATTTCTGTCAAGAATTTCAATCCTTAATTAGAGCTTTGTTTATGATTTTTATAAATTTTATTTTCAAAAGGTCCACACACACAGTTACTAGTTTGGTCACATGATATTCTGAGTACTTAAGAGGGTTTTCTTTACTCAGTCTACTTTTATATTTCCCCTATGCAGGGAACTCGTAGGTTGATCTATGTGAAAAATTCAGTCTTCTAAACGAAGTATAGATTTTAAAACTCACTAAATGTTTCTTTCGCTTTAATAATGGGTACTTGCATAAAATGTAGAGCGAAGAGCCTTTCTAGTTAAAATGAAGTAGAGGTATGACTAGGGTATAAAGAATTGTTATATGATCTGTAATGGAATTTTAACTTTGACTTAAGAAGCTTCTTTATTATTACTTCAAAACTGATAGAGTAGTTTTGAATTACTTCACTGTTCAAATCTGTATTAAAATTAGTTGTAAAAAGCAGAAGATTTTTAGGAGTGGATAATCATTCATTTTCTTATTTTTACTCTATGTTTTACTTTTTTGTTTTAGCTTATTTTTACATTTTATGCCACTAATTGGGTCTTGTTCAGTGATGCCAAACTCACATGGGAAAGTTCAGGGAAAATAACTATAAAAATGAATGTTTTCAGGTTAAAGTATTAAAATGTTGAAATATTTTTGTAGAAATTTGAATTACTTTATGCTTTGTTTATGTAAAATGGTATTTTTATAATAATGTATGTACCTACCATGTGTATTGGAAAAAGGTACACAATTATTTGGTTTGTAAATGTAAATAAATATATATATATATATATATATATATATATATATATATATATATATATATATATATATATATATATATATATATATATATATATATATATATATATATATATATATATATATATATATATATATATATATATATATATATATATATATATATATATATATATATATATATATATATATATATATATATATATATATATATATTTCAACAGCTTTAACATTCAGTTTAAAGGTCCAACTATATTTCCATAAAAAACACAAAACAATTCAATAAGATCTTTTTACAAAGTGTGATAAGATCTTCACGTAGAAAATGTAAATTTTTCCTTTAGGCCCTTTCTTAAATGAAATCTTCTGTTTTGATTTCGGACATTCGCCAATAGCCCGTTGTGTTGCTAGAGTGCGATGTTAATGAAATAATGATGTACATACCTAAATGAAATCCTGCCGTGCTACTGTCTGAATACACAGGTGTGCAAAAATTAAGGACGAAACTAAAAAATTAGCATATTAGCGGGACAAGGAGGCAGGGCGGACTGAAAGACCCATCATGAGATCGACTAGGGTCAGGTACAGCAGGGCTTGCGCATATATGCGGCATGATGTAATGGGGGAGTGTCGGAGGAGTGTAAAACACTATGGTGGTGTAAGCTCAGCATTTCTGTGAAAGATATTGCACGGCATACATCAGTTTAAACGACGTACAGCTGCTGCCTCAATGTGAAATGTCAAACTGGCAATCTTGTAGACGATATCTGGAGGACCTTACCCTAGGTCGAATCATTGGGAAGAGTGAAGAAGGTCAAAAAGTGACACGGGTAACTGATGAATTCGGGATCGTTCACAGCATCGTTTCACGAGATTGGAGAGCATTTCAAACAACAGAAACTGCTGTCCGAAGGTTCAGGAGTGGTCATCCACAAGCAACCACCGCTGCGGACGACTTTTATATTGGATCTAAATCCAATCGAACATGTATGGGACACCTTAGGGAAACGCTTGAGAGCACGTCACCAACCGCCAGAGGAATGGGCAGCAATGCCTCAACAGCTTGTTCACAACCTCGATCTCAGCATATACAGACGATTTAATTCCTGCCCAGCAGTCAGGGGTGATCAAATCCACTACTAAAGGCTGGATGTTTCTGGCTGGACACCTATCACGTGAATGTTTTGTGCTTTTGTCGAATTGTTCTCCATCCTATATTTTCAATGAAGTTCCTTTTTAATCCTTTAGACTTCTTTTTTGGAAAGTTTTTTTAGTTTTCCTATGTTCTTACATCTTGGAGATCTCATGATATAATTTGCGTCCATTTAGTACACATTTGTTAAAACATTAGATAAACCGTCTCGTCCATAATTTTTTCACACCAATATATAAAAATGTTAACATAAATACTAATTATTCCTTCCAGTAAGCCAAACACAAAATTAGCTAAGAAATTGTTTTAACTTTTAACTGCTGGTATTCTTGGAAGTGCTAACAAGTACTAATAGAGTTAATTTTTAAGTAGAATTTATACTATTTCTAAATATCATAATCATGATATAAATATATGGTTTTAGACGAATTAAATGACCCCTGAATGTATGAACATAAAAATAAGAACTTTAAATTATATCTACCAGTTAGAACAAAATTCGCAACATAAGTATTTCGAAACTGAAAAACTAATTTTCTTTGAAGTAACTATGGAACCAGTTATCAAACTTTTCTCTTACCTTAACTACAGGTAGAAAACACATTATGTTGATTTTTGAACTACGGTAAAATTTTTTAAACTAAAGTTGCTGTAGTGTGTAATTTTGGAGGGTTGTGTGCCAGCCCAGGAGTGATCTTGTCATCTTATTGTTATTCAAAATCACGTGCTGTTGCCCTCCGATATTTCCATTCGGGTTTGATCATGAAAATAGCCCGTACTGTTGTTCCCAGTGCGATGTTATTTGAAATATCTGACAACCAGGAGCTGTCCCAGAGACGCCGATACAATCTAAATAATGAAAGTAGTTGTTGAGGTTGCGGATTAATTACAAATTTAAAAGGTCTTAATTTCTCTACCAAAAGTATTTATTTTTTGTTACCTTCTAAGACGGGCTAGAGCAATTTTTCGCACTAGAAGTTTTCACCAACAGCCAACCATTATTGATACGGACTTAAAACTTTTATCCAACGCAGTTTAAGTCATCAGATTATGATTTATAGTTTAAGAGACATAAGTACGAAAAAGATGGCAATCTCTTTGGTGGCAAGTGGTATTGTTGACTTCTGTACCACACTGAATTTTGAGAAGTATTCACCTCTAAAAAAGAATTGTCAACTGTGCCCATACTGTTGTTTGCCGTAATTGTCTTCGCATAAACTGCTCCCTCCAATACGATCTGAAAAACAAAAAATGCATGTAAAATTAAAATACAGAAAATACTTGTGTTTCTATCGATATCATCGAGTTGGTTCGGATATTTAGCTAATAATTCAGTTATCAAAATCTAAAATCATGTACAAAAATGAAAGAGGAATGAGTGGTAGTGAGCGGCTGAAAACAATATCGGAGATTTCTCTAAGAGATTATGAAAGCTGCGAAAGTTCTTTAGTGGACATCGCTACAGGACTATGGAAGAAAATACTCTCAATTGAATTTCAGACTTGATGTAGTTGATCGCCTTTTTGAGAGGCATGACACAGTGAATGATAAAAAAGAACGACCAGGAACTTAGCCGATTCCCGTACGAATGACTACGAGACACTTTTTAGAAGTGATTCCACCACCGACAAGAAACTGAGACAGACGAGGCAGTGCTTTGTGTGTTGCTAAAAAAAACGATGGTAGCGGAAAACACAGGAGGGAAGAATAAAGATATTTTTGTACCGATTGTGATATAGGACTCTACTTAAGTCCATATTTTAAATTTACCATACAAAAGCTGAGTTGAGAAATGTAATAAAAATGCAGGTATTAAAAATATGTATACTCTTTTCTCACACCCGTTGCTGTCGAGTGTTCTTAAAAGTTATTGTTCGGAAAAGCCCCTATATGTAAAAATACCATTTTTCCGGTACAATTAAAAGTTATCATAAATTAATAAATTCAATACTTCTAACAGTGTTATTATAAACTAACAGTTAGAATCTAATATGAAAATTATAAACCGGCATCGATAAACGTTATAAATAAACTCTTTTGAAGTAACTAAACTTTTCATGCAAATAAATTAATTCAATTAATAAGTAAATAAATTACAATTCATTTGAAAAATTGGTAAACTTGTATTTTCTTATAATTTACGAAAGTTGAGTAACATTTATAGCATTACTAGACATCAGTAATAACTACTGATATTCACTATTAGTGTTAGTCATTAGCCACCGACAAACTGTTAATATGAAAGGTTTTTCTGACCTACTAAACTAGTTTTTGTTTACTTGTTGGAACTTCATTATATTACGCAGTACGTATTTTATAAACGGCAATCAACAAAGTATTCCTGACGTGATTTACCTTGGATTGTTTTTGGTACACGATTTAAGTTGGTCGCCAGTAAAATTTACACAGAAAGAATTTCTGATTTATATAGGATTGTTGATTCTTAATGCCAATTCTATTAAACATGAAACGTTATTTAATCTACTATGATAAACTACTTCACAATGTGCATAATGTGAGAGGATTTGCTTAACAGGAAATAGAATATCTGATTTCTGTATACTTTGTTTCTACAAAAATTCATTAGCAGTCGATAATACCCGTTATCGCAAATTAGTAATAATTGTTCTGACTGTTTTCATCAAATGGCTGCTATGCATATCTCAACTAGGCATTACCATTTATTGTTATTTTGGAATCACAGATATAATTTAATATGAAGTTGTAAATAATCTGATTATTTGCTGCTACATTTCTTGTGATTATTACAGCACTTTCAATTAAATCTCTCCGTTTTCTCACGTAGGCTTAAAATGGAAAAATGCGTCTTCATAATTCAATAGTCACAATTCATAAATCTGCTTTCTTATTTTTTATTCGCATCATTCTTAATGAACGAAGTGGGCATTTTAGCAGTCATGTGTTGGGCTTGCAAAGATTCTACTGAATTACATTTATTTCTCAATTCATAATACCAATATGTGTATGTTAAATGTATTAAATTAAATTCAAAAGTATGATTATAAGAAATGTAGTTACAGTTACCAAAACACGTGAGAATTATAAGTAAGGAAGCATTTAAATCCGTAATAAATTCCACATTCTTCAGAATTTGAATAGCTGGTTTATCATAATATCGTACCAGTCTTTAATATTTTTGAAAGTTACGTGGTTTATAAAAATATGGAAATGATCACAGTTCCATGTTTTATTTTACTATAGGTAACATCCATCTATTAATCCATACATTATATTATTTTTTTGTTCTGTAGATAATATATTGCGTACGGGATCTTGATTTTATAGCAGAATTATAATTCATACTGATTAAAAATTTCAAAATGCTTTCATTTCAACTATGGGATTTGATTTGACCTGTAAGTAGGCTTCATCAGCGCATGCCGCTGAGTTTATAAGTAATGGTAATTTTCGTATCCATTACTAGAGTCGACACTCACTAAACAATATACTTAATTGTCCCCCCTTCTCCAAAACTGAAGAATATTTTAAAGATACTATCGTAAACCAGGGATGTTAATTATCACCCTACTGTTTCGAAGACTCATTGGAAAAACAACCTTTCTTCTGGAAGGGATAGTTTTAAATTTTTCTTATAAATATCTAAATCTTTAAAATTTATGTAGCACTTTCAGTTTTTCTATTTCAATTCATCTTTACGAAAACGTTCTGGTTTCGCAATACGTCTTTTACGAAGTCAATGATCTGTGAATTAAATTTTAATTCCTTTGGGAATTCATCTGCTTTTTATCGGGTGAAAACACTCCTATGACCCAGAACCCAACTAAAATCAATGCTACCTGCATTGTTAATTTATGGAGGACATTCTTTAGTAGATCAAGTATAGTTAAGCAGGACTTAAGAATTCTTTATCGAGATTTATAAACACTTTTGTTGTGTGTAGGTAGCATAATACTTCTTGGAACGAATGAATTGATCAGTCAAGAGTTTGTATGAAAGTAACTCAGTAGTGCATATGAATTGAATGCTAGGAACTTTTCTTGCTTTGTTTTATTAATAATAACGTTCTTGTTAGCAATTTATTAACGGTTACACTGCGGCCCTTAGATTTTTCAATCGTCTCAAAAAAGGGATCTTTTTCCTGCATTTTCAAGCCCCCTTAGCTAATTACCAAACTTGAGCGATAGGGCTGTGAGTGGCATTTACGCTTGACGCTTTCCTTTCATAGTATTGTGTAACGCGAGAACAGATATCACTTTCTGTTTTTCGAAAAGCGTTCACACCTCACGATCGGCAGGGTAAGGGGCCAACCAACAAAATGAGAAACCCTCTAGAATGTTTGTCTCTTACAGCTCGTAAATGGTGATAGATGCCACAGGTCAAATACAATTGGTATTAAATCCACAGTACACCGAACAATAGCATGCCGCTGGTGTAAACAAAATTTTAGTGGTAACAAATATTTACCTGCCACAGCGTAAGGGTTAGTCAATTTAGAGTTTGTTGTAATGTGTCTCAGCACTAAATATATAATTGATGCTATGATGTTTCAGGGAAACCCGGGTAAAGAGAAATTCTTCCACAATACCGAAGTTGTCTCCTAATTTTGGTCCAATTGTTGCAGCAAAAATGGTGTTGGAGTAGGTTTTAAAATTATAACAAAATATTTGAAACAGCAAGATTTGTAAGATATCTATAATGAAAAATAATAATTCAATGTTTGTTTTTTTATGCTTAAATACTTGTTAGACAGAAAAAAAATGATCCAAGACTAATTAACAGTGATTTAAAAAAATAATTGTAATAAATAATAATGGAAATTGGTCAAAGTTTACAATTTAATTGAATTTCCTATTTCATTTAGTTCAAGTGAAATTCAATACTTCATTTTTTTTAAAGTCGGTAAAAAATGCTGAAATATTTTTATCAGTTTAATTGAATGAGATAGCTAAGATCTATTGTTCCGAATTGGTCTCGTAATGTTATTACCATTACGGGTTTTTTAAGATAACAATAACTGTAACCTTTAACTGCTGTCTTAGGTCTCACAGACCCCGAGTCATTTTTGACGGGTCGTTTTCACTCTTTAAAGTAAATATTGGTTTCTGACCTATTCAGTACGTTCCTACTACGTCCAACAGAAGCCGCACTCCAAAACTGGTTTTCTGCCCCAACTACACTCTATAACAAAAAAAATCGACGCACTAAGAAGGAGTTGTCCGATGGAGACAAAAATTGGTGGATAGGAAAATTATATTATTAAAAAATGATTAAAATTTCAGAACAATTGAATAATTTATTGCAGAGTTACAGTCACAAGCTCAATAATGTGTTGACCCTCCTCTAGCCTGGATGCAAGCTGCCAAACTGCGTGGCATAGACCGATAAAGCTCCGGGATGGTCTCCTGCGGTATTTCTTGCCAAATTTGCTCCAATTGTCGGACTACGTCATCAACATTCCCTACCGGATGCAGTCGCCTTCCCATCATATCCCAGACATGCTTGATGCGAGAGAGTTATGGTGATCTGGCTAGCCAAGGAAGTGAAGACTATACGTCCCCAGTCAGCATCATTTCACCAAGATCGAGCCAAGCACCACTGTAATCTGGCTCGACAGTGTGCAGGCGTGAGTGGCAGGTGGCGTGACTGTCCGTACGATCGTAGATTTCGCTCACACGTGATCTGTTGTGGCCTTACGTCGACCGCTACCATCATGACGCTGAAGTCTGCCATGGTCCACCCACTCTTGCCAGCATCTTCTAATCGCCGCATGCTTCGACTCACATGACGAGCTATTCTCCGATTTGTCCAACCTGCCTCTTTCAATCCAATGATACCACCCCATTCAAACTCTGAAAGTTGCTCGTAATAAGCTCGAATCCTGCGGCGAGGCATTATTTCAGTCGTTGAGAGATATCCTAAATCGCAATGCAGCAGAAATTTTTAACAACAGTTCAAGAGCAACTCCTTATATACATCTGCTGGATGCGCAGTTCCGATGCTCTGGAGATCGCACTATCCATTCATTGGACATCAAATTTTAATCATTTCCACATTTGGTCAAAACATTTTTGCATACGAAATTTCAAATCAATCGGATGATTCCTTCATGGTGCGTCGACTTTTTTGTTATAGAGTGTTTTTCTTGTTTTACACTCTTTGCATTTCGTGCGTGGTCTCTTAGACCTTTTTACGGTATTTGCGTTACCGTTCTTGTTGAATGAAATCGTCTAAGTTAGAGTAGGGAATTTCGGCAGAGAGCCTAAAATGGCAACAAACTTTAATAAAAACGACCTGTGTATCTTACACAAAAAGAAATTCAGTTTATTTTTGATAGTTGGTCGGAAATAGTGTAGTGGGACAGTGAAATTTCGAATGATATTATTGAAAGCGAACACGAAACGGATGAAGATTAAGACATTTCAAGTGCGTCTTCAGAAGAAGAATATTTCTAAGATAAAAGTAACTTGAAATGGGATGCCCGGGAAGGGGGGGGGACCTAATCCTACCGTTAGAAAAACCAAAGCAAAACACAACATGGTTTTACAAATTCCAGGGTTGATACGTCCAGCAAAATTAGGTCCGAAAGCTGAGCTTGAAGAGATATGGAATCTACTAACTTATATAGTAATAGAAATGTATTTCCTTTTTAGAATTGAATTATCTAAATTTAAAATGTGTAAATAATAATTATTTAAAGAATCTTCCCTTAATATATTATATTAATCAACTTTATACGCACTTTAGTGAGCGAGGTCTGAGAGACCCCTCCACACTAGTTACGATACGGTTTGAGATACAGAAGTTAAGGGTTAAAGAAGTGACACGAGGATTTCTACTGGAAATCTATTTAATGGATATTTTGTTTGAAGTTTAACAGATTTGTGTGTCTACTTGCCGAGCTATTTAGATTCAGTTTTTCTGTTTAATATTAATAACAATTGATATTTAAACTCCTTTCATACAAATAGTCACATTATGTCTAGCTGAATACTTAAACACACCAAACAAAATCCACCTAATATATTACTTAAAAAATAGTTTTTTGTGTAATAATAATTATTAAATTAATATTAGAAAAAATTATGAAATGGAATTTTCTAATGTATGTTGATGCGTATTCATTCAGAACGACTTCTAGAATGGTCATGTCAAATTTCAGCTCATTCTGATGATTAGTTTCAGAGCTACATTAAATTTTACTCATTATTGCGATTTTAAAGGGCCACCAAAAGTTTTAAAAACATTTGGCAAACCTCGGATAGTAATTATCGGACCAAATGTACTTGCATCTCTACTATTATTAAATACATAATTAATATCTCTAAAAGTAGTGTCCTGACGAATCTACAATGATGAAATTTAGCACTGGTCGTAGTAATTTTTTTGCAGATTTTGTGTCCAGACTGTGAATGTTTAAATTTATTCTAGAACTGTTAAAATTTATTGATTGGCATTTATTTATTATTGTTTTCCTTAGAATTGCAACAGCATAAACATGTCACCAATTCTAAATTTATTTTTTCCTTTTCATTATCCCAGCAAAGAAGATTTTAGTGGACGAACAAAAAGATACAATTTTAACTGGCTTTTTTGAATTTCTTATTTCTATCTCCCGGATTGTTAAAGATAGAGTAAACTTTTCAACGGATTTTAAATCTGTGGAAAATTTTACAGGTCGATACCTAAAAATGTGATTTTTTTCAAATAAATGTTTTTTTTTTTAATTGTAACTTATATTTCTTTCAATACGAATTTGGACTTTACGATCGTTAGAGACTTAACGCATTCATTTTCTGCACACAAACAATTTTAAACATGGGAATCAAACAAATAAAACTTTTTGATTGGCATTGTTTAGTTTTTTTTTGTAAATTGTGTGGAAGTAATTTTCAGCGCTTTGGCCAGATGGCGAGCGTTACTGTGATTGTCTTCACTCAGTGTAAGAGTTGTTGGAACAGAATAATTCTGATTCCTTTGGATAGATGGCTGAACTAATAAAGTTGTTAAATCATAACCAGTTAGTTAACAGTTATCGATTTTATGAAAAGTGAAAAAGAAATATAATTAGTAAAATAATAATAATTTGAAATTTATCACTGTAAAAATAACTATTAAGTAAATAATTATTATCAATTGTTATGATTTATTTTATAACATTAATTAAGCATTTGTTATTTTGATGTTATTTGTATGAACTGAACTGAGATAAAAGTTTGACTGTAAACCTTATTGTGTTTTGTTTGTTCTATGTATAAAATGGGTGTGTATTCTCACTCGTTATGTCTATCATTAAACGTCTTGATGTTGAAGGATGACGCTATGGAAAATTGTTGGATCTATCGCTCTATAATATTGTTATAGTTTTAAATAAATGATTTAATGAGACAGTTCTCCGTTTCAATATGTCTCCAAGTGCACAGTGAAAGTAACACGGCAGCCAATGGGAAGACAGAAGTAGGATGTTAAAACGCCGCCATACACAAAAGAAATGTTTTGTGTGTGAAACACCACCGTACAGAAGAAATATGAAATAAAAACGTGGTCGTTACAGAAGTTATAAAGCGGTACGTGGCTTTAGTTTTATAAAATGAATAATCTTTGAAGTTGATTGAAGTATTTAGAAATTGAAGAAGTGTTTAAAAATTGAAGATTGAAGTATATTTTGAAGATGAATAGTAGAAAATTTGCATGATTGAAATGAGTTCAATGTGATGTTTAGTGCAGAATTTTCAGCGAAGTGAAATTGAATATATTGTGGTAATAGTGCATTTACGTTCAGTTTTTAATAGAGAAACTGTATAATATCGTTTCTGGGAAAAGGTAGAAAAGAGGACTTGATCTGTGTTGCACAAGAATTAGGAGAGGTGGTAACATACGAAATGATTGTTTTTGATTTAAAGAATTTAATTACTTTAAGTAAGAATTATGAAAAGGAGTTTGTTAAATTAACACTAGAGATAATAATAAATGATCGACTAGAAATTGAAGGGATAGAGAAAGAAAAACTACACAGAAAATTTGAATTAGAAAAATTACGTTTACAGTCTAACCAAATTAATCTTGAATCAAATGTTCACGAAAATTTCAAAAATAATGACCGGGAATTTCGAAATTTAATGCACAAGCATGATTTTAAAGAGGACGATAGTAGTTTTTATTTAGTACTTTTCGAAAGGCAAGCTAGGAGGGTGGAACATACCATAAATACTTGGGTCCCTAATTTAATGGGATTATTGCCGGATGAAATAACTCAGTATTATTTACCAAAATTTATTCATTCCTTTTATCAACGAATATATTTGCCATCAAAAATTATTTTATAAGTAATTTTATTCAAGTTCATGTATATAAACCTTTAAGTAAATGCTTAATGTATGATAAACACATCTATTCATTCTGTTACTTACACTTAACGTGTATCATGCAATGTATTGATAGCATGATAGGCGTTTTTTGGATAAGGTTATTTATTTCTCCTTTTTCAAAGAAGAAAATGAAACTTAAATTTATACTTAGCTTTGTCCATATAACTATATACTTATCCATATTTTTGTATTTGGTACATGAAATTATTAATTTTGTGTTAAAAACAAACACCGAAGACTTTATTGAGGCATACTTGTATATTCACATCTGTAATTTATATTTTGATGTGATTTAGACTGTATTGGTCTTTCTTTTTCAACGATCAATTTTTATTAAACCAACAAACCGTTTGTAGCCATAAGTGGCACACTAATAAATCAACCAACTTCAGCACAAAATGCATAACAATTTCAAAAATTCAAGCCGTCGACAAACGGTTTCTCAAATCGATTTACATTACAATTTCTCATTGTTTTTTACTTGGAATTCCTTAAAAGCTTTTGGGAGGTCATGTGAAGTGGATAAAAAGCATATCATCATGGCAATTAACGAAACTCATGACTGCTTTACTTTAACAGTGGAGTTATGATTTTTGCAGATTAGAATGACGAAATTTAATGTGTATTTTAATTACGATTGAATATTGTTGACACACACGCCACACAAACACACATGTATGTCTTTTTAGCAAATGCTCTCAACTAGTGATATGCTTGAAAACGAAAGTCGATCACAGGTTTTAGCTTTGATACAAGCTTAATTAATAACTACTTTTTCAATGTTTATCCCTATGGATCTGTTCTGTTAGCAATAAGTGCAGAAAACATTCATACAAAATGCACTGATGTGATTTCTTAATTAGTTCGTATATTTTTCAACATGGTTGTAAATGTCTATATCAATATTATTTTATACATCAGTGACCCAGCAACATATTTTATATGTAGTAGCACTGCGATGTTTGCATTTTTATTCTGGATATATACACAGTCCAGTCACATTAATGTGACCACCACCTACTTTCGACGTTAACGTGAAATAACCAATCACAAAAGGCAGGTGGCAGCACATTGCAGTGGAGTGTATATAAAGGATGTCCTAGGGCATCGGAAAGCATTTCAATCGTTGGCGTAATGCAGAAACGTAGCGATTTATCCGACGTTCAAAAGGACATGATTATTGGCTTTCGGGCCAAGGGTGGAAGCATTTCGGAAAAGGCTAATTTTGTGAATTGTTCGCGTGCCGCCGTGGCAAATGTATACCGTGCATGGCAAAATGGCACTATCCAAAATCAGCGGCGTGGCACATGTCGTGCACCACGGGCTATAGATGACAGAGGCGAAAAAAGGCTACGGAGATGCTTTCGAGCGAATAGAAGTGCAAATATTGAGCAACTGACCGCCCAGATGAACCAAGGGGCTACCAAGAGTGTATACTCAACAACGGTTCAGTGAATGTTGCTGCGCATGGGCCTTCGCATCAGAATCCTGGTTAATGCAACTATGCTGACTGCTGTTCATCGGCGACAAAGGCTAGAATTTGCATGTCAGTACCGCAACTGGACGTCCACAGAGTGGCGACAGGTGGCTTTTTTCGATGAATCAAGTTTTATGCTCCATCAAAGAGATGGACGTTGGCGTAAAACGTCTGTAAGCAAACACACTGCAACAATTTCCGGCAGGCTGGAGGAGGGCTCTTTTCCTGCACGTCTCGCAGCGGTCCGCTTTACCAAGGGTGGTTATTCTGGCTTTTGACAGGTGGTCACATTAATGTGACTGGACTGTGTATATCAATGTGCAGATGACGCAGCGTGATGCAGTAGTGTGATTTCCAAATACCAAAATATCACGTTATTGTATCTGTCTTACATTTTATTTCCCTTAATAGATAATTGATTTCTTAGAAAACTCTGTATTATGAGGGATTGTTAATTTAAATTGCGTTATAAATTATTCTGTTCTGAAAGTTCCAATTACAAAACCACTTAACTCTGAACCATAATTTTTCGATGAAGTTAAATCTGATCTCGCTATATTCTCCAAACTTCCACACTACTCCAACGTGAATACATTTGAGGACATTAAATATTAAATGTGTACCAGCCCCCTTAGGATTTGAACTCGCAACCATCCGTCATCTATGAAAGATGGCCGAGTTGTAGGATAATAAACTCGGAACCTATCATAGTGGCACAAAAAAGCGCCCTCTGTTGACCGTAGCCACAAATTAGCCAAATGTGTGAGATGTACTCTCAGAAAATAGGTTGTCTTGTTCAGAATTAAATGAAATACATATTTGTAAATAAACATATTTAGTTTTTCGATGTTATAGTATTGATCCACACTCCAAGTAAAATGATGCATTATCCTATAATAAGCTCTTTATTTAGAGGGTGATATAAAAATTTGTATAAATATAGAGTCGTTTTAGAGTGTATTCCCAAGAGACTAGATTTAGAGTATACTATCAAAAGAAAAGCTATTTTGAAGTGTATTACGGTTTTATTTATTGGGTTATACTTATTTTGCACGCATTGGTAAACATCTAGTGACAAATTTCGGAGTAATACCCTGAGACTTGAAAGTACGACTGTACTTAAAATACCTTCCTTCTATATATTTTTGAAGTATGATGCATTATCTCTTTGTCAACTGATTGATTAGAGTATTCTCACCCACTATAGAAATCAGGACTCACGCAAATGCCCTGTCATTAGATGTTGCATCGTCAAACGTTGATAATAATCGGCCAAAATATCTTTCACTGAACAGTCACGTGCCTACTAGTCGACATCTCCTTCACACTTTCGGAAGCTCCCATCAATAGACGTACTCCGTCTACTTATGTTTCAAGTCTATGCATAGAATATCCCCTATTAATTTTAATAAGTTCCAAAGCACTTGAGCTGAAACCCAACTCCAAGTTCCCTCATCCCGCCTACTTGAGGACATTTGAAACCACGCCAGATTTAACGTGCTCCAATCCATATGTGCACGACGGTCTTTGGTTGGATAGAATTTGGAACTAGCAACCCTCCGGTTGCTTTTCCGCTACTCTACCTATCGGGCTACAGCAGCGGCGCGCTCATTCTTTGTTTAAAGTGTGATTGTTTGTTTGTCAGTTTGGAGTTATAGAATATTTTTATTACTTCTCCAAAAAAAATATGTAATGTTCTGTTGCATAAGAGCAATTCCAAATGAACCAGCTGGAGCAGTACGTGTAGACATCCGGCCTTCTAAACTCTACGAATGCTCCCCTCGTGTCCGCAGGAATTTTGACGCATTTATAGAAAGGAGGGTGGGCGAACACGAGGAGGGCACCCGCAGAGCTCTTCTGGTCCGGGATGACTATCGTTGCTCAACTGGTGTTGTAGTTCAGCTGTTGGCATCCCTAAAAGAAAGGTAACGTACATAAGTTAATTCAAGGAGGAAAAACAGTTTGTTTATAATTTTTCAATCCTCCGGTGTTTTAATCTTGTTTACAATACATTGATAAATATTTTTATATTTCATTTTAATTTCCTCGATTTTATTTTTCTCTCTGGAAAATGAAAGCTTGCCTTTAACAAAATAAGGTTCATTAAAATTATGTAGAAGTTTTTTATTGTTTGTGGGTTGCCTTTCAGTAGTAATGATGTTGAAAGACCAATATTGGGCTAAGCTCCGCTCAACAGACGAACGAAAATCGCTCAAATATTGACATACACATACACGGAAAGCATTACTGACATCCGATAATACACCAAATGAGGATTTGAACCCTAGAGGAAGTACTTAAACATTCCGTAATGTACCAGTATGAACATGATTTATAAAATTATTAAATGCAATTCATAAAATGTAATAATTTACTAATTGTAACAGTGGGAACGCTGTCCTTATTCAGCCTTCTTTAAAGTTTGCTAGCGACTATATATCTCAACTATGAATGTCAGGTCAGTGTTAGGAATGATTCGATACTTCATGACAATCTCCAGGAGAGATTTGAATATTTATTTGCCCCTTCAAGGCATCGCAACAATATTCGATCAATGACGCTAACTAAACTTAATAATTTTTTTAATGTATTGTACAGATTTTTTAAGTGATTACTCTGTAAGGATAAAGCAGTCTTCGTAGATTTTATTTCAAAGAAGACTACAACAGTGTTGTCCCAACTATGACAAAAATAACTAAGGGTTCAAATTGTGTTTCTGGAAATTATCTTCTGCCATTTGGGTCATAATTGTAAAAGGCTAATGTAATATGTTAAGTAAAGATGTGAGAAGATGTTATTAGCATCTGCGCAGAAAAAAAAATTAGTTAAAAGTTATTGAATACCATTAAATTTTTTATTCATTTTACTGTACACTGGTGAAATAAATTAAGAGAATTTGCATATTTTATCGAATTTCATGAAAAGAACTGAACTGAATGTAAAACCACTGCTTCTAGACAAAAATGCAAATCTTGAACGTCAAATACGGAAGCGTACAGGTGTGTGTAGACGGAGCCAGTAGAGAAACAGGCTTTATAAGCGCGTAAGTTAAGACGCATTTCGTTCGCTGGCACACTTCAGCGAATTTCTTGGTGTAATTTTGCAGCAATCGGTTAGTTTCAAATTGTAACAGTAAAAATGAGTAACCACCAACTTTAGATGATGGAATGAGGTGGCGAATTGTGGGGAGTGTAGAAGCAGGCCAATCTCAAGTACAAATTTGTAGAGAGTTCAATTTAACGCCCAGCGTCGTTATGGAAACAGTTCCAGGATACCGGATCCAATGAGAGAAAACCTGGGCAAGGTCGTGCAAGAGCCACGACGGCCAGAGATGATCGACTTTTGTCGATTATAGCTAGGCGTAGTAGGAATGCTACAGCTTCTCAGCTCTCTCGTGACTTGTATGCAGCCACAGGAACCCGTGTATCAAGGGTGACTGTTTCCAAAAGACTTCATGAGAGAGGGTTGTTCGCAAGAATACCTGCTGTTTGCGTCCCGCCCACTTCTACGAACAGGATAATCCGTTTATCATGGTGCAGAGAGCAGAGAGATTGGAGTGTGGATCAATGGGCGACCGTTCTCTTCACTGATGAGTCCCGGTTCAACCTAAACACCGATTCTCGCTATACGTTCATATGGAGAGAACCAGGGACCCGGTACCTACCCTCCAATGTCCGCGAATTCGACGATTATGGCGGAGGAGTTTTAATGGTATGGGCAGGCATCATGTTGGATGGCCGCATACCTCTCCATGTCTTTGAAAGAGGCAGTGTGACTGGTGTGAGGTATAGGGATGAAGTCTTGGAGCCCTATGTTCGTCTTACAGGGGTGCAGTTGGCCCTGAGTTCATTTTAATGGACGATAACACGAGGCGACATAGAGCTCTTCTGGTCGACGAATTTCTAGAGAGTGAGGATATTCGTCGCATGGATAGGCCAGCTAGATCCCCAGATCTTAACCCAATAGAGCATGTATGGGACGCTCTGGGGATGATAATTGCAACTCGCAACCCCTCTCCGTGAACCATCCAGGAAATGAAAACAGCGGTTCTGAAAGCGTGTGACCAATTGCTCAGGAAATGATAAACTGCCTTATTTCAAGTATGAAATCACGCTTTGAGACCTGTATATCTGTAAGAGGGGACTATACCCTTGGGGAGGATTCTTTGAACGCCTGGTGAAGTGAGACCGCTAACTTATGTCAGTAGTTATTTAGCAAATCTAGAACCACTGACACCTACTCACTTCCTGCAATTTGAATAAACATAATTTAGTATATTTTCGCATTTTAATGAAATTGCAAACACATAATCTTTTAAAGAGACTCTCACGAGAAGAAAATTTTACTAAACAATGTCAATGAAATAACTGTGGACATCATGGAAAGAACAGTACCAGTTCAACTGAAATTCTTCTCATTTTATAACTCCTGAAAAATTGAAAAATACAAGAAAGGATGGATAGATTGTATTTGTACTCCGAGAGCTGAAGACGAATTTTGTGAAGGTACTTTAGGCACTATGAAACTGTAAAATAATAGAAATTCAATGTTAGTTGAATAGGGAATCGAAGGTCGGGAACGACGTTTGCGGTTATTTCGCTACTGCGCAGCATAGGATATTTGCAAAAAATTCATCCCAGCGAGTATCCTTTAGGCACTTAGAAATTTTTTTAATCTCTTATTTTAGCATTCATAGAATCCATAAATAAAACTCTCAGACTGTTTGGACGGTTTTAAAGTATTACCCCACTGCCCCGAACTTGTATTATAATGAACGTAAAAAATATTCTTTAGGCACTCTGAAATTTTTAAAGCATGTTTATTAATTGTTATTGAAAATATGTGCAAAAAGCCAGATGAATACGACGGTTTTAAATAAATGCCCGACGCAAATAAAGATTTTACATAAGTATCAGCTGGATGCCGGCAGCTGCCTGGTCCCTGGCTTGCCGGTGTGTGATTGATTGCTGAGTAACCACGTGACTCTAGTTTATTGTACAGCTCAGGCTGCTTGCAAAGCATTTTGGAGAAGTTTATTTTTTTTCACGAAAATGTGACCACGCTGAAAATTATTTAAAGTTCACTGTTATTCTGTTTTTTGAGGTTTTAAAATACAGTTGTGTGACTATATTTTAAGTATTGACATACGCACATGTATTTAACTATGTATACATGGAAATAATCAATTTTTATAGAGATAATATTTGTTTTTATAGAGACTACGAATTTTATATGTTATATATCATTAAATTATAATGGACATAAAAACTTTGAGTTGTGTAATTTGCAAAAAAAACAATAATGATAAAGTGATTATTTTTAACGAAAAAAGACTAGCACAATGCAAAAACATTTTAAATATTCGCCAAAAAAACGGCTTCAAATTTGCTAAAGTGATTCTACATTCAGATGCAACAACGACAAAAGGGTAACATGTTCGATGTTACAGAAATTTTTCAGCTGTGATGAAACAACAAGTTTACAGCTTTCAAGATGTTCAGCGAGCCAGTGCCCCGGCAACTGCAGGCGCAGACAATAATCGTTCTCTCGTACTGATATCTACCCATAAGACTTTTTGTCGCATTCATGTAAAATCTTTATTTGCGTCGGGTAGTTATTTAAAACCGTCGTATTCGTCTGGCTTTTTGCAAATAATTTTAATAAGAATTAATAAACATGCTATAAAAATTTCAGAGTGTCTAAAGAATATTTTTTGCGTTCATTATAATACAAGTTCGGGGCAGTCGGGTTATACTTTAAAACCGTCCAAACAGTCTGGGAGTTTTATTTCTGGATTCTATGAATGCTCAAATAAGAGATTAAAAAAAATTCTGAGTGTCTAAAGGATACTCGGTGGGATTCATTTATTGCAAATGTCATATGCTGCGCAGTAGCGAAATAACCACAAACGCTGTTCCCGACTCTCGATTCCCTATACAACTAACATTGATTTTGTACCGTCATGTAAGAATTTGACGGACAGCTGGTTTAAAATTAAACTATTTATTTACATAAATTAAATATTTACAAGATAATTATGGGCACAGCCATCGACAACCGAAACCTGCCTGAAGCCAAATTAACAAAATTGGCAAAACAGAGACGTCTGTCTCTCGTCGAAGCTCGAGTCCGAATCCTCTCAAAAACCCACGTTCGCTTCGCTCAAACAGAACCGCAGCTGCCAACCAGAGGGGGGTGAATTCCGAGCCCTCTAGAGATGTTTATGTCCTCTCCAGAACAGAAACACCCCCACACAGATGCGAGAACCGTCTGTCATGCCGACTTGAGTCCCCCACCGCAAAAACTTGATCCCAGACTGAGATTGGGGAACCGACGGAAACTCCAGCTGTGTATGGATCAAATGGGCCGCCGAGGAGCAGCACATGCAGAGACTAAAGTTGTTTTCGCATTCCGAAACATTCCAGCGTCCACGTGTTAGGGAAAAGGGTCGGCTAGTACCATATAATACAATTTACTACTATTTTACAACTTCACAGTGCCTAAAATACCTTCCCAAAATTCGTCATCAGCTCTCGAACTACTATGCATATACATAGTTATATACACATGTGCATATATTAATGCTTTAAGTGTTAATAGCAAAACCGTATTTAAAAAACCTTTAAAAAAATTAGAATGAGCTCAGAATAATTTTCAACGTGGTCACATTTGCGTGAAAAAAAATTAACTCATCCAAAATGCTTTATAAGGCCCGGTGCACACATCCGGTTTTTCAGCGTGCGGTGCCACTGCGATAACGTAGCCCAACTATGCACACATAACCGTGAAATGACGCACGAGTTCATTTCGCTCCATTTGCGATAAATATTCTATCGTAAGAAACGTATTTATTTCGCTTACTTGTTGTAAAAAAAGTATATTTTGTAACAAAAAAGACGTTACTGGATACAACCATTTATAAATTCATATTTATTTTCCACTTGTTTATGAAAACAAGCTAATTCAGAAAGGAGACACCTGTGCTGCGCCGTGGGGAACTGCGTTACACATTTTACGCAAGTAGGACGTGCGTCGCCCCAGCGGCGTTGGATGCATGTGTGCACTGCTTCATTGGATCTAACGTATATGAGACCGTACACTAGCGCGTCTTTCTAGTAATGGCTCTTCGTTACGTGGACGATTCTATTTAGGACCGTGGGGAGGACAGGCGCCTCAATCCCATGATAGTACTTTCGCAAGTCCAACTTGATCGGCTAATCGGATCACATGACCTAGATACGTATGTCATCAAGGTTTATAGTTGTTGGCGATTTATCTCTTCCTTTCTGCTTTCTTCTTTTCTTTTCAGATCCATGGCTATGGGTGGGTAGAGGTGGGAGCCGAAAATTGTATCCTTTTATTATATAAGTTAATAATTATATAAGTTAGTGTTTTATGTATGCTTTTTGTTACATCAGAATGGTCCTAAGCCAGCGGTGGATACGACACCATCATCCTAAAGCAAAGGGGACGGCAGAGGGGCGGAAAAATATCAGCTGGTAGTGAGTTCAGGAGTGGTTCTTAGATTATTTATGTAAAATCAACGGAAGCTTGGAAAAATATGAAAAGGGTATTAAAAATTAGGAAAAGTAAATTTGAATAAAAAGGAATTAAATTGGAATTTTTTAAAAATAATTTGGAGGATCTAAAAATTTTTCCGCCAGCTGGGTTCGAACTCGGGAAGTCATCCTCCGCTGCCGACGCTAATCTGAAGGTGGGTGACTTTAGCCATTAGGTCATCGTTGCTTCACGAAAAGAAGCTCTTTAAAGTATAAGTACCCTTCCATCAATCATACATTCCATCAATCTGCTTCAAAAAATCATAGAAGACACACAAAAAAAGACTACCAGACAAGTAAATAATCATAGCTCACTGTAGATCAAATGATCAAAACAAGTTACGAAAGAATCAAACTGAATAATCGATTCACTTATCACGAGTTTAATATCTACCGACCTCCCTACGGTCCTAAATAGAATCGTCCACTTAACGAAGAGCCATTACTAAAAAGACGCGCTAGTGAGACCGCACTTGCTTTGCGGTAGCGGCGCTGCACGTTGAAAAACCGGTTGTGTGCACCGGGCTAAATAGCTCGAGCTGTACATCAAACTCGAGTCACGCGGTTCCTCCGCAATCAAGCGCAGACCGGTGAGCCAAGGCACTGCCTTCTAGGGTAGCCAGTTCCCCGGCAGCTGCCGATACTTATGTAAAATCTTTAATTGCGTCGGGTTATTATTTAAAACCGCCGTATTCGTCTGGCTTTTTGCACATATTTTCAATAATAATTAATAAACATGCTATAAAATTTTCAGATTGCCTAAAGAATATTTTTTGAGTTCATTATAATACAAGTTCGGGGCAGTCGGGTTGTACTTTAAAACCGTCCAAACAGCCTGGGAGTTTTATTTCTGCATTCTATGAATGCTAAATTAAGAGATTAAAAAAATTTCTAAGTGCCTAAAGGATACTCGCTGGGATGAATTTTTTGCAAACATCCTATGCTGCGCAGTAGCGAAATAACCGCAAACGGTGTTCCCGACCCTCGATTCCCTATTCAACTAACATTGAATTTCTACTATTTTACAATTTCATAGTACCTAAAGTACCTTCCCAAAATTCGTCATCAGCTCTCCTACTATTGTTGAAGAAATATAAATCGAAACTTCCGTGGGAATAATTATGGAAGTAATTCAAGGCAGAAACAATCTCTCTCGTTCGTGTATGGTTAAATTCTAAGAACACGTGTAAAACAAAAAGGTTTAGTTTAAGTTTGGCAATAATATATACTTATACTTAGATTGGGCAAGTATTACGCCCAAAACCAAATCTGAAAAACTATTATTTCCAGGAAAACGCAGCTGTAATTTTGACGCGTGTCTTATTCAAAGTTTTATTTTCTTGACAGTGTACATAAGGCTCTGGGGCACAATCTATAATTGACTACAAAAGGCGTTTAGGTGAAAACAGAAATACTACTGATTTGTTTCTTTGGCCATTAAATAATTACGATGGGTTCTTAATTTCTTTGTACTAGAGCAACATAACGGGTTATTTGTCATGGTCCTGGATCAATCCCGAACGGTATAGATCCAAGGACCAAACCACGTTATTTCGATCCTCGGTCAGATGACTTGAACAAAACCCGAGCTCTTACCCTAATCTCCAAACTTTCACACCACACCAACGTGAGGATATCTAAGGTGACAAATTAGGCAACGACTAGCCCCCATGTATCTGTCGGATTTCGGTTGGACCGTGTTTCTAACTCATAATCCATCGGTTGCTAAAACGTCTTTCTTCCAATTGGGGTACCGTGAAACTAAATAATTACGGAATAACAAAAACATTGAAATAGAATTCATTGTAAAATACACAAGAACAATCTTTGTTTTATCATTTACTTCAATTTCTTAAACATTTAGCAGTTACATTGCCTAATAAATACATTCTTTATATGCAACCCAAGTCATACCTTTTCTAAGACCGAGTTACGAAATTTCGAATCTTTTGGTTCTTAAAACATCGCTCTTCCATCTGGGTTACCGTGACCCTAAATAATTACGGTAATGGTAATGGTAATTTAGTTAACGTCGTACTAGAGCAACACAACGGGCTATTGACGACGGTCCGGGATCAGTCCCTTAAAGGAAAGATCCGAGGACAACACCTCGTAATTTTGAACCACGTTCAGATGACGAAGCAACACCTGAGCTGGCACCCCACTCTCCAAACTTCCACACCAACCCAACGTGAGGACTTTCGGCCACGACAAATTTAAGGTGCACCAGCCGCCTCTACACCATACGTTTCCAAACATCCATGCCCGGACCCGGATTCGAACCAGGAACCTTCCGATCTAGTAATGGTAATTTTAGTTAACGTCCGAATTCCGAATCTTCTGGTTCTTAAATCATCTTTCTTCCATCTGGGCTACCGTGACCCTAAATAATTACGGAATAACAAAAACATGAAATAGAATTCACTGTAATACACCAACAATCTTTTTATTTCATCATTTACTCCAATTGCTTAAACATTTTCCCGTTACATTGCATGATAAATACATTCTTTGTATGCAACCCAAGTCAAGCCATTAAATCCATTAAAGCCCTTATTTGATTGTCCCTAAATTAAAAACATATCTGCATAAACAATGTAATGCAAATGTGCGTGCTTTACGAAAATCGAAACGCTTCATCGCAGCCATTGGAACTTTCCCCACTCAGCATCGCATATGAGAATCCAATAATGAAAGCGCCATTTTGAAGATTAAGTGGAGTTATGAGAGGGCTTTAAGCGATTCTTTCGAAGAATCCGACGGCCGATGCTCGAGTGAGATTAAATGAGGCTATCCCCGAATATATTCGGGGCATTTTTTAATTCAGATTGAAATGAAGTGGATGATTAAAGTTAACCATCCAGCCTTCGCGAGGGGGAAAAAAGAATAATGTTTAGGAGATAAACGAGCCGAGAGGCAGGAAAGTGGGAAGAAATTCGATTATGCATAATTCCATTTGCTGTACTTCCTGCATCGTGATTAGAATTCGCCGAGAGTGTAGGGAGTAATTCCTGTAGTTAGGAGCTGTAATTAAAAAGATGACCACTTCGTGAAAGTGTCTGATCGGGATTTGGGAGTTGTGGAAGGAGTCAAGTGCGAAAAGAGCGCGTTTCTGTGAGTTATTTGTGGAATATAAGTCCAAACTCCACTCAAATGGTTATCTGAATTATGGATAAGGTTTGGTACGTAGGTATTTTATTAACGTCACTCTGGGGCAATATAAGGACTATTGGTGAAAGTCCGGAATCAACCCAGAAGGGAAATATCCAAGTACAACACGTTGGGTTGGTGTGGAAGTTTGGAGAGTGGGGTACCAGCTCAGGTGTTGCCCCGTTATCTGACCGTGGTTCAATATTACGTGGTGATGTCATCGGATCTTTCCATTAAGGGACTGATCTTGGACCGTCGTCAGTAGCCCGTTGTGTTGCTATAATACGACGTTAGTTAGAAGTTACCAAATTACCAAGGACAGCACCTCGTAGTTTTGTGCCATGGACAGATGACGAGGTCGACACCTGAGCTGGCACCTAAGTCCCCAAACTACCACACCACGCCAAGCCAAGGTTTGGAAAATGCGTGTTAGTCTGTAGCTGGAATTTAGGGGGAGGGTGTTTTTATTTAAAATGTATTTTAGTTTTGCAGTAAGTCTTCAAACATGTTAAAAATGTTATTGTTAAGGAAACCGTTTGTGTGTGTGCAAGAGATAGATAGAAAGAGAGTACATAGATGATTTTGATGAATAGTTTTAAGACAGTTTATTTTAGTTATGCGGCAAGACCTACCTCAAACATGTTAAAATTTTTGTACGTACATTATTTGTGTGTGTGAAAGAGGGAGAGGGGGGGGGGGAGTGTGATTGAGGGAGAGATAGGAAGGAAGGTAGTTTATTTATGTCATTCGGGAACAATACAACGGGCTATTAGTAATGGTCCTGGATCAATCAGATACACGAACAACATCTTTTAATTTCGAACCTCGGTCAGAGGAAAAATCTGATCTGGCATCCTAATCCCCAAACTTCCACACCACACCAACGTGAATACATTTGAGATCACGTCAGATTTAACATGCAGTAGCCCTCGTGCACACGGCAGTCTTTGATTGAACCGAGTTTCGGACTCTCAACCATCCGGTTGCAAATCGGCTACTCTTTCAATTGGGCCACCGTGGCTCTTGAGAGAGAGTATTCATGTGTTGCTCCTCACGAGTTGTGCCTAGTGACATTAGTGAATTACTTTTATTTATATTTAACTACAGGTGAAATGAAAACTAACCTCCAAATCTAGAGAGACAAACAGTTAGACATCAGCAAAATTAATTATATCGTTAGAATGTCGTTTATAACTTGTCGACAACCATGTGCCAAGTACAAAAAGTCGGATCAACAAGCCAATTCTCGGACAAATTTACTGCCTTTCCTGCCTGCGTTATTTCAGAACTATACCCATGTGGTTGTAGGCTCCCTCTCGTGGAAAAGCGGGGGTTGAATAGCTTTCTTTTCCAGACGTCACGACTTCACGCATGATCTTCCATCACGATTGCCGTTTGAATTGCTCCGAATAAATACTGTGCATAATTTGTCAGTTCAAACCGTCTGTGAAAAACAGTATGTGAATGTTTTGCGTTTCATAAATTCAGTCTTTAAAAAGTAAACATAAGGTTATAAAGTTCCACGAAAACTTTTTTTATTCTAGCTAAGCGAATTGTGAGAAAAAATTATGAATACATGATTTCATAAGTCTGGTGAGCTATGAGAAACATTTACTGTCAAGTTGAAAGTAGGTAGAAGTAGTGTTTCTGAAGCATAACGTGTTTCCTGAAAGTATTTAGAACGTGACGTCATTTTACTCGTATTTTAAATATAAATTTAGCACAATTCCCCAATGAGAAATCTGAAGAACGAATTACGAATAGATAGAGCGTTTAAAAATTACTACGTGTTTTCCTTAGGGTTCCGTTCCCTTCTGGGTTGGTCCTGAACCGTCACCAATAGCCCATCGTGCTAATGCAGTGCGACGTTAATTAACGATCTACCGAATACGATGGTTGTTTGATCAACTTCAATCAAATAAAGCGCCGAACGTCGCTTAGACGGCGGTAAACAACATTTTAAGGTAATCTCGATATGTATAATGTGAGAGCATTAACGTAGATGACGATGACCCTTTTCGTCTTGTTTATTAGCTGCAACTGAAATTGCCTCTAATTGGATAATAGAGTAATTAGAAGAAAAATCTAAAACTAAAGAAAAATGCGTCAAATAATTTAGGGAAATGTGAGAAGTTACACTTACCAACATCTAATTGTATATCGCAGATAAGAATCATGTTAATCGTTGGAAACAATAACAAAACGTTCTGCATAATGTGATGTCTCAGAAGACACATCCTAACTGTTATTAAGATGCCAGTTAGAAAACGCTGAACGAAGCGATAATAATTTTGTTTTAGAAGGCACGTTTTGACTGTTACCTAGAAGATTAGGAGCAATGGAACGCATAATTTCACTTAATTTTAATAAGGATAGTCCATAAATTGTAGGAAGAGCAGATTAAACTCTTCTAGAAGTAAGCGGTACTTGACTTACTGGTAATTTAATTTTCTTTCCCTCATATATCCTCGGAAGGTTAGAGGGTTATAAAGCTAGTCAAAGAATTCTTAACACGAAGTTTTCTAACGATAAAAACAAAAATTCTAAAGGTATTATTTAAATTTTTCCACAATTGGCGTCAAAAGAATAAAAATAATTAAACTGCAAACGACTCTCTTCGGGAGCCAAAATAGCATGTGCGCGCCAACGATAATCAATTAGAATTGAAATTCTGGGCTCCTTGATTGCTCTTTGTTTTTACTGACAGCAAAATATTTTTTCAATATCTCTGATTAAAAAAATACTTTTTATCTATTTAGAGTAACACGTCTTTTTTGCCATTAAATTCGTGTTCTACTGCCGTTTTCTCAAGGATAACTATCAATCATCTCCACAATTGGCGTCTAAAGAATACAAATAATTAAACTGCAAACGACTCTTTTCGGGAGCCAAAACAGCATGCGCGTGCCAACGATAATCATTTGGAATGGAATTTCTGGACGCCTAAATTGTTCTTTGTTTTTACTGACAACAAAATATTTTTTCAATATCTCTGATTGAAAAAATACTTTTTATCTATTTAGAATAATACGTCTTTTTTGGCATTAAATACGTGTTCTACTGCCGTTTTCTCAAGGAACTTTCATTCGTCTTCACATTTAAGGGAACTTCTTCGCACGAACCGTGATAATTCCTTTAACCTTGTGAACACGTAGGCGAAACATTCCAAAACTCATCAACGCTGAAATTGTTCAACGGTCGTTGATACAGCATTTTCAACACACTCTCGCAAAAAACGAATTTCAGAATCATTAAAGGAAATTAATAAACGCTAATGTCGCTTAATTTACGCTCCCCACCGAATCACCGTACAAAAAATGGATCCTTAAAATCGTTAGCACCATCGATTTTTTCCCTACCTCCATCATCTCTCCGTGTTTCATTTTTGGCCATAAAGGCGGCAAAAAGTAATCACCACTAACTGCCATCGGTGAGGTGAGGGGGACCATCAGATTATATTATTGGAGACGCTTCTTAAATCAGTGCTTAAATATTTACACTCTCTGACAAGTTTAAACATGGGAAAAAAAAACATTCCTCTTTAAACCCGGAACCGTTGGTTTAAGCGACGTCCTTTGCTAAGCGTTGAGTATACACACAGTTGATATTTTTTTGTTCTACTTTGCTTTTCATTTTGTCGCTTTAGCCATTCTTTAACGAATGGTCAAATAAATCTTTATTCGCGTTTTTCGAGAGGTAGTATGGATTTTTGCCCTTTTAACAGGAGGGTTGGGGTATGTACCTGTATCTGGAGTTTATCTTTAGAGTTTATCTTAAAAGATAAAGTTGAACAGTTTTATTATTGCTAGTATAGGATTAGTTTTTATAATATATTCGCAGATAGATTTACCTGAGATCACGGTATCAGTTTTTCATTCGTATAAGTCTCTTATCTTAAAAGATGAAGCTCAACAGTTATTATATTTTCTAGCATAAATTTCTTTTATATTCGTGGATAGATTGAATTTAGATCATAGTATCAGTTTTCCTTTGGTATTATCAAAGAAGATAAAGATGAACAGTTTATTATTGCTAGTTTAGGATTATTTTTTTCTTATATATGCGTGGATAGATAGAACAGTTCAAAAAATCAGTTTTTTATTCGAGTAAGTGTCTTATTTTAAAAGACAAAATAAGAATAGTTGTATTGCTTTGATAGTGTATAGGATTATTTCTTCTTTTATTTTAATGGAGAGATTGGACTTAGCTCATGGCATCAGTGTTTTCAATTCTCTTGAGTCTCTTATCTTAAAAGATAAAGTTGAACAATTATTTTATTATTGCTTGCGCAGTATTATTTTACATTTTATATTCGTAGATTGACTAGCTTAAGGTATCAAATTTTCGTGGATATATCTCTTATCTGAAAATATAAAGTTGAACGGTTTTATTGTTGACAGCATTGGTTTATTTTCCTTACTAGGGGGCTCAGCCCTCAGCTCGCTATCGCTCGTCAAACCCCGATGATTGCTACGCAATCATATTTAGTTCGCTTTGCGAGCCGTACTTTTCAACAATGAGGGGTAAGGGATTGCTTCACAATCCGTCCCCATATGAATCGCTGCTAGATTGATCCCAGACCCCTAATACGACGTTAATTGAAGGTTTCCTTCCCATCGCAATATTTATCGCATGCACCCGAGTAACGGAAAATTGCCTACTTTTTTTGGGAGATAAGCGGATCGTAATATAAGCCGACCCAAGTACTTTAGCTTTAGAAAACGTTCCAAAAATTATCGGCTCATACACGGAAGTATAGTGTAAATAAACACAAAATGTTTTTAAAGATGTCAAGAACAAAACATCTCATTTATACGTAAATAAGGAAATATTTTAGCACAACATATTGTTAAAATTCAGAGGAAATCTCATCATAATGTTAATTGTTTTAGCTTCTCCGTGTTGTTTGTTGCAATATTACTTCTTAATATTTTCATATTCGACTGTAGCTATGGAAACGGCGACCGAATTGGCCGGTTCTTTTGAAAACATTGTTAACTCTCTAGCGCGTGCTCTCAAATTTTGTGAGTGAATTGGTTGGTTGGTGTCGTGTCATGGATAGATAATAAATTTAAATAGGACCAAAGGTCCCATATACAGCATATGCGATTTGAAGGCAATTTTCTTCATATAGGTCCTCTCGCGGATTGTCACTTATTTGCTGCAATTGCGCCAAAATAGCGGGACAGGTGAAAAGATGTATGGGGGTTAGTTCTTTGTCTGGGCAGTTTTTGCAGAGGCAGTAAGTCCTTGTCCCGTCTTTATTAATCTTCATTCCCCTAAAGTGTCCCGTCCGGAGTCTTGTTAGTGTGCTGGCGAGAGTTCTACTGGTACTGATTTCGGGGATTTGGTGTTTGATTTTGATTTTGAACCCTTGGGGGAGCCTGCAAACCCTATAGGGCGTGTCACCGGGTGGCGGATAGGGGAACGCCTCCATTGGTTTCCAATGGGTGGTAGAGAGGAAATAAAATACTCTCCGCAGACCAACAGGCAGAAGTCCAACCTCTTCCGAGGCTCTGGCAACCCTTTTTCATGGATAGAGATTTTGTGAGTGAATTAATTTTAAAATATAGCTGTGATTATCATTTGCGCGCGCTCCAAATTCATTAGCCCGTTGAAACACAAGACTCGCTATTACCAATCACAAAACGAATAACCCCGGAAAAGATGGCACTTAGCTCTGCTATTAGTTTTCATTTGTATTATTATATTATCTTCTCTAATATTATAAAAGGAAGTGTTTGTTTTTTTCGTGGTCGCAAAATCCTGACGATTCTATGGCACTTACAGCATTGAGATTTGGCACACAGGTAGTCGGAATTTTTTTCAATTTTTGGGTAGCAACGAATTTTAAAATTCAATCTAGAAGATTTTAAAATGAATTTAATAATTTTATTCTCCACCTGCTTCTTCGAACGCGTTTCGTCCGGACGAAAGAAGAAAACCCCTAAAATGTGCTTTTTCTCCCCCACGTGACATTTTTTTATATTTTCGCAAGAGATTGTGACGTTACATAAACTTTCTGTTTCCAAAAAAATAATAATAATAAATTTAAAAAAAAAATGCATATTCTTCCCTTTGCGTTAAAAATAAAGAAACAGATCACATTTCTTGTTCTCTTTTCTGCGAATGAGAGCAAGAAATAAAAAACATATTGACTGGGAATGATGAGTTTTTTTTACCTAAAATAGGACTTGCTCAAGATAGATTGAAAATTTCAACGGATTTGAAATCTGCGGAAACTTTTACTATAAATTTGCCTACAAATATGATTTTCTCTAAATAAATAATTTTACATGAATTTAATAGTTTTATTCTCCATCGGTTTTTCAACGCGTCACTACCAGAGAGAGAAGAAACGCCGGAAACGACCTTGCCACGTCAGACGTAGGCCGCTCCTTCGACAGAACACGGATAAAATTATTTTTTTCGTTTACGCTTTGATTTTGCCCGAGGAATGATTTACAGTCACAGTTCTTTTTTTTAACTCCTAGACCTTTGAAGATAGAGAAAAAATTTCAACGGATTTGAAATCTGCGGAAAATTTCAGTTTAGTTTGATCCCTAAAAATACGATTTTCTTTAAATAAATAATTTTTAAATTGAATATATCTTTAACGGATTTGAAATCTGCGTAAAATTTTACACCAGATAAATACTTTCATCACAGAGTTGCCCGTGATGTTGGTTTGCTATTCAAACCAACGGGCACGGGCAACGCCGGGGTAGCCACGCAGTGGCTATCAACAGATAAAGTTGAACTATTTAGTTGTTTGTTGTGCATGAATCTTTAGATATTCGTAGATAGATTAAGTTTAGATCATGGTAACAATGTTTTTCATTCACATATGTCTCTTACTTTAAGATAAAGTTGAACATTTTCACCTATCTTATTATGTAAAATTTGGGGACCCATCTCTTGCTCGCTAAGGCTCACCTACCCGCGGTGGATTGCTTTGCAATCCTCATAGATTCGCTGCGCGTAACTTGCTCGCTTCGCTTGCATCAATGAAAACACGTTTCCTAGCAGAAGGAATTGTTTACAAAATATGGTAATTAAAAAAAATATTTTTCAAATATAAATTTGTTGAACTACAGAAAAGTTATACAATACCTCCGGAATCTGAACTCGAACAATTTGGAATTCAAATGAAAATTTGAGCACATTTTTTTTCTCGAAATGTGAGCGTTGTTTTGGGAATCGGGTAGAGCTACTGCTGCGTTTATAGCGGAGGCAACGGCCTTGGCGATTTTTTTTTTTGGAAAGGCGATTTTTTTTCTTCGTAAGTCGCCAAGGAAAGAAATATTGCAAAAATCTTTTTCTTTTTACAACGGAAAATGAAACTTGAAAACACATTTGAGAATATTTTAAAAAGTATATTTTTTAAAACCTGTCACAAAAAGTAATAAGCTTAAGCACATTTCAAGACACGATTGTGAACCAGCAGAAAAACTAAACTGAGAATGTTGGGTAAAAATACCCTAAACTTACCAGTTACATAAATACATTGTTCGTGTTGAAAAAGAAAATGATTTCTAAAAGAAAAAAAGCTAGAAATAATATAACCTGATCTGTTAAAACTGTTCCGGGGAAAAAATTATTACAAAAGAAAATTCCACAGCTGGAGAAAAACCCTTAAATGAACCAAAAAAATTTAAAGGACAAATGCAATCAAAGGATATTTCAAAACTAAAATAACCAATGGAATCAAAGAAAAATTTTCAAATGAACCAATGAAATGAAAATATTTTAAACGGATTATGAAAGAACTTTCTAGAATAATCAAAATGAAAACAAAGTTTCCGTTTACCGAGGTTTCCATGAAAACCACAATAACCTTCTTACAAATGGGTTGCCTTAACCTGCCGTAACTCGCTACTAGAAGTACGCAAAGAAAATCGCCACTGCTATAAACTTAGACTGTAGCTGTACCAGAAATCGAATACCTACCATGCTGTTTGTAAGCTGCAACAACTCAATTAATAATATTTTTTTCCAGTAAAATTTCATCCGATATCGCATTAAATTCAATTAAGGCGCGAAGCTTCGTGGTAAACAAACAATCGTACAGTGTTGCCAAAACGTGATGACAAATAACGTCTCTTTATGAGCCGCGTAAGAGAATTATAATGCTAGATTCTCCTCTGTTTCTGGCTAGTAAAGTTTTGATTGCTTGTTTGACGTCACGAGTAGGCGGAGTGAAACGAGATACGAAATATCAAAAATCATTATATTCGAAATCGCCATGGAAATAACATTGAGTATAAAACGATTGAAACGTACACAGCTCATTGTTTTACCAGTGCTGATCAAAAATAAAATTTTCCAATTATAATGTTTTACCAGAATTACTCGGAAAACAATAAAAGACTGGGCGAAGGGCTCTGCGCACTTCGGGCAGTGTGCATCATCAGCCAAGTAACGGTAACTTGCTTACCAGTTTACGTAGGCAATGCTTGGAGTTCTCTTCCAGTCAGATGGTTGAAAGGAGTGAAGATTGGCGGCCCTCACCAATCGTACTGCGGCTCCAACAGAAATTCTAAGTACTCCATAACTCTGCGGATCGTGGGTCTATCCATGTAGGAGGAATATGCCAGTCTCTTATGTGGCGGAGTCGCTCTAGCCAGCAGGTTATCGGCTCGGGCCGTAGAAACGGGCCGTAGGGCCCCCAGATTATCTGGACTCGGGCTTAGGGCAAGACCGCCGTTTCTACGGTCAAGTAGTGACAGGAACCAAATTAGGTGCCACACGGAAACTAGCGGTGTCGTAACCACTTCTCCGGTTGCCCTAGGCCAATACCTGTACGCCAAAGAACAAAGGTTATCTGGTGGACAGCAAGGGTGTGCAAAACTCCAAAGATGATGGCGCCGGTACAAACACCCACTTCACCGGATTAACAATGTGACGGAGCCGCTCTAGCTAGCAGGCTATCGGATCGGGCCGTAGAAACTGGCCGTAGGGCCCCTAGATTATCTGGACTCGGGCTTAGGGCAAGACCGCCGTTTCTACGGTCAAGTAGTGACAGGAACCAAATTAGGTGCCACACGGAAACTAGCGGTGTCGTAACCACTTCTCCGGCTGCCTTAGGCCAATACCTGTACGCCAAAGAACAAAGGTTATCTGGTGGACAGCAAGGGTGTGCAAAACTCCAAAGATGATGGTGCCGGTACAAACGTCCACTTCACCTGATTAACAAGGCAGTGGTGGCAGTCTGCTGTTCCGCTGGGCTACTGAGGAATTTCGACAGGCTAATAATAGATGCCTGGTGTGCGCTCTGAAGCGTCCTGTCGATTCAGATCTAAAGTTGATTGATATTAATGAGCCAGACCACTTAATCTTCGCACACCTCGCCGCCGGGTCGACCACGTCCACTCCCCTTCCTGCCAATGCCGGGCGCATATTACCAGCCTTTACTGGAGTAGAAGACATGGGGAAATTTTAAGCCGGCCTATTCGTTGGTTTCAAACTGTCGTCTATGATGTCACTATGTGACGCCTTCACATAGACTCGGTACGAAGTTTTTAGTGAAAGCCGGCATGAAACGAAAGCAACCTAGATATTAGCCATCTCTAATTTAATAATTGATATTTAAGAAATACTATTTATGGGTTATAGTAGTGCTTTTGAGCCGTGGTAGCTCAGTCAGTAGAGCGTCGGGCTCGCATCAGAAGGGTTGTGGGTTCTGTCCTCGGCGGAGCTTGCAATTCTGATGATTGCGAGATCGGCGCTTCGACCTGGCTAAAGACCGTCGTGTTCATTAATAGTGACTGGGGCACGTTAAATAGGTCGTGGTCACAATGTCCCCCATGTTCCCATACCAAATCAATACCTCTGGGGGTACCTGATCAGAGGGTTATCGGCCTCTGATTGGGATCTAAATTACGATATGTGTGAGTGAATGGATGTATGAAAGGGACCTTCCTGTAAAACGGATGTGTCATGTATGTCGAGCAAAGTCGGACTTCCTCCCAATGGGGCTCAATAACATGGAAGGCGCACCCTCCTCGCCTCTTGCCGTCTTCGACGGGCCTGGTACTCCTCTGGTCTGCCAGTGTAGGCATAAGAAACAACAACAACAGTAGTGCTTTTGGTATGACTAAGTAATTTTTTCGACAAATAATTTGTATCGAATGATGAATTTAGCTCGTACTGATCACATTTTTAATTACTCTTATGGTTTTATGATGTATGTGATTTAGTAAAAAGTGAAGAAATACTTAGCACAATATTTTTTCGAATTTTTAAATGTTTGCGAAGCAAAAAAATGTGTATACTGCTTCATGTCAATCGTAAGTACTATTTTCGCAAAACATCGTGAGTAAACGTGTTTCTTGTTTGTTCATGTTTTCATACAATATTGGAACCTTAATTATCCAATTTAATCTGAAAGGCAAGAAAATTCCGTGCTACTCAGTAACTATCCGATAAAGAATGAAAAGGTTTTAAGGTTCCGAAAGTTCACACATCCCATATAACTCTGTGCGAAGAAATTCATCGCCTTCGCAAGCCAAACCTGGGGATCTACAAATAACAACACCCTTGAAATCCACCAATCTACCACCCTCAGAACCATCTCCAAAGCCAGATGGTTTCAGCGAAATACCGAAAAATAAAACACGATCTTAAAATTAACTATTAAAACCCACATAGCAAAACATCTGGAACATAAATAACGAATCCATGAAACAGATCCCCAGTAATAACGGAAAAACTTCCGTTTCGCCTTCTATTCTATTCAAGGGCCCAAGTGTCCTTTAAAGTTCGAAAATGGAGTATTTTTAAATTGTGCATGTAGAATCTATACTGGAATTAAAACTGTATTTGAACACAAAACGTTTACGATCACAATTACGAGTGCACGGCACAAACCGTTGAACTATCGCTTGGTATAATAATCTAAAAACTATCGTTTTCTTTTATATTAGTATTCTATTTTCGGTCGAAGCAGTTTCAACTTTTTTTTTCGCAAACATTGCAAATAAATATTGATACTTCTGACGAATGCGCAGTACGCACTATGAGTGCTTGGCATCATAGATCACGGGGTGAGAAACCTACGAATCAGCAAGCTTAAAATTGAAACCCACGAATCAGCGGGCTTAAAATTTCCCCATGTCTTCTATTCCAGTAAAGGTTGGTAATATGCGCCTCTAGCGGATGAGGGAACTTTTCGGACGGCGAGTTCCATATGGCCCTCCTTCTCAAGTTTCCTACTAGAGGCTTTCCCAAGCCAGTGGCTAATCCGCTATGGGTTTTCAATAACCCGTTACGGAGGGTCTGCCTCCATTCGGGACGGAACGGGAAACAATAAAAAGGTGAAAGCAAGGCAAGTCGACAGATATTGGCGAAAAAGGTTTATACACGTACCGTCAGGTTTTAAAAAAATATAAAAATGAAGTTTGACCAAAATATAAATACATTGTGTTTCGCACCCGTCGTAGGACAGGCTTTTATCGTAGCTGCTATCACAAACATGAAGCTGCGGGCACATGTTCTGTCTATTTCATTTTAAGGGCGATGTATATCTTATCATAGCGTACACTACGCTGCGTAGTTGGTTGCTAAGGGCAACACAGAACGGTCCAACGGTTGGTATCATCCATTGCACACCCATCCTTGCGTGAGTATATTCGTGATCTTAATGTAACACATGGTCTTGTACAATTATCAGCCAGTCAAGTAGTGGTGGTATTTATTAAATTCAGTTACACACACAACCAAATTCTAGGTAGCCAAATACTGTGACAAACGCAGCTACCATTTTAAAAACTAGGGCATAACATAATCTATAACAAAAAAAAATCAACGCACTAAGGAGTTGTCCGATTGCGATAAAAAATTGATAGATGTGAAGAAGCATACATAGAGAAACAAAAGATTAAAATTTCAGAACAATTGAATAATTTATTTCAGAGTTTGAGCTTTACAAAGGGAAAAAGTGATTAAGGCGTTGATCCACCTCTGGTCTGAATACAAACTGTCACCAGGCGTCACATGGACTGAAAAAGTTCCCGGGTGGTATCATGCTTAATTTCTTGCCAAATTGTCTCCAACTGTCAGGCTAAATGATCAACATTCCGGGATGGTTGAAATCGCCTTCCCATAACGTCCCAAATTTGCTATATGGGAGAGAGGTCAGGAGTTCTAGCTGGTTAAGGAAGTGTTGGGAAAACTGCAATTCCATTCATCGCAACAACCGGGCGTTATCTTGTTGAAAAGTAAGTCCGGAGTGTCGCAAAAGGAACGATAACACAATCGGTCGTAGAATGTCGTCTACTTACCGCTGTGCTGTAAGTGTGCCAGAAAGGACTACTAAAGGGGTCCGGCTATCAAAGGAGATGGCACCCCAAACTATAACGCCCTGTTGTGGGCATGTGTGGCGTGCGGTAGACAGGGTAGAATCCCCACGCTACCCAGGACGTCTTCACACCCG
Source organism: Metellina segmentata (assembly GCA_947359465.1). Taxonomy (NCBI): domain Eukaryota; kingdom Metazoa; phylum Arthropoda; class Arachnida; order Araneae; family Tetragnathidae; genus Metellina; species Metellina segmentata. The sequence continues at coordinate 103,368,035 of OX375881.1, forward strand.
TCTGCGGTGGTCGTCATGACACCGTTGGTGACTCGTCACTAAAGACAATATGTCCTCATTCAGCGCCGTTCCAAGTAGATCCAGCCAAGCTCAACTCCTGGACAACTCCTCCGTTTATTTTGTTATAGAGTATATGATGGTAGGTAGATAAGTAGATGAATTAACGTCGCAATGGAACACAGCAATTGGCGAAGGTCTAATTTCAATCCCGAATGGACACACCTGAGGACAACTTCGTCATTATGAACCGAGGTCGGGTGATGGAATTACACCTGAGTTGGCACCCCATTTTCTCACACTTCCACACCTCACCAACATGTGGACATTTGAGGTCACGGCATGTTTAACATGCACCAACCCCCAAATATGCGACCGCCTTTGGTTGGATCGAATTTAGTATACACTCTATAACAAAAAAATCGAGGCACCAAGAAGGGATTGTCCGACGGAGAAAAACATTGGTGGATAGGAAAACTATGTAAAGAATAGAAAATGATTAAAATTTCAGAACAATTGAATGATTTATTTCAGTGTCACAGTAACGAGCTCTATAAGGTGTTAACCCGCATCTAGCCTGGATGCAAGCTGCCACACGGCATAGAGCGATAAAGTTCCATAGACCACTGCGAGGCATAGACCTACAAAGCTCCCGGATGGTCTCCTGCGGTATTTCTTGCCAAATTTGATGCAATTGTCGGACTACGTCATCAGCATTCTGTACCGGATGCAGTCGCCTTCCCATCATATCCCAGACATGCTCGATGAGGGAGAGATCTGGTGATCTGGCTGATCAAGGAAGTGTTTGACAAGCTTGAAGACAGTTCATAGCAACACTTGCCGTATGTGGTCTGGCATTGTCTTGCTGAAAAATAAGGCCAGGGTACTGCGAAAGAAACGGTAGCAAAACAGGTCTCAGAACGACGTCAACGTACCGCTGAGCAGTAAGTGTACCTCTAATGACGACCAAAGGGGTCCGGCTATCAAGGGAAATGGCACCCCAGACCATAACTCCTTGTTTAGGGCCCGTGTGACGTGTAATAGTGAAAGCAGGATCAGCACGCTGCCCTGGGCGTCTCCAGACACGTTTTCGATGATCAGTTGGAAGCGGGATTCAGAGGACAAAGTTGGAAGCGGGATTCAGAGGACACAGTTGGAAGCGGGATTCGTCGCTAAAGACTATACTTCCCCAGTCAGCATCATTCCAGCCAGATCGAGCTAAGCACCGCTGTAATATGGCTCGACAGTTGCAGGTGGCGTAACGGTCAGTACGAGCATAGATTTCGCTCTCTCAGCCGTCTGTGAATGGTCATGGTGGACAGTCGTGTGTTGATCGCACTACTGATGTTGATAGCGATGAATCAGGCGCTGTGACAGCTGATCTGACAATCACTCTGTCTTCGCGATCTGTTGTGGCCCTACGTCGACCGCTACCATCGCTGAAATCTGCCATTGTCCACCCACTCTTGCCAGCATCTTCTAATCGCCGCATCGCTTCGACTCACATGACGAGCGATTCTCCGATTTTCCCAACCTGCCTCTTTCAATCCAATGATACTATCTCTTTCAAACTCTGAAAGTTGCTCGTAATGAGCTCGAATCCTGCGGCGAGGCATTTTTTCAGTCTTTGAAAGGTATCCTAAATCGCAATGCAGCAGAAATTTTTAACAACAGTTCAAGAACAACTCCTTATATACATCTGCTGGATGCGCAGTTCCGATGCGCTGGAGATCGCACTATTCATTCATTGGACACCAAATTTTGATCATTTGCATATTTGGTCAAAACATTTTTGCATCCGAAATTTCAAAGCAATCGGATGATTCTTTCTTGGAACGTCTATTTTATTTTATAGAATGTAGTATAATCGTATATACAGCAGTGCAAGGAATATCAAGCATGATGTACTTTTTCATAGACTGAAGTCATATTGCCTAACCTCGGTGTGGTAACATTTTTTGACAGCCTTAATTTTGATGAAATATTGGTTTTATTTTCGTTTTATTTTTAAAATTTTTCTTGCCGACTCTCGTTTTTTCTATTTTATTTAAGTTTCAGAAATTTATGAATTAAATTTTAAATGCAGAACTTTTCCTTAATGGACAATTATTGATTAACTAAAGCCTCTCTCATATGCTCTGGAAAAATAATAAATTTAATTTATGCTGTTGATTAATTAAATATATGCTCAAATTTTACGAAAAGTATATCAAGTCTCTCAATTAATTGAGAGCAATCCAAATAAATGTATTATAACCGTCTTACACTAGCAAATCATTCTGTCTCATGTGGTTTTAGTAACAATTTATTTCATTACAACCCGGTACAGATTATTGGTATGCACCCTAACGGCTAATACTTCTGTAGACAGTTTAAACCGAATAATTAATTTTACAGAAAAATTTAATCTTATACTTTGTTAATAGTCACAAAGAATATTTCGTGACTGCATTTCCACACGTTCCTCCTTCTGGTTTGGAATTATTCCATTTCCAGAGCCATTTCATCAGGCAAGATAAAAGGGTATCGGATTAATTTTTAAAACCACCCAAATTGCTCTTTTTTCTGTCAGGAATTAAAACAACTTCCATCAGGAAGAATTTTTCCGTAGAAATGGAAAGAACAAACGGAGTTCTGTCTTTTTTTAAGAATTTCCGTGTCTTATTCGGAAACTCCAATTATCATAATTAAACAAAATTCTCATTATGGTTTCGACCTTTTTTAGGATGAAACAAAAAGAACTTACGGTCTCAGTTGAGTTGAGTAGTAATTGGACTTGCAGAAGGACCTTTAAACTGAGAGCTTTTGAGACTCCGTTTCCCTTCATCGTCATTTTTATATATTTAAATCCCTCATTTTCTCTTTGTCCTTTTAACCGAATATAAAGCCGATTCCCTTATCTCTTATGGTCTCGAAAGACTTAAATATTTTCCGGCGTTAAAAAGTTGAAGAATTTTGCCTTTTTTGTTGATTATCGACTGAGAGTCTTCTTTTAAGCCCTCAGGGATATGAAATCCTATCTCTTTTGGCTGCCATTTTTATCTGATTTGGTCTGTTTGCTAAGTCTAAAAAGGAACTTTTCCTTCCATGTGAGGTTCTTGATATGAGATACGTTTTCTGTGAAGCTGAATAAGATAGCTGCAATGCTACTGTGGCGGTACTTGTTTTTCGTACGTATTCCGAATGTGACATCACTTGATTTGTCTTTCGAATACAATTTCAACACTGTCAATAAAAATTCCGAAAACTGAATTCCAAATTGATAAATTGATGGTTGATTGGTCAACACCAATTAGGTTAAACGACGAAAGTTGTCAAAAAGACGACAAACTTCATTTTAAGGTCCATTTTAAGGTTATAGTTTAAGGAAGAGAGTGTTTTTATTACAGATTTAGAGTCAGCCAAAATAACCTCTTTCTCGAATGTAACTTTTCCCAAAAGACGCGGTTTTAAGGAAATATAGCAGATGATTTGAAAGAATAAACTACAGATAACAGATAAATACTGGAAGGAGAACCAGGTGTGTGCGTATGACTAATAAAATTGAACAGATATAACAGACATGTGCTATTTATGTTCATAGAGAATGGAAATGCATAGTGCAGTTGTGAAAGAGAATCGGAGAGATATGTGATGTTACGTTTTAGTGTATACCAGATCAATCTAAAAACTTCAAAACCATAATGCATATCAAAATAAGTAATAAAGGGTTCAAAATAGCAAAGATCAAAGAATGTCACTGGACATAGATCTTCAGCGCCTGACGTCATGCGTCGTCACAAGATGATCGCCAAGGTGGCATGGAAAAATAATCGGTTTACTGCTGGGCGAAATTAGTCTAGCTCGGGAATGCATACGCGTGGGAGGCTGTGTGAGAGGTCGTTTAACAGATTTTGACTAGAACAGAAAAATAAAACACTCATAATCACAAAAATGATAAATCCTAAGAAAATGTACGATGACAGTGTTGAACTTAGACAAACTTTCCCTAAAATTTCAAAAATGTTGAAATATCTCCAAAATGAGAAGGTTGAAGGTAGTTATCTATCTTAAACACTTACAAAGAGTGAAGGATGAATAAATGAGGAATCCATTTTGTCCTCTATGACAGCAGCAGAACGAATGCAAAGGATCAGGCAGCATCGGCAAGTTGAGGAGTGGAGCCCCAATCGCATGGACGCCGCAGTGTGACAGTGATAAGAAGAGTAGTGACTGTGACAGTTCTTTCTTTCGGCGGATTTCCAAATCCACTGCCTTGTCGTCCCCCAAGCAGTAAAACTGGTCCAAGAGCATATTTCAACACTTATTGACACCAAAATCTTGATTATAAGCTATACAAAGGATATAATATGTACATTATCATTCAGTCTATCATACACAATCGGGAATAATCCCCATCACTCTCCAGCACAAACCAACGGGTCTGGCTTCCTCCCTGGCCTTCGTACCAATACTTTTATCTACCTCCTCTCCAAACGGGTTTCTTTCCCCATACAAGAGTTGTGTTGAACTCCGTGTCCAACCGCCCTACCCAAACCTGGTGAGGGTACGAGAAACTGCACAGTGACTCTACTGTAGAGTGCCTATATAATAAGAGTGGCGACAAGGGACCAAATTTGGCCCGATGCGCATGCGCGGCAGCCATTTTTCTACCAGAATCGTGTCAGAGAAGGTTGCTGGGTGAATTAATATATCATTTCAGGGAGAACAAAAAGCATATGATTGTTATAATATGGATACATTCGGTATAAATGAATCATATAAACGCTCAATTACATGCGTAATTGATGAGATTGATTGCACAACGCGCTAACTTAGATTGCGGGAAACACCATGTTGTTCAAAAAAAGCTATTTATTTAAAAAGTCTTCAAATTTATACTGACAAAACACTAAAATAATAATAAATAAACATTCTAGAACACAAAATGGAACATGAAAAAGCTATATTTTCTTTTTATTTTAATATACACACGTTTTTCTCGGACACACAAAAAGTTCCCATGTTAAGTCTACGGGAGCTGGGAAAAGACCACCTCGGGCGGTAGAAAAGGTCTCTAAGCCAATCAGAAAGTGTTTCCCGTATGTCGCCACTCTTATTATATAGGCACTCTACTCTACTGTAGTCTTCAATAATCAGAAAACGTGCAGGAATCGTATCGCTAGACCCGTACCACGACCCAAGTATTCTGGATTCAATTGTCTACAGCAGGGATTCCCAACCTGTGGTACGCAAGGATGATACGAACGACCCAAATATTCTACGAAGTTTGTTCGATTTTTTAGTATGTACAACCACGGTTATGAAAAATGGGATTATATGAAATCAATTTTGGTATTAACGTTTTTATTACATTGTAATAAATCACGCTAACAGTAGCACATTATTCAAAGAGAAACTTCGTTGCTGATGATCGAATTCTATTCAATGGCTATCTCGGCGAAATTAAGTTGATATCACTCCCTGTCAAATCGTTTTACGAAGAATTTCTTTATCTTTATGTATGAGAAATACGCACGGATAATTCGAAATAATTCACACGAGATAATTATTTGTTTTTAGACCTGTTAGTAAAAAATAAAACTGTAATTTTCAATAATCGTTCAATTTTTTTCTTTTATTAAAACATCATTAATACGAAATACAAGTGCATTAATCATAAAATATGAAGCTTTCTTAGTATTTTAATTAAAATAAAAAAAGCCATTGGGCACTTTTCTGTCGTTAGATACTTGTTTTTAAAAAGCATAGGACTGGTGGAACGACAAAAATTTCTAAAAATTTCAAGTGGTACGTACAGTTACTAAGAGGTTGGAAACCTCTGGTCTACAGGATGCTTGTGAAGGTTGTAATAGTGGAAGTTTGAGATACCCGACCAAATCAAATTCGTTCCAGACACCACTCCACTACAAGGGAAAGTAAACAAATTGCAGTAACTTCTGCTTATACACATCTTTAGGCTTGTCAAACTGTTTTATGTGTATGCATGCATAGAGGTGATATTACAGTGGTCACGCTATCGAAGTTTGAAATGGATAGCATTATTTTTGCTTCTGCTTCAGACTAAACAGGGCCGCTTCGCTAGTGCACAACATAAAGAGTAGTGGTCCGATTTCCTGAGTAGGAAGGTACACCAGGAGCTGAAGATCGAATGGATTCTGTTTCACCGAATCCTTTAATACACAGAGCACATCAGAACAATAGTTGCCGACTGGCCCCGTGATCCCAACTTATCATTAACTTCTGGTGGTTAGTTTGTACCAGACGACAGATTTTTAAGGGTAATTTTTAACTACCGTTAGAACTGAAATTATAATGATAAAACATCATACACAGAATGGATAAAACTTGCTTTAGTATAACATATTTACAACTCTAGAAGTTAGCTTATTTAAATCAACAAGAATTTAACCTAATTCCGTAGTCAGCGCGTCCGAAGCCTGCGAGACAGAAAGCTAGAATGAATCTAAAACTCTAAACGTACGTTCCTTCTTTTTGTTCTTAAGTTTTGCATATGTTCGTAGCGCACAAGAACTTTGGAAGCTCCTATCGAAACGTCAGAATACTACGAACAGTTGCCTTTGGTGGTCAGTTTGTAGGCCATTCCGAAGAATCAAGCATCTGAATGGATTTTTTTTATTTTACAGGTTTTGAGCTGTTACCTGGATGTAGTTTTGCCTCTGAATACTCATTGGGGACCTAAAGTCGAGCAGTTTCTGAACAATTTGAGATTGGCGTTGGCTACTGATTCAACTGAGTTAACAACTTTAACGAATGCCACGATAGACTCAACGTTTTTTAAAGACATATGTGAAGCATGTAAGTCTTACATACTACTCGTATCATTGTCCTGTCTACAACAACATTTCACAAATTATTCGTCACTGTGCGAAATAAATAAAATAAAAGTTCGTTGCACTCATTTCTTTCTTAACAACCCTATAAACAGCCCGACCAGAAACACCGTCTAAGTCAGACATTTTTAGCCGAAAACCTCAGCGGTAGTCACACCAACCCTACCTAAATTTATTTATTTTTTGTTAAGCATGTGCAACTGCTACTAGCATAAATTCCATTGCTTGTTTCTTATTAATCACGCGCAAAATAATATTATTGAATGTGTTTTTATTTCTGTACTCAGATGGCAAAATGTTATAAGTCACTTTTTTTAATTTTTCGTGACAGCAATTTTAAGATTCAAGATTCAACAAGTGGTTCTGTGGTTTTGATTTATTGTAATTTCCTACCTTTGTTTTCTCATAAACTGAAATAAAAAGGATTACGACATTTTGCCACCTTCTAAACATCAACAACAACAAAAAAATTCCAGAATGGGATTTAGTGAATTTTCGAGAAAAGTGACTTATAATATTTTGCCATCTGAGCACAAAATTATACACTTATAAACTGTAATCTGAGTATGGAATCTGAAGAAATATAATTTTGAAAGAATTGGAGAAGTGTAAAAGAAAGTCGATCTGTGTTCAATAGTTTTATGTCGTCCTTTGTTTATCAATTAATGTTCCATTTTTTCTAACAAGATTAAGTCTGCATACATTTGAACTCAAACAGTGTAACTATAAAGCTAATCGACTAATATTTAATACAGTGATACTCTGATAACCCAAACTGTAACTAGTCTGGATCTCCAAGCGAATAAGAGTCGGATCGTCAAGCTCCCGACAAGGACCTTCAACACAAAAGTATAACTGATTAATTGAAATTAAAATAATACCTGAAAACGGTTCAAGGATATTCCAACACCATGGCTCACATCACTTGTATAATCACCAATAACGACTTAATGAATACAATCATATCTAAGTAGAACTTTGAATGAATCAAGACAATTGATCCCTACAGTGGGTAATTGATTAAGTAAAAAGGTAAAAGAATACCCGAAAACGGTTCAATGATATTCCTCACATCAGTTTTATAAACACCAATAACGACTTAATAAATCCAATCGTATCTTTGTCGAACTTTGAACGAAATATTGTAAGAATCAAGACAAAATACGTTTCCTAGGAAATAATTTCAAAGGACATAAAAATTTCCTCCTAAAACCATATTCCAAACAAAGCGTCTGCGTTCTGTCTAATTACCAAAACGTATACATTTTTCCAGCGAAAATAAATTCGCATCTTAGCATTTACGCAAGACACCAATTGAAACGAAAAGGCATCTCATTGCTTGAAGTAAATACTCCATATTTCACTTCAACAAACGGAATGCGAATTCACCGATCCACTTTCAGTTCTGAGAAATCTTTTCTCCCGGAAGAACGGACCCTCGAATTAAAATTCTTTTGTCCCTCCTGAAGTTCCACCATATCTCTTTTGTTGTAAAAAAGAATTATGCCGCTCCCAAAGAACGATGTTTGGTGGAAGAATGGAAAATAAAAAGAAGCTTGTCTTCTCCCTACTTTCTGAAGTCGGTGTGTATTTCGCGTATTAAATTAATTTCAGAAAGGATTTCAGAAATAAAAATGAAAGTTCATCCATTGTGAGGGTTGTTCAATGAGCAGTTGTTTGCTTTCGGACTCAGGAGATGATATCAACAGTGCATACATATCTCATCTCGTTTCCTTTGATTAAAATGAGTATTTACTTTCCTTAATAAAATTAGTTCCCTTGGTTCCGTTCTTGCATAATAAAGGGCGTTTGTTCATGCGGATAGAGATAATCATGTTCTTAATCATCGTCGCTCGGCTGGCTTAGATGTGTTATTTTTCTTGTTTTGATCGCAATCTCTTTATTCAAAGCTACTGTATCGTTACAATCCAAGATTATATTCTGTACGGAATTCCCTTCCAAAGATTTAGATAAAGTGTGATTCCATTTGTGTTGATTTGAAAGATCTACTGTATAACTTCACGTAATTGCAACTTATTACTTCTTTTAACTTTCATGTTAATCTAACTTGTGTATAACTTCATGTAAAGTAGCTTATTACTTACTTTTAACTTTCAAATTAGGCTAACTTGATGTATAACTTGATGTAATGCAACTCATCGCGCACTTTTAACTTTCACATTACATTCACTTGCTGTATGACTTTATGTAATGTAACTTATGACATACGTTTTTAGCTTCAAGTAACGTTGACATGCTATATAACTTTTATGTAATGCAACTTATTGCTTGTGTTAACTTTCATTGTACGTTGACACTTCATATAACTTCAAAATATGAAACTTCTTTTTTTTTATCTCTTATGTATTTTGACTTGCTATGTAACGTATAAGATCTGCTTGTAACTTTTGTATTACTCGATCTGATACATAATTATACAACTTCTTGATACCTAACTTCTAACTTGTTATATAACTATATAACTTCATGATATCTCTTGTAACGTTTAAATTAACTTGCTACATAAATGGTAAGCGTACTTGTAACTTTTATACTATTCCGATATGTTATAAGACTACAAAACTTCCTAATATATAGTATAAGGACAGTTGGGAATAATTCAAAAGTTCCAATTAATTTTTATTTACACTTAGAAATTATGCTTAACAAACTTTTAGTAAGTTTTATTTAAAATTGCTGTGAATTAGTAGAATTTTATGAACGTCAATATCAGAACATATGAAAAATTTAATCAAAGTTATCACCAGGGCGTGGAGTTTGCTTACATAAAATATGCCTACAGCTGTGAAAAAGTGGTCTAAAATTTAATTAATTCACTTAAAATTTAATTGATTAGAAAAATATTTTTTCCTGCAGATAACCTTACCAATAAAAAATTAGAGATGCTTAATATTTGTTCATAGCAATGTTCCCAATAGGATTTTGGAATCACTATGGCTCAAATGATTTTTCGTTTGATGCGCTAGCAAACTCCGATGATTGCACATGTTTGATTCCTCTCTAGAATATATGTATCTTTCTATGCCAGTAAAACCTTTCTTTGTTTAAGTTACACAACATTGTTTGTCTGTCAGGTTTACGTGACATCGTCTGTCTTACCATGTTTGGTTTTAGGTTTTTATCACATAGCATGTATAACTCTGGCACTTATCACTGGAATGTTACTTAAACTGACAAAAAAGTCGAAATTCACATTAAAAGAATGCATTCACATTGTGTCAAAGGTGAACAAAAGGTGTAATCTTTGATCGTTAAAAATAATTTAGCGTGCAGATAGGTCTGATATCTCTGAAAAATGCTCCAACAGCGAAATATCACGCGAATGTCGAGTTTTTCCTGACAAGTGCTACGAGTCATCAGTAACGGCTAAGTATCACGTTAGCTTTCTTAAAGAATATTTTCGCAATTCGCCATTTTGTTACATAGAAAAGAATGTTTAGCAGCACGAACCTTTGATTATGTATCATAATCCTTAATTTAGGAACTTTATAAAATAAAAAATACTTTCTAAGCATTTTACACTTCATTGTGGTGGTATATCGAAAGATATAATTTGCATTCGTGACAAGAGACGTTCTATTAATTTCAGACTTTCAGGATCTGCTGTCATTCTGTACTGTTGGGATATTATTGTGATTATATAGAGTATGCGTGTTATACTCCATCGACGACTTCTCAAAGGACGAAAAATGAGGTAGATATTTGTAAAGAATTTAACTGTAAGTTATGTTTGAATAATGTTGTCATGATCGAAATATAATTGATCAACATTTTTCACTCTCTAATGAGTTTTTGTAAAATCTGTGCCATAAAAACATACGTTCTCCAATAAGATTGAAACCTGAAATAAGAATTCATGTGTTATGAGAGACGTTTCCTGTCAAGCTAAATATATTTCTTCGAAACTATTTTGTTAGTCATTTCCTTGGATTGAATGCTTTGAAATGATACTGCACCCATTCAGTAGAAGAGAATCATTTGAAAAGATTGTTTTTCCTTTCCTTAAATACTAGGTAGGTGTTGCTTCATTACGACATTAGGATTAACTACCTACTTACCTCAGATGATTATACTTTAGATAGATTCGATAACTACCTACTTACCTCAATCTATATATATAAAACACTAACGTACGTGGACCCGAAATCGACGTTATTTGTGTATCGTCGAATGGCAACAATCAACGTAAATAAAATAACCCAGATATTTTTAATTCTTGCTGTTTTCAAATAGCCGAGGTCAATTTCTATGCAAAATAAGGAATTAAATAGTAATATTTATGTTTGAACTGACTTTTTATTTCTTCCTTTGATGTAAAAGTAATTTAAACGTAATTTTGCTACCCGGTATCTAGCCACATCAGAATTAATGTTTACTTTTTTAATTTGATTTAGAGTTTAGAGTTTTTGATTTAGAATTCGTTTGGGTATTTGAGTTGACTGCGAGATGTTGCGGACATATTTGAGGATTCCCAAGTAGTATAAATATGAGTTCTTTTTGTTAATAAATCATTATTGTCTTTGTCAATATCATTGAAAGTCTTTTGTCGCATTATTCTATTTCACAATATATTCAGGAAGTCGAATTTCAACACGTTTGAAAAGATACGTACTTATTTTTTTTTCAGAATTTTGCCTTTTTTCAAGGTTTGGAATTTTATTTTTGTTTGCATTATGTGTTCCGATACATTACCTATTGCAGAAATATTATTTAGGAGTTAGATTTTAATGATATGTCTATTTCCTGCAAAATATCACTAGACATGTATAATTTTATAGCGGTATATGTATATTTCGACCAACTTTACTTAAATATTTGATTGAATACGCAATGATTTGAAGAATTGTTTCATAAAAATAAATAAAATATACAAATCAAAACATGTTTAATTACGGTGTGTAAAAATTAAAAAGAAAAGCACTATTACACACCGCCGAGCGCTAGCCAGCGCAGCCCGGCTAGTTTATAATATTTTAGATAGATTATATAACTAGCTTTTTACTTCAGATGATCATCCTTTAGATATATTCTATAACTATACCAACTTACCTCACTTCATAATCCTTTAGATATATTATATATCTAGCTTTTTACCCAGATGATAATCAATTAGATATATAACTACTTTCTTAAAATGAAATATGTTGGAAAGATTCTATCGATCCTTTCTTTCGGATTAAATTCTTCGGAGACCCAATTGCTTATTCCCTTGTAAGAACCTTTCGGACAGATTCTATTGATCAAGAAGAACGATGTAACTAGTTAGAAATCATACAGATTGTGAGTGAAATTATGCATGTAAAAATAGAGTTCAAAATTTTTCTATAAATACATTATGGCCTGGATTGTTTGAGGTAAGGTGAACCCGGGCAACCTTGTACAACCAGAAACACCTATAATACGGACAAAACAACCTATACGAAGTAAAGAAAAAGTACTCTCTTACATGGTTCTACTGGAATATTCATAAATCTAGAATTAAGAATAATCTATGCACAGATTTGTGTCAGAGTAAGTAATTTTTTTAGAGTTTTACACTTATTTGGACACCAATAACGTGTTTTTTCAACTGTCTTAGAAATCTACTGTTCATATCACTTTTTCACCTGTTTGTACGAAGCGTACAATTAAATTAAACTAAATTTAAAGCTTTAAAAAGACAAACCTGGTATCAAATTAGATCGGATAACAAAGACAGTTAGATAATTAGAGCTAGGTAATCTGAAATATCTTTAATATTTGAGATCATATCTGAGCAATTCAATCTTAAACGTTTCCTATTATTATAAAACTAAAGTGAAGCGAACTGAAGACGCAAGACTTTATAAACCCTTGTGGTTCTGACGAGATATTTCGTTCATCAAGATCTGAAAAGTTGCAGATTTTTTATGATGATGGCGACATCAACATCTGGACAGTACTCACATGACAAGAGACGAATAAATTTTGATGAAGGAGGTACCTCGTTTTGGATAACCTTGTCAAGACAACTACCAGGAAGTGTTAAGCCGCGTTTATACCTGAGTTGCATACGCGTTTCCCTTTCAAACATCAAATATTTTCCAAGAAACGGCACTTATTTTATCATCACGATATCGTGTCGTGGCGGCGATTTGTCGAGTTTGCAACTCCAGTTTTGCTTTCCACTAGGAGTTGGTAAACATAAAAGGAATGCAACTTTTGCTTGGAAATTTCTCGGCGAAGAAATTTGATATGAAAATGCCTCCCCTCTCCCTATTTCCTGTATTGCAGACACTCAACGTTCCCCTCTGCTCTTCGGCACCCCGTGGTCGATCACATCATCTTTTGTACGCTATCTTTGACATTTGGCCCTCATTGCTTTTAACGAGGGTCGCGCCCAGTACATCCGGGATGACGCTGTTTCAACAAAATTGTGCAGGCTGCTGCTGCAAGCACAACATACTCCACACTCGACATATTTATGAATGGTGTTCACTCTTCTCTACAAAGGGGTGAGAAGAGTGCTCGCCCCTTTGCACCCAGTACATCCGGAATGCCATTGTTTGAATAAAATTGTGCAGGCTGCTGCAAGCACAACATACTCCACACTCGACATCTTGATGAATGGTGTTCACTCTTCTCTACAAAGGGGTGAGAAGAGTGCTCGCCCCTTTGCACCCAGTACATCCGGAATGCCATTGTTTGAATAAAATTGTGCAGGCTGCTGCAAGCACAACATACTCCACACTCGACATCTTGATGAATGGTGTTCACTCTTTTCTACAAAGGGGTGAGAAGAGTGCTCGCCCCTTTGCACCCAGTACATCCGGAATGCCATTGTTTGAATAAAATTGTGCAGGCTGCTGCTGCAAGCACAACATACTACACACTCGACATCTTGATGAATGGTGTTCACTCTTCTCCACAAAGGGGTGAAAATAGTATTCGCCCCTTTGCACCCCGTACATCCGGAATGCCATTGTTTGAATAAAATTATGCAGGCTGCTGCTGCAATCACAACATACTCCACACTCGACATCTTGATGAATGGTGTTCACTCTTTTCTACAAAGGGGTGAGAAGAGTGCTCGCCCCTTTGCACCCAGTACATCCGGAATGCCATTGTTTGAATAAAATTGTGCAGGCTGCTGCAAGCACAACATACTCCACACTCGACATCTTGATGAATGGTGTTCACTCTTCTCTACAAAGGGGTGAGAAGAGTGCTCGCCCCTTTGCACCCCGTACATCCGGAATGCCATTGTTTGAATAAAATTGTGCAGGCTGCTGCAAGCACAACATACTCCACACTCGACATCTTGATGAATGGTGTTCACTCTTTTCTACAAAGGGGTGAGAAGAGTGCTCGCCCCTTTGCACCCAGTACATCCGGAATGCCATTGTTTGAATAAAATTGTGCAGGCTGCTGCAAGCACAACATACTCCACACTCGACATCTTGATGAATGGTGTTCACTCTTCTCCACAAAGGGGTGAAAAGAGTGCTCGCCCCTTTACACCCGGTACATCCGGAATGCCATTGTTTGAATAAAATTGTGCAGGCTGCTGCTGAAAGCACAACATACTCCACACTCGACATCTTGATGAACGGTGTTCACTCTTCTCTACAAAGGGGTGAGAAGTGCTCGCCCCTTTGCACGCAGTACATCTGGAATGCCATTGTTTGAATAAAATTGTGCAGGCTGCTGCAAGCACAACATACTCCACACTCGACATCTTGATGAATGGTGTTCACTCTTCTCCACAAAGGGGTGAGAGGAGTGCTCGCCCCTTTGCACCCGGTACATCCGGAATGCCATTGTTTGAATAAAATTGTGCAGGCTGCTGCTGAAAGCACAACATACTCCACACTCGACATCTTGATGAACGGTGTTCACTCTTCTCTACAAAGGGGTGAGAAGTGCTCGCCCCTTTGCACGCAGTACATCTGGAATGCCATTGTTTGAATAAAATTGTGCAGGCTGCTGCAAGCACAACATACTCCACACTCGACATCTTGATGAATGGTGTTCACTCTTCTCTACAAAGGGGTGAGAAGAGTGCTCGCCCCTTTGCACCCAGTACATCCGGAATGCCATTGTTTGAATAAAATTGTGCAGGCTGCTGCTGAAAGCACAACATACTCCACACTCGACATCTTGATGAACGGTGTTCACTCTTCTCTACAAAGGGGTGAGAAGTGCTCGCCCCTTTGCACGCAGTACATCTGGAATGCCATTGTTTGAATAAAATTGTGCAGGCTGCTGCAAGCACAACATACTCCACACTCGACATCTTGATGAATGGTGTTCACTCTTCTCCACAAAGGGGTGAGAGGAGTGCTCGCCCCTTTGCACCCGGTACATCCGGAATGCCATTGTTTGAATAAAATTGTGCAGGCTGCTGCTGAAAGCACAACATACTCCACACTCGACATCTTGATGAACGGTGTTCACTCTTCTCTACAAAGGGGTGAGAAGTGCTCGCCCCTTTGCACGCAGTACATCTGGAATGCCATTGTTTGAATAAAATTGTGCAGGCTGCTGCAAGCACAACATACTCCACACTCGACATCTTGATGAATGGTGTTCACTCTTCTCTACAAAGGGGTGAGAAGAGTGCTCGCCCCTTTGCACCCAGTACATCCGGAATGCCATTGTTTGAATAAAATTGTGCAGGCTGCTGCAAGCACAACATACTCCACACTCGACATCTTGATGAATGTGGATCACTCTTCTCTACAAACATCGAGCATACAAAAAACGAACATCCTTCTCACCCCTTTGAGTTGTCGATAAAAGTCGACAAAGCGTTTACACCGGATTGGTTCGAGAAAAGCGTAGAAATAGGTCATAAACCTTCTGTGTCACAAAAGAGGTGAAAATGTTTGCAACTCTGGTATAAACGTGACGTTAGTAGTAAGATAGTAATTAAATAATGCACGAACTCAGTTTAAATCTAATAGGCGGATAGAGGTATGTATAAAATTAACGTCACACTGGAGCAACACAACGACGGTCCGGGATCAAACAAGAAGAGAACAACAACAACTATTTAATTAACTGTTAAATTACTACTTAACCTTTACTATACGGCATACTGACTTTTGTTACCCCTGCAATATCGCTTACACCAGCGGCATGGTACAGGTAAATGTTGTCCCCCTTTTAAAAGCAAAAATTAGATTTAATTTATCCGATTCGCAGACAGACTGATCTGCGTAGTTAGAAATGGACCCTCTGACACCTGATGATCACTTAAGGTAAGAGGTAAATGTTCGAGACGCTTTTGTAAAGTGGGGTTGACAGATTACCCTCCTCACCAGCAGAGGGGAAGATACGCTGATGCGTTTTGGGCCGTCACGGGCGACGAGCAGGTGTCTGGATGTATAGCCGTTTTGGGCGGTTTGGCATTCAGAGGGTTAAGTGACTGCTGGTATCGATCACCATTTGCGAGCTGTCAGCGACTGACCTTCTATAGGATCCTTTCTTTTGTTCCTTGACCCACTATCCTGCCGACTGTGAGGTGTGAACGGTTTGGGGGGACAGCAGAAAATCGTCAGGTGATATCTCTTCGCACGCAAATGATAGTATGAAAGGAAAGCGTCATTCGTAAATACCACTCACGGCACTATTGATCAAGTTAAGTAATTAGATATGAGAGCTCGGAGAGTATCACGAGAAAAGTCGTTCCTGGAGACAATTGAAAAAATCTAAGTGCTGCAGCGTAAAGGTTAATTAACTTAACTACAAAATTAACTACTTCATTCTGAATCATGGGCAGACGGCAAATATAATCCATAGAGATCTTAACTTAAAAAACTCGAGCACAGTACTTTGTAGGAAAATAGTTTTTCTGCGTCCTAAGGAAATATTTTTTTCCTTCCGACTGCTAGCAACAGCTCTTTTTGGACGACCTCAAATCGTTCCAAGCAGAAAATGAAAATACATGATCCTCCCACTGAATAACCGAGAATTTTCACCTAGAATAATAATCCGCCGCTCCAACTCGACGCTTAACACGTATAGCTTAAGAAGTCCTTGCACTTGAGAAAAATCGCAGAAAGAAAATCAAAGCGAATCCAATCGGGTATTTGTGAACCCGACCGGAAAACATTCGAATTCCCAACTTCGCCCCGTGGAATTCGCGATTTTCCAAACTCCTCTCACAAATTCCGAGCCAACAGAAAAAAGAAGGACGATAAGGCTGTATGGATATCCATCTAATACTCGCAAAGCCTCATCGATAATCTTCGGAGATATTTTTTCACCGGCCCCCTCCAGAAATGAAGTGAGATGATGAGATCGACGACATGTCCCTGATCCACTGCAGTCCGGCGCTTTTGTTCGCCTTGTGCCTTAATAGAACTTCGAGAGGTATGAAATGACTTCGGAAGGATCTTTCTGCTTTGAGGGGATATTCTCTGGAAATGAGATTTTGCGACGAAGCGTCAAAATGGCTTCGCGCTCTCTGTTATTATTTTTTGCCTTCACCACCCTCTTAAACCATCACCGTGACGTTCCATTCACTCGGCTACATTTAAAAAAATTGCGTTTCTTCAAAGGGGTCGAGTAAAAAGTTATCTTTATTTGGCCTATCTTCCCTCTTTGGGCACGTTTCACGACGGTTTTTCGTTCTTGGGCATTCTTTCTTCTCTCCTGGGGGAAACTGAGCGAGACGGTGAATGGCAGAAAAGACGAATTCTTTTCCCGAGTCTCGAGCCCAGAGCGATTGAGTTGAGATGTTTCCAACCCCACATGTCTCCGGCGAGTTATGTAACGAGAAGTGACGGTATTATTCATGGGGCTACACGATTTTGAAAACCGAAAAAAGTTTAAAATTAAGTTTCCCTTTTGATGTATCTTCTACTATTTGTATCTTCTACTATTTCTTTATGTATCTTCTATCTACTGAGCAGCAACCGACTTAAAAAATTCTGTGTGTAATTCACTGACAGTTATGTTTTCAAATTTTTAAATAGTTTCTATGTTGCCTTTTCAGATGATACTATGATACTTTCAGACGAGTAATTTTATTCCAAATTTCCCAGTCTTGACATAAGTTTCTATTCATATAAAATTTTATTACAAATTTCCCAGTCTTGACATGAGATTCTATTCATATAAAACTATAGAAAAACATTCAATATTTCTGTTTAATATGTAACTAATATTAAAACGTAATAACAGAAAAACGTTCAATCGGCTAACCTCAAGGTCAACTGTCTTTAAGATTTATATAATCTCACTCTGTTAATTCGACATGAATCACGACGTTTTGAGTGGGGTAATTCGTTAAAGTAAGGAATAGGTAGCTTGGATAACAATGGACAAGGTTTTTTCGGAACCTCTACTTTTCTTGGACTTTTTACTTACTTGGTCTAATTTAAAGAGACTATGCCGGGGATTAGTAACAACAACAACAACACAACACAGCTAAAAATGTAAGAAATTGCATTTTCGCAGAAAGGGTTTGTAGCACGGATACGTGCTCGATTCACACTATAAAGATATAAAAACTTAACGCAAGGAACGCTGACCGACAGACCAATTAGTGATGAAAAAAAGAGTCATAGACAGGGGACGTTGGAGAGAAATTTCCTCTTCGCGACATGGCGAAAGAAAAATTCGGGCTCAACTCAAAACACCCCTACGTATTTTGATGTCGGTCGTGTGTAGCATTTTAACAAATCAGAACTAAACGCATTGGGTGGTATTTTATCTTTCCATTTCGCAGTCGAACAACGGGCTGTGGTAGACAGGTTGGAAAAGCCTCAGATTAGCAACAAGAGGGTTGCGAGTTCGAACCCAACCAAAGACCTTTGTGTAGAAAGGGGACTGGTGCACATTAACTTTTACTCTGCTGCAGGTAGACAGTTGTTACCACTACAATTTCGTTTATACAAGCGGCATGGTATAGATCTGTGTACGGTGAATGTTATCACCCTTTTAAGTGACCGCTGGCATCGATCACCATTTACGAGCTGTCAGCGACTGACCTTCTACAGGATTCCTCCTTCTGTTCGATACCCTTCTTTGTTGACCGAGAGGTATGAACGCTTTGTGGGAAAGGCAGAAGGTCGCTCTGGTGATATACGCCACACAATACTATGAAAGGAAAGCGTCAGTCGTAAATGCCACTCAAGGCTCTATCGCTCAAGTTAGGTAAGGGGGGTTGGACATGCAGGCGAAACAGCCGTTCCAGGAGACGAATGAAAACGTTAAATCTGTTTTGGCCTCAAACGCCCTTACGTTGGCCCGGTGAGGAGGTATGGAGAGTGAGGTGCCATCTCAGGTGTGTACTCGTCATCTGACCGTGTTTCAAAAGTACGCTGTGTTTTCCTCAAATCTTTTCCTTCAGGTTTGATCCCGGACCGTCTGCAATAGCCCATTATGCTGTTCCAGGGCGACGTTGAAATACCTACCTAAAATAGGAGCTGTTTCAAGTTCAATCTGTCGTGGCCTAAAAAACATTGTCACCTTGGTGTGGCGTGAAAGCGTTGAGTTTTGAATTCCAGATCAGTTGTGACCTCGTCATCTGAGCGTGTTTCAAAATTATGTGGTGTTGTCCTCGGGTCTTTGGGTTTGATTCCGAACCAATAACCCGTTGTGTTGCATCAGTGTGCTACGTTAATTAAATACTTACCTACCTCATAATGTACTGGAAGGACTTTCGCCGTTTTGAACTATAACTTTCATTACCTTGAAGTGATTTGTGGACTCTACGCAAACTCAGCAAATTTTAACGTTTCCTCTTTTTTAACCAAGATACAGATATAATTACTTTTCTTTTATACCGCTCTAAAAAAACTACCGAATTCTCTTAAAAATGTATCGTAATTTATGTCCTTTATAAACCGAAAATAAAACACCAGTTCTAATTACAATGCAACTGCTGTCTCTAGATCGACTGCTAATGTAGAATGTTTGAAAATCTGAAAACATTCCCCGTGTCTTGAATGGAAAGACATGAAGCATTTTTGAAATGTGTTGATAGTACGTGTTGGAAACTTTCAAAAGCAGGAATTAAATAAAGTTTCTAAACATTGTGTTTATATTTTTAATGAAGGGTTTGTGTTGTGTTAAATTCTATGCTGCAAGACAAAGTGGGCTTTTTGGGAGAAGCATTTTTTTATTACTAGCGCGATAATTAGAGGTTTCTGGAAATTCTTCCGACATTTGTACCTAGGGAAAATCTTCCTCTGGTCAAAACTGGTTACATATTCTTGTTCCATAATTATCAGTTATTAGCTACAGATTTATTTTTTGAGTTCGAAAGTCATAACATAACTTGCTATGCTCGAAACGTGTTGGATACGTTCGTTCAAAAGATAGGATGGATTTTGGTGGGTTAGGTGAATTTTCTATGCTACTGTACTCACTGTTTCACCGCCTAACAGAACACTTTTAGACATTGCAATGTCAGATGTTTTGGTTCCATCTTGAATTGTTACTAGCAATTATTCTCCAGTACTCTAAGTTCTGCAAATGCTACCGTCTCCGAGGTAAATCGATCCATGTAAGAAATAGTGGGCTGTCATAGGTTTCACCGCCTAACAGAACACTTTTAGGCATTGCTATGTTAGTTGTTTTGGTTCCATCTTCAACTGTTATTAGTAATAATTCTCCAGTCCTTAATTCTGAAAACGGTTATGTCATTGTCTACAAACCCATCCATGTAAGTAGTGGTCTGTCTTAGGTTTCATTGCCTAACATAACACATAGACATTTCCATGTCAGATGTTTTGGTTCCATCTTCAACTGGTAATAATTCTCCAATCCTTAATTCTGCAAATGCTTCTGTCCTTGTTTACAAATCCATCCATGTAAGTAATGGGCTGTCTTAGGTTTCATTGCCTAACATAACACCTAGACATTGCCATGTCAGATGTTTTGGTTCCATCTTGAATTGTTACTAGCAATAATTCTTGGTCGTCATCTGTCCGTGGTTCAAAATTACGTTATGTTGTCCTCAGATCTTTCCCTTAGGGGATTGAACCTGGACAGTCGTCGATAATCCGTTGTGTTACTCAAATATGACGTTAATTTAAATTACCTTACCTTACTTCCAGTACTTGGTGTTGAAAATTTTAAAGTTTTTGCGTGCATGGTCAATTTATCCATGTTAGAAATGGGCTTACGTAGGTTTAAAAGCCCAGCAGAACACTCCTATACATTGCAATACCAACCTGTGAGAGAATAGTTACATACTTTAACAGTCTCAATATACATAGAATATAATTATATACCCAGTCTTAATCATTTGAAAATTACTCTAGACGTCCCAACGCACCTGAAATAGTTAAAGTTAATATCCGTTTCCGCCTCGTAATTATCTTTTAAGCAATTAATTATAAACATATACTTTGTCTACATTAGACTAAGCCATACAGATAGTTAGTATTAATATCCGACTCAATTTTGTAAGCAAGTCGCAATGGAAATTTTAATAATAGAAATCTCAGACAATTGACAAAATACCACACAACTTTTCCCATTAGCAGTCATGGATTATATAAATGTTCATAAAATATGTTAACACATATTGTTGTCCGAATAATCTAATTACGGTGTCTGAGGACTCTCTAATGATTGTACTTTACCTGTCTTACTTATAGACAAATTCTGCGATTCATTTATTAGCAAAGTATTTAATGGAAGAAATAAATAAGGAAAGAACATTTTGTCGAGTCTCTCCATTCGTCTTGGTAGAAGTGATAACGATTATAGAATTTTTGTGTCCATAACTCCCCTGCCTTATCGCCGACCAACCGGTATAGTGGTTAAGGTGTTAGCCTCTAGATCGGAAGGTTCCTGGTTCGAATCCGGGTCCGGGCATGGATGTTTGTAAGCGTATGGGGTAGAGGCGGTTGGTGCACCTTAAATCTGTCGTAGCCGAAAGTCCTCACGTTGGGTTGGCGTGGAAGTTTGGAGAGTGGTGTGCCAGCTCAGATGTTGCTTCGTCATCTGACCGTGGTACAAAACTACGAGGTGTTGTCCTTGGATCTTTCCCTTAAGGGACTGATCCCGGACCGTCGTCAATAGCCCGTTGTGTTGCTCTAGTACGACTTTAACTAAAATTACCTTACCTTACCCCTGCCTTATCAATGTTAAGAGGTTCAAAATATGAAAATATTCTTATGCCGTGTTGTGGGAAAGGTTTTGTGCCTAAGTTTGGTCATTGAGAGTTGGTGGTTGTTGATACCATAGATGAAAAGATAGGTAGGTATGAGAATTAGCATCATATTGGAACACCACCACGGGCTATAGGCTTAGCTGACACCCCAATCTTCAAATTTACACTCCACGCCAAATTTAAGGCAAAATGAAATAAATAAATTTGTTGATGAAGGGTTGGAAGGAGGGGAAGTAAATAGGGACATGCTCAAAATGTGGAAACACTAAATTTTAACTAGGAATAATTTTTAAAATTTTCAAATTTAACATCAATAATTTTGTACTGTATTTTTTATAGGCCTAGAATACAATACACAGTCTTTCAAAGATAGGAACTGTTCTGCAAAATTACTAATTAAAATGTTTAAGGACAAGATCTGTAGGTTACAGATTTTTGACATTGCTTTCCTGTAGGTTACAGATTTTGGACATTGCTGGCCTATACGTAACACAACTTTGACATTTCCCAAGTCGAATGATTAATAATAAATTAGTTATAAATTGTCAATACTTTAAAATAAGGGTAGATTTGAATATTTTAAATTTATAATTTTGTTTTCCCGATTTTCAAATCACAGATTTGTTTGATTCTGTAAAGTTTTATTACTAACTTGCAAAATACCCGACCTTACTCGGTTTGAACTGGTTTACTCTAGATTGAAGAGATGATCAAAATATATAATGACTTATACGTTTTTCGTAGAATAAAATAATACTTATATTTTACCACTTATCGCCATCGTTATAATTTCTACAACTTACTTTGGACACAAATCTTTCACATGCATATCCATTGATGTAATACATTTCATATACATCGCACCCTCGCTGTGTGACAAAGCTACAAAATGACGAAAGGTGACACTAAAGTTACTCTACAAAAGACAATTTTGAGGGAGATTTGGAGTTCCCTTTCTTAAGTTCTTTTCATGTTCAACTCAATTAATAAAAAGGACGATTTACGTTGAGTGATCTCGCACTCATAGTCAGCAAAACAATATTTTTTTACTTGTGGCACTCTTGCATCCGGTATACGACATTGTGGAATTTCGTAATCTGCTCCAGTCATTATGACGAAGAATTTTTTAATGTTTGAAAAGTTCTAGTACAGATTTTTAAACATTATTATTCTTTCAATAACGACATTAGTCTTTCAATTATGGCAAAATTACACTTACAATTTGCTTTATTGTGACCCACATGTCACTTTAAGTCGAATACTTTGTGGTGGTGTTGGGTGTCATGAGAAGGAAAATATTATTATCTTTCTTTCTATTATATAAAAAAAAATTTGCAATCTTTTTCAGATTTATTCGCTTTGTGATTGGTAATAGCGAGTCACGTGATAGCGAGTCTTGTGGTTCAACGGGATAATGAATTTGGAGCACGCGCAAACGATAAACACAGTTATATTTTTTAATTAGTTAATTCATAAAATTTGAGAGCACACGCTAGAGTTTGCAATGTTCTCAGAATAACCGGCAAATTCGGTCGCCGTTTCCATAGCAACAGTAGAATATGAAAATCTTAAAAAGCACTATTACAACAAACAACACGGATCAGCTAAAACATATCTATGATTCGGTATTTCTATGCGATAGTGGAGTAAACAGTTTATTTTTTTTCTCATTTAAATAGATTTTAGTGTCCTTTTTTCACCTTAATGTTGTATATTTAATACATATTCCTTAAAGCGTTATCTGTAACAATTTTTTTTCTTCTTAGGATAGATTTTAGAGTTATTTTTTTTTTCATCTTTTGCGCGCGCGCGCGCGCGCGTGGAAAACTTTACCAAGATCCTTTGTATCCAAAATCCAATATCTTATTTAAAGTATTTTCTTTTCTTCAGTATAGTTCGCGAAGTTCATGGGTTGGAGAGCGATAGCGAGTAGGGGGCGGAGAAATATAGTTTTATAAAGATTCTGCTGTGTTTTCGTGGCTAGTAATGTTTTGATTGATTGTGTGACGTCAAGAGTAGTAGGAGTATCTAATTGATTTGGATGTTTCTGTGATGTTACCATTGAAACGAGATACGAAATACAAAAAAATCATTACATTCGAAATCGCAATGAAAATAACATCTATATACACTATAAAACAAAATAAATCGACGCACCAAGAATGAATCATGCGATTGCTTTGAAATTTCGTATGTAAAAATGTTTTGACCAAATATGCAAATGATTAAAATTTGGTGTCCAATGAATGAATAGTGCGATCTCCAGAGCATCGGAACTGCGCATCCAGCAGATGTATATAAGAAGTTCCTCTTGAACTGTTGTTAAACATTTATGCTGCATTGCGATTGAGGACACCTATCAAGGACTGAAAAAATGCCTCGCCGCAGGATTCGAGCTCATTACGAGCAACTTTCAGAGTTTGAAAGAGATAGTATCATTGGATTGAAAGAGGCAGGTTGGGCAAATCGGAGAATCGCTCGTCATGTGAGTCGAAGCGATGTTGCGATTAGAAGATGCTGGCAAGAGTGGGTGGACAGTGGCAGATTTCAGCGTCATGATGGTAGCGGTCGACGTAGGGCCACAACAGATCGCGAGGAGAGAGCGACTGTCAGATCAGCTGTCACAGTGCCTGATTCATCGCTTTCAACCATCAGTCGTGCGACCCACACACGAATGTCCAGCATGACCATTCACAGACGGCTGGGAGAGCGAAATCTACGCTCGTACCGACCGTTACGCCACCTGCCACTCATGACTGCACACTGTCGAGCCAGATTACCGTGGTGCTTGGCTCGATCAGGCTGGAATGATGCTGACTGGGGACATATAGTCTTTAGCGAAGAATCCCGCTTCCAACTGTGTCCTGACGATCATCGAAGACGTGTCTGGAGACACCCAGGGCAGCGTGCCGATCCTGCTTTCACTATTGCACGCCGCAAGGGGCCCACAACAATGAGTTATGGTCTGGGGTGCCATTTCCCTTGATAGCCGGAACCCTTTGGTCGCCATTAGAGGTACACTTACTGCACAGCTGTACGTTGACGACATTCTGAGACCTGTTTTGCTACCGTTCCTATCGCAGTACCCTGGGCTTTTTTTTCAGCAAGACAATGCCAGACCGCATACGGCACGTGTTGCTATGAACTGTCTTCAAGCTTGTCAAACACTTTCTTGGCCAGCCAGATCACCAGATCTCTCTCCCATCGAGCATGTCTGGGATTTGATGAGAAGGCGACTGCATCCGGTAGGGAATGTTGATGACGTAGTCCGACAATTGGAGCAAATTAGGCAAGAAATACCGCAGGAGGCCATCCGGAGATTTTTCGGTCTATGCCACGCCGTGTATCCAGGCTAGATGCGGGTCAACACCTTATTGAGCTCGTTACTGTAACTCTGAAATAAAGTATTCAATTGTTCTGAAATTTTAATCATTTTCTATTATGTACATAATTTTCCTATCCACCAATTTTTGTCTCCATAGGACAACTCATTCTTGGTGCGTCGATTTTTTTTGTTATAGCGTGTATGAAAAAAGAGTTTGCAATGTTTTCAGAAGAACCGGCAATTTCGTTCGCCGTTTCCATAGTAACAGTCGAATATGAAATTCTTAAAAAGCACTATTACAACAAACAACACGGATGAGCTAAAACATGTATATGATTCGGTATTTCTATGCGATAGTGGAGTAAACGGTTTATTTTTTCTCATTAGAATATATTTTACTGTCCTTTTTTTCTGTTTAATATTGTATATTTAATATTTATTCCTTAGATTTAAATGTCCTTTTTTCACCTTAATGTTGTATATTTAATATATATCCCTCAAAGCGTTATCTGTAACAATTATTATTTTTTTCTCCTTAGGACAGATTTTAGTGTTCTTTTTTTCATCTTTTGTGTGGATAACTTTACTAGGATCCTTTGTATCCAAAATACAATGTCTTATTAATGTATTTTCTTTCCTTCAGTATAGTTCGCGAAGTTCGGGTGTTGGAGAGCGATAGCGAACAGGGAGCAGAGTCCCCTAGTTTTATAAAATGAGATTCTGCTGTGTTTTCGTGGCTAGTAATGTTTTGATTGGTTTTGTGACATCACGAGTTGGCGGATTATCTAATTGCTTTGATTGTTTCTGTGATGTTACAAGTGAAACGAGATACGAAATATAAAAAAATCATTACATTCGGAATTTCAATGAAAATAACATCTATCTATATATAGTTCTCTTACGTGGCAAGCAAAAAAGACGTTATTTGTTATCGCGTTTTGGCAACAATGTGTGATTGTTGGTTTACCACGAAGACTTGCCCGTCCGTTAAATTTATAGCGTTATCGGATAAAGTCTTATCGGAAAAAAAAATTAGTCGAGCTGTTGCAGCTTACAAACAACATGCTGGGTATTCGATTTCCAAACCAGCATTCACATTTCAAGTCAAAATTTGCTCAGAGTTTTCATTTGAATTGTAAATTGCTGGATTTCTTATTCGAGAGGTACTGTATAATTTTTCTGTACTACAACAAATTTATATTTGAAAAATATTTTTTGATAATACACTATTTTATAAGCAATGTGTTCATTGTTGCGAGCGAAGCGTACCAATGAGGGTTGCAAGGCAATTTTACCAGTGTTAATAAAAAATTAAGTTTTCCAATAATATTGTGTTACCAGTATTGCTCAAAAACGCCACCATGCGAAAGCAAGGCAATTTGTCAGATAGTAGTGGAAAAAGGTGTATACATAGCCAGTGACCAACAAGCGTTGACAGGTAGTGGTGTCGCCGTATGACGGGCCATTTATCCTAGTAAGTAATAAAAAAATGAATCGAAGAAGTGAATAATGAAAATAGGTAATAATAAAAAATGTATTTGGGACGATGACATATTTAACATGCACCTACCCACATGCAAACGACAGGTTTTTGTAGGATAGTTCAAGTAATTAATCAATGAATTACTCAGATAACCAATCAATGGATTACTCAAATAATCAATCAATATATTACTCAAATAATCCATCAATGAATTACTAGGATAATCAATCAATGGATTACTCATCTAATCAATGGTAGTCGCAGATAGTCAATTATTTTAATATTCAGGTAATCAATCAATAGATTACTCAAATAGTCTCAATCACAGGATTTCTCAGATAACCAATCAATGCATGGGCATCTTATCACGAACTGAGGAACAATTAGAGGACGAATGTTATGTTCCACCAATACGAAATCATTATAAGAATCACGTCATTACAAGTTTCAGTCATATGATTCTAGGCACATAAAATGGTTATCATTGCTCATTCTACTTTGATATTTCCTCTATGGTTTCTAAGCTCACCATCAAATGAGTAGAAAAACAATCGAGCGAGGAAGGATAGCGGAAGAAAGAAGCCCTAAGTGCTAGTTCTCAAGTTAAGAATATCTCGGTCAAAGAAATCCCTCAGCAGAATACATTACGGAAGCAGAACAGGCACACCGAAAAAGCGATAAAAACTTTATCTGGCAGCAACAGTTTGCCCAGGATGCAGTAACTTAACACCAGAAAGCGAAAAAATGGTGCATTTATTTGACTCTAACTCACAAACAATGGTATCCTGTAACGTTCATGCTACACTTTGATAGAGTATGAGACTCTCAGGGAATTATAAATGGCGCCATACAGAACGTTACTGGTATCTTCGAGACAATTTTGCTTTGTTTTATGTTATTCGGAAGAGCATTTTTTGAGTAATTCAAATACCTCAGACGATAACGATAAGTCGTAATGTCAATGGTAATAAATACTTCGAATAACGGATGTTTTTAATGTCTCTAACCACACTGAACTATCTGGCCTTTTAAAACCTTCTCTGGCGATATGTTCATCCATCTAGTAGGTATTTTAATTAGCGTCGCACTGGTGCAACAACACAATGGGCTATTGGCGACTGTCTGAGATCAATAACCCAAGGGTAATTGTTAATTTTTAATTAACTTCGTATTATAGCAACACAACGGGCTATTGACGACGGTCCGGGATCAATCCCCTAAGGGAAAGATCCCAGTACAACACCACTTAATTTTGAACCATTGTCAGTAGACGAGATAACACCTAAACCGTCACCCTACTCTACAAACTTCCACACCACGGCGACTTGAGGACATTTGAGACTCCACCAGATTTAACGTGCACCATCCTGCTTTTTACATGACCTTATTTGGTTGTAATTAATCCAGAGGTGGCATCAATCTGGAGATGTGAAGGAATTTGAATATGAAACCTCACATAAAAAATAACTTTATAAAACTAATGCATGTGGTTGAAAGTGTCATGACATTTCAAAAAAAGACACATCAATCAATCTGGACTACTATTTGCAACTACCATACGACAGGATATATCTGTAAATCTGAATATAGAGAGCGCTAGAGTTTTTGTGGGTGAACATGCATCCTGTAAGTATTCTGTGTTGGGTAACAGGAAGTAGAATCTGTGTCTTCTGGTGATTTGTTTGCTTACATTGGATAACTCTCTCGGAGAACAAGTTTCCGAATCATAGTGATTTTAGTGGTTTCATACAGTAGAAAAATATAAATTTTACGACAGAGTTAATTCATTTTATTTTGAAAGGTAAGGATTGGTTTGGCTCTCCGGGAACTGTATACAGACTGAGATCTATAACAAAAAATGAATTTATAGTCATTACGAATTTCATTGACGACAAGATTTGATGCCACAGTCAGAACCGAAGGGGGCAGGGAGCTAACGACTCGGCTACCATTTCAAGATTTAAGAAGTACCACTATTAGGGCCATTTAGAGTAAACCCTAAACAAATTCACGGGCCAATATATATCGGGAATAGCGAAATAAAACAAAGTAAAAGTTGTCGGAAAAAAGTTGTTCTAAAGATATTAATTTGTGATTCCTTTTAATCTCTTGATCTCTCAGTTACCACAACTTACAACTAAAAAGTGAGCGAAATTTAGAAATGCGAAATTACTTCAGAGCGACAGAAACATAAAATATCACTGCACGCGATCAACCACCACGAGTATTCGCGTTCGTTGAAAAATATCGTCCGTGTGAACGGATTGTTAAAAGCGTGCATACGACTTTGTGGCATTAGAGGAAGGGTAACATGTGAACAAAAGAAAACTTATTGGTTATAAATAAAGGAAAATATTATTTATCAAATATCGATGATATGAGAAGTAAGATAATATTACAACCACCCAAATTTCAGGAAATATCAAAACTGACGTTTCTATAAAAGACGCGTTCAAAGTTCTGATGGTTCGGAAAAAAAATCGAATTACGACTCAAAAATTTTGTTTTGTCACGAAATTTGCCATTTCCACAGAATCAAGATTATTGGGAATTATTATGTTATAAAACATGAAATAAGACCTGAAAAATGCAGTTAGCTAAATATCAAAAAATGCAGAGTAGTGCCTTTTGGGTGGTAGTATCGATAGATTTAGCACAACATCTACATAGACGATTCTTAAAAAGATTAAATCCATACGAGTGTTGTAAGAAAAGTGGGTGAGGATGAAATCTCCTGGGTTCACTTAATGGTAATGGTAATGGTAATTTTTGTTAACGTCGTACTAGAGCAACACAACGGGCTATTGACGACGGTCCGGGATCAGTCCCTTAAGGGAAAGATCCGAGGACAACACCTCGTAATTTTGAACCACGGTCAGATGACGAAGCAACACCTGAGCTGCCACCCCACTCTCCAAACTTCCACGCCAACCCAACGTGAGGACTTTCAGCCGCGACAGATTGAAGGTGCACCAGTCGCCTCTACACCATACGTTTACAAACATCCATGCCCGAACCCGGATTCGAACCAGGAACCTTCCGATCTAGAGGCCAACACCTTATCCACTATACCGGTTGGTCGGCAGGGTTCACTTAAAGTTAGGTACGTATTTTAATTAAAGTCGTTCTGGAGCTGCGCGATGGGCTGTTGACGTATGTTTCCTACGGGATAGATCATAGGACAACCACGTAATTTTAATCCACGGTTAGTTGACAAGCCCCTCCCCCCCCCTCAGAGCTGGCATCCCACTCTCCAAAAATTAATGAAAAAAATTGTGTACTAAAAACTATATTTCATCAATATAGTATGTTCCGTTCTGTTCCATGTCTTTTTTCATCTCTCCTAGTGTTGTTTCTCATGCCTACACTTGCAGAGCAGAAGAGTGCCAGGCCCGTCGAAGACGGCAAGAGGCGAGGGGGTGCGCCTTCCATGTTATTGAGCCCCATTGGGAGGAAGTCCGACTTTGCTCGACATACATGACACATCCGTTTTACAGGAAGGCCCCTTTAATACATCCATTCACTCACACATATCGTATTTTAGATCCCAATCAGAGGCCGATAACCCCCTGCCAGGTATCCCCAGAGGTATTGATTTGGTATGTGAACAGGGGAGACTTTGTGATCACGACCTATTTAACGTGCCCCAGTCACCATTAGTGAACACGACGGTCTTTAGCCAGGTCGAAGCGCCGATCTCACAATCGTCAGAATTGCAGGCTCCGCCGAGGACAGAACCCACAACCCTTCTGATGCGAGCCCGACGCTCTACTGACTGAGCTACCGCGGCTCATCTCTCCTAGTTGTACACTTTGGCCTAGTGTGGAAGTTTAAAGAGTTGAGTGACCGCTCAGGTCAGTCATGATAGGTACAGCCTCGTCATATGATCTTGGTTCAAAATTACGTGGTGTAGTCCTCGGTGTTTTCCCTTGGGGAATTGGTTCCGGACCCGTCGTCAATAGACCTTTGTGTTGTTCCAGTACGACGTTAATTGACATACCTATCTATCTACCCGCACTGGTATAACCTTTAAATTTTCTGCTAAAAGACTGTTCCGTCTAACGTGTTTGAGCTACTGAAATCTAACACCTGCTTTCTGTACTGCTTTACTTCATAAAACTAGGTACTACAAGGAGATTTAAACTGTTTGATAGTAGAACAGTAGAATACGCCTTCTAAAACTGGATTCTATACTAGCCAATTTAGGCAAAAGTAAGCTAGTTCAGTTACATTACTGACGAAAACGAACTAGTGATTCCAGTACTAGTCTACGAGAATGTCTCCGAGAACAACTACGAAACTGTTAATGGCAACGCTGTTCCGTTGTTGGATGGTAATGGTAATTTTGGTTAACGTCGTACTAGAGCAACACAACGGGCTATTGACGACGGTCCGGGATCAGTCCCTTAAGGGAAAGATCCGAGGACAACACCTCGTAATTTTGAACCACGGTCGGATGACGAATCAACACCTGAGCTGGCACAGCACTCTCCAAATTTCCACTCCAACCCAACGTGAGGACTTTCGGCCACAACATATTTAAGGTGCACCAGCCGCCTCTACACCATACGTTTACAAACATCCATGCCCGAACCCGGATTCGAACCAGGAACCTTCCGATCCAGAGGATAACACCTTAACCACTATACCGGTTGGTCGGCGTTGCGTTGTTGGAAAAAGATTCGTTAGATATATTTATGATGACTGATGCGAGCTTTTGTATTCCCTTCTTTTTCTGGGTGGAGTTGTCGTTCACGGTAAGAAGTTTGTCGCCAGCTAATTTTTGTCGCCAAATCAAGATACCATTCAGAGCGTGGAGTGCGAAAAATTTTGCAGATAGGTTTGCCATAACAAAAACGGCAGATGTGAAGAAAAAACCAAAAAGGTGAAGATTACCATATTTGGCGACAAATCGCCTTCTTACCGTGAACGACAGTTCCACCTTTTTCTGTTATTTGTACTTCTAAAAATTGTATATACATTAATACTTTTAATTACATTCCAATTTAACTTTTAATCGCTGTTCCTGCCTTCTTTGCGTTTTTGTAATATCACGAACTGGAGTATCTTCAAGTGAAGTGGACAAAGACCAATTCACCACTCAACCGGGATTTCGAATTGAGGTAAGACATTTCGATTTATTTTCCTACCAAACACTTATCGTTGTAAGTGACAATCACACTTACTTTTTCATTAAGTGGACATTCGCATATTATAAAGTAAAATGTTTAACTCACCGTGGGATTTTAATTTTGGGGGACTTCTTCGAGAGGAATTTAGCCTATACCCTTTTCACAAA
Organism: Metellina segmentata; assembly: GCA_947359465.1. Lineage (NCBI taxonomy): Eukaryota > Metazoa > Arthropoda > Arachnida > Araneae > Tetragnathidae > Metellina > Metellina segmentata. The sequence continues at coordinate 103,400,108 of OX375881.1, forward strand.
TCTCAATATAAAATTTATATCATTTCCCATTTTTTGTTTTCGGGATTTTTGATGATCACTGTTTACGTTGCAAAACATTTCCAAGAGGAACAAACGCCGACCAACCGGTATAGTGATTAAGGTGTTAGCCTTTAGATCGGGAGGTTCCTGGTTCGAATCCGGGTCCGGGCATGGATGTTTGTAAACGTATGGTGTAGAGGCGGCTGGTGCACCTTAAATCTGTCGTGGCCGAAAGTCCTCACGTTGGATTGGCGTGTTAGTTTGGAGAGTGGGGTGCCAACTCAGGTGTTGCTTCGTCATCTGACCGTGGTTCAAAATTACGAAGTGTTGTCCTCGGTTCTTTCCCTTAAGGGACTGATCCCGACCGTCGTCAATAGCCCGTTGTGTTGCTCTAGTATGACGTTAACTAAAATTACCAATTACCAAGAGGAACACGAGTTTTAGATGATATAGCTGAATTATGAAAACGAGGAAAGGAAAATGGCTATGCAATTTTTCTGTTCGTCATTCTAGAAAATTAACTAATCCGATCCACGTCATATTCAAGCCAAGTTAACTGGATTTTATTTCGAAATTTTCTATAAATCCGCTCACGTCTCTTATCACTAAATTCGCAAAGTAATCTCATGCACAAGAACTTTGTTTGCTGTGACTACGTGTTTTGAAATAATTTCTCGCTGTAGGAAGTTTGCGAAGAAAGTGGTGAAACTGTTTTCCATAGTTGACCTGTATCATATGGATTCTGTTCTTTCTGTTAAAAGTGTGGAGGATAAAAAACAGACGCTTTTATCTGGCGTAAAATAATTATGATATGACTAAACACAAAAATAAGCTAAATAACAAATGATGGTGTACTAGGAACCGGTGAACTGATAAATTTTTAATTTTTGTAAATCACACACAAGCTTCAATCTTTTATTTGTTCCTAAGTTATCAGTAAGGAAAAACGAATTTATAGAACTATAAATACACAGCTGGCCACCCGATTGCAACACCAAGAACGACAAGAGATATCACAACTAAATATATTTTGTAGATAACATGTTGACCAAGTATCAAATGATTAAATTTAAAGACTTCTGTGAAGTGTGCTTCCTGCCAAAATCAGTAGCCAGAGTTGCCGCCATTGTTGGAGATCACCGCTGCCACACGCCTCGGCATTGATTCAAAGAGACTTTGGATGTGATCTTGGAGTACAGCAGACCAAGCAGCTTTCACACGTTGCCGAAGTTGATATAGTGTGGCAGATGGGGATGTAATATGGGTCAATCGTTGAGCAACCATGGACCACATGTTTTCTATCAGCGAATGATCAGGAGAGCGAGCTGGCCAGGGAAGCAATTCAATCTGGCGATTGACGAAGAACCCTCGGACGATGCGTGCCACGTGTGGTCGCGCATTATCCTGTTGAAATATGGCTGTGGGGAAGCCCTGAAGGACAACTGGCTCCAACACCTCGGAGATGTTGCGCTGGCTGTTTAAAGTACCGGCAATGCGTACTAGAGGAGTGCGAGAGTGTTATCCAATACCGCCCCATACTATTATACCCGATGCTGGACGATTGTGGGGGTGCATAGCACAGCTGTTCAGCATCCTCCCTCCACGGTGTCTCCATACTCGAATCCGAACATCATTCCATTCTGCAGTCCACTTCCTTCTTTTATTGCACCATTGGCGGCGGAAACGTCTGTGGTTCTGCGTCAAGGGTAGACGAAGCAATGAACGTCTTGCGGACAGACCACTCTGCTGTAAACGGCGTCGAATGGTACGCGCAGACACTGTTGTTGTTGTTTCTAATGCCTACACTGGCAGACCAGAAGAGTGCCAGGCCCGTCGAAGACGGTTAGAGGCGAGGGGGTGCGCCTTCCATGTTATTGAGCCCCATTGGGAGGAAGTCCGACTTCGCTCGGCATACATGACACATCCGTTTTACAGGAAGGTCCCTTTCATACATCCATTCACTCACACATATCGTAATTTAGATACCAATCAGAGGCCGATAACCCTCTGATCAGATACCCCCAGAGGTATTGATTTGGTATGGGAACATGGGGGACTTTGTGACCACGACCTATTTAACGTTCCCCAGTCACCATTAGTGAACACGACGGTCTTTAGCCAGGTCGAAGCGCCGATCTCACAATCGTCAGAATTGCAGGCTCCGCCGAGGACAGAACCCACAACCCTTCTGATGCGAGCCCGACGCTCTACTGACTGAGCTACCGCGGCTCGCAGACACTGTATGATGAGTTACAGACTGAATGTGCTGTGCTATGGTTCATGATGTGGCCGAGCGATCCGTCACTGCCATACGCACAGTACGCCTGTCATCACGTGAAGTGGTGCACTGAGGTGGATGCGATCGAACACGTCGGTCCGTCGTACCCTCCTGCATCCAACGATCACATATCCGCATTACAGTTGTTTGGTTTCGTCCAACACGACTACCGATTTCCCTGAAAGATAATCCACAATCTCGGTAGGCCACCATCCTTCCCCTGACGAACTCTGATACTTGATCAAAATATGATCGCTGTTTTCTACGAGGCATAATTGATCGTTTTTTTGAAAAAACCACATGAAAAAAACAATTGCCGTACTTGAAATCGTCTAAATCTCCAAGCCTTAATTAGCGCTTTAAAGTGGCGCCACAAGCGCGCGTGATGAAATTCTAATCATTTGCATTTCTCACTTCCGCTAATACATGTTGTAATTTTCATATTATTTGCATGCTGCCTTCAGGGTGGTACATTTACGGTGGCCAGCAGTGTATATTGCAAAATGGAAACATATTTTCTTTGAGTGTTATACCACTTGCTCTTCTAAAAAAGCCCCTCTCCCAATTTTATTTACACTAGGAGTCCGCCCCCTGGTCGCTAACATTCGCCAACCCCCGGAGGATTTCTTTACAATCCTCATTGGTTCACTGCGCGAACCTATGCTCACTTCGATCGCATCAATGAAGACATGTGTCCTAGCAGTAAGAATTGTTTACAAAATATGATACTCCAAAAAAGTATTTTTAAAATCTAAATTTTCTGTTGTACAGAAAAGATATATACACTACCTGTAGAATCAAAATTCAAATGAAAACTTTGAGCAAATTTTGACTCGAAATGTGAGCGCTACTTTGGAAATTTTTACACCCAGCATGTTGTTTGTGTGTACATTATTCCAGCACTCGAGCCACCCACGCTTTTTCATTGAGTTTGTTGTCGAAAGTGGTAGTGCAAGCGTCTTGTTGAACTATAATTGTTGGCTCTGAAAATGACCGTTTTTTAAATGGTCCTGAAAATATCATCCGCTTTCTTTGATTTCTAATTTATAAACTGTAACAGCTCGACTAAATTCATTTTGTTTTCAATAAAATTTCATCCGATAATGCTATAAATTGAATTCCAGTTGAAAAATTCAGGCAATGTTGCCAAAACGGCGATGACAAATAACGTCTTTTTTTTGGTGCCACATAAGAGAATTAAATATATAGTTGTGCTAAAAAGGGTCATACACTGAGGCAAGAAAGCACTAATATCATTCACATATACAAGTTAAAAATAGATATATTTTCTCATAGGGGGATGACAACTCTCCTTATGGTTGATCCAACGAGGTTTCTTGCCATTAATAGAACTGACCTGATCTTCTTCAAGTACGCTATATCTCGTTATTAGCTAACAAAATTGTTCGGATCTTTGTAGACGAGATTTATCGTAAAAATCCCGTGCTAAATTAATTTTTACTGGAGAATAAATATCGGGGATAGGACTAGCCGCCGAATTTTTAAATCAGATTGTTGATTTTTTTCTTAATGTATAACGTGAGTTATTGCAACCGATGGTGTACCTTTAGATCCACCGAAAGAGATTTAAACTATTTTTCATCACCTTATTTCCGTTTTTATTAACATCTTTTGAAAGTTTCTCACTTTTAGTTCGGCTCAGTTTATCATCATTTCACATTCCCACGAAACAACGAGAACCACAGGCGTTGGTAAAGTAAGGTGTTTTTTATTAACGTCATACTAGAGCAACTCAATGAGCTATTGACGACTGTCCAGGATCAATCCTCCTGAGGGAAAGATACTAGGACAACACCACGTAAGTTTGAACCGCGGTGAGATGACGAGGCAACACCTGAGCTGGCACCCCTTTCAAACTTCCACACCATCCCAACGTGAGGACTTTTGGCCACGACAGATTTAAGGTGCACCATGCGCTTACAAATATCCATGCACTGATCCAGATTAGAACTAGGAATTTTCCGATATAGAGGCTAACACCTTCACCACCTGGTGAAGATGTTCGGAGGCGTTAGAGGTCCAGAGGCGTTAGGGGACAAAACAAAATACTTCTTAAAATATTTAAAAAAATTTACAACTCCACACTTTTCTGTCTAGCGTGTTTAGGTGCGTTTAATCAAATGAAAGTTTTAAAAGCATTATATATACAATGGATACACATTTTCAAATTATATATTGCTATAGTTGCAGTCACGCAACAGTCAGCTTCATTTGACGCATGAGCAAAAATCGCCGATGCAGTATCCTTCGATGTACAGGTAGCTCTTGCAGTACTGGAAACATTGCTTCTGGTCCACAGAACATCCGTGATTGGCATCCACAATCACAGCAGCTGAAATAAAGACGATAGGTACGTAGGTATTTAGTTAACGTCGCACTAGATCATTACATCGGGCTATTGGCGATGGTCAGGTATCAATCTTGAAGGTGACTATTTCATTCGGAACCATGGTCAGATTACGAGATCACACCTGATCTGGCACCCCATTCTCCATACTTCCACACCACTCCAACTTGAGGAGATTTGAGGCCACAAGAGATCTTACGTGCACCAGCCTCCCCACCACAGTCTTTGGTTGGATTCGAACACGCAACCCTCCGGTTGCTTCCGGTCAGTCTAACCAATGACCGTCTTGAACACGGGGATTGGTGCAAGTTAAATCTGTTTTGATCCCAACTGTCATCACGTTGGGGTGTGGACGTATGGAGTGTTCTCGTAATCAGAATGTGGTTCAAATTGACGAGGCTTTGTCCTCTGATCCCCGTTGTGTTCGTCAAATACGACGTTAATTCAAGTATTTACCAGCCTCACTCTCTCAATGCCAAATATTTTTCAATAACAAATCCATCTAAAGAGTGATTCTATTTTCCCATTCCTTAAATTGTATCGTCTGGAACGATTCTATCGGTTATTCCCTTAGATTAAATTCCTTTGTAACTATTATTTTAGACATTTCTTTGAAATATCTGTTCGATTCTGTTAGTTCATTCTACATAATAGAAATATTTCGAAAGATTCTTTTGCTCATTTTCTTAGAATAGAATACCTTTGAATGATTATATGGCTCCTAACCGTAGGTAAGTAGGTAGTTGAATTAACGTCTTACTGGATCAACAAAACGGTATATTGGCAACGTTCCGGGATCAATCCTAAGGGGAAAGAAACAGGGACACCTCAACATTTTAAACAACGGACATATTGCAACCCGGCGAAAAAAGTGACACAAGCCAAAAAATCAAATTTTTGATGTTATGTCATTGAAAAATATGTATGAGGGGCCCCATCGTCTTATACTACTATTCTCTGGAATATAATAGAAGTTACCACCATAAATACTTACTTGAAATTTAAAAGAAGCTTATACTATTTCAATATAAGTTTTATAGTATTCTTTAAGTTCATGTTTCTTCAAGTTCAAGTTCTGCAATTTTGATTTGTGTCACTCTTCTTGCCGGGGTGCGATATGACAAGGACGTCACATGACCTGTGACAACCCACTCTTCAAGTTTCCAAACTATTCCAACATCAGTATTAGATCAGATCGTGTTTTGAACTAGCAACCCATCTGTTGCCAATCTACCAACCAGGTTACCATGGACTTTTTTAACACATCTAAAACTATATAGAATAAAATATATATGCTTCCTTCATACTCTCTATAAGAGCAATAGGACCTTCTGAACAGGTGGTCATCTTGAATCGACTAGTCTTAACTAAATAGTTTCGTAGATGCATTTTAAACACCAGCATTTGTTTGAGTCTTTTGCACCGTAATTTGGATTTAGATACTCCAGCGGTTAATAATTGGTAATTTTTTAAATAGCGTCGTACTAGAGCAACACAACGGGGTATTGACGACGGTCCGGGATCAATTGCTTAAGGGAAATATCCGAGGACAACACCTCGTACTTTGGAACCACGGTCAGACATCAACACCTGAGCTGGCACAGCACTCTCCAAATTTCCACACTAACTCAATGTGAGGACTTTCGGCCACGACAGATTTAAGGTGCACCAGCCGGCTCTACACCATACGCTTACAAACATCCATGCCCGGACACGGATTCAAACCAAGAACCTTACGGTCTAGAAGCTCACACCTTAACCATTATACTGGTTGGTCGGCATACTCCAGTGGAAGTTCAAAGTTTGCGAATCTTCTGAAGAGCTAATGTTATGACGGGTAAAGATATCGCTTGATTCAGATGGGTTTCGTTTTTTTTGTTTCTGCACGGTATTTATTTCGTGACAATTCACAAGGTGCTATATGGTTTATTGTTACAATAGGTTTGTTTTACCTATATTATAATCAATCAAAATTTAGACTTGTGTGTATCACTTCTTGACTTTTCGCTTCTGTAATCTTGCAACTTAATTGCTTGTATTAATTGGATGGATCATTTTAACTTTATTATGATTAGTAAAACTTGGTTTGTTGCATATTTGCACTTTGTTCACTGATTACAAGACGCTGTGAATTATCTGCAGGGTAGTTTAGAAGCAATGTGACAATACTATCTACACGTTTCATATATATTTGATGTTATTTATGAAACATCTGATTTTATTTTCCAGAAAAATCTCCTTTTATGTATTCTAATAGGAAGACAATTGTAATTTGAATACAGCTTCAGTGTACGTATATATCGGAGGCAACAATTATGGCGCTTTTTTGCCGCACTTCAAGTAGCTAGTTATGACAGGTTAACGCAACTCATCTGTATTAAGATAATTTCGGTTCTTATAGCAACCTCGGCAAGTGGAAAGTTTAAATTTTTATTTTGAATATTCTAGACAATTCTTTCAAAATCCCTTATACTGTCGTTTGATTTGATTGGTTCGTTTGAAATAATTCTTTCCGTGGCAACTTTAGAAGTGCGCCAAAAAAAAAAAGCGCCAAAGCTGTTGCCACCGCTATAAACGTAGACAGAAGTTGTACAAAATTATTTTGATAGTTGATAGTTATTTTAAACATAGTTGAGATTCAGATCTTAATGATACAATAAAATGTGTTTAAACTACTTCGAAGTCAAAAATGTATACAAACTAATTTGTAAGAAGTTACCCCAATAATTAATTTAAGATGTCATAAGGACGAAATGTAACAAAGAACTATGATTGAAAGCTATGAAGTTAAACAGTACTTACTCATGACAACCAGAATAATTGCCACCATAAGCAAGCAGTAAAGAGACATCATTGCTAAAGCGAGATCATTTATCTGCAATGGAAAAGGATAAAAATGTATCAACTTCGTAAAGCAAATGGGAGTTGTGTGTACGGATTGCTTAAGGCGTGAATCCGTCTTTGTGGCATTAGATCTAAGGTAACTTGTAAAAAAATGACGTATTAATGGTTTGGTACAGCTACACTCTATGTTTATGAGTGATGACAACGGATTTGCGATTTTTTTTGGCGTACTTCTTGTAGCGAGTTACGATAAATTAAGGCTACCCATCTTTCGTTACTGTTGTTGTGGTTTTCATAGTGACCTCGGCAAACGGAAACTTTCAATTTTCATTTCGAATATTCTAGAAAGTTCTTCCAAATTCCGTTAAAGTCGTTTGATTTCATTGATTCGTTTGAAATTCTTTCTTTTCTCCCATTGGTTATTTTGTTTTTTAAATATCCTTTGATAGCATTGGTCCTTTTAAATCGTTTTCTGTGGTACCATTGGGCCATTTATTTGTATTTTGACAGTTGTGGAAATTTTATTTTACTATAATAGTTTTCACGATAGGAATAAGAGTTTTTTTTTGTGACTATTTTGGTTTTCATTATTTTTTTACAAAAGAATTCTGACGTTATCAGGTTGGATTATTTATTGCTTTTTTTTTCTTTTGTAAATATTTTTCAACATGCCCACTGTATTTAGTGTAGTTGATAAGTTTCAGGGTATTCTTACCCAACATTCGTAGCTTATTTTCTCTGCTGGTTCACAAATGTGTTTTGATATGTGCTTAAGCTTACTACTTTTTGTGAAAGTTTTTAAATATACTTCTTAAAACGTTCTAAAATGTGCTTAATAAACGTGTTGTAAAAAGAAAAAAATTTGTGACAGAAAAAGAGTTAGAAAATAATTCTTTCCTTGGCGACTTTAGAAGTGCGCCAAGAAAATCGCCAAGGCCGTTGCCATCGCTTATAAACGTAGAGTGTAGCTGTTCCCGTGGTTGTAAATAAGGAAATATAATTATTTATCAAAGACCGGTAACATGTTATTGTTATCATCTCGCCAAAAGCATGAAGCCGAAGAATCGACGTTTCAACAAAAAACTCTTCTAAGATTTTGATGCTTCAGGTAAAACTAAGTTCAGACTCAAAGGTGAATGAAAATCGCCATTTCCACAAAATCGATAATTCTCGACTCCGTCATGGTATAAACATAAAATGTAACTTTCAAAAAATGGAATTAGAGGAAAATGCAAGTTCGTGTCTTTAGAGTAGTGGTAACGATATATATCATCGACCTTTGACTACGGCTATAGATATAACAAGCGGGATTCTATCTTGGGTCGATTCTTATAATTTTCAAGGTACAACTGCTGTAACGGCCGTAGCCTAAATTCTTTCTTCGCGATATTATTATAACTTTCAAGGTACGACTGCTGTACTGGCCGTTGTCTAACTTCTTTCTTGGCATGATCATGATAAAACTGCTCTATCGGCCGTTGTCTAAAAGTTAATATGAATTAGTCGGATCACATGGGCGGAGTCGCTGTTGTAAGGTCTTTGAAGGGTAAACCACAAATCGGCTTACCTGATTGGCTATGGAAGCGCATATCATTATTTTTTATCACGGTGGTTATTCACTTCAATCAATAAATTATTTAGACTTTTTTACCCACAATCACATGACACATCTTCAAACCGAGCAACCGGAAGAAGTAACATTAAGTGCCCCATCTATTTCATTTCAAGGTCGATGAAAGATATATCACAGAATCTACATCGACGTTTCTTACAAAGATTAATCTATACAAGGGCATTTCCAAGCTTAAGTAAATCAGAAGACTAAAAAATTAAAATGCGTAAAATAATAAGTGTTATACATAAAAATAAAGGTAATTTGTCTGGTTATTAGAAACTATCAACGAATAGTAACGTTATAATACCTTTGTATAAATGCAGAAGTCATTTAAAGTTGGATTTTTAAAATATTTACTATGGCACTTGGAACATATAATATCTGAATCTCTTAAATCTCCAGTAATAATATGATAGTATACTATAAAAAAAACTGATAAAAATGAAAGTATTATTTACATTAAATTTTTGGGAAGGAGGAAACTTTCTATATCCTACATTATGATACGTCCGTTACAAATTATTGAAAAACGTTTTCTGACAACATTAGTTACAGGTATAGACGTTCAATATTATTGAATTAAATTAATCAAAACAGTCATAATAATGTATAATAAAAATATTTTTTTTTAATGTAAATATTTTTTTTAAATGTGTAACAAACGTATCATTAATATGTAACGGACGTATCACTACTGTGTAGCGAACACATCATTTGTATAACTTGAACAGTGATTCTACAAATTTGTTAGGAATAAAGTTACCATATTGATTTAAAAATAAAAATTATGAATGTATAAAAAGACAATATTAAGTACAAAATAATTTAAGTGGAAAATATTTTTTTAAATAAAGAAAAAGACAATTTGTAACTTACCTCTACATGTATTTGCTAATATTTGTGTCGACAAGCTGTCCTTTTTGGTTGTAATTTTTATTATTTGGCGACAAAATCAAAATTCTAAATCTGTTAAACCCCAATGGAATATTTATTGTGATGATATTGAAGTGGGGGAAACACATGTGCTTCTTGTAAGATAAGCCGGTTGAATTATTGACAAAAAGGTGAGTTTATTTAATTTACTATGGCCACTATTTACACTGCTGGTTATGTAGAATCAAATACCACCATATCTAACAACATGCAACTTGATAAATATGCAGTCCACTCTTTCAATGAAGCAATAATTAAAGACTTTAAGACTAAACTTCCAAAGTTAAAGGAAGTAAATTTATTTCAGATGTGCTTCATAACATTTCAAACAGAAGTTTAATTTGCTCACTATTACATATGGAGAAGAAGATTTTGAAGTTCAACTCAACTGGAATTTCTTCGCCACATCCCATGGCAAAGGCACACTTGATGATGTAGGTGGCCAAGAAAAATTTCAAATGTGGCAAAAAATTAAATCAAGACAATTAACAATTCTGAATGCAGAAAATTTTGTTACTGTGCTCACGGAATACAGTCAGAAAACAAATATAATCTATGTATGTAAAGAAACATTTGAAAGCAACATTAACAACTTGAACGAGCGATTTAAAGGCATACGAACAATTCCAAAGATTCACTCAATCCAGTATAATAGTAAATGTAAAAATATTGTGTACGTTTCAGAAATTTCTAAAAAAATCTGGAACTCCTTTTCACTGTAGATCGAAAACATTTTTCTGAAAAAGTTAACAAAAATACAGCCGACCAATATAAATCTGTATCTAGTAATGACAGTATAACTTTCGGCTCATGGGCCATTATAAAACTGACTACAGAAAAGGGGAACAATAGAGAATTTGTTGAACAAGTGATTTCAGTCCATAGACCAATCAGTATAAATTTTTTTAAAAAGGACCTAAGAAAAAATTTTTTCGGACGGAAAATTATGACATTTTTGTTGTAAATATAGAAGATATTGTGGACACAATTGATGAATCTCAATCAGATAATCCGTTTTGATTGACATTTGATAAATTTCTTAATACGTACAATTTTTTTAACTAAAATATGTTTTGAAATTGTGTAATACCATTAAATTTTGAAAATTTCACTAAATTATGATTTTTTTTCCTGTCATTTATTAAGGTAATGTTTAATTATTATTATTATTATTATTTTATGGTGACAATTTACTGTAACATATTTTGTACAGTAAGTAATCATAAAACAGTGTATGTATTTCAGAAGATGATACGTCCATTACAAATTGAAATCTATATTAAAGATTCAAACTGTCCACAAATTAGATAATCTATGTATTTTTAAAATCTTTGAATCTTCCTCATTCATGAAAAACAAATTTTCATTATTTTCCTTTGTCAACATCAGAGGATTTGTTATTTGTGTTCAGAGTGACACACAATATTTTTTCCTAAAGGGATACATCCGTTAAACATCCAAAGTAAATATTAACTCTATTTCTGTTTTTAAAGTAAAAATAATTATCAGTGATACTTTTAGAGATAGTTATCCCCTGCAAAAATACCAAAAAAAAAATGCACAGATTTGAATTATGTAATTGTGAGAAAAGCTTATTTCGTCCAATGATACGTCCGTTACATATGGAACTGCCCACAAGTATTTCCAGAGTTGGACAGGTTGAAATGCTGTGTGTACATTTCAGCGTAATGGGTATATTAGAATCTAGAAGTATATTGGGTGGAATTTCAAAGAGAGAATTTTTCAAAGCTGTGAAATATCAAGTAATTATCCTTCAGTTTAGGTTTAGGTTTTATCTCGGGCCGTCATCAATACCCCGTTCTGTTGCTTTAATGCGACGATAATTACACACCTATCTACAATCGGTGGTGGCTGTGGCCCTCTAAGTACCCAGGTTTGTCAATTTGAGCTTGACGAGGAATCGTTAACGGAACCCTCAACTTACAAAACACATATCTTTTTTTGCGTCTGCAATGCATTCTTGTCTTTTATGGACTACAAAGCCATAATATGTCAAAAATGCTTCTTATTCTTCTTATTTTCGGCCAATTTTAATACAGTTAAAAAAGCTGCAATTAAAAATTAAAAATAAAATAACAAAAAAAAACTGTAACGCTATTTTTTCCCCAAACACTCGATGAAATTACTAATTTTAAACAACATCAAAACTTGACACGTGTAAAGTAAATAACACTTCGGTATTGCGATGCAATGCCATCTAGCATCAAACATGGCAGGATGAACTTTTGCATCAACCCAATATAAAAAAAATTGTCTTTAACTCAGTTTACTTATGCCTTTCTATATCTTCAAATTTGATTTCGTTCGTTATTACTGCAAAATATTAGTATAGATCTGTTATTATCAACAAATCGACACGCGAATTCGAGCTTCCTAAATCTGGTAATTTGGTAAGTTTTAATTAACGTCGTACTACAGTAAAACAGCGGGCTATTAACGACGGTCCGGGATCAATACTCTAAAGCTTCGGTTTCCTAAGAAAGCGTAGCCGTGATCTAGCGGCCGTGATGTATCGGTGGGTGACGTCACTAAAACGTTGTTTATACTAACACACGGTGTTGGTTTCCTAGAGAGCGTTGTTTGTGAGCGTAACGAAAATTATCGGAGCCGCCATTTCCATGACTGTCGTCATAGCGGTCTCAAACAGTTGGATAACGTTTTTTCTCTTGTAGCGGCCAGATTTCATTTCCTGCTCCAAGCGATTCGAGCCAAGAGGAGGAATATAAATAAACATATTTGACTGCCATTGAATAATTCGTTTTTGTAAAATCGGGATCGTTAAACACAGAATAAAAATTTCAACGGATTCGAAATCTGCGGAAAGTTTGACACCAGATCGATACCTTAAATGTGATTTTCTTTGAATAAATAATTAATTAATTAATACATAATTAAATAATCAAATGGTAAATAATTGAATATTAAAACTGTTTTTGTAAACGATCTGGCGTAAAAATTTACACTGATTTGAAATATGTTGACATTTTCACTCTACCTTCAACGATCCCGAAGTTAGGAACTTTGAACTAGAGAATAAAAAACCACTTTGTTTTGTTTCTCGAATAAAATAAACCACGACAGCCGTCTGTGTTGCCCATTCTCCAACGTATTCTGTCCGCCTAAGTTGACACCTTGGATTCTTGTTTAGACGGCCGTCTAGTTATGCCCGCGGCATCATGACGTATCACGGATGTTAGATAACGGCTCCACTTTCTTAGGAAACCAAAGCTTAAGGGGAAAGATCCGAGGACAACACCACGTAATTGTTAACCACGGTCAGATGACGAGCCAACACCTGAGCTGGCACAACGCTTTCCATGAGGACTTTCGGCAGTTTTAAAGAGTACCATCCGCCTTTACACCATACACTGACAAATCCATACACTGACCCGGATTTAAACCTGGAACCTACCGATCTAGAGGGCAACACCTTAATCACCAGACTGGTTGGTCAGCCTAAGTCTTTGAAATCTTGTTACACTACCTAACTCTGCGTGGTTTCGCCATTTTCAAGCGTATGGACTAAATCTCCTTACCACTCCATAAATACTCATCGCCATTTTAGCTACGGATATTAAACCCTTTATCCAACAAAATGTAAATAATCAGTTAACAAAATGTAAATAATCAGAATTCATTTCTTGTTTATACACTCACTGCCAAAAGTTAAGGCACGTAGAGGAAAATGTTAATTTCTAGATGCCAATTTCAATTTGAGAGGCTGCAATTTGCTGTAAAGGTAGACAGAAGTATGCAAAGTGTTACGCAACAGCCAATCATGGTTTCGTGTCGAGAAATATGCAAAAAAGACAGTCGCTAGCATTGTGAAGGGCTTGAGCATTGAAGTTATTGACAAAATGATGTTTAAATCCAAAACACATAAACAAAACCGACATTAATATGGTATGTGACCACCCCTCCTCTTCGTACAAAGTTTACATCGTGTGACCATGCTTTCCATGAGATGATCAACAACCCTCAGAGTCAACTAATTGCCAATCCTCCTGCAGAGCAATTTGCACCTCTGTGAGACTAGATGGGGGTGGGAAACGCGCTGTCACAGCACGGCGAGGGCATCCCAAAGATTTTCAATGGAATTAAGGTCAGGTGAGTACGCCGACCAACACAGCCGCAATCCACTCACTCTCCAGGTAATCGTCGACGATGCCAACTCTATGGCGACGCGCATTACCATCCATTAATACGAAAGAAGGACTAACTGTTGCAGCGTACAATCGCACACTGAGTTCTAGGACTTCATTCCGATACCGGACAGGCGTCACAGTAGCACGTCTATAGATGAACAGGTCAGTGCGATATCCCAACGAAATCCCGCCCCACATCATGATGCTTCCACCTCGGATTGCGTAATGCTCGATGATGTTCAGGGACCGATTGCCTGTGCCTTGTTCTCCAGACCCTTATATGTTTGTCATCTGACTCCAGGACAAATCGCGACTCATCCGTGGACATAACGTTAGCCCAACCAGACACAGTTCAATTCACATGTTGCCAACACCACTTTAATCGTGCCCCTCTGGATTGGACGGAAAAAGGAACACAAACTCGTGGTACCCGTGAGTACAATCCACTCATGCGTAGCCTTCGGCGCATAGATATCGTATTACCATTGGACGGTGAAACCATAGCTGTCGCACGTGTGGAAGAAGCTCTTCGGTTCTGCTTCGCTACAACAGAAATGTATCGATCTTCCGCGAGGGTCGTAACCCTTGAGAGGCCGGTCGCAGGTATTCGGATAACTGTTTGGAATTGTTTCCATAATCGTGAAATTACGGAAAGATGGACTCCGAATAAAAGAGCAATATCAGTGATTGATTGCCCTGCTTCAAGGCGTCTCACAGAACGCCAGCTCTCCATATCTGCCCTTCGTCTTCTGGAAGCCATAGATACATGTCTCTCTTGAAAAACTAATCGTACGAAAGTTCTAAACACTTTTTATCAACACTTACATGCAACTCCTCTAACCCTTCACAATGCTGGCTTCTTGTACGACAACCTCTTTTGCATAATTATCGACAAGAAACCGTGATTGGCTGTTACATTACATATTTGCATACTTCCATCTACATTTGCAGCAAATTGCAGACTCTCAAATTCAGATTGGCTTCTGGAAATTAACATTTTCCTCTTCGTGCTTAACTTTTGGCAATGAGTGTAATTTACGAGATACAAATTTGACAAATCTCGCCATATGTTTGTTGGCTAGATTTCTCGAATTGTTACTTTCATTGATACTTCTGGTGTTCTAAGGTCAGATCAGGTTAGGTTAGGTAGTTAATTATCGTCACACTGAAGCAGCACTTAGAAGGTTATTGGTGACACTCGGGGATCAGGTGTTGAGATTTTATGACACGTCAGCTAGATGCTCCTAGGAGATCCAATGACAATACCTCGTAATTTGGAACCACGATCATGTGACGAGAACAGCTCCAGAACTAGCACCCCACTCTTAAATCCTTCACACCACGCCAACATGAAGACATTTGAGGCAAATACAGATATAACGTGCACCAGCCCTAATGTACATGACGGTCATTGGCTGACCAAATTTTGAACTCCCAATCCTCCGGATGCTAATCTGATTATTTCTAACTGGGCTAACACGCCCCCGTGTTCTAAGGGTCAAAATAAATAAAACTTAGGCACTGGTATAACCATTAGATTCTTCGTAGAAGACTGATTTGTCCAACGTGTCTTAGCTGTTGAAATCCAACTGCTGGTCTATACAGTTTTACTTCTTAAAACTTACTAGCTACTTACTACTCGGAGATTTAGAAATATGTTTGAATAGTAGAATGGGGGAACAATAGAATGCGCCTTCTATAAACGGACTCTAAAATAGCCAATTTAGGCAAAAGTAAGCTATTTCATAATCATTAAACTTCTAGATTTCCTTAAGTTGACACAGTCGTATAATATCATAAAGCAACATTTTTAACTTACCCTTGAATACCGATTTTGAAACAATTCTTCTGGAGAAATATAGTCTATATCCTTTCTACAGCAAGCACTATTCAAATTTGTATCCTTTCATATTTTTTGTGACCATTATAATAACGTTGCAAAACCTTTCCAAGAGGAATAATAGTTTTGCATGATAAGTTGAATTTAGAAACAGACGGTGATGTTATTTTTCTGTTCGTCACTGTACAAAATTAACTAGTCAGATCCCTCACCTTGAAACCAAATGGACTTGATTTCATTGCAAAATATTCCATAAATCTGCAAGGTCTCTTATATGTCACTAGTTTCGTTGAGCAATATCATGCGCACGAGGTCTGATGGCCATGACCAAGTATTCTACAGTAATTTCGTTATGGGGACAAGTTTACGAAGAAAGTGGTGTAACTGTTTTCCGTAGAGGACTTGAATCACTTGGATTATGCACATGTATCGATATTGTGGATGATTTAAAACATACGCTTTAATTTAACGAAACATTTTTATGTTAGTACTAAACACACAACTAAGCTGAATAATGAATAATGTTTGATTGGGAACCGTTCGGCTAACACCCACTCTCCAAACTTCTACACCAAGCTAACGTGAGGACTTTCGACCACGATAGATTTAAACCTTCCGATCTAGGGGCTAACACCTTAACCACCAGACCAGTTGGTCGGCCTTTTGTTAGGGAATATATGGCGCAAGAGCCATATTTGGACAAAATGACAATTTCAAGCAACTAAAAAAAAAATAATGGTAATCTTAGTTAACGGCATATTAGATCAACACAAAGGGCTATTGACGACGGTCCGGGATCAGTCCCTTAAGGGAAAGATCCGAGAACAACACCTCGTAATTTTAAACCACAGTCAGATGACGAAGCAACACCTGAGCTGGAACCCCACACTCCAAACTTCCACGCCAACCCAAAGTGAACAATTATGAAAAGAAAAAATGGAGAAAAGGAAGAAGAAGATCGTTGGATATCCTGGGATAGCGGTCGCTACGTGTAACAAAGGCAGTAAACTACACGAGAAAGAATAGATCACAAGGGTACCTCGGAATCGCGACACCCGTACACACCTAAAAGTGTTCCCCTATTGTTTGTTTTAGGGAATGGTTAAAATACTTTGATCTTCCTTATTAAATAGCTGACCAACCGGTCTGGTGTTTAAGGTGTTACCCCTTAGATCGGAAGGTTCCTGGTTCAAATACCGGTCAATGCATGAACGTTTGTAAACGTATGGTGTAGATGCGGCTGGTGCTCCTTAAATCTGTTGTGGCCGCATGTCCTCACGTTGAGTTGATGTAGAGGTTTGGAGAGTGGGGTGTCATCTCAGGTGTGGTCTTATGATCTGACCGTGGTTCAAAATTACGTGATGTTGTCCTCGTATTTGTCCGTAAAATAAGGTTCCCAAGGCGCTGCAGTCGCGAGGAACGCTGTTACGCGGGATACGGCGTCACTGGCGTGTTCCTTGGTTCCCCCTCTCCCAGTCACCACCCCGGTGAGCTTGTCTGCGACGCTGTCTTGACTTGGAGGCCCTTAGAGATGGAGCTCCCACTCGCTTCTCCCGCCAGGTACGAATTATTACGCTCTGTGATTCGTTTTTTTTGTGAGCAAAAAAACACTGCGCTGGTGGACATTCATTCCCAACTGTGTGAAGTCTACGGAGAAAAGTGTATGAGCGTACAACACGAGCGCAATTGGTGCAGAGAATGTAAGGACGGACGTACAGTCGTCCATGACGAACAGCGTTCCGGACGGCCATCGGTTTCGGACGAAACGATTCCGAAAGTGGAAGAAGTTTATGCAAGGTGGGTCCCAAGAATTCTCACGAAGTACCACAAACGACAACGTGTTGAAGAGGCCCGAGATTTTCTTCAGGCCTAGATAACCCATGGTGAGGAATTTTTGGACTCCATTGTCACTGGGGACGAAACCTGGGTCCACTACACGACACCGGAAATGAAAGAACAATCCCGTCAGTGGAAACATCCAGAGTCGCCGAAGCCGTGAAAGTTCAAGGGGTTAGGTACCTTTTAAATGTCAAATATGCACAAAAAAAAAATCACTACATTTCGAATCTCAATATATCTATGAATAAATTACTTGCATAAATGAAATTTTGAATGAAGATTTTAACTACCTTTATCTTTGGTAAACTATTTTTTTTTAAATTTCTACCCCTTAAATATATTTTAAATTGGACCAAAATGAAATGCATTGTTTGTTGTTAGAATATTATATGGTGCATTGCGCGCAGTATTCTGGGCAAAATAATTATTATTCTGAGCTGAATTTTGTTTTATACTTAAAAATATATAGTATAATTACTATGACGAAGTCTTGTATTTTTTTGAAAAACGTTCTTACAAAAAGTTTTTTAATAAAAAATAAACTGAAATTTTTCTTTTTTTGAAGACAAAATTAATTTTTTTTCAAGAACTTTCAACAGGATTGACAAAAAAGTTGGTCATTTTAAACATATATGTTTTTTACATAATCAGTTAAAATTTCATGTAATTCTAACCAACCATTCCAGAGAAATCTTGCGCGCAAGTGGTAAAATCACAGTTTTGAGATATCGTCGTTTAAAAACAATTCGCTTGTGAAATTCTTTTGCAGTAAAGGAAAGAAACTAAAAGTAGAAGTAAAGTACCTTGTTCTCAGATCAGAAATAAAATTAATAAAGCAATGTACATGGAGATGGCTTTAGCAATATAGAGCGTAGTCAAAATATACATTTTTGTGATAGCTGATATCGACGAAGTACAAAATGTAAACAAACCATCTGGCTCTAAATGTTTGATTAAGGGCTTCATTCTTTTAACCATAACTTCCGTTCTAGAGTGAAATTTTACACCAAGTTTGTTTTATAGCGTTGCTAAAAAAGAGCATTTAAATTAGATCATAATAATTTTTTTGAAAATTTAAAAGGTTCCTAACCCCTTAAATAAACACTGAGTGCCAGAAAAGTGATGGCCAGCGTGTTTTGGGACAGGAAAGGGGTATTGTTGTGCGAATTCGTGCCTGCCGGGGCAGCAATCAATGCTGACCGCTACTGCGAGACGTTGACTACCTTCAGGCGATTCAAAACAAGATGAGAGGTATGCTTAGGGAGTGCGTGTCCATCAGGACAACGCTCGTTCGCACCCCGCCCGTGTGACCACCGATCTCATCAACCATTTCGTAAGGGATACTGTCACACACCCGCCCAACAGCCCGGACATAGCCCCAAGTGACTATCATATCTTCACTGAATTTAAGAAACACCTTGGTGTGAGGCATTTCAGAACCGTAGAGGAGCTGAAAGAAGAGGTTTTAAGATACCTTCGCGGAGCGGCGGGAGAGCCCTGCGACTAGGGCATAAATAAAATGGTACACCGCATGCAAAAATGCATAGATCTCAACGGCGATAATGTCGAAAAATAGGAAAACGTCTAAGCTTTCCAAAATTGTATTAGTCGTTGCAAATAAACATGTTTTTCACTGTGAAAAATTATTGGGAACCTTATTTTACGGACAACCCTCGTATATAGATACCTCAAAGTATAGAAACTCGTTACTTGATGAAAAAAAAGTCTTTATGCTTTTTCGCTAGATGGCATTGCATCGCAAAATCGAAGTGTTATCTACTTCACTCGTGAAATGTTTTGATGTTTTAAAGAAGGAATTTTTCAGCGAGCACTAGGGGAAAACTCATGTCGTCTTTTAAAATTTTGTCAGAAATTAAAAAGAGAAAATATAAAGAGCATTTTCGAATATTATGCCTTTTTATTCCCGAAAAGACAATCATGCTTCGCAGACGTAAGATAAGATATGCATGATAGTGCCACTGACGATTCCACGTGCCGTAATTGGCTTAGTTAGTTTCGTCACCTTAAGGGGGTCCGGGACACATTGAAAAAAAATTTTATTAATTAATTTAGAATTTTGAATTTTTTTGTACTGATTACCCATCTAACTAATAAACAAAATCGCAACACAAAATTTTTCCAAAAGTTTTAAAAAAATTTTTAATTAAAATTTTTTCAAGAAAAGAGGGGTCATTTTAAATTGCTAAAACTCAAAATATTCTTGACCAATTTTCAAAATTCTTGCAGTAAGTTATTCACAAATTTATAAACTTTAATTCTGATTCAGCACTTAAAAAAATATTAATTTAATAAAAAATAAAAAATATTTGAATGAAAATGTTTGAAAATTTTAAGGTACTTTTTTTTTTAAATGTCATATTTAAAAAAGTAAATATTTGTTTCAAATTTGCTGAATCAAGATTAAAGTATAATGTTTGAAAAAGATATATTCCAAATTTCAACCCTTAAACTTTTTCGGTTTTCGACTTATAGCAATTTGAATACAAGAATTCTTGAAAAAATGTATCATGGAGAAAAACGCATTTAAAGTTTTAAAGACAGATGTTGTTGCCGTGACAACAACTGTCAAGAGTGTTAGATTTTCAAAACAACGCACCACAAAAATTATTATATCTCTAGCTCTAATTAAGATAGCAACATGATTTAAACGTCATTTTAAGCAGAAACACACAGAGAATTTCTTAAAATAATAAAACAAAAATTCGAAAATTTGACGATTTTTGTGTCCTGGACCCCCTTAATAATTTTTAAGCCAGAGACCTCGGAACTTCAATGAGCGCGAGCTGATGCAGCTACTGGAGAAATGGAGAAAGTAATCGAACAGAACGGCACAAAAAGCATTACGATTATTTGCATCATCACAATATGTAGATGTTTCTTTAAAAAACATTTTATGCCACTAAAGCTGAAATATAAAAAGATCCAGAGGGGAGTAATGGGCAATAAAAAAGTACCAATCGTCTCAAAAGAAACGTGAATAAAATTCAAAACTCCAGTAGTGACACCTGTCAAAACAAAATTTACCAGTCACCGAGTACTTGAAATATCAATACATGGATTTCTTTATCGCTCCGTTCACGTCTTGACGGTGCATTTTAGGAGGAGGAATCCTTCCTACTTTCTGTCATGTATCGGAGGCTTCTTTCGGAACATGACACTTGTTTATTCATACCATGTAACGGATGAAGCAACTTTGAAACAGAAAAAAAAGAATATACAGACTGAGAAAGTAATTTCGATCATGGCAGTTTTGTCATTTCGATGCTGAAAAAGAGATAAATGTGACAAGCGAGGTCCCAGTGAGCTTTTTTTTTAAATCAAAAATATGCAGCTGGAAATAAAACTGCTTTGAAATTTTTTGCATGATATTTTTTTAAAATGTGAAATGTTTTAAGAATCGAATGCCTTGAATTTCTGAGTGCTGGAAATAGATTAGATTTAGGGTTTAAGAACAGGTATAGTGGTGCTCCAGGAAAATGTAGCCGAGTCACGTGGTTTAGAACGAGCCTATTCCTTAAATTATTTAGGTAGGTAGTTAATTAACGTCGCACTGGAGCAACACAATACGATATTGGCGATGGTCTGGGATCAATACCCAAACTTTAAAGACAACTAGACACTGCGTTCCAGCGCGGCGTTGCTTGTGATAATTCTTTACGCTGCGTCAGGTGTGACCACTTGTTGCTGACGCTCGACAACTGCCGGTGATTGCTACGTATTCCAATTTGGTTTTCTTCGCAAACGAACTCCACATGCAACGCCATGATGGCCTCGAAGTGGCAAGTTATCAACAGCGTAAATCAAAACCCGCTAGAATAGGAAAACTTGGCATGGTTCCAAAAACTGGCGTCATAGGTCGAAAATCGCAAAATTCGTTCCTTCTTCATTCGACTCACATTCATGACCTCACATTCCGGAGGGAAGAAAGAATGGTGAAAAAACAAATAAATTAATTTTAAAATGTTCTAATTAAATTTTAAAATTCGGGCTGGACACAAAAATCAAATTTCATTAATGTAAGTACCGTAGATTCATCAGGACACTGCGAAGGGAGGGACAAACATCTCATTTCATAATAGTATAGACATACTGCGTGATTCTGAACCACGGCCATATAATGAGGAGAATACCTGAGCTGGCACTTCCACGCTACACTAATGTGACGACAGTTGAGGCCACAACAGATTTTACGTTCAATAGTTCCAGCGATTAGATCGAGTTTTGAACTCGTAACCCTTCGGTTTTCAATCCGCTACACTTCCTATTGGGATACCGAGGCTCATTTAAATAAATGAATAATTGAAATTACTAAATCAATAAGAAGATACGTGCGCAATGAGAAACACAATTACAGGAACAAGGACTAATCACTGCTTTACACGAATGAACAAAAAATGAAAGAATAGGGTTTGAGAGTTTCTGGTTCCTCTACAACATTCGTTGCTACCGTGGGATTGGATATACCATCATATTACCAACATTCCGAAACTAACAATATGTTGCATGTGTGTATGGGATTCATTGGTAGATTGGAAAGATTTTGGAATGCTGTGAGAAATATAATGATGACAAATTTGTGTTCATCCATCGGCATGGATTATGTTTATTCTATGTAAGGCCAGGGCATTTAGACATATCGCACCTCAAAAAGAAAAGTGACCAAGTCAAAAAATAAAATTTTTGATGTTATGTCATTGAAAAATATGTATGAGGTGCCCCAGAGCGTTTTATTACTAGTCTATAGAATGTAATAAAAGTTACCACCATAAATACTTACCTGAAATTTAAAAGAGAAGCTTATACTATTTCAATATAAGTTTCAAAGTGTCCTTTAAGTTGATGTTTCTCAAATTCGGTAATTTTGAGTTGTGTCACTTTTCTAGCCGGGTGCGATATGTTGTGAATTCCTTATGAACAAACAATGAAAGTCATATCTTTTCCCGCAACTACAACAGGAAGAACATACCACGTTACTCCTGATGAAAATGAATTAATTGAACCATCATTCCAAAAATACAAGAGACAAATTGAATTATGAAGTAATAATGCTTTTCATTTTGTCATTAATGTTAAAGTAGTGCCATTTTCATTTAGGCTCAATATTTATCTTCAAAAGTTACTTAGTAATGCAATTCGTATATTGTTTGCATAGTTGCACCGTTTTTAAATCCATATGCTGTCATAACAGAGAGAGAATAGCTTTTATATTCAGGAATAAAAACTTATAAATCTCCGAATTTTTCTCAGATTAAAGTACATTCGTTCGTTAATTCTTGTGCTCAGTTTCAGAGAAAAATAAGAGGGCACATTTTGTTATAGTCCTTTAAAGTCGACTGTTTAGAGAGGGAATTTTCCACTTAGCTGTAAAAAACCCCACTAAAATGAAAAATTACCATTGATCTTTTATTTTGTGTACACTCCTGAAATACATGGCTTCCATTTGGTACCAAAATTACGAAATTTTGGTACTATTTGGCGTTTACGTACCTTGACACGACCATTTATGTGATGTATGAGTAATCGGGATTCATCTGATCAGGCAATTCTCTTCCACTCATCACTTCCATCGTGTGCCTCTATTGACGACGACGCTTGGTCAACAGTCGCACACGAGTGTGACGTCTGCTGCATAGTCCCATATCCGCTGAACTGTGTGTTCCGAAACACTTCTGATTGGACCTGCATTGTATTGGGCTGTCAGCTGAGCCACTGTCTCGCGCCGATTTTGCTTTTCGAAGCGGGACAGTCTCCGACTTCCTTTTTCTTTGATGAAGCTTGGACGACCAACACCTTGTAATCTACTGCTGGTGTCACCATCATTTATTCACTTCGCATGAATACTAACAACGACAGATCGTGAACATCCTACCAGTCGTGCAGTTTCGATGATACTCGTTCCGAGTCTTTGGATCTTCCATCTTCCCTTTCCCATCACTCGCAAAAGTGCAAAAAATGATTACTTACCTTCTCCAGCAACAGTTAAATACCATTTTCACTTAATCACGTGCCCTCTTCATGTCATCCAGACGAGTTCATTGAAAAATGTGGGAATGGTCACACTGTTTTGGCTTGTCAGTGTGTATATTTATATACGTTTGTCTAAAAATAAATATTTTATTACAAGATGGGTTTAAATTATGTCACATACTTTTAAATACCCTAACGGAGTATAAATTCTATTTTAAATGGAATTTATTTCATTTTAAATATAACAAGAGGTGGTAAGTTTAACATAACATCACCGCTGCATTAAGAATAAATTCGAAAATATTTTCCTCGGTATTTTCGACACGATACTTATTTTAGTACATATTGTTTAAAAGTGAAACAAATATGTGAGTTTGTTTTGATGTATTTAAAATATTGAAGTTATATTGCTCTAGTGAATTCAGTGGAAGAGCAAATATTTAAATTATGCAGGTGAACATAACTCTGTTTATCATTTGCTTTAAAGCTTAATATCATATATTAAGTAATTATTTCATTTATAGTTAGAAAGATCGTAGTTTTAAACTGCCTTAGGGAATTTAATTTTTACCGTAAAATATTTTATGTTATTTGTGTGTTCAATTGCACGTCTCTCTATTTTTCTTTTTTTATATTTACAACGACATAGCTTCAAATTAAGTATTTAAAAATCATTTGAAAGTAATAATGTGACAACGAGTTTTCATATGAACTAGATATGTAAACCCCTTTACTTATATTCTATTGCATCCGTTTGTCGACGCATACGTTGAAATTACAAAGATTTTACAGAACAAATTAATAAAAAAAGCAGTTATTATTTAAATCTAGCATTTTTTATAAATATTGATAGACAGTACAATTCCATTGACAAGTGCCAATCAGGTTTTAACATGTCATATGAAGGTATCGTTAAAAACAATGCTAAATGTTTGGTACTGAAAAAAAAAGTGTCAAGAGAAAACACATTCTGAAATAAATAAAATTTCTTTATGACAAAAAACAATCGTTCGCATTCAACATTTACGAAATATATCTTTAATATTCTTATACAAAATTCTCTACAATCCTTCAGAATTATGGGCCGTTTTTCTATGAGCTCTGTAAAGTAACCTCTGGGTTTCTATATAGAATGTCTATAGAAACTTCATAGAATTCTATAGAAGCCCATTTCTTTTGCTTCACGACTACTTTTCTATAGAACTTATCTATAGCTATATAATTTTTTCTAGAGAACTTCCTTATAAAATTGTTTTCTTTAAAATTATCTATCGACTTCTATTTTGTTTCTATAGAACTTCTCCATGGAATTATTTTTCTATAGAAACAAAATTTCATTTCTCTATAGAAGTCTATGTTATTTTCTCTATGAAGTTCTATATTAGTTTCTCTATGAATATTTCTCTATGAAGTTCTATAGAGTTTTAAGTATTTCTAAAAAATTTTCTTAAGGAAATCAACAAACTGAGTTCAGATATTAAATAACAAAAAGGATTTCGCGTGATAGTTATTAATCAGATATTTTTTTGTTCTAAGATTATGAACTGAGAAAGCCAAATGGTTTTTACACATTTATTAAGCTTTCATTTCATGCATTGCGAGACAATGAAGCTTATGCGGAAAATCCCAATTGGTGTTGCTTATTGTATTTGCAGTCAGTATCTGCAATCGAAATTTGGAAGAAAACGGATAATATATCTCTTTTTAAAATGATGTGATGTGTGTGTGGTGTGTTTTCATTATCTCTCTATCCAAGTTGTATTAATCAACTTAAAAAATCAAGTTTTACTAGTAGGTATTATGCAATAAGTCTATTTCAAAAG
Organism: Metellina segmentata; assembly: GCA_947359465.1. Lineage (NCBI taxonomy): Eukaryota > Metazoa > Arthropoda > Arachnida > Araneae > Tetragnathidae > Metellina > Metellina segmentata. The sequence goes on from OX375881.1 coordinate 103,425,802, forward strand.
TTGTAACACTGAAAATATATAAAGCGAATTTCACGATCCTTCTCTCATCTCCTATAAATTTGTATTCTAAATTCGAACTGAAGAACGATTTAAATGATTTTAATTCCAATATATATATATATATATATATATATATATATATATATATATATATATATATATATATATATATATATATATATATATTGCGTGTGGAAGTTTTCAGAATCGGAGGTCAGGGCAGGTGTTGATTCCGTCACCTGAATGGGGATCTTGGTGTTGTAAACAGATATTTCCCTTATTTTGGACAGTTGCCAATAGATCGTGTTTCTCCAGTACGACAGAAATTCCACTACCAACCAACCATGTTAAATCCGTCAGTTGATTTAAGTAAAGAATACTACATTGTAATTTAATTTCCTTAAAAAAAATGCAATAAAATATATAACAATTTTTGGAAATATAACTTAAATTCCTGCGATACTCGAATAAGAATAGATACGCATAAACATATATAAAATGGAAAGAAAATCATTTTAAATACTCATTGCCATAAAAATTTGCGCACCAAGAAAAAGTCGTCAAAATGAAACGAAATTTTACACATGTACGTACTATTTTGATATAAGTAAGTGATTAGAAAATCAAAGAAAAAGGATAATTTATTGCAGAAAAAAGTACATAAAACGGAAGTTTTAGTACTCTGTTGGACTCCCTCTAGAGCGAATGCACGATGCTATACGAGCGGACATTGAGGCATAAAAGTTCCGTATGATATCCTGAGACATCTCGTTCCACAGTTGCTGTAAAAGCGCCTCTAGTTCCACCAAACTCGTAGGGTGTTCAACTTGAAGTCCCAAATGATCCCAGATATGCTCGACTGCTGACAAATCTGGGGATCTAGCAGGTCAGAGAAGGATGTTAATGTGGCGGAGGCAGTCTTGTGACACCCTTGCTGTTTGTGGCCGATCATTGTCTTATTAAATAATGGATCCTGGGAGCCCTGCCATGAGTGGCATAACATGTTGCTGAAGGATGTCATGGACGTACCGATGGGCTGTCATTGTGAAATGGATCAATATTAGGAGTGACCGTGTATCGTAAGCAATGGCACCCCATACCATCACACCAGCTGTGGGAGCGATGTGTCGCTGCAAAGCGAAGGAAGGATTGAGGCGTTCCCACGGGGCCTCCACACACGACCACGATTGTCATCACTGCTCAAATTGAATCTAGATTCGTCGCTGAACACGACCTGGTTCCATTCCGTTACGGTCCAATCCCGTCGTGCGCGACAACACTCCAAACAAAGGTGTCGGTGAGTGGGTGTCATTGGCAGCACACGGAATGGGCGCAGCGATACCAAATATCCTTCAGCCAGGCGCCTTGCGATGGTTCGGAAAAACACAGGGGCCCGTAGTGAAGGTGATGCCGGTGTCTGGATAGTGGCCAAGTAGGCAATTGACTCTACGCGTGCGTTTCGCATGATGTGAGGGTCTTCTCAACGACTGGTCTTTCGAGGGCGTCCTGAGCCTGGTTGTCGTGTAAATGACGTATCTTCTGTGTACTGGTCCCAACACCTCCTCACAGTAAAATCAGAACGGCCTACATAACAAGCTACTCGCCGAGCTGACCATCCAGCTTCCATCATCCCTATGATTCTTCCCCTCTCGAACTCTGACAGCTGCTCATATTGTCTTCGATGGCGGCGTAACGGCATGTTTTCCTCAGCGTTTCCTTTGCAAAAGATTAAGTAAACTCAAGCAAGCTCTGCTTGCCTGTTTTATACTCCAAAGAGAACGAAGTTCAACGCCCTCTAGTGGCAGTACGCAATGCGCAATCACGCTGCATTTCTAATCATTTGCATATCTCACCGACATGTACCTTCATGCTAAGTTTCGTTACGGTGCCACAATTATTTGTTGGAGCTCAAATTTTTATGGGAATGAGTGTACATTTTATACTGTAAATTAAATGTATCCACCTTTCTTTATTGCGTAAGTTGAATTTTATTGCTCACAATAAACTAAATTCCAACTTATTAGCCCAATTCTAGATTTAAATATATTTGATTATTACATTTGTACACATTCCCTGAAGGGTTTTAATGCTATTTATTTTCAAATTCGCCTTTTGTTTCACTTTTATATCACAATTAAAAAAAGACGTCAAATGATATAAAATTGGTTTTTAATCCCGCAGTTTAAAAAGTGTTATGAATGAAAAATTAAAACAAACAATGTATTTTTTCAGAAGCGCAACTCTATTTTGTTTCCGAATAAACATTTTTTTAGTGTCCTTATTATAAAAGATTGCATTAAATACGCTCTGCTAAGAAATAAAACAGTTTCTTTTAGTTCATTTAAGTCTTTAATTTAAAGTAATCCAAACGAACTTAGAACAATTTACACTTAAAATCGATCACTTCAAATTATTAATGAAATATCTTTTGGGGCATACAGGTTTGTATCATTGAATATAAAAATGTTACATATGATATTACAAACAATATTATTTAGCACTGGAGAACAATTATAGAGGACATAAATAGTTTTTTACAGCAAAAAGTGATCGGTGACAAAAGTGTCTTACAAGGCGAAAAGGAAGTTTAATTTATTTTTAAGAAACAAATAGTTTAACCCAATTTTTTTTTATTTCGCGCTTGGTGCAACTTGTCTGCTTTTTTGGACTTTTAACTAAACCAACTAAACCAATCCCCAATTCAATCCTTCAACACAAGAAACTTTCAAAAATATCTAAATTACACACACAAAAAACAGGTTGTAAAAGATCTGACAAATTCTCTTTTCTTTATATGCACGCAACAAACCCGCAGACAGTGTTTCCAACCCTCATGCTTTAAAAAATGCAAAACGAAATAAATTTACATTCAAACTTGTCTTGACATTTGTTAAATGTTATAGGGTTTATAATATAAAAAAGTTATAACAATGAGGTATGAAAAGATCGGCATTATCTCTATGCGGATATACACCTTTTGGACAAAAGTATTTGAACATTGCATGTTTTTTAAATAAAGTGTTTGTTATTATATTCAGTAACGGGTAGGCCCTCCTTTTGCTTGTATTACAGCTCTAACACGTCGAGGCATACTTCCCTCAAGTTCTCTGTAAGTCTTTGCAGGTATAGCTCATCATTCCTCTTACAAGGGTGTGAGAAGAGATTGTTGTGAAGATAGGCCTTGTTCTACATGTTCTCGATCGGATTGAGATCAAAGTTCTGAACAGGCAGTCAAGCAAATTCATCCCATTTTCAGGAAACCAGTACAACACACGTTTTGCAGTATGACATGGAGCTCGATCCTTCTGGAATAAACACTTATCATCGGCGTAATATTGCCATAGTGTAGGCAAGACTGAATTATCCAGAACGTCGAGGAACATGTCAGCGTTCATGGTACCAGGTACAGAAAGCAATGAGCTGAGCTATAAACAGGAAACCACCACTTTTCTATGATAGATCCTCCTCCGACTTTCTGCAGTGTCTAAATACTTCTGTCCATATAGTGTAACTCTTCATTAGCGAAATTAATCAGATCTCGATGGACCATCTACCACGTTTATACCACTGGGAGTCTTAAGTTAATGCAATGCACATTATTTGTGCTTTTAGGAAACCGAAGAAATTATATCCAATACTACATATTATGGAAAAACAATTACAACAAATAAATTTCTTCCCTGTCCTGTGTCGACAGTTTTATAAAGGTTCAAGGTTACATAAGCAATTTGTATACGAGTAAAATATGTTACAATTATCAATAATGTAAAGATAAAATGCGATTATATATTATGTAGCTTGTCAGTGCGAAAGAATGTGTAAAGAATTTAAAATGGCGATTCAAAAACATTGATAAATTTAGAATACAAAATGGCGATTCAAAATCATTGATGAATTTAGAACTTAAAATGGCGTTTAAAAAACATCAATGAATTTAGAATTTAAAATAGCAATTGAAAGAGATTGTTTAAATAAAAAAATAGATGATATATTTAGTAAAACACCGAGTCGATGTCATCCTACTGATGATGAGAACTCAAAAGATCCGCTTAACGTTAAGAGTCGTGAAGAAGAGAGATGTATAATAAAAATATTTACACTATTTAGTGGCTGGCTCTTTATGGTGTTTGGAAATTCATTCGATTATAACCTAAATATACCTTATTGAACTTTGTGGAGCGAATCTGACTTTATGAAGACAGACAAGCTCTTATTGATGTGTTTTGTTCTTTTTAAGACATGTTATGAGACAGCTCGGTTTTGGGTTATTTTCATGATGATGGTCTAAGTCATAAAACACTCTTAACGATGAGTGCTGAGAATGTAGAGAGCCTGGGCGAAATTTACTTTTAGCATTGAGACTGCATATTTTAAATTAGACTATTAAAAGCAAGTGTAAGAAAGGGGAAACGAAAGAAGAGCTACAGTAACAGTATTACTAAATGAATTACCCTGATATAGAAAGTTTGGGTTTTTAGTTATGACATGATTTCGTCAAAGACATTTTGATCCAAAAAAGGTATTCCATAATTAAGGACTAACTAAACTGATAGATTTATTACAGCAAGAAAAGCAAACCAAATATATCTGGATTCCATGGATCAGATTCTAAAAAATATCTCATTCCTAGCAAAGCACCCCTTCCCCTCCATGAGTAGCTTCTCAAACATAAATCTTTAAAATTTCTTGTACATAGACTATAAATTTTATTAACTCTCTGGTTGTCATGAACTAAGATAATGGGAAACCGTGAGGTTTATTTGGAGACAAAAGTTTCAGCACTCGCTTTTAAATCCCCAGAAAAACACTCATGTGAAGAAGAATAGAGGACGAAGAAAAAAGCACTAAGTGCTATTTCTGAAGTTTAGAATCTCTCGGCCGGTTGCAACCGAAATCTCTCAGCAAAATACATTAAGGATGTTGGCCTGGCACACAGAGAAGGCGATAAAAGCTTTATCTGACCCTTACAGTCTGTCCTGGACGCAGTAACTTTACACTCGAAAGCAGACAAGTGGTGCATTTCTTGGAATTCTAATTCACCAAAAACGATCTCTTATGACTTTTGTTCCAGACTGATGCGATATGATGGCTCAGAGGACTGTTAAAAGGGCTCATTACAAATCATTACGGGGAGTTTTCTAAGACCAATTTTGTTTGTTTCAGACTATTTGGAATACAGTCCTTAATTTAGAACAGAATAAATTAATCTAAATTCCATATTATACCTACATATGTTACTAATTTATTTATTCATATGAAATTTCAACGAATGCATAAACGTTTATACAATAATAACGAAGGATTATTTATTTTTCACTCACCAATTACGGAATTCTGTAACTGATGCAATATGATGAATCTGAGGGTAGTAAAAGAACGCCTTAGAAATCGTTTTGAGGTGTTTTCGTTTGAACTTTTTTTTTATCATTGACCATTTGGATGTGTAATTAGTGTCGTCAGGAAAGTATAATCAAAATCGAAGTTTTGTGTATGGCAATTTAATGGGAAATCTATTTGGAATCAGAAAACATGAGAAAGATCTAGTCCCTTCATAGAATAGATATTTTGTTAGATAAAATTAGTTATTCTAAATAGTTTCCAAATTTAGACCTCAGTGATTGGTCCTACATATACCCATATATCCTACCGATACTGAAAAATCAGATTTTGACACTAACTTTGGCCTTTATGAATTTAAGCCAACTAGAAATTAAAAAATACTGAAACTTACACTAAATGTTTAAAACAAATGTTTCAAGTTCAAACACCTCAGAAATTGCTCAGGGAATGAAATAATGCGAAAATCTCATCGCGATTCAAAAGAATTTCTAGAAATTATTAAATTAAAATATATTTTTAACTACTAATCCTCACAAACCAATTTGACAACTGAACGTGCTGATGAACATATTGTTACTAGACCTAAATGTACAGTTGATGTTCTATCTCAACCAAAATTCCACGAAGAAAATTCCTTGAACAAATAGCACAGTACTTAACAATATACTTTTTTGTCACTCGTTTCCCTTCTACTTATCTGATGTATGGAATATTTCTTTACAATCCGCCTTTGGAAGATAAGGAATATTAAACAGCTCTAAAAGAGTCTAGAAAATGGGTAATGACACGAATTGTAAAGTTCTTGATAAATATTTTGACGAACGATATCTCCCAGCTTTTTTCAACCCAGGTGATCTAGTTAAATATCATACGTTTTATTATTGAATTTTCTCCACCACATTTTAGTTATTTTTTACCAATGGGAGTATTGAAATTAATAGACCCAATCCTCAGAAAAAGTAATCTGAAGTGCATGTTAGTAAACTAAGATATATTTGACCTCCTGAGAATTTCAAAACTATTTCATGAATATTAATCGTTGCATCTAGATTATCAGATCTGGTTAGTTTTAGCGAGTATTATGATTCGTACTTTCATATTTTACACAACAATTGCCCTAGACTTTTAAACATTTTAGAAGGATCTTGAAATGGATGTTGACCACAGCTAACTGATGGAGCGAAGTTAGCTTTATTGCTTATTAATGTATAGTAGTGAAATACAGCAAATTAACCAAGGATGATGGTGTTTTACCGTAACTCTACTATCTCTCGGGTTTAAAGTGTGTTTTTTCCAGTTCCATGGATCTTTTGGGATCCATTGTAGGGGCATAAAAATAGATGTAATTTTTTTTCTGTCTATAAAGGATGGTTTCTCCCAGAAGACTCTTAAGATAAAAAAAGTGCATTCAGAAAACTTTTATATCCATCCCTCTATTTATTTTAATGCTGTATAATAAATCTTTTATCAATATTTGAGAAAGAAATGTCTCAAAGGAATTCTCATACAAATATATGCTTTATAAAATAAGTATTGAGTTCCATAAAACGGTTATTGTGAATAAACTGAAATGATTTTTCATGTTTACAGAGGCTAAAAAAATTCAAATTGTGCGCTTTTGTGTAAAAAATTGAGTATTTAAGTGATACTAATATTGCAGATGCTTTCCATCTACATAAATAAGAATGGACTGTTTGTTTGTACATTCAATATTTTCGACCCATTTCAAGTTTTCTATCCGTTTTGGACCCTTCTGATGCCGAATCCGCCTTTTTTTCGTTTGGTGTCTGTCTGTCTGCCTGTCCGTCCGTCTGTCTGTCAGTCTGTCTGTCTGTATGTTGTGCCCTATACACGTCCACACGGTTTAAGATATTTTCATGGAAATTTGCATACAGTGAGTACTTATCTTCATTTAGTGAGTGGAATTGGTTGCGAAAGTCTGTCTGTCCGTCTTTCTGTTCTATGCTCGATTTTGTGTTTGTGTACGCATCACATGAATTGTATTCCAGATATTTGATTGCAGTGTATTTTATTTTATACATTATCTATTAGTTTAGTGAATGCAATATTGAATGAAACGTTACCAAAAAAATTCATTTTCTGTTTTATAAAAAAATACCAACATCATTTAAGTTTCAGGAAAATAACTTTTTAACGCCTTTTAGACATTTTGATAATTTCTATGAAGGAAAGGTAACCTGTTTCCATTTTTGTATATATGTAGGTAACTCAATTTTACAGAGCGTTTGGTTTTGAGAAACAAATGACTGCTTCCAACCAAAATTTACAGATATAACTTGCTGAGACATGCATTTATTTCGTGAAGTAGACAGCATTGACCTTGTAACTACAACAAAGAATGTTTAATTTTCAAAATTCCTAGTTCGGATTTTTTCTAACGTTAGTATTCTTTCAAAACCAGTAAAATTCCATTTGAAATTTGCTCACCATTCTGCTGTTTGCTTTCTTTTATTCCCTACTTATTGTCTTGTCTTTAACGCAGTTTGACCAAATATGGCCCTGGCGCCATAAAACCCAAAGCTATTATAATTTGCTTTACTTAAACTTTTATGTAGTTTCAAATCAAATAGTTTGTGTTGTTGTTAAGTGTGTTGCTGTTAAGTGTTAAGGAGAAATTAGAACTTGCTAAAAATAAATATTTATAAAATTTACAAATACAAAAATCAAAATATATCTTCAGTCGTTATTCTAAAAAGTCATTCATTGTTCTTGAACGCTATTCATTATTCTAAAACGCCCAACATACTCCGCTATACGATGCTTTTAAAGTTTGAATAAAACCTGTCCCATTCTCAAAACTTAAGTATAAAACTATATAAATCCATATATTTTACTTATCTGTAAAAAAAAATATATGTTCCTACACGAATTTAGAGTGCAAGACTAATTTGTTTGAAATTTCGGTCGGATTCATAAAGCCCGATACTTTTACCGTTTAATTTAGTCTCCTTCACATGATTTTTCAGATGAGCACAGGAATCTTTTGGAACATTTGATGAGACAAGAAAAAGTGCCGAATCATTATTATTGAAAGTTGAGTTAACCAATGATTTAGAGTCCAAAATCATTTCGTAACATAGTACATTTGTATTTTTGTCTTGTTATAAATATTTCTCATTAAATTAGTCTCTATTTCATATTTGCACAATATTGACCAAGCGCTTGAAATACAAGTGATGTTAAGTTCATCACTAAAACGATCTACACCACTGTGTTCGTAAGACGGAATAAATTATTGTAAAAAAGTAATCGCCATCAAAGCTACAGATAGGATTACAAAGCGAATTCAGTGACAAATGAGAAATGAAAACAGATTTATGGAATATTTTGAAATAAAATACTGCTCACTTGTTTTCAAAATCGAGGATATTCCAGATTTAATTTGTATCATGATAAAGCGAAAATTAAATTTGTCTACATCCCTAAAAACGTGCTCAAAATGTTGCTATATCATGCAAATCAAATAGTCCTTTTAGAAAGGTTTTGTAAAATGAATAACAATCATAAAAAAATCTAAAAATAAATCAAATGAGATTTTATCATATATATACGAGTTGTGATGACGGTGATAAGCATTCAGATAGCTTATCTCGAAGAAGGAACTCAATATTGGAATCACACGGTAAGTTTAGATTTTAACTTGATATATTAGGCTACTTTCAACAACTTTATGGAATCATGAGTATAATATTTATTAAATTCCTTACCGTTTTCTAAATTGACTGTTTTAGAGGCTAGTTATGGAAAGCATATCTATTGTTATAATTTAGATATCAGGATTTCTAAATCGGGAGACCAGTATGTTTGTTCTGAAATGAATGGGTTTTGGGATACCAAAACATTGCTTAATTTACAAGAAAACAAAATATGCAATACATACCTGAAATGCATATATAGAATCGTCATCCCTGCTCAAAACCGAAACCCAAACTTTCTTTCACATTTATGAATCTCATACAACAGTAATCTGTTGATGGTAACGAAAAAAAAGTCATGGCTTAGAATCACTCCTAGTTACCTAATAATAGATATATATTAATTACCGACATAATTATTTAAATTGTCATTGTTCCTCAACCTCAGCAAATCCTTCCCGTGTCTTGGATTGCACCAGTATCTCTGTGCGACACTTGAAGGATGAACAGAAGTTTTTCACTGAGAGACTTGAAAAACTTTTGAAAACAGCCAGGTTTTACCTCGACCAAGAGGATAAATGAAAAAACAGCTTTGTTATAGATGGGTTTAGATGGGAAGGGAAATCAAAAGAAGGAATTAAACCACCGTAACCTCATCAACACCCCTTTATATTTTCGATTGCATTAGTGTCTCCTTGAGACACCTGTTGGAGGATCAGAATTGGGTCACTTGAAAAACGCGGTAAAAACGAGATTGGTCAAGGATACATCTCAACCAAAGGGATAACTTAAAACATATGTCTACTAATAGAGAATCTGGTTTAATTGAGAAGGAAAGTAAAGGAAAAAAAGAAAAGAAAACTTTAGTTCATGATCAATGGTCCAGCGCTGTTAAAACAGCAAGGTTAAGTGTTAAGCACATGCAAGACGTGTGGACGCGTGCTGAATAACTGTGGTACGCACGTAAAATCGCTATTACAGATTAATCAACTTGACTTATTGAGTTGTGATGCTTTGGCTACACTGAAACGAAAAAAGGCTCTTATGAAATTGATCAACTGGGTTTCCATAAACAATGGATAAATTATGTAAGAGAAGTCCGTTTAGAGTATAGTGAACAGACACGTAATGGAAAGAAAGAGTTAAAAATGCAATTTTAATTTCTATATGGAAAACCATTCACACCTTGATAAAAATCTTAGTAACGTCAAAAATATCACATGTAATAACTTATGTTGAACAGGTTCTGTAAAAAGTTACCATTGAAGCATTCAGTTCAACAAGAGTTCATTTCATTTGTTATTGATCATATAGTAGGAATACAATTGAGGTGGATTTGTGTTGTGAGGGTCAGAGGTAAATTGATAACAAGGATTATATATTCAATAGAGTGGGCCGAAAAAGGTTTTTTTTTTTGCTATCACATATTCAATTAGTTTTACTTCTCGCGCAGTAAAACTAATGTGTAAAATATGTCATCCCGATTTATTGATATCTTTTGCGTCCCAAATGGGTTCGAATCCTCCAGAAAGATCCAAATTCGGGCATTTTCTATAAAAAATAAAAATGTTTATAGTTACGTTCTAATAGTGCGCTAAAGTAAGCTAATACATTCAATATTTACGGTAAAAAAAATTGTTTAAGTCAGTTCGTATCTTTTGACTTTCCAACGGGGACCAAACAGTAGAAAAAACTGAAAAAGTGACATTTTTGCAAAATATCGACTTTTGCAACTCTGGTAAAAACTGGTGATCAGTTTTTTCTGCTATTTGGCCCCCGTTTTAGGGAGGCAAAATATATGTACTGATCTAACCAATTTTTTTACCGTTTGCATGGAATGTATTAGCTTACTTTAGCAAAATAGTAGAACGTAACTGTAAACATTTTTATTTTTTATAAAAAATGCCTGAATTTTGATCATTTTGGAGGGTTTGAACCAATTGGGAAGGCGAAAAATATAAATAAATCGGGATGATATTTTTTACACATTAGTTTAACTGCGTGAGCCAACTTTTCCGCACTATTCGAATGTGATAGCAAAAAAATAAAAACTTTTTTCGACCCACCATAATATTCAATGAAGAAAAATATTTCTTTGGTTTGAGTTATACATATCAAGGACACAAAACATGCTTGCTTGTTAGTCATTGTCTAACCTTTGGTGTTGGGACATTTGGCGGCTCGCCGACCAGTACAGATGTGAAAGCTTCCTCGACTTTTCCTACTCGGTGTCTGGTGCATGGTCCATGGTCTGGAACTGTACGAGGTGGGCAACCTACATGACACCCTGGCCACACAGCGTGCAATGTAAGGATGTCAACACGTGGATCCCCCGCAGGTGGGCAACAAGGTAATCGTGCCCAGTTGTCATCTGGTACCATGCCGAATGCCATAGGGTGTCAATGGCAGATCGAACCACTGGTGACGAGGCCATTTTGTACTCTTTGATTCCTTCAGTCGCTGTTATGTGGCGGTGACTAACATCAGAGGGAATTATATTCGGTAATATGAGATACCTTTGAAAGATTATTCCATTGAAATTTTACCCAAAATGTCTAAACATTCTGATGGACTCGTTATGCGTAACGGAGGGTCCAGTGCGGATTTTTTTCAAAACAAATGCCGAAACAACCATACATTCTGAGTTCAACGAGAGGAACATTTAAATGAACTCCGTCACTTTGAACAACACTTGCATGCATTTAACTTTTGTAAAAAATGCCAATGTAGGATGCTATGCTAAATTTATATACCTTACTTCTCATATCGGTACAGCTACACTCTACGTTTATGAGCGGTGGCAACGGCCTTGGCGATTTTTTTGACGCACTTTTAGTAGCGAGTTACTTAAGATTAAGGCAACCCATTTGTCTTTACGATTGAAAGAAAAAGAGTTTTGAAATAATTATTTCCTTGGCGACTTGAGGAGTGCGCCGAAAAATCGCCAAGGCTGTTGCCACCGCTCATAAATGTAGACTGTATCTGTACCCTCATATCAATGGCTTTTGATCAATATCAATATAAATTGTCCTTTTACTCATAAGCACCAAGATTATATTCTAACCCTTCTTCTACATCTGAACTCTAATAATACAAAGACGGATTTAAGCTTTTAAATGTTGGGGTTTTGGGTCAGTTTATACAACATCGTATATTTGTTGTACATTGGTGCTAAATTTGAATTCTTTCCCTTTGTAGGCTAACCGTATTGTTTAAGTATGAAGTCTTTGTTCTGCTTGATTCTGGTGGCTTTTGTTCTGGTTACCATGGGTAAGTATTATTTTTCGTCATAAATTTCAGTCACACAGTTCTGGTTGTGTTTCGTCTCATTAACACCTTGAATGAATGACTGGGGAAGCTTCTTGGAAACTAGTGTGCACGCATTTTCGACTTCGAAGTGGTTTAGATATTTTATTGCATCCTTAAGATCTGATTCTTAAGTTGAGCAACTTTGTAAATTTTGCACAATTTTGAAACCTGTATAATTATTCAATGCCGTTTTAAAAAAGGCTTCGACCATCAAAACTGTAATTGCCCTACTATTAAACTACAAAAAAGGCAATATTTCCTTATAGCATCCAATATGTTTGATAGATCACATCAAATTTGAGTAAAACATGTAGGTGATATTGTTACTTTGCTTTCAGGCGGCTTTTTATCGTTTAGAGAGTCTTGAACTGAATCAAGAATGTGTTACCATGCACCCTCTCTCTCCATCTGAGTGAAAGAAGACCCCTTGGTATCGAGTTACTTAAAACCCACATCGGTTTGGCAGGGAAAGCCAGGGAGCATATTAACAACCTTTACCACGAATAGAAGACATGGAAAAATTTTAAGCCCGCTGATTAGTTGGTTTCAAACGGTCGACTATGACGTCACTACGTGACATCATCATTAATGGCGATGCTTCACGTGGACTCTGTCATTACTCATTACTCGGTAGTTTCTACTTGGACTGAAAGCCGGTGGCAAAACCTCTGCAATATAAATAACAAATCAAAACAACAGATCCCCAGTAAAAACGAAAAACTCCCCTGTTTCCGCCTTGTATTCTGTTCAAGGACCCAAATGTCCTTTAAAGTTCGAAAATGGATTATTTTTTAATTATGCGTGTAGAATCTATACTGGAATTAAAACTAAACGCAAAACATTTACGATCAGATTACGAGTGCATGGCACAAGCCGTTGAACTGTCGCTTCGTAATCATCTGAAAGCTATCGCTTTCTTTTTTATTAGTATTCTATTTTCGGTCGAAGCAGTTTCAACTTTTTGTTTCTCGCAAACATTAAAATAAATATTGATACTTGTAATAAATAGTAATGCTAGTAAATAGTGATATAGCGTACTGTGGGTGAGTGACGTCATAGATCTCGGAGAGAGATAGCAACGAATCAGCGGGCTTAAAATTTCCCCATGTCTTCTATTCCAGGTAAAGGTTGGTAATATGCAACCCGAAATGAGAAAACAAAAGAACTAATGTGCACAAAACAGAATTGTACTAATCACTAAATGTAAAATGATCCATCCGATTAAAACTAGAGATTAAGTTGAAGGATTAAAGAAGCGAGAAATCAAGAAGTGATACACACAGATGTAACTTATGATTGATTATAATATAGATAAAGCTAACAAACATATTGTAACAATCACCGTATAGCCCCTTAAGAATTGTGACGAAATAAATACCGAACAGAACCAAAAGTTAAACCCATTGGAATCAACCAATATATGTAAACCACCCTAACAGAAGCTCTTAAGAAGTTTGTTAACGTTGATCTTTTCCAGTTTGGATATTATTATGCCAACCCAGGTGTTACATCCGACCGGTTTTCAAGATTACGCGGTATTTCCTATGGATATATCTCTTCACAATTGATTACTGGCAGCCACCGATAACTTGTTGATTTGTACTGTGTGACGTAAATTGCACTATCCTTGTTGATAAAATTTCTTTGAAAACAATTTTTCATTATTAAGGATTTGTAAATTACGAAACAAAATTTTTAAGCATTGCCGATAAAATGTAAAAAAAAAGGATATATTCATGTTAGGTTATTTATTTTACTACATGATATTCTATAGGATTAAATATGTATTACAAACCATGCACCAGGAAAGGTTAGTAGGTAGAGTAATAACAAGAAAAAATATATAATCTAGAAGGAATTTTCTGTCAAGATAAATGTAAATGGAAGTAGTATTTTTTAAGGCGGGACTTAATTCCTGTATGCATTCTGAATGTTACGTCAGTTGATTTGTTTTGTATACAATTGTTTGAATTGAATTAGGATTTGTAAATTACGAAACAATTTTTAAGCATTGCAGATAAAATGTAAAAAAAAAAAGGATATATTCATGTTAGGTTATTTATCTTACTACATGATATTCTATAGGATTAAATATGTATTACAAACCATGCACCAGGAAAGGTTAGTAGGTAGAGTAATAACAAGAAAAAATATATAATCTAGAAGGAATTTTCTGTCAAGATAAATGTAGATGGAAGTAGTATTTTTTAAGGCGGGACTTAATTCCTGTATGCATTCTGAATGTTACGTCAGTTGATTTGTTTTGTATACAATTGTTTGAATTGAATTAGGATTTGTAAATTACGAAACAATTTTTAAGCATTGCAGATAAAATGTAAAAAAAAAGGATATATTCATGTTAGGTTATTTATCTTACTACATGATATTCTATAGGATTAAATATGTATTACAAACCATGCACCAGGAAAGGTTAGTAGGTAGAGTAATAACAAGAAAAAATATATAATCTAGAAGGAATTTTCTATCAAGATAAATGTAGATGGCAGTAGTATTTTTTAAGGCGGAACTTAATTCCTGTATGCATTCTGAATGTTACGTCAGTTGATTTGTTTTGTATACAATTGTTTGAATTGAATTAGGATTTGTAAATTACGAAACAATTTTCAAGCATTGCAGATAAAATGTAAAAAAAAAATGGATATATTCATGTTAGGTTATTTATCGTACTACATGATATTCTATAGGATTAAATATGTATTACAAACCATGCACCAGGAAAGGTTAGTAGGTAGAGTAATAACAAGAAAAAATATATAATCTAGAAGGAATTTTCTGTCAAGATAAATGTAGATGGCAGTAGTATTTTTTAAGGCGGGACTTAATTCCTGTATGCATTTTGAATGTTACGTCAGTTGATTTGTTTTGTATACAATTGTTTGAATTGAATTAGGATTTGTAAATTACGAAACAATTTTTAAGCATTGCAGATAAGATGTAAAAAAAAAGGATATATTCATGTTAGGTTATTTATCTTACTACATGATATTCTATAAGATTAAATATGTAGTACAAACCATGCACCAGGAAAGGTTAGTAGGTAGAGTAATAACAAGAAAAAATATATAATCTAGAAGGAATTTTCTGTCAAGATAAATGTAGATGGCAGTAGTATTTTTTGAGGCGGGATTTAATTCCTTTATGTATTCTGAATGTTACGTAAATTGATTTGTTTTTTATACAATTGTTTGAATTTGCTTACAAAAGTTGTAAGGAATAAATTCGAAATTGATATATGAGACGCTCAGTACTAGGCTAGATCAAGTCCATTTCAAATATTTTCAGATACATCGAGATAAAGTTTTTTTTCTTGTGTACTTTTACTATTCGCCGGGCCTTTCTTCTGCCCTTTCTCGAGAACCCAAGAAACTAGAATTGTAACAAAGATGCACTCAAAATATTCAACTGAATGGAATTAGAGTGTGTGATTAAAAGAGTTTTATCAGAAAACATTCAATCAACAATAGTTCTGAACGCCTCATATGAGAGTTGATTTAAAGCTAAGTTGATTACACTCCAAAAGCTGCCATATCGGTTGTAAGCTACTTTTGAAGTAACATGCGAGATAAATTGGACAGCAGAAGTTAGATCTTTGGAAATGATGTAACGTAGTGTGTTGAGAATAGGAATGTACCACGTGGGCGTTGTTGAGAGTGGAGATTCTTGCTGACACTCTCGGCGAGACCACGTGATCGTTCAAAAAGTAATGGGATTCAAAACAATTTCAAAGACTTCCTGAATGGCACGGCTTCGGGTGTGAGCTTTCTTGATGAGCTCCCTCCTTGTTCTTGAAACTTGAATTTATGTATCTCAGCGTAATATTATTATTTGGAGTGTTGTTGTACCGTTTGTGCTGTTTGTTTGATGTCCAAAAATAAATCACAAAAAGACAAGTGGGCCGAGTGGTGAGCCTCTCAACATAACAAAACGCAAATACTTATACATACAGTAATTACAATAGAGGTTTGTTAGATAATTCCTTATGTCATGGGTGCTGCAAAACAAGCAAAAACTCAACAGTTGCGGTCTCATAAACGAGCACAGCAAAACAAAAAACCTCAGCTCTTTTCGAGCACTTTAACCGATCTCCCTGTGTTGCCAGACTCATTAAGCCAGCCACAACTCACTTGCACTACAAAACAAACGGGATAGCTGTTATGAGATTCATCACTTGGGCTAGGTCAGAAGTTTTCGGAAATTCTCGATCAAATGTCAGTGTTTGCAACGCCACAATGGCCTAGTTTTCTTAAGCTGAGAATCCCTCACATGCACTGAGTCTCTGCACTGAGTCTCGGAAGCTGGTTGAGTCTCTGCACTGAGTCTCGGAAGCCCGGTTGGAAGAGGAACGAACTAATAACCGCATAGTTGCGAGTTCGAATCCAACCAAAGACCGTCGTGTACAAGGAGGGTTGGTGTATTCTATATCAGTTGTGGCATCATGTATCCTCACGTTTGAGTGGTGTGAAAGTTTGGAGAGTGAAGTACCAGCTCAGGCGTGACCTCGTCATCTGACCATGTTACATGGTGGTGTTGTCCTTGGATATTTTCACTTAGGTTTGATCCTGGATTTTACTCCATTAATTCGGACGTAATTAAAAAACTTTTCTGGATTTGCACTTTTCCTGCCCTTTTTCGTCCTTTTTTTCCAAAATAATTTTAACAAATATTCTTTTTTCTGATATTAATCTTCTGGCAACCTTAGTTGCATGGTTATTTGTTATATTATTTCAACCTGTGCAGCCGAACTAATTTCATCAAAATATGTTCACTTACATCACACCAAAGTGAAAATTCTCTTAATTTTAAGCACCAATGTATGTAAAACAAACAAAAATGTTATAACAATAACCATACGGCATGTCACAAGCAGTTGAGAAATAAGTAAAGAGAAGCACCAAAAACAAAATATATGTGTGTCTGAATAAAGAACAACATAATAACTTTGGAAGTCAACAGAGGTCTTGTTTCAAAACAATCTGTTAACATCAGAGAAAATTTAAATTAGATGCGGTAAAACAAAATAAGAACTTTAATCTATCGCTGGCGTATCTGACAGCAAACTGCACAGCGGGACTCAAAGGATCGTGAGTGCTGGTGCATTAAATGCATCTGCAATAAAATAATTTATTTATAACTAGTCGACTCCTAAAAAGCATCTACGTTGAAGGATCTAATGCTTTCGACAGTAAATGATGCATATTTCATCGCTTGTATATCATGTTATTTTCAATGTATGAGAAAATTTCTTTGAAAAAAACTTTATAATAACTAATTTTTAAATTATGAATCAGCATGTTATGATTTAGATGTAAAATATTTTCATCGAAATGACTGAACACAATTTAATTCATGTGTGGGTGTATGTGTATCCTCTATACAAATCCACACCGTTTGACCAATCCACTGAGCATTTGGTACACTTATACTTTAGAACACTGCGGAAAACATAGGCTATTTTTTTCCTGTCTTCTGACTAATCTGCAGTCATGAAAATTGGCACACAGGTAGTCCTAAATTTGCCCATCGAAGCCTCAATTTTAAAATCTGAAGTTTATTTTTCTACAGTAAATGCACATGGACAAGGAAACATGTTCTACAGTGTTTGTGTATTTGCGTTAACGCAGAGAAATGTCTAGGTCATATAAAAGTGAGATCCGTAAGGAAAAACTAAATATTCTTATTATTCATTTTACATAACCAAATTTTGTGATAATTAAGCACATATTTTAAATAAATAATCAATGAAAAATTAGTTTTTAATTGTAATTATATATTTATATTACTATTTTAATACGTTTTTTAAGCCGAAATACATGATTTTTATAAACTCTTCTCACCTGTCTTTTTCAATATTTTTGAATGAAATAAATTTCTTCAATATCGTTATATTATATGCCCAGAGGGAGATTTAATAAAATTTAGTTATGAGCTTTCATAAAAAAATATTGTACTCATTAAATGTTACATTTCTATAAAAAGTTTTTTATGTTTATTAATTTTTATAACTTTTTCTGAACTGTTTATTAAAAACAGCTCTCCATGTGTCTGTTAAACAGTTAATAAAGATCTAAATACATAAGTAGTTTAACTTTAAGTGCATAGACCAAAACGCATTAATACTTTGAACTTTGGCAAAATCCCAAAAAACTGATTTTGAGATGATCGCATTTTAAGTACAAAATATAACAGAAGTTAACGAAAACAACTTTCTTTTTGCAAGTATTACTTTTTTTAGTAATTTCTATTGCATTAAGACTCTTACCCAAACAATAGTTTTTACCGTAAACTCGTTAATATTTTTTAAAGCCAATTTTATGCCTGATTACAAATGAGTGATTTGTGAAAATTTAATGAAAAATTATAAATTTCTTGTTTAATGAACTGAAAAAAAATTACTGGATTAGTACTATTTCAAAATAAACCACCACTGTATAAACCACAACTTCTCTTTTCTACAGCTATTTTTTTCTGTGAACGAGCCTTTTTTGTAAAGATACGCATCCGACGAAATTTATAGCGCTATTTTTTTAATGTGTTTCCTTCAATGGCGTCACCACATGTTTTACATGAGGACATGGTTTTTGTCATTTAGCTTTCGCCGATTGATAGAAAAACCAGGAGTCTGTCTACACCTTAAGGATATTTAAAATGTTTGGAATAATCATCGGTAGATACAATATGATATAAAGCTGCATAAATGGAGGTTTCTCGTGGAAACCGAAGCCAATGGTTGGCAGTCGATTCTGCAGTTGAAAGGTCAAACAAAAGTTAAAAAGCAGCTGGTAGAATTGCTACCAGCTGCTCTGCTCCAGCTACCAGCTGCTCCTTCGACTCTGAAATTTTGTCCATTTGTTTTTGAATGTCTGATGTATCGTTTTATTCAATAAACCAAAAAACACTTTTTGAAAAGTTTTTTTCTAATTTTGGGGGTTGGGTCTCCCTTAAGCTGTCGCGGTAGGAAGCACGTTCTACAGAGGTGTCTATATGAGGTAACACAGGAAATGTCGCGGCCATATATGAAACCCGAGCAACATCGGGTTATCCAGCTAGTTCTATAATAAAAATTACGTAGCATGCACCAAAACCGATGTAAAAGGTAGAATAAGCTTCGGTAGATAGGTGTTTAATTTACCTCGTAGTAGATCAACACAACGGGACATTGGCGACGATTCTGGAACAAATCACAAGGGAAAAATCCGATGACAACAATACGTAATTTTAAAACACGGTCAGATGACGAAGACACTTGTCAGATGACAACCCTGTCCAAACTTCCACACGACGCCAACGTGAGGACATTTGATTCCACGGCAGATTTAAGGTGCACCAGCTCCTTTGTACACAGATTACAAACCATATTTTGTAATCAACTAAGTCTGTATAACATATTTAAGTATGGTTTCAATTTTAATTCCTATTTCCTGATTAAATTAATTTGATAATGATAATAGGAAATAGCACTTTTGTATTTTTACTCATATTTAATTCATGTTTTTTTATGAAGTATTACAAAATGCACTCGAACAAATTTGTTTGTTACATTCATGAACCTGAATTTCTACTTTAAGTGCATGAAATGCACCTGTAAATAGTTATCTGCCACTAGTTGATATAGGTCCTGTTCACATGAAGAGTTTTCTAACGCTCGTTTTCAAGTTCAGCTTTCCGTTAGCATTGAATTATTCTTTTATTCCTCTTACTCAAGTTTCTATATTTGCTATGTTTGTTTTAATGTGCCTCAGCACTAAATATATAATTGATGCTATGATGTTTCAGGGAAACCCGGGAAAAGAGAAATTCTTCCACAATACCGAAGCTGTCTCCAAATTTTGGCCCAACTGTTGCAGCAAAAATTGCGTTGGAGTAGGTTTTAAAATTATAATAAAATATTTGAAACAGCAAGATTTGTAATATATCTACAACGAAAAATAATAATTTAATGGGTTTTTTATAATTAAATACTTGCTAGACATAACAAAATGATCCAAGACTAATTAACAGTGGTTTAAAAAATAATTGTAATAAATAGGAATGGAAAATGAAACAAAAGATATCATTAAAAAGAAAATACAAATTTTAAAATGGAGAATAAATATAAACAGAGCGCAGTAAGAAAAATTACAGGCTATAGCTAAGAGTGCTGAATAATTATGATATAAATATTTCTTGTTGCAGTAATAGCTGCAGTAATGAGGGTAAATTTTAACTTTCACTTTATAAGAAGCTTATGTAACAAGGATAATATTAAGAGATGAAAATTTACAATTGAATTGAATTTCCACTTTTCATTTAGTGCAAGGAATTTCAGTACATCGTTCTTTTAAAGTCGGTAAAAAAATGCTGAAATATTTTTATCAGTTTAATTGAATGATATAGCTAAAAAAATTGTTCCGATTTGGTCTCGTAATATTATTACCTTGTCGGGTTTTTTAAGGTAACACTATCTTTAACCTTTAACTACTGTCATGGGTCTCACAGACCCTGAGTGATTTTTGACAGGTCGGTCCACCCTTTAAAGTTAATATTGGTTTCTGTCCTGTAGAGTACCTTCCTACAACGTCCAACAGAAGCCACACTCCAAGACTGGTTTGGCTGCCCCAACTATTTCGTGATTTACACTATTTGCATTTCCTGCGTGGTCTCTTAGACCTCTTCACGGCATTTCCGTTACCGTTCTTGTTGAATGAAATCGTCTAAATTGGAGTAGGGAATTTCGGCAGAGAGCCTAAAATGGCAATAAACTTTACTAAAAGACGACCTGTGTATCGTACACAAAACAATTCAAGATATAGTTGATAATTGGTCTGAAATAGAGTACAGGGACAGTGAAATTTCGGATAATATTATTCAAAGCGAAAACGAAACGGATTCGGAAATTTATGAAGATGAAGACATCTCAAGTGCGTCTTCACAAGAAGAATATTTCTACGGAAAAAGTAACTTCAAATGGGATGTCCAGGGAGGGTTAACCTAATCGTGTCGTTAGAACACCAAAACACAATTTAATTTCACAGTTTCCAGGGTTGAAACGTCCTGCAAAATTAGGTCCGAAAGCTGAGCCTGAAAAGACATGGAATCTACTTAACTTGTATAGTAATTTAAAATATATTTGATGTTAAGAATGGAATTACCTAAATTTAAAATTTATAAATAATAATTATCTAAAGAATCTTTCATTCATATATGATATTAATCAACTTAATACGCACTTTAGTGAGCGAGGTCTGAGAGACCCTTCCACACGAGTTACGAGACGGTTTGTGACACAGCAGTTAAGGGTTAATATCTGCTATAAGACCTGACACCTACTCCATAGCCCAAATGGTATATGGAACCAATATTGAATTACCAGGTGAGTTTTTTGATTCACCTACTACCAAAATTGATCCCGAAACCTTTGTGACTAAGTTACAGAATTTTATGGCAGACCTGATACCAGGTAAACCTTCCACTGCTAGAAATGAGACGATCTCTGTTCATAAGGATTTGAAAACTTGCTCTCATGTATCTGGATAGACCGAAAAAAAAAGCATTCGAACCCCCATATGATAAACCATTTCCTGTGATCAAAAGATTTGAAAAATATTTTACAGTTTCCGTGAACAGTAAACAGGTAAACATATCAATAGATATGCTAAAATTAGCTTATATGTTAGTTACGGACTCAGTGCCTGTCGAACCCACTGCTGCTAAACAATCAGATGAGAATCCAGTTGCAAAACACTCTCACCTCTTATCTGATGACAAACATCCTACTACTTGAAGTGGTAGATTAATAAGGAAACCTGTAAGATTCCAGTACTGATTATGTTAGTAAAAGTTCCAGTTTGATTATGTTTGTAAAAATTCCAATTGGATTATGTTTGTAAAAATTCCAGTTTGATTATGTTTGTAAAAATTCCAGTTTGATTATGTTTGTAAAAATTCCAGTTTGATTATGTTTGTAAAAATTCCAGTTTGATTATGTTTGTAAAAATTCCAGTTTGACTATGTTTGCATCCGGTGATCCCAGCCAGAACAAATTACCGAGTATCTTGAATATTGAGATTTTTTCGTGATTCTAAACTGTGATTTAAGTATAATGACTAAGTGTACTTTCACTCGTTATCTCTATCATTAATCGTCCTGATGTTTAAAGAGCTCTCGAGATTTTTTCAATAAGTGTATTCACGCTACTTCAACAACGTTGATAGTTACTGGTGGGGGAGTAATGTTGGGACAGAATAATTCTGATTCCTGCCGATAGATGGCTGAACTAATAAAGTTGTTATAACATAACCAGTAACTGTTATCGATTTTATGAAAAGTTAAAAAAAAATATAATTAGTAAAATAATAATAATTTTAAATTTGTCACTGCAATAATTATTATTAAGTAAATAATTGTTATCAGTCTTTATGATTGATTTTAAAACATTAATTAAGCATTTGTTATTTTGATAATATTTGTACGAACTGAACTGATGTAAAAGTTTGACTGTAAACCGAACTGTGTTTTGTTTGTTGTGTATATAAAATTGGTGTGTATTCTCACTCGTTATCTCTACCATTAATCGTCTTGATGTTGAAAGAGCTCTCGAGATTTTTTCAATAGGTGTATTCACACAACTTCAACAACGTTGATAGTCTTAGTCTGCTGCAAGGCACTAATATAGTAAACAAGGAGAGAACTGAAGGATAACGCTAAGGAAGGTTGTTGAACTATAGGTTAAATTACTATAGGTTAAAGGCTATATTCAACAAACGTCCACACTACGACAACGTGAATGCATTTGAGGACGCTAAATATTTAATGTGCACCAGCCCCCTTTGTACACAACGATCTTTGGTTGGATTTGAACTCGTAACCATCCGTTATCCATGAAAGATGGCCGAATTGTAGGATATTAAACTCTCGACCCATCATGGTGGCACAAAAAAGCGCCCCCTATTGAGCGTAGCCACAAATTAGCCAGATGTGAGATGTACTCTCAGACAATAAGTTGTTTTGTTCAGAAGTAAATTAAATATATATTTGTAAATAAACATATTTACTTATTCGGATGTTATAGTATTGAGCTCCACTCCCAGTGAAATGATGTATTAACTCTCATAGTAAGTTCCTTATTTAGGGGGTGATATAAAAATTCACGTAAGTATAGAGTTGTTTTAGAGTGTGTTCCCAATATACTAGATTTAGAGTATATTATCAAAAGAAAAGCTATTTTGAAGTGTATCACGGTTTTAGTTATTAGGTTTAGCTTATTTTCCACGCATACACATCTAGTTTCTTATTTCGGAGCAAACCCAGACACTTTAAAGTATGACGTTACATAAAATACCTTCCTTCCAGAGACTTTTCGAGTGTGATGCATTATCTCTTTGTCAACTGATTTATAAGAGTATTCTCACCCACTACAGAAATGGGGACTTACGCAAATGTTCTGTCATTAGATGTTGCATCGTCAAACAATGATAAAAATCGACCAAAAAATCTTTCACTTAGCAGTCAAGTGACTACTAGTCGACATCTGCGCCACACTTTCAGACGATCCCCTAAATAGACCTACTCCGTCTACTTATATTTCACGTGTCTGCATAGAACATTCCATGTTAATTTTGCTGAGTTCCACAGTACTTGAGCTAAAAACCCAATCCAAGTTCTCTCTCCCCGACTACTTGAGGTCATTTGAAACCACGGCAGATTTAACGTGCTCCAATCTATATGTGTACGACGGTCTTTGGTTGGATTGAATTTAGAACTACCATCCCTCCGGTTGCTTTTCCGCTACTCTACCAATCGGTCTACGGCAGCCTCACGCTCATTCTTTGTATAAAGTGTGATTGGAATATCAATTGAATATGCTCAAAGAAGACGAGTCAGTGGAGTTATAGAATATCTTTATTACTTCTCCAAAAAATATTTGATGTTCTGTTCCCTAGGAGCAATTCCAAATGAACCAGCTGTGGCAGTACGTGTAGACATCCGGCCTTCTAAACTCTACGAATGCTCCCCTCGTGTCCGCAGGAATTTTGACGTATTTATAGAAAGGAGGGTGGGCGAACACGAGGAGGGCACCCGCAGAGCTCTTCTGGTCCAGGATGGTTATCGTTGCTCAACAGGTCTTGTAGTTCAGCTGTTGGAATGCTCAAAGACGAGGAGTCGGTTTGGTGCTATAGAATATTTTTATTTCTTCTCCAATAAATATTTGATGTTCTGTTGCCTAGTAGCCTTTCCAAATGAACCAGCTGGAGCAGTACGTGTAGACATCCGGCCTTCTAAACTCTACGAATGCTCCCCTCGTGTCCGCAGGAATTTTGACGTATTTATAGAAAGGAGGGTGGGCGAACACGAGGAGGGCACCCGCAGAGCTCTTCTAGTCAGAATGGCTATAGTTGCTCAACAGGTCTTGTAGTTCAGCTGTTGGCATGCTCAAAGACGAGGAGTCGGTTTGGTGCTATAGAATATTTTTATTTCTTCTCCAATAAATATTTGATGTTCTGTTGCCTAGTAGCCTTTCCAAATGAACCAGCTGGAGCAGTACGTGTAGACATCCGGCCTTCTAAACTCTACGAATGCTCCCCTCGTGTCCGCAGGAATTTTGACGTATTTATAGAAAGGAGGGTGGGCGAACACGAGGACGGCACCCGCAGAGCTCTTCTGGTCCAGGATGACTATCGTTGCTCAACAGGTCTTGTAGTTCAGCTGTTGGCTTCCCTAAAAGTAAGGAAACGTACATAAATTTTATTAACGACGAAAAACAGTTTGCTTATAATTTTACAATCCTCCGATTTTTTAAACTTGTTTACACTACACTGGTAAATATTTTTATCTTTCATTTTAATTTCCTCGATTTTATTTTTCTCTTTAGAAAACGAAAGCTTGCCTTTAACAAAATAAGGTTCCTTAAATTTTGGAAGAAGTTATTTATTGTTGGTGGGTTGCTTTTCAGTAGTAATATTGTTGAATGATCAATACTGGGTTATACTCCTTTCAAAAAATAAACGAAAATTGCCAAATTATGGACATAGACATACATGGAAAGCGTTACTGACATCCGATAATACACCAAATGAGGAATTGAACCCGAGAGGAAGTACTTAAACATTCCATAATGTAATAGTATTAACAAAATTTATAAAAACATTAAATATAATTAATAAATTGTAATAATTTACTAATTGTAACAGTGGGAACTATGTCCTTATTCAGCCTTCCTTAAAGTTTGCTAGCGACTAAATATCTCAACCATCAATGTCAGGTCAGTGTTAGGACCGACTCGACACTTCATGACAATCTCCAGGAGAGATTTAAATATTTATTTGCTCCTTATTCACAATATTCGATCAATGACGCTAACTAAACTTAATTTGTTTGAATATATTGTACAGCTTTTTAAAAAGATTACTCTGTAAGGATAAAGCAGTCTTGGTAGATTTAATTTCAGAGAAGACTAACTTCCAAACTATGAAAAAAATTGACTAAGAGTTCAAATTTTGTTTCCGGAAATTATCTTCTGCCATTTGGGTCATAATTGTAAGGCCTACTGTAATATGTTACGTAAAGATTCCAGAAGATGCTATTTGAGTCTGTGCAGAAAAACAAATGAGTTAAAAGTTATTTAATACAATTCTATTTTTTTACCATTCAATTTTTGATTCATTTTATTGTATTAGAGAATATACTTAAAAAATCTAAATCCAATGACTAGGAAGAGCGGCAAGCCACTAACAGATGGGTCACCATTTAATATTTATCGGATGTTCTAAAGCGGAAAGTTAAGGCATTTTCCTATAGATTTATACTGATTCAATTGAGATATTTTATAAATAAACATGAAACTTTATTTATATTAATACATTGTAGAAAGTGATCTAAGATTTCTTGCACACATTTGAGATATACTCAATTGAAAGAATAAAAGTTAATTTTATAAAACAAATTAAGATATAAATTAATGAAGAATCAAGAAGCGTTTACCTTTCTGTTCAAAAGAGCTACCACTGTTCAAAAGAGCCTGAACTTCCTTTTCGAATTGCTCTTCTTAATACTGTAAAAATATTCATCTGTGAGAAATTAGTTAATTCGGAGTACATAAAGTAATACACAGTGTACCAATTACTACGCTCATGACTTTAATGCAATGTCGACCGTCTGTAGTGATAAGAGAAGCAAATTACCCAGAGGGATTCAGTGTATATAAAGCATTCAATCAGGTCCTCTAACCATGAACTTTTATGTTGGTACTTTCAAACTGCTTCTCTCAAGCTTTTTTATTCAGTCAAAAATATATTGCTGCATACATATTCAATTAAAAAAAAAAGTGAATGATTTTGAAAAATGAACTTTGTTAACAGATTTTTGAAAATTCCATGGCTTGATTGAACAGATTGTAGGGTGCACCAAAATAAACTTATTTTGTATCAAATCTAACTTTTGTTGTTTTATTTTTTTGTCACTGTGAATATATGTCTGCAACTGTGTAAAGTGCAAGAGTAAGCTGTTTGGGATGTTTGCAAATAATTTTCTTTTCAATTCCGGCATCCGTAAAACGTACTTTGTTTTTGATCGAGCATTATATATTCAGACATGAATCCGACAACGGAAACTGTAGAGTTGATCAAAGATGATAACATAAAACGCTTTCCTAATAATAGAGTACCAAGCCGTCAAACGTCTCAATGTTTAAACAGCTAAATGGTGCAATTTGAATTTTTTATGCTAGCGCACATGATGCAGGTTGGACATGTTCGAGCTCTCCAGAAATGAAAGACACTCCCATACAAGACTGAGATAAATCAAGGTAAATAAAATTATCCACTGCACACTTCGGGAGTGCTCACATTTCTCAGACAACTCACATCATACCCGTAGGCATGGAATGTCCGGTTTACCACAGCTTGCTGTGCTAACTTGAAATGGTACATGATTAGGCACATGGTTCTTGGGGAAGGGTACAAAGTATAACCTTTCAGCAGTTCATCTGTATCATCGGAAGCCCCTTACATTAGATGCACTCTAGCCACCTCGAAATACATGTAATGCTTGAACAAATTCCGCATACCAAATAACAAAGTTAAAAAGAGAATAGTTGTCAAACAGTTCCCTAACATACTTTATGAATAAAAATCTTTATTTGTTGCATCCTAAAAAAATTGTTGATTAAAGTTTGAACTGGGAATTTTGAATTACCCCGCACACACAAAAAAAACCACATTTTGCACACATACGCAATAAATGATAATAATGTACATTAGTACTTTTCACCTTAGTGTTATGTATTTATATTTATATATCCATAGCACTACACACCTATTCTTGCTTCTAAAATTAAATACTAATCTTTCTTTATACCTAGGAATTTTAAGGTGTGATTATTCTATACTTTTAAGACAGATACATTAAACAAATCCAACACTCTCATGCAGGTAACTTACGTTCCTCTTGAAGATCTAGTAAAGAATTAGACAATTCTGAAGGCAAGAAGATGTTTTCTGATGAGTCACTTTCTAATGAGAGTTTCGAAGTTTGAGGAACTATTTCCATATCGGCAACTACAGTGCGTCTGTTCGCAGTGCCTCTAAACCTCCTCATCTTCTCACCTTCGATTCTGAGGTTTTCCATTTCATCCATCTAAATAACAAAGTTATAATTGAAGTTCGTTTTCGGAAATAGTTTGGGTTTAGACAAACATGCTTTATAGCTGACTATCCACTGTACCTCACCATTTGGTTTGGTGAGGTCATTTCCCATCTTACACCACTCTTGCATTGTTGAATGTAAACCATTTTGCTCTCATGCCCAATCGAAGCACAAGGTATAAAAGGGGACTTCTACCCTGACTTGGAGAAGACAGGAACCCAGAGAGGGTAGCAGAGACCGTTTGTAAAAAAATGGAAATCTTAATATCGTGCAACCGAAAAAAATAGTTTATTACATTACTGTCCACCAGTCACCTACAATGTCCTATGTGTGCCATGTTTCATCCATATTAAAGCAAATTTATAAAGAAATAGATAAAAAATATCCCATTATTTAACATCCTGTGTGACATTCATATGTAAAGGAATGAATGAACATGGGATGAATGACTCAACAAGAAAATGGAAAATTCAGTTTTCTTTCTTATACGATTATATTTTATTTGAAAGCTTGATATTCATTTATTAAAAATTGAAGTACTTGTGCTAAGTCAGAAATACTTTTTCATTTATATTAGATTAAATTGCTTTTATAAATATATAAATTATATAAATATCTCATCATTTGACATAAACTTAAACTATCATAACAGTCTCACAAAAGAAACACAAAGCGGTAGTTTAGTTTATTAAGCAAACTTCTTGATGTAATGAATTAAACTAGTAAAAGTAAGAATATGTAAGCTCTATACTATTGAATACATTTTGATTTTTTTTATTATGATAGTTTGCATAGCAAATTTTGTAGTAAAATAATTTGATTTTTAAAAACTCCAATCTCTGGTATCAAGAAAGTAAGAATGCAAGGCTTATTTAGATAAACATATTTTAACATGAAATATTTTTCGATCAAATAACAATGTAAATTAATGGAACTTTTACTGTTTTAATAGTATGTACACAGAAAAGAAATCATACTTTTTATTAGAAAAATGAAATACTTTACCTCCAAAATTGATTCTTTCAACTCTTCCACAAATCTTGACCTATCGTGCTCATTTTTAGCATTGAAAGTAATCAGTACTTTTTCATCAGCTCTTTGACTGAGACGAATTCCATGTGGGTAGTCTATAGAACAATAAACCATTGTTAGAATGAATGCATAATATACAGATTTAACTTTAGTAGTTTTGTCCAATATATATTTTATTGAATGCAAAATTTTCACCTTGTAATAATTTACAAATTTATATACTTACCATTTATAAATTGTCGTATTCTATCAAAGCATGTTTCAACTCAACCTCAAAATCACGATTCTAACAATTACATTTGGCATAAAAAAAGCTTTCACAATCTTATAATAAATTATCAATTTTCAGTTATGTGCAAAAAATGTTATATTTTTCAATTCTTGTATCCAAACTTTCTAGGTCATGTATAATCTAAATCTAATCGGCATGTTAATAATTGTCAATAACAAATGAATTCATATATCTTTAACATAATTCACTGATAATACTTACATGGGGCTTCAAACAGTGTAACACTCATGCCACATAAAGGAAAAGATTGCCTGTATTTATAAGTAACATTTCTTTTCTTTTTGGTTACCTAATCAGGTAAAAAATATTTTCATTATTTAAAATGGAAAGGTAATTGATAAAATTACATATTTTATACTTACATCTTCATATAGTTGAAATTTGCTTTCAATTATAGTATAAAACTATGTTACTCATTCTACATAAACAGTTCAAAAAGAAACCAATGTGTATAATTTTCTAATTCAGTATGAACTTATAAGATTGTTTTATATTTTCTGAAGACAAAAAAAAAATCACACATGCAACACAAGCATTGTCTGTCTTGCTGTAGAAACAGGACACCCCTATCCCAAAGAGAATTCTTGAAACATTCTAGTTGGTCATATTGCACTTAGCTACTCTTGGTCTCCTGCTTGAGGCTAGTATTGGTCAAGATTCTAAGAAAGTCCATCCTAACCCCATGTCCTTTTCTCCAGTGGTGTGTTATAACAGGAATATATCCTGAACAGGAAGGTGATTCTCTGATGTTTTGTTTCGCGCTCACAAGGTATTTGTGTGATAAAATTTAAATAAATCCCATGATTGAAAGAAGAAAAAATAAAAGGAAACTTAATTTATTAACTGACTTACTACAAAAGCCCTCTCAAATCATATAATCCCTATTTCTAGAGTGACTCTCAATACACGCCATTATGTTTGAAGCAGTTCTTGAGGTAAACTTCATGAAAATGTGCAGTCTGTTTGTAAAATTAGTTGATTAAATAATGTGCTGTCATAAATGAGTGACAAAGTTACCATTAATAAATCGTTGAACAGGAAAACTACTCTTTCATGGACTCCTCGTCGTTCTTTTTTATTGTCGCCGTTAACTTCATTCAGTCGACAGTTGCAGACAAGGCGCCTGTGAGGTAAGGCCAGGTTCTACAAAATTAAACAAACAGAATTATAGCAATGGAAAACACAAAAATTTAAACTAAGTATTAAACTAAGAAAACTTAAACAAAAATAGTACTTAAAACTAAGTTTTAATAAAGATTTTATTAACGTTTCATATCTTTTTACTTGTATGGACACATAATGTACTAATTTGTTGATAGATTGTTCTTTACAAATGTTCTACCTTTATAAGCACTAGAAGTGTCCAATCTACATTTTTATAACATCCGATATATTGGTAACATTTAATTTACATGGTTTGAGAAGATACTTACAGGTTTTTTCGCAACAATAGTTTGTTGAACTTTGAAAACTTCAGTTACGTTGTCTGATCCCATTTTGAATTCATTCATTTTGATCCTTTGATAAATGCCAATTAACATATCGCGATCCAAATCGTGACCATCATCAATAGCTATTAAAATGTAGAAAAATAGATTACTATAAATTCAAAATATTCATCAAAACACGTACTATCCAGATAGGTTTAAATACACAAAAAAACCACAGAGGCAGGTACTCACATCGAAGATTACGTACAAACTGCTCCATTTTCATCCGTCGAACATCTTTCATGTTGCGTGTGTGGAGGTCAGTATTTAGCATCATGATGGCGAATGCTAGCACAAATACAGTCTCAGGGTTGTGCAAATTAGAAGCTACATCCGGGTTGCAGGCAAGGTAGCGATGGCTGAAGACTTCCACTAGTTTTTCAATCTTTTGTGCTTCTCCCTAAAAGTACATATAAACCATTCACCAATACTCATAAATATACAAGTATTATTGGATATGTTAATGAAATAATCTTTACTTTCCAGAAAAAAATTTTTTATTTAAGGTAAAATTTAAGTGTGCATAACGTAAATTTATTAATTCATGGAACTTTATTAATACATGTGTGTTGTTCTAAACTATTCTTGTTTTGACCCTATTGTATGTTTCAAAGCATGTGTGGTGGAGAAATTCAATTAATTTAATAATTATAACAGTTTGTGAAAGCAATAGATTTATCAGTGGAATAGTTTTTGTTCTGTTGAAATAATCTGTATGTTTTTCTATGAATGTAATTTTATACATCATGTATAAGTTTCATCAAATAAATAATTCCTTAATACTTACAGGCATCCTAAAGTAAGTCTGAAACTTTCGGAGAGCAACATCAACTTCCATGTCTGCGAAGTCCAGATCTTCCACAAAATTTCTGTTTAAGGCAAATAGAATCAAGATTAAAAATAAAGAATTTGTTCATATTTTAAAACATAGTAAAACCATGAAACACAGTAAAAATTGTTCCAAGATTTCTTATAATATTGATAAGATTACTTCCAATGTTCAAAAATAAAAATTTCTTCTGTAACATATAATTTATGTACAGTTTGAATTTTTAAAAACAGTGGGAAATCAGTGTTATAAAAGTAAAATTTAAATAATTTTACTTTAATACTGAATTAAAAATAAATCAAAATTTGAATTCTAGGGTGAACACTGACAATTTTAGGTAAAGTAGTTTTAAATCATAATTATGAATCACGAAAGAAATAAAAAAAATTATTTTCACATATATGTGTAAAAAAATTGAGCTTTAACTATTTCGAATTTGAACATTTTGTTAACAATTTGTTAATAAAAGTCATGTATTTTTACGTTTAAAATATACTTATTCACCCATGCAATTTCAACCATTAAATATTATTACTTTTAATGTATTAACCTATAGACAAAGGCTGGTACAACAGATGTAACCTGATTATACCAAGAAAGAATTTAGACGACGGACAGTACATCAGTTGTAACTTGAAAGTTATAAGAATCGCGCCAAGAAAGAATAGCTCTTCTGATATCTATAGCCGTAGTAAAAAGGTTAATATCACCGATTTTCAACTTTTTTCTTCACAAGGTACACAAACAAATTATCAAAATTCAATTGGATACCAAAAAAGTGAAGACCTATCCTTTTTCTCCAGATCGGCATTTCAAAAAAATCTTTTGAAATAATTTATGGAAATTTGTTATAAAATGTAAAAGGAAAATTTTTTTTTTGGGTGTTTCTTGAAATTATTTGTGAGCACACTTATCGAAAGCTAAAAACCAAACGTTTGAAACGAAATAAATCTTGATCAATTTAATCTGTATCTTATTTGTGAGCACACTTTTAATCAAAATTTCGTAACCAAACACATATTGAAATGGAATAAATCTTGCACATTTTAAGCAATCACTTCCCCAGGTGCTGAATTATATGCAATGTTCTGAAACACAACTCCAGGCAATTGCAATTGTTTTGCATGCATTTTGTCATTGACGTAAAAGGTGTATTATTTATAAAGTGTTAGTGGTATTTTGGGTAGTTTAGGAAGGTTGTTCCGTAGCTAGAAAATGAAGAAATATGTGGCAAGAAGCGCGCATTGTATTGCAGAATATCTTGAAATATGATTTTAAAATTATGCCAAAATTTTGATAAAATTAAGGAAACATTTATCTGTACATATTTTGTTCTGCGTCACACGTCACAGTTTTAAGCACTTTCTGCTCCCGGGGTCACTTCATCCGAAAAAGCATACCAGTTACGTTTTTGGGGAGCAGATGTTATCTATTATATTCAATTACGAGTAGGCAGAATAAACACTTACCCTAATACAGCCATGTTGAATGAATTTTGTAAGTTTCCTAAGTATTCTCCAATCAATTGTTTACTAAGTCCTTGACTCGAGAGTAAAAACCTAGCAACAGCTCTAGGAGATGCCTCCAAGTGACCCCGCTGGATTAGGAAGCGAATACCTCTTTCAGGTTTCTTGTTAAATATGTTGAGACCAACCCTGTATTGCCGCTTCCGACGAATTTCATTTAACTGTAAGAGCAAAGAGACACATTAAATATTGATTAAAAACAAAAGTAACGTGGAATAGAAAAACAACAAATGTAAAATTACAGATGATGCACTATAGTGCGACAAATAGTTGCCTACAGAACATTGACCAATTGTTATAGTTATCCAAACTGTCTAACCAAGTGTTTGTGTAATCTGAGCTGTATTGGATATTTAATTAAAAATAAAGTTTTAAGTACGAGTATTAACCAGAGAAAAGTGTTGTTCAAAGAAGATCGTTTAGGATTTTTTCAAGAGTTCAAAAGGTATGTAACCCATGTCCTTATATCTAATAAAATTATTAAATATATACTGTGACACAAATATGAGTATAGATAATATACCCAACACTAAATTATAAAAATTGCAGTAGTAGTTGTAACATTTAAAAAGTTTTATATTGAAAGGCCAATATACAGACAGAAGAAATGCAATATAAACTATTAACTTATAAATCAGCAACTTATGATGTTAAGGCAAAAAACGCGTTTGATATTTAATATAAACTCGAATGGTGACTTCAAACATGTCAGAAAGTAAGATATATACAGCGCACATGAACCAAGATGACTTTATGATACCTCCTATTCTACATGCTCTGCATTCATCCCAAAAGTTGTGATGTAGGGCAAACGAGAGAAATTACTGTCATGAGTTTTAAAGGGCAGTTTGCTTCTCTTCGAGGGTAGTGATACCACATTCTGATCCTCGAATTATGTTATAATCCTGATTCGTCCGAAAATTTTCCCCTTGTTGCTGTCGTTTGGATTTGCTACCATAAACGATTTGAAAGGAACTTGAGATTCATTCACAGGCAGTAAATTTATCATTCTATAGTATAGAATTACAAAATGTGTAACGAAGAACATTTAATTCAAATGACGAAGACACGGGCAAAACGTTTCGTTTGAATTTTACACCTCTTAAAACATCTCTATATTGAAGCCTACTTGTTTTTTTGTATTATGAACAATTGCTTTTTTGGCAGGTTGTGAGTTTTTCACAAACCTATCCAAAAGATCGGAATAAATTCATTAGGTAATATTGAACATGCATTTGGAAATTTACAATCCGTACTAAACTATTAAAAGGCAAATAATTATAGATGTTTGGAAGAAAGGTTTTACAAAAATTACATCAATATATTTCCTATATACTTACTGGATACAAATTAATGTTTTCATCATCCAGCGCCTTTGACTGTGAATCTACACACTGGAGGTCTACATGACCATTAGGATCAACGTTTTGAGTGGTTTGTCCATCTTTGTCTTGGCTTCTTTCACCATCATATTGTCCGGTGCTTACTTTTACTTGATCAGTCTCCCTTTCCTCTTGTTCGATGATCACTTCCGCTTGGTGAGATTGTTCACTAGCTTGACTTGTGATTTCAATCTCTTTATTAATTGGACCTGTAATGTGTCCAGGAGCTTTTTCATTTAGCCCACGTTCTTCTCCGGTTGGCCCTTTTGCCTTCACTGCAATTCCGGTCTGTTCCCACTTAACCCTGAAATAGAGGGACGGAAAACGTAAACAACCGATGCTTGAATCAATTTAAAACCACAAAATCTTGTTACCTTTCATCAAACAGATCCATCAAATATATATATATATATATATATATATATTATATATATATATATATATATATATATATATATATATATATATATATATATATATATATATATATATATACCTACTATATATTATTTTTGTTAAACAAAGTCTAAAACAAATATTTTTCAGCAAATTTAAAATTTTCTGATTCAAATACATAAGCTTGGCTATAGTTTAGTTTAGTTATAATAGATAGTATAGTTTAATGAGCCCAAAAACTCACAAGACTTCCTTTCTAATATTCCTTTGTTTTATAACCAGCACTCACAAATATTTATTATAGGTTACACAATTTTCAAAAAATTGTTAGTTAAAATTGTTATTTAAGCTAAGTTTGAAGTTATATTTGTGCGTTGAATCCAGGTACTTACCACAGGCTTCTCATGAAATTGAAACCTCGATTTTTC
Organism: Metellina segmentata; assembly: GCA_947359465.1. Classification (NCBI taxonomy): domain Eukaryota; kingdom Metazoa; phylum Arthropoda; class Arachnida; order Araneae; family Tetragnathidae; genus Metellina; species Metellina segmentata. The sequence continues at coordinate 103,461,121 of OX375881.1, forward strand.
TTTGTTCGGAAATAGGACATGATTTTCAAAGGAATCACTAAATCTCCGACGAAGAAATTACTTCAGAAAGTCTGAACGTTTGAAAAATTATAGTAAAGATCGCAAGAAAACTTTTAAGACGCTAACTTGAGAATCAAAAAGCAGAGTATGAAATGAAATTGAAAATCGAACAATTAAGTTAATGGCCATTGTTGTAACTACAACATTGCGCAACAATTCGACTTTTTTAGTATTCTTACAATAGATTGTTGAGATTTACTTTGTTAGACGTCGTAAAATCTCCACGGCTAACTGTAACCAAAGAGGGGTGTGTGGGTTTGAAAAATTAAATGGTTTATGCTTAAAATTTGAAATGATGTGACTGCAATCACTCTTTCTTTGTGACAGAATTAGATAAGCTTAAAATCACAGTTAAAACTATTCTTCAATTAGCCTAGATCCATTGTTTGACTTTAAAAGTTTAATGTATTTAATTTAAAAAGAACGTAGATCATTCACGGAAAAGAGGTGAAACTTGAAAGCGACTACAAAATATGTGAAACCTTTGGAAAACGTTTAACACATAAAGCATTCAATAAGAGTTAGTAGATAAGGGTGAGTTCAATATAATTATCAGTCTATCAGTCTATCAATTATATCAATCTTTTAACCCACTGGCTGATTATCCCGCGATTTCCACGGGCAACTCAAATGTAGCAAAAATATGCTCATCCCGCGATTTTCGCGTGCAGGTGTTTTTCTATCTTTATTGAGGAGCGCATTCCGCTTTTTGACCGTTTAACCAATGAAATAAATTACATACAGTGTTAGACGTTAAATTTAGATTTTGGTCAACAGTTGTCGCGAGTCGTCCACTAAATTAAGGCATTTGAAGGTACTTTGTATTTACCGCTCTAACTTCGCGCCTTTGTTTTCGCCTTTTTCTAATCAGAAATGGCAACTAGAAAACGTTCAGCGATTGACAGAGTATATATTCCTGATGATTTATCAGATTCTGAAAGTGATTTTAATTTTGATAGTGATATTGATATAGATTTTTCGTACTGCTCCTCAGATAGCGATGAATCTGATCATGATTCAATAAACTTGCAAAGCGTTAGGCAGTGGGGCAAAATTTATATGAAGAATATTCCTCCAGTTCCTTTTCGTGGAAATCCGGGAATTACTGTGCATATAGCTAACAATAACTACTGACAGTTTAGTCTCTCATGATAAAAATCTATATAAAAAGTCTTTTCTAGAAAGAAAAAAATGCATTTTTTCAATTCTCCAATAAATATAGATTTTTAATATGCAAAAAAAAAAAAAATACACGATTTTTTGTAGCGATTTCGGTCCACAAATTGAGCATTCAGAGGGTTAAAATGCTAGTGAAACTTAATTATTTAATGTGACAATTACTTAAAATGTCAATATTATAATTTTGGCTTTTTCTTATTGAAAGACGTGTTTATGCAGAAATTCCACAGGTTACTTTACATTAACCCCTAAATTCAATGCTTAGGTTTCGACCCTAACAATTTATGCTCCAAGATCTGTAAAATTGCATTGCTAAATAATAAGTCCTTTAAGATTTCAAAAATTAAGGGTACCATTATCCTAAATTTAATGGCTGGATTCAGTTTAGGACTTAAATGCAGTTACGCTGATGTGGTGTTGAAGTTTAGACAGTAAGGTACCTGGTCAGGCGTTGACCTCAACACTATTCATAACTTTAACAGACCGTGGTTTAAAATGACAACTTGTTCCCCAACGTTTTGAAATCTTTTGGAAGAAGCTCTTCTTTGAAACCCTCTATTTGTTCCGCCGAAGTTCTCCTTCGGAACATGCGTCTTTTTAGAGGTGCTGTGATCCTCAGTTCCTCTTCATGGATGACAACGCTAAAACTCATCCTAAAGCCGCGGTTGGAGAATGAGGATATTGAACGTATGGATCGCCACCACGGTCCCCGGATCTAAATCCAATCGAATATGTTTGAGACATTCAGGGAAATGCTTTGGAACACATCACCAACCGCCAGTAACGATCACGGAAATGCGATTGGCGATACAACAGGAATGGGCAGCAATGCCTCAACAGTTTGTTGAAAACCTCGTACTCAGCATGGACAGACGATAAAAATCCAGCACAGCAGTCAGCGGTGATTACATACCCTACTAAAGACTGGATGTTTTTTGCTGGACATCTGTCCCATGGATGTTTTAGGCTTCTGTCGCATTGTGCTCCATGCTAATTTTTCAATGAAGTTCCTTTTTCATCCTTTAAAATATGTTTTCAACATTTTTTTTTCCCATGTTTTTACTTCTTGGATATCTCAATAAATTATTTGCGTCAATTTAGTACACATTTGTTCAACATTACATTAGAAAACCGTCTCATCCTTAATTTTTGCGCACCAGTGTATAGAAATGTTAACATATATACTAGTTATTCTTTTCTGTAAGCCAAACACAAAATTAGCTAAGAAATTGCTTTAACTTCAATTGCAGGTATTCGTGGATGCGCTAACTAGTACTAAAGAGTGCATTTTTGAGTACAATTTATGCTATTTTTTAATATCATAATCATTATCTAAATATGTTGTTCCAGACGAATTAAATGACCGGAATTTACGAACCTTAAAATAACAACTATAAAATACATCTCTCAGTTAAAGGTAAATTAGCAACATAAAGTATTTCGAAACTGAAAACTAATTTTCTCTGAAGTAACTATGAAACCAGTTATAAAACTTTTCTGTTAGCGTAACTACAAGTAGAAAACACATTATGTTGTTTTAACTAAGGAAAAATTATGGAGGATCTATGGAGGACCAGGAGTGATCTTGTCATCTTATTGTTATTCAAAATCACGTGCTATTGTCATAGGATATTTCCATTCGGGTTTGAACATGACAATAACCCATACTGTTATTCCCACTGCGATTTTAATTGAAATACTTGACTACAAGGAGGTGTCCCAGAGACGCTGATACAATATAAAACATGGAAAGTAGTTGTTGGGGTTGCGGATTAATGACAAATTAAAAAGGTCCTAATTTCTCTACCAAAAGTATTTATTCTTTGTAACCTTCTAAGACTTGCCAGAGCAATTTTTCGCACTAGAAGTATTCACCAACAGTCTACCATTATTGATACGGACTTAAAACTTTTATCCAACGCAGTTTAAGTCATCAGATTATGATTTATAGTTTAAGAGACATAAGTACGAAAAAGCTGGCAATCGCTTTTGTGGCAAGTGGTTTTGTTTACTTCTGTACCACAATGAATTTTTAGACGTATTCACCTCTAAAAAAGAACTGTCAACTGTGGCCATACTGTTGTTTGCCATAACTGTCGTCGTATAAACTAATACCTAAATTACGATCTGAAAAACCAAAAATTCTTGTAATGCAAAAATACAGAAAATACTTGTGTTTCTACCGATATTATTGAGTTGGTTTGGATATTTAGCCAACAATTCCGTCATCAAAATCCCAATACGATTTTAACTTCCTATTTTTGGATCTAACAAAAGTTTTGATTACTTTGTTGCTTGTAAAATGGTAGTAGCAATAAAGCTCAAGAACATTGTAATGATAAATTGGTGACTTAAAATTTTGTTGCCAAACTACTATTTAGATAGGCAGCATAATTGGGCGTTTTCCACTTGAGCGCAAGTAAAACTGCATGTAGCATTTCTAAGACGGGTTGCCAGATTACAAAATTATCGTATAAAGGCAATGGTATCACGTTCTTGAGTTTACTTGATAAGCTTTGTAAGGGAATTATGATTTTTACCCAACATTTATATAAAAAATAGGAGCACAAAATGTGGAAGAACAAATGCAATTACGTAATTGCAAACAATCTTTTCAAACCTTTGATGCCGAAGAAAGTTTAAGGAAGAATTACTACTTATTTTCCCAATTCGTTCAAAGTTTGGAGTCATTTCACGTTTTATTCGAATCCCTTGAGATGACTACAGACAGCGATAGTAATTCAACCACCGCAATCTCAATTCACTCAAGACACTCGAACCGTAAACAAAATCTCTAATCTCGGGAATTCTCTTAGACTTGAATCCGTTACATATGTTCTCCTTTTGTTCCATCGAATGTAGCAATTATGTGATATCTATGTGCTACGTTTAGAAGGAAAACTTTCTAACATTTTATCCATTTTGTGAAATTAGTGGATTATTCCTGAAGTCGTTTATTCGAAAAGTATGGAATTGGGTTCAGTCATAGGCCGAATACATGGGTAAACGGATTGTATTTAAATCGGTTTTTGACCCATGTGGTAATCAGAAAGCAGTGTTAAAATATATTTGAAATATTTTACAACGTTATCCTCCATTTGGCCCACACCAAATCACAACTTTCAAGTTACTCTTTAACTTTTAACTTCAAATACAAGCATTAAGGGGGATAATTTAGTGGAAAACTTTCAACACCGTGGGATAGAAACATTCATAAATTTAGAAAAACTCAGTTGAAGGAGGGAGTTACCATTAATCACATTGATACGCTTAAAGTATTTCTTGGATAAGTCAGCCCCTTTTTTGGATTAACCTGCTTCGCAATGGTAAATGGAGAAAGTAAACGGCTAAGCTGCGACACGCTAGAATAATTTCACACTCCATTTCGTCCCGAATCTCTCTCAGTATTTTCAAGTCCTGAATTAAGGCTTCTGGATGCTTGAGAAATTGTTCCTGACGACTACAAGGTATGAGATCACATCGGAACTCTTCTTGGGAAATACTCTTAATTTATTTAATTGACGCTGGCGACGATTGGAATCGAGATCATGTAAATAGAGAGAAAACGTATTCGTATATATCTATCTATGTCATTCTCCTGTTGATGTACAAGGGTTGTTCAAATGAAAGGGTACTAAACGACACAGTGGGAAATATGAAGACTTTATATTCAGAGTATACTCCATAGACCTGAGCACAACGATCCCATTGAATAACGAGCCGAAGGATTCCTTTTTTCCAGAAATCATGTGGCTGTGACGAGACCCAGTCCTTCACAGCGTCTTTGAGTTCGTCGTCCGAGTTGAAGCTCTTCCCTTTGAGATGTTTTTTATGGGGACCAAACACATGTAAATCACAGGGCGACATGTCCGGGCTGTAGTCCGGATGGTCAAGCTGCTCCCACTTGAACTTGGCCAGTTCCGAGTGTGTGACCCTGAAGACGTGTGGACGCGGGTTACCATGGAGCAGAACAAACCTTTCGTGGGAACCCTCATGTCTTTTGTTTTTGATGGGCCTGTGTAGGCTTCGGAGTGTCTCACAGTACACATCGGAGTTAATGGTTCTTCTGTGATCGAGGAATTCAACAAGTAGCGGACCTTGGACGTCGTAAAAGACGGTGAGCAACACCTTCCTTGCTGACGCCGCTGCTTTGGACTTTTTAGGGGGAGGTGACGACGCATACTTCCACTGCATGCTGTCCCGCATTGTCTCGGGCTCGAAGTGATGGCAACAGCTCACATCACCTGTGACGATCCGCTCCAGGAAAGCGAGGTCTTCATGATACCGAAACAGATGTTGAAGTGCCGGCCCCATACGCAGTTCCTTTTGCTGGTCGTTGATCTGCTTCGGTACCCACTGCGCGCACACCTTCCGATTTCACAACCTGTCGTCCGAACAATTGTCCATACTGTTACAACGCTGACATCCACCTTCACCGCCAACATTCGCAGCGTGATACGCCAATCTCTTCTCACTAGGTCGTCCACCTTGTGGATGACATCGGCCGTGATGACTGTGTTTGCCTGTCCTGTTCTCGGGTCATCAACCAAACCCTCACGGCCTTCACGAAAACGAGTTCTCCATTTTCTCACTGACTTGTCGAACACACATTCTTTCCCGCATATGGTCACCATCTGGTGATGAATAACGGCCATTTAAGACCTTCCGCTATCAGAAATCGGATAACGCTTCGTTACTCCTCAATCGTCGAACTTTGTAATGTGAACGCCATCCTGTTTTCACACGCACTGCCGGGTCAATTGGATGGCGCTCTTTATAAGGACCTCTGTTCTCCTGCGCATGCGGGTGCCCGCACATGCTCGGATCCACGACGGAGATTCCAATCGCATCTCTTGATGTCTCGCTACGTTCTCCCTTAGCAGCATAGGCAAATATGTTAATGGTTACGTAGTTACTACGTTTCGTACCTTTTCATTTTAACACCCCTTGAAGATAGGAGTTATGGGAATGGATGATACATATAACAAAATTTTTATATATAACACAATTTAACACATTAACAGTTTTCCCCGAACGCAGCTCCGGTAATGCGAAAGGTCACTTTTCTGATTTGCCCGTACGACGCTCGGGAATCTAATTCTTCTTGTCCAATCAATGTTTTACCCGAGGTTTTTTTTAAGCTTTTTTTTCGTTAACAATATTTTAAAAAGAGATCTAGTAGTCCAGTAAAGAGTGGAATACAAAACATACGTACCCCGGTTTTAATATCAGGTTTTACTGCTTTTCGTAGTGGAGCAGTAGTAAATTTTGTTTTCACTCATGCAGTGTATCCTACGTTGCGAATACTATTTCTTTTGAATTTTGTACTAAAACAAAAGAAGAATGAGTGACAGTGAGCAGCTCAAAACAATATCGGAGATTTCTCTAAATGATTATTGAAGTTGTGAAAGTTCGTTATCGGACATCACCCCAGACCATAACGCCTTGTTGAGGGCCCGTGTGGCGAGCAATAGTGAAAGCTGGATCAAAAAGTGAAAAATTTTGACCACGTTAAAAATTGATACATCTTAAAATTTTGTGCGTCAAATTACATAGTTTTTGTTTTAAATTACTTACGACAATACAAGTAGTGTAACACTGTTACTATCTAGCTCACTTTTATGTTATCACTTGTATTAAAAATTATCTTAGTGGAATTTTTAAAAATTGAACTCTATGTTTTAAAAAAATTTAACTCCAACAGTACAAAAAAAAATACAACATAAAACATTTGAAGAAGTACAAACATTTATAGAAGTATAAAGAATATGCAGATACATAAATGCCGTAAACGAATTAAATATACATATTTGGTAAACATGTGTAGAAAATTTCATACAAATATGATAAATAGTTTTTCATTTATATCAATTTAAAGTAAGAAAACTTTGGGAAAAAAAGCATCACTGAGAAAAACGTCGTTAAAATTTAAATTGGTAAAAAGTTTTACTTTTTTAAATTTTATTTAAAATCTTCCTGGAAGATATTGTGTCTTGCTTCTTACATTTAATGGTTCATTTGATTTAATTTTGGCAAGTTGAACTTTTTTCCTGTAGGTTTTGATGGCGATAGTTGACTTTCTCGCAGCTTTCGTAAACCGTCTGCAGTCCTTTCGTTTGGATAACATTAGAGAAGTTTTCCCAGTTAGAAGACACGAGCACTCCAGCACATCTTATATACTAGACGTTAGTCCTTTGTTGAAGTCCATAATGGCTCTGGCTTTTGAGTTTCCCCTTTGCTTCATCTTTCCAACAAAGAATCTGAAGCTAGTCTTTGAAATATTGTCATCATTTTAACAATGATAACAGATGTCAAAGGGGTTTTAATACACATTTTGTGCGATTTTGGCTTTGTTTAGTTAAAAATGGCGCGATTGTAAAATTTAATCACTTCTGTATGGGCTCGTCGGATGCGTAGATGTCAAATTACTAAAATCCAAATTTAGCAGTATCTTTAAAAGACAGAAATAAAATTGTTGTGTCATTTTATTCGGAAATATTTGTAGTATTTTTTAATTTAATTAAAAAAATTAACATTTTTTTGAGATTGTGGGTACTAGACCCCCTTAAGGCACTTATATATTGCCAGCCGAACCGTTCGCGAGCCTCTATTTCTCATGATTGGGACGGGATTTGGAACGCTAAACGAACGGTTTGTGGCGATCTGCTTCATGACGGTTTTTAGACGAACACAAAGGCGTTCTCGGTTCATATGGGGATGGTGTCGTGAGAAGTTCGTTGCTGGTGGTTCGTGGTTGGTTCCTTTCTTTGTCATGGATCGCTGGAAGGTCGTTGTGAAAGTAATTTCAACGAACGACTTACGAGAAGCTCGCGAACGGTTCGGCTGATAAATGTTTACGCACCTTCATACACAACAATCTGCTAACATCATAGATAATTTAAATAAGATGACGACCAACGGTCTGGTGGTAAAGGTGTTAGCCTCTAGGTTGGAAGGTTCCTGGTTCGAATCCTGGTCAGTGCATGGATGCTTGTAAGTGTATGGTGTAGGGGTGGCTGGTGCATCTTAAATCTGCCGTGGCTGAAAGTCCTCACGTTGATTTGCTGTGGAAGTTTGGAGAGTGTGACAGCTCATGTGTTGCCTCGTCATCTGACCGTGGTTCAAAATTGTATGGTGGTGTCCTCTCATCTTTCCCTTAGGGGATTGATCCTGGACCGTCCTCAATAGCCATTGTGTTGTCCTAGTACGGCGTTAATTAAAAAAATTACAGAAGGTTAGACAGTTCGAGAACTTTGATGTTTCGCAGGCAAAGCTGACAGCCATGTTTAATTCATTTTTGTATGATGTAAAACATGAACATCGGAACTTTCCCTTCGGCTTTGAACCCGTACCACTGCCAATAGCCTTTTGTGTTGCTCCAGTGCGACGTTAATTAAATACCTACCTACCATTAATGACCGATTCAAAGGGTAAATTATTTTTTCCGATTTCATGGTAGTTGTTTTTAAACAATTTTGTTTTGTTCTAGATGCCGTAATGGCGGATGCTGGATTTGGTTGTCCTCTGTGTAGCGGAGAATGCAACTTGCATTGCAAGTACGAAGTGAGGAGACCAAAAGGAGGCTTCTGCAATGGATTTACTTGTACCTGCAATATGTGAGCGCATTTCTGTGTGTTAACCTGAAGAAGGTTGTAAAGAAAAACATGTACAATTACTGAAATTTTGCTCAATAAATGTTTTTTAGGCATCTAAATAGTCCATTTTATGCTTAATTTCTTTAATATTTTTTCAAATTCTATGAAAGCTTTGTTTTGAATATCCAATATATTAAACTCGGCCCGATTTGAAGAAGGCCTATAAGTTTGTAGCCCATTGGATAACAGTCACCACTGGCAACGTTCATTGTAAAATGCGGCCAAATTTGAATTGCGAAGACATCCATTCGGCGTAACGTCACAATCGCTTACGAAAAGATAAATATTTAAATGAAAAATTATTTATTAAAAGAAAATCAAATCTACAAGGTATATAACTGGTGTAAAGTTTTCCACAGATTTCAAATCCGTTGAAATTTTTAATCTATCTTTAACGATCCCAACTGTACAAAAAAGAACTAAACAATGACGGTTAAGATTCTTTTAATTTGTTTTTATTTCCTTCGCTGAAATCGCATCAGCGCAGGAAATGGAATCTTGATTTCTCAAACGCCTCGTGACGTCAAATCTCTTGCGAAAACATAAAATACTAGGGGCCTGCCCCCTGCTCGCTGACGCTCGCCAACCCCCGGAGGATTGCTTCTAAATCCTCATTGGTTCGCTGCGCGAACCTATGCACGCTTCGCTCGCCTCAATGAAGACATGTGTCCTAGCAGAAGGGATTGTTTACAAAATATGTTACCAAAAAAATGTTTTTCAAATCTAAATTTGCTGTATTACAAAAAATATATATACAGTATCTCTAAAATCAGAATTCAAATGAAAACTTTGTGCAAATTTTGACTCGAAATGTGAGCGTTGCTATGGAAATTGAATACCCAGCATGTTGTTTGTGTATACATTTTCCCAGCACTCAAACGACCCACACTTTTTCATTGAGTTTGTTGCCGAAAGTTGTAGTGCAAGCGTCTTGTTGAACTATAATTGTTGGCCCTGAAAAGATCCTCCGCTTTCTTTGATTTCTATTATAAACTAACTGCAATAGCTCATTAAAATTTCCTTTTTTTTTCAATAAAATTTCATCCGATAACGCTATAAATTCAATCGATGCGCGAGACTTCGCGATAAACAAACAATCCTACAGTGTTGCCAAAGCACGATTACAAATAACGTCTTTTTTGCGTGCCACGTAAGAGAATTATATATATAGATTACTCAATTTAAAAATAATTTGTTTAAAGAATATCATATTTTTAGGTATCGATCTAATGTCAAATTTTTCGCAGATTTCAAATCTGTTGAAATTTTTACTCCATCTTTAAGGATTTAAGAGTTTTATTTTTTTTAAATTGTGTTCCTCTGCAAAGTCAAACGGAAGCACGGAAAAAATATATTTATAATCTGCGATCTTTTATGCTGTTGCCATTCCAAAGAAAACAGTACTAATTAAATTCCATTAAATTCATTTTAAAATGTTCTATATTGAGTTTTAAAATTCGGCGCGACCGAAAATTTGCAAAAAATTCGGACTACCTGTGTGCAAAAATCCCATTACTGTAAGTGCTATTGATACGTCAGGACTTAGTGTGCATAACACAAACACACACTTCCTCTTATAACTCACTTCCTAGCAGAATTACCCGGTGTTGCTCTGGAATAATTTGTTAAATGTTGATTAAAAAGTGATCACACTAATTATTTATACTTCATAGAAACATGTAAGCATTATTTAAATGTAAGTGTTTAACATCATCTTAAATTTTCCGTAGTTTCTTCAATGTACTTTGGACGTACAAGTACATATGTGTTGATGATTTATCCGTATATATATAATCTAGCTCATTTTACTGCATTCTTACTATAACACAAGTTACATTATTTATTTCTAAAGTCACTACCACCATGTCAATTTTCAGTTTAGGAGTGATACCGAATAACCACGCGTGTTCATTTCAAATAAAATGGCTAACTTGCGGCATATATTCTTGCATTTCGTTTTGATATAGATATATCTTATTTGTTGCATTCACGCATCAATGATGTGTTCGAATTTCACTATCCTTGAGAGAGGATGGTAAACTAAATTTTTACGACAGTCGTGATTAGTTTATTTTGAAGCAAACATATTTCTAAACATTCTATTTGTCAGAATAGATAGAAAGATTGATTTAAAAATAAATGTCGTACGAAGATTGATTTTAAAATAAACGTCGATTGTATAGACAAAGAAAAGTCAATCGATTACAAATTTTACAACATCACTGCGTCATCGAAAGTTTCACAGGTACCTGAGTTGCAGTTTAATAGCTTTAGTTGCAGTTTAATAGCTCAAATTGAACTATTTACGAACATAAAACAAATAGAATGGGGATTAATACGGTCACTGCCAAAGGTTAAGCAAGTTAAGAAAAATGTTAATCTCCAGAAGCCAATCTGAATTTGTGAGGCTGCAATTTTCAGCATTGGTAGATGATAGTAAGCAAATATGTTATGTAACAACCAATCACTGTTTCGTGTCGAGAAATATGCAAAACAGACAGTCGCCAGCATTGTGAAGGGTTAGAGGAGTTGCATGTGAGTGCTGATAGTAAGTGTTTAGAACTTTCGTACAGTTAGTTTTCAAGACAGACGTATTTCTATGGCTTCCAGAAGACGAATGGCAGATAGTGAGCATTGGAGTTCTATGGGATGCCTTGAAGCAGGACAATCAATCACTGATGTTGCTCTTTTCTTCGGCGTTCATCATTCCGTTATATCACGATTATGAAAACAATTCCAAACTAACCAAACAGTTGTCCGAAGACCTGAGGCCGACCACCAAAGAGTTATGACCTCCGCGGAAGATCGATATATTGCTGTTGTTGCGAATCGGAATCGAAAAGCAACTTACACACGTGTGACATCTATGATTGCAACGTCCACTGGTAAGACGATAACTGCCACTACTGTGTGCCGAAGGCTACACATGAATGGATTGTATGCCCGGGTACTTCGAGTTTGTGTTCCTCTATCCGTCCAATCCAGAGGGGAACGATTAAACTGGTGTCGGCAACATATGAATTCGACTGTGTCTGATTGGGCTAACGTTATGTCCACGGATGAGTCGAGATTTTCCGTGGAGGTAGATGACAAACGTGTAAGGGGCTGGAGAACAAAGAACACGCAATCGGTCCCAGAACATCATAGAGCAATACGCAATCCAAGGTGGAAGCATCATGGCGTGGAGCAGGATTTAGTTGGGATATCACACCGACCAGCTCATGTATAGACGAGGTTCTGTGACGGTTGTCCGGAATCGGGATAAAGTCCTAGAACCGACTTTGAGTTTGTCAGCTGCTGCAGGTGTTTCTTCTTTCGTTTTAATGGACTATAATGCGCGTCCACATAGAGCTGGCATCGATGACTGCATGGAGAGTGAGGTGATTGCGCGTATGGTCTGTCCGGCGAATTCGTCCTACCTTAGTCTCATTGAAAATCCTTGGGATGCCCTCGGCCGTGTTATGATGCAAGTCTCTTCCCCCCTAGCTACCCTCACAGATTTTCAAACTGCTCTATAGGTAGAATGGCGAATACTTGAGTCTGGGCTGGTTGATCACCTCATGCAAAGAATGGTCACACGCTGTAAACTTTGTATGAGGATGAGGGTGTCACATAATCTATTAATGTAGGTTTTGTTTATTTGTTTTGGGTGTTTTATTTTGTTCATTTGTTAATGACTCCAATATGACTTCATCTTATAATTTAAAAAAATTCAATATTGTTTTCATCTTTGTGTTTTTCTTTGTTTTGTTCCATGCGCAGAGCTATTTGCTACTTTCCCGTCGTATTTCGTGTGAATGAAATATGTACTTCTCGTTGTTTTTCGCATTTTACCTACCGTGCTCGTTTTTTGGCAGTGAATTTATGTAACCTACGTTACCTGCAGGGTTCTAAAGAATATGTGTCCAAGTTTCGTGTGGATGGTTCAAACTGGGAAGATTTGTAACGATAGTAGACATAGACAGGAGACAGACAGGCGGTTACTTTGATTGGTTATAATCTATATGGTATGCAAAATAATACCAATCTCTCACTACTGTGTACGAGTAAATGTATATTTTTTGTCTCGTAATTTGAGCAAATGTCAGATACCTAGATCAACACTTGATCTGGCACTTTATCTTACTAAACGTACACATCACACTAGCTTATTACATTTGTGGCCGTGATATTTAACGCGCATCAGCTCTCACATATAGAGCAGTCTTTAATAAGAACGAATTTCGAACTCGCAACCCACTGGATTCTGTACTAACCACTTTACATGAGGCCATCGTATTGGGTGTAGCATAACAGCATATGATAACCGTCATCCCGCATTGAATTCCAGACGTCATTTCACTTGAATTGTTTTTGGAAAACAATGTCAGCAGGAAGCTAGCAAAATAAAAAAAATAAAAAAAAATCTTGATTTCTGATTTGATGTAGGATTGCTGATTTGTTAACGTCGATTACATTAAGCGACCCAAGTCAAACTATGCTTATTAACTGCATTTTAAGGCAACCCCAATATGTATAACGCAAAAGCATTTGCTGAGCTGGAAATAAAACCTCTGATTTCCGTCTTGTTTATTTACGCTGAAAATTCATCTCATTAATTTTCGACACTACCCGTTACCGCAAAATTGTAATTATCATTAAGACACTTTTCGTAAAATGCAGTTCTGCCTATCTCTAGTAGCCATAGCCAATTTGATATTATCTTGACAAAAAAAAAATAGAAATCACGGAAAACCATAGAAATGAATTAAAATTGGCTTTTACCGTTATAATTAGGATTTCACCCGAATAACAGAATGAAAGGATTGTAAAAATGACAAAACATCAAATAAACTCTGATAAAGCAAAGATAAAATTGCACTTGCTAAACATTGTTAATAAAATTCTTAAGAATTCAGTAACAAAAGTTTTTATCATTATTACGTCAGATGTACTAATTCTAAGGGATAAACACACATCCGTGTAGCGCTCAAAAAGTAAATAATATTTGAATAGCAATGAAGTCGATTCCAGTGACCAGGACAACACCGATACATAATTTGTAAGTTGCTCAATATTAATATGCGATCTCCTGAAATAAGGGTACATCTTTGTTTCATAAGTAATTCCTGTAGAATTCCACGTTTAAGTTTGTAAAAAAAATTATTGAACATAATGATAAGTATTGATTATTGAATATGTAATGCATAATTACAACGCATTAATATCTGAATATCGTATGCATGATTACAACACATTAAATTGAATCGTAATAACGCAAGCTTAAAATGGTAAACACGCGTCTTCACAATTCAATTGTCAAAGTATTATTTTGTTTAGCAACGGGTAGGCTCTCCTTTTATTTGTATTACAGCAGAAACACGTCTAGGAATACTTTCCACAAGTTATCTGAAAGTCTGTGGGCAGGGATATCTCCCCACGCCTCTTGTAAGTCAGTGTGAAGATTGGAGTGCGTGACGATGTCGTACTCGTCGCTCTAGCTTGTCCAACAAGTGCTCGATTGGATTGAGATCGGGGCTCTTAACAGGCCAGTCAAGCAATTTCACCTCATTTTCTGGGGAAACAGTCCAGCACGCGTTTTGCAGTATCACATGGAGCTCGATCCTGTTGGATGAAACAACCATCATCGTTGCAATATTACCACAGTTGTAGGCAAGGCAGAATGATCCTGAACGTCGAGGTACACGTCAGATTTCATAGTATCAGGTACATAAAGCAATGGGCCAAGTCCGATCCATATTGTAGATCATGTTAATTCTAGTGTAGACTGTCTGAACTGTGGAAACACAAAATAATATGGTCAATAGTTCACACTTCCTATTACTAGTTAGAAGTCTCTTGATGTGGAAAAAAAAAGATGTTTAATTTTTTTAAATCACATCGGTTCGAAAAATCGTGAGAACATATTTTATGCACGATTTGATGCTTTTATGTTTATTCATATAAAATCGTTGAACGTGTGCTTTATGTTGCTTTCCTGTATTCCCTTATATCTTGCAAACTAGCTTTCATATTTGGGAATACATATACTAAGTCAAGAATTATAATACGTCTTCTTATACAAAGTCAAGAACCTATCTGTGAATTAAAGTTGATTGCCGTTGTAAGTTGATTTGCTTTTTTGCATTGGGTAAAACGCCTCCCCCCCCCTCTAATGTCCCACAAACTAAATTAAATCACTTCTATCAGCATTGCTAATATTATGTAGGAAACATTTTTGTAGATCAAGTATAACTAAATGAGACTAATTTAAATTTATTACTTTTTATTAACTTAAAAACTATGCATTAAAAATATAAGAATTAATAATTTTATTGAGCTTTCAATACGATTTTGGCTATCTGTTAGTATTATACACAGTCCAGTCACATTAATGTGACCACCTGTCAAAAGCCAGAATAACCACCTTTGGCAGAGCGGACCTCTGCGAGACGTGCAGGAAGAGAGTCAATTAGGTTTCTGAAGGTGTTCAATGGGATGTTGAGCCATGCCGACTCCAGTGCCATGGCCAGCTGCGCTAGACTACGCGGTTGAGGATACATGGCGCGAGCAATCCGATCGAGGTGGTCCGACAGATTCTCGATTGGGTTTAAATCCGGTGAATTTTCTGGCCAGGGGAGTACGGTCAAACTCATCCTGGTGTTCTTCGAACCACGCACATGCGCTGCGAGCTGTATGACACCTCGCATTGTTCTGCTGGTAGATGCCATCATTCTGGAGAAAAATAATTCGCATGTAGGGGTGTACATGGTCCGCAAGGACAGATGCGTACTTGTGCTGATCGACCGTGCCTTCCACAATGATGAGTGCACCCAGTGAATGCCAGGAAAACATTCTACAAACCATTATGCTCCTTCCGGCAATTGTTGCTGGGTGTTTGCTTTCAAACGTTTCACGCCGTATACGCCAACGTCCATCTGTACGATGCAGCATAAAACGTGATTCATCGGAAAAAGCCACCTGTCGTAACTCTGTGGACGTCCAGTTGCGGTACTGGCGTGCAAATTAAAGCCTTCGTCGCCGATGAACAGCAGAGGTGCATTAACCAGGCGTCTGCTGCGGAGGCCCATGCGCAGCAACGTTCGCTGAACCGTTGTTGAAGACACACTCTTGGTAGCCCCTTGGTTCATCTGGGCGGTCAGTTGCTCAACAGTTGCACGTCTATTCGCCCTAACACATCTCCGTAGCCATCGTTCGCCTCTGTCATCTATAGCCCGTGGTGCACCACATGTGCCAAGCCGCTGATTTTGGATAATGCCCTTTTGCCATGCACGATATACTTTTACCACGGCGGCACGCGAACAGTTCACAAAATTAGCCGTTTCCGAAATGCTTTCACCCTTGGCCCGAAAGCCAATAATCACGCCCTTTTGGACGTCGGATAAATCGCTACGTTTCTGCATTACTCCAACGATTGAAATGCTTTCCAATGCCTTAGGACATCCTTTATATACACTCCACTGCAATGTGCTGCCACCTGCCTTTTGTGCTTGGTTATTTTACTTTGACTTCGAAAAAAGGTGTGGTGGTCACATTAATGTGACTGGACTGTGTATAATGTTCCTTGGAGAAAATGTATTAATCAAGAAATAGTTTGATTGCAAATTCTTTTATATAAAAATTCGAGTTGATGCTAGGTACCTATATTGTTTAGTATTACACAATATTCTTTGGAGCATAAGTATCTTTTTACCGAGAGTTTGAAAGTGCCACATCTGCCACTCCTAGACAAATTGCTCCAAACACACGAATATGTTGTCCTTTTTCATTTGGACCCACATGTTGATAAAAACGTACTTTTGGAGAATGTGTCTTTAAATTCAAAGAAAATATTTGAAAATATGAGATTCGTAAGAGATTTATCTTGAAACTGAACTGTCCAATTATTTTTATTATTGATAGTTGATTAAAATTTATTAAAAATAATTAGCACTCGTTGTAGCAAATAATAGTGCAAATAAAATTCCCCTAGTTATGAAAGTAATCAATAATAATAAGAGAGAAGTTATTGACAGAATGAAAAAATATTAATTATAATGAGAAAACAAACTATTATATTCAAATTTAAAAAATATAAACTGATCGCTATATGTAAATTCATAGACGTTGACTAAGAATACTAAATGATTGTCGACAGATTATTTATCATTGCGACAATAGCTGTGTAATGTGAGCTAGTTCTTCTTTAAATTTTGAGTACATTATATAACAGGAATTTCCCAATATGATTAATGTTAATGCGATCAAATAATGTAATTAAACTTCCCTTCTTCCTTAAATGAAAATTAATTTCAATTCTTTATTCTTTTGGGTTAGATCTTCAAAACTTTCCCAAATTTTTATAAGTTTATTTGACTGAAATAATTAAGTATATGTGCAATGTTTTAGCAATAATTATTTCTTTGTGGGTAGAGAATGCGAAATTTGTCTTAGAACAATGTTTGTATGGCAATTTGATGAAAGTTGAAAAGATTTTTCTATCTTGTCAGCAATTTAGACTCGTTTTTTCTGTTTGACTAAACTAAAAATATAAGTTTTACAATGTTGGCAAACATCCAAAGATGTTTTAATTATTAATTAAGTAAATAAAGTTGGAATGTGAAAATATTTATATATGTTTCAGCTTCGTTCTAATCGTTGGTTTCTAAGGTTTTTGAACATTTTAGGAAAAAAAATTGATGGAGTAGAATTATACTAATTCCTAAGAACCTTTTAAGTAAACCTCTTATTGTTACCGTAATATTATTTTATATCATATGTGAAATTACTTATAATGAACTCCTTTCATGCAGATAGTCACATTACGTTTCGCTCCTTACTTCAAAAATTAATAGACTACGAAATTCTTCTTGTAAACTTTTACTTCTCAATAGAGCTTCCAGATCATTCCATGCAAATTGAATTCGATGATAGAGGTTTCAACGAAGCAAATCCGATGGAAAATGAAATTTTTACTTCTTTTTACTTAAATGGCTATCGCATGATATAAGTGAGGATTTGTAGTTTACCATTGTGGTGACATTTGGAGTTGAAAATAAGAGGAGTTAAGATCGGAATAAGGAAGAAAATAAGTATTGCCGTAGAAACATTTGTCTCGCACAATACAAACAAAAGCCTCTCACAGAAAGTAACATAATTTCTATAAATAGAAAGTTGTGCTTATTTAAATGTCAAAAAGAAAAATTTACAATGCTATTTTTGTAGCACAAAGACAAGCATATGGTCTAGTAAATTGTATCAGATTAAATAATTATTCTCTAAATTTGTTTCATTTCTATATAAAATAAACAAAACAACAGAAGAAACATAAAATTTGCATTAAGTTAACCTAAAAAAATCACCTCTGCTTTATCCTGACAAATTACATTGGTCCTAATTTTTGTCATTCTACGAGTGTTCTTCTTCAGATGATAATTTACTAAAGTTTCAACCCAAGTGTTCTGGACATATTTTGACACTGTAAAAGGGAAAAAACCGCAACTTCCGCCAGTAAGAAACTTTTGAACATTTTTTAGTCCAAAATTGGATTTTTAGACTGGTGAAGTTATTCTTTGCGTAGAGGTTAGATTTCTTTTTAGAGAAACATTTAGTGAATTTTAGAAGAGTAGATTTTGTGCTCTCCACTTCATTTTCTAAGACCAGTTTTTTAATGTGTTCCAAGTTACGATAACAAACGATACAAGTTACGATATAACGTTAACGATAACCAAACGTGTTTCACTTGTAAACTGAAAATTTATTCACTGTAAAGTGTAAATTAAGTTTTATTTCCATTATTTTACTAACATAAAAATAGCAGTCCTTGTTTATTGATATTTGAATCACGTGGATTTGAACAGTCTAATTTTTAACCCTGTTAGCTATTCCAAATTTATTACTAGTGTAGCGTTGTTTTTTCGCACAGCGCACTTAATGACCAAATAAACACAGTTATGAGTTGATCGAATCCATGGCTTCTTTCAAGTTTTGGAAATATTACATTTATCCTTTCTTAGAATAGAATACTCTGAACACTTCCTATACTCAGAATAGCATTATTTGGAAGAACTTCCTTGTGATCCTATCTTTAAAACATATTTGGGACTAGTTCTATTGATAATATACTTATACCATAATTCTTTGGAAGGATTTCAATGATCCTATCTTTAGAATATAATCCTTTCAGGGACTTCAGTGATCCTATATTTAGAAAAGAATACTTCGGACTTATTATATTGTTAAGATACGTAGAACATAATTCTTTGGAAGAATTTCATTGATCCTATCATATGAATTGAATCCTTTGAAAGTTTTACATTCATCTTATCTTTGAATATAATATTTTATAAAGCTTTCAATGATCCTATCTTTAGAATATAATTCTTTATCAATTTTCCCTAATTCTATCTTAAAAATTGAATCCTTTCATAGAATATCATTCATCTTATGTTTGCATGTAATATTATAAAGATTTGATTGATCCTATCTTTAAATATAATATTTATAAAGATTTGATTGATCCTATCTTTAAATAATGTATTTATAAATATGTTATTGATCCTATCTTTAAAATATAATCATTTTGAGGATTACATTGCAATCCTATCTTTAGAATATAATTATTCAGAAAGAATTCATTGATGCTATCATTAGACTAAATAATTAATGTGAAATATCCTGTTTGTGCTGTCCTTACAATAAATTCATTTGTAAAAATCCTATCGGTAATTTATCCATGGAACAGTATTCCTTTAAACTTTAACTGCTGTCATGGGTCTCACAGTCCCCGAGTCATTTTTGACAGGTCGTTTCCACCCCTTAAAGTGAATATTGGTCCCTGTCCTATTCAGTACCTTCCTACTACGTCTAACAGAAGCCATATTCCAAGACTGGTTTGGCTGCCCCAAGTATTTCGTATTTTACATTATTTGCATTTCCTGCGTGGTCTCTTAGACCCCTTCACAGCATTTGCGTTACTGTTTTTGTTGAATGACAAAAGTTCCGCTGGGCACCTGCTTTTTGATCTTCTCTTTCCGATGTACGATAACCAGCTGAATGTTGCAAACTCAATAGTCGCCAACTGTAGTTTATTATTCAAGTAAACAAACACGAACGATAAGAAGACGGAGACAAATGGAAGCGAAGCGATTTTTAATATTGTATAAAAATCGCCAAAAGAAGTTCAAATAAATAATATCGGGAAGCAGGTGCTCTGAGGAACGTTTGCCAAATAGTGTCTAAGTTGGAGTAGGGAATTTCGGCAGAGAACCTAAAATGGCAACACACTTTACTAAAAAACGACCTGTGTATCTCACACAAAAAGGAATTCAGGATATTGGTGTTAATGGGTCGGAAATAGAGTACTGGGACAGTGAGATTTCGGATAATATTATTGAAAGCGAACACGAAACGGATTCCGAAATTTAATACAAATGATGAAGACATTTTAAGTGCGTCTTCACAAGAAGAATATTTCTACGGAAAAAAGAACTTCAAATGGGATGCCGGAAAGGGGGGGGGGGGTCCAAATCGTGCCGTTAGAATACCAAAACATAACATAGTTTTACAGTTTCCAGGGTTGAAACGTCCTGCAAAATTAGGTCCAAAATCTGAGCCTGAAGAGACATGGAATCTACTTAGCTTACTTAATAATATAAAATATATTTCATGTTATGAATTGAATTATCGAAATTTAAAATGTATAAATATTAATTATCTAAATAATCTTTCATTAATATATTATATTAATCAACTTTATACGCACTTTAGTGAGCGAGGTATGAGAGACCCTTCCACACTAGTTACGATACGGTTTGTTACACAGCAGTTAAGGGTTAAACTATTCTACTGTTTGCGTCCTCAGAACAAAATGCTTTGTAAGGAATATATTAGCAATAAAGATAAAATTTGGTTAGAAGTTATGCAGGGAAAATTACATCCTGCAAGGAGAATTTATGCGTATGAGCACTGAGAGGGTTAAATATGCGACAATGGAGTGAAATTTAACTATGCCCTGCCACAGTGGACATCTTTGTCTCCTGCTCTATGGTTCGGGGCTTTACACTATAATGACTACCTAGGTGAATCGGACATAAAAGTTAAGTATTAAACCACCAGCCTTAACAACGAACAATATTACCAATTGATCATGAGACATATCAGTCCTTTCGAGCTTACAGGCATTCCCTTTTCATGAAGTGTCTCGCTTCTGGTATAAGTAATGTTAATTTCTGCATTTCACTTTTTGGTTGACGAGTGAATGGAACTCTGGCCCTTGATTCAACAACCCCTGGATTTGAATTTAGTCTGGGTTTAGCTGTCCATACTACAATTGTAACCATTTTAGGTCTTCTAACTGGAATAGTGTTCATAACGTTTGTTTTCCATGCAGTTCGAATCCACATTCTAAGCGAATGGATACAGGTGAATATCCGTGTTAGGAGCATGATCGGTTTACCCACTGTCTGCCCCCTAATGGTTATTATGTTTATCCCATGTAATGCTGAAGGCTGATGTAGTCAGTGATTATAACATGAAAAACCTTTAACCCGTAGTTCTACTCCGATTAGCAGAAAAGGCAGAAGAGTGAATAACCAAATCAAACGTACTTATTCATTCTAAATGATTTCTCGAGACTCTGTGGAACCGGTTGGAAAAACAACGGGTTTGCAACCGGAGGGTTGCGAATTCGAATCCAACAAACACCATCGTGTATAAAGGGGACTCGTGCACGTTCAATTTGTCGTGTCTTCAAACGTCTTCACACTGTCGTGGTGTGGAACTTCGGAGAGTGGTGTACCAGCTCAAGTGTTGCCTCGTCATCTGGCCGTGGTTAAAAATGACATGGTATTGTACTCTGAACTTTCTCCTGGGGGAATTATATTGGACAGTCGTCAATGGCCCTTTGTGTTGCGCCGGTGCGGCGTCAATTAAACACCTACCTACCTACCTAATGCTTTCTCTTGTTGCAGATAGATAATTTTAAAACTTGTAACAGTGAAGACCAAAGTCACAATTTTAACAACACAACTTGCCAGTCTTCGGGCAGATAATTTTATAGTTTAATTTCCAGTATTATTTCCATAATTAATGTTAGAAGCTTGTTAGACTTTAGAATTTGTTAATATTAGAGAAAATTTAAATAAGATGTGCTGAAACAAAACTTAAAGATATAAAAAGTTTCTGAAAAAAAATTGTTTAGCTGTAATATCTGACAGTCGTGTTTAATTAATTTTTAAATGAGGTAAAACAAAATGAACACAATTTGTTTTAAATACTGACTTAGATTTACCAATTTCATTCGCTTTTAGAAGCCTATTTATTGTTTCGAAAAGTCCATAAATAGCAAAGGTTTTGTCTCCATAAATTTCCTTTTCCGTGTCAATCTTCACCTTTTATTTATCCACTTCTTCACAAGACTACTAAGGACTATTGCAATGTAGAGTTCTATAAGGTTTTAATAACAATTTGGTTGTTCTACCACGGAAAACAAGTCACACATGAAGGTAGCGTCGTGAATAATAATATGCATCGTAGCGATTGATGGTTTCTGTTTTTTATGTAGGAGGAGGGTTTCTATGCAGAAATTTACAACAAAAAGGCCGATACAAGTTAGTGAAATGTATCAAAGAACGGAAATCAATGTCACAGACGAAACCAAAAACAGTATAGACAATCATTTTTAGCAAAATTTGAGAAAGACAGTGCTCCCTCACCCCATCTTTGTATACCAAAACATAATTGTTGGTAAAGATGGGTTACACCTTTATCTATACTACTGTATAGTAATTTGATTTTTTAATTTATCTCCAGAATTCAGCAGCGGATGAATTCGATACATCAGCATCTATTCTAGTTTCTCATTATCTACCACTAGTTGATAGATTTCGGATTATATGAGACCGAAACAACTGTATTCAGATCACTGGCGAACTTTCGTTTGTGCAGTTATGAAAAGACGATTTCAACCACTTGATTGTTCCGTGTTGTCTTTAACAACCAATTGTGAAGCGTTGGTAATGAGAAGGATGATATGCAACGAAGATTCAAATCGTGATAGGAATGCAAGCAGTATCTGTTATCACACGGTTCAAAATATTTGTTGGAAGTGATTAACATCACTTTCGCATTTCCACTGTTTGCCTTGCTTGATTTGGTGTTATGGTGTAAGGGCCATATTTGGCAAAGCCATGAAACATCCATCAAAAAACGTGCTGATTGCAGTGACGTAATATGGTAGAAACACATGTACCATCCAGGTCTATTTATTGAAAGCTCGCGTGTTCATTATCAAGTTCGCAAATCACCAATTCATCAAGACGTGTGAAATACAGAGTATACTTGTGTACAAAACATTACATCATAGTGGATATGGATGGCACAAAATCCTTATAGATACTCCATAATTCTCATCTCCCATTTACATGAACAAAAATGATTCCAATACTGATTCGGACATGAGAACAGTTTATTGCTTCTACAAAGAAGTGTAATTAACAAAATCCTGGTAAACTAGATTCCAAATTAATAACATTGAGTTCAAAGTGGAGTTGGTTTCAATCAGAGAAACAGTTACAATTGCCCTTGAAAAGTAGCTATTTTTTAAGACAGCCAAGCAAATTAAAAGCTCTCTTAAACCCAACATTCAGAAATTCCCGCATCAAATATATCCAAAAAACTCCTCCATGAGAAGCCAGCAATATAATAACGATGGATTAAGGCTCACGTTGGTCACAAGGGTAACGCATAAGCAGAAAGTGTTACCAAGGAAGCTGCCGCAAACAAAAATGCTCCAGAGAACAATCAAGTAACTGTTCCAGTCACACACTAGAGACAACATTCTTCAACTGTGGCAGGTAAAATGGAACACAAACGACACAGTCCCTTACGGATACGATATCTTCAAAAAAATTTCCATGTATACGCGCATAAAAGATAGAAGTCTTTTAGAGTTCGTAACAGGCCATGGCCCATTCCCTATCTATTTACGTACTCAGATTCGGGTTATCTCAGACCAATCAATTCTCCTGTAGAATAGAGGAAACTCCATTGCATTATGCCTTAGAATTTCCTCTCACAAGCTCGCACCACTTGAGCCACCAAGATGGCTAAACCTAACACTTAAGCATAGAAAATGTAATGAAAACACTTGCGAAGTTATAGATATCCTGGCCACGTCCGGGATTTTATAGCAACGGCATAAACCCAGCTCCCCGATGACCATGAATGAAACTTAACAGTAACCGTGCGAATATGAAACTAATAATAAACTCCAAGAAATACTTCTAAATTGGTAAATATACAAGAGGATAGATATCGGGTGGAATGTGACTATTATAGAGTTAAATATAGTGCGTTTTCCTCTTGCAGCCTGCTGTAAAAATGAATAAACGGACTTGGTAGTAAAAATCAACATTCCGTGACGGTAGTAAAGTTGTCACACATAGCTCGTACATAGCAGCTAAATACGACAAAGATATTTTCATTTTACTGAATTCACTATCATCATTCATTTCAGCTGCTGTGACGGTCGATGCCCATTTCGGATGTCCTCTTAACCCGAGCCAGTGTCAAAATAATTGCCTGAGCAGGAGGTTCAGAGGAGGATTCTGCACCAACTTCCTTAACGCATTTTGCCAACGCTTCTGATGAGGTGAAACTGCAACTACTGCAACAGGAATTTAGGAATGTGTATCAATTGTAATGCTTAAGAAGCCTTCCCATCCAATAAACGTATTTTAGCATAAAGCATAGAAAAATGTGTGGATTCGTGATTGTCTTTTAAAACTTTTAAGGAATATTTTTTTTTACTAAAGCCTGAAAACGGTGGTTTTCGTTTCGTGTGATAATGTAAAATAACACGATAACCAAACACAAAGTATAAAATCTTCCAAATCTTACTAAAAGCGATGGAAACAAGTTGAAAAATGGAGTATATATATCTCGATAAAACAAAACATTCTCCATCAACTAGAACACGTTTATACGTTGAAAATGAGAAATAATTCAACCACATATTATGAATTTTTTCATTAGTCTAATTTTAACTGCACGAAGATCTATCTTCAAGATCCGTATTCGAATTAGAATTAGATAGGCTTTAAATATTTTGACCTTAGGTGACATACGACTGAAAAATACAATTGACCCAACATCTTTACGTGTGATCTGGATGGGCTTAATTAGAGAAGAGTGTGGGTGCTAGCCCAACACTATTCAACGATAACATATGTAAATTCGTGTTTTTCCTCTAACATACTTTAATCTCATTAATGGTGACGGTTTTGTTCTATCTTGAAAAACTATACATATATTTTATCATCTTGTTTGTATTTTAAACAGTTTTTGAAGCTACAGTTTGACAGAGAATTTCCGGTAAATCAATTTTTAATCAGGCGAAATAAGACATCACTATTATATTTGCACTCATTAGCATGTAATTTGTACGTACACACTAGAAGTTTTTTTTAATTTTAACTTTAAAAAACCAGTTTTTTTACAGTACGTCATTGGTTTACGCTTTAAACCATATCAGTGAGAAAAAAAACCTTTTAATCGAAGTCGATAGCTCAACTACGATTCTGCGCAGAATTCGCTAAATATTATTCTGCGTTGGTGTATTATTTACTTGTGTTGTTTGTCAGTATTTGTATTAGTTCTGCCAATTGTTAAATTATAATTTTTCGTGTTTATTTATGTGAAAAATGTTAAAGAATATAATATTGGTTGTAGTTAATTTATTAATCGATATTCTAAACAAGCTGTACATGTGATTATAGAATTGTGTAGATGGTATAGAGTCCCATCCATGTATTTTGAGACATAATCTTGTCAGTAATTTTTCACGCAAGCTATTCAAATGGCCGAACACTCATTTGGAAGTAATTAAATACTTTTATGAATTTTCAATTTCGCTGTCCTCTTTTTTTTTCAAAATAATTTTAAATGATGTTTCCTGTTAATTTTCTGATTTTCCTCTTCTGGCAACCCTAGTTGCATGGTTATCTGTTGTATAATTTCAACCTGTGCACCGATCTAATTTCATTAAAATATATTTTAATTAACATCACACCAAAGTAAAAATTCTCTAAAGTTTGAACACCTATGTATGTAAAACAAACAAAAATATTATAACAACAACCATATTGCATATCATAAGCAGTTGAGAAATAAATAAAGAACAGCCCCCAAAACAAAATATGTGTGTTGTGTGAATAAAGAACTACATAATAACTTTGCAAGTCAACAGAGGTTTTGTTTCAAAACAATCTGTTAACATCAGAGAAAATTTAACTGAGATGCGGTGAAACATAAAATAAGAACTTTTTCCGCTGGCGTATCTGACAGCACATTACACAGCGAGACTCAAAGGATCGTGAGTGTTGGTTCATTAAATGCATCTGCAATAAAATAATTTAATTATAACTAGTCGACTCCTATAAAGCATCTACGTTGAAGGGTCTATTGCTTTCGACAGTAAAGGATGCATATTTCATCGCTTGTATATCAAGATATTTTCAATGTATGAGAAAATTTCTTTGAAAAATACTTTTCAATTAATGATTTTTAAATTATGAAGCAGCATGTGTATGATTTCGATGTGAAATATTTGCATCAAAATGACAGAACATAATTTAATTCATGTTTGTATTCTCTATACAAATCTACACCGTTTGACCAATCCACACAACATTAGGTACACTAAAATTCTAGAACACGGAGGGAAAACATTTTTTTTTCCTGTCTTCAGACATATCTGTAGTGATGAAAATTGGCACACAGGTAGTCCTAAAATTGTCTCTCAAAGGCCCAATTTAAAAATATAAAGTTTGTTTTTCTGCAATAAATGGACATCGACAAGGAAACATGTTCTGCAGGGTTTGTGTATTTGCGTTAACGTAGAGAAATGTCGCGGTCATATTTAAGCTGTCGCAGTCATATTTAAGGTGTCGCGGTAGGAAGCACGTTCTACAGGGTCGTCTATTTGAGTTAACACAGAGAAATGTCGCTGTCATATATGCAGCCCGAGCAACGCCGGTTTATTCAACTAGTTGTATAATAAAAATGACATAGTATGTACCAAAACCGATGCAAAAAATAATAAGTGTATAGGCAAAATTAGCTTCGGTAGATAGGTGTTTAGTTAAGGGAAAAATCCGTTGACAACAATACGTAATTTTAAACCACGGTCAGATGACGAAAACACACCTCAGTCTGCAACCATCTCCAAACTTTCACACCACGCCAATGTGAGGACATTTGATTCCTCGGCAGATTTAAGGTGCACCAGCTCCCTTTGTACGCAGATTACAAACCATATTTTGTAATCAACTAAGTCTGTATAACATATTTAAGTATGGTTTCAATTTTAATTCCTATTTTCCTGATTAAATTAATTTGATAATGCTAATACGAAACAGTACTTTTGTATTTTTACTCATATTTAATTCATGTTTTTTTTTATGAAGTATTACAAAATACACTCGAACAAATTGGTCTGTTACATTCCAGAAAATGAATTTCTACTTTAAGTACATGAAATGCCCCTGTAAATAGTTATCTGCCACTAGTTGATATAGGTCCTGTTCATATGAAGAGTTTTCTAACGCTCGTTTTCAAGTTCAGCTTTCGGTTAGCATTGAATTATTCTTTTATTATTCTTATTCAAGTTTCTATATTTGCTATCGTTAAAGATAGAGTAAAAATTTCAATAAATATAATCATAAATATACTGTCTCCCAATTTTGGCCCAACTGTTGCAGCAAAAATGGTGTTGGAGTAGGTTTTTAAATTATAACAAAATATTTGAAACAGCCAGATTTGTAAGATATCTACAATAAAAAATAATAATTCAATGGTTTTTTTTTTATAATTAAATACGTGTTAGACAGAAGAAAATGATCCAAGACTAATTACCGGATTTAAAAAATAATTGTAATAAATAGGAATGGAACAATGAAACAAAAGATATCATTGAAAAAGAAAATACAAATTTTAAAATGGACAATAAATATAAACAGATCGTAGTAAGAAAAATTACAGGCTTTATCTAAGAGAGCTGAATAATAATTGTGATATAATTATTTCTTGTTGCAATATTAGCTGCCGTAATGAGGGAAAATTTTAATTTTCAATTTATAAAAAGCCACTTACGTAACAAATATAATTTAAGGAGGTCAAAATTTACAATTGAATTGAATTTACACTTTTAATTTAGTACAAGTGAATTTAAGTATATCGTTCTTTTATATTCGGTAAGAAAATGATGAAATATTTTGATCAGTTTAATTGAATGAGATAGCTAAAAAAAATATTATTTCCAGTTGTTCCCGTATTGTTATTACCTTGTCGGGTCTTTTAAGGTAACAATATCTTTAACCTTTAACTGCTGTAATGGGTCTCATAGATCAAGAGTCATTTTTCACAAGTCGTTTCTACCCTTTAAAGTTGATATTGGTTTCTGTCCTATTCAGTGCCTTCCTGCTACGTCCAAGAGAAGCCACACTCCAAGACTGGTTTGACTGCCCCAACTTTTTCGTGATTTACACATTTGCATTTCCTGCGTGGTCTCTTAGACCTCTTCACAGCATTTGCGTTACCGTTCTTGTTGAATGAAATCGTCTAAGTTGGAGTAGGGAATTTCGGCAGAGAGCCTATAATGGCAACAAACTATACAAAATACGACCCGTGTTTCGTACACAAAAAAAATTCAGGATATAGTTGATAATTGGTTTGAAATAGAGTACAGGGACAGTGAAATTTCGGATAATATTATTGAAAGCGAACACGAAACGGATGAAGATGAATACATTTCAAGTGCGTCTCCACAAGAAGAATATTTCTACGGAAAAAATAGCCTCAAATGGGATGCCTGGGGAGGGTTAACCTAATCGTGCCTTTAGAACACCAAAACACATTCTAGTTTCACAGTTTCCAGGGTTGCAACATTCTGCAAAATTAGGTCCGAAAGCTGAGCATGAAGAGACATGGAATCTACTTAACTTGTATAGTAATATAAAATATATTTCATGTTAAGAATTGAATTATCTAAATTTAAAATGTATAAATAATAAATATCTAAAGAATCTTTCATTAATATATGATATTAATCATATTTATATGCACTTTAGAGAGCGAGGTCTGAGAGACCCTTCCACACTAGTTATGAGACGGTTTGTGACACAGCAGTTAAGGGTTGAGATCTGCTATAAGACCTGACACCAACTACTCCATAGCCCAAATAGTATATGGAACCAATATTAAATTATCAGGTGAGTTTTTTGATTCACCTACTATCAAAATTGATCCCGAAACCTTTGTGACTAAATAACAGAATTTTATGGCAGACCTGATACCAGGTAAACCTTCCACTCCTAGAAATCAGACGATCTATGTTCATAAGGATTTGAAATCTTGCTCTCATGTATTTGTGAGGATAAGCCGAGTAAAAAACATTGGAACCGCTATATGATAGACCATTTCCTGTGATCAAAAGATTTGAAAATTATTTTACTGTTTCAGTGAACATTAAACAGGTAAGCATATCAGTAGATAGGCTAAAACCAGCTTATTTGTTCGTTACGGACACAGTGCCTGTCCACAGTGCCATTGCTGTTAAACAATCAGATGATAATTCAGTTGCAAAACACTCTCACCTCTCTTATCTGATAATAAACATCCTACTACTTGAAGTGGTAGATTAATAAGGAAACCTGTAAGATTCCAGTACTGATTATGTTTGTAAAAGTTCCAGTTTGATTATGTTTGTAAAATTCCAGTTTGAATATGTTTGCATCCGGTGATCCCAGATAGAACAAATTGCCGAGTATCTAGAATATTGAGATTTCTTCCTGATTCTAAACTGTGATTTAAGTATAATGACTAAAATGTTTTGGTGTAATATTGTAATTTTTAAAGTGCAAGTTACTTAGCATCGTTTAATATTAATATTTAGGTATTGTGATACCTGTAGTAATGATTATGTTTTTGCAGTACTGTCCCTGTCATAGTTTCTGATAATCGTAACACAGTTACTGGTGTGGGAGTAAAGTTGCTACAGAATAATTCTGATTCCAACCGATCGATGGCTGAACTAAGAAAGTTGGTATATCATAACCAGTTAACGGTTATCGATTTAAGAAAAGTAAAAAAGAAATATAATTAGTAAAATACTAATAATTTTAAATTTGTCACTGTAACAATTATTATTAAGTAAATAATTATTATTTAAATTTTTATGATTGATTTTAAAACATTAATTAAGCATTTGTTATTTTGATATTATTTGTACCAAATGAACTGATGTAAAAGTTTGATTGTAAACCGAACTGTGTTTTGTTTGTTGTGTGTTTAAAATGGGTGTGTATTCTCACTCGTTATCTCTATCATTAAACGTCTTGATGGTGAAAGAGCTCTCGAGATTTTTTCAATAGGTGTATTCACGCTGATAGTTAGTGTGCTGCAAGATACTAATAGAGTAAACAAGGAGAGAACTGAAGAATGACGCTAAGGAAGGCTGTTGGACTATAGGTTGAAGGCTATATTCACCAAACTACCACACTACGACAACGTGAATGCATTTGAGGACCCTAAATATTTAATGTGCACCAGCCCCCTTTGTAAACGACGATGTTTGGTTGGATTTGAACTCGTAACCATCCGTTATCCATGAAAGATGGCCGAGTTGTAGGATATTAAACTCTCGACCCATGATAGTGGCACAAAAAAGCGCAATCTGTTGACCGTAGCCACAAATTAGCCAGATGTGAGATGTACTCTCAGACAATGAGTTGTCTTGTTCAGAAGTAAATAAAATATATACTTGTAAATAAACATATTTACTTTTTCGGATGTTATAGTATTGAGCTCCACTCCAAGTGAAATGATGTATTGACACTCATAGTAAGTTCCTTATTTAGGGGGTGATATAAAAATTTACGTAAGTATAGAGTTGTTTTAGAGTGTGTTCCCAAGAGACTAGATTTAGAGTATACTACCAAAAGAAAAGCTATTTTGTTATTTAAAGCTATACTATTCTAAAGTGTTTTAGTTATTAGGTTTCGATTATTTTCCACGCATACACATCTAGATTCTAATTTTGGAGATTCCCAGACACTTTAAAGTACGACGTTCCATAAAATACCTTCCTTCCAGAGACTTTTCGAGTGTGATGTATTATCTCTTTGTCAACTGATTGATAAGCGTATTCTCACCCACTATAAAAATCAGGACTCACGCAAATGTCCTGTCATTAGATGTTGCATTGTCAAACGATGATAAAAATCGGCCAAAAAATCTTTCACTGAGCAGTCAACTGACTACTAG
The DNA here is from genome assembly GCA_947359465.1 of Metellina segmentata. Taxonomy (NCBI): domain Eukaryota; kingdom Metazoa; phylum Arthropoda; class Arachnida; order Araneae; family Tetragnathidae; genus Metellina; species Metellina segmentata. The sequence goes on from OX375881.1 coordinate 103,492,317, forward strand.
TCGACATCTGCGTCACACTTTCAGACGATCCCCTCAATAGACCTACTCCGTCTACTTATATTTTACGTCTATGCATAGAGCATTCCCTGTTAATTTTGCTCAGTTCCACAGCACTTGAGCTGAAAACCCAATCCAAGTTCTCTCTCACCGACTACTTGAGGTCATTTGAAACCACGGCAGATTTAACGTGCTCCAATCCACGATGTCTTTGGTTGGATAGAATTTTGAACTAACAACCCTCCGGTTGCTTTTCCGCTACTCTACCAATCGGGCTACAGCAGCCGCACGCTCATTCTTTGTTTAAAGTGTGATTTGAATACCGAATAAATATGCTCAAAGAAGACGAGTCAGTTTGGAGTTATAGAATATTTTTATTACTTCTCCAAAAAATATTTGATGTTATGTTGTCCAGGAGCAATTTCAAATGAACCAGCTGGAGCAGTACGTGTAGACATCCGGCCTTCTAAACTCTACGAATGCTCCCCTCGTGTCCGCAGGAATTTTGACGTATTTATAGAAAGGAGGGTGGGCGAACACGAGGAGGGCACCCGCAGAGCTCTTCTAGTCCAGGATGACTATCGTTGCTCAACAGGTCTTGTAGTTCAGCTGTATGCATCTTCAAAGACGACGAGTCGGTTTGGAGTTATATAATACTTATATTACTTCTCCAATAAATATTTGTTGTTCTGTTGCCTAGGGATAGTTCCAAATGAACCAGCTGGAGCAGTACGTGTAGAGATCTGGCCTTCTAAACTCTACGAATGCTCCCCTCGTGTCCGCAGGAATTTTGACGTATTTATAGAAAGGAGGGTGGGCGAACACGAGGAGGGCACCCGCAGAGCTCTTCTGGTCCAGGATGACTATCGTTGCTCAACAGGTCTTGTAGTTCAGCTGTTGGCTTCCCTAAAAGTAAGGAAACGTGCATAAATTACATCAACGAGGAAAAACAGTTTGTTTATAATTTTTCAATCCTTCGGTTTTTTAAACTTGTTTACACTATACTGGTAAATATTTTTATCTTTCATTTTAATTTCCTCGATTTTATTTTTCTCTTTAGAAAACGAAAGCTTGCCTTTAACAAAATAAGGTTCCTTAAATTTTGGAAGAAGTTATTTATTGTTGGTGGGTTGCTTTTCAGTAGTAATATTGTTGAATGATCAATACTGGGTTAAGCTCCTTTCAAAAAATAAACGAAAATTGCCAAATTATAAACAGACATACATGGAAAGCATTACTGGCATCCTTTAATACACCAAATGAGGAATTGAACCCGAGAGGAAGTACTTAAACATTCCATAATGTAATAGTATTAACAAAATTTATAAAAACATTAAATATAATTAATAAAATGTAATAAGTTACTAATTGTAACAGTGGGAACTATGTCCTTATTCAGCCTTCCTTAAAGTTTGCTAGCTACTAAATATCTCAACCATCAATGTCAGGTCAGTGTTAGGACCGACTAGACACTTCATGACAATCTCCAGGAGAGATTTAAATATTTATTTGCCCCTTATTCACAATATTCGATCAATGACGCCAACTAAACTTAATTTTTTTAAATATATTGTACAGCTTTTTAAAGAGATTACTCTGTAAGGATTGAACAGTCCTGGTAGATTTAATTTCAGAGAAGACTACAACAATGTTGTCCCAGCTATGACAAAAATGAAATAAGAGTTCAAATCGTGTTTCCGGAAATTATCTTCGGCCATTTGGGTCATAATTGTAAAGGGCTAGTCTAATATGTTAAGTAAAGATGCGAGATTATGTTATTCGAGTCTGTGCAGAAAAACAAATTAGTTAAAAGTTATTTAATACAACTCTATTTTTTAACATTAAATTTTTTACTCATTTTATTGTATTTGAGAAGATATTTAAAAAAAATCAAAATCCATGGACTAGGAAGAGCGGCAAGTTACTGACATATGGGACACCATTTAACATTTATCTTATGTTCTAAAGCGGAAAGTTAAGGCATTTTCCTATAGATTTATACTGATTACATTGAGATATTTTATAAATAAACATTAAACTTTATTTATATCATTACATGGTAGCAAGTGATCAAAGATTTCTTGTACACATTTGAGAAATACTCAATTAATAGAAAAAAGTTAATTTTATTAAAAAAATTAAGAAACAAATTAAGCAAAAATCAAGATGCGCTTACCTATCTGTTCAAAAGAGCTACCATTGTTCAAAAGAGCTTGAACTTCCTTTTCGGATTGCTCTTCTTAATACTGTAAAAATATTCATCTGTGAGAAATTAGTTAATTCTGAGTACATAAAGTAATACACACAGTGTACCAATTACTACTCTCATGATTTTAATGCAATGGCGACCGTCTGTAGTGATAAGAGAAGCAAATTACCCAGAGGGATTCAGTGTATATAAAGTATTCAATCTGGTCCTCTAACCATGAACTGTTACGTTGGTACTTTCAAACTGCTTCTCTCAAGCTTTTTTTTCAGTCAAAAATATATTGTTGCATACAAATTCAATTAAAAAAAAGAAAAAAGGAATGATATTGAAAAATGAACTATGTAGACAGATTATTCAAAATTCCATGGGTAAATTGAACAGATTGTAGGGTGCACCAAAATAAACTTTTTTTTGTGTCTAATCTAACTTTTATTGTTTTCATATTTTGGTCACTTTGAATATTTGTCTTCAACTGTGTAAAGTGAAAGAGGAAGTTGTTTGGGATGTTTGCAAATAATTTTCTTTTCAATTCCATCATCCGTAAAACGTACTTTGTTTTTGATCGAGCAATATATATTCAGACATGGATCCGACAACGGAAACTGTAGAGTTGATCAAAAATGATAACATAAAACGCTTTCCTAATAATAGAGTACCAAGCCGTCAAACGTCTGAATGTTTAAACAGCAAAATGGTGGAACTACAATTTCTTATGCTAGCGGACATGATGCAGGTTGGCCATGTTCGAGCATTCCAGAAGTTAAAGACACTCCATACAAGACTGAGAGAAATCAAGGTAAATAAAATTATCCACTTCACACTTCGGGAGTGCTCACATTTCTCAGACAACTCACATCATACCCGTAGGCATGGAATGTCCGGTTTACCACAGCTTGCTGTGCTTACTTGAAATGGTACATGATTAGGCACATGAATCTTGGGGAAGGGTACAAAGTATAACCTTTGAGCAGTTTATCTGTATCATCGGTAGCCCCTTAGATTAGATGCACTCTAGCCACCTCGAAATACATGTAATGCTTGAACAAATTCCGCATACCAAATAACAAAGTTAAAAAGATAATAGTTGGCAAACAGTTCCCTAACATACTTTTTGAATAACAATTTTTTATTCTGGAGCATCTTAAAAAATTGTTGATTACAGTTTGAACAGGGAATTTTGAATTACCCCGAAGACATAAAGAAAACGACATATTGAACTGATACGCAATAAATGCATAATAATGTACATTAGTACTTTTAACCTGAATGTTATGTATTTATATGGATATATCCATAGCAGTACACACCCATTCTTGCTTCTAAAATTAGATATGAATCTTTCTTTATGCTTTTGAATTTAAGGTGTGATTATTCTATACTTTTAAAACAGATACATCATAAAAATTCAACTCTTTCATACAGGTAACTTACGTTGCTCTTGAAGATCTAGTAAAGAATTCGACAATTCTGATGGCAAGAAGATGTTTTCTGATTCGACACTTTCTGATGCGAGTTTCGAAGTCTGAGAAATTAAATCCATGTCGGCAACTCCAGTGCGTCTGTTCGCAGTGCCTCTAAACCTCCTCATCTTCTCACCTGCGATTCTTAGGTTTTCCATTTCATCCATCTAAATAACAAAGTTATAATTGAAGTTCGTTTTCGGAAATAGTTTCGGTTCAGAAAAACAGGTTTTATAGCTGACTATCCACTGTACCTCACCATTTAGTTTGGGGAGGTCATTTTCCCCTCTTACACCGCTCTTGCATTGTTTTTTTATAAAGCTATAAATTGTATAACTATCTCATCATTTGACAGAAACTCAAACTATCATAACAGTTTCACATAAGAAACAAAAAACGGTAATTTGGATTATTAATAGTTATAATTAATTTGGATAATTAACTGCTTGATATGAATAATTAAACTACTAAAAGTAAAAATATGTAACCACTAAAATATTGAAAACATTTTGATTTTTTTAATAAGATAGCATAGCAAATTTTGTATGATAATAATTTGATTTTTTTAAAACTCCAAACTCTGATATCAAGAAAGGAAGAATGCAAGGCTTATTTAGATAAATATATTTAAACGTGAAAAATATTTCGGTAAAATAACAATGTAAATTTATGGAATTTTTATTGTTTTAATAGTATGTACACAAAAAAGTAGTCATACTTTTTATTAGAAATATTAAATATTTTACCTCCAAAATTGATTCTTTCAACTCTTCCACAAATCTTGACCTATCGTGCTCATTTCTAGCATTAAAAGTTATCAGTACTTTTTCATCAGCTCTTTGACTGAGACGAATGCCATGTGGGTAGTCTATAGAACAGTAAACCGTTGTTAGAATAAATGCATAATTTACAGATTTAACTTCAGCAGTTTGGTCGAATATATATTTTATTGAATGCAAAATTTTCATCTTGTATTAATTTGAAAATTTATATACTAACCATTTATAATTGGTCGTATTCTATCTAAGCTTGTTTCAACTCAAACTCAGAATCATGATTATAACTATTACATTTGGCATAAAAAAAAGCTTTCACAATATTGTAATAAATTTTCAAATTTGAGTTCTGTACAAAAATTGTTATAATTTTCAATTTCTGTATCCAAATTATCTAGATCGTGAATAATCTAGATCGAATTGGTATGTTAATAATTATCAATAACAAATTAATTCATAAATTTTTAAACATAATTCAATGATAATACTTACACGGGGCTTCAAATAATGCAACACTCATGCCACATAAAGGAAAAGATTGCCTGTATTTATAAGTAACATTCCTTTTCTTTTTTGTTACCTAATCAGGTAAAAAATATTTTTATTGTTAAAATGGAAAGGTAATTGATAAAATTACATATTTTATACTTACATCTTCATATAGTTGAAATTTGCTTTCAATTATAGCATAAAACTATGTTACTCATTCTACATAAACAGTTCAAAAAGAAACCAATGAGTCTAATTTTCTAATTCAGTATGAAGTTATAAGATTGTTTTATATTTTCTCAAGAAAAATAAATCACACATGCTACAAAAGTATTGTCTGTTTGCTGTAGAAATTAGGGATGTGACATCGATGTTGATGTTTTTTAAACATCGAGGTTTTTTTTAAAAAACATCGATGTATTGGTGTCGATGTTTTGGTAACATAGATGTTTATACTTGTCGATGTTTTTTTTTTTTTTAATGAAAGAAGTACCGTTATAAAAATAACCAAGTAGCATAATTTTTATAATCTGCAAATTGAATATACTTTTAGACCAAAGTGACCAACGATGAAGGGTCTGAAAAGTAGGGATGTGACATCGATGTCGATGCTTTCACAATATTGATGTTTTATAAAAAAAACATCGATGAATTGGATCCGATGTCGCATTACTAGTTGCTAATCTAGTTTTAAGAAATGGGGAAAAAAGTTTAAATACACTGAATTTTAAAAACATCGATGTTTAAAAATATCTATGTTTTTGGGTCGACGTATGATCAACATCAATGTATGAATTTTGAACATCGATGTTTTCCTATTGATGTCGCATCAATATTTGGTAAACCAGTTTTAAGAAATGGGGAAACAAGTTTAAATATACTGAATTTTAAAAACATCGATTGTTTAGGGGCGATGTATTATCAACATCGATGTTTTGCTGTCGATGAAGCATCACAAGTTGATAAACAAGTTTTAAGAAATGGTGGGTAAAGTTTAAATACTTTGAATTTTAAAAATATCATGGTAAAAAACATCGATGTATTATCAACATCGATGTTTTAATTTTGAGCATCGATGTTTCAAAACATCGATGTTTTGCTATCGATGTCGCATGCCTAGTATAAACAATACACCCCTAACCCAAAGAGAATTCTTGAAACATTCTAGTTGGTCATATTGCAATTAGCTACCCTTGGTCTCCTGCTTCAGGCTAGTGTTGGTCAAGATTCTAAGAAAATCCATCCGAACCCCATGTCCTTTTCTCCAGTGGTATCTTATAACAGGAATATATCCTGAACAGGAAGCTTGTCCTCTGATGTTTTATTTCGTGCTCTCAAGGTATTAGTGTGATAAAAGTATACATGATTGTAAGAGGAAAAAATAAAAGGAAAGTTACTTTATAAACTGACTAACTGTAAACAAACTATTTTCAAAAGCCCTCTCAAATCATATAATCCCTATTTCTAGAGTGACCCTCAATACACGCAATTGTGTTTGAAGCAGTTCTTGAGGTAAACTGTATGAAAAAGTGCAGTCTGTTTGTAAAATAAGTTGATTAAATAATTTTTTGTCATAAATGAGTGACAAATTTACCATTAATAAGTCGTTGAACAGGAAAACTTCTCTTTTATGGACATTTCGTCGTTCTTTTTTACTGTCGCCATAAACTTCATTCAGTTGACAGTTGCACACAAGGCGCCTGTGAGGTAAGGCCAGGTTCTACAAAATTAAACAAACAGAATTATAGCAATAGAAAACACAAAAATTTAAACTAAGTACTGAAACTAAGAAAACTTAAACAAAAATAGTACTTAAAACAAAGTCATAATAAAGATTTTAGTAACGTTTTATATCTTTTTACTTGTATGGCCATATAATGCACTAATTTGTTGATAGATTGTTCTTAACAAATGTTCTACCTTTATAGGCACTAGAAGTGTCCAATCTACATATTTATAACATCCGATATATTGGTAACATTTAATTGACATGGTTTGAGAAGATACTTACAGGTTTTTTCGCAACAATAGTTTGTTGAACTTTGAAAACTTCAGTTACGTGGTCTGCTCCCATTTTGAATTCATTCATTTTGATCCTGTCATAAATGCCAATTAACATATCGCGATCCAAATCGTGACCATCATCAATAGCTATTAAAATGTAGAAAAATAGATTACTATAAATTCAAAATATTCATCAAAACACGTACTACCCAGATATATTTAACTCCATGAAAAGCTCACAGAGGCAGGTACTCACATCGAAGATTACGTACAAACTGCTCCAATTTCATCCGTCGAACATCTTTCATGTTGCGTGTGTGGAGGTCAGTATTTAGCATCATGATGGCGAATGCTAGCACAAATACAGTCTCAGGGTTGTGCAATTTTGAAGCTACATCCGGGTTGCAGGCAAGGTAGCGATGGCTGAAGACTTCCACTAGTTTTTCAATCTTTTGTGCTTCTCCCTAAAAGTACATATAAACCATTCACCAATACTCATAAATATACAAGTATTATTAGATATGTTAATGAAATAATCTTTACTTTCCAGAAAAATTGTTTTATTTTAAGGAAAAATTTAAGTGTGCATATAATGTAAATTTATTAATTCATGGAACTTTATTAATACATGTGTGTTGTTATAAACTATTCTTGTTTTGATCCTATTGTATGTTTTAAAACATGTGTGGTGGAGAAATTCAATTAATTTAATAATTATAACAGTTTGTGAAAGCAATGGATTTATCAATGGAATAGTTTTTGTTCTGTTGAAATTATCTGCATGTTTTTCTATAAATGTAATTTCATACATCATGAACGAGTTTCATTAAACGAATTTTTCCTTAATACTTACAGTCATCTTAAAGTAAGTCTGAAACTTTCGGAGGGCAACATCAACTTCCATGTCTGCGAAGTCCAGATCTTCAACAAAATTTCTGTGGAATGCAAATAGAATCAAGATTACAAATGAAGAATTTATTCATATTTTAAAACATAGTAGAACCATGAAACACAATAAAAATTGTTCCAAGATTTCTTCCAATATTAATAAGAATACTTCCAATGTTCAAAAATAGAAATCTTCTGTAACATAAAATTTATATACAATTTGAATTTTTAAAAGCAATTTGAAATCAGTGTTATAAAAGTAAAATTTAAATAATTTTACTTTCATACTGAATTTAGAATTAATCAAAATTTGAATTCTAGTGAGAACACTGACAATTTTAGGAAAAGTAGTTTTAAATCATAATTATGAATCACGAAAGGAATAAAGAAAATAATTTTCACAAATGTTTCTTAAAAAATGTGAGCTTAAACTACTTCATATTTGGAACATTATGAAAAAAAAACTGTTCTTAAAAGTCAAGTATTTTTAAGTTTAAAATATACTTATTCACCCATGCAATTTCAACCATTAAACATTATTACTTTTAATGTATTAACCTATAGACTACGGCTGGTACGCCATATGTAACCTGATTATACCAAGAAAGAATTTATACAACGGGCAGTACATCAGTTGTAAATTGAAAGTTATAAGAATCGCTCTTCTGATATCTATAGCCGTAGTAAAAAGGTTAATATCACCGATTTTCAACTTTTTTCATCACAAGGTACACAAACAAATTAACAAATTATCTATGGGATACCAAAAAAGTGATGACCTATCTTTTTTACTAAAAAGCGGCATTTAAAAAAAAAAGGCTTATTGAAATAACTTATGGAAATTTGTTATAAAAAGTAAAAGCAAAAATTATTTTTTGGGTGTTTCTTGATATTATTTGTAAGCACACTTATCGAAAGCAAAAAGCAAACGTTTGAAACGAAGTAAATCTTGATCAATCTAAACCGCCTCTTTTTCTTGAGCACAATTATAATCAAAAGCTCGTATCCAAACAAACTTTTGAAATAAAAATAAATCTTGCACAATACAAACAATCCCTCCCCCAGGTGCTGAATTATTTGCAATGTTCTGCAACAACAACTCCAGGCAATTGCAATTGTTTAGTATGCATTTTGTCATTGACGTAAAAGGTGTGTTATTTATAAAGTGTTAGTGGTATTTTGTATGGTTTTGGAAGGTTGTTCCGTAGCTAGAAAATGAAGAAATATGTGGCAAGAAGCGCGCATTGTAATGCATATTATCTTGAATTATAATTTAAAAATTATACCAAAGTTTTGATAAAATTAAGGAAATATTTTGTTCTGCGTCACACGTCGCAGTTTTAAGCACTTTCTGCTCCCGGGGTCACTTTCATCCGAAAAGTATACCAGTAACATTTTGGGGGAGCAGATGTTATCTACTAACTTTAATACGTTTAGTCAGAATAAACACTTACCCTAATACAGCCATGTTGAATGAATTTTGTAGGTTCCCTAAGTATTCGCCAATCATTTGTTTACTCAGTCCTGGCCGAGAGAGTAAAAACCTAGCAACGGCTTTAGGAGATGCCTCCAAGTGACCCCGCTGGATTAAGAAGCGAATACCTCTTTCGGGTTTCTTGTTAAATATGTTGAGACCAACCCTGTATTGCCGCTTCCGACGAATTTCATTTAACTGTAATAACAAAGAGACAAATTAAATATTGAATAAAAACAAAATTAACGTGGAATAGAAAAACAACAAATGTAAAACTACAGATGATGCACTATAGTGAGACAAATCGTTGCACTGCATAACATTGACTAATTGTTATAGCTATGCAAACTGTTTAATAAGTGTGTGTGTAATCATAGCTGCATTAGATACATAATTAAAAATAAAGTTTTAAGTATGAGTATTAACCAGAGAAAAGTGTTTATCAAAGAAGATGGTTTAGGATGTTTTCAAGAGTTCAAAAGGTATGTATAACTCATGTCCATATATTTAATAAAATTATTAAATATATACTGTGACACAAATATGAGTATATATTATACCGAACACTAAATTATACATATTTGAGTAGTAGTTGTAACATTTGAAAAATGTTTATACTGAAAGGCCAATATACAGACAAATTAATGCAATATTAACTATTAACTTATAAATCAGCAACTCATGATGTTAAAGCAAAAACGCATTTGCTATTTATTAAAAGCTCGAATGGTGACTTCAAGTATGTCAGAAAAGAAATTATCTACAGCACAGATGAACCAAGATCACTTTATGATGCGTCTCTTATTATAAAAGCTCTGCATTCATCCCAAAAGTCGTGATGCAGGGCAAACGAGAGAAATAACTATCACGAGTCTAAAAGGGTAGTTTGCTTCTCTTAGAGGGTCGTGGTACCTTATTCGGATCCTTAAATTATGTTATAATCCTGATTCGTCCGAAAAAATGTCCCCTTGTAGCTGTCGTAGTCGTTTGGATTTGCTGCCAGACACGATTTGAAAGAAACTTGAGATTCATTCACAGGCAGTAAATTTATCATTCTATAGTATGGAATTACAAAATGTGTAACGAAGAACATTTAATTCAAATGATGAAGACACGGGCAAAACGTTTCGTTTGAATTTTACACCTCTTAAAAGATCTCTATATTGAAGCCTACTTTTTTTTTGTATTATAAACAATTGCTTTTTTTGCAGGTTGTGAGTTTTTCACAAACCCATCTAAAAGATCGGAATAAATTCATTAGGTAATATTGAGCATGCATTTGGAAATTTACAATCCGTACTAAACTATTAAAAGGCAAATAATTATGAATTTTTCCAATAAATGTTTTACGATAATTACATCAATATATTTCCTATATACTTACAGAACACAAATTAATGTTTTCATCCTCCTGCGGCATTGATTGTGGATCTACACACTGGAGGTCTACATGGCCATTAGCATCAACGTTTTGAGTGGTTTGTCCATCATTGCCTTGGCTTCCTTCACCATCATATTGTCCGGTGATTACTTTTGCTTGGTCAGTCTCCTTTTCCTCTTGTTCAATGATCGCTTCAACTTGTTGAGTTTGTTCAATAGCTTGGCTCGTGATATCATTCTCTTCATTAATTGGACCTGTAATGTGTCCAGGAGCTTTTTCATTTAGCCTACGTTCTTCTCCGGTTGACCCTTTTGCCTTCACTGCAATTCCGGTCTGTTCCCCATTAACCCTGAAATAGAGGGACGGAAAACGTAAGCAACCGATGCTAAAATATATTCAAAAACACAACATCTTGTTACCTTTCATAAAACTTAGATCTATAAAAGTAAATAAACTTAGATCTATATATATGTATATATATATATACCTATATACTATACATTATTTTGGTAAAACAAGTCTAAAACAAATATGTTTTATTAAACACGTAAATTTAAAATTTTTTTATTCAAATACATAAGCTTAACTATAGTTTATACTTGTAAATGAGCCCAGAAACTCACAAGACTTCTTTTCTAATAAAATACGTTATTCGTTTGTTTTATAACCAGCACTCACAAATATTTATTATAGGTTACACAGTTTTCAAAAAATTGTTAGTTAAAATTGTTACTCAAGCTAAGATTGAAGTTCTATTTGTGCGATGAATTCAGATACTCACCAAAGGCTTCTCAGGAAATTGATACCTCGATTTTTCTTTGTTCGGAAATAGGACATGATTTCCAAAGGAATCACTAAATCTCCGACGAAGAAATTACTTCAGAAAGTCTGAACGTTTGAAAAATTATAGTAATGATCGCAAGAAAACTTTTAAGACGCTAACTTGAGAATCAAAAAGCAGAGTATGAAACGAAATTGAAAATCGAACAATTAAGTTAATGGCCATTGTTGTAACTACAACATTGCGCAACAATTCGACTTTTTTAGTATTCTTACAATAGATTGTTGAGATTTACTTTGTTAGATGTCGTAAAATTTCCACGGCTAACTGTAACTGAAGAGGGGTGTGTGGGTTTGAAAAATTAAATGGTTTATGCTTAAAATTTGAAATCTTGTGACTGCAATCACTCTTTCTTTGTGACAGAATTAGATAAGCTTGAAATCACAGTTAAAACTATTCTTCAATTAGCCTAGATCCATTGTTTGACTTTAAAAGTTTAATATATTTAATTTAAAAAGAACGTAGATTATTCACGGAAAAGAGGTGAAACTTGAAAGCGACTACAAAATATGAGAAACCTTTGGAAAACGTTTAACACATAAAGCATTCAATAAGAGTTATTAGATAAGGGTGAGTTCAATATAATTATCAGTCTATCAGTTATATCAGTCTTTTAAAATGTTACTGAAAAATAATTATTTAATGTGACAATTACTTAAAATGTCAATTTTATAGTTTGGGCTTTTTCCCTTTTGAAACAGGTGTATATGGAGAAATTCCACAGCTCACTTTACATTAACCCCTAAATTCAATGCTTAGGTTTCGACCCTCACGATTCATGCTCCAAGATCTGTAAAATTGCATTGCTAAATACAGAGTCCTTAAAGATTTTAAAAATCAAGTGTACGATTATCCTAAATTTAATGGCTGGATTTAGTTTAGGCCTTAAGTGCATTTACGCTGATATGGTATTCAAGTTTAGAGAGTAGGGTAGCTGTTCACGTGTTGACCTCAACACTTTACATACGTTTAACAGACCGTGGTTAAAAATGACAACTTGTTGTCCCTTTGATCCCATAATCGACTGAGTAGATTGAAGGCAGTAGATTGTGGATTGATTTTTTTAAATACAAAACAACGTTTTGAAATCTTTTGGAAGAAGATCTTCTTTGAAACCCGCTATTTGTTCCGAGTTTCTCCTTCCGAACATGTGTCTTTTTAGAGGTGATGTGGTCCTCAGTTTCTCTTCATGGATGACAACGCTACACCTCATCGTAGAATTGCTGTCGAAGAGCGGTTGGAGAATGAGGATATTGAACGTATGGATCGGAAAACACATTAAGTTGTTTTTTTAACTAAGGAAAATTTTTTAACCTAACGTCCTCAAATTGCCGTGGTGTGTAATTTTGGAGAGCCCAGGAGTGATCTTGTCATCTTATTGCTATTCAAAATCACGTGCTGTTGTCCTCGGACATTTGTATTGGGTTTGATCATGCCAATAGCCCGTACTGTTGTTCCCACTTCGATGTTAATTGAAATACCTGACAACCAGGAGGTGTCCCAGAGTCGCAAAAACAATCTAAAACATGGAAAGTAGGTGTTGGGGTTGCGGATTAATGACAAATTTAAAATGTCTTAATTTCTCTACCAAAAGTATTTATTCTTTTTAAACTTCTAAGACTTGCCAGAGCAATTTTTGGCACTCGAAGTATTCACCTACAGTCCACCATTATTGATACGGACTTAAAACTTTTATCCAACGCAGTTTTAGTCATCAGATTATGATTTATAGTTTAAGAGCCATAAGTACGAAAAAGCTGTCAATCTCTTTGGTGGCGAGTTGTTTTGTTTGTTTCTGTTCCACACTGAATTTTTAGACGTATTCGCCTCTAAAAAAGAATTATCAACTGCGCCCATACTGTTGTTTGCCGTACCTGTCGTCAAATAATCTGATCCCTCAAATACGATCTGAAAAAAAAAAAAAAAAAAAACGCATGTGAAGCTAAAGAAACCGGAAAGAACTTGTGTTTCTACACCGATATTATTGAGTTGGTCTGGATATTTAGCCAACAATTCCGTCATCAAAATCCCAATACGATTTTAACTTCCTGTTTTGGGATCTAACAAAATTTTTTATTACTCTTACTTGTCAAATGGTAGAAGCAATAAAGTTTAAACATTGTACTGATAAAATTGGGGTTTTAAAGTATTGTTGCCAAACTACTATTTAGATAGGCAGCATAATTGGGCGTTTTCCACTTGAGCGCAAGTAAAACTGCATGTAGCAATTCTAAGACGGGTTGCCAGATTACAAAATTATCGCATAAAGGCAATGGTATCACGTTCTTTAGTTAACTTGATAAGCTTTGTAAGGGAATTCTGGTTTTTATTCAACATTTAAATAAAAAATAAATGCACAAAATGTGCAAGAACAAATGCAATTACGTAATTGCAAACAATATTCTCAAACCAGTGATGCTGAAGAAAGTTTGAGTAGGAATTACAACTTATTTTCCGAATTCATGGAGTCATTTCACGTTGTATTCGAAACCCTTGAGATGAATATAGACAGCGGTGGATAATTCAAACACTGCAATCTGAATTCACTCAAGACACTAGAACCGAAAACAGAATCTCTAATCTCGGGGATTCTCTTAGACTTGAATCAGTTACACATGTTTTCCTTTTGTTCCATCGATTGTTGTAATTATGTCATATCTAGGTGCTACGTGGAGAAGAAATCTTTCTAACTTTTTATCCATTTAGTGAAATTAGTGGATTATTACTGAAGTCGTTTATTCGAAAAGTATGGAATTGAGTTCACTCATAGGCCAAATACATGGATAAAAGGATTGCATTTAAATTTGTTTTTGACTCATCTGGTAATCAGAAAGCAGTGTTAAAATACATTTGACATATTTTACAACGTTATCCTCCATTTGACACACACCAAATCACAAATTTCAAGATGCTATTTAACTTTTAACTTTAAATACAAGCATGAAGGGGGATAATTATTTAGCGGAAAACTTTCAACACCGTGGGAAAGAAACATTCATACATTTAGAAAAACTCAGTTCAATGAGGGACTTACCATTAATCACATTCACACGCTTAAAGTATTCTTTAAATAAGTCAGCTCCTTTTTTGGATCGCCCTGCTTTGTAATGGTAAATCGAGAAAATAAATGGCCAAGCTGCTGGACGCTAGAATAATTGTACACTCCATTTCGTCCCGAACCTCTCTCAGTATTTTCAAGTCCTGAATTATGGCTCCTGGATGCTTGAAAAATTGTTCCTGACGACTACAAGGTATGAGATCACATTGGAACTCTTCGTGGGAAATACTCTTAATTTATTTAAATGACGCTGGCGACGATTGGAATCGAGATCATGTAAATAGAGAGAAAACATATTCGTATATATCTATCTATGTCATTCTCCTGTTGATGTACAAGGGTTGTTCAAATGAAAAGGTACTAAACGACACAGTGGGAATAAATAAAGACTGTATTCAGAGTATACGCCATAGACCTGAGCACAACGATCCTGTTGATTATCGAGCTGAAGGATTCCTTGTTTCCAGAAATCCTGTGGCTGTGACGAGACCCAGTCCTTCACAGCGTCCTTGAGTTCGTCGTCCGAGTTGAAGCGCTTCCCTTTCAAATGTTTTTTCGGGGAACCAAACACATGGAAATCGCAGGGCGACATGTCTGGGCTGTAGGGTGGATGGTCAGGCTGCTACCACTTGAACTTGGCCAATTCCGCGTGTGTGACCCTGGTGACGTGAGAACGCGAGTTATCATGGAGCAGAACCACACCCTCCGTGAGCAGCCGCTACCGAAACAAATGTTGAAGTGCCAGCCCCATACGCAGTTTTTTTTGCTGGTCGTTGATCTGCGTCCAAACAATTGTCCACACTGTTCCAACGCTGGCATCCACCTTCACCGCCAACATTCGCGATGTGACAAGCCGATCACTTCTCACTAGGTCGTACACCTTATGGATGAGATCGGCCGTGATGACTGTTTGCCTGTCCTGTTCTCGGGTCATCAACAAAACAATCATGGCCTGCACGAAAACGGGCATTCCATTTTCTCACTGGAGTTTCGAGAGAAGATACTGAAATTGTGTCATGAAGGCACGTCAGGTCATCTTGGGACCACCAAGACCAAAAACAGAATGTCCAAGTACTTTTTTGGAAAAACTGTTACAAAAAAGCAGAGGACTTCATGAAGGCTTACGATTCCTGCCAGAGAGCTGGAAAGTCAAGGGACAAGAAAAATGCGCCCATGACTCTTGTTCCAGTGATTACTGAATTATTTTCCCGAATTAATATTGACGCTGTAGGACCTTTGCCCGAGATGGAATCAGGCCAAAGATACCTGATTACGGCAATGTGTATGTCGCCGAAGTACCCAGATGCTGTTGCAGTTCCAAACACAACATCTAGATCCGTGATTAATGCTCTCCTTCATATTTTTAGCCGAATGGGCTTTCTTAAGGAGATTCAACACGACCAGGAAACTTCGTTTATCAGCAAACTCACATCGGAATTTTTTGAACGTTTCGGCATCAAGGTGGTACCTAGCTCTGTGTATCATCCCGAGAGCAATCCTGTAGAAAGGTTTCATCGTGCCCTGAAATGGATTTTGAGAGTTTTGCGTACCGAAGTAGGACCAGATTGGGAGAAGCATGTCCATGCGGTCTTGCTCGCCTTAAGGACAGTTACTGATGAATCCACCGGATTCAGTCCAGCTGAATTGGTTCATGGAAAAAACTTGCGGACTCCCGTCACTCTTCTGTATTAAAACTGGTTACACCCGGAGTAAGGAAATGCTTCAGTTGTTGAATATATCCTCAATCTTCGGAGTAGATTGGAAAAATGTCGCAGTCTAACCATTGATAATATGGAGGAAGCGGCCAAGAAAAGAAAAAAGTGGTATCACAAAAATACTGTGAAACGTGAATTCAATGTTGGAGATAAAGTACTTGTACTGGCACTCTCAACTGTAAATAAATTACCCGGTTCAATGGCATGGTCCTGGGACAATTGGAAGTAAGATTTCGGAGACGAACTACTTTGTTGCCCTGCCTAACCGGAAAAATTCGTCACAAATCTATCATGTAAATCTATAAATCCAGATTTCATAAATCTGGTCACTACTTACAAGGATGAAGAATCAGATTTGGAAGAAGAATTCCAGCCTGTGGAAAACAACCCAAATATTTTTTATCTCGAGGAGATATTGAGAAACAGTGAAGTGAAAGGAAGACTGGATGACGACCAGATTGACCAGCTAAGTTGTGTTATATGTAAATATTCGAAGTGTTTCTCATACGTGCCTGGCCTCACAGATCGTATTCAGTTTGATATCGAACTTTCTGAAATAAAGTCCCTTTGCTGGAAGCCATATCGAATATCGGTTCGATAATCGCAGATCTTGAAAGCCGAAATTGAAAACATGCTCCAAATGAAAATTATTGGAGTGGGTGTGAGTGATTTCACTTCGCGTATGATTTTAGTTGAGGTACCAGGGAAAGACTCAAGGCCCTTTATGACTATCGGAAGCTGAATGGAATCACGAAAACTCAGTATTTTCCTATCCCTAACATCGAGGAAAGAGTGAAAGCCGTCTCCAATGCCAAATTCATCATCGTTCTGGATTTGTCAAAAGGTTACTGGCAAATTTCTATGACTAAAAGTGCTTAACGGTATGCCACTTTCATGACAAGTTTCGGGTCGTTTCGAACATTAAGGATGCCGTTGGACTTTCTCACCTTAAACATCTGAATAGTGTCTTGGAGATAATAACTAAAGGGGGCCTTCGTCTGAAAAGTAGCAAATGCGAATTTGCCCAAGATAAGGTGATGTACTTGGTACATTATGTGGGACAGGGGGAGAGGTCCCCTAATGAATTTAAAATTCAGGTTATTCAAAAATTTTCTATTCCAACCACCAAGACAAACATTCGAGCATTCCATGGATTAACCGGGTATTACCGCCAATACATCCCAAACTTTTCTGTTATTGTTGCTCCTTTGACTGAACTTCTGAAGGGAAAAGTCAAGAAATCCGAAACTAAGTGGACCAAAGAATGTCAACGGTCATTTCAAAAACTAAAGAGGAGGCTAACCCAGAACCCTATTCTGTATGCTCCTAACTTTAATGCCCCATTTTACGTTCAATGTGATGCCTCGGATTTGGGCATGACTATTGTGTTATCCCAGTAGACAGAAAAGGGGGAGGAGCATCCTATTATGTTCCTTCAGCAAGAAGTTCTCAAGCGCAGAGCGAAAATACGGAATTACCAAAAATGAATGTGCCGCTATTGTGTTTGCTGTCAAGAAGCTACGATGCTGCCCAGATGGACCTACCAAGTTCATTATCCAAACTGATCATAATCCTCTAGTACAGGCCTTGAAATTTATTTTTAATACAGGTGCACAAGGTGCACCTAAGTTTTTAAATTAGGTGCACAGGTGCGCCTAGCGGGAAAAAATTAGGTGCACAATTTTATTTTCATGTGCACAGTGCACCTGTGCACCCGGGTATTTCGAGCCCTGCTCTAGTATGGTTAGAAAAGAACTCTGGGGTAAATCACGGTGCTGTGTCAGAGTGGTATGTTTCAGCCGTTATGTTTTCTACAAATGATTGGATGTTGTTGTGACTATGATATCGCTACCAATTTGTAAATAATTTTTTTATTCTTTATAAAAGGGTTATTTCTTTTACTACAATGTCACACTCTGCTCTCTCCTGCGCATGAGGGCGCCCGCGCAAGCTCAGATCCACGAAGGTGATTCCAATCGCATTCCTTGATGTCTCGCTACGTTCTCCCATAGCAGCATAGGCAAATATGTTAATGGTTACGTTGTTACGACGTTTCGTACCTTTTCATTAGAACACCCCTCGTAGATAGGAGTTGTGTGAATGGATGTTCGGTTTTTCGACGTAGAGTTTTCATGTTATTTCATGTAGAGTTTTCATGTTGCGTTATTTTTATATATAACATGATATACACCTTAACAGTTTTCCCCGAACAACGCTCGGGTAATACGAAAGGTCACTTTTCTGATTTTCCCGTACGCCGCTCGGGAATCTTATTTTTCTTTTCCCCAATCAATGATTTACCCGGATATTTTTAAAACTTTTTTTCGTTAACAATGTTTTTAAAAGAGATCTATTAGTCCAGTAAAAATTGGAATTCAAAACATGCGCACACCGGTTTTAATATCAGGTTTTACTGCTTTTCGTTTACGCGGGAGCAGTTGTGAATTTTGTTTTCACTTATGTAGTATATCCAACGTTGCGAATGCTATTTCTTTTGAATTTTGTACTAAATACAAAAGAAGAGTGAATGATAGTGAGTAGCTCAAAACAATATCGGATATTTCTCTAAATGATTATGAAAGCTTTGAAAGTTCGTTATCGGACATCGCTAGTGTACTATGGAGGAAAATACTCTCAATTGAATTTCAGATTTGATGTAGTTAATCTCCTTTTTGAAAGGCATGGAACAGTGAATGAGAAAAAAGGATGACCAGGAAGTTTGCCAATTCTCGTACGATTGACTAAGAGACGCTATTCAGAAGTGATTCCACCACCGAAAAGAAACTGAGACCGACGAGACAGTGCTTTGTGTGTTGCTAAAAAACGAACGATACCGAAAAACGGATGAGAAAAGAAACCAGATATTTTTGTACTGATTGTGATATAAGACTCTACTTAACTCCATGTTTTAACATTTTCCATACAAAAGCTGAGTCTAGAAATAAAATAAAAATGCAAGTATTAAAAATATGTGTGCTCTGTTCTCATACCTATTTCTGACGAGTGTTCTTAAAAGTTTTTGTTCGGAAGAGCCCACTTTGCGTAAAAAATACCAAATTTTCGCTATAATTAAAAGTTATCATAAATTATTAAATTCAAAACTTGTAACAGTTTGATTGTTCATTTGAATTTATATAGTCGATTAGAATACAAAATTGTTTGGAGAGAGAAATGAGAGAAAAAAGAAACTGCTCAGGGGTTAAGCCTAGTTTAAGTCGTCTTCTCAAACCATGAAAAATGAGTTTTTATCAGGACAATAACTAAAATTACAGTGTTCTTATAATCTAACTGTTAGAATCTAACATCAAAAATACAAATCGACGTCGATAAACCTTATAAATTAGCTCCCCCCCTTTAGAAGAAACTAAACTTTTTATACAAATAAATGAAATAAATACGTACAATAGCGTACAATTTATTTGAAAAGGTGGTAAACCTGGATTTTCTTTTAATTTACGAAAATTTTTAGTCACAGTTATAACAATTACTAAACATCAACAATAACTATTAGTATTCACTATTAGTGTTAGTCATTAGCCACCAACAAACTGTTAATATCAAAAGTTTTTTGACCAATTAAATTAGTTTTTGTTTACGTGTTTGAACTTCATTAATGTACTCATTACGTATTTGATAATAGACAATCAACATTGTATTCCTGACGTGATTTACATTGAATTGTGTAAGTAGGTCGCCAGTAAAATTTACACAGAAAGAATTTCGAATTTATATAGGATTGTTGATTATTAACGCTAATTATATTAAACGTCAAACGTCACTAAATCTACGTTGAAAAACTACTTCCCAATGTGCATAATGCGAGAGCATTTGCTTTGCAGGAAAAAGTATAGATGATTTATGTTTCCTTTGTTTCTACTAAAACTCATTAGCAGTCGACAATATTCGTTATACAAATTAGTGATAATTGTTCTGACTGTTTTCGTCAAGTGGCTGCTATGCCTATCTGAAGTAGCCATTACCGTTTGGGGTTGTCTTTTGGGGTTACGAAAAATTGAAATCACAATTCGGCCGCACCATTAGGATTTTTCACGAATAACAAAAGAATAAAATAATGATAAAAACAAAGCATCAAATAAGTTGCGATAAAGGAATATAAAATTCCATTTACTAGTCTCCGCAATTTAAATTCGTAAAAATTTATTAACAAATGATTTTATCACATAGAAGTAGTATACTTAGGGTTCACTGAAGCCATGACGTATAGCGCTCCAGTGGGGAAGCCAGTCCCTAATTGTGGGCGGAGTTTGAAATGTTTCAATCAGAGCCAGAGCGGAAGCCATTTTTTATTTTCGAATCGGCAGACTTCTTGAAGCGTCATACAACTGAATATTCGTTGCATCATTTTAATAATTATTTAAAAATTGTACTATCCTTCAACAGAAAAGGTTGATCCCCAACCGCCACATATATCTAGTTGTGTTGCTCCAATGCGCATAGTGAGTACGATGTTAATTAAAATACTATACCATCATCAATAGAAAAGCCTTTCTTCAAGTTTACGCCTGTAAAAACCGTTGAAAGGTAAAATGCTTTTGTTTTCCATAAAATATCATAACTTGAAAACTACTAATATTGAATTATGTGCCATTTTTAAAATCGTTTTACAATCAAGTAAAATTAATAACACTTATTTTAAAACCCAATTGAAGGAAGAAAAAATGAAATCGTACTATTTAATTTTAAGATTATTAGCCCAAGATAACTAATTTTTAAAAATCCTTCAGTGTTAGTTTGTGCATTTTTTATTTAATCAAAATCAATCGTTCTTAAATTTAAGAAACATGTGGTACTCAGAATTCTGTATAATTGTGCTCTATTCATTATGCATTTTGTGTATTTGTTGATTTTTTTATTATTCACATTCTGTTTTTGTGTAATTAAAATTTACCTTTTTCTGAATTATAACCAGTTTTATGTCAACATTTACAAAGATATTTTTGCAAAATTGGAATGTTTTTGTGTGATACTCACTGTGAACTTAATACAGAAAAGAAAATGAAATTTAAAAGTTTGATTTTAATAATGATATTTTTTATACAAAAATAACTTGATTTAAATCAACATATCCTGAAACTAACACTTTCCCTGTGAGGATTTTCGAGATACAAAAATTGCCGTATCCTGTTGTGTATTTTATTGTTTATTTGCTACACTAAATAGTGAAAAATTGTGTGATTTAGCTCCAATAATGAATAAAATAAGTAATATTATCCATTCATTTGCTACGCTAAATAGTGAATTACGTTGAGTTAGCTTGTTTATGAATGCTAAACAATGAATTTTACTCTTTGGAAGGCAAATGAAGATTCTTGTTAAGTTGCTTATTTTACCAAAGTATTTCATTCCTTTATATCCTGTTGTGTATTTTATTGTTCGTTTCCTATGCTAAAATTGTTCCAGATGGATCACACAGAAATATGTATAAGCGAGTAACAGTAGCTGAACTATGTTCTTTTTTTACATTCAGAACAAGGTCAGGTAATATCTTAGTTTTTTAGGCGCCGACTTCTTTCTTTTTGTATTCGTATTCTGAGTGTGTGGGGAGACAGCAGCGTGAGAGATTTTGCCTTGGGGTTCAATACCCTTCTGTGTTATTTCTTCACAGGGAAGAATTGTGTATTGGTGATTGAATTCATGATTCAGCAATAAAATTCATACAGTCCACTATCACTTGGTCGTGTGTGTGTGATTGACTTACTACTAAATGAGCTTCGACGAGACTTCTTCATAAACAGTACTATTTTTGTATTCCTTTTTCAAATTGTATAATTTGTTCAAAAACGAATAATGTACCTGATTAGGGTGCTATTTTGAAGCATTTATGCTAAAAATTATTTAAAGAATATTTAGGTTTTAATCAAAAATTCAAATTGTGTTTCGAAAAAATAAAATAAAAAGAGATAGCTGTTATGGAAGCCTAGTTTGGTTGTTATGGAAACGAGGTCTAGATCCGACGCTATAGTAGGGTCCGGCTCCTCCGCTGTAGGCGCCAGCGTCTATGTGATTTCCATTGTTATTTATAAGTCCATTGCTTCCTATGGCAATGAACCATCTGTATACTACTTCTCTGTGGATTTTATCATTATAATCGTAGGTATAAAAATTCTAAGCAATACACACATCCGTAGAAGGCTGTTAAAGTAAATAACATTTGAAAAGCAAAGATGTCGGTTCCAGTTACCATGACAACACGGCTACACAATTTACATGTTGATCCGAATTAATATATGATCTCCTGAAATATTCCCACTTTGTTTCATGGTATAATATTTACCTCTCACTGCAGAAACTCTCACATATAAGCTTCTCCGTAAAATACTATCTTTAAATTTGTAAAGATATAATTGAACATGAAGTTGAAAAAAATTCTGAATATTTGCAGGTATTATTATGACACTTTCAATTAAATCTTTCCGTTTTTTCACGTGGTCTTAAAATGGAAAAATGCGTCTTCATAATTCAATTGTCAAAATTTATAAATCTGCTTTTTTATTTTTTATTCGCAGCATTCGTAATGAAAAAACTGAGAATTTTCGCAGTCATGTGTTGGGCTTGTAAAGATTCTACTGAAATATATTTATTTCTCATTTCAAAATACTAATATGTCTATGTTAAAGGTATTAAATTGAATTCAAAAGTATGATTATAAGAAATGTAGTTACAGCTACCAAAACACATAAGAATTATAATTAAGGAAGCAGTTAAATCCGTAATAAATTCCACATTATTCAGAATTTGAAAAGCTGGTTTATCATAATAATCGTACCAGACTTTAATACTTTCGAAAGTTCCGTGGATTATAAAAATATGGAAATAAACTTAGGATCATGTTTCTTTCACTACAGGTTACCTCGATCTATTAATCCAAGCATAATATTATATTTTATTATGTAGATACTATATAGTGTACATGATCTTGATTTTTGAGCAGAATTATAATATTTCATACTGATAAAAATTTCAAAATGCTCTCAATTCAACAATGGTGTTTGTTTTGACATTTAAATATGCGTCAACATTTGGAATCGCTGAGCTTATAGGTAATAATAATTCTCGTATACATAACTAAAGTCGTCAGTCACAAAACACTATATTTAAAACAGAAGAATCTTTTTAAGATGTTATCATAAACCTAGGTTGTTAATTATCCCTTATTGTTTCGATGACGCATTACAAACCAATAACGGACAATCGTACCAAGTTTAACTACATAGCATCCAACCTTCCTCCAGAAGCAGCGTCGACAGTTCGCGACGTTATCACGAAGCCGGACCCGACCGACCCTTACCAACATATCAAAAGGAAACTAATCAACCGAAGTGGCGAATCATCACACCAGGAAATTCGGAAACTTTTAGCTGGCGAACAATTAGGAGACAGGAAGCCTACTGAATTGCTCCGCATCATGAAGCGACGTGCCGAATCGCATCAAGTGCCAGACGAGCTCATGCTCGAACTTTTTCAAACGCATCTGCCAACGCGAGTACAGTCCATTCTTGCAGCCATAACTCCTCTGACGATCGAGAAAGCAGCGGAAGTGGCCGACCGAGTACTGGAAGTGACGCCGATGCCGGTAAGTGCTTGCTCAGTTGCCTCAGTTTCCATGGAAGATCGATTATTTGCAGAAATTGAAAAATTAAATCTGCGCATAGATAACCTTTCTCGTGGCAGAAGCCGCAGTCATAATAAGCAACATCACGCGCCGGGTAATCGCATCAAATCGCGATCCAGCCAAAACCAACACGACCAATGTTGGTATCATTTTAAATTTGTCGAAAAGGCCCAAAAATGCACACCTCCCTGCAAATTAAAAAAAAAACGACCTATGTCTGGTGTAAAGGCGACTACCACCTTGCCCAAAAATTCTCATCGCCTATTCGTACGCGACAGACGTACTAATATACAGTATTTAATCGACACAGGTTCTGACGTTTCCATAATTCCCGCATCAAAATTACAAAGGAGAAATGGCTCGGAAATGACTCTTTCCGCAGCAAACACTTCCCCCATCCATGTATACACATCACAAACTCTCTCCTTAGATCTGGGTTTGAGACGCGTATTCACATGGACATTTTTAGTTGGAAATGTGTCCACTCCCATAATAGGCGCCGATTTTCTGTACAATTTTAACCTAGTGCCAAATTTAGTGCAGCATAAATTGAATGATGCACAAACAAACATAAACACTGACGGTATAATGCGCAACAGTAGCATCCATTCCGTAAAAACGGTATCTGGTAATAGTGTATACCATAAATTGTTAATGGAATTTACAGAAATCACACGACCTCCACGCCCGGATCAGGAGATAAAACATTCAGTTGTTCATTACATCAACACGACTGGTCCGCCCGTAACGGCCAAAGCCCGCAGACTTGCACCTGACCGCTTACACATTGCTAAGGAGGAATTCAAAACAATGATCCAATTAGGCCACATGCGCCCCTCGCAAAGCAATTACGCATCTCCTTTGCACATGGTACCGAAAAAAGATAGCTCTGAATAATGATAAAGAATAGCTCTAATGCTCAAACAATCAAAGACAATTACGGTGTACCAAATATTTTAGATTTTACATCGAACCTACATGGCACAAAAATTTTTTCGCACATAGATCTCATGAAAGCGTATCATCAAATCCCTGTAAATCCAGAGGATGTTCATAAAACTGCCATTATTACACCCTTTGGTTTATATGAAAGCTTACGTATGCAATTTGGTCTGTGTAACGCCGCATCTACTTTTCAACGATTTATCAATGAAGTAACTCGAAACCTCCCTTTCGTTTATGCTTTTGTTGATGACATATTAGTGGCTTCTCGATCATCAGAAGAGCATATCGAACATCTACAGATTTTATTTGAACGAATACAACATTATGGCCTTACTTTAAAACCATCAAAATGCGTTTTTGGAGTCTCCTCCATTGATTTCTTAGGTTTTAAAGTTTCCGAATCGGGTATTGAGCCTCTGCCAGAACGTGTAGAATGCATCAACAATTTTCCAAAGCCAACCACTATCACACAATTAAGGCGTTTCCTTGGATTATTTAATTTCTACAGACATTTTGTACCCAAAGCAGCTCATATATTAGCCCCTTTAAATAAATTCTTAGAAGGCGTCAAAAATAAAAAGAAATCTAAACGAATTACAGTAACCAAACTTAATGAGTTACTTCAATGGACTGATGTGGCAGAGCAATCATTTACGGATGCTAAAAATGCCTTAGCAAGTGCAACTCTTCTGCAACATCCGATACCTGGAGCGAAGCTGAGTGTCTGGGTCGATGCAAGCGATTTAGCTGTTGGCGGTACTCTTATGCAACTGGATAAATATGACTGGGAGCCTATTTCATTTCTATCTGCCAAGCTTTCCAAAAGCCAACGGAACTGGTCCACGTATGACAGAGAACTATTAGCAATATACACATCCGTCAAACGCTTCAGACATATGCTCGAAGGTCGTGATTTCATCATTTTCACCGATCAAAAGCCTTTGATTTACGCCTTCAAGCAGAAGCCAGACAAGTGTTCGCCAAGACAACTCCGTCATTTGGACTATATCTCTCAATTTTCAACAGATGTCCGCCATACAAAAGGCACTAACAACGTCGTCCCTGATGCATTATCTCGCATAGAAATTGACACTATCTCTTCTCCATTAAATTTTCAAGAATTTGCTTCAGCCCAAGCGAATGATTCAGAGTTAAAGGCGATTCTAACCAAAAACGACACTTCACTAATTTTGGAAAAGACTTATTTTCCAATCGCTAATTTGGAACTGCTGTGCGACATGTCCACCGGAAAACCTCGACCATTTGTCCCACAATCATATCGAAAAATCCTATTTAACCAACTTCATGGACTTTCCCATCCAGGAATCTTCGCTACAAATAAGTTGATAACTTCTCGATATGTTTGGCCAGCAATGAACAAATAGATTAAAGAGCAGGTACAATGTTGTATTCCTTGCCAACGTTCTAAAGTCCATCGCCACACCAAGACTCCACTTGGTACATTCAATCTACCAGATGCTCGATTTTCCCATATACATCTGGATTTTATTGGACCACTGCCATCATCTGACGGCCAACGTTATTGCCTCACGATAACTGATCGTTTCACTCGCTGGCCTGAAGTAATCCCGACTACTGACATGACTGCCGAAACAGTTTGTCGAGCACTATTAAGTGGTTGGATTTCCAGATTCGGCTGTCCTACAACAATAACAACAGATCAGGGCAGAAGTTTCGAATCAAATCTCTTTAGACAGCTAACTAAAGTGCTTGGAACCAACCACATCCATTCCGCAGCGTATAGACCCCAATCTAATGGGTTAATAGAACGTTTTCATCGTCACCTCAAAAGTGCTCTTAAATGCCATGAGCATACAAAATGGACCGAGGTACTACCAATTGTTTTGCTAGGATTGCGATCTGCAATAAAGAACGATATTAACGCTACGTGTGCAGAACTTGTATATAGAACAACATTTCGTTTACCATCTGACATTTTATTAAGTGAACAAGTTTCTGCAACAGCCTTTCCATCATACGTAGATCAACTTCGCACCTTGATGCAAACTTTAAATCCAATTGCAACATCAAAACATTGCAAGGATTCAATCTATGTTCATCCCTCATTGGAAACATGCTCTCATGTGTTTTAACGTGTGGACTGTCACAAACCTCCATTGTCTCAGCCTTATACTGGACCACATCCTGTTCTTGATCGTTCGGAAAAGAACTGTCGGATCATTGTGAATAGCAAAACAATTTCTGTCACGTTAGACAGAGTAAAACCTGCTCATATTCTGCGTGACGATAGCAACATTAACTTATCTTTGCCTTCTAAATCTACAGAGTCCAGGGAATCGGTTCAACCTCTCACAACAAGAAGTGGAAGAACCGTACATTTCCCCAAAAAGCTTATTGAATATATTTAATGTTATATTTGTACATATTAACGATTATCATTGTATATTTGTGTTTACTCATTCATTTTCAATTTTTTTAACACATTCTATTGTTACGAAAATGTGCTTATTTTTCTTAAATTTGTGTTTTTTATATTTTCAATGTATATAATCCTCTATTATGACTGTATATCGTTCCTCGGTATCCCTCTTTCACTGGGCGGATACTCTATGGAGAGTACGAATTGAAATTCGTTGTTCTTGTCAGAAGCAGACGATTCGCGTGATCGCTCTCTTTCTCTCTCAGCGCAAGTTTGTAATGCGCATGCGCGAAGCATTGCGAACGGAGCGCGTATCAATATTCTTACTTCTTAACTTTTCCCTTTCGGTTGTGTTCGTCTTGTGTCTCTTTTCGTCTTGTGGAATAAATTATTGTGTTCTAATTTATGTTGTATTAATTGCACACCAACGAACACCACAACATTAAGTCGTTTTTTAGATAATTATTTTTATACATCTAATATTTTCAGTAGAATATATGCACAAATTATGCATGAAATAAAGAACTAAAAATGAAATGTGCCAAAATGCAAGAAGTTTTTAATTAGTTTTGTAACAGTATTGTATTTAAAGCTGTAAAAGAAAATTGAGCTTTTTTTCTGTTTAAAGCATTTTTCTTATTCATTGTCATGTCTTATATACTTAAGTATTACACATGTCATGTGTTTAAACTTACACTGATGAATTATATTGATTAAGTATAAATATTGATGATATGTTATGCGATTTGTAGTATTTGATATGAATACTCATGTATTAATTTCTTGTTTAAAGGATAATAAAAATATTTTAACTGTAAGTGAAGATATTGATTGTTTGTCATTCCTTTTGAAAATAAAGCCTCTGAATTAATTTTTATACTGATTATACAAATAACAAAGCATTATTTTTAGCATTTTAAGAATACAAATGGAACATGTGCATTAATTTGTAAGTTATAAAATAAAAAACTTCAATAATTTCATTTCAGCATACATTTTATGAGCTGTGGTATAATACTTAAAAAATTGCAGACTTTAAAAAAGCAATGTATTTTTAAATTACGTAAATTCTGAATATTTTGTTGATTCAAACAATGATTATATCCGTACACAGTAAGGAAATAAAGAAATGTGTAATGTAATAATCGCGGCGATCGTTGGCCTACATCCAACACGTCACAAGAGTCGTGGTATGGCCTTTTGTGATAGGAGCCGTTTGCCCGTGGTGTAAGGTATCTATCAGGTGTCAAATTTTCCGCAGATTTCGAATCCGTTGAAATTTTCAATCTATCTTTAACAGTTCCGATTTTACAAAGCAAATACTAAACAATGCCAGTCGAAATGTTTCTTTTTTCTCTTCTGGCTGAAATGGAAGAGGGCAGGAAATGTAATCTGTTTTTTTTTTTTTTTTTAACGCGAAGAGCAAAAAATGAAATCTAATTATTTTTGTAAAGCGAAAGTAGACGTGACATCAATCTCTTGCGAAATTATAAAATTCATTTAAAACTGTCCTACATTGAATTTTAATTTATTGTTTTAGATTGAATTTAATATTCGCTTCCACCCTAAAATTGCAAAAATTCGAACTTCCTGTGTGCCAAATCATATTACTGTAGGTGCCATAGATTCTTCAGGAATTTGCGTGCAAGAAACAAACAGACAAACGCTTCCTTTTATAATAATAGAGATAATTTCATAAATTACTTATAAGGGGGATCCTCTAGTGTCTAAGTGCAATATAGTAGAAAGCATTCTCCAAAAGACATTGTCTGAGAAAAAATTTTTTATTTTGGAGATGGGGCTAACGATTTTTAAAGTTTACGTAGAATATTTTAAATCATAATAACTAAACAAATATAATCGAAATACAAATTTACAAAGAATGAAACAGCTCACAAATTTTTATATTATCCACCGCTACTACTTTGAACTTTTTTTTAAATTTAATCCCATGTTACCTTAGAGGTCGTATTTAAAAACTCATAAGTGTTTTACTTCTGGAAAGTTTTGAAAGTTCGAAAGAAAGTTCAAACAGATGAGTTAATAATAGTTATAATCTATATGTGTAAACTTTCCTCTTTTACATGAATCGTCGTTTTGAAAATACATTAGAAACTAAATGCGAAATGCAATTTTTTTTTGTGTTATCTCTATGTTGTGTTTATAATTTTTAAATTGTTTTTTATGTAAGTTTAGAATGACCGAGTTATAGCATCTGTTGTATCGGTCCGTACAGACTGAGTGGCCTTTTTGCGATTTGTGCAAGTGTTAACATCGTCTCAAAATTACGAGTTGTGGCTGATACAAGACAATCGCTAATACAGGTTGTGTTCCATTGCGATATAAACTCACTACTTTACCTACCCGAAAATTTCATCAAACTGTAAGGTGTGGTATGCACTTTAATAAAATAAATATTTTTCAAAACATTCTACGTTCTCAACTTATGAGCATTGATGCCAGAGGATGTTGTATGCAAATCGTGCATTAAATTCCAGAATTGAAACTCGAATTTCGCATGTGATCGGGCAATAAAAAAATGGTGGACATGCATCAAACGCAGCGGTTGATAAACTTTTCAGTACAGGGACAAAAAAAAATATTTTGACGCTTTGGTTTTACAAATAAAATTTGCACACACTACATTCACAAGACGAATGATAATTATTACTAAATAAAAAATAAATTGCTGGACGGTAAAGCTTAATACCAAGGGTTAGTGAAAGCAATTTAAAGTTCTTAAACGGTGGAAATTAGATTTCGGAAATTTATAAAACGGTTAAGATTGATAACACTTTTTCTGTTAATAAAAATTGAAATGCAGGATAGAAAATAAAGTACTATTCAGATCTATAAAGCAATAAAACCCAAATAAACCAACCAACTATAATGTAGGGCAAATTTACATTATCAACCGCATCACAATATTGTCTTTCATCTCATAGTAAACGACAAAATGTCATTCTTATGGAACGTCATCCTTAATCTCAAGTCTTCAAATCAATAAATACATGAATATCCTGCTAATTGTTTTGCTTCTATTCATTCAGTCGTAAACAGTAAAAATATAATATTTGTTTCATTAAAACATTCATCGAAGAAACTATTTTGGTGCAGACAATTCTGGTTTAAGAAGAAGATTAGTAAATTTCGAAGCGCACTAAGAGATCGTGCGTCAACTTTAATCATAACGACCCTAAGACTTGTAGTACTATCCCGCTCCACTTTTACTAAAATAAAATTTTAAAATATTTTAAATAAAATTGGAGGGTGTAATTCGCTATTAAGCTTCAATGTTTGAAAGAACTTCGAAGTTGGAACTTAATTTTATACTAAGTGCGTTCTTTGTGATAAGCTGATTAACTGTATCGATTGAAAGACCCAATAAATTTTAAATATTTGGAATAATTTTTGAGTTCTTATACATAAAAAATACGTTAAAACACATTTGATCTAGAGGTGAGGGTAAAAAAGTGTTTCCTTAAGGTCATGTTTCTAAACATTGAGCCCAATTTTTAAGTTTAATTGCTTAAAATGTAATGTGCGGCTTTAAAAGTAGACGGATAATCGATAGCCTGATTGGTTGAGTTCGAGTTTGAGAATCCATCCACAGATAGTTGAGACCTCAAATGTCTTGGAGAATTTGGGTGAAACTTACATGCATGATACACTGCACTATAACAATGGACCGCACAGTAAGGTATGATGGTATTAGTAATCGAACAAGGATTTCAACAAGGTTTTGATACACAGCTATAGGTATTTGTGTCCATTCCTGCTGCAAGATTGTCGCCAGCTCAGCGGTTGATTTCGGACGTGGTTCTCTGTTCTGTAAGCGTCGCTCAAACTCGTCCAAGAAATGTTCTAAGGGGTTTAGGACTGAACTCTGAGCAGGCCAGGAAAGATTTTTTATAGCTTGATACCACTGCTTGAAACAGACTGCTACATGGAATAGAGTGTTGTCGTCCTGGAAGTAAAATTCGATGATTCCATAAATTTGCCAAAGAGTAGGAAGAACCTCATTCTCCGAAATGGTCATGTAGGCGTCAGCGTTCAATTAACCAGGAACAACATGCAAAGGTCTCATGCCACACCACGAAAAACATCCTCAAACAAAAAGTCGGATATTGTGCTAATCCGCTGGCGTCCGGTCCAGTATTATAGGCTAGTGTATAAATATATAGACCATTGTGATCCTGATTTTTTACCATACATTGGGAGTAAACTATCTGGTATACGGTTGTAATTTGGAAGAGAGGGGTGATCGTTGTTGAATTGAGTTGCCAGACGATGACAGATACCCCCAAGTCCTGAAAAAGATAGAAGGGATCGGGACAAATCCCTACATCTGTAATATTATAAAAGGAAGTGTTTCTCTGTTTGTTTGTTTGCTTATAGCCCGCAAATTCCTGACGAATCCAGGGCACTTACAATAATGGAATTTTGCATACAGGTAGTAAGAATGTTTTGCAATTTTTGAGTCGCAGCGAATTTTACAATTTATTCTAGAGCATTTTAAAATAAATTTAATAGTTTTTTTCACCGTTCTTCCTTTTTCTGCGGAACGAATAAACATCAAAATTTAGACCTTTCACCCTCACTTTTCGATGACGTCAGCCTTTGAAACCTTGACAAGTTTTTTTTCATCTCCCATCTAGAATGGGAGGGAACAGATTCGAATGACGTTCGTTTGATTGGAGTTCATACATTTTAATTTCCGTTGAAACGGATTCGAGTGTGAAGAAAAAGAAACTATTAAAGTTATCAAAGGCGTTCTTCAGTGCTTTTTTCTATATCAGCGATCGTTACAGAGAAAATAAAAATTTTAACGGATTTGAAATCTGCGGAAAATATTACACTGGATAGATACCTTTTACGTTTGATTTTCTTTTAATAAATAATTCATCTATTAAATATTTAAATTTTTTTGGTTTGCGAAGCAAACCAACACCACGGACAACTCTTTCATGGCTGTAATCCAATAAACTACAAATTCGCAAACCAAATGGAAATCCATGATGCCTGTTGTCCAATAGGCTACGAATTCCCATTTGGTTTGCGAAGCAAACCATTAACCCCATAAAAACAACTGGCCCGGGCAAGCCAATCAGTGGCCAGTTAATTATATCTGTAAAGAATGTTAACACCTTCTATTCGATGTTTTAATTTAGAAGAGCAGTTTGCTGACTGTTCTGCATAGAAATTATTCACAATTAGAGAATTCAGATGTAATTGTTTTCCATCACCATTTTCAACAGACATTTTTTTATATATTTACCACTATTTAATTTTAATTCTTTGTGACCTTAGCAGGACGTATTGAAAACTATCACGAGTTTTTGTTACTAACGCCCTACATGGTCTCTTTAAATTAAACCAAAAGTATCACAAGTACTAACCACTAGCAGGTTTCGAAAATTAGGTTTATTTTTGAAACTTACAGTTGAAATTTTTTATGTTCTATATGTGTGAGGCGATCCTATGCATTTCGAAATAACTCTAAATGGTTTATGTGTAAAATCGTGTAAAATTAGAGTATCATAAACTAAATTTCTTGGTACATTAGCTGTTTTAATTTTATTAGTTTTATTTACAGAATATAAAATAACAGCTTAAACACTCCTCTTGACGAGGCTTAGATTTGAATGTGTTTTAGTAACCGCATCGGAAAAAAATGCTCTCTATCTTCTTCCCTGAGAATTTTGAACAAACCATGTAAATTTTGTAATTTTCCGAACCATAAGTTCTCGGGAAACCGTATATGAAATCGGCGAAAAAAGCGAGCTTTCAACCATGGTGTGAACCACACACAGCGAGGATGTCACAAGACTGCCTCCGCCACATTACCACCCTTCCCTGACCTGTTCGATTCCCAGATTTGTCACCAATCGAGCCTATCTGGGATCATTTGGGATGGCACGTTGAACACCCTACGAGTTTGATCGAACTAGAGGCGCGTTTACAGCAACTGTGGAACGAGATGTCTCAGGACATCATACGAAACATGTATGCCTCAATGCCTGCTCGTCTCGTATCGCATCGTGCATTCGCGCAAGAGGGGGTCCAACATAGTACTAAAACTTCCCTTCATTTGTACTTTTTTCTGCAATAAATAATATTTTTCCTTTGATTTTCTAATCACTTACTTATATCAAAGTAGTACTTACAGATGTAAAATTTCATTCATTTTGACGACTTTTTCTTGGTGCGCAAATTTTTATGGCAATGAGTGCATGTATATATATATATATATATATATATATATATATATATATATATATATATATATATATATATATATATATATATATATATATATATATATATATATATATATATATATATATATATATATATATATATATATATATATATATATATAACTCTGAACTTTCTCCTGGTTGAATTATATAGGACAGTCGTCAATGACCTTTTGTGTTGAGCCGGTACGGCGTCAATTAAACACCTACCTACCTACCTAATGCTTTCTCTTGTTAAAGATAGATAATTTTAAAAGGTGTAACCGTGAAGACCAAAGCCATAATTTAAACAACACAACTTGCCAGTCTATGGGTAGAGCTCTATAATGTTTTAATAACAATTTGATTGTTCTACCACGGAAAGCAAGTCACACATGAAGGTAGCGTCGTGAATAATAATGTGCATCGTAGCATTTGATTGTTTCTGTTTTCATATGTAGGAGTAGGGTTGCTATGCAGAAATATACAACAAAAAGACCGATACACGTTAGTGAAATGTATCAAAGAACGGAAATCGATGTCATAGACGAAACCAAAAACAGTATAGACAATAATTTTTAGCAAAATATGTGAAAGACAGTGCTCCCTCATCCCAACTTTGTCTACCAAAACATAATTGGTGGTGAATATGGGTTACACACTTCTATCTATACTACGGTATAGTAAGTTGATTTTTTAATTTATCTCCAGAATTCAGCAGCGGATGAATTGGATACATCAGCATCTATTCTAGTTTCTCATTATCTACCACTAGTTGATAGATGTCGGATTTTATGAGACCGAAATAACTGTATTCAGATCACTGGCGAACTTTCGTTTGTGCAGTTATGAAAAGACGATTTCAACCACTTGATTGTTCCGTGTTGTCTTTAACAACCAATTGTGAAGTGTTGGTAATGAGAAGGATGATATGCAACGAAGATTCAAATCGTGATAGGAATGCAAGCAGTATCTGTTATCACACGGTTCAAAATATTTGTTGGAAGTGATTAACATCACTTTCGCATTTCTACTGTTTGCGTTGCTTCATTTGGTTTTATGGTACAAGGGCCATATATGGTAAAGCCATGAAACATCCATCATAAAACGTGCTGATTGCAGTGACGTAATATGGTAGAAACACAGGCATCATCCAGGTCTATTTATTGAAAGCTCGCGTGTTCATTATCAAGTTCGCAAATCACCAATTCAGCAAGACGTGTGAAATACATAGTATATTTGTCTACAAAACATTACATCATAGTGGATATAGATGGCACAAAATCTTCATAGGTACTCCATACTTCTCATCTCCCATTTCCATGAACAAAAATGATTCCAATACTGATTCGGACATGGAATCAGTTTATTGCTTCTGCAAAGAAGTGTCATTAACAAAATCCTGGTGAACTAGATTCCAATTTAATAACATTGAGTTCAAAGTGGAGTTGGTTTCAATCAGAGAAACAGTTAGAATTGCCCTTGAAAAGTAGCTATTTTTTAAGACAGCCAAGCAATTTAAAAGCTCTCCTAAACCCAACATTCAGAAATTCCCGCATCAAAGATATCCAAAAAACTCCTCCATGAGAAGCCAGCAATATAATAACGATGGATTAAGGCTCACGTTGGTCACGAGGGTAACTCATAAGCACAAAGTGTTACCAAGGAAGCTGCCGCAAACAAAAATGCTCCAGAGAACAACCAAGTAACTGTTCGAGTACCAGACTTCAAGAGACACACTAAAGACAACATTCTTCAACTGTGGCAGGTAGAATGGAACACAAAGGACACAGTACCTTACGGATACGATATCTTCAAAAAAATTTCCATGTATACGCACATAAAAGATAGAAGTCTTTTAGAGTTCGTAACAGGCCATGGCCCATTCCCTATCTATTTACGTACTCAGATTCGGGTTATCTCAGACCAATCAATTCTCCTGTAGAATAGAGGAAACTCCATTGCATTATGCCTTAGAATTTCCTCTCACAAGCTCGCACCACTTGAGCCACCAAGATGGCTAAACCTAACACTTAAGCATAGAAAATGCAGTGAAAACACTTGTAAAATTATAGATATCCTGGCCACGTCCGGGATTTTATAGCAACGGCATAAACCCAGCTCCCCGATGACCATGAATGAAACTTAACAGTAACCGTGCGAATATGAAACTAATAATAAACTCCAAGAAATACTTCTAAATTGGTAAATATATAAGAGGATAGATATCGGGTGGAATGTGACTATTATAGAGTTAAATATAGTGCGTTTTCCTCTTGCAGCCTGCTGTAAAAATGAATAAACGGACTTGGTAGTAAAAATCAACATTCCGTGACGGTAGTAAAGTTGTCACACATAGCTCGTTCATAGCAGCTAAATACGACAAAGATATTTTCATTTTACTGAATTCACTATCATCATTCATTTCAGCTGCTGTGACGGTCGATGCCCATTTCGGATGTCCTCTTAACCCGAGCCAGTGTCAAAATAATTGCCTGAGCAGGAGGTTCAGAGGAGGATTCTGCACCAACTTCCTTAACGCATTTTGCCAACGCTTCTGATGAGGTGAAACTGCAACTACTGCAACAGGAATTTAGGAATGTGTATCAATTGTAATGCTTAAGAAGCCTTCCCATCCAATAAACGTATTTTAGCATAAAACATAGAAAAATGTGTGGATTCGTGATTGTCTTTTAAAACTTTTAAGGATATTTTTTTTTTACTAAAGCCTGAAAACGGTGGTTTTCGTTTCGTGTGATATTGTAAAATAACACGATAACCAAACACAAAGTATAAAATCATCCAAATCTTACTAAAAGCGATGGAAACAAGTTGAAAAATGGTGAATATATGTCTCGATAAAACAAAACATTCTCCATCAACTAGAACACGTATTATACGTTGAAAATGAGAAATAATTCAACCACATATTATGAATTTTTTCATTAGTCTAATTTTAACTGCACGAAGATCTATCTTCAAGATCCGTATTCGAATTATAATTAAATAGGCTTTAAATGTTTTGACCTTAGGTGACATACGACTGAAAAATACAATTGACCCAACATCTTTACGTGTGATCTGGATGGGCTTAATTAGATAAGAGTGTGGGTGTTATCCCAACACTATTCAACGATAACATATGTAAATTCGTGTTTTTCCTCTAACATACTTTAATCTCATTAATGGTGACGGTTTTGTTCTATCTTGAAAAACTATACATATATTTTATCATCTTGTTTGTATTTTAAACAGTTTTTGAAGCTACAGTTTGACAGAGAATTTTCGGTAAATCAATTTTTAATCAGGCGAAATAAGACATCACTATTATATTTGCACTCATTAGCATGTAATTTGTACGTACACACTAGAAGTTTTTTTTAAATTTTAACTTTAAAAAACCAGTTTTTTTACAGTAGGTCATTGGTTTACGCTTTAAACCATATCAGTGAGAAAAAAAACCTTTTAATCGAAGTCGAAAGCTCAACTATGATTCTGCGCAGAGTTCGCTAAATATTATTCTGCGTTGGTGTATTATTTACTTGTGTTGTTTGTCAGTATTTGTATTAGTTCTGCCAATTGTTAAATTAAAATTTTTCGTGTTTATTTATGTGATAAATGTTAAAGAATATAATATTGCTTGCAGTTAATTTATTAATCGATATTCTAAACAGGCTGTACATGTGATTATAGAATTGTGTAGGTGGTATAGAGTCCCATCCATGTATTTTGAGACATAATCTTGTCAGTAATTTTTCACGCAAGCTATTCAAATGGCCGAACACTCATTTGGAAGTAATTAAATACTTTTATGAATTTTCAATTTCGCTGTCTCTCTTTTTTTTTCAAAATAATTTTAACAGATGTTTCCTGTTAATTTTCTGATTTTCATCTTCTGGCAAACCTAGTTGCATGGTTATCTGTTGTATAATTTCAACCTGTGCACCGATCTAATTTCATTAAAATATATTTTAATTAACATCACACGAAAGTAAAAATTCTCTAAAGTTTGAACACCTATGTATGTAAAACAAACACAAATATTATAACAACAACCATATTGCATATCATAAGCAGTTGAGAAATAAATAAAGAACAGCACCAAAAACGAAATATGTGTGTTGTATGAATAAAGAACTACATAATAACTATGGAAGTCAACAGAGGTTTTGTTTCAAAATAATCTGTAAACATCAGAGAAAATTTAACTGAGATGCGGTAAAACATAAAATAAGAACTTTAATCTTCCGCTGGCGTATCTGACAGCACATTACACAGCGAGTCTCAAAGGATCGTGAGTGCTGGTTCATTAAATGCATCTGCAATAAAATAATTTAATTATAACTATTCGACTCCTATAAAGCATCTACGTTGAAGGGTCTATTGCTTTCGACAGTAAAGGATGCATATTTCATCGCTTGTATATCAGGACATTTTCAATGTATGAGAAAAAAATTTTGAAAAATACTTTTCAATTAATGATTTTTAAATTATGAAGCAGCATGTGTATGATTTCGATGTGAAATATTTGCATCAAAATGACAGAACATAATTTAATTCATGTTTGTATTCTCTATACAAATCTACACCGTTTGACCAATCCACACAACATTAGGTACACTAAAACTCTAGAACACGGAGGAAAACATTTTTTTTTCCTGTCTTCAGACATATCTGTAGTGATGAAAATTGGCACACAGGTAGTCCTAAAATTGTCTCTCAAAGGCCCAATTTAAAAATCTAAAGTTTGTTTTTCTGCAATAATTGGACATCGACAAGGAAACATGTTCTGCAGGGTTTGTGTATTTGCGTTAACGTAGAGAAATGTCGCGGTCATATTTAAGCTGTCGCGGTCATATTTAAGGTGTCGCGGTAGGAAGCACGTTCTACAGGGTCGTCTATTTGAGTTAACACAGAGAAATGTCGCGGTCATATATGAAACCGGAGCAACGCCGGTTTATTCAACTAGTTGTATAATAAAAATTACATAGTATGTACCAAAACCGATGCACAAAAAATAATAAGCGTATAGGCAAAATTAGCTTCGGTAGATAGGTGTTTAGTTAACATTGTAATAGATCAACACAACGGGATATTGGCGACGGTCATGGAACAAATTATAAGGGAAAAATCCGTTGACAACAATACGTAATTTTAAACCACGGTCAGATGACGAAGACACACCTCAGTCTGCAACCATCTCCAAACTTTCACACCACGCCAATGTGAGGACATTTGATTCATCGGCAGATTTAAGGTGCACCAGCTCCCTTTGTACACAGATTACAAACCATATTTTGTAATCAACTAAGTCTGTATAACATATTTAAGTATGGTTTCAATTTTTAATTCCTATTTTCCTGATTAAATTAATTTGATAATGCTAATAGAAAATAGTACTTTTGTATTTTTACTCATATTTAATTCATGTTTTTTTATGAAGTATTACAAAATGCACTTGAACAAATTTATCTGTTACACTCCTGAACCTGAATTTCTACTTTAAGTGCATGAAATGCCCCTGTAAATAGTTATCTGCCACTAGTTGATATAGGTCCTGTTCACATGAAGAGTTTCCATCGCTTGTTTTCAAGTTCAGCTTTCGGTTAGCATTGAATTATTCTTTTATTCTTCTTACTCAAGTTTCTATATTTGCTATCGTTAAAGATAGAGTAAAAATTTCAATAAATATAATCATAAATATACTGTCTCCCAATTTTGGCCCAACTGTTGCAGCAAAAATTGCGTTGGAGTAGGTTTTTAAATTATAACAAATATTTGAAACAGCCAGATTTGTAAGATATCTACAATAAAAAATAATAATTCAATGTTTTTTTATAATTAAATACTTGTTAGACACAAGAAAATGATCCAGGACTAATTACCGGATTTAAAAAATAATTGTAATAAATAGGAATGGAACAATGAAACAAAAGATATCATTGAAAAAGAAAATACAAATTTTAAAATGGACAATAAATATAAACAGATCGTAGTAAGAAAAATTACAGGCTTTATCTAAGAGAGCTGAATAATAATTGTGATATAATTATTTATTGTTGCAATATTAGCTGCCGTAATGAGGGAAAATTTTAATTTTCAATTTATAAGAAGCCACTTACGTAACAAGGATAATATAAGGAGGTCAAAATTTACAATTGAATTGAATTTACACTTTTCATTTAGTACAAGTGAAATTAAGTACATCGTTCTTTTATATTCGGTAAGAAAATGATGAAATATTTTGATCAGTTTAATTGAATGAGATAGCTAAAAAAATATTATTTCCAGTTGTTCCCGTATTGTTATTACCTTGTCGGGTCTTTTAAGGTAACAATATCTTTAACCTTTAACTGCTGTAATGGGTCTCATAGATCAAGAGTCATTTTTCACAAGTCGTTTCTACCCTTTAAAGTTGATATTGGTTTCTGTCCTATTCAGTGCCTTCCTGCTACGTCCAAGAGAAGCCACACTCCAAGACTGGTTTGACTGCCCCAACTTTTTCGTGATTTACACATTTGCATTTCCTGCGTGGTCTCTTAGACCTCTTCACAGCATTTGCGTTACCGTTCTTGTTGAATGAAATCGTCTAAGTTGGAGTAGGGAATTTCGGCAGAGAGCCTATAATGGCAACAAACTATACAAAATACGACCCGTGTTTCGTACACAAAAAAAATTCAGGATATAGTTGATAATTGGTTTGAAATAGAGTACAGGGACAGTGAAATTTCGGATAATATTATTGAAAGCGAACACGAAACGGATGAAGATGAATACATTTCAAGTGCGTCTCCACAAGAAGAATATTTCTACGGAAAAAATAGCCTCAAATGGGATGCCTGGGGAGGGTTAACCTAATCGTGCCTTTAGAACACCAAAACACATTGTAGTTTCACAGTTTCCAGGGTTGCAACATTCTGCAAAATTAGGTCCGAAAGCTGAGCATGAAGAGACATGGAATCTACTTAACTTGTATAGTAATATAAAATATATTTCATGTTAAGAATTGAATTATCTAAATTTAAAATGTATAAATAATAAATATCTAAAGAATCTTTCATTAATATATGATATTAATCATATTTATATGCACTTTAGAGAGCGAGGTCTGAGAGACCCTTCCACACTAGTTATGAGACGGTTTGTGACACAGCAGTTAAGGGTTGAGATCTGCTATAAGACCTGACACCAACTACTCCATAGCCCAAATAGTATATGGAACCAATATTAAATTATCAGGTGAGTTTTTTGATTCACCTACTATCAAAATTGATCCCGAAACCTTTGTGACTAAATAACAGAATTTTATGGCAGACCTGATACCAGGTAAACCTCTCTTCCACTCCTAGAAATCAGACGATCTATGTTCATAAGGATTTGAAATCTTGCTCTCATGTATTTGTGAGGATAAGCCGAGTAAAAAACTTTGGAACCGCTATATGATAGACCATTTCCTGTGATCAAAAGATTTGAAAATTATTTTACTGTTTCAGTGAACATTAAACAGGTAAGCATATCAGTAGATAGGCTAAAACCAGCTTATTTGTTCGTTACGGACACAGTGCCTGTCCACAGTGCCATTGCTGTTAAACAATCAGATGATAATTCAGTTGCAAAACACTCTCACCTCTCTTATCTGATAATAAACATCCTACTACTTGAAGTGGTAGATTAATAAGGAAACCTGTAAGATTCCAGTACTGATTATGTTTGTAAAAGTTCCAGTTTGATTATGTTTGTAAAATTCCAGTTTGAATATGTTTGCATCCGGTGATCCCAGATAGAACAAATTGCCGAGTATCTAGAATATTGAGATTTCTTCCTGATTCTAAACTGTGATTTAAGTATAATGACTAAAATGTTTTGGTGTAATATTGTAATTTTTAAAGTGCAAGTTACTTAGCATCGTTTAATATTAATATTTAGGTATTGTGATACCTGTAGTAATGATTATGTTTTTGCAGTACTGTCCCTGTCATAGTTTCTGATAATCGTAACACAGTTACTGGTGTGGGAGTAAAGTTGCTACAGAATAATTCTGATTCCAACCGATCGATGGCTGAACTAAGAAAGTTGGTATATCATAACCAGTTAACGGTTATCGATTTAAGAAAAGTAAAAAAGAAATATAATTAGTAAAATACTAATAATTTTAAATTTGTCACTGTAACAATTATTATTAAGTAAATAATTATTATTTAAATTTTTATGATTGATTTTAAAACATTAATTAAGCATTTGTTATTTTGATATTATTTGTACCAAATGAACTGATGTAAAAGTTTGATTGTAAACCGAACTGTGTTTTGTTTGTTGTGTGTTTAAAATGGGTGTGTATTCTCACTCGTTATCTCTATCATTAAACGTCTTGATGGTGAAAGAGCTCTCGAGATTTTTTCAATAGGTGTATTCACGCTGATAGTTAGTGTGCTGCAAGATACTAATAGAGTAAACAAGGAGAGAACTGAAGAATGACGCTAAGGAAGGCTGTTGGACTATAGGTTGAAGGCTATATTCACCAAACTACCACACTACGACAACGTGAATGCATTTGAGGACCCTAAATATTTAATGTGCACCAGCCCCCTTTGTAAACGACGATGTTTGGTTGGATTTGAACTCGTAACCATCCGTTATCCATGAAAGATGGCCGAGTTGTAGGATATTAAACTCTCGACCCATGATAGTGGCACAAAAAAGCGCAATCTGTTGACCGTAGCCACAAATTAGCCAGATGTGAGATGTACTCTCAGACAATGAGTTGTCTTGTTCAGAAGTAAATAAAATATATACTTGTAAATAAACATATTTACTTTTTCGGATGTTATAGTATTGAGCTCCACTCCAAGTGAAATGATGTATTGACACTCATAGTAAGTTCCTTATTTAGGGGGTGATATAAAAATTTACGTAAGTATAGAGTTGTTTTAGAGTGTGTTCCCAAGAGACTAGATTTAGAGTATACTACCAAAAGAAAAGCTATTTTGTTATTTAAAGCTATACTATTCTAAAGTGTTTTAGTTATTAGGTTTCGATTATTTTCCACGCATACACATCTAGATTCTAATTTTGGAGATTCCCAGACACTTTAAAGTACGACGTTCCATAAAATACCTTCCTTCCAGAGACTTTTCGAGTGTGATGTATTATCTCTTTGTCAACTGATTGATAAGCGTATTCTCACCCACTATAAAAATCAGGACTCACGCAAATGTCCTGTCATTAGATGTTGCATTGTCAAACGATGATAAAAATCGGCCAAAAAATCTTTCACTGAGCAGTCAACTGACTACTAGTCGACATCTGCGTCACACTTTCAGACGATCCCCTCAATAGACCTACTCCGTCTACTTATATTTTACGTCTATGCATAGAGCATTCCCTGTTAATTTTGCTCAGTTCCACAGCACTTGAGCTGAAAACCCAATCCAAGTTCTCTCTCACCGACTACTTGAGGTCATTTGAAACCACGGCAGATTTAACGTGCTCCAATCCACGATGTCTTTGGTTGGATAGAATTTTGAACTAACAACCCTCCGGTTGCTTTTCCGCTACTCTACCAATCGGGCTACAGCAGCCGCACGCTCATTCTTTGTTTAAAGTGTGATTTGAATACCGAATAAATATGCTCAAAGAAGACGAGTCAGTTTGGAGTTATAGAATATTTTTATTACTTCTCCAAAAAATATTTGATGTTATGTTGTCCAGGAGCAATTTCAAATGAACCAGCTGGAGCAGTACGTGTAGACATCCGGCCTTCTAAACTCTACGAATGCTCCCCTCGTGTCCGCAGGAATTTTGACGTATTTATAGAAAGGAGGGTGGGCGAACACGAGGAGGGCACCCGCAGAGCTCTTCTAGTCCAGGATGACTATCGTTGCTCAACAGGTCTTGTAGTTCAGCTGTATGCATCTTCAAAGACGACGAGTCGGTTTGGAGTTATATAATACTTATATTACTTCTCCAATAAATATTTGTTGTTCTGTTGCCTAGGGATAGTTCCAAATGAACCAGCTGGAGCAGTACGTGTAGAGATCTGGCCTTCTAAACTCTACGAATGCTCCCCTCGTGTCCGCAGGAATTTTGACGTATTTATAGAAAGGAGGGTGGGCGAACACGAGGAGGGCACCCGCAGAGCTCTTCTGGTCCAGGATGACTATCGTTGCTCAACAGGTCTTGTAGTTCAGCTGTTGGCTTCCCTAAAAGTAAGGAAACGTGCATAAATTACATCAACGAGGAAAAACAGTTTGTTTATAATTTTTCAATCCTTCGGTTTTTTAAACTTGTTTACACTATACTGGTAAATATTTTTATCTTTCATTTTAATTTCCTCGATTTTATTTTTCTCTTTAGAAAACGAAAGCTTGCCTTTAACAAAATAAGGTTCCTTAAATTTTGGAAGAAGTTATTTATTGTTGGTGGGTTGCTTTTCAGTAGTAATATTGTTGAATGATCAATACTGGGTTAAGCTCCTTTCAAAAAATAAACGAAAATTGCCAAATTATAAACAGACATACATGGAAAGCATTACTGGCATCCTTTAATACACCAAATGAGGAATTGAACCCGAGAGGAAGTACTTAAACATTCCATAATGTAATAGTATTAACAAAATTTATAAAAACATTAAATATAATTAATAAAATGTAATAAGTTACTAATTGTAACAGTGGGAACTATGTCCTTATTCAGCCTTCCTTAAAGTTTGCTAGCTACTAAATATCTCAACCATCAATGACAGGTCAGT
This sequence comes from Metellina segmentata, assembly GCA_947359465.1. NCBI lineage: Eukaryota > Metazoa > Arthropoda > Arachnida > Araneae > Tetragnathidae > Metellina > Metellina segmentata. Next base: position 103,536,574 of record OX375881.1, read on the forward strand.
GTTAGGACCGACTAGACACTTCATGACAATCTCCAGGAGAGATTTAAATATTTATTTGCCCCTTATTCACAATATTCGATCAATGACGCCAACTAAACTTAATTTTTTTAAATATATTGTACAGCTTTTTAAAGAGATTACTCTGTAAGGATTGAACAGTCCTGGTAGATTTAATTTCAGAGAAGACTACAACAATGTTGTCCCAGCTATGACAAAAATGAAATAAGAGTTCAAATCGTGTTTCCGGAAATTATCTTCGGCCATTTGGGTCATAATTGTAAAGGGCTAGTCTAATATGTTAAGTAAAGATGCGAGATTATGTTATTCGAGTCTGTGCAGAAAAACAAATTAGTTAAAAGTTATTTAATACAACTCTATTTTTTAACATTAAATTTTTTACTCATTTTATTGTATTTGAGAAGATATTTAAAAAAAATCAAAATCCATGGACTAGGAAGAGCGGCAAGTTACTGACATATGGGACACCATTTAACATTTATCTTATGTTCTAAAGCGGAAAGTTAAGGCATTTTCCTATAGATTTATACTGATTACATTGAGATATTTTATAAATAAACATTAAACTTTATTTATATCATTACATGGTAGCAAGTGATCAAAGATTTCTTGTACACATTTGAGAAATACTCAATTAATAGAAAAAAGTTAATTTTATTAAAAAAATTAAGAAACAAATTAAGCAAAAATCAAGATGCGCTTACCTATCTGTTCAAAAGAGCTACCATTGTTCAAAAGAGCTTGAACTTCCTTTTCGGATTGCTCTTCTTAATACTGTAAAAATATTCATCTGTGAGAAATTAGTTAATTCTGAGTACATAAAGTAATACACACAGTGTACCAATTACTACTCTCATGATTTTAATGCAATGGCGACCGTCTGTAGTGATAAGAGAAGCAAATTACCCAGAGGGATTCAGTGTATATAAAGTATTCAATCTGGTCCTCTAACCATGAACTGTTACGTTGGTACTTTCAAACTGCTTCTCTCAAGCTTTTTTTTCAGTCAAAAATATATTGTTGCATACAAATTCAATTAAAAAAAAGAAAAAAGGAATGATATTGAAAAATGAACTATGTAGACAGATTATTCAAAATTCCATGGGTAAATTGAACAGATTGTAGGGTGCACCAAAATAAACTTTTTTTTGTGTCTAATCTAACTTTTATTGTTTTCATATTTTGGTCACTTTGAATATTTGTCTTCAACTGTGTAAAGTGAAAGAGGAAGTTGTTTGGGATGTTTGCAAATAATTTTCTTTTCAATTCCATCATCCGTAAAACGTACTTTGTTTTTGATCGAGCAATATATATTCAGACATGGATCCGACAACGGAAACTGTAGAGTTGATCAAAAATGATAACATAAAACGCTTTCCTAATAATAGAGTACCAAGCCGTCAAACGTCTGAATGTTTAAACAGCAAAATGGTGGAACTACAATTTCTTATGCTAGCGGACATGATGCAGGTTGGCCATGTTCGAGCATTCCAGAAGTTAAAGACACTCCATACAAGACTGAGAGAAATCAAGGTAAATAAAATTATCCACTTCACACTTCGGGAGTGCTCACATTTCTCAGACAACTCACATCATACCCGTAGGCATGGAATGTCCGGTTTACCACAGCTTGCTGTGCTTACTTGAAATGGTACATGATTAGGCACATGAATCTTGGGGAAGGGTACAAAGTATAACCTTTGAGCAGTTTATCTGTATCATCGGTAGCCCCTTAGATTAGATGCACTCTAGCCACCTCGAAATACATGTAATGCTTGAACAAATTCCGCATACCAAATAACAAAGTTAAAAAGATAATAGTTGGCAAACAGTTCCCTAACATACTTTTTGAATAACAATTTTTTATTCTGGAGCATCTTAAAAAATTGTTGATTACAGTTTGAACAGGGAATTTTGAATTACCCCGAAGACATAAAGAAAACGACATATTGAACTGATACGCAATAAATGCATAATAATGTACATTAGTACTTTTAACCTGAATGTTATGTATTTATATGGATATATCCATAGCAGTACACACCCATTCTTGCTTCTAAAATTAGATATGAATCTTTCTTTATGCTTTTGAATTTAAGGTGTGATTATTCTATACTTTTAAAACAGATACATCATAAAAATTCAACTCTTTCATACAGGTAACTTACGTTGCTCTTGAAGATCTAGTAAAGAATTCGACAATTCTGATGGCAAGAAGATGTTTTCTGATTCGACACTTTCTGATGCGAGTTTCGAAGTCTGAGAAATTAAATCCATGTCGGCAACTCCAGTGCGTCTGTTCGCAGTGCCTCTAAACCTCCTCATCTTCTCACCTGCGATTCTTAGGTTTTCCATTTCATCCATCTAAATAACAAAGTTATAATTGAAGTTCGTTTTCGGAAATAGTTTCGGTTCAGAAAAACAGGTTTTATAGCTGACTATCCACTGTACCTCACCATTTAGTTTGGGGAGGTCATTTTCCCCTCTTACACCGCTCTTGCATTGTTTTTTTATAAAGCTATAAATTGTATAACTATCTCATCACTTGACAGAAACTCAAACTATCATAACAGTTTCACATAAGAAACAAAAAACGGTAATTTGGATTATTAATAGTTATAATTAATTTGGATAATTAACTGCTTGATATGAATAATTAAACTACTAAAAGTAAAAATATGTAACCACTAAAATATTGAAAACATTTTGATTTTTTTAATAAGATAGCATAGCAAATTTTGTATGATAATAATTTGATTTTTTTAAAACTCCAAACTCTGATATCAAGAAAGGAAGAATGCAAGGCTTATTTAGATAAATATATTTAAACGTGAAAAATATTTCGGTAAAATAACAATGTAAATTTATGGAATTTTTATTGTTTTAATAGTATGTACACAAAAAAGTAGTCATACTTTTTATTAGAAATATTAAATATTTTACCTCCAAAATTGATTCTTTCAACTCTTCCACAAATCTTGACCTATCGTGCTCATTTCTAGCATTAAAAGTTATCAGTACTTTTTCATCAGCTCTTTGACTGAGACGAATGCCATGTGGGTAGTCTATAGAACAGTAAACCGTTGTTAGAATAAATGCATAATTTACAGATTTAACTTCAGCAGTTTGGTCGAATATATATTTTATTGAATGCAAAATTTTCATCTTGTATTAATTTGAAAATTTATATACTAACCATTTATAATTGGTCGTATTCTATCTAAGCTTGTTTCAACTCAAACTCAGAATCATGATTATAACTATTACATTTGGCATAAAAAAAAAGCTTTCACAATATTGTAATAAATTTTCAAATTTGAGTTCTGTACAAAAATTGTTATAATTTTCAATTTCTGTATCCAAATTATCTAGATCGTGAATAATCTAGATCGAATTGGTATGTTAATAATTATCAATAACAAATTAATTCATAAATTTTTAAACATAATTCAATGATAATACTTACATGGGGCTTCAAATAATGCAACACTCATGCCACATAAAGGAAAAGATTGCCTGTATTTATAAGTAACATTCCTTTTCTTTTTTGTTACCTAATCAGGTAAAAAATATTTTTATTGTTAAAATGGAAAGGTAATTGATAAAATTACATATTTTATACTTACATCTTCATATAGTTGAAATTTGCTTTCAATTATAGCATAAAACTATGTTACTCATTCTACATAAACAGTTCAAAAAGAAACCAATGAGTCTAATTTTCTAATTCAGTATGAAGTTATAAGATTGTTTTATATTTTCTCAAGAAAAATAAATCACACATGCTACAAAAGTATTGTCTGTTTGCTGTAGAAATTAGGGATGTGACATCGATGTTGATGTTTTTTAAACATCGAGGTTTTTTTTAAAAAACATCGATGTATTGGTGTCGATGTTTTGGTAACATAGATGTTTATACTTGTCGATGTTTTTTTTTTTTTAATGAAAGAAGTACCGTTATAAAAATAACCAAGTAGCATAATTTTTATAATCTGCAAATTGAATATACTTTTAGACCAAAGTGACCAACGATGAAGGGTCTGAAAAGTAGGGATGTGACATCGATGTCGATGCTTTCACAATATTGATGTTTTATAAAAAAAACATCGATGAATTGGATCCGATGTCGCATTACTAGTTGCTAATCTAGTTTTAAGAAATGGGGAAAAAAGTTTAAATACACTGAATTTTAAAAACATCGATGTTTAAAAATATCTATGTTTTTGGGTCGACGTATGATCAACATCAATGTATGAATTTTGAACATCGATGTTTTCCTATTGATGTCGCATCAATATTTGGTAAACCAGTTTTAAGAAATGGGGAAACAAGTTTAAATATACTGAATTTTAAAAACATCGATTGTTTAGGGGCGATGTATTATCAACATCGATGTTTTGCTGTCGATGAAGCATCACAAGTTGATAAACAAGTTTTAAGAAATGGTGGGTAAAGTTTAAATACTTTGAATTTTAAAAATATCATGGTAAAAAACATCGATGTATTATCAACATCGATGTTTTAATTTTGAGCATCGATGTTTCAAAACATCGATGTTTTGCTATCGATGTCGCATGCCTAGTATAAACAATACACCCCTAACCCAAAGAGAATTCTTGAAACATTCTAGTTGGTCATATTGCAATTAGCTACCCTTGGTCTCCTGCTTCAGGCTAGTGTTGGTCAAGATTCTAAGAAAATCCATCCGAACCCCATGTCCTTTTCTCCAGTGGTATCTTATAACAGGAATATATCTTGAACAGGAAGCTTGTCCTCTGATGTTTTATTTCGTGCTCTCAAGGTATTAGTGTGATAAAAGTATACATGATTGTAAGAGGAAAAAATAAAAGGAAAGTTACTTTATAAACTGACTAACTGTAAATAAACTATTTTCACAAAAGCCCTCTCAAATCATATAATCCCTATTTCTAGAGTGACCCTCAATACACGCAATTGTGTTTGAAGCAGTTCTTGAGGTAAACTGTATGAAAAAGTGCAGTCTGTTTGTAAAATAAGTTGATTAAATAAATTTTTTGTCATAAATGAGTGACAAATTTACCATTAATAAGTCGTTGAACAGGAAAACTTCTCTTTTATGGACATTTCGTCGTTCTTTTTTACTGTCGCCATAAACTTCATTCAATTGACAGTTGCACACAAGGCGCCTGTGAGGTAAGGCCAGGTTCTACAAAATTAAACAAACAGAATTATAGCAATAGAAAACACAAAAATTTAAACTAAGTACTGAAACTAAGAAAACTTAAACAAAAATAGTACTTAAAACAAAGTCATAATAAAGATTTTAGTAACGTTTTATATCTTTTTACTTGTATGGCCATATAATGCACTAATTTGTTGATAGATTGTTCTTAACAAATGTTCTACCTTTATAGGCACTAGAAGTGTCCAATCTACATATTTATAACATCCGATATATTGGTAACATTTAATTGACATGGTTTGAGAAGATACTTACAGGTTTTTTCGCAACAATAGTTTGTTGAACTTTGAAAACTTCAGTTACGTGGTCTGCTCCCATTTTGAATTCATTCATTTTGATCCTGTCATAAATGCCAATTAACATATCGCGATCCAAATCGTGACCATCATCAATAGCTATTAAAATGTAGAAAAATAGATTACTATAAATTCAAAATATTCATCAAAACACGTACTACCCAGATATATTTAACTCCATGAAAAGCTCACAGAGGCAGGTACTCACATCGAAGATTACGTACAAACTGCTCCAATTTCATCCGTCGAACATCTTTCATGTTGCGTGTGTGGAGGTCAGTATTTAGCATCATGATGGCGAATGCTAGCACAAATACAGTCTCAGGGTTGTGCAATTTTGAAGCTACATCCGGGTTGCAGGCAAGGTAGCGATGGCTGAAGACTTCCACTAGTTTTTCAATCTTTTGTGCTTCTCCCTAAAAGTACATATAAACCATTCACCAATACTCATAAATATACAAGTATTATTAGATATGTTAATGAAATAATCTTTACTTTCCAGAAAAATTGTTTTATTTTAAGGAAAAATTTAAGTGTGCATAATGTAAATTTATTAATTCATGGAACTTTATTAATACATGTGTGTTGTTATAAACTATTCTTGTTTTGATCCTATTGTATGTTTTAAAACATGTGTGGTGGAGAAATTCAATTAATTTAATAATTATAACAGTTTGTGAAAGCAATGGATTTATCAATGGAATAGTTTTTGTTCTGTTGAAATTATCTGCATGTTTTTCTATAAATGTAATTTCATACATCATGAACGAGTTTCATTAAACGAATTTTTCCTTAATACTTACAGTCATCTTAAAGTAAGTCTGAAACTTTTGGAGGGCAACATCAACTTCCATGTCTGCGAAGTCCAGATCTTCAACAAAATTTCTGTGGAATGCAAATAGAATCAAGATTACAAATGAAGAATTTATTCATATTTTAAAACATAGTAGAACCATGAAACACAATAAAAATTGTTCCAAGATTTCTTCCTATATTAATAAGAATACTTCCAATGTTCAAAAATAGAAATCTTCTGTAACATAAAATTTATATACAATTTGAATTTTTAAAAGCAATTTGAAATCAGTGTTATAAAAGTAAAATTTAAATAATTTTACTTTCATACTGAATTTAGAATTAATCAAAATTTGAATTCTAGTGAGAACACTGACAATTTTAGGAAAAGTAGTTTTAAATCATAATTATGAATCACGAAAGGAATAAAGAAAATAATTTTCACAAATGTTTCTTAAAAAATGTGAGCTTAAACTACTTCATATTTGGAACATTATGAAAAAAAAACTGTTCTTAAAAGTCAAGTATTTTTAAGTTTAAAATATACTTATTCACCCATGCAATTTCAACCATTAAACATTATTACTTTTAATGTATTAACCTATAGACTACGGCTGGTACGCCATATGTAACCTGATTATACCAAGAAAGAATTTATACAACGGGCAGTACATCAGTTGTAAATTGAAAGTTATAAGAATCGCTCTTCTGATATCTATAGCCGTAGTAAAAAGGTTAATATCACCGATTTTCAACTTTTTTCATCACAAGGTACACAAACAAATTAACAAATTATCTATGGGATACCAAAAAAGTGATGACCTATCTTTTTTACTAAAAAGCGGCATTTAAAAAAAAAAGGCTTATTGAAATAACTTATGGAAATTTGTTATAAAAAGTAAAAGCAAAAATTATTTTTTGGGTGTTTCTTGATATTATTTGTAAGCACATTTATCGAAAGCAAAAAGCAAACGTTTGAAACGAAGTAAATCTTGATCAATCTAAACCGCCTCTTTTTCTTGAGCACAATTATAATCAAAAGCTCGTATCCAAACAAACTTTTGAAATAAAAATAAATCTTGCACAATACAAACAATCCCTCCCCCAGGTGCTGAATTATTTGCAATGTTCTGCAACAACAACTCCAGGCAATTGCAATTGTTTAGTATGCATTTTGTCATTGACGTAAAAGGTGTGTTATTTATAAAGTGTTAGTGGTATTTTGTATGGTTTTGGAAGGTTGTTCCGTAGCTAGAAAATGAAGAAATATGTGGCAAGAAGCGCGCATTGTAATGCATATTATCTTGAATTATAATTTAAAAATTATACCAAAGTTTTGATAAAATTAAGGAAATATTTTGTTCTGCGTCACACGTCGCAGTTTTAAGCACTTTCTGCTCCCGGGGTCACTTTCATCCGAAAAGTATACCAGTAACATTTTGGGGGAGCAGATGTTATCTACTAACTTTAATACGTTTAGTCAGAATAAACACTTACCCTAATACAGCCATGTTGAATGAATTTTGTAGGTTCCCTAAGTATTCGCCAATCATTTGTTTACTCAGTCCTGGCCGAGAGAGTAAAAACCTAGCAACGGCTTTAGGAGATGCCTCCAAGTGACCCCGCTGGATTAAGAAGCGAATACCTCTTTCGGGTTTCTTGTTAAATATGTTGAGACCAACCCTGTATTGCCGCTTCCGACGAATTTCATTTAACTGTAATAACAAAGAGACAAATTAAATATTGAATAAAAACAAAATTAACGTGGAATAGAAAAACAACAAATGTAAAACTACAGATGATGCACTATAGTGAGACAAATCGTTGCACTGCATAACATTGACTAATTGTTATAGCTATGCAAACTGTTTAATAAGTGTGTGTGTAATCATAGCTGCATTAGATACATAATTAAAAATAAAGTTTTAAGTATGAGTATTAACCAGAGAAAAGTGTTTATCAAAGAAGATGGTTTAGGATGTTTTCAAGAGTTCAAAAGGTATGTAACTCATGTCCATATATTTAATAAAATTATTAAATATATACTGTGACACAAATATGAGTATATATTATACCGAACACTAAATTATACATATTTGAGTAGTAGTTGTAACATTTGAAAAATGTTTATACTGAAAGGCCAATATACAGACAAATTAATGCAATATTAACTATTAACTTATAAATCAGCAACTCATGATGTTAAAGCAAAAACGCATTTGCTATTTATTAAAAGCTCGAATGGTGACTTCAAGTATGTCAGAAAAGAAATTCTCTACAGCACAGATGAACCAAGATCACTTTATGATGCGTCTCTTATTATAAAAGCTCTGCATTCATCCCAAAAGTCGTGATGCAGGGCAAACGAGAGAAATAACTATCACGAGTCTAAAAGGGTAGTTTGCTTCTCTTAGAGGGTCGTGGTACCTTATTCGGATCCTTAAATTATGTTATAATCCTGATTCGTCCGAAAAAATGTCCCCTTGTAGCTGTCGTAGTCGTTTGGATTTGCTGCCAGACACGATTTGAAAGAAACTTGAGATTCATTCACAGGCAGTAAATTTATCATTCTATAGTATGGAATTACAAAATGTGTAACGAAGAACATTTAATTCAAATGATGAAGACACGGGCAAAACGTTTCGTTTGAATTTTACACCTCTTAAAAGATCTCTATATTGAAGCCTACTTTTTTTTTTGTATTATAAACAATTGCTTTTTTTGCAGGTTGTGAGTTTTTCACAAACCCATCTAAAAGATCGGAATAAATTCATTAGGTAATATTGAGCATGCATTTGGAAATTTACAATCCGTACTAAACTATTAAAAGGCAAATAATTATGAATTTTTCCAATAAATGTTTTACGATAATTACATCAATATATTTCCTATATACTTACAGAACACAAATTAATGTTTTCATCCTCCTGCGGCATTGATTGTGGATCTACACACTGGAGGTCTACATGGCCATTAGCATCAACGTTTTGAGTGGTTTGTCCATCATTGCCTTGGCTTCCTTCACCATCATATTGTCCGGTGATTACTTTTGCTTGGTCAGTCTCCTTTTCCTCTTGTTCAATGATCGCTTCAACTTGTTGAGTTTGTTCAATAGCTTGGCTCGTGATATCATTCTCTTCATTAATTGGACCTGTAATGTGTCCAGGAGCTTTTTCATTTAGCCTACGTTCTTCACCGGTTGACCCTTTTGCCTTCACTGCAATTCCGGTCTGTTCCCCATTAACCCTGAAATAGAGGGACGGAAAACGTAAGCAACCGATGCTAAAATATATTCAAAAACACAACATCTTGTTACCTTTCATAAAACTTAGATCTATAAAAGTAAATAAACTTAGATCTATATATATGTATATATATATATATACCTATATACTATACATTATTTTGGTAAAACAAGTCTAAAACAAATATGTTTTATTAAACACGTAAATTTAAATTTTTTTTATTCAAATACATAAGCTTAACTATAGTTTATACTTGTAAATGAGCCCAGAAACTCACAAGACTTCTTTTCTAATAAAATACGTTATTCGTTTGTTTTATAACCAGCACTCACAAATATTTATTATAGGTTACACAGTTTTCAAAAAATTGTTAGTTAAAATTGTTACTCAAGCTAAGATTGAAGTTCTATTTGTGCGATGAATTCAGATACTCACCAAAGGCTTCTCAGGAAATTGATACCTCGATTTTTCTTTGTTCGGAAATAGGACATGATTTCCAAAGGAATCACTAAATCTCCGACGAAGAAATTACTTCAGAAAGTCTGAACGTTTGAAAAATTATAGTAATGATCGCAAGAAAACTTTTAAGACGCTAACTTGAGAATCAAAAAGCAGAGTATGAAACGAAATTGAAAATCGAACAATTAAGTTAATGGCCATTGTTGTAACTACAACATTGCGCAACAATTCGACTTTTTTAGTATTCTTACAATAGATTGTTGAGATTTACTTTGTTAGATGTCGTAAAATTTCCACGGCTAACTGTAACTGAAGAGGGGTGTGTGGGTTTGAAAAATTAAATGGTTTATGCTTAAAATTTGAAATCTTGTGACTGCAATCACTCTTTCTTTGTGACAGAATTAGATAAGCTTGAAATCACAGTTAAAACTATTCTTCAATTAGCCTAGATCCATTGTTTGACTTTAAAAGTTTAATATATTTAATTTAAAAAGAACGTAGATTATTCACGGAAAAGAGGTGAAACTTGAAAGCGACTACAAAATATGAGAAACCTTTGGAAAACGTTTAACACATAAAGCATTCAATAAGAGTTATTAGATAAGGGTGAGTTCAATATAATTATCAGTCTATCAGTTATATCAGTCTTTTAAAATGTTACTGAAAAATAATTATTTAATGTGACAATTACTTAAAATGTCAATTTTATAGTTTGGGCTTTTTCCCTTTTGAAACAGGTGTATATGGAGAAATTCCACAGCTCACTTTACATTAACCCCTAAATTCAATGCTTAGGTTTCGACCCTCACGATTCATGCTCCAAGATCTGTAAAATTGCATTGCTAAATACAGAGTCCTTAAAGATTTTAAAAATCAAGTGTACGATTATCCTAAATTTAATGGCTGGATTTAGTTTAGGCCTTAAGTGCATTTACGCTGATATGGTATTCAAGTTTAGAGAGTAGGGTAGCTGTTCACGTGTTGACCTCAACACTTTACATACGTTTAACAGACCGTGGTTAAAAATGACAACTTGTTGTCCCTTTGATCCCATAATCGACTGAGTAGATTGAAGGCAGTAGATTGTAGATTGATTTTTTTAAATACAAAACAACGTTTTGAAATCTTTTGGAAGAAGATCTTCTTTGAAACCCGCTATTTGTTCCGAGTTTCTCCTTCCGAACATGTGTCTTTTTAGAGGTGATGTGGTCCTCAGTTTCTCTTCATGGATGACAACGCTACACCTCATCGTAGAATTGCTGTCGAAGAGCGGTTGGAGAATGAGGATATTGAACGTATGGATCGGAAAACACATTAAGTTGTTTTTTTAACTAAGGAAAATTTTTTAACCTAACGTCCTCAAATTGCCGTGGTGTGTAATTTTGGAGAGCCCAGGAGTGATCTTGTCATCTTATTGCTATTCAAAATCACGTGCTGTTGTCCTCGGACATTTGTATTGGGTTTGATCATGCCAATAGCCCGTACTGTTGTTCCCACTTCGATGTTAATTGAAATACCTGACAACCAGGAGGTGTCCCAGAGTCGCAAAAACAATCTAAAACATGGAAAGTAGGTGTTGGGGTTGCGGATTAATGACAAATTTAAAATGTCTTAATTTCTCTACCAAAAGTATTTATTCTTTTTAAACTTCTAAGACTTGCCAGAGCAATTTTTGGCACTCGAAGTATTCACCTACAGTCCACCATTATTGATACGGACTTAAAACTTTTATCCAACGCAGTTTTAGTCATCAGATTATGATTTATAGTTTAAGAGCCATAAGTACGAAAAAGCTGTCAATCTCTTTGGTGGCGAGTTGTTTTGTTTGTTTCTGTTCCACACTGAATTTTTAGACGTATTCGCCTCTAAAAAAGAATTATCAACTGCGCCCATACTGTTGTTTGCCGTACCTGTCGTCAAATAATCTGATCCCTCAAATACGATCTGAAAAAAAAAAAAAAAAAAACGCATGTGAAGCTAAAGAAACCGGAAAGAACTTGTGTTTCTACACCGATATTATTGAGTTGGTCTGGATATTTAGCCAACAATTCCGTCATCAAAATCCCAATACGATTTTAACTTCCTGTTTTGGGATCTAACAAAATTTTTTATTACTCTTACTTGTCAAATGGTAGAAGCAATAAAGTTTAAACATTGTACTGATAAAATTGGGGTTTTAAAGTATTGTTGCCAAACTACTATTTAGATAGGCAGCATAATTGGGCGTTTTCCACTTGAGCGCAAGTAAAACTGCATGTAGCAATTCTAAGACGGGTTGCCAGATTACAAAATTATCGCATAAAGGCAATGGTATCACGTTCTTTAGTTAACTTGATAAGCTTTGTAAGGGAATTCTGGTTTTTATTCAACATTTAAATAAAAAATAAATGCACAAAATGTGCAAGAACAAATGCAATTACGTAATTGCAAACAATCTTCTCAAACCAGTGATGCTGAAGAAAGTTTGAGTAGGAATTACAACTTATTTTCCGAATTCATTCAAAGTTTGGAGTCATTTCACGTTGTATTCGAAACCCTTGAGACGAATATAGACAGCGGTGGATAATTCAACCACTGCAATCTGAATTCAATCAAGACACTAGAACCAAAAACAGAATCTCTAATCTCGTGGATTATCTTAGACTTGAATCAGTTACACATGTTTTCCTTTTGTTCCATCGAATGTTGTAATTATGTCATATCTAGGTGCTACGTGCATAAGAAATCTTTCTAACTTTTTATCCATTTTGTGAAATTAGTGGATTATTCCTGAAGTTGTTTATTCGAAAAGTATGGAATTGAGTTCAGTCATAGGCCAAACACATGGATAAAATGATTGCATTTAAATCTGTTTTTGACTCATCTGGTAATCAGAAAGCAGTGTTAAAATACATTTGACATATTTTACAACGTTATCCTCCATTTGACACACACCAAATCACAAATTTCAAGATGCTATTTAACTTTTAACTTTAAATGCAAGCATGAAGGGGAATAATTATTTAGCGGAAAACTTTCAACACCGTGGGAAAGAAACATTCATACATTTAGAAAAACTCAGTTCAATGAGGGACTTACCATTAATCACATTCACACGCTAAAAGTATTCTTTAAATAAGTCAGCTCCTTTTTTGGATCGCCCTGCTTTGTAATGGTAAATCGAGAAAATAAATGGCCAAGCTGCTGGACGCTAGAATAATTGTACACTCCATTTCGTCCCGAATCTCTCTCAGTATTTTCAAGTCCTGAATTATGGCTCCTGGATGCTTGAAAAATTGTTCCTGACGACTACAAGGTATGAGATCACATTGGAACACCACTTGGAAAATACTCTTTATTAATTTAAATGACGCTGGCGACGATTGAAATCGAGATCATGTAAATAGAGAGAAAACATATTCGTATATATCTATCTATGTCATTCTCCTGTTGATGTACAAGGGTTGTTCAAATAAAAAGGTACTAAACGACACAGTGGGAATAAATAAAGACTGTATTCAGAGTATACGAAATAGACCTGAGCACAACGATCCTATTGATTATCGAGCCCAAGGATTCCTTGTTTCCAGAAATCCTGTGGCTGTGACGAGACCCAGTCCTTCACAGCGTCCTTGAGTTCGTCGTGCGAGTTGAAGTGCTTCCCTTTCAAATGTTTTTTCGGGGAACCAAACACATGGAAATCGCAGGGCGACATGTCCGGGCTGTAGGGCGGATGGTCGGGCTGCTACCACTTGAACTTGGCCAATTCCGCGTGTGTGACCCTGGTGACGTGAGAACGCGAGTTATCATGGAGCAGAACAACACCCTCCGTGAGCAGCCGCTACCGAAACAGATGTTGAAGTGCCAGCCCTATACGCAGTTCCTTTTGCTGGTCGTTGATCTGCGTCCAAACAATTGTCCACACTGTTCCAACGCTGGCATTCACCTTCACCGCCAACATTCGCGATGTGACAAGCCGATCACTTCTCACTAGGTCGTCCACCTTATGGATGAGATCGGCCGTGATGACTGTTTGCCTGTCCTGTTCTCGGGTCATCAACAAAACAATCATGGCCTGCACGAAAACGGGCATTCCATTTTCTCACTGGAGTTTCGAGAGAAGATACTGAAATTATGTCATGAAGGCACGTCAGGTCATCTTGGGACCACCAAGACCAAAGACAGAATGTCCAAGTACTTTTTCTGGAAAAACTGTTACAAGAAAGCAGAGGACTTCGTGAAGGCTTGCGATTCCTGCCAGAGAGCTGGAAAGTCAAGGGACAAGAAAAATGCGCCCATGACTCTTGTTCCAGTGATTACTGAAGTATTTTCCCGAATTAATATTGACGCTGTAGGACCTTTGCCCGAGACGGAATCAGGCCACAGATACCTGATTACGGCAATGTGTATGTCGCCGAAGTACCCAGATAATGTTGCAGTTCCTAACACAACATCTAGATCCGTGATAAATGCTCTCCTTCATATTTTTAGCCGAATGGGCTTTCCTAAGGAGATTCAACACGACCAGGAAACCTCGTTTATCAGCGAACTCACATCGGAATTATTGGAACGTTTCGGCATCAAGGTGGTACCTAGCTCTGTGTATCATCCCGAGAGCAATCCTGTAGAAAGGTTAAATCGTGCCCTGAAATGGATTTTGAGAGTTTTGCGTACCGAAGTAGCACCAGATTGGGAGAAGCATGTCCATGCGGTCTTGCTCGACTTAAGGACAGTTACTGATGAATCCACCGGATTCAGTCCAGCTGAATTGGTTCATGGAAAAAACTTGCGGACTCCCGTCACTCTTCTGTATGAAAACTGGTTACACCCGGAGTAAGGAAATGCTTCAGTTGTTGAATATATCCTCAATCTTCGGAGTAGATTGGAAAAATGTCGCAGCCTAGCCATTTATAATATGGAGGAAGCGGCCAAGAAAAGAAAAAAGTGGTATCACAAAAATACTGTGAAACGTGAATTCAATAATGGAGATAAAGTACTTGGACTGGCACTCTCAACTGTAAATAAATTAGCCGGTTCAATGGCATGGTCCTGGGACAATTGAAAGTAAGATTTCGGAGACGAACTACTTTGTTGCCCTGCCTAACCGGAAAAAATCGTCACAAATCTATCATGTAAATCTATAAATCCAGATTTCATAAATCTGGTCACTACTTACGAGGATGAAGAATCAGATTTGGAAGAAAAATTCCAGCCTGTGGAAAACAACCCAAATATTTTTTATCTCGAGGAGATATTGAGAAAAAGTGAAGTGAAAGGAAGACTGGATGACGACCAGATTGACCAGCTAAGTTGTGTTATATGTAAATATTCCAAGTGTTTCTCAAACGTGCCTGGCCTCACAGATCGTATTCAGTTTGATATCGAACTTTCTGAAATAAAGTCCCTTTGTGCGAAGCCATATCGAATATAGGTTCGATAATCGCAGATCTTGAAAGCCGAAATTGAAAACATGCTCCAAATGAAAATTATTGGAGTGGGTGTGAGTGATTTCACTTCGCGTATGATTTTAGTTCAGGTACCAGGGAAAGACTCAAGGCCCTTTATGACTATCGGAAGCTGAATGGAATCACGAAAACGCAGTATTTTCCTATCCCTAACATCGAGGAAAGAGTGAAAGCCGTCTCCAATGCCAAATTCATCATCGTTCTGGATTTGTCAAAAGGTTACTGGCAAATTTCTATGACTAAAGGTGCTCAACGGTATGCCACTTTCGTGACAAGTTTCGGGTCGTTTCGACCATTAAGGATGCCGTTTGGACTGAAAAATGTTCCTTATTACTTCAGCAAAATGATGTCTGAGCTCTTGAGAGGGTATGACATGTTCGCAGTACCCTATCTGGATGATGTGGCCATATTCTCCTTGGATTGGACTTTCTCACCTTAAACATCTGAATTGTGTCTTGGAGATAATAACTAAAGCGGGCCTTCGTCTGAAAAGTAGCAAATGCGAATTTGCCCAAGATAAGGTGATGTACTTGGTACATTATGTGGGACAGGGGGAGAGGTCCCCTAATGAATTGAAAATTCAGGCTATTCAAACATTTTCTATTCCAACCACCGAGACAAACATTCGAGCATTCCATGGATTAACCGGGTATTACCGCCAATACATCCCAAACTTTTCTGTTATTGTTGCTCCCTTGACCGAACTTCTGAAGGGAAAAGTCAAGAAGTCCGAAACTGAGTGGACCAAAGAATGTCAACGGTCATTTCAAAAACTAAAGAGGAGGCTAACCCAGAACCCTTTTCTGTATGCTCCTAACTTTAATGCCCCGTTTTACGTTCAATGTGATGCCTCGGATTTGGGCATGACTATTGTGTTATACCAGTAGACAGAAAAGGGGGAGGAGCATCCTATTATGTTCCTCAGCAAGAAGTTCTCAACCGCAGAGCGAAAATACGGAATTACCGAAAAGGAATGTGCCGCTATTGTGTTTGCTGTCAAGAAGCTACGATGCTACCCAGATGGACCTACAAAGTTCATTATCCAAACTGATCATAATCCTCTAGTATGGTTAGAAAAGGACTCTGGGGTAAATCCGCGTCTCATGAGATGGGCTCTTGCACTGCAGTCCTGGAACTATGAGGTAATACATCGTCAGAGCAGAAAACACCGGAATACTGACAGCCTTAGCCGACTGTTCTAAGTTGACAAATTGTCCTTTGAGTTTATTTTTATAGTTTTTTAGGTAACTTGGCAGTTGTATGTATGTTTGTAAATATTTGTATAAAATTTTGTAGAATTTAGATTTTTTTAAAGTTATGGTAACTTTTTACAGGGTTAAAAGTTATTCTAAGGGTGGAATAGTTGTAACATATACTACCGGAATATCTTTTAAACATAATGATATTATTTCTTTTTCCTTATTACAAGACATTGATATACTTCCTGTGTTTATTTATACTTATTACTCTTGGAAAGGATATCTTTTTCTTTTGACATATTTATGTGAGCTTAAATGGTTTTCCCGGAAGTTTATTATTTCTTTTATGTATAACGTTAGTGAAATATTATTTTTGAAAACTGCTTTATAGTCGATTGGATGTTTCTTTGAAGAGTGGACACGGTGCTGTGTCAGAGTGGTATGTTTCAGCCGTTGTTTTCTACGTATGATGGGATGTAGTTGTGACTATGATATCGCTACCAATTTGTAAATAATTTTTTTTTATTCTTTAAAAAATTGTTATTTCTTTTATCACGATGTCACACTCTGCTCTCTCCTGCGCATGACGGCGCACGTGCAAGCTCAGATCCACGAAGGTGATTCCAATCGCATTCCTTGATGTCTCGCTACGTTCTCCCATAGCAGCATAGGCAAATATGTTAATGGTTACGTTGTTACGACGTTTCGTACCTTTTCATTTGAACACCCCTAGTAGATAGGAGTTGTGTGAATGGATGTTCGGTTTTTCGACGTAGTGTTTACATGTTATTTCATGTAGAGTTTTCATGTTATTTCATGTAGAGTTTTCATGTTGCGTTATTTTTATATATAACATGATATACACCTTAACAGTTTTCCCCGAACAACGCTCGGGTAATACGAAAGGTCACTTTTCTGATTTTCCCGTACGCCGCTCGGGAATCTTATTTTTCTTTTCCCCAATCAATGATTTACCCGGATATTTTTAAAACTTTTTTTCGTTAACAATGTTTTTAAAAGAGATCTATTAGTCCAGTAAAAATTGGAATTCAAAACATGCGCACACCGGTTTTAATATCAGGTTTTACTGCTTTTCGTTTACGCGGGAGCAGTTGTGAATTTTGTTTTCACTTATGTAGTATATCCAACGTTGCGAATGCTATTTCTTTTGAATTTTGTACTAAATACAAAAGAAGAGTGAATGATAGTGAGTAGCTCAAAACAATATCGGATATTTCTCTAAATGATTATGAAAGCTTTGAAAGTTCGTTATCGGACATCGCTAGTGTACTATGGAGGAAAATACTCTCAATTGAATTTCAGACTTGATGTAGTTGATCGTCTTTTTGAAAGGCATGGAACAGTGAATGAGAAAAAAGGATGACCAGGAAGTTTGCCAATTCTCGTACGATTGACTAAGAGACGCTTTTCAGAAGTGATTCCACCACCGAAAAGAAACTGAGACCGACGAGACAGTGCTTTGTGTGTTGCTAAAAAACGAACGATACCGAAAAACGGATGAGAAAAGAAACCAGATATTTTTGTACTGATTGTGATATAAGACTCTACTTAACTCCATGTTTTAAAATTTTCCATACAAAAGCTGAGTCTAGAAATAAAATAAAAATGCAAGTATTAAAAATATGTATGCTCTGTTCTCATACCCATTTCTTACGAGTGTTCTTAAAAGTTTTTGTTCGGAATAGCCCACTTTACGTAAAAAATACCAAATTTTCGCTATAATTAAAAGTTATCATAAATTATTAAATTCAAAACTTGTAACAGTTTGATTGTTCATTTGAATTTATATATTCGATTAGAATACAAATTTGTTTATCAAATATGTTCTTTTTTTTGGACAAAAAATGAGAGAAAAAAGAAACTGCTCAGGGGTTAAGCCTAGTTTAAGTCGTCTTCTCAAACCATGAAAAATGAGATTTTATCAGGACAATAACTAAAATTACAGTGTTATTATAATCTAACTGTTAGAATCTAACATCAAAAATACAAATCGACGTCGATAAACCTTATAAATTAGCTCTTTTGAAGAAACTAAACTTTTTATACAAATGAATGAAATAAATAAGTACAATAGCGTACAATTTATTTGAAAAGGTGGTAAACCTGGATTTTCTTTTAATTTACGAAAATTTTGAGTCACAGTTATAGCAATTACTAAACATCAACAATAACTATTGGTATTCACTATTAGTGTTAGTCATTAGCCACCAACAAACTGTTAATATTAAAAGTTTTTTGACCAATTAAATTAGTTTTTGTTTACGTGTTTGAACTTCATTAATGTACCCATTACGTATTTGATAATAGACAATCAACATTGTATTCCTGACGTGATTTACATTGAATTGTGTACGTAGGTCGCCAGTAAAATTTACACAGAAAGAATTTCGAATTTATATAGGATTGTTGATTATTAACGCTAATTATATTAAACGTCAAACGTCACTAAATCTACGTTGAAAAACTACTTCCCAATGTGCATAATACGAGAGTATTTGCTTTACAGGAAAAAGTATAGCTGATTTCTGTTTCCTTTGTTTCTACTAAAACTCATTAGCAGTCGATAATATTCGTTATACAAATTAGTGATAATTGTTCTGACTGTTTTCGTCAAGTGGCTGCTATGTCTATCTGAAATAGCCATTACCGTTTGGGGTTGTCTTTGGAGGTTACGAAAAATTGAAATCACACTTCGGCCGCACCATTAGGATTTTTCACGAATAACAAAAGAATAAAAGAATGATAAAAACAAAGCATCAAATAAGTTGCGATAAAGGAATATAAAATTCCATTTACTAGTCTCCGTAACTAAAATTCGTAAAAATTTAGTAACAAATGATTTTATCACAGAGAAATAGTATACAGAGGGTTCACTGAAGCCATGACGTATAGCGCTCCAGTGGGGAAGCCAGTCCCTAATTGTGGTCGGAGTTTGAAATGTTTCAATCAGAGCCAGAGCGGAAGCCATTTTTTATTTTCGAATCGGCAGACTTCTTGAAGCGTCATACAACTGAATATTCTTTGAGTCATTTTAATAATTATTTAAAAATTGTACTATCCTTCAACAGAAAAGGTTGATCCCCAACCGCCACATATATCTAGTTGTGCTGCTCCAATGCGCAGAGTGAGTGCGATGTTAATTAAAATACTATACCATCATCAATAGAAAAGCCGTTGTTCTAGTTTACGCCAATCAAAACCGTTGATAGGTAAAATGCTTTTGTTTTTCATAAAATATCATAACTTGGAAACTACTAATGTGAATTATGTGCCAATTTTAAAATCGTTTTACAATCAAGTAAAATTAATAACACTTATTTTAAAACCCAATCGAAGGAAGAAAAAATGAAATCGTACTATTTAATTTTAAGATTATTAGCCCAAGATAACTAATTTTTAAAAATCCTTCAGTGTTAGTTTGTGCATTTTTTATTTAATCAAAATCAATCGTTCTTAAATTTAAGAAACATGTGGTACTCAGAATTCTGTATAATTGTGCTCTATTCATTATGCATTTTTTGTATTTGTTGATTTTTTTATTATTCACATTCTGTTTTTGTGTAATTAAAATTTACCTTTTTCTGAATTATAACCAGTTTTATGTCAACATTTACAAAGATATTTTTGCAAAATTGGAATGTTTTTGTGTGATACTCACTGTGAACTTAATACAGACAAGAAAATTAAATTTAAAAGTTTGATTTTAATAATGATATTTTTTATACAAAAATAACTTGATTTAAATCAACATATCCTGAAACTAACACTTTCCCTGTGAAGAGTTTCGAGATACAAAAATTGCCGTATCCTGTTGTGTATTTTATTGTTTATTTGCTACACTAAATAGTGAAAAATTGTGTGATTTAACTCCAATAATGAATGAAATAAGTAATATTATCCATTCATTTGCTACGCTAAATGGTGAATTACGTTGAGTTAGCTTGTTTATGAATGCTAAACAATGAATTTTACTCTTTGGAAGGCAAATGAAGATTCTTGTTAAGTTGCTTATTTTACCAAAGTATTTCATTCCTTTATATCCTGTTGTGTATTTTATTGTTCGTTTCCTATGCTAAAATTGTTCTAGATGGATCACACAGAAATATGTATAAGCGAGTAACAGTAGCTGAAATATGTTCTTTTTTTACATTCAGAACAAGGTCAGGTAATATCTTAGATTTTTAGGCGCCGACTTCTTTCTTTTTGTATTCGTATTCTGAGTGTGTGGGGAGACAGCAGCGTGAGAGATTTTGCCTTGGGGTTCAATACCCTTCTGTGTTATTTTCTTCACAGGGAAGAATTGTGTATTGGTGATTGAATTCATGATTCAACAAAAATTCATACAGTTCAAATAAAATTCATACAGTCCACTATCACTTGGTCGTATGTGTGATTGACTTACTACTAAATGAGCTTCGACGAGACTTCTTCCTAAACAGAACTATTTTTCTATTCCTTTTTCAAATTGTATAATTTGTTCAAAAACGAATAATGTACCTGATTAGAGTGCTATTTTGAAGCATTTATGCTAAAAATTATTTAAAGAATATTTAGGTTTTAATCAAAAATTCAAATTGTGTTTCGAAAAAATAAAATAAAAAGAGATTGCTGTTATGGAAGCCTAGTTTGGTTGTTATGGAAACGAGGTCTAGATCCGACGCTATAATAGGGTCCGGCTCCCCCGCTGTAGGCGCCAGCGTCTATGCGATTTCCCATGTTATTTATAAGTCCATTGCTTCCTATGGCAGTGAACCCTCTGTATACTACTTCTCTGTGGATTTTATCATTACAATCGTAGATATACAAATTCTAAGCAATACACACATCCGTGGAAGGCTGGAAAAGTAAATAACATTTGATAAGCAAAGATGTCGGTTCCAGTTACCATGACAACATCGCTACACAATTTTCATGTTGATCCGAATTAATATATGATCTCCTGAAATATTCCCACTTTGTTTCATGGTATAATATTTACCTCTCACTGCAGAAACTCTCACATATAAGCTTCTCCGTAAAATACTATCTTTAAATTTGTAAAGATATAATTGAACATGAAGTTGAAAAAAAAATCTGAATATTTGCAGGTATTATTATGAAACTTTCAATTAAATCTTTCCGTTTTTCAACGTGGTCTTAAAATGGAAAAATGCGTCTTCATAATTCAATTGTCAAAATTTATAAATCTGCTTTATTATTTTTTATTCGCAGCATTCGTAATGAAAAAACTGAGAATTTTCGCAGTCATGTGTTGGGCTTGTAAAGATTCTACTGAAATATATTTATTTCTCATTTCAAAATACTAATATGTCTATGTTAAATGTATTAAATTGAATTCAAAAGTATGAGTATAAGAAATGTAGTTACAGCTACCAAAACACATGAGAATTATAATTAAGGAAGCAGTTAAATCCGTAATAAATTCCACATTATTCAGAATTTGAAAAGCTGGTTTATCATAATAATCGTACCAGACTTTAATACTTTCGAAAGTTCCGTGGATTATAAAAATATGGAAATAAACTTAGGATCATGTTTCTTTCACTACAGGTTACCTCGATCTATTAATCCAATCATAATATTATATTTTATTATGTAGATACTATATAGTGTACATGATCTTGATTTTTGAGCAGAATTATAATATTTCATACTGATTAAAAATTTCAAAATGCTCTCAATTCAACAATGGTGTTTGTTTTGACATTTAAATATGCGTCAACATTTGGAGCCGCTGAGCTTATAGGTATTAATAATTCTCGTATACATAACTAAAGTCGTCAGTCACAAAACACTATATTTAAAACAGAAGAATCTTTTTAAGATGTTATCATAAACCTAGGTTGTTAATTATCCCTTATTGTTTCGATGACGCATTACAAAAATATCTTTTCTACAGGATTGTATAGTTTTATGCCTTTTCTTGTAAATATCTAAACGTTTAAAACTAATGAAGTACTTTCAGTTTCTCTATTTCAATTCCTCTTTATAAAAATGTTCATGTTTCACAATACGCCTTCTACAAAGTGAATAATTGTGAATTAAAGTTGAATTCCTTTGGGAATTGATCTGCTCTTTATTGGGTGAAAATACTCCTATGACCCAGTGTCCAATTCAAATCAATGCTATCTGCATAGTTAATTGTATGGAGGACATTCTTTAATTGATCAAGTATAATTTAGCATAACTTCCAAATTCTTTTTAGAGATTTCTAAACTTTTTTGTTGTTTGTAGGTAGCTTATAATTCTTCTTAGAACGAATTAATTAATCAATAGAGATTTTGTTTGAAAGTAACTCAGTAGGATTATGAATTGTATGCTAGGAACTTCTCTTGCTTAGTATTAATATTACATATCGTTCTTGGTAGGGAATGTATTAACATTTACGCTGCGGCGCTTATATTTTTTTAGAACGGTCTCACAGAACGGTCTTTCGCTTGACTCTCCCAGCCCCCTTACCTAATTAACTAACTTGAGCGACAGGGTCTTGAGTGGCATTTAAGTTTGACGCTTTTTTTTCATAGTATTGTGTGGCGTGAGAAAAGATATCACCGGAGCAACTTTCTGCTATTCCCAAAGCGTTCATACCTCATGTTCGGCTAGGTAGGGGGTCAACGAACAAAAATAGCGAACCTTCAGAGCAGGGTTTTCCAACCGGTGGTACGCGTACCACTGGTATTTCTCGGTAACGTTTCAGGTGGTACGCACGGATGATACGAGCGACCCATATATTCTAGGAAGTTTATTCGATTTTTAAGTATGTAAAACCACGTTATGCTATTTCTTGTGCCATTTGTTACTAGTTACTTGTGTTAGAGTGGTTTTTCTGAACTTTTCTATGTAAAAAATAAATATATATAGAAGAGTAAGTGTTGAAGAGGACTTAGGAGTGACGTTAAGCTCCATTGCTCTTGATATTGATATTTTAATAAAAGACAAACAACAAGTTTCGCACTAAAAATTGATTTTTTATTATGTTAATCTTTGTTTGCTTAGTTTGTACCAATTATTTAAAATTATTTGTTTTTAGAACTGTTAGTAAAAAATAAAAGTAATTTTCAATATTCGTTTTATTTTTTCCTTTATTAAAACATCATTAATACGAAATACAAGTGCATTAATCATAAAATATGAAGCTTGTTTGGTATTTTAATTAAAATAAAACAAGCCATTGACCATTTTTTTCACATTAGACATATGTTTCTAAAAAAAATATATAGAACTGGTGGTATGTATGCCAAAAATTTCTAAAAATTTAAAGTGGTACACAGTTACTAAAAGGTTGGGAACCCCTGCTCTTGAGGGTCAGTCGCTGGCAGTTTGTAAATAGTGATCGATGCCACGCGTCACTTAAAATGTGGATAACATCCACATTACGCAATCATGCCGCTGTTGTAAAAGAAATTTTAGTAATAACAATTATTTACTTGCTGCAGCGTAGAGGTTAATCAATCTAGAATTTGCTTGAAGTGCCTCAGTAGTGAAGACGGATATGATTCTATGAACTTTTCTTGCTTAGCAATGCATAATGTTCTATGTTCAAATGCAAAACGTTCTTTGGAGCAAATGCTTAATGTTCTTTGTAGAAATGCTTAACCCTCTTTGTGGCAGTTACATAATATTCTTTCTAGCAAATGCACAACGTTCTTTGAGGCAAATGCGTTGATAAATCGAGAGTTTGTTTTAATGTGCCTCAGCAGTAAATATTTAATTTATGCTAGGATTTTTCAGGGACACCCTGGTAAAGACAAATCATTCCTCAATGCCGAATATGTCTCCTAATTTTTTCTTAACTGTTGCAGCAAAAATTGTGTTGGAGTAAGTTTTAAAATGTTAACAAAAGATTTGAAACAGCAAGATTTGTAAGATATCTATAAAGACAAAGGAATACAAATGCAAATACAAATACAAATGTTGACGACCAGCTACAAGCTCAAGCCCAACAAGGCTGGTCCTCTGTTTATGAATTCCCCAATTCCCATTGACTATCCAATTGTATCTTAAATTCGTACACTTCTTTGAACTAACTATATTTTCTGGCAACGCGTTCCAATTGTCTATTACCCTATTAAAGCAGTAGTTTTTCCTTAAATCCCGATTAAAATGCGTATTATTCAATTTATACCCATGGCCCCTTGTTCTGTTATCACTATTGAAATTTAAGTATGTTTAGCTGATTAAACTTTAGCTTATTTAACATGTTTAGCTTAAAATTATACATGTTTAGCTTACTTAAACGTTCATTATAGTCGAGATTTGCTATCCCCTTTATTATTATTGTAGCTCTGTGCTGAACCCTTTCAATTAATTCTATATCCTTTCTCATATATGGAGCCCAGAATTGTCCAGCATATTCTAGATGTGGTCTTACTAAACCCTTATATAACGGCAAGATTATATTCTTATCCCTTGAAGTTACAGTCTTTTTAATATACACCAATAACCTGTTAGCTTTTTTACCCGCAGCTGAACATTGGTGATCCATTTTAAAATCCCTGTGAATTATCACCCCAAGATCATTGACTGTTTCTCCCTCCTTTACCTTTACTGCTTGCAGACAGTACTCGGCTCCACTGTTCCTGTAACCCATATGCAGAACTTGACATTTCCCTACATTAAATGACTTACCCCATTTTACAACCCATTCGGATATCTTATCAAAATCCCTTTGTAAATTCTCTATCTGTAACTTGGTATCCACTTTCCCCCATATTTTTAAGTCATCTGCAAATATACTGACTCTATTCTTAATCCCCTGTCCTATATATCTCATCTATGAAAATCTATATCTATAAAATTCAAATACCACTCACTGACTGACTGACTCATCACTGTATCTCAAGAACTACAAGTCCTAGGAAGCTGAAATTTTGCAGGGTGTTTCTTCTTATAACGTAGGGGTGCACTAAGAAAGGATTTTGAAAAATTCGATTCCTAAGAGGCCTAAAATTGACCTAAGGCCTAAGCCAAAAGCAATTTGAAATCGCCATAGAAATAACATTGAGTATAAAACGATTGATGTACGCATCTCAGATTGCTTTACCAGAGTGTTGATCGAAAAACAATTTTCTTAAAACAAATTAAATTATAATGTTCATGTTTGAACTGAATTTTTACTTCTTCCCATGATGAAAATAATATTTATGAATATTTGATTGATGAAGAAATAAAATTTAGAACATTTGATTCCATATTTACTTAAATTTTATAATGGAGCTCGAGAAGCCCAAACGATAAACTCATTGATCATAAAAGTGTAATTTTGCTACTCGGTATCTGGCAACCTCAGAATTAATGTTTAATTTTTAAATTTGATTTAAAATTCTTTTTTGGGGTATTTGAGTTGAAAACCAGATGGTTACGATCATATTTGAAGATTCCCAAGTACTATAAATATGTGTTCTTTTTTGCTTATAAATCATTGTCTTCATCAATGTTGTTCAAATTTTTTGTCGAATTGTTTTACTTCAGAATATATTCAGAAAGTCGAAATTCAACACGCTAGAACAGATATTTTTTTCAGAATTCTGCCTTTTTTAAGGAATGGAATTTTGTTTCTGTTTACATTATGTGTTCCGGTATATTACCTATACCAGAAATATTATTTAGGAGTTGGATTTTATTAATTGATTTACTGCAAAATATCACTAGACATGGGTACTTTCGTGGTGGTATATGTATATTTCCACCAACTTTCTTTAAACCTTTGGTTCAATACGTAATAGTGTGTATATAAACAAAATAAAATTTACGAATCAAAATATTTTTTAAGCGTGTAATTTGTTATTTTAAAATGACATGAAAAATTTCAAAAATAACTTTAAAACAAGATGGGTTACGTTAAATTAAAACTGGTAGTCATACTTTGTAGTTCAAAATATATTTCAAAATTTTGATATAGCTTTTCATTGAACTACGATTAAAATAACTTAAATTTCAGTTTTTTTTCGTGTTTCATGGGTGTAATTGAAAGCTGTACTCCATAGTAGAGTAACTACATATATCACTCTAAATAGATACGTGCTTTCCATTCAGAAACCATATTTTTGATCTTAAAAAGTACCATAAGGGTTCAATTTAAAACTTTATGTGCGTTGGAGAAAAGGGAATTTTTTACAAGACTTTGTTGATCTTGGAATAATATCACACTCAGTAATTTTGAAAAATCGAAATTTTATGTCTTAAAAGGCAGAAAGTCGAGGTTGCTTACTCTATTTATTGAAGCTGTTCTTACGCAACTTAGATGCATTTGAATCGTTCGTTGAAAGTTATTTTCTTTTTGTAAAAGCGCTGTAAAATCAACCTTCTGTTTATTAAAAAATTGTTATCGATTGGGTTTAATTTGTCTACTCTGATGACATGTATTCCTGACAAAAGCTCTGTTATTCCACATGCCACTAAATGGAATTTTCTGGAAAAAGTGTCGTTTGCTTCAAAATAAATTAGTCACGAATGCCGTAAATTTTTAGCCCCCTTGGACAAATAGAACGCGGGTTAATATGTAGCTTATCATATCCGCAGGGTTCTAAAATATAAGTGTACCAAATGTGTGGATTGGTCAAAAGGTAGATTAGTGTAGAGAACAGACAAACGTCAACTCTGCTTTATATATCTAACAGAAGTTCCGTTATTCCACCTGCAGCTAAATGGAATTTTCAAGAAAAATTGCGTTTGCTTCAAACTAAATTAGTAACGAATGTTGTAACAATTTAATTTAACATCTTCTCATATTGATGATGAAATTCGAAAATATCGTATACTAGGTGAAAGAAGGACACAATGAAAACAAATTTATAGGAAAACTAAGTGCAAGTCTATCCTCCGAAAATTCGCCAGTTTTACTGAATTTGAATGCACGGGAATATTCGCAGTCACTCGAAAACTTAAAATCAACTTCAGCAGAAGTGTGACGAATATGAAATGGATTATATGGTTGGATACAACATATATGCATATATTGCTTTATCGCAGCTCATTTGATGTTTTAAAAATTTTCACACTTTCATTCTTTTATTATTCGTGAAAAATCCTAATGGTGCAGAGCAAAAGTGTGATTCCAAGATAACCCTAAATGGTAATGCCTAGTTCAGATAGGCATAGCAGCCATTTGATGAAAACAGTCAGAACAATTATTACTAATTTGCGATAACGGGTATTATCGACTGCCAATGAATTTTTGTAGCAACAAAGTATACAGAAATCAGATATTCTTTTTCCTGTTAAGCAAATCCTCTCACATTATGCACATTGTGAAGTAGTTTATCATAGTAGATTAAATGACGTTTCATGTTTAATATAATTGGCATTAAGAATCAACAATCCTATATAAATCAGAAATTCTTTCTGTGTAAATTTTACTAGCGACCAACTGAAATCGTGTACCAAAAACAATTCAAGGTAAATCACGTCAGGAATACATTGTAGATTGCAGTTTATAAAATACGTATTGCGTAATATAATGAAGTTCCAACAAGTAAACAAAAACTAGTTTAGTAGGTCAGAAAAACCTTTTATATTAACAGTTTGTCGGTGGCTAATGACTAACACTAATAGTGAATATCAGTAGTTATTACTGATGTCTAGTAATGCTATAAATGTTACTAAACTTTCGTAAATTATAAGAAAATACAAGTTTACCAATTTTTCAAATGAATTGTAATTTATTTACTTATTAATTGAATTAATTTATATGTATGAAAAGTTTAGTTACTTCAAAAGAGTTTATTTATAACGTTTATCGATGTCGGTTTATAATTTTCATATTAGATTCTAACTGTTAGTTTATAATAACACTGTTGCAAGTATTGAATTTATTAATTTATGATAACTTTTAATTCTAGCGAAAAAATGGTATTTTTACATATAGGGGGATTTTCCGAACAATAACTTTTAAGAACACACGACAGCAACGGGTGTGAGAAAGAGTATACATATTTTTAATACCTGCATTTTTATTACATTTCTCAACTCAGCTTTTGTATGGTAAATTTAAAATATGGACTTAAGTAGAGTCCTATATCACAATCGGCACCAAAATATCTTTATTCTTACCTCCTCTGTTTTCCGCTACCATCGTTTTTTTTAGCAACACACAAAGCACTGCCTCGTCTGTCTCAGTTTCTTTTCGGTGGTGGAATCACTTCTAAAAAGTGTCTCGTAGTCATTCGTACGGGAATCGGCTAAATTACTGGTCGTTCTTTTTTATCATTCACTGTGTCATGCCTCTCAAAAAGCCGATCAACTACGTCCAGTCTGAAATTCAATTGAGAGTATTTTCCTCCATAGTCCTCTAGCGATGTCCACTAAAGAACTTTCGCAGCTTTCATAATCTTTTAGAGAAATCTCCGATATTGTTTTCAGCCGCTCACTGCCACTCATTCCTCTTTCATTTTTGTACATGATTTTAGATTTTGATAACGGAATTGTTAGCTAAATATCCGAACCAACTCGATAATATCGATAGAAACACAAGTATTTTCTGTATTTTAATTTTACATGCATTTTTTGTTTTTCATCTATGTTTTTTTTTTGTTTTTTTTTTTTACTATAAATCATAATCTGATGAGTTAAACTGCGTTGGATAAAAGTTTTAAGACCGTATCAATAATGGTTGGCTGTTGGTGAAAACTTCTAGTGCCGAAAATTGCTCTAGCCCGTCTTAGAAGGTAACAAAAAATAAATACTTTTGGTAGAGAAATTAAGACCTTTTTAATTTGTTATTAATCCACAACCTCAACAACTACTTTCCATGATTTAGATTGTATCGGCGTCTCTGGGACAGCTCCTGGTTGTCAGATATTTCAAATAACACCGCACTGGGAACAACAGTACGGGTTATTTTCATGATCAAACCCGAATGGAAATATCGGAGGGCAACAGCACGTGATTTTGAATAACAATAAGATGACAAGATCACTCCTGGGCTGGCACACCACCCTCCAAAATTACACACTACAGCAACTTTAGTTTAAAAAATTTTACCGTAGTTCAAAAATCAACATAATGTGTTTTCTACTTGTAGTTAAGCTAAGAGAAAAGTTTGATAACTGGTTCCATAGTTACTTCAAAGAAAATTAGTTTTTCAGTTTCGAAATACTTATGTTGCGAATTATTTTGTTCTTCCTGGCAGATATATTTTAAAGTTCTTATATTTATGTTCATACATTCAGGTCATTTAATTCGTCTAAAACCATATATTTATATCATGATTATGATATTTAGAAATAGCATAAATTCTACTTAAAAATTAACTCTATTAGTACTTGTTAGCACTTCCAAGAATACCAGCAATTAAAAGTTAAAACAATTTCTTAGCTAATTTTGTGTTTGGCTTACTGGAAGGAATAACTAGTATTTATGTTAACATTTATATATATTGGTGTGAAAAAATTATGGACGAGACGGTTTATCTAATCTTTTAACAAATGTGTACTAAATGCACGCAAATTATATCATGAGATCTCCAAGATGTAAGAACATAGGAAAACTAAAAAATTTTCCAAAAAAGAAGTCTAAAGGATTAAAAAGGAACTTCATTGACAATATAGGATGGAGCACAATTCTACAAAAGCACAAAACATTCACGTGATTGGTGTCCAGCAAGAAACATCCAGCCTTTAGTAGGGGATTTGGTCACCCCTGACTGCTGGGCAGGAATTACATCGTCTGTATATGTTGAGATCGAGGTTGTGAACAAGCTGTTGAGGCATTGCTGCCCATTCCTCTGGCGGTTGGTGACGTGCTCCCAAGCGTTTCCCTAAGGTGTCCCATACATGTTCGATTAGATTTAGATCCAATATAAAAGTCGTCCGCAGCGGTGGTTGCTAGTGGACGACCACTCCTGAACCTTCGGACAGCAGTTTCTGTTGTTTGAAATGCTCTCCAATCTCGTGAAACGATGCTGTGAACGATCCCGAATTCCTCAGTTACCCTTGTCACTTTTTGACCTTCTTCACTCTTCGCAATGATTCAAACTAGGGTAAGGTCCTCCAGATATAGTCTACAAGATTGCCAGTTTGACATTTCACATTGAGGCAGCAGCTCAACGTCGTTTAAACTGATGCAGGCCGTGCAATATCTTTCACAGAAATGCTGAGCTTACACCACCATAGTGTTTTACACTCCTCCGACACTCCCCCATTACATCATTACGCATATATGCGCAAGCCCTGCCTTACCTGACCCTAGTCGATCTCATGATGGGTCTTTCAGTCCGCCCTGCCTCCTTGTCCCGCTAATATGCTAATTTTTTAGTTTCGTCCTTAATTTTTGCACACCAGTATATTCAGACAGTAGCACGGCAGGATTTCATTTAGGAATGTACATCATTATTTCATTAACATCGCACTCTAGCAACACAACGGGCTATTGGCGAATGTCCGAAATCAAAACAGAAGACTTCATTTAAGAAAGGGCCTAAAGGAAAAATTTATATTTTCTACGTGAAGATCTTATCACACTTTGTAAAAATATCTTGTTGAATTGTTTTTTGTTTTTTATGGAAATATAGTTGGTCCTTTAAACTGAATGTTAAAGCCGTTGAAATATATATATATATATATATTTATATTTAGAAACCAAATAATTGTGTACCTTTTTACAATACACATGGTAGGTACATACATTATTATAAAACTACCATTTTACATAAACAAAGCATAAAGTAATTCAAATTTCTACAAAAGTATTTCAACATTTTAATATTTTAACCTGAAAACATTCATTTTTATAGTTATTTCCCCTGAACTTTCCCATGTGAGTTTCGCATCACTGAACAAGACCCAATTAGTGGCATAAAAGGTAAAAATAAGCTAAAGCAAAAAAGTAAAAAATAGAGTAAAAATAAGAAAATAATGATTATCCACTCCTAAAAATCTTCTGCTTTTTACAACTAATTTTAATATAGATTTGAACAGTGAAGTAATTAAAAACTACTCTATCAGTTTTGAAGTAATAATAATGAAGCTTCTTAAGTCAAAGTAAAAATTCCATTACAGATCATATAACTTTTCTTTATACCCTAGTCATACCTCTACTTCATTTTAACTAGAAAGGCTCTTCGCTCTACATTTTATACAAGTACCCATTATTAAAGCGAAAGAAACATTTAGTGCCTTTTGAAATTAATACTTCGTTTAGAAGACTGAATTTTTCACATAGATCAACCTACGAGTTCCCTGCATTGAGGAAATATAAAAGTAGACTGAGTAAAGAAAACCCTCTTAAGTACTCAGAATATCATGTGACCAAACTAGTAGTAACTGGACCCTTTGAAAATAAAATTTATAAAAATCATAAACAAAGCTCTAATTAAGGATTGGAATTCTTGACAGAAATTTTAAATTGTATCTATTATTATTACTTTAATATTTCGTCTGACACTTGGGCTGTGCTTGCAAAGAGGACATTTAGGGATGTAGCCATTGTAAATTAGTATATCATTATTATTTTTTTATTTGAAATAAAAAACTTTGATTTCGTAAAAGAGTTTGAAGAAAATTAATAACTACATTTGTTCTAAAAAAGTTCTTGGTTTGTGAAGAACCCCTCTCTAGAAACCAAAACATAGAAATAAGTAACCAAGCATAAATATAATAATTTAACAGTACACTACAAACTGAAAATTCGAAATCGTCCGGCCCATGACCATTTAGGAATTTTTGCACATTTTTTGCCGAAAAAATTCGTAATTTACATATCCCAAAAAACGCGATTTTTGTGATTACAAATGTAAAATTGCAGTTTTAAAAATAGAAATAATTTTTAAACAAGGTAAAACCTTTCTAATACAAGGATGCAAATTTTTTCTTGCAAATCTTCTAATATTTCTGTGTGGTATTTGCTCTGAACATGGCAGTTATATTGCGTTGTTTCATCAGTTAGGTCCAGGTTTTACTCCTTGTTCTTTAAAAGTTGCCGGAAAGATGTAAAAAAAGAGAGAAAATAAATTATCAAAACGTCCCGATTTTGGACACTTCCGAATATTGGATAAATTGACTAGGTCAAATTTATTTTATATACATAGCCAAGCCACATTTAATACTGAAGGTTTATAGATCTAAGTTTTATGAAATGTAATAAAATGTTGTGGTTATGAATATATTTCAAAAACGGTTATTTATGTGTTCCATCCCTCCTTTTAATGGAAGTTTGTAGAGTGGGTTTCCAGATCAAGTTTTGATCTAGTCATCTAACCGGGATTCAAAACTACGAGGCGTTTTTCTTGGATACTTATGTTAGAGATTGACTCCAGATTGTGAAGACAATAGCCCCAGTGTGACGTTTATTAAAATACCAACAATATCTTGTATAATGGAATCTCAACCTATTTAACAAATGCATTTATTGTCAATCAGTCGTATGTGCAGTTCAGACATTTTAATTTTTCGTATGTCTTACAGATTTATAGAATACTTTGGATCAAACCCTCTACCATTAAGAGGATTGATATGAGTTGAAAGAACGTATTGGCAGTGAAAACTGACCTTATCATTGGAGGAATTTAGTTTTATAAAGAGGTTTGTATTACATATTTTGAGGGTTATTGTTCTTTTCTAAAAAGAGCTTCTTCCAAAAGATTTCAAAACGTTCTTTTGTATAAAGAAAATCAATCTACACGTTTTCTCTGCCCGTTATCAGTCGATAATTGCAAATTCAAAGAACAGCCAGTTGTCATTTTTAACCACGGTCTGTTGACGTTGTGTAAAGTGTTGAGATCAACACCTGAATAGGTAACCGACTCTCTAAACTTCCACACCACATCAGCGTAAAGCCTTTTAAGGCCTCGACTAAATCCAGGCATTAAATTTAGGATAATGGAACACTTGATTTTTAAATCTTTAAGGACTCTTTATTCAGCAACGCAATTTTACTGATCATGGAGCATGAATTTTGAGTGTCGAAACCTAAGCATTGAATTTAGGGGTTAATGTAAAGTGAGCTGTAGAATTTCCGCATTTACACGTGTTTCAATAGGAAAAGACCCAAATTATAAAATTGACATTTAAATTACTGTCACATTAAATATTTATTTTTCAGTAGCATTTTAAAAGACTGACAATCAGCACTTGGTAGGTTTTTTTAAATTATTCAGAAATCAACCTGATCTATCAACTATTATTGAACACTTTATGTGTTAAAGGTTTCCGAAAGATTTTCATATTTTCTATTCGCTTTCAAGTTTGCTTAATTGCAGTGAAATACCTCAAATCATTTCAAATTTTACGCATAAACGATTTAATACTTCACACCCACAAATCCCTCTTCGGTTACAGTTTAGCTGTGGAGATCTTACGACCCCTAACAGTGTTAATCTCAACAATATATTATAAGAATACACAAAACGTCGAATTGTTGCGCACTGTTGTGGTTACAACAATGGCCATTAACTTCATTGTTCGATTTTCCTTTTTAGTTCATACTCTGCTTTTGGATTCTCAAGTTAGCGTCTTAAAAGTTTTCTTGCGATCATAACTATAATTTTTCAAACGTTCAGATTTTCTGAAGTAATTTCTTCGTCGGAGATTTAGTGATTCCTTTGGAAATCATGTCCTATTTCCGAACAAAGAAAAATCGAGGCTTCAATTTCATGAGAAGCCTTTGGTGAGTACCTGGATTCAACGAATAAATACAAACTCAAGCTTAGCTTAAGTATTTGACTGACAATTTTTTGAAAACTGTGTAATCTATAATAAATATTTGTGTGTGCTGGTTATAAGAAAAACGAGTAACGTATTTTATTAGAAAGGAAGTCTTGTGAGTTTCTGGGCTCATTTACAAGTAGAAACTATAGTTAAGCTTATGTATTTGAATCACAAAATTTTAAATTTACGCGATAACAAAAAACTTTTGTTTTAGACTTTGTTTTACAAAAATAATGTATAGCATTTATCTATATATCTATGTATGTATCTCTCTCTCTCTCTCTCTATCTATATATATATATATATATATATATATATATATATATATATATATATATATATGATATGTTTGATAGATCTAAGTTTTATGGAATGTAACAAAATGTTGTGGCTAAGAATATATTTTAGCATCGGTTGTTTACGTGTTACGTCCCTCTATTTCAGGGCTAAGGGGGAACAGACAGGAATAGGTGTGACGGCAAAAGGGCCAACAGGAGAAAAAGGTAGGCTCAATGAAAAAGCTCTAGGACACATTACAGGTCCAATTAATAAAGAGAAGGAAATCACGAGTCAAAATATTGAGCAAACTCCCCAAGTGGAAGTGATCATCGAAGAAGAGGAAAAGGAGACTGACCAAGTAGAAGTAAGCACCGGACAATATGATGGTCAAAGTAGCCAAGAGGAAGATGGACAAACCACCCAAAACGTTGATCCTAATGGCCAAGTAGACCTCCAGTGTGTAGATGAACAGTCAAAGCCGCAGAATGATGAAAACATTAATTTGTGTTCAGTAAGTATATAGGAAATTTATTGATGTAATTTTCGTGAAACCTTTCTTCCAAAAATGTATAATTCTTTGCATTTTAATAGTTTAGTACGGATTGTAAATTTCCAATGCATGTTAGATTTTACCTAATGAATTTATTGCGATGTTTTAGATGGGTTTGTGAAAAATCACAACCTGACAAAAAAGCAATTGGGTATAGAAAAAAAAACAAGTAGGATTCAATATAGAGGTGTTTTTAAGAGATGTAAAATTCAAACATTTTGCCCTTGGCTTCATCATTTGAATTAAATAATCTTCGTTTCACATTTTGTAATTCTATCCTATAGAATGATAAATTTACTGTCTTTGAATGAATCTCAACTTCCTTTGAAATCGTTTCTGGCAGCAAATCCAAACGTCTACGACAGCTACAAGGGGACATGTTTTCTGACGAATCGAGATTATACCATAATTCGAGAATCAGAATATGGTATCACTACCCTCTTAAAAAGAAAACTTCCCTTTTAGACTCATGCCAGTTTTTTCTCTCGTTTGCCCTGCATCACGACTTTTGGGATGAATGTAGAGCTTGTATAATAGGAGACACATGATAAAGTGATCTTGGTTCATCTGTGATGAAGATGATGATCTTTTCTGACATGTTTGAAGTCACCATTCGAGTTTTTAATAAATAGCAAATGCGTTTTTGCCATAACATCATAACTTGCTACTTTATAAGTTGTTAGTTTATATTGTATTTCATCTATCGGTATATTGTCCTTTCAATATAAAAATCTTTTAAGTGTTACAACTACTACTGAACTATTTATTAATTTAGTATTCGATATAATCTATATTCATATTTGTGTCGCAGTATATATTTAATAGTTTTATTAAAAATTTGGACAAGAGTTACACACCTTTTAAACTCCTGAAAAAATCTTAAACGATCTGGTTTGAAAAAACCTTTTCTCTCGTACTTAAAACTTTATATTTTTAATTATGTAACCAATGCAGCTTTGATTACACATACATTTGGTTAAATAGAGCTTGGATAAAAAGTACAATTAGTCAATGTTATGCAGTGTAACTATTTGTCGCACTATAGTGCATCTTCTGTAGTTTTACATTTGTTGTTTTTCTATTCCATGTTAATTTTGTTTTTATTCAATATTTAATTTGTCTCTTTATTATTACAGTTAAATGAAATTCGTCGGAAGCGGCAATACAGGGTTGGTCTCAACATCTTTAACAAGAAACCTGAAAGAGGTATTCGCTTCTTAATCCAGCGGGGTCACCTGGAGGCATCTCCTAAAGCCGTTGCTAGATTTTTACTCTCTCGGCCAGGACTGAGTAAACAAATGATTGGCGAATACTTAGGGAACCTACAAAATTCATTCAACATGGCTGTATTAGGGTAAGTGTTTATTCTGACTAAACGTATTAAAGTTAGTAGATAACATCTGCTCCCCAAAAATCTCACTGGTATGTCTTTCGGATGAAGTGACCCCGGGAGCAGAAAGTGCTTAAAACTGCGACATGTGACGCAGAACAAAGTGTTTACAAATAAATGTTTCCTTAATTTTATCAAAATGTTGTAGTTTTTTTAAAATATAATTTACGATAGTCTGCAATGCAATGCGCGCTTCGTGCCACATATTTCTTCATTTTCTAGCTACGTAACTACCTTCGTAGACAACCCAAAATACCACAAACACTTTATAAACAACACATCGTTTACGTCAATGACAAAATGCATGCTAAACAAATGTGCAATTGCCTTGAGTTGTGTTGCAGAACATTGCATATAATTCAGGACCTGGGGGAGAGATTGTTTATATTGTGCAAGATTTATTTTATATCAAACGTGTGTTTGGATACGAGCTTTTGATTATAAGTGAGCTCACAAAGAAACAGTTTAAATGGGTCAAGATTACTTCGTTTCAAACGTTTGGATTTTAGCTTTCGATAAGTGTGCTTACAAATAATTTCAAGAAACACCCAAATAAATCATTTTTGCTGTTACTTTTTATTACAAATTACCATAGATTATTTCAATAAGATTTTTTTTGAAAGGCCGCTTTGGAGTAAAAAGGATGGGTCATAACTTTGTTGGTATCCCATAGAATTTTGATAATTAGTTTGTATACCTTGTGTTAAAAAATTTGAAAATCGCTGATATTTACCTTTTTACTACGGCTGTAGATATCAGACGTGCGATTCTTTCTTGGCGCGATTCGTATAACTTTCAAGTTACAACTGATGTACTGCTTGTTGTCTAAATTCTTCATTGAAACAATCATTTTACAACTGGTGTACCAGCCGTAGTCTATAGGTTGATACGTTAAAGGTAATAATGTCTATGGGTTGAAATTCATGGGTGAATAAGTATATTTTAAACGTAAAAATACTTGAATTTTAAGAAGAGTTTGTTGTCAAAATGTTCCAAATTCGAAGTAGTTTAAACTCACGTTTTTTACAAATATTTGTGAAAATAATATTCTTTATTCCTTTTTATATTCATAATTATGATTTCAAACTACTTTTCCTGAAAATGTCAAAATTTTCGCTAGAATTCAAATTTGATTAATTTTAAATTCAGTGTAAAGTAAAATTATTTAAATTTTACTTTTATAACATTGATTTCCCAGTGCTTTTAAAAATTCAAACTGAAAATAAATTTTATGTTACAGAAGATTTTTCTATTTTTAAACTTTGGAAAAAATGTTTGAACAAATTTTTATTGTGTTTCATGGTTTTACTATGTTTTAAAATGTGAGTAAATTCTTTATTTTTAATCTTGATTCTATTTGCCTTCCACAGATGTTTTGTGGAAGAACTGGAATTCGCATCCATGGAAGTTGATGTTGCGCTCCGAAAGTTTCAGACGTACTTTAGGATGCCTGTAAGAATTAAAGATATTTTCATTTAATGAAACTCATACGTGATGTATGAAATTACATTTAAAGAAAAACATGCAGATAATTTCAACAGAACAAAAACTTCAGACTATTATAAAAATTTAATTAATTGAAGTTCTCCACCACACAAGCTCGTAAACATACAATAGGGTCAAAATGAGAATAGTTTAAAACAACACACATCTATATAAATAAGAATGTAGTGCTTGTTTGTACATTCAATATTTTCGACCCATTTAAAGTTTTCTATCCGTTTTGGACCCTTCTGATGCCGAATCCGCCTTTTTTTCTTTTGGTGTCTGTCTGTCTGTCTGTCTGTCTGTCCGTCTGTCTGTCTGTCTGTCTGTCTGTCCGTCTGTCTGTCTGTCTGTCTGTCTGTATGTTGTGCCCTATACACGTCCACGCGGTTTAAGATATTTTCATGAAAATTTGCATACAGTGAGTACTTATCTTCATTTAGTGAGTGGTATTGGTTGCGAAAGTCTGTCTGTCCGTCTTTCTGTTCTATGCTCGATTTTGTGTTTGTGTACACATCACATGAATTGTATTCCAGATATTTGATTGCATTGTATTTTATTTTATACATTTTCTAATAATTTAGTGAACGCAATATTAAACATTTCTTTATTGTTATATTTAGTTGAGTTTCATGCTAAAACACCTGAGTAAGTATACTTAAATCAACCATAATTTGGTAGTTTTGGAAAAATTGGAATGTCTATTGAATATTACGATTACTTCGATTGCTTTACCAGTACTGCTGAAAAAGTAATTATTCTTCAAAAAATTATTTTTTTTAATGGAATTTCATCTCTGATACTTCATTTATTTCGAGTCTTATTTTTATTCTTTGCGCAATGAAAACGATTTCCGAATATTTGGGACAGACGATATTTTTCAATGAAACGAGAATGAACAAGATCGAGCGAGCAGTGATATTTTTTCTGGTTCTTTCGCTCTGAATTAATTTCACATTTCTAAATTTTGTACACTTTTAGTTGTAAGTTGTGGCAACTGTGCGAGATCAAGAGATAAAATTGAATCACAAATTAATATCTTTAGAACAATTTTTGCGACTTCTTTTATTTTGTTTTACTTCGCTGTTTCCAGTTTTAAATATTTATTATTTTAATAAATTTTCCTTCTCATCACACGCAACAGCACCACAAAGTATTAGACTTAAAAATGTTAGGTAAGTCAGTATAAATTTTCAGTAAATTTTAATTGTAGTTATGCCATTATTGAAAGAATAGGTAATGCCGTTATTTAAAGAATAATGCCGTTTTTTAAAGAATAATGCCGTTATTGAAAGAATAATAATGTTTATTAATACAAACTGGAACTTTTTCCAACATTAAAAAATTCGTTGTAATAATGACAGGAGAATATTGCAAAAATTCACAATGTCGCATACCGGAAGCAAGAGTGCCACAAGTAAAAAAATATTGTTTTGTTGACTATGAGTGCGAGAGCACTCGCCGTAAATCGTAATTTTAATTAATTGAGTTGAACATGAAAAGAACTTAAGAAAGGGAATTCCAAATCTCCCTCAAAATCGTCTTTTATAGTAGTAACCTTAGTATCACCTTTCGTCATTTTGTAGCTTTGTCATACAGCAATTGTGCGATGTATGTGAAATGTATTACATGAATGGATATGCATGTGTGGGATTTGTGTCGAAAATAAGTTGTAGAAAATATAAAGATGGCGAAAGATGTTAAAATAAATTTTTATTCTACAAAAAACGTAAGTCATTATATATTTTGATTATCCCTTCAATCTAGAGTAAACCAATTCAAACCGAGTAAGGTCGGGTATTTTGCTAGTGTATAAATAAAGTTCAATTAAGTAATAAATTTACATTATGCACACATTAATTTTTCCATAAAAAATAATTATTTCTGGAAAGTAAAGATTATTTCATTAACATATCCAATCATACTTGTATACTTATAAGTATTGGTGAATGGTTCTTTATGTACTTTTAGGGAGAAGCTCAAAAAATTGAAAAACTAGTGGAAGTCTTCAGCCATCGCTACCTTGCCTGCAACCCCGCTGTAGCTTCCAAATTGCACAACCCTGAGACCGTATTTGTGCTAGCATTCGCCATCATGATGCTAAATACTGACCTCCACACACGCAGCATGAAAGCCGATCGAAGGATGAAAATGGAGGAGTTTGTACGTAATCTTCGATGTGAGTACCTGCCTCTGTGAGCTTTTTGTGTATTTAAATATATCTGGGTAGTACGTGTTTTGATAAATATTTTGAATTTATATTAATCTATTTTTCTACATTTTAATAGCTATTGATGATGGTCACGATTTGGATCGCGATATGTTGATTGGAATTTATGAAAGGATCAAAATGAATGAATTCAGAATGGGATCAGACCACATAACTGAAGTTTTCAAAGTTCAACAAACTATTGTTGCGAAAAAGCCTGTAAGTATCTTCTCAAAACCAAGTAAATTAAATATTACCTATTTATCGGATCTTATAAAAATGTATATAGGACACTTCTAGTGCCAATAAAGGTAGAACATTTGTAAAGAACAATCTTGCAACAAATTAGTGTATGATATGTTCATGCAAGTAAAAATATATGAAACGTTAGTAAAATATTTATTATGACTTAGTTTTAAATACCATTTTAGTTTAAGTTTTCTTAGATTAAGTACTTAGTTTAAATTTTTGTGTTTACGATTGCTATAATTCTGTTTGTATACTTTTTGTAGAACCTTGCCTTACCTCACAGGCGCTTAGTTTACAAATGTCGTTTGAATGAAGTTTATGGCGTTAGTAAAAAAGAACGACGAAGTGTCCATGAAAGAGAAATTTTCCTGTTCAACGATTTATTAATGGTAACTTTGTCACTCATTTATGACAACAAATTATTTAATCAACTTATTTTACAAATAGGTGCTCATTTTCATGTAGTTTACCTCAAGAACTGCTGCGATTGCAATTGCGTGTATTGAGGGTCACTCTAGAAATAGGGATTATATGATTTGAGAGGGCTTTTGTGTAGTAAGTCAGTTAATAAATTAACTTTCCTTTTATTTTTTCTTCTTTCAATCATGCGTAATTTTATCACACAAATACATTGTGAGCGCGAAACAAAACATCAGAGGATCACCTTCCTGTTCAGGATATATTCCTGTTATAACACACCACTGGAGAAAAGGACATGGGGTTAGGATGGACTTTCTTAGAATTTTGACCAACACTAGCCTGAAGCAGGAGACCAAGAGTAGCTAAGTGAAATATGACCAACTAGAATGTTTCAAGAATTCATTTTGGAATAAGGGTGTCCTGTTTCTACAGCAAGAAAGGCAATACTTTTGTAGCATGTGTGATTTATTTTTCTTGAGAAAATATAAAACAATCTTATATGTTGATACTGAATTTGAAAATCAGACACATTGGTTTCTTTCTGAACTGCTTATGTAGAATGAGTAACTTAGTTTTATGCTATAATTGAAAGCAAATTTCAACTATATGAAGATGTAAGTATAAAAATATGTAGTTTTATCGATTACATTTCCATTGTTATAATGAAAACATTTTTTTTCTGATTAGGTAACCAAAAAGAAAAGGAATGTTACTTATAAATACAGGCAATCTTTTCCTTTATGTGGCATGAGTGTTACGTTGTTTGAATCCCGACGTAAGTATTATCAGTGAATTATGTTTAAAGATATATGAATTCATTTGCTATTGACAATTATTAACATACCAATTAGAGATCTAGATTATTCATTATCTAGAAATTTTGGATACAAGAAGTGAGAAATAAAACTATTTTTGCACAGGACTGAAATTTGAAAATTTATTATTTGATTGTGAATTTTTTTATGCCGAATGTAATATAGTTAGAGTTGTGATTTTAAGTTTGAGTTGAAACAAGAATAGATAGAATACGACCAATATAAATGGTTAGTATATAAATATGTAAAATAATAAAAAAATGAAAACGTTGCTTTCAATAAAATATTGATTCAACAAAACTAATAAAGTTATATCTGTATGTTATGCATTCATTCTAACAATGATTTATTGTT
This sequence comes from Metellina segmentata, assembly GCA_947359465.1. NCBI lineage: Eukaryota > Metazoa > Arthropoda > Arachnida > Araneae > Tetragnathidae > Metellina > Metellina segmentata. The sequence goes on from OX375881.1 coordinate 103,578,665, forward strand.
CTATAGACTTTTCAAATGGCATTCGTCTTAGTCGAAGAGCTGATGAAAAAGTACTGATAGATTTCAATGCTAGAAATGAGGATGATAGATCTAGATTTGTGGAAGAGTTGAAAGAATCAATTTTGGAGGTAAAGTATTTTATATTTTTAATAAAAAGGTATGGCGACTTTTCTGTGTACATACTATTAAAAAACTAAAAGTTACATAAACTTACGTTGTTATTTTTCGAAATATTATTCATATTAAAAATATATTTAACTAAATATGCCTTGCATTCTTCCTTTCTTGCTACCAGAGTTTGAAGTTATTAAAAATAAATTATTGTGCTACAAAATTTACTATGTAAACTATCTTATCCAAATAAATCAAAATGTATTGAATATTTTAGTGATTACATATTTTTACTTTAAAGTTTAATTCTTTATATCAAGCAGTAAAGGTATTACTAAATTAGCACAATTATTTCAATTTCAAATAAATGAATATCAAGGTATAAAATAAAAAAATAATCGTATAAGAAAGAAAACTGAATTTTTCCATTTTCTTGTTCAGTCATTCATCCCATATTCATTCATTCCTTTACATATGAATGTCACACAGGATGTTAAATAATGGGATATTTTTTTATCTATTTCTTTATAAATTTGCTTTAATATGGATGAAAAATGGCACTCATAGGACATTGTAGGTGACTGGTGGACAATGATGTGATAATCTATTTTTTTCGGATGCACGATATTAAGATTTCCTTTCTTTTACAAACGGTCTCTGCTACGCTCTCTGGGTTCCTGTCTTCTCCAAGTCAGGGTAGAAGTCCCCTTTTATACCTTGTTCTCCGATTGGGCATGAGAGCAAAATGGTTTACATTCAACAATGCAAGAGCGGTGTAAGATGGGAAATGACCTCACCAAACCAAATGGTGAGGTACAGTGGATAGTCAGCTATAAAGCATGTTTGTCTGAACCCAAACTATTTCCGAAAACGAACTTCAATTATAACTTTTTTATTTAGATGGATGAAATGGAAAACCTAAAAATCGAAGGTGAGAAGTTGAGGAGGTTTAGAGGCACTGCGAACAGACGCACTGTAGTTGCCGATATGGGAAAAGTTCCTCAAACTTCGAAACTCTCATCAGAAAGTTACTCATCAGAAAACATCTTCTTGCCATCAGAATTGTCCAATTCTTTACTAGATCTTCAAAAGGAACGTAAGTTACCTGCATGAGTGTGTTGGATTTGTATGATGTATCTGTCTTAAAAGTATAGAATAATCACACCTTAAAATTCTTAGGTATAAAGAAAGATTAATATTTAATTTTAGAAGTACAAGAATAGGTGTGTACTGCTATGATATATAAATATAAATACATAACACTAAGGTTAAAAGTACTAATGTACATTATTATCATTTGTTGCGTATGAGTGGTTTTCTTTATGTCTGCGGGGTAATTCAAAATTCCGTGTTCAAACTTTTGTCAACAATTTTTTTAGGATGCACCAAAATAAAGTTTTTTTTTGTTTTAAAGTTTATCTAGCAACTGTTTGCCAACTGCTCTCTTTTTAACTTTGTTATTTGCTATGCGTTATTCTTACAAGCATTACTTGTATTTTGAGGTGGCTAGAGTGCATATAACCTAAGGGGCTGCCGATGAAACAGATAAACTGTTCAAATGTTATACTAAGTACACTTCCCCAAGAATCATGTGCCTAATCATGTACCGTTTCAAGTTAGCACTCCAAGCTGTGGGGAAAATATTCCATGCCAACGGGTATGATGTGAGTTGGCTTAGAAATGTGAGCACTCCCGAAGTATGCTGTGGATAATTTTATTTACCTTGATTTCTCTCAGTCGTGTATAGAGTGTCATTCATTTCTGGATGCTCGAACATGGCCAACCTTTATCATTTGCGCGAGCAAAAAAAAAATTCTAGTTCCACTATTTTGCTGTTTAAACATTCAGATGTTTGACGGCTTGGTACTCGCCTATTAGAAAGGCATTTAATGTTACCATCTTTGTTCTTGATCGAGCATTATCTATTCAGACATGGATCCTACAACGAAAACTGAAGAGTTGATCAAAGTTCGTCTTACGAATGCCGAAATTGAAAACAAAATTATTTGCAAAAAAGTTTATGGTTAGAGGACCATATTGAATGCTTGAAATACACTGAATCCCTCTGAGTAATTTGCTTTTCTTTTCACTACGGACGGTCGCTATTGCATTAAAGACATGAGTTTAGTAATTTGTACACTGTATTACTTTCTGTACTCAAAATTATATAATTTCACACAGATGATTTTTTTTACAGTATTAAGAAGAGCAATTCGAAAAGGAAGTTCAGGTTCTTTTGAACAGTAAGATGGTAAGCGCATCTTGATTCTCCATTCATTTATTTCTTAATTTTTTTTAATAAAATAAACGTTTATTCTATCATTTGAGTATATATCAAATGTGTACAAGAAGTATTTGATCGCTTGCTACAATACAATGATATAAATAAAGTTTACTGTTTATTTATAAAATATCTCAATGGAATCAGTAAATATCTATAGGACAATGCCTTAACTTTCCGCTTTAGAACATCCGATAAATATTAAATGGTGTCCCATATGTCAGTGACTTGCCGCTGTTCCTAGTCTATGGATTTTGATTTTTTTTAAATATCTTCTCACATACAATAAAATGAATAACAAATTTAACTTTAAAAAAAAGAGTGGTGTTAAATAACTTTTAACTAATCTGTTTTTCTGCACAGACTCGAACAACATCTTCTCGCATCTTTACTTAACATATTAGAGTAGCCCTTTACAATTATGACCCAAATGGCCGAAGATAATTTCCGGAAACACGATTTAAAGTCTTAGTTCATTTTCGTCAGAGTTGGGACAACATTGTTGTAGTCTTCACTGAAATCAAATTTACCAATACATCTTTATCCTTACTGAGTAATCTCTTTGAACATCTGTACAATTAAAATTATTTCAGTTTAGCTAGCGTCCTTAATCAAATAATGTTGCGAAGCCTCGAAGGGGCAAATAAATATTTAAATGTCTCTTGGAGATTGTCACAGAGTATCTAGTCGTTCCTAACACTGACCTGACATTCATAGTTCAGATATCTAGTCGCTAGCAAACTTTAAAGAAGGCTGAATAAGGACAGAGTTCCTACTGTTAAAATTAGAAAATTATTACATTTTATTAATTTATATTTAATAATTTTTTAAATTATGTTAATACTGTTACATTACGTACTGTTTAAGTACTTCCAATCGTGTTTAATTCCTGCATTGGTGTACTATCGGATGTCAGTAATGCTTTCTATGTACGTATGTGTATGTCTATAATTTGGCGATTTTCTTTTGTTTGTTGAGCGGAGATGTGCCCAATATGGGTCTTTCAATAATATTATTACTCACATCCAACCCACAAACAAATAAAGAACTTCTACAAAATTTTAAGGAACATTATTTTGTTAACGACAAGCTTTCATTTTCCAGAGAGAAAAATAAAATCGAAAAAATTAAAATGAGATATGAAAATATCTACCAGTGTAATGCAAACTAGTTTAAGAAACCGGAGGATTGAAAAATTATAAACAAACATCTTTTCCTCGTTGATGTAACTTATGTACATTTCCTTTCTTTTAGGGAAGCGAACAATTGAACTACAAGACCTGTTGAGCAACGATAGCCATCCCGGACCAGAAGAGCTCTGCGGGTGCCCTCCTCGTGTTCGCCCACCCTCCTTTCTATAAATACGTCAAAATTCCTGCGGACACGAGGGGAGCATTCGTAGAGTTTAGAAGGCCGGATGTCTACACGTACTGCCACAGCTGGTTCATGTGGAATTGCTCCAAGGCAACACAACATCAAATATTTATTGGACAAGTAATAAAAATATTCTATAGCACCAAACCGACTCCTCGTCTTTGAGCATGCCAACAGCTGAACTACAAGACCTGTTGAGCAACTATAGCCATTCTGACTAGAAGAGCTCTGCGGGTGCCCTCCTCGTGTTCGCCCACCCTCCTTTCTATAAATACGTCAAAATTCCTGCGGACACGAGGGGAGCATTCGTAGAGTTTAGAAGGCCGGATGTCTACACGTACTGCCACAGCTGGTTCATGTGGAATTGCTCCAAGGCAACACAACATCAAATATTTATTGGACAAGTAATAAAAATATTCTATAGCACCAAACCGACTCCTCGTCTTTGAGCATGCCAACAGCTGAACTACAAGACCTGTTGAGCAACTATAGCCATTCTGACTAGAAGAGCTCTGCGGGTGCCCTCCTCGTGTTCGCCCACCCTCCTTTCTATAAATACGTCAAAATTCCTGCGGACACGAGGGGAGCATTCGTAGAGTTTAGAAGGCCGGATGTCTACATGTACTGCTCCAGCTGGTTCATTTGAAATTGCTCCTAGACAACAGAACATCAAATATTTTTTGGAGAAGTAATAAAGATATTCTATAACTCCACTGACTCGTCTTCTTTGAGCATATTGAATTGGTATTCCAATCACACTTTAAACAAAGAATGAGCGTGCGGCTGCTGCAGCCTGATTGGTAGAGTATCGGAAAAGCAATCGGAGGGTTGCTAGTTCTAAATTCTATCCAACCAAAGACCGTCGTGCACATATGGATTGGAGCACGTTAAATCTGCCGTGGTTTCAAATGTCCTGAAGTAGGTGGGGTGAGGGAACTTGGAGTGGGTTTTTAGCTCAAGTGCTGGCGAATCAGAAAAATTAACAGGGAATGTTCTATGCATAGACTTGAAATATAAGTAGTCGGAGTACGTCTATTTAGGGATGCTTCAGAAAGTGTGACGCAAATGACGACTAGTAGTCACGTGACCGCTCGGTGAAAAATATTTTGGCCGATTTTTATCATCGTTTAACGATGCAACATCTAATGACAAGGCATTGCGTTAAAACAGTAATACACTTCAAAATAGCTTTTCTTTTGGTAATATACTCTAAATCTAGTCTCTTGGGAACACACTCTAAAACGACTCTATTTTTACAGAAAATGCTTTATATCACCCACTAAATAAAGAGTTCACTATGAGAGTATACATCAATTTACTGGGAGTAGGGATCAATACTTTAACATCCGAAAACTTAATATGTTTATTTACAAATATATATTCCAAACTTTTTAAGAAGTTTTTCAAATTTTGTTTTAAATTTTTTTATTGCTAGCTCGTGGGTTACTTGGAAAGGGGGAAGGGAGCATGGAAAAAACTATTTTGTTTGGTTCCCAATTTTTTAATCCTTTAATAAATTAACGATTCCTTTTTGTTTTACAACTTTTACTTTTACACATGAAGATAAAAAATCTATATAAAAAGGAAGAAATCATGGTCAGCCCTCCTGCAATGATTTTTTAATAAACTAGTTATTATTTCCGAGATTATTTCTATTGGTAGACTTTACAAAATTAATCGAAGAAAACAAATTTTCACATTAATATGTGGATCTAATCATTGTTAAAAGAGCATTAGCAAGTTTCTTTAGTAATATAAAATTATTTGATAAAGAATCATACGTTTAATATAAAATTTCAATTTTGAGTGTGTGATAATTATAATTTGCACTAATTTTATACATTTTTCCTTTCACTTCAGAAATCATTTTCTCAAAGTTATTTTTCCAATCTATGCTGCTTTGAAATTCAACTAATTCCATTTCTAAATCATGGGGCACGTTACAGAATAAATTTCCATGTGAAACCTCTACTTGAAATATAAAAAAAATAAAGTCCTGCAATATTTAACTTATTTTAATCTTCGCAAAATGCTGCAATTCTCTTTCAGCAGCCTTGAAATTTTTCGCATCATCGGAGTTGATAACTTTACAAGCACTACGTCTTGACAGAAATCTACATAGAACAAAAAAGGAAGGTTTAGTGTCAAGTCAATACCTATGTCCATATGAATAGCTCTGGTTGTTACACATTTAAATAACACAATATATGATTTTGCTGTGTTATTCTTGTCAATTGTAGTTATGATTGATCTGGCAAAATCTAACTCGCTAACACAAAAGTGGGTAAAAATGAAATTCTGTCCCTTGTAAGTTGACCTGTTAATTGGTTAACTAGTTTTGCATGATATTTCTTGCAAACTATACATTTATAAATGACTTTTTCCACATACTGTCGTTCTTTAGAAATTCAAAAATATTTACAGATCTGTACGTGTGTCAAACAAACACAACCGTGCATTAATTTTTAGGTTCTCGCATAACTAAAGTAAACGACATTAATTAAATTCCTAACTACCCATTTCCTTGCCTACCCCAATTTCGCATGTGATGGGAAAATATACGAATTTGTCAAAAGCAGTAGTTCCTAAACTTTAAAATGCATTGACCTTTAGGAATTACAAATTCTTGTGTTCTCTAAGACTATAAAATTCAATGGGTACTTGCGATCGCAATCAGACCATAGTGATCCATAATTTGCATCTTAATGATGTAAGAAATTTGTTTATCGGTTGTACTTGTTATCAAAGTTGATCGGAGTCGAATTAAGTAATTAAAAATCCCAACCGAAGTATTAGCAAAGAAGGAAGTAGAATTTGTTACTTTCTTTGGTGCAAAAGTACATAGGAGGGCTGTTCCATAAATGTTCCCAAAATGTTTCTGATACCCATTTGTTTCAACCTACCCCTTTCCTTCATTACAGCAAATGTGTGTTCGGAATAAAGAATTTTTAAAAACACATTTGGAACCACACAAAAATTGTCCTCCAGTATATATGTGTATGATGTAAGATATACATTATCTGAGAAACATATTTTAGAACAGACTACATGATCTTGTATGGTTGGTTGATAAATTCTGAATCACCTTAAATCACACACACGCACACAAATGGTAAAATTGGGTTACAAAATGACAAGCAATTGCCACGACACACATATTAAGTTCGTAGTATACACAGCTAACAAATAAAAATGTATTTAATTCTGTGTGGCCTTAGAAGAATGAATTCTTCGACATTAATAAAAATGAGTTCCCCATCAGATTTCGAAGGTATGGTATGACATTGAAACGCGTGAATAAAAAAAAGGAAATGTAATGCTAGCTTTTAGTATTCGACCATGATATTAACGTCTTGTAAGACCTATACTAACATTACTTTGGTTCAATTAGCAGGTTTATATATTTTTTGTTGAGGAAAGTTTAGCGTTGTCTATGTTGCGGCAACCGGTAATCGCAAAGTGACAACTGTAGAGTTTTGGGTCGATCCAAACAAACTTAGGGGCCCTGAAATGTCCTAACATTGGCGTAGTGTGCATGTTTGGAGAGTGGGGTGCCAGCACAGGTAATGATATCGTTATCTGACATCGATTCAAATTATGAGGTGTCCTAGGATCCATCCCTTTCGGACTGAACCCGGACAGTCTCTCAAATCCCTTTATATAACTAAATTGCTATATATATTACTAACTACCGACTGACATTTTAAATCGTTTTTTTTAAAATTAATTTGTTTTTTTAACTAAGACTAATAATATGTTTAATTTTTTTATTAATTTAAAAGGAGACCTTTGAATTTATTCACATTTACGGAAGGTAGTTTTATTTACGTAGAATTCGGGTAAACAAATGGGTATTGATAATTATTCCGGTTTAAAACCAAGTGAAAGATCTGAAGACATCTCTTAATGTTTAACCACGGTCTAGAAATGAGATGACACACGACACTTATCTTTCTAAAATAGCGTCACTAAACATAAATGTAAATACAAAAAGGTATTAAAATGAATAGATATTTTGTTACTTTCAAGCACTTCAGGAATTTCATATAAAATTTGAAGTTTTTAGCCAAATGAAACTTTTAATAAAAAATATTAACTAACAGTTTTGAAAATATTTTGTTAAAGTTCATAAAGCAGATTTTATTTATGTTTACTGTTAAAAATTTTTTTTCAAACTATTGAAAAATCCTACTCTCTCTTTTGTGTCTACAATCTAGAATACATTCTGCAAGAATCTATTTTGTTACAGCTAATTCTGGTTCAGAAAAAATATAATTAAATTTCGAATCCCTCTAAAAGATCGTGGAACAACTTTACTCATAATGGCACTTAAACATTCTGTACTATCCTCCACTATTACTAAAATAATATTTTAAAATATTTGAAATAAAATAGGAGGGTATAATTCTTTATTAAGCTTCAATGTTTGAAAGAACATCTAAGTTGGATATTAATTTTATACTACGTGCGATCTTTGAGAGAAGCTGACTACTGTATCAATTAAAAAACCCAATAAATTTATAATATTTAAAATTCCCTTTTTGATTTTTTATAAATAAAAAATACATTAAAACACATTTGATCTAGATGTGACGGTAAAAAAGTGTTTCCTTAATGTCATGTTTTTAAACATTAAGCCTAATTTTTAAGTTTAATTGCTTAAAATGTTATTTACGGCATTAAAAGTAGACGGAGAATAGATAGCCTGATTGGTTGAATTCGTTTTTGAGAATCCATCCAAAGATCGTTGGGATCTGAAATGTCTTGAAGAATTTGCGTGAAACCTACCTGCATTATACACTACCCTGTCCTTATTTTTTACCATAACAATAGGAGTAAACTATCTGGTTGTCAGTTGTAATTGGGAAAAGAACAGTGATCGTGGTAGAATTGAGCTGCCAAACGATGACAGATAATTCAAATCCAGAAAAAGGTTGTAGGGATGGGGACAAATCCCTACATTACGTTTATCCTTAAAGAATGTGAACATCTTCCATTCGATGTTTTAATTCAAAAGTAAAGTCTGGTGACTGTTGTATGTATAGAAATTATTCTCAATTCATAATTACCAAATTCAGCTGTAATTGTTTCTATCAGAAATGTGAACAATAAAACCTTACACATGCATAAAGGAGCCACTTGACAAATAAAGACCGATTTTTTTTAGCATCCACCATTGTTTTATTGTATTTCTTTGTGACTTTAGAAGGACGAATTGAAAGTTAGAAATAAACCACTAGCAAGTGACGAAAGTTAGGTTTAAATTTTTTTTCTGATTATGTGAGACAAACTTATGCACTACGACATCGCTCTAAGCGATTTCTGTGTAAAATTGATATCATAAACTAAAGTTCTTGGTATATTAGGGGTTTTAATTTCATTAGTCAAGTTATGAATAGGATGGGCGAGGTTTTGCATTCGATAGCCCCAAATTCACAACTGCGGAGTTGAGTCGATTGAAAAATCTGATGGCTCTCAAATAATCCTAACCTTGCAGCAGGGTGCAAGTAAAGAGTAGGCTGCTGGGGCAGGTGTATATAGCGTCATCGGATACCGGTTGATAATTATGAAGTGTCCAAGAATTTCTACCCTTAGGGACTGATCTCGGAGCGTCGCTTCAAGATCGTTGTGTTGTTCTTCTTGTGCTATATATTAAAAACTAACTACTAAGTGTCCATCATGCTGTATTTAAATATTGTAGCGAAACTTATTCACTTTGTCTGAAAATCGTGGCTCAGTCGGTATTTCACCTTACTGCGAATCGGAAGGTACGGAGTTCCAATACCTCTAGAGGCAAGTGGCCTAAAAGTAGATTTCATTTTAAAGTTTCCTTGCTGTTTGTTTCACACATCTTCAAGAACATACTTATGTTAATTTCTAGATTGGACTGCGGGATTGGACGGGATAAGACGTCAGTGGGAGGGTGTCATTGACAGCACACGTAATGGGCGCCGCGATACCAGATTTCCTTCAGCCAGGCAACGCGATGGTTCGGGAAAACACAAGGGCTCGTAGTGAAGGTGCTGCCTGTATCTGGATAGCGGCCAATGAAGCAGTTGGTGCGTTTCGTATGAAGTGACGGTCTTCTCGACGACTGGTCTGTCGAGGGCGTCCTGAGCCTGGTCGCCGTGTAAATGACGTCTCTTCTGTCCACTGGTTCCAACACCTCCTCACAGTAAAATCAGAACGGCCTACTTCACAAGCTACTCGCCGAGCTGACCACCGAGCTTCCATCATCCCGATGATTATTCCCCTCTCGAGCTCTGACAGCTGCTCATATTGTCTTCGATGGTGGCGTAACGGCATGTCTACCTCAGCGTTTTCTTTGCAAAAGATTAAGTACACTCAAACAAGCTCTGCTTACCTGTTTTATACTCCAAGGAGAACGAAGTTCAACATCCTGTAGTGGCATTACGCAATGCGCAATCAGGCTGCATTTCTAAGCATTTGCATATCCGGCCGATATGTACCTTCATGCCAAGTTTCGTTCCGATCCCACAATTATTTCTTGGTGCGCAAGTTTTTATAGCAATATGTGTATATCCACCGTTACTACTTAAAAATTTTATTTAATCCCATGTTACCTTTGAGGACGTATGCGAGGTTACAATATTCTAATTTTACTATGGAAAATTTTGAAGTTCGAAAGAACTTTAAGACGATTGAGTAAATATCCGTTGCAAACTATACGTGCAAACTTTTTTTTTCCACAGTAATCGACATTTTGGAAAATCGTAGGAAAATAACTGCGAGTACCCATTATTTTTTATATTTGTTATTCATAATATTTTAAGTTTCTTTTCATGTAAGATTAGGATGACCGAGTTAGAGCATTTGTTGGATCGGTCCGAACAGACTGAGTGGCCCTTTTGTGATTTGTGCAAGTGTTAACATAGTCCCAAAATTACGAGATATGACAGATACAAGATCGTCACCAATGCCACAAATGGAATAGTTATGTTCCAGTGCGATATAAACTCACTACCTAACCTACCTGGAAATTTCCAGCAAACTATAAGGTGTGGTACGTGCTTCAATAAAATAAATCTCTTTCAAAACATGCTTTCCTCAACTCATGGGTATTAATGCCAGAGGGCGTTGTATGCATATCGTTCCTTAACTTCCAGAATCGCAACTCGAATTTCGCATGTCACCGAGAAATGAACAAGTGATGAACATGCATCAAACGCAGCGGTCGATAAAATTTACAGTCCAAAGGCAAAAATTTTCTTCGACCTCTTTTTGTTATAAATAAAATTTGCCACGACCTACATTTATAAGACGAGTGATAGTTATTATTAATCTTTAAAAAATACATGGCTTTAATAAATTGCTGGACTGTAAAGCTTCATTGATAAGTGAAAGCAATTTAAAACTCTTAAACGATGGAAAACTAGATTTCTGAACTAAATTAAACAGTTAAATTTACTAACACTTTTCCGTTAGTAAAAATTGAAATGCAGGATAAAAAATAAAGTACCATTCAAATCTAACTCGCAATTAAACCTAAATAAACCAACCAACTATAATGTAGGGCAACTTTATATTATTAACCGTATCACAATATTACCTTGCATCTCAAAGTAAACAACGAAATTGTTCTTTAGCTAATAGGTCAGAACCGTTTGGTTTAAAAGTTGATAATTTCAGTATTACGTCATTCTGAATCATAAGTCTTCAAAAAAAAAAACATGAATATCCTGAGAATTGTATTTCAAATTTTATTTCTGTTTGTGTGAGGTTACCTTATGCACTTCGACATCACTCTAAACGGTTTCTGGGTAAAGACGTGTAAAATTAATATCATAAACTATAATTCTTGGTACATTAGTGGTTTTAATTTCATTAGTCATGTTAAGAATAAGGCGGCCGAGGTTTCGCATTTTATAGTTCTGCGGAGTTGAGTCGATTGAAAAAACTGAGGAACCTCAAATATACCTAACCTTGCTGTAAGGTGCAAGTGTGAAGAGTAGGATGCTGGAGCAGGTTTAAATATCGTCATCGGATACCGGTTGATAATTATGAAGTGTTCAAGAATTTCTACCCTTAAGTACTGATCCCGGAGCGGCGCTTCAAGATCGTTGTGTTGCTCCTCCTGTGCCATATTTAATAAACTAACTACTAAGTGTAAATCAAGCTGTATTTAAATATGTTCATTTTTTCTTTATACTCGGCTAATCGTTCAATTATTTGGTTAAATTAAAAGTGGCCTTCATATTTATGAATAACAGTTGCGGAAGGCTATTGTGTATTGATAAATATGGTGCAACGATATTTGCTATTGGGGATAAATTCCGAAGAGCAAAATCTGAAGACATATTTTAAATTTAAAAGACTTCTAAAAATGTAGGGTCACCCAATACTCCAAACATCCACATATGGACAACATGAAATACATTTGTGATCACGATTTATTGAACGTACAGAAGCTCCCTCGTACACGACAGATTTTAGTAGGATGCAGATTTGAATCCCCAACTCTACGGTTCCGACTTCTAGTCTATGCCTACTTGACTACAGCGGTATCTAATAGCAGTTCCGAGTTGTTTCTTTGCGCTAACAGCTGTAGATGATACTCTGTGTCTTTAAACAATATAAAAAGGAAACGAAAATCATCGCTTCTAATACATCCAGTGTCTGCCATAAGCAAGAAACACAAATAGGTACTAAAATGAAGAGTCGGATAGTTACTTTCAAGCATTTCTGAAATTTCAAATTAAAATGGAAGTCTAGTTGAATAAAACTTTTTATTTAAAGAATACAAAATAACAGCTTAAACACTACTTTCGCAAGCGTCTTGGCGAGGGCCTGATTTGAATGTGTTCTAGTAGCAGCATCGGAATATATATATTTTTCATCTTGTTTCCTGATAATATTCAACAAGCCATGCAAATTTTTGTAATTTTCTCAACCATACTTTCTCGGGAAACCGTCTAAGAAATGAGAGCAAAAAGCGATCTTTCATTCTTGCTACGGCGGTAGTTACTTAAGAAATGAGCGAAAAAATCGTTATATTAAAATTAATGTAATATATATATATATATATATATATATATATATATATATATATATATATATATATATATTATTCCGACCTTTGCATTTTATGTCGAACGCATCAAATAACACTTTTTGTGATAAAACTCCAAAAACATCAACCAAATTAACGCATAATTTTCTTCCATCAAGTGTCATTTCGGAATAAAAAATTGAAAAAATTAAATATTTATGACTAGCATAAATTCGTGTTCCAGTAGGCATGCAATAGTAAAAGGTGAGCGTTCTGAGAAAGAAATTTTCATTTTGGTGTTGGTTTACGACTTTTAAAGTTTGCGTGGGATATTTTAAATCATATTTACTAAACACATATAATCGTCTTACAAATTTCCAAAGAATGAAACATGACACAATTTTTTATACTAAATATATAAATCAAAGAAAAAGGATCATTTATTGCAGAAAAAAGTACAAATGTACGGAAGTTATAGTACTCAGTATGACCCCTTCGAGCGTGAATGCACTATGCGATACTAGCGGGCATTGAGGCATACACGTTCCGTATGATGTCCTGAGACATTTCGTTTCAGAGTTGCTGTAAACGCGCCTCTATATCGACCAAACTCGTAGGGTGTGGAACTTTCCGTCCCAAATGATCCGAGATATGCTCGATTGGTGACAAATCTGGGGATCGAGAAGGTCAGGGAAGGGTGGTAATGTGGCGGAGGCTGTCTTGTGACATCCTTGCTGTGTGTGGCCGAGCATTGTCTTGTTGAAAAATGGCTACTGGGAGCCCTGCCATGAGTGGCATCACGCGTGGCTGAAGGATGTCATGGACGTACCGCTGGGCTGTCATTGTGCCATGGATCAATATTAGGGGCGACCGTGTATCGTAAGCAATGGTACCCCATACCATCAAAGCAGCTGTGTGAGCGGTTTTTCGCTGTAAGGCAGTGATTCTCAACCAGTGGGGTGCGCCCCCCTAGAGGGACGCGACCACACTAGAAGGGGGGTCGCGAAAATATCCAATTAGCTATAAAAACTGATTAACTGACTTAAAGGAAAGTACACATACACATAGAAAACAATATATATTTCGACATATTTAATAATTAACTTATTAAAGTAAAACAACTTCTAAATCAAAACTTTCTTAATCAAAACATATCAAATTAAAAACAAATTTAATAATTATTAGTGACTTCTTTGGGCTTGTCTTGCCGAGCAAAGTTCTTCGAAGGAAGGCTTAATATTAGAAAAAGCCACTCTCAGTTCTGTTTCTATATTTAGTCGAGATCTACATTTTGTCTTCAAAGAATCCACACCAGAAAATCCAGTTTCACAAAGGTAGGATGTTGAAAATGGTAATAGAATGCGAAATGCACTTGTTTTTAGTGCAGAAAAATAATCCTCTAGTCCTGACCAAAATTCAAATAGTGATTTATTACTAAATTGTCTTTTGGTTTCGCCACTTGTCGTGAAGTCTATGAATTTTTCTTCCTCATCAATTGAGAGTCCTTCGGGAGTCTTAAGAAATGGATCCCTAACCCACTCGTAACTTGCTATCAGTTTGTCGTGAGCAAGAAAATACTTTTTAAAATTATTTGCCAGCATGGCTAAATGATTTACAATGGTTACAAAAACAACTTTTACATGTTCTTCTTGAGCCTTGTAAATTTTAGTACAATCATTCACATTTTCACATTTGCAAACATTGCTAGGTTTTTTTGCTTTATATTTCTGCTCCACAATTCCAATTTTCTACAAAAAGCATTAACTTTATCACTCGTATCCAACATATGTATATTTGCTCCTTGGAGTTGAAGATTCGTTATTTAATTTCTCGAATATGTCGACCAAGTAGCTCAATTTCATCACAAATATACCATCGCGAAAATTCTTGGCTTTCGGTATGTTTTCTTCTTCCAGGAAAATGGCGATTTCTTCTCTTAATTCATAAACACGTAGCAAGAATTTCCCACGTGATAACCATCTTGCCTCGCAATAAAATAGCAAAGCTGAATGCATTGCAACCGTGTCTTTACAAAGTGCGGAAAATATTCTTGATTTGAGAGATCTCATTTTGATATACACTCTATAACAAAAAAATCGACGGACCAAGAACGAATCATCCGATTGCTTTGAAATTTCGTATGCAAAAATGTTTTGACCAAATATACAAATTATTAAAATTTGGTGTCCAATGAATGAATAGTGCGATCTCCAGCGCATCGGAACTGCGCATCCAGCAGATGTATATAAGGAGTTGTTCTTGAACTGTTGTTAAAAATTTCTGCTGCATTGCGATATAGGATACCTATCAACGACTGAAAAAATGGCTCCCCGCAGGATTCGAGCTCAGTACGAGCAACTTTCAGAGTTTGAAAGAGGTCGTATCATTGGATTGAAAGAGGCAGGTTGGGCAAATCGGAGAATCGCTCGTCATGTGAGTCGAAGCGATGCGGCGATTAGAAGATGCTGGCAAGAGTGGGTGGACAGTAGCAGATTTCAGCGTCATGATGGTAGCGATAGACGTAGGGCCACAACAGTTCACGAGGACAGAGTGATTGTAAGATCAGCTGTCACAGCGCCTGATTCATCGCTATCAACCATCAGTCGAGCGACCCACACGCGAGTGTCCACCATGACCATTCACAGACGACTGAGAGAGCGAAATCTACGCTCGTACTGACCGTTACGCCACCTGCCACTCACGCCTGCACACTGTCGATCCAGATTACAGTGGTGCATGGCTTGATCAGGCTGGAATGATGCTGATTAGGGACGTATAGTGTTTAGTGACGAATCACTCTTCCAACTGTGTCCTGACTATTATCGAAGACGTTTCTGGAGACGCCCAGGACAGCGTGCCGAGCCTGATTTCACTATTGCACGCCACACGGGCCCTCAACAAGGAGTTATGGTCTGGGGTGCCTATCCGCTTGATAGCCGGACTCCTTTGGTCGTCATTAGAGGTACACTTACTGCACAGCGGTACGTTGACGACAGTATGAGACCTGTTTTGCTACTTTTCCTTTCGCAGTACCCTGGGCTTATTTTTCGGCAAGACAATGCCAGACCATATGCGGCACGTGTTGCTATGAACTGTCAACACTTGTCAAACACTTCCTTGGACAGCCAGATCACCAGAATTCTCACTCATTGAGCATGTCTGGGATATGATGGGAAGGCGACTGCATCCGGTAGGGAATGTTGATGACGTTGTCTGACAATTGGAGCAAATTTGGCAAGAAATACCGCAGGAGATCATCCGGGAGTTTTATCGGTCTATGCCACACCGTGTGGCAGCTTGCATCCAGGCTAGAGTCGGGTCAATACCTAATTGAGCTCGTTACTGTAACTCTGAATTAAATCATTCAATTGTTCTGAAATTTTAATCATTTTCAATTCTGTACATAATTTTCCTATCCACCAATTTTTGTCTCCATCGGATAACTCCTTCTTGGTGCATCCATTTTGTTTTGTTATAGAGTGTAATTTACTACGGTTACAACTGTATTTAAAACAACATTCAGACCAGGACTCATTTCTTTGGAAGCCAAAGCTTCTCTGTGGATCATGCAATGTCTCCAATCGCACTGAGGCGATTTTTGTTTTCTAAGTGCTTGTATACTTCCGAACATTGAACGAGCACCATCGGTGCATATTCCGACGCAATTTTTCCATTCTATGCTTGCCTTGTTCATAAAATCATTTAAAAAAGCAAATAATGCGAGCGCTCTTTGCTTTGAGTTTTATCGGTTTGCAGAAAAGTAGTTCTTCTACTACTGACATATTATCACAAAATCGAACATAGTCATTGAAATGAGCATCTTTCTTACTATCTGTTGTTACATCAAGCTGTATTGCTCCAAACATAGTTTCTACAATATCAATTGCTGCTGGCAAAATAAGCTCTTCACCAACGGTGTGAGATTTTTTACATCTGCTATTTTATATGAAACTTTGTAGGATGCAATTAAAGCTTTTTTATTCACAGACAAAGTTTCTTTAAAAAATGATTTTTGCTTTTCATATGACTTTAATTTTTATTCGAAGAATTCTCTGGGTTTGTTGACGTACTCACTATGAAGCGTTTCCAAATGTCGTTTAAGTTTATTAGGTTTCATGCTGTCTGCGGCCAACAGTTTTGAGCAAATGATACACAGGGGCCTTTCTTCTTTATTTACTTCAGTACTAGTAAACCCCAAATATAAGTATTCTTGAGAATATTTTCTTGATTTTATTTTCTGAACAACATTCGTCTGTGTACTTGTTGATGCTTGACTATCGTCTAAGGCTACGTCCATAGTGCACCGCTTCCAGCTTCCGGCTTTTTCGCGGCAGTTGAGCGGGGAGGAAAAGTAGCGTAAACTGTATTGGTGCGGTTATAGTGCACCTGCTTCCCTGCTTCCGCCTGCTTTACCCGCTTCCACCCGCTTTTTCCGGAATGAATTATTAATTCTTTTTCCCGCTTGAACCGCTTACCCGCTTGACTCGCTCGTTTAGTTTGTTGTGTTATTCCGTTCTGCACTTCTACGCTCTTTGGTTGTTGGAACAAAACGGAAGCAGACAAAGATGTTTTAATTTCCAAGTGTTTCTAAAAAGTGTAATTTGGGACAAAATATTTTCTACGTGATTATGTGGATCCAAACTTCGTTAAAAGAGCATTTGCAACTTTCTTCATTGATATAAATTATTTTGTAAAGAATCCCATACGTTTAATATATTAGTGCGGGTTCATTCTAATTTGCACTAATTTCAGATATTTTCCCTTCTACTTCGGAAATCAAGTTATCAAATATATTTTTCCAAACTATACTGCTCTGAAATTCAACTAATTCCATTTCTAAATCATGGATACCCAGCCACTTAAATTCGTTTTACTCTATTGTTTAGAATTTCGTTTTGTATGGATATAAAATAAAGTGAAATGCATTTTCCATATTTTTAAATTGATTAAATATATCTTCAAATGCCTTGTTTTATTTACTGTATATAATCATTAAATATTTTTTTATTGTATTTTCTTAAATGTCAAACGTATTTTCCATTGTTATTGTGTTTTGAAAATGTTTTTGTAACTGAGGAAAATATTTCATGATTTTCATTTCCAAATCCCAAGTAAAAATGTCAAGTGTCGTCATAAATATTTTCTAATATTTTCAAACATCATTAAAACAATTTGTCCATTTCCTTGAAGTTTTTTTATTTACTTCATTAAAATGCTGAGTGTGATGTCGCATAAAAACATAAAATCATTTAACTATTCTATATTTGAAAATTCGTCAAAATTATTGTTTTTTTCATTCAAAAAGAACGTAATTTCTTCTTATTAAATGACAAACCGATTAAGAACTTGACCTGAACTGAGCCATCGAGCATTGTTGTATGTCAAAATGTTATCGCCAAACGCGCGTTTTACGCGCCTCATATGAACGGTCTTAATAAATGTCTTTATTATTAGTATTTACCATATGTGTTCATTCTCACAAGCGGTATTTTATAAATTTACATATTCTACTCAATAGGCATTCACATAAATTTTAAAACAGCATTATGTATGTATAATCAATAAATCTAAAACCAGGGTGTCAAGATCTAAATCACTATATTTAAATCAACAATTAAAATCATGATTTTAATCAAATGATTTTTTTTAAATCACTGATTTTAAATCACTGATTTTAATCAAATGATTTTTTTTTAAATCAATGATTTAAATCACAACTAAACACACTTTTTTATAACTAAATAAATGCACCACAGAATAATCACAGAAGCGGTCAAATGCTTTAATCTTTCTTTACTCATGGTGATTTCAGCACTAATGGCTACACCCAGCAAAGAGGGAACTGGGTCAATTACTGCATATTATAAAAGATTGCAACATCCAGTTGTAACTTAGAATATACTATATACTGGAAACAGTAATGTAAATACACATGACATCATAAATCTAAATGCCAGGAAGAGTAATGTATAAACATTCCTGATTAACAACACTCATAATATAAACACTTAAAGGAAGTACGTAACAGTTTGATTCAAAATTATAAACTAAAGGGGTGACTGATTTCATGAACTAAAAAAAAAAAAAAAACACACAGTTCGAAGTAAAGTTTTTTAAGGCTCAGCTTATTCTTGTGGTGTGCAATAGAGATTAAAGAGTAGAAATATACATTTTCACACAGCCATTGAAATGTCAGCAATAAGAAAGAAAGATCCAATATGAATTAAAAGTGAAAATTCATTTATTATTACTGCTCTGCAGTTTTATTATTAGAATTTACTATTGTCTGATTATTTCTCTGTCCTCTATTCTACTTCTCACACTGTAGTTCAGGTCTGTCACTTACTCTTACTGATAAATTTGTTAACATGATGATGTAATTTACTCAAGAAAAACTATGTAGGATGTCAACTTGTGATTTAAAGTTAAACAAATGTTAAGTAAATATTGATTTACCAAGTCACAAACTCAATTTTTTATTTAAAAAATTCATACATTTTTTTTGTAAAAACAGTTGAGAAACTACAGAAATTTAAATTAAAAAAAATCTGATTTAATAAAAAAAATCCGATTTAAATAAAAAATTCCAATTGATTTATTTTTTAATCATGATTTTCTTACACCCTGTCAAAAACATTTTACAAAAATCCTTTGCGCAATTTTTTTTCAATTTTAAGTTTTTATTAACACTGATATTTTCTTCATGTTTTTTAAAAGAAGGGGTCGAAAAATATCAAAAATTTATGTATATGATGAAATGATAAGTTTATAAAAATCAACGCGTGTGTCATTTAAAAAGCCTGCGTGGGCCAGTGTGACCCGCGGGTCATAGGTTCGCCATCCCTGCAATAGATCCTCATGTGATAGCTCTATGTTGCAAACTGACAGGCGGTTCAACGCGCGTTGCACTATAACCACCCCCTGCTAGAATCGCGCGGTTTTACAACGCTGTTTGGAACTGCCGCGGTTTTAACGGTAAAGCAGGAAGCTGGAAGCGGTGCACTATGGACGTACCCTAATGCTCGTTTACGCCCGCTTAAAAAATTATCCATGGGTCTGCATAAATCTGCTGCCGTGAATATTTAATACGGTGATTGCAATTAACACGAAAACATATATAACTTATAAACATGTAAACTTGCGTTATCGAACATTTTCCTTCTACCTATGAGAAAACATATGCTCTGCGCATGCTCGAGACTGCTTTCACAAACCATATTACTTATTTTTTCTCTTTTCTTTAGTCATGCTTCTGTTTTATTTCTTTTATTATTCCAAAAAAAAAGTATTCCCAATTTCTAAATTTAGCGCACCCCGTCTAGGTTAACTTTCATTAACGAATTTTTGTACTTTCATGTGCTTTTAACGTTATCTTTCTGTTTGGCTTTCATTTCAAATTGAATATTTAAATTTTCCCCGCTTCCATTCGTTTCATCTGATCACCACCCGCTAGGTAAAATGCCAGCTGTGGTTTCTCGCCAACATTGGCTCGCTTTTACTCTTGTTTTGGCAATTAGTTAAAAATTATTTAAATACAGAAATCAAAATACTCAATATATATTATTGTTGTATACATTTTATTGTATGCGGGAGGGGGGCGAAGAAAATTATAATTGAAAACTGGGCCTCGTATAATGAAAGGTTAAGAAACGCTGCTGTAAAGCGATAGAAGGAATGAGGGGTTCACCTCGGAAACTCCACACACGAACAGGATTGTCATCACCGCTCAAATTGAATCTAGATTTGTCGCTGAAGATGACCTGGTTCCATTCCGTTGCAGTCTAATTCCGTCGTGCACGACACCACTCCAAACCTAGGCGTCGGTAAGTGGGTGCCATTGGCAGCACACGTAATGGGCGCAGCGATACCAGATGTCCTTCAGCCAGGCACCTTACGATGGTTCGGGAAGACACATGTGCCCGTAGTGAAGTTGATGCCTGTGTTTGGATAGCGGCCAATGAGGCAGTTGGCTCTACGCGTGCGTTTCGTATGATGTGACGGTCTTCTCCACGAATGGTATGTCGAGGGCGTTCTGAGCCTGGTTGCTGTGTAAATGACGTCTCTTCTGTCCACTGGTCCCAACACCTCCTCCCAGTAAAATCTGAACGGCCTACTAACCGAGCTACTCGCCGTGCTGATAACCCAGCTTCCATCATCCCGATGATTATTCCATTCTCCAACTCTGACAGCTGCTGATATTGTCTTCGATGGCTGCGTAACGGCATGTCTAACTCAGCGTTTTCTTTGCAAAAGATTATGTACATTTAAACAAGCTCTGCTTACCTGTTTTAAACTCCAAGGAGAACGAAGTTCAATGCCCTCTACAGGCATTACACAATCCGCAATCACGCTGCATTTCTAATAATTTGCATATCTGGCCGACATGTACCTTCATGCCAAGTTTCGTTTCGATCCCACAATTAGTTCTTGGTGTGCGAATTTTTATGGCAATAAGTGTATATCCAACGTTACTAATTTAATTTAATCCCATTTTACTTTTAATTAATTTTATTTAATCCCATGTTACTTTTCAGGAAGTATGCAAGGTTATATAATTCCAATTTTCTTCAGGAAAGTTTTAAAAGTTCATAAGAACTGTGAAACGATTGAGTATATATCAGTTGTAAACTATATATGAGAACTTTCGTTTTCCACAGTAATCAATATTTTGGAAATTCGTAGGAACATAACTGCGAATACCCATTATTTTTAACATTTGCTGTTCATAACATTTTAATTTTCTTTTCATGTTAGATTAGGATGACCTAGTAAGAGCATTTGTTGGATCGATCCGAAGAGACCCGGTGGCCCTTTTGCGATTTGTGCATGTGTTAACATCGTCTCAAAATTACGAGATATGACCGATACAAGAACGTCGCAAATACCTACAAATGCAATAATTGTGCCATTGCGATATAAACTCACCAACTAACCTATCTGGAAATTGCCAGCAAACTATAAGGTGTGGTACGTGCTTCAATAATCTCTTTCAAAACATGCTGTCCTCAACTCATGGGTATTATTGCCAGAGGGCGTTGTATACATATCGTTCCTTAACTTACAGAATCGCAACTCGAATACGAAAAGTACCCCCTAGATGCTCTCGTACATATGCGTAGCTCATGGTGTAAAATCAATGTTTGAAACAATTTCTAAAAAGATGACCGAAACTGTTTATTTCCGTTAGCAATTCTCAAGGCTATAGGGAATTTTTAAGAAAATATTTGTAGATATTAATAGTTGAATAATATTTGCTAATAGTTAAGATAAGTGGTTAATTTTTGGCAAATTTTTGGGATCCACGGATTGCAAAGTTGCTAGAGTTGGCTAATCGTGAACCGGAGGTGCAGGTCTCGATCTAACCAGAAAACGTCCGTAGGAGCTAGTGTACATTAACTCTATCGTGGCCCAAACCTGCTCACATCGGTCTTTGGTTGGAATTAATCTCGAAACCCTCGAGTTGAAATTCCGTTACTCTTCCAACCCGGCTACCACGGCTATATAGAGCTGTCGTGCAGCGGTTTCCCGGTTGGAAGAGTAACGGATATACAACTGGAGGGATGCGAGTTTGAATCCAACAAACACCGCCGTGTACAAAGGTGGCTTGGAGCACGTTATATCCGTCGTGGCTTCAAATACTCTCACGTTGGCGTGGTGTGGATGATTAGAGGGTGGGGGTTCCAGCGCAAGTGTTGCCTCCTACTGATTGTTTTGGGGGGTTATATTCATAAAAATAAACAATAAAAACCTTTTTCACATTAAAAAATAATATTATTTATCTATATATCTGATCTAAATGACGTCATATTGTTTAAGTCATAATATATACCTGACCCTATTGTAGAGAAAATAGAAGACAAATTTTTGCTAAATGTAACTAATTGCTTTTTTTTTCTCTATTTTCTTCTTCCGATGCATTCTACACTTCGCTCGTCATGGAACAAAAGAATGGATTCAATCGGTCGATTGGTTTAGGGGTTTCTGGCACAAGAGTCATATTTAGTCATGTTGCTTCAGACACAGGAAATGCAATATTAACTAATACACATGCCACCGACAAAGTACGTTTCACTGAAAATATAGAGAGACATTCAGGGAGGGATTCACCCAACAGGATTCGAACCAGCGCTGCCTACAACTTACAGGCTCTTATGGCAGTGTACATACGCATTGAGTCACGTTGTCCCCTGAGTTCAGTCCGTAGGTATTTCAATTAACGTGACACTGGAGCAACACAATCTAATGGAAATGGTCCGGGTTCAACCCTCGAAGAGAAAGATCCTTGGGCAGCAGCACATAATTTTTAACCACAGTCAGATGACGAGGTCACGCCTGAACTGGATCCCCACTCTCTTTAATTCTTCACCACTCAAATATGATGGCAGTTGATTCCACGACAGATTTACATGCCACACCCCTCGTTATACACGATGGACTTTGATTTGATTTGAACTCTAAACCTTCCGTTTGTTATTATGTTACTCTACCAACTGGGCTACCACGGTCTTATCTTGAGATTCGGGTTAGATCCCTTAACATTACCAATAGCTGGTTGTTTTCCTCCAGTTTGACGTTAGTTATATTTCTATCTACCAACTTCCTATCCAACCCAAATTTCGCGCGTGATGCAGCAATATGCAAATTTGTGATAATCAGTGGTTCTTAAACTTTTTAATGCGTTGACACATATGAAATTGCAAATTCTCGCAGGCTCTCTGAGATCGTACAGCTAAATGGGTTTTTGCGAGATCAATTAGACCATCGGGATCCTGAATTTGCACCTTAAGTATGTAAGACATTTATTTATCGGTTATACTTTATAACAAGGCTCATTGGGGTTGAATTAGGCAGTTGAAATTCAAAACGAATTACTATTACCAAAAAAGGTGTTGAATGTGACACATTTTATGGTTCAAAAGTACAGTTGATGACTGTTTAATAGAATATTTCCCAAATGTTTTTGATTACTCATAAGATTCAACTCTTATTTTGACTCCATCCAAAAAGCGTGTGTTCGGAATGTAGAATTAAAAATAACTATTAACAATTTGTCAAAAATCTTCCACCCATATCTGCACCTATTTTGTTAGGTATTCATTCTGTGAGAAAAAAATAGGTTGTTTTAGCAGAGCCTAACAAACTTTAAAGTTTGGTTACTAAATTATAAATCACCTTAAATAAAGAAAAGAAAAATTGGCTTACAAATGTACAAAGAAATGCCACATGACAAGTAAACACCCACGTTTTATATCATTCACCATTATTTTATTTAAAATTTTTGTGACCATAGAAGGAACAGCAGAAAGATATGATAGATTCGAAATTTTTTTTTTAAGTGTTTCCGTTTGATTTTCCGAGCAACGCTTTTTTGCCGAAGAGCAAAACAAATAAAAAGTTTTAAAAACGAGTTTTCAATGATTCTGTGGCGACAGTAATTTGTATTTCATTTACCAGGGAGCTCCACCGCCTGCTCGCCTACACTCGCAAACTAACACTCCTGTCCCTAGTGGTTTCGCTTTATTCATTTTACTTTTAAAAAAAATTACCGCTGTCGCAGGATTGAAATCTGGGTTGTTTACCTTCATTCTTAGACGGTTTCCGGAGAAAATACAGATCAGAAAATTATGAAATTAACATGGTTTGTTCTTCATCGTGTTCCCTGGACAATTTTGAAAAATGTTTTTCGATGCAGCTATTAGTTAAGGGTTTATCAGGTCTCAATATTGAAAATGGGAATGAGCAAAAGACAAACACATTTTCAGTCTTCAGTAGTTAATTTTTAAAGTATATCTTAACGTGAATTTTTGCAGCTCGTAGAGTTGTTTTAGAAATTTCACGATGGATCTTGATAAAAAAAATTTTAAATTCGGAAAAAATCGGGACCTTTTCGTTAATTTTTTGTTTAAACTGTCATATCTATATCTTATTACTATTAGTTTATAAATTGGAAAATATCGAAGTATACCTTAGAATTATACTCTTTCTCACGGTACACTTATTTTTGAAATTGGTTAGTAAATAAATACGATGTGATCAAAAGTTGGTCATGCAAATTTCGGCCTAGGTTCGTAAAAAAATAATTAAAACGAAAAATGTCAAAAAAACAAAACTCTTAATATCCTTTCGTGAAAACTATTGTAATAAAATAAAAATTCCACGACTGTCAAAATACAAAAAAGTGGACCAATGGTATCACAGAAAACGATTTAAAAGCACCAATGCAATCAAAGGATATTTTAAAAACAAAATAACCAATGGGAGGAAAGGAATAATTTCAAACGAATCAATGAAATCAAACGACTTTAACGGATTTTGGAAGAACTTTCTAGAATATTCAAAATGAAAATTGAAAGTTTCCGTTTTCCGGGGTTGCCATGAAAACCACAACAACCGTAACGAAAGATGGGTTGCCTTAATTTATCGTAACTCGCTACTAGAAATGTGCCAAAAAAATCGCCAAGCCGTTGCCATCACATCATAAACATAGAGTGCAGCTGTACCTATGAAAATTGTGTGACAGTAAAATTAAATAATCATGTGCCCATTTCCTGTATTTAATAATGATCATGTACACAATTAATACAAATATATACCTGTACAAAATACAAATAAAATAATTTAATAGTTTGAGTTAATTTTATCGTTTTAATATAATAATTTTAAACAAATAATAAAAACTCTATTTTGAATTACGCTTAAAAATTTAAGAAGCATGTATAATGAAAATGATTTTGCTGAGAAGTAGTATGTATTATTAATAGTAATATTTTTGAAACACAATACTGCTATTATTTTGAAATACAAGTAAATTTTATAAGAAATATTGAGTTGTGCAATATTTAAATTCCATTTTTTTATTAAAGAATAAGAAACATTACCTACAGCTATAGCAGATAGTTTAAAATTTGCTGAGGTCTATAAATCAAAGTTCTCTCTCAATTTCAATCTTTAACAGAACTATCATTTTGTGCATCTCAAAGCAGTTTGGATAAATACTCAACTTTTTTGGATATGAAAAGTGACATTATTCTTGCACACATCGAACTGCCACATCCAAAAATAATATTTTCTGTTTGTATTAAAAGTGATTTGGAAATAACAGCATTTTATTAGAATATAAAATTAAAGGATTTAGATAAACACAAGTTTCACTCTATTGTCCACGATTTAAATTCTGTTTACGAAATATTATGTGTTATGCCTCATTTGGAATTGTAAAATAATTGTACTTAATTCATATTCTTTTCTGTAATCGCACCCAATATTTCATATTCTTAATCGTATCAGAATTCATGCATTGTCATCTATCGATATTCATTTACTAGAATAAGTAGCAGCAAGAATTCAAGAACAACTGTTCTAGTAACCTGAATCAATATTGGATGCGATTAGAGAAAAGAAAATGAATTGAATATAATTATATTACAGTTTGGAATTAGGAATATATTTCTAAAATGATATGTATATTACATATAATTCTGGGTAGTGTATGCATTCAATATAAAAAAAAAAGTGTGCATTTTGTGAATATTTATTGATAGTAAACAAACATTTAGAATTCAATGGAGATTATATCTTAATTTAAAATTTAGATCGAGGTTCACTACTTCTTCATCCTGGTGTGTTTTGTTTTAACTTTTATTCTGATACATTAAGTCGTTTATTAGAAAATTATTTTTATACATCTAATATTTTCAGTAGAATATATGCACAAATTATGCATGAAATAAGGAACTAAAAATGAAATATGTCAAAAGGCAAGAAGTTTTTAATTAGTTTTGTAACAGTATTGTATTTAAAGCTGTAAAAGAAAATTGAGCTTATTTTCTGTTTAAAGCATTTTTCTTATTCATTGCCATGTTTTATATACTTAAGTATTACACATGTCATGTGTTTAAACTTATACTGATGAATTATATTGATTAAGTATAAATATTAATGATATGCTATCTGATTTGTAGTATTTGATGTGAATTCTCATGTATTAATTTCTTGTTTAAAGGATAATAAAAATATTATAACTGTAAGTGAAGATATTGATTGTTTGTCATTCCTTTTGAAAATAAAGCCTCTAAATTAATTTTTATACTGATTATACAAATAAAACAAAGCATTATTTTTAGCATTTTAAGAAGGAAAATGTAACATGTGCATTAATTTGTAAGTTATAAAATAAAAAACTTCAATAATTTCATTTCAGCAGTTACATTTCATGAGCTGCGGTATAATACTTAAAAAATTGCAGACTTTAAAAAAGCAATGTATTTTTAAATTACGTAAATTCTGAATATTTTGTTGATTTAAACACTGATTATATCCGTAAACAGTAAGGAAATAAAGAAATGTGTAATGTAATAATCGCGGCGATCGTTGGCCTACATCCAACACGTCACAAGAGTCGTGGTATGGCCTTTTGTGATAGGAGCCGTTTGCCCGTGGTGTAAGGTATCTATCAGGTGTCAAATTTTCCGCAGATTTCGAATCCGTTGAAATTTTCAATCTATCTTTAACAGTTCCGATTTTACAAAGAAAATACTAAACAATGCCAGTCGAAATGTTCTTTTTTCTCTTCTGGCTGAAGTGGAAGAGGGCAGGAAATGTAATCTGTTTTTTTTTTTTTTAACGCGAAGAACAAAAAATGAAATCTAATTATTTTTGTAAAGCGAAAGTAGACGTGACATCAATCTCTTGCGAAATTATAAAATTCATTTAAAACTGTCCTACATTGAATTTTAATTTAATGTTTTAGATTGAATTTAAAATTCGCTTCCACCCTAAAATTGCAAAAATTCGAACTTCCTGTGTGCCAAATCCTATTACTGTAGGTGCCATAGATTCTTCAGGAATTTGCGTGCAAGAAACAAACAGACAAACGCTTCCTTTTATAATAATAGAGATAATTTCATAAATTACTTATAAGGGGGATCCTCTAGTGTCTAAGTGCAATATAGTAGAAAGCATTCTCCAAAAGACATCGTCTGAGAAAAAAATGTTTATTTTGGAGATGGGGCTAACGACTTTTAAAGTTTACGTAGAATATTTTAAATCATAATAACTAAACAAATATAATCGAAATACAAATTTACAAAGAATGAAACAGCTCACAATTTTTTATATTATCCACCGCTACTACTTTTAACTTTTTTTTAAATTTAATCTCATGTTACCTTAGAGGTCGTATTTAAAAACTCATAAGTGTTTTACTTCTGGAAAGTTTTGAAAGTTCGAAAGAAAGTTCAAACAGATGAGTGAATAATAGTTATAATCTATATGTGTAAACTTTCCTCTTTTACATGAATCGTCGTTTTGGAAATACATTAGAAACTAAATGCGAAATGCAATTTTTTTTTTGTGTTATCTCTATGTTGTGTTCATAATTTTTAAGTTGATTTTTATCTGAGAAAATTTCATCAAACTGTAAGGTGTGGTATGCACTTTAATAAAATAAATATTTTTCAAAACATTCTACGTTCTCAACTTATGAGCATTGATGCCAGAGGATATTGTATGCAAATCGTGCATTAAATTCCAGAATTGAAACTCGAATTTCGCATGCGATCGGGCAATAAAAAAATGGTGGACATGCATCAAACGCAGCGGTTGATAAAATGTTCAGTACAGGGACAAAAAAAAATATTTTGACGCTTTGGTTTTACAAATAAAATTTGCACACACTACATTCATAAGACGAATGATAATTATTACTAAATAAAAAATAAATTGCTGGACGGTAAAGCTTAATACCAAGGGTTGGTGAAAGAAATTTAAAGTTCTTAAACGGTGGAAACTAGATTTCGGAAATTTATAAAACGGTTAAGATCGATAACACTTTTTCTGTTAATAAAAATTGAAATGCAGGATAGAGAATAAAGTACTATTCAGATCTATAAAGCAATAAAACCCAAATAAACCAACCAACTATAATGTAGGGCAAATTTACATTATCAACCGCATCACAATATTGTCTTTCATCTCAAATTAAACGACAAAATGTCATTCTTATGGAACGTCATTCTTAATCTCAAGTCTTTAAATCAATAAATACATGAATATCCTGCTAATTGTTTTGCTTCTATTCATTCAGTCGTAAACAGTAAAAATATATTTGTTTCATTAAAACATTCATCGAAGAAACTATTTTGGTACAGACAATTCTGGTTTAAGAAGAAGATTTATAAATTTCGAAGCGCACTAAGAGATCGTGCGTCAACTTTAATCATAACGACCCTAAGACTTGTAATACTATCCCGCTCCGCTTTTACTAAAATAAAATTTTAAAATATTTTAAATAAACTAGGAGGGTGTAATTCGCTATTAAGCTTCAATGTTTGAAAGAACTTCGAAGTTGGAACTTAATTTTATACTACGTGCGATCTTTGTGATAAGCTCATTAACTATATCAATTGAAAGACCCAATAAATTTTAAATATTTGGAATAAATTTTGAGTTCTTATACATAAAAAATACGTTAAAACACATTTGATCTAGAGGTGAGGGTAAAAAAGTGTTTCCTTAAGGTCATATTTCTAAACATTGAGCTCAATTTTTAAGTTTAATTGCTTAAAATGTAATGTGCGGCTTTAAAAGTAGACGGATAATCGATAGCCTGATTGGTTGAGTTCGAGTTTGAGAATCCATCCACAGATAGTTGAGACCTCAAATGTCTTGGAGAATTTGGGTGAAACTTACATGCATGATACACTGCCCTACAACAATGGACCGCACAGTAAGGTATGATGGTATTAGTAATCGAACAAGGATTTCAACAAGGTTTTGATACACAGCTATAGGTATTTGTGTCCATTCCTGCTGCAAGATTGTCGCCAGCTCAGCGGTTGATTTCGGACGTGGTTCTCTGTTCTGTAAGCGTCGCTCAAACTCGTCCAAGAAATGTTCTAAAGGGTTTAGGACTGAACTCTGAGCAAGCCAGGAAAGATTTTTTATAGCTTGATACCACTGCTTGAAACAGACTGCTACATGGCATAGAGTGTTGTCGTCCTGGAAGTAAAATTCGATGATTCCATAAATTTGCCAAAGAGTGGGAAGAACCTCATTCTCCGAAATGTTCATGTAGGCGTCAGCGTTCAATTAACCACGAACAACATGCAAAGGTCTCATGCCACACCACGAAAAACATCCTCAAACAAAAAGTCGGATTTTATGCTTATCCGCTGACGTCCCTTCCAGTATTATAGGCTAGTGTATAAATATATAGACCATTGTGATCCTGATTTTTTACCATACATTGGGAGTAAACTATCTTGTATTCGGTTGTAATTTGGAAGAAAGGGGTGATCGTTGTTGAATTGAGTTGCCAGACGATGACAGATACCCCCAAGTCCTGAAAAAGATAGAAGGGATCGGGACAAATCCCTACATCTGTAATATTATAAAAGGAAGTGTTTCTCTGTTTGTTTGTTTGCTTATAGCCCGCAAAGTCCTGACGAATCCAGGGCACTTACAATAATGTAATTTTGTATATAAGTATAAAATTTTTTTTTTAATTTTTGAGTTGCGGCGAATTTTGCAATTTATTCTAGAACATTTTAAAATAAATGTAATAGTTTTTTTCACCGTTCTTCCTTTTTCTGCGGAACGAAGAAACATCAAAATTTAGACCTTTCACCCTCACTTCTCGATGACGTCAGCCTTTGGAACCTTGACAAGTTTTTTTTCATCTCCCATCTAGAATGGGAGGGAACAGATTCGAACGACGTTCGTTTGATTGGAGTTCATACATTTTAATTTCCGGTGAAACGGATTCGAGTGTGAAGAAAAAGAAACTATTAAAGTTATCAAAGGCGTTCTTCAGTGCTTTTTTCTATATCAGCGATCGTTACAGAGAAAATAAAAATTTTACCGGATTTGAAATCTGCGGAAAATATTACACTGGAAAGATACCTTTTACGTTTGATTTTCTTTTAATAAATAATTCATCTATTAAATATTTAAATTTTTTTGGTTTGCGAAGCAAACCAACACCACGGACAACTCTTTCATGGCTGTTATCCAATAGGCTGCAAATTCGCAAACCAAATGGAAGTCCATGGTGCCTGTTGTCCAATAGGCTACGAATTCCCATTTGGTTTGCGAAGCAAACCATTAACCCCACAAAAACAACTGGCCTGGTCAAGCCAATCAGTGGCCAGTTAATTATATCTGTAAAGAATGTTAACACCTTCTATTCGATGTTTTAATTTAGAAGAGCTGTTTGCTGACTGTTCTGTATAGAAATTATTCACAATTAGAGAATTCAGATGTAATTGTTTTCCATCACCATTTTCAACAGACATTTTTTTTATAGTATTTACCACTATTTAATTTTAATTCTTTGTGACCTTAGCAGGACGTATTGAAAACTATCACGAGTTGTTGTTACTAACGCCTTACATGGTCTCTTTAAATTCAACCAAAAGTATCACAAGTACTAACCACTAGCAGGTTTCGAAAATTAGGTTTATTTTTGAAACTTACAGTTGAAATTTTATGTTCTATATGTGTGAGGCGATCCTATGCATTTCGAAATAACTCTAAATGGTTTATGTGTAAAATCGTGTAAAATTAGTACCATAAACTAAATTTCTTGGTACATTAGCTGTTTTAATTTTATTAGTTTTATTTACAGAATATAAAATAACAGCTTAAACACTCCTCTTGACGAGGCTTAGATTTGAATGTGTTTTAGTAACCGCATCGGAAAAAAATGCTCTCTATCTTCTTCCCTGAGAATTTTGAACAAACCATGTAAATTTTGTAATTTTCCGAACCATAAGTTCTCGGGAAACCGTATATGAAATCAGCGAAAAAAGCGAGCTTTCAACCATGGTGTGCACCACACACAGCAAGGATGTGACAAGACTGCCTCCGCCACATTACCACCCTTCCCTGACCTGTTCGATCCCCAGATTTGTCACCTATCGAGCATATCTCGGATCATTTGGGACGGAAAGTTCCACACCCTACGAGTTTGGTCGATCTAGAGACGCGTTTACAGTAACTGTGGAACGAGATGTCTCAGGAAATCATACGAAACTTGTATGCCTCAATGCCCTCTCGTATCGCATCGTGCATTCGCGCAAGAGGGGGTCCAACATAGTACTAAAACTTCCCTTCATTTGTACTTTTTTCTGCAATAAATAATATTTTTCCTTTGATTTTCTAATCACTTACTTATATCAAAGTAGTACTTACATATGTAAAATTTCGTTTCATTTTGACGACTTTTTCTTGGTGCGCAAATTTTTATGGCAATGAGTGCATATATATATATATATATATATATATATATATATATATATACTCTGAACTTTCTCCTGGTTGAATTATATAGGACAGTCGTCAATGACCCTTTGTGTTGCGCCGGTACGGCGTCAATTACACACCTACCTACCTATCTAATGCTTTCTCTTGTTAAAGATAGATAATTTTAAAAGGTGTAACCGTTAAGACCAAAGTCATAATTTGAACAACACAACTTGCCAGTCTATGGGTAGAGCTCTATAATGTTTTAATAACAATTTGATTGTTCTACCACGGAAAGCAAGTCACACATGAAGGTAGCGTCGTGAATAATAATATGCATCGTAGCAGTTGATTGTTTCTGTTTTCATATGTAAGAGGAGAGTTGCTATGCAGAAATATACAACAAAAAGACCGATACACGTTAGTGAAATGTATCAAAGAACGGAAATCAATGTCATATACGAAGCCAAAAACAGTATAGACAATCATTTTTAGCAAAACATGTGAAAGACAGTGCTCCCTCATCCCAACTTTGTCTACCAAAATATAATTGGTGGTGAATATGGGTTACACACCTTTATCTATACTACGGTATAGTAAGTTGATTTTTTAATTTATTTCCAGAATTCACACAGCAGCGGATGAATTGGATACATCAGCATCTATTCTAGTTTCTCATTATCTACCACTAGTTGATAGATGTCGGATTTTATGAGACCGAAACAACTGTATTCAGATCACTGGCGAACTTTCGTTTGTGCAGTTATGAAAAGACGATTTCAACCACTTGATTGTTCCGTGTTGTCTTTAACAACCAATTGTGAAGCATTGGTAATGAGAAGGCTGATATTCAACGAAGATTCAAATCGTGATAGGAATGCAAGCAGTATCTGTTATCACACGGTTGAAAATATTTGTTGGAAGTGATTAACATCACTTTCGCATTTCCACTGTTTGCCTTGCTTCATTTGGTTTAATGGTACAAGGGCCATATTTTGCAAAGCCATGAAACATCCATCAAAAAACGTGCTGATTGCAGTGACGTAATATGGTAGAAACACAGGCACCATCCAGGTCTATTTATTGAAAGCTCGCGTGTTCATTATCAAGTTCGGATGTCACTAATTCAGCAAGACGTGTAAAATACAGAGTATATTTGTATACAAAACAATTCATCATATTGGATATGGATGGCACAAAATCTTCATAGGTACTCCATACTTCTCATCTCCCATTTCCATGAACAAAAATGATTCCAATACTGATTCGGACATGGGATCAGTTTATTGCTTCTGCAAAGAAGTTTCATTAATAAAATCCTGGTGAACTAGATTCCAATTTAATAACAGTGAGTTCAAAGTGGAGTTGGTTTCAATCAGAGAAACAGTTAGAATTGCCCTTGAAAAGTAGCTATTTTTTAAGACAGCCAAGCAATTTAAAAGCTCTCCTAAACCCAATATTCAGAAATTCCCGCATCAAAGATATCCAAAAAAAACTCCTCCATGAGAAGCCAGCAATATAATAACGATGGATTAAGGCTCACATTGGTCACGAGGGTAACGCATAAGCAGAAAGTGTTACCAAGGAAGCTGCCGCAAACAAAAATGCTCCAGAGAACAACCAAGTAACTGTTCCAGTACCACACTTCAAGAGACACACTAAAGACAACATTCTTCAACTGTGGCAGGTAAAATGGAACACAAACGAAACAGTCCCTTACGGATACGATATCTTAAAAAAAAATTCAATGTATACGCGCATAAAAGATAGACGTCTTTTAGAGTTCGTAACAGGCCATGGCCCATTCCCTATCTATTTACGTACTCAGATTCGGGTTATCTCAGACCAATCAATTCTCCTGTAGAATAGAGGAAACTCCATTGCATTATGCCTTAGCATTTCCTCTCACAAGCAAGCACCACTTGAGCCACCAAGATGGCTAAACCTAACACTTAAGCATAGAAAATGTAGTGAAAACACTTGTAAAATTATAGATATCCTGGCCACGTCCGGGATTTTATAGCAACGGCATAAACCCAGCTCCCCGATGACCATGAATGAAACTTAACAGTAACCGTGCGAATATGAAACTAATAATAAACTCCAAGAAATACTTCTAAATTGGTAAATATACAAGACGATAGATATCGGGTGGAATGTGACTATTATAGAGTTAAATATAGTGCGTTTTCCTCTTGCACTCTGCTGTAAAAATGAATAAACGGGCTTGGTAGTAAAAATCAACATTACGTGACGGTAGTAAAGTTGTCACACATAGCTCGTTCATAGCAGCTAAATACGACAAAGATATTTTAATTTTACTGAATACACTATCATCATTCATTTCAGCTGCTGTGACGGTCGATGCCCATTTCGGATGTCCTCTTAACCCGAGCCAGTGTCACAATAATTGTCTTAGCAGGAGGTTCAGAGGAGGATTCTGCACCAACTTCCTTAACGCATTTTGCCAATGCTTCTGATGAGGTGAAACTGCAACTACTGCAACAGGAATTTAGGAATGTGTATCAATTGTAATGCTTAAGAAGCCTTCCCATCCAATAAACATATTTTAGCATAAAACATAGAAAAATGTGTGGATTCGTGATTGTCTTTTAAAACTTTTAAGGAATATTTTTTTTTTACTAAACCCTGAAAACGGTGGTTTTCGTTTCGTGTGATAATGTAAAATAACACGATAACCAAACACCAAGTATAAAATCTTCCAAATCTTACTAAAAGCGATGGAAACAAGTTGAAAAATGGAGTATATATATCTCGATAAAACAAAACATTCTCCATCAACTAGAACACGTTTATACGTTGAACGATATGTAAATTCGTGTTTTTCCTCTAACATACTTTAATCTCATTAAAGGTGACGGTTTTGTTCTATCTTGAAAAACTATACATATATTTTATCATCTTGTTTGTATTTTAAACAGTTTTTGAAGCTACAGTTTGACAGAGAATTTTCGGTAAATCAATTTTTAATCAGGCGAAATAAGACATCACTATTATATTTGCACTCATTAGCATGTAATTTGTACGTACACACTAGAAGTTTTTTTTAAATTTTAACTTTAAAAAACCAGTTTTTTTACAGTAGGTCATTGGTTTACGCTTTAAACCATATCAGTGAGAAAAAAAACCTTTTAATCGAAGTCGAAAGCTCAACTATGATTCTGCGCAGAGTTCGCTAAATATTATTCTGCGTTGGTGTATTATTTACTTGTGTTGTTTGTCAGTATTTGTATTAGTTCTGCCAATTGTTAAATTATAATTTTTCGTGTTTATTTATGTGATAAATGTTAAAGAATATAATATTGGTTGCAGTTAATTTATTAATCGATATTCTAAACAGGCTGTACATGTGATTATAGAATTGTGTAGGTGGTATAGAGTCCCATCCATGTATTTTGAGACATAATCTTGTCAGTAATTTTTCACGCAAGCTATTCAAATGGCCGAACACTCATTTGGAAGTAATTAAATACTTTTATGAATTTTCAATTTCGCTGTCTCTCTTTTTTTTTCAAAATAATTTTAACAGATGTTTCCTGTTAATTTTCTGATTTTCATCTTCTGGCAAACCTAGTTGCATGGTTATCTGTTGTATAATTTCAACCTGTGCACCGATCTAATTTCATTAAAATATATTTTAATTAACATCACACGAAAGTAAAAATTCTCTAAAGTTTGAACACCTATGTATGTAAAACAAACACAAATATTATAACAACAACCATATTGCATATCATAAGCAGTTGAGAAATAAATAAAGAACAGCACCAAAAACGAAATATGTGTGTTGTATGAATAAAGAACTACATAATAACTATGGAAGTCAACAGAGGTTTTGTTTCAAAATAATCTGTAAACATCAGAGAAAATTTAACTGAGATGCGGTAAAACATAAAATAAGAACTTTAATCTTCCGCTGGCGTATCTGACAGCACATTACACAGCGAGTCTCAAAGGATCGTGAGTGCTGGTTCATTAAATGCATCTGCAATAAAATAATTTAATTATAACTATTCGACTCCTATAAAGCATCTACGTTGAAGGGTCTATTGCTTTCGACAGTAAAGGATGCATATTTCATCGCTTGTATATCAGGACATTTTCAATGTATGAGAAAAAAATTTTGAAAAATACTTTTCAATTAATGATTTTTAAATTATGAAGCAGCATGTGTATGATTTCGATATGAAATATTTGCATCAAAATGACAGAACATAATTTAATTCATGTTTGTATTCTCTATACAAATCTACACCGTTTGACCAATCCACACAACATTAGGTACACTAAAACTCTAGAACACGGAGGAAAACATTTTTTTTTTCCTGTCTTCAGACATATCTGTAGTGATGAAAATTGGCACACAGGTAGTCCTAAAATTGTCTCTCAAAGGCCCAATTTAAAAATCTAAAGTTTGTTTTTCTGCAATAATTGGACATCGACAAGGAAACATGTTCTGCAGGGTTTGTGTATTTGCGTTAACGTAGAGAAATGTCGCGGTCATATTTAAGCTGTCGCGGTCATATTTAAGGTGTCGCGGTAGGAAGCACGTTCTACAGGGTCGTCTATTTGAGTTAACACAGAGAAATGTCGCGGTCATATATGAAACCGGAGCAACGCCGGTTTATTCAACTAGTTGTATAATAAAAATTACATAGTATGTACCAAAACCGATGCACAAAAAATAATAAGCGTATAGGCAAAATTAGCTTCGGTAGATAGGTGTTTAGTTAACATTGTAATAGATCAACACAACGGGATATTGGCGACGGTCATGGAACAAATTATAAGGGAAAAATCCGTTGACAACAATACGTAATTTTAAACCACGGTCAGATGACGAAGACACACCTCAGTCTGCAACCATCTCCAAACTTTCACACCACGCCAATGTGAGGACATTTGATTCATCGGCAGATTTAAGGTGCACCAGCTCCCTTTGTACACAGATTACAAACCATATTTTGTAATCAACTAAGTCTGTATAACATATTTAAGTATGGTTTCAATTTTAATTCCTATTTTCCTGATTAAATTAATTTGATAATGCTAATAGAAAATAGTACTTTTGTATTTTTACTCATATTTAATTCATGTTTTTTTATGAAGTATTACAAAATGCACTTGAACAAATTTATCTGTTACACTCCTGAACCTGAATTTCTACTTTAAGTGCATGAAATGCCCCTGTAAATAGTTATCTGCCACTAGTTGATATAGGTCCTGTTCACATGAAGAGTTTCCATCGCTCGTTTTCAAGTTCAGCTTTCGGTTAGCATTGAATTATTCTTTTATTCTTCTTACTCAAGTTTCTATATTTGCTATCGTTAAAGATAGAGTAAAAATTTCAATAAATATAATCATAAATATACTGTCTCCCAATTTTGGCCCAACTGTTGCAGCAAAAATTGCGTTGGAGTAGGTTTTTAAATTATAACAAATATTTGAAACAGCCAGATTTGTAAGATATCTACAATAAAAAATAATAATTCAATGTTTTTTTATAATTAAATACTTGTTAGACACAAGAAAATGATCCAGGACTAATTACCGGATTTAAAAAATAATTGTAATAAATAGGAATGGAACAATGAAACAAAAGATATCATTGAAAAAGAAAATACAAATTTTAAAATGGACAATAAATATAAACAGATCGTAGTAAGAAAAATTACAGGCTTTATCTAAGAGAGCTCAATAATAATTGTGATATAATTATTTATTGTTGCAATATTAGCTGCCGTAATGAGGGAAAATTTTAATTTTCAATTTATAAGAAGCCACTTACGTAACAAGGATAATATAAGGAGGTCAAAATTTACAATTGAATTGAATTTACACTTTTCATTTAGTACAAGTGAAATTAAGTACATCGTTCTTTTATATTCGGTAAGAAAATGATGAAATATTTTGATCAGTTTAATTGAATGAGATAGCTAAAAAAATATTATTTCCAGTTGTTCCCGTATTGTTATTACCTTGTCGGGTCTTTTAAGGTAACAATATCTTTAACCTTTAACTGCTGTAATGGGTCTCATAGATCAAGAGTCATTTTCACAAGTCGTTTCTACCCTTTAAAGTTGATATTGGTTTCTGTCCTATTCAGTGCCTTCCTGCTACGTCCAAGAGAAGCCACACTCCAAGACTGGTTTGAATGCCCCAACTTTTTCGTGATTTACACATTTGCATTTCCTGCGTGGTCTCTTAGACCTCTTTACAGCATTTGCGTTACCGTTCTTGTTGAATTAAATCGTCTAAGTTGGAGTAGGGAATTTCGGCAGAGAGCCTATAATGGCAACAAACTATACAAAATACGACCCGTGTTTCGTACACAAAAAAAATTCAGGATATAGTTGATAATTGGTTTGAAATAGAGTACAGGGACAGTGAAATTTCGGATAATATTATTGAAAGCGAACACGAAACGGATGAAGATGAATACATTTCAAGTGCGTCTCCACAAGAAGAATATTTCTACGGAAAAAATAGCCTCAAATGGGATGCCTGGGGAGGGTTAACCTAATCGTGCCTTTAGAACACCAAAACACATTATAGTTTCACAGTTTCCAGGGTTGCAACATTCTGCAAAATTAGGTCCGAAAGCTGAGCATGAAGAGACATGGAATCTACTTAACTTGTATAGTAATATAAAATATATTTCATGTTAAGAATTGAATTATCTAAATTTAAAATGTATAAATAATAAATATCTAAAGAATCTTTCATTAATATATGATATTAATCATATTTATATGCACTTTAGAGAGCGAGGTCTGAGAGACCCTTCCACACTAGTTATGAGACGGTTTGTGACACAGCAGTTAAGGGTTGAGATCTGCTATAAGACCTGACACCAACTACTCCATAGCCCAAATAGTATATGGAACCAATATTAAATTATCAGGTGAGTTTTTTGATTCACCTACTATCAAAATTGATCCCGAAACCTTTGTGACTAAATAACAGAATTTTATGGCAGACCTGATACCAGGTAAACCTTCCACTCCTAGAAATCAGACGATCTATGTTCATAAGGATTTGAAATCTTGCTCTCATGTATTTGTGAGGATAAGCCGAGTAAAAAACATTGGAACCGCTATATGATAGACCATTTCCTGTGATCAAAAGATTTGAAAATTATTTTACTGTTTCAGTGAACATTAAACAGGTAAGCATATCAGTAGATAGGCTAAAACCAGCTTATTTGTTCGTTACGGACACAGTGCCTGTCCACAGTGCCATTGCTGTTAAACAATCAGATGATAATTCAGTTGCAAAACACTCTCACCTCTCTTATCTGATAATAAACATCCTACTACTTGAAGTGGTAGATTAATAAGGAAACCTGTAAGATTCCAGTACTGATTATGTTTGTAAAAGTTCCAGTTTGATTATGTTTGTAAAATTCCAGTTTGAATATGTTTGCATCCGGTGATCCCAGATAGAACAAATTGCCGAGTATCTAGAATATTGAGATTTATTCCTGATTCTAAACTGTGATTTAAGTATAATGACTAAAATGTTTTGGTATAATATTGTAATTTTTAACGTGCAAGTTACTTAGCATCGTTTAATATTAATATTTAGGTATTGTGATACCTGTAGTAATGATTATGTTTTTGCAGTACTGTCCCTGCCATAGTTTCTGATAATCGTAACTCAGTTACTGGTGTGGGAGTAAAGATGCTACAGAATAATTCTGATTCCAACCGATCGATGGCTGAACTAAGAAAGTTGTTATATCATAACTAGTTAACGGTTATCGATTTAAGAAAAGTAAAAAAGAAATATAATTAGTAAAATAATAATAATTTTAAATTTGTCACTGTAACAATTATTATTAAGTAAATAATTATTATTTAAATTTTTATGATTGATTTTTAAACATTAATTAAGCATTTGTTATTTTGATATTATTTGTACCAAATGAACTGATGTAAAAGTTTGATTGTAAACCGAACTGTGTTTTGTTTGTCGTGTGTTTAAAATGGGTGTGTATTCTCACTCGTTATCTATATCATTAAACGTCTTGATGTTGAAAGAGCTCTCGAATTTTTTTTTCAATAGGTGTATTCAAGCTGATAGTTAGTGTGCTGCAAGATACTAATAGAGTAAACAAGGAGAGAACTGAAGAATGACGCTAAGGAAGGCAGTTGGACTATAGGTTGAAGGCTATATTCACCAAACTACCACACTACGACAACGTGAATGCATTTGAGGACCCTAAATATTTAATGTGCACCAGCCCCCTTTGTAAACGACGATCTTTGGTTGGATTTGAACTCGTAACCATCCGTTATCTATGAAAGATGGCCGAGTTGTAGGATATTAAACTCTCGACCCATGATAGTGGCACAAAAAAGCGCAATCTGTTGACCGTAGCCACAAATTAGCCAGATGTGAGATGTACTCTCAGACAATGAGTTGTCTTGTTCAGAAGTAAATTAAATATATACTTGTAAATAAACATATTTACTTTTTCGGATGTTATAGTATTGAGCTCCACTCCAAGTGAAATGATGTATTGACACTCATAGTAAGTTCCTTATTTAGGGGGTGATATAAAAATTTATGTAAGTATAGAGTTGTTTTAGAGTGTGTTCCCAAGAGACTAGATTTAGAGTATACTACCAAAAGAAAAGCTATTTTGTTATTTAAAGCTATACTATTCTAAAGTGTTTTAGTTATTAGGTTTAGATTATTTTCCACGCATACACATCTAGATTCTAATTTCGGAGATTCCCAGACACTTTAAAGTACGACGTTCCATAAAATACCTTCCTTCCAGAGACTTTTCGAGTGTGATGTATTATCTCTTTGTCAACTGATTGATAAGCGTATTCTCACCCACTATAAAAATCAGGACTCACGCAAATGTCCTGTCATTAGATGTTGCATTGTCAAACGATGATAAAAATCGGCCAAAAAATCTTTCACTGAGCAGTCAACTGACTACTAGTCGACATCTGCGTCACACTTTCAGACGATCCCCTCAATAGACCTACTCCGTCTATTTATATTTTACGTCTATGCATAGAGCATTCAATGTTAATTTTGCTCAGTTCCACAGCACTTGAGCTGAAAACCCAATCCAAGTTCTCTCTCACCGACTACTTGAGGTCATTTGAAACCACGGCAGATTTAACGTGCTCCAATCCACGATGTCTTTGGTTGGATAGAATTTTGAACTAACAACCCTCCGGTTGCTTTTCCGCTACTCTACCAATCGGGCTACAGCAGCCGCACGCTCATTCTTTGTTTAAAGTGTGATTGGAATACCGAATAAATATGCTCAAAGAAGACGAGTCAGTTTGGAGTTATAGAATATTTTTATTACTTCTCCAAAAAATATTTGATGTTATGTTGTCCAGGAGCAATTTTAAATGAACCAGCTGGAGCAGTACGTGTAGACATCCGGCCTTCTAAACTCTACGAATGCTCCCCTCGTGTCCGCAGGAATTTTGACGTATTTATAGAAAGGAGGGTGGGCGAACACGAGGAGGGCACCCGCAGAGCTCTTCTAGTCCAGGATGACTATCGTTGCTCAACAGGTCTTGTAGTTCAGCTGTATGCATCTTCAAAGACGACGAGTCGGTTTGGAGTTATATAATACTTATATTACTTCTCCAATAAATATTTGTTGTTCTGTTGCCTAGGGATAGTTCCAAATGAACCAGCTGGAGCAGTACGTGTAGAGATCTGGCCTTCTAAACTCTACGAATGCTCCCCTCGTGTCCGCAGGAATTTTGACGTATTTATAGAAAGGAGGGTGGGCGAACACGAGGAGGGCACCCGCAGAGCTCTTCTGGTCCAGGATGACTATCGTTGCTCAACAGGTCTTGTAGTTCAGCTGTTGGCTTCCCTAAAAGTAAGGAAACGTGCATAAATTACATCAACGAGGAAAAACAGTTTGTTTATAATTTTTCAATCCTTCGGTTTTTTAAACTTGTTTACACTATACTGGTAAATATTTTTATCTTTCATTTTAATTTCCTCGATTTTATTTTTCTCTTTAGAAAACGAAAGCTTGCCTTTAACAAAATAAGGTTCCTTAAATTTTGGAAGAAGTTATTTATTGTTGGTGGGTTGCTTTTCAGTAGTAATATTGTTGAATGATCAATACTGGGTTAAGCTCCTTTCAAAAAATAAACGAAAATTGCCAAATTATAAACAGACATACATGGAAAGCATTACTGGCATCCTTTAATACACCAAATGAGGAATTGAACCCGAGAGGAAGTACTTAAACATTCCATAATGTAACAGTATTAACAAAATTTATAAAAACATTAAATATAATTAATAAAATGTAATAATTTACTAATTGTAACAGTGGGAACTATGTCCTTATTCAGCCTTCCTTAAAGTTTGCTAGCTACTAAATATCTCAACCATCAATGTCAGGTCAGTGTTAGGACCGACTAGACACTTCATGACAATCTCCAGGAGAGATTTAAATATTTATTTGCCCCTTATTCACAATATTCGATCAA
This sequence comes from Metellina segmentata, assembly GCA_947359465.1. Taxonomy (NCBI): domain Eukaryota; kingdom Metazoa; phylum Arthropoda; class Arachnida; order Araneae; family Tetragnathidae; genus Metellina; species Metellina segmentata. The sequence continues at coordinate 103,621,197 of OX375881.1, forward strand.
TGACAACCAACTAAACTTAATTTTTTTAAATATATTGTACAGCTTTTTAAAGAGATTACTCTGTAAGGATTGAACAGTCCTGGTAGATTTAATTTCAGAGAAGACTACAACAATGTTGTCCCAGCTATGACAAAAATGAAATAAGAGTTCAAATCGTGTTTCCGGAAATTATCTTCGGCCATTTGGGTCATAATTGTAAAGGGCTAGTCTAATATGTTAAGTAAAGATGCGAGATTATGTTATTCGAGTCTGTGCAGAAAAACAAATTAGTTAAAAGTTATTTAATACAACTCTATTTTTTAACATTAAATTTTTTACTCATTTTATTGTATTTGAGAAGATATTTAAAAAAAATCAAAATCCATGGACTAGGAAGAGCGGCAAGTTACTGACATATGGGACACCATTTAATATTTATCTTATGTTCTAAAGCGGAAAGTTAAGGCATTTTCCTATAGATTTATACTGATTACATTGAGATATTTTATAAATAAACATTAAACTTTATTTATATCATTACATGGTAGCAAGTGATCAAAGATTTCTTGTACACATTTGAGAAATACTCAATTAATATAAAAAAAGTTAATTTTATTAAAAAAATTAAGAAACAAATTAAGCAAGAATCAAGATGCGCTTACCTATCTGTTCAAAAGAGCTACCATTCTTCAAAAGAGCTTGAACTTCCTTTTCGGATTGCTCTTCTTAATACTGTAAAAATATTCATCTGTGAGAAATTAGTTAATTCTGAGTACATAAAGTAATACACACAGTGTACCAATTACTACGCTCATGATTTTAATGCAATGGCGACCGTCTGTAGTGATAAGAGAAGCAAATTACCCAGAGGGATTCAGTGTATATAAAGTATTCAATCTGGTCCTCTAACCATGAACTTTTACGTTGGTACTTTCAAACTGCTTCTCTCAAGCTTTTTTTTCAGTCAAAAATATATTGTTGCATACAAATTCAATTACAAAAAAAAAGAAAAAAAGAATGATATTGAAAAATGAACTATGTAGACAGATTATTCAAAATTCCATGGCTATATTGAACAGATTGTAGGGTGCACCAAAATAAACTTTTTTTTGTGTCTAATCTAACTTTTATTGTTTTCATATTTTGGTCACTGTGAATATTTGTCTTCAACTGTGTAAAGTGAAAGAGGAAGTTGTTTGGGATGTTTGCAAATAATTTTATTTTCAATTTCGGCATCCGTAAAACGTACTTTGTTCTAGATCGAGCATTATATATTCAGACATGGATCCTACAACGGAAACTGTAGAGTTGATCAAAGATGATAACATAAAACGCTTTCCTAATAATAGAGTACCAAGCCGTCAAGCGTCTGAATGTTTAAACAGCAAAATGGTGGAACTACAATTTCTTATGCTAGCGGACATGATGCAGGTTGGCCATGTTCGAGCATTCCAGAAGTTAAAGACACTCCATACAAGACTGAGAGAAATCAAGGTAAATAAAATTATCCACTTCACACTTCGGGAGTGCTCACATTTCTCAGACAACTCACATCATACCCGTAGGCATGGAATGTCCGGTTTACCACAGCTTGCTGTGCTAACTTGAAATGGTACATGATTAGGCACATGATTCTTGTGGATGTGTACTTAGTATAACCTTTGAGCAGTTCATCTGTATCATCGGTAGCCCCTTAGATTAGATGCACTCTAGCCACCTCGAAATACATGTAATGCTTGAACAAATTCCGCATACCAAATAACAAAGTTAAAAAGAGAATAGTTGGCAAACAGTTCCCTAACATACTTTGTGAATAAAAATTTTTATTCTGGAGCATCTTAAAAAATTGTTGATTACAGTTTGAACAGGGAATTTGGAATTACCCCGAAGACATAAAGAAAACGACATATTGAACTGATACGCAATAAATGCATAATAATGTACATTAGTACTTTTAACCTGAATGTTATGTATTTATATTTATATATTCATAGCAGTACACACCTATTCTTGCTTCTAAAATTAAATATTAATCTTTCTTTATACTTAGGAATTTTAAGGTGTAATTATATATACTTTTTAGATAGACATAACATAAAAAATCCAACTATTTCATTCAGGTAACTTACGTTCCTCTTGAAGATCTAGTAAAGAATTAGACAATTCTGATGGCAAGAAGATGTTTTCTGATGAGTCACTTTCTGATGAGAGTTTCGAAGTTTGAGGAACTATTTCCATATCGGCAACTACAGTGCGTCTGTTCGCAGAGCCTCTAACCCTCCTCATCTTCTCACCTGCGATTCTTAGGTCCTCCATTTCATCCATCTAAATAACAAAGTTATAATTGAAGTTCGTTTTCGGAAATAGTTTGGGTTCAGAAAAACAGGTTTTATAGCTGACTATCCAGTGTACCTCACCATTTGGTTTGGGGAGGTCATTTTCCCCTCTTACACCGCTCTTGCATTGTTTTTTTATAAAGCTATAAATTATATAACTATCTCATCATTTGACAGAAACTCAAACTATCATAACAGTTTCACATAAGAAACAAGAAACGGTAATTTGGATTATTAATAGTTATAATTAATTTGGATAATTAACTGCTTGATATGAATAATTAAACTACTAAAAGTAAAAATATGTAACCACTAAAATATTGAAAACATTTTGATTTTTTTAATAAGATAGCATAGCAAATTTTGTATGATAATAATTTGATTTTTTTTAAACTCCAAACTCTGATATCAAGAAAGGAAGAATGCAAGGCTTATTTAGATAAATATATTTAAACGTGAAAAATATTTCGGTAAAATAACAATGTAAATTTATGGAATTTTTATTGAAAAGTATGTACACAAAAAAGTAGTCATACTTTTTATTAGAAATATAAAATATTTTACCTCCAAAATTGATTCTTTCAACTCTTCCACAAATCTTGACCTATCGTGCTCATTTCTAGCATTAAAAGTTATCAGTACTTTTTCATCAGCTCTTTGACTGAGACGAATGCCATGTGGGTAGTCTATAGAACAATAAACCGTTGTTAGAATAAATGCATAATTTACAGATTTAACTTCAGCAGTTTTGTCGAATATATATTTTATTGAATGCAAAATTTTCATCTTGTATTAATTTGAAAATTTATATACTAACCATTTATAATTGGTCGTATTCTATCAAAGCTTGTTTCAACTCAAACTCAAAATCAAGATTCTAACTATTACATTTGGCATCAAAAAAAAGCTTTCACAATATTGTAATAAATTTTCAAATTTGAGTTCTGTACAAAAATTGTTATAATTTTCAATTTCTGTATCCAAATTTTCTAGATCGTGAATAATCTAGATCTAATTGGTATGTTAATAATTGTCAATAGCAAATGAATTCATATATCTTTAAACATAATTCACTGATAATACTTACATCGGGATTCAAACAACGTAACACTCATGCCACATAAAGGAAAAGATTGCCTGTATTTATAAGTAACATTCCTTTTCTTTTTTGTTACCTAATCAGGTAAAAAATATTTTCATTGTTAATTTGAAATGTAATTGATAAAATTACATATTTTATACTTACATCTTCATATAGTTGAAATTTGCTTTCAATTATAGCATAAAACTATGTTACTCATTCTACATAAACAGTTCAAAAAGAAACCAATGAGTCTAATTTTCTAATTCAGTATGAAGTTATAAGATTGTTTTATATTTTCTCAAGAAAAATAAATCACACATGCTACAAAAGTATTGTCTGTTTGCTGTAGAAACTAGGGATGTGACATCGATGTTGATGTTTTTTAAACATCGATGTTTTTTTTAAAAACATCGATGTATTGGTGTCGATGTTTTGGTAACATCGATGTTTATACTTGTCGATGTTTTTTTTTTAATGTAAGAAGTACCGTTATAAAAATAACCAAGTAGCATAATTTTTATAATCAGCAAATTGAATATACTTTTAGACCAAAGTGACCAACGATGAAGGGTCTGAAAAGTAGGTATGTGACATCGATGTCGATGCTTTCACAATATTGATGTTTTATAAAAAAAACATCGATGAATTGGATCCGATGTCGCATTACTAGTTGCTAAACTAGTTTTAAGAAATGTGGAAAAAAGTTTAAATACACTGAATTTTAAAAACATCGATGTTTAAAAATATCTATGTTTTTGGGTCGACGTATTATCAACATCAATGTTTGAATTTTGAATATCGATGTTTTCCTATTGATGTCGCATCAATATTTATTAAACCAGTTTTAAGAAATGGGGAAACAAGTTTAAATATACTGAATTTTAAAAACATCGATTGTTTGGGGGCGATGTATTACCAACATCGATGTTTTGCTGTCGATGAAGCATCACAAGTTGATAAACAAGTTTTAAGAAATGGGGGGAAAAGTTTAAATACTTTGAATTTTAAAAATATCGATGGTAAAAAACATCGATGTATTATCAACATCGATGTTTTAATTTTGAACATCGATGTTTCAAAACCTCGATGTTTTGCTATCGATGTTGCATGCCTAGTATAAACAATACACCCCTAACCCAAAGAGAATTCTTGAAACATTCTAGTTGGTCATATTGCAATTAGCTACCCTTGGTCTCCTGCTTCAGGCTAGTGTTGGTCAAGATTCTAAGAAAATCCATCCGAACCCCATGTCCTTTTCTCCAGTGGTATCTTATAACAGGAATATATCCTGAACAGGAAGCTTGTCCTCTGATGTTTTATTTCGTGCTCTCAAGGTATTAGTGTGATAAAAGTATACATGATTGTAAGAGGAAAAAATAAAAGGAAAGTTACTTTATAAACGACTAACTGTAAACAAACTATTTTCAAAAGCCCTCTCAAATCATATAATCCCTATTTCTAGAGTGACCCTCAATACACGCAATTGTGTTTGAAGCAGTTCTTGAGGTAAACTGTATGAAAAAGTGCAGTCTATTTGTAAAATAAGTTGATTAAATAATTTGTTGTCATAAATGAGTGACAAATTTACCATTAATAAGTCGTTGAACAGGAAAACTTCTCTTTTATGGACATTTCGTCGTTCTTTTTTACTGTCGCCATAAACTTCATTCAATTGACAGTTGCACACAAGGCGCCTGTGAGGTAAGGCCAGGTTCTACAAAATTAAACAAACATAATTATAGCAATGGAAAACACAAAAATTTAAACTAAGTACTTAAACTAAGAAAACAAACAAAAATAGTACTTAAAACAAAGTCATAAAAATAAGACTCGAAATAAATGAAGTATCAGAGCTTAAATTCCACAAAAAAAAAAAAAAAAAAAAAAAAAAAAAAAAAAACCTTATCTGTTGTTGTTGTTGCACATCCCCCTGGTGTAGGAAAGCCTACACCAGGTCCAGAAGGCCCCGTCGTGCCAGATCCCCATATACCTGCAAAAAGTCCTGATCAACCAACAGCTGCTTATATGAAGCGCCAAGACAGAGAAGAAGGTGATCAGGACTGGCAGGTAGGGAACAGGAACAAGGAGGGAAAATTCTCTCCCCGTTCTGAAATTTGATACTTTTAAGATGGCCACTTCGAAATCTGGCCATGGCCGATTGAAAAGGCCGAGGGCCACAGCATGTGATTGAGAGTCCAGGGTGATTGCCAGCATACCAATGGTGGGATGGCGTACGGCGCCACAAGGAAAGCAAACGTTGTTTTTCCAGGGAGTGGACCTCAGTGGGAGTGAGGCGATTCAAACAGTCCATAGGGAGATCACAGCCATTCTTTGCGAGCACATCGGCTGTCTCGTTTCCATACACCCCGATATGCGATGGAATCCATTGGAGGCTTATTGGTGTTTTCAGGCCAATCTCGCAGAGAAGCTTCAGAATATCCTGGTCTGGGATGTCAAAAATTTGTGGCCAATTTTTGAAATACTGTATAGCACTCCTACTATCAGTCAAAATCCAAATACAATTTTTGTCAGTGGACTGTGCATAATTAAGGGCTGCACCAATTGCTATGATCTCCGATCTAAAGACTGAACAATGGTCAGGGTTTCGGATGCTGCATTTGACCTTGTCCTCAGCGCTGTTGATGAAAACACCACTCCCGGTTCTACCGTCTTCAAGTTTGCTACCGTCCGTATAGATGACCAATGCATCAGAAGGGATGCTATTGACAACCTCCAGGGCCAACTGTTTCAAAAGGTCTGGGTGATCCGTCTGTTTATTGGCATGGGTCTTCAGTTCATCATTAAAACTGACATTCTCAAGGGACACCGTCGGAGGCAAGCAGTTAAAAGTGGTCGAAGGAATAACCTCAAAATCAATAAAACCCTCCTTCCTCACAAATTCCATCGGGGTGTCTCTCTTTAAACGCTGATTACTCCTCCACTTCAAAGTGAATTCAGCAGTCCTGTTAAAATCACCAAGACTTGACAATTTATTAAAATATTTAAAAGAACCAATCCTATATCTCGTAGTCAGAGGTAAAATGTCAGCTTCGTATAAGACCACTTCACTAGGGCAGCTATTCCTTAACCCAGTGATTATTCTTGCTGCACTCAATTGTACTCTGTCCAAGATCTTTAAGTTAGAAGCAGAAGCCGTTTGAAATACCTGGTAACCATACTCAAGAATGGGACGCACGAGGGAACAAAAAGTAAGTCTGAGAGTGGAAGCATCAGCTCCCCAGTCTCTACCTGAAATATACTTCAAAATCTGTAGACGCTTTCTAGCTTTATCTGCTATTTTCTCTATATGTTTCCTACAGTTTATCTCAGGATCCAATGTGTAATTGTCTTGAAAGGCAATTACAAGTTACCCATGGTCAAAAGTTTTTTTTTTTTTTAATAATAGATATATAACTAGTTGCTTAAATTTTTATGTTAGTCTTCCGTAAAGCGGAACATGATAGCTAAACGTACTCTCGTAAACTCCACAACATTTCAAATCGTGCGTGGAAAAGATTGCATCAATCGAAGTTCTGCCTCTCGTTGTCCAATATTTAGGATTTGTCTTTAGATCCAACCAATAGACTTCTCTCAACACTTCGCAGAATTCTTTCCCATCTTCAGTGCTCATGTTGATATTAAAGTCTCCAGCCAAGACTGATTTATACTCGTCACAATCTGTGCCCAATGCTTCTGAGATCTCTTCTAAAATGTCATCTGTACTCGAACCTGGCTTGGCATATAGTACGGCCAAACGAACATTGTTTTTTAAAAAGACGACAACAATGTGAACTCCCGTGTCATAATTTGGGAACTGTAGAGCTTCCTGTGTTTCAATATTATTCTTGGCGTAAATGGTAACACCGCTGTGCTTTCTCGTGCGACTTTGGCTCGAATGAATCTCGATGCACAATATAAAGTCTTGAAACTTGAAGCGATCGGTTGGAATCGTCCACGTTTCGGCCAACAATAGAAAATCGCTATGCATGAAACTATGATCACAGGCAATGTCTTCATGATGCGCTTGGAGGGATTGGACGTTGAGATACATGAACTGATAGCTGTACTCGTAACTGAATACCGGAATGTGACTGGCTCGTGACAGTCTTGCCTTGCATTCCTACTACAATGCAACTGACTCCTACCAGTCTCGTTGCTCTTATAATGAGTTCTTTCAAGACTAGTAGACAACTACCGTTGTTTAGTATTCCTACATCTTTATATTTTTTTTTCTTACACCGGACGACTTGAAAACCCTCTCCGAGAACAAAACCCATTTGACCATGGGTAATAAAGATTTTAGTAACGTTTCATATCTTTTTACTTGTATGGACATATAATGCACTTATTTGTTGATAGATTGTTCTTAACAAATGTTCTACATTTATAGGCACTAGAAGTGTCCAATCTACATATTTATAACATCCAATATATTGGTAACATTTAATTTACATGGTTTGAGAAGATACTTACAGGTTTTTTCGCAACAATAGTTTGTTGAACTTTGAAAACTTCAGTTACGTGGTCTGCTCCCATTTTGAATTCATTCATTTTGATCCTTTCATAAATGCCAATTAACATATCGCGATCCAAATCGTGACCATCATCAATAGCTATTAAAATGTAGAAAAATAGATTACTATAAATTCAAAATATTCATCAAAACACGTACTACCCAGATATATTTAACTACATGAAAAGCTCACAGAGGCAGGTACTCACATCGAAGATTACGTACAAACTGCTCCAATTTCATCCGTCGAACATCTTTCATGTTGCGTGTGTGGAGGTCGGTATTTAGCATCATGATGGCGAATGCTAGCACAAATACAGTCTCAGGGTTGTGCAATTTTGAAGCTACATCCGGGTTGCAGGCAAGGTAGCGATGGCTGAAGACTTCCACTAGTTTTTCAATCTTTTGTGCTTCTCCCTAAAAGTACATATAAACCATTCACCAATACTCATAAATATACAAGTATTATTGGATATGTTAATGAAATAATCTTTACTTTCCAGAAAAAATTGTTTTATTTTAAGGAAAAATTTAAGTGTGCATAATGTAAATTTATTAATTCATGGAACTTTATTAATACATGTGTGTTGTTATAAACTATTCTTGTTTTTATCCTGTTGTATGTTTTAAAACATGTGTGGTGGAGAAATTAAATTAATTTAATAATTATAACAGTTTGTGAAAGCAATGGATTTATCAATGGAATAGTTTTTGTTCTGTTGAAATTATCTGCATGTTTTTCTATAAATGTAATTTCATACATCATGAACGAGTTTCATTAAACGAATTTTTCCTTAATACTTACAGTCATCTTAAAGTAAGTCTGAAACTTTCGGAGGGCAACATCAACTTCCATGTCTGCGAAGTCCAGATCTTCAACAAAATTTCTGTGGAATGCAAATAGAATCAAGATTACAAATGAAGAATTTATTCATATTTTAAAACATAGTAGAACCATGAAACACAATAAAAATTCTTCCAAGATTTCTTCCAATATTAATAAGAATACTTCCAATGTTCAAAAATAGAAATCTTCTGTAACATATAATTTATATGCAATTTGAATTTTTAAAAGCAATTTGAAATCAGTGTTATAAAAGTAAAATTTAAATAATTTTACTTTCATACTGAATTTAGAATTAATCAAAATTTGAATTCTAGTGAGAACACTGACAATTTTAGGAAAAGTAGTTTTAAATCATAATTATGAATCACGAAAGGAATAAAGAAAATTATTTTCACAAATGTTTGTTCAAAAATGTGAGCTTAAACTACTTCAAATTTGGAACATTATGAAAAAAAACTGTTCTTAAAAGTCAAGTATTTTTAAGTTTAAAATATACTTATACACCCATGCAATTTCAAGCATTAAACATTATTACTTTTAATGTATTAACCTATAGACTACGGCTGGTACGCCATATGTAACCTGATTATACCAAGAAAGAATTTATACAACGGGCAGTACATCAGTTGTAAATTGAAAGTTATAAGAATCGCTCTTCTGATATCTATAGCCGTAGTAAAAAGGTTAATATCACCGATTTTCAACTTTTTTCATCACAAGGTACACAAACAAATTAACAAATTATCTATGGGATACCAAAAAAGTGATGACCTATCTTTTTTACTAAAAAGCGGCATTAAAAAAAAAGGCTTATTGAAATAATTTATGGAAATTTGTTATAAAAAGTAAAAGCAAAAATTATTTTTTGGGTGTTTCTTGAAATTATTTGTGAGCACACTTATCGAAAGCAAAAAGCAAACGTTTGAAAAGAAGTAAATCTTGATCAATCTAAACCGCCTCTTTTTCTTGAGCACAAGTATAATCAAAAGCTCGTATCCAAACAAACTTTTGAAATAAAAATAAATCTTGCACAATACAAACAATCCCTCCCAAAGGTGCTGAATTATTTGCAATGTTCTGCAACAACAACTCCAGGCAATTGCAATTGTTTAGCATGCATTTTGTCATTGACGTAAAAGGTGTGTTATTTATAAAGTGTTAGTGGTATTTTGTATGGTTTTGGAAGGTTGTTCCGTAGCTAGAAAATGAAGAAATATGTGGCAAGAAGCGCGCATTGTAATGCATATTATCTTGAATTATGATTTAAAAATTATACCAAAGTTTTGATAAAATTAAGGAAATATTTTGTTCTGCGTCACACGACGCAGTTTTAAGCACTTTCTGCTCCCGGGGTCACTTTCATCCGAAAAGTATACCAGTAACATTTTGGGGGAGCAGATGTTATCTACTAACTTTAATACGTTTAGTCAGAATAAACACTTACCCTAATACAGCCATGTTGAATGAATTTTGTAGGTTCCCTAAGTATTCGCCAATCATTTGTTTACTCAGTCCTGGCCGAGAGAGTAAAAACCTAGCAACGGCTTTAGGAGATGCCTCCAAGTGACCCCGCTGGATTAAGAAGCGAATACCTCTTTCGGGTTTCTTGTTAAATATGTTGAGACCAACCCTGTATTGCCGCTTCCGACGAATTTCATTTAACTGTAATAACAAAGAGACAAATTAAATATTGAATAAAAACAAAAGTAACGTGGAATAGAAAAATAACAAATGTAAAACTACAGATGATGCACTATAGTGCGACAAATCGTTGCACTGCATAACATTGACTAATTGTTATAGCTATGCAAACTGTTTAATAAGTGTGTGTGTAATCATAGCTGCATTAGATACATAATTAAAAATAAAGTTTTAAGTACGAGTATTAACCAGAGAAAAGTGTTTATCAAAAAAGATGGTTTAGGATTTTTTCAAGAGTTCAAAAGGTATGTAACTCATGTCCATATATTTAATAAAATTATTAAATATATACTGTGACACAAATATGAGTATATATTATACCGAACACTAAATTATAAATATTTGAGTAGTAGTTGTAACATTTAAAAAATGTTTATACTGAAAGGCCAATATACAGACAAATTAATGCAATATTAACTATTAACTTATAAATCAGCAACTCATGATGTTACAGCAAAATCGCATTTGCTATTTATTAAAAACTCGAATGGTGACTTCAAGCATGTCAGAAAAGAAATTCTCTACAGCACAGATGAACCAAGATCACTTTATGATGCGTCTCTTATTATAAAAGCTCTGTATTCATCCCAAATGTCGTGATGCAGGGCAAACGAGAGAAATTACTATCACGAGTCTAAAAGGGAAGTTTGCTTCTCTTAGAGGGTCGTGATACCATATTCGGATCCTTAAATTATGTTATAATCCTGATTCGTCCGAAAAAATGTCCCCTTGTAGCTGTCGTAGTCGTTTGGATTTGCTGCCAGAAACGATTTGAAAGAAACTTGAGATTCATTCACAGGCAGTAAATTTATCATTCTATAGTATGGAATTACAAAATGTGTAACGAAGAAAATTTAATTCAAATGATGAAGACACGGGCAAAACGGTTCGTTTGAATTTTACACCTCTTAAAACATCTCTATATTGAAGCCCACTTGTTTTTTTTTTTGTATTATAAACAATTGCTTTTTTTGCAGGTTGTGAGTTTTTCACAAACCCATCTAAAAGATCGGAATAAATTCATTAGGTAATATTGAGCATGCATTTGGAAATTTACAATCCGTACTAAACTATTAAAAGGCAAATAATTATGAATTTTTCCAATAAATGTTTTACGATAATTACATCAATATATTTCCTATATACTTACAGAACACAAATTAATGTTTTCATCCTCCTGCGGCTTTGATTGTGAATCTACACACTGGAGGTCTACATGGCCATTAGCATCAACGTTTTGAGTGGTTTGTCCATCATTGCCTTGGCTTCCTTCACCATCATATTGTCCGGTGATTACTTTTGCTTGGTCAGTCTCCTTTTCCTCTTGTTCAATGATCACTTCAACTTGTTGAGTTTGTTCAATAGCTTGGCTCGTGATATCATTCTCTTCATTAATTGGACCTGTAATGTGTCCAGGAGCTTTTTCATTTAGCCTACGTTCTTCTCCGGTTGACCCTTTTGCCTTCACTGCAATTCCGGTCTGTTCCCCTTTGACCCTGAAATAGAGGGACGGAAAACGTAAGCAACCATTGCTAAAATATATTCAAAAACACAACATCTTGTTTACTTTCATAAAACTTAGATCTATAAAAGTAAATAAACTTAGATCTCTATATATGTATATATATATATACCTATTTACTATACATTATTTTTGTAAAACAAGTCTAAAACAAATATTTTTTATTAAACACGTAAATTTAAAATTTTTTTATTCAAATACATAAGCTTAACTATAGTTTATACTTGTAAATGAGCCCAGAAACTCACAAGACTTCTTTTCTAATAAAATACGTTATTCGTTTGTCTTATAACCAGCACACACAAATATTTATTATAGGCTACACAGTTTTCAAAATATTGTTAGTTAAAATTGTTACTCAAGCTAAGATTGAAGTTCTATTTGTGCGATGAATTCAGATACTCACCAAAGGCTTCTCAGGAAATTGATACCTCGATTTTTCTTTGTTCGGAAATAGGACATGATTTCCAAAGGAATCACTAAATCTCCGACGAAGAAATTACTTCAGAAAGTCTGAACGTTTGAAAAATTATAGTAATGATCGCAAGAAAACTTTTAAGACGCTAACTTGAGAATCAAACAGCAGAGTATGAAATGAAATTGAAAATCGAACAATTAAGTGAATGGCCATTGTTGTAACAACAACATTGCGCAACAATTCGACTTTTCTTGTATTCTTACAATATATTGTTGAGATTTACTTTGTTAGGTGTCGTAAAATCTCCACGGCTAACTGTAACCAAAGAGGGGTGTGTGGGTTTGAAGAATTAAGTGGTTTATGCTTAAAATTTGAAATCATGTGACTGCAATCCCTCTTACTTTGTGACAGAACTAGATAAGCTTGAAATCACAGTTAAAACTATTCTTCAATTAGCCTAGATCCATTGTTTGACTTTACAAGATTAATGTATTTAATTTAAGAAGAACGTAGATCATTCACGGAAAAGAGGTGAAACTTGAAAGCGACTACAAAATATGAAAAACCTTTGGAAAACGTTTAACACATAAAGCATTCAATAAGAGTTAATAGATAAAGGTGAGTTCAATATAATTATGAGTCTATCAGTTATATCAGTCTTTTAAAATGCTACTGAAAAATAATTATTTAATGTGACAGTTACTTAAAATGTCAATTTTATAGTTTGGGTTTTTTCCCTTTTGAAACAGGTGTATATGGAGAAATTCCACAGCTCACTTTACATTAACCCCCAAATTCAATGCTTAGGTTTCGACCCTCACGATTCATGCTCCAAGATCTGTAAAATTGCATTGCTAAATACAGAGTCCTTAAAGATTTTAAAAATCAAGTGTACCATTATCCTAAATTTAATGGCTGGATTTAGTTTAGGCCTTAAATGCATTTACGCTGATATGGTGTTCAAGTTTAGAGAGTAGGGTAGCTGTTCATGTGTTGACCTCAACACTTTACATACGTTTAACAGACCGTGGTTAAAAATGACAACTTGTTGTCCCTTTGATCTTACCATAATCGACTGAGTAGATTGACGGCAGTAGATTGTAGATTGATTTTTTTTTAATACAAAACAACGTTTTGAAATCTTTTGGAAGAAGATCTTCTTTGAAACCCGCAATTTGTTCCGAGTTTCTCCTTCCGAATATGCGTCTTTTTAGAGGTGCTGTGGTCCTCAGTTTCTCTTCATGGATGACAACGCTACACCTCATCGTAGAATTGCTGTCGAAGAGCGGTTGGAGAATGAGGATATTGAACGTATGGATCGGAAAACACATTAAGTTGTTTTTTTAACTAAGGTAAAATTTTTTAACCTAACTTCCTCAAATTGCCGTGGTGTGTAATTTTGGAGAGCCCAGGAGTGATCTTGTCACCTTATTGCTATTCAAAATCACGTGCTGTTGTCCTCGGACATTTGTATTGGGTTTGATCATGCCAATAGCCCGTACTGTTGTTCCCACTTCGATGTTAATTGAAATACCTGACAACCAGGAGGTGTCCCAGAGACGCAAAAACAATCTAAAACATGGAAAGTAGGTGTTGGGGTTGCGGATTAATGACAAATTAAAAAGGTCCTAATTTCTCTACCAAAAGTATTTATTCTTTGTAACCTTCTAAGACTTGTCAGAGCAATTTTTCGCACTAGAAGTATTCACCAACAGTCTACCATTATTGATACGGACTTAAAACTTTTATCCAACGCAGTTTAAGTCATCAGATTATGATTTATAGTTTAAGAGCCATAAGTACGAAAAAGCTCTCAATCTCTTTGGTGGCGAGTTGTTTTGTTTGTTTCTGTTCCACACTGAATTTTTAGACGTATTCACCTCTAAAAAAGAATTATCAACTGCGCCCATACTGTTGTTTGCCTTACCTGTCGTCGAATAATCTGATCCCTCAAATACGATTAGAAAAAAAAAAAAAAAAAAACGCATGTAAAGCTAAAGAAACCCGAAAGAACTTGTGTTTCTACACCGATATTATTGAGTTGGTTTGGATATTTAGCCAACAATTCCGTCATCAAAATCCCAATACGATTTTAACTTCCTGTTTTGGGATCTAACAAAATTTTTTATTACTCTTATTTGTCAAATGGTAGAAGCAATAAAGTTTAAACATTGTACTGATAAAATTGGGGACTTAAAGTATTGTTGCCAAACTACTATTTAGATAGGCAGCATAATTGTGCGTTTTCCACTTGAGCGCAAGTAAAACTGCATGTAGCAATTCTAAGACGGGTTGCCAGATTACAAAATTATCGCATAAAGGTAATGGTATCACGTTCTTAACTTGATACGCTTTGTAAGGGAATTCTGGTTTTTATTCAACATTTAAATAAAAAATGCGTGCACAAAATGATTAAGAACAAATGCAATTACGTAATTGCAAACAATCTTCTCAAACCAGTGATGCTGAAGAAAGTTTGAGTAGGAATTACAACTTATTTTCCGAATTCATTCAAAGTTTGGAGTCATCACGTCGTATTCGAAACCCTTGAGATGAATATAGACAGCGGTGGATAATTCAAACACTGCAATCTGAATTCACTCAAGACACTCGAACCGAAAACAGAATCTCTAATCTCGGGGATTCTCTTAGACTTGAATCAGTTACACATGTTTTCCTTTTGTTCCATCGATTGTTGTAATTATGTCATATCTAGGTGCTACGTGGAGAAGAAATTTTTCTAACATTTTATCCATTTAGTGAAATTAGTGGATTATTCCTGAAGTCGTTTATTCGAAAAGTATGGAATTGAGTAGTTCACTCATAGGCAAAATACAAGGATAAAAGGATTGCATTTAAATCTGTTTTTGACTCATCTGGTAATCAGAAAGCAGTGTTAAAATACATTTGACATATTTTACAACGTTATCCTCCATTTGACACACACCAAATCACAAATTTAAAGATGCTATTTAACTTTTAACTTTAAATGCAAGCATGAAGGGGGATAATTATTTAGCGGAAAACTTTCAACACCGTGGGAAAGAAACATTCATACATTTAGAAAAACTCAGTTCAATGAGGGACTTACCATTAATCACATTCACACGCTTAAAGTATTCTTTAAATAAGTCAGCTCCTTTTTTGGATCGCCCCGCTTTGTAATGGTAAATCGAGAAAATAAATGGCCAAGCTGCTGGACGCTAGAATAATTGTACACTCCATTTCGTCCCGAATCTCTCTCAGTATTTTCAAGTCCTGAATTATGGCTCTTGGATGCTTGAAAAATTGTTCCTGACGACTACAAGGTATGAGATCACATTGTAACTCTACTTGGGAAATACTCTTGGTTAATTTAAATGACGCTGGCGACGATTGAAATCGAGATCTCATGTAAATAGAGAGAAAACATATTCATATATATCTATCTATGTCATTCTCCTGTTGATGTACAAGGGTTGTTCAAATAAAAAGGTACTAAACGACACAGTGGGAATAAATAAAGACTGTATTCAGAGTATACGCCATAGTCCTGAGCACAACGATCCTATTGATTATCGAGCCGAAGGATTCCTTGTTTCCAGAAATCCTGTGGCTGTGACGAGACCCAGTCCTTCACAGCGTCCTTGAGTTCGTCGTCCGAGTTGAAGCGCTTCCCTTTCAAATGTATTTTCGGGGAACCAAACACATGGAAATCGCAGGGCGACATGTCCGGGCTGTAGGGCGGATGGTCAGGCTGCTACCACTTGAACTTGGCCAATTCCGCGTGTGTGACCCTGGTGACGTGAGAACGCGAGTTATCATGGAGCAGAACCACACCCTCCGTGAGTAGCCGCTACCGAAACAAATGTTGAAGTGCCAGCCCCATACGCAGTTTTTTTTTGCTGGTCGTTGATCTGCGTCCAAACAATTGTCCACACTGTTCCAACGCTGGCATCCACCTTCACCGCCAACATTCGCGATGTGACAAGCCGATCACTTCTCACTAGGTCGTCCACCTTATGGATGAGATCGGCCGTGATGACTGTTTGCCTGTCCTGTTCTCGGGTCATCAACAAAACAATCATGGCCTGCACGAAAACGGGCATTCCATTTTCTCACTGGAGTTTCGAGAGAAGATACTGAAATTGTGTCATGAAGGCACGTCAGGTCATCTTGGGACCACCAAGACCAAAAACAGAATGTCCAAGTACTTTTTCTGGAAAAACTGTTACAAAAAAGCAGAGGACTTCATGAAGGCTTACGATTCCTGCCAGAGAGCTGGAAAGTCAAGGGACAAGAAAAATGCGCCCATGACTCTTGTTCCAGTGATTACTGAATTATTTTCCCGAATTAATATTGACGCTGTAGGACCTTTGCCCGAGATGGAATCAGGCCAAAGATACCTGATTACGGCAATGTGTATGTCGCCGAAGTACCCAGATGCTGTTGCAGTTCCAAACACAACATCTAGATCCGTGATTAATGCTCTCCTTCATATTTTTAGCCGAATGGGCTTTCTTAAGGAGATTCAACACGACCAGGAAACTTCGTTTATCAGCAAACTCACATCGGAATTTTTTGAACGTTTCGGCATCAAGGTGGTACCTAGCTCTGTGTATCATCCCGAGAGCAATCCTGTAGAAAGGTTTCATCGTGCCCTGAAATGGATTTTGAGAGTTTTGCGTACCGAAGTAGGACCAGATTGGGAGAAGCATGTCCATGCGGTCTTGCTCGCCTTAAGGACAGTTACTGATGAATCCACCGGATTCAGTCCAGCTGAATTAGTTCATGGAAAAAACTTGCGGACTCCCGTCACTCTTCTGTATGAAAACTGGTTACACCCGGAGTTAGGAAATGCTTCAGTTGTTGAATATATCCTCAATCTTCGGAGTAGATTGGAAAAATGTCGCAGCCTAGCCATTGATAATATGGAGGAAGCGGCCAAGAAAAGAAAAAAGTGGTATCACAAAAATACTGTGAAACGTGAATTCAATGTTGGAGATAAAGTACTTGTACTGGCACTCTCAACTGTAAATAAATTAGCCGGTTCAATGGCATGGTCCTGGGACAATTGAAAGTAATATTTCGGAGACGAACTACTTTGTTGCCCTGCCTAACCGGAAAAATTCGTCACAAATCTATCATGTAAATCTATAAATCCAGATTTCATAAATCTGGTCACTACTTACGAGGATGAAGAATCAGAGTTGGAAGAAGAATTCCTGCCTGTGGAAAACAACCCAAATATTTTTTATCTCGAGGAGATATTGAGAAACAGTGAAGTGAAAGGAAGACTGAATGACGACCAGATTGACCAGCTAAGTTGTGTTATATGTAAATATTCCAAGTGTTTCTCAAACGTGCCTGGCCTCACAGATCGTATTCAGTTTGATATAGAACTTTCTGAAATAAAGTCCCTTTGTGCGAAGCCATATCGAATATCGGTTCGATAATCGCAGATCTTGAAAGCCGAAATTGAAAACATGCTCCAAATGAAAATTATTGGAGTGGGTGTGAGTGATTTCACTTCGCGTATGATTTTAGTTGAGGTATCAGGGAAAGACTCAAGGCCCTTTATGACTATCGGAAGCTGAATGGAATCACGAAAACTCAGTATTTTCCTATCCCTAACATCGAGGAAAGAGTGAAAGCCGTCTCCAATGCCAAATTCATCATCGTTCTGGATTTGTCAAAAGGTTACTGGCAAATTTCTATGACTAAAGGTGCTCAACGGTATGCCACTTTCGTGACAAGTTTCGGGTTGTTTCGACCATTAAGGATGCCGTTTGGACTGAAAAATGTTCCTTATTACTTCAGCAAAATGATGTCTGAGCTCTTGAGAGGGTATGGCATGTTCGCAGTACCCTATCTGGATGACGTGGCCATATTCTCCTTGGATTGGACTTTCTCACCTTAAACATCTGAATTGTGTCTTGGAGATAATAACTAAAGCGGCCCTTCGTCTGAAAAGTAGCAAATGCGAATTTGCCCATTATAAGGTGATGTACTTGGTACATTATGTGGGACAGGGGGAGAGATCCCCTAATGAATTGAAAATTCAGGCTATCAAAAAATTTTCTATTCCAACCACCAAGACAAACATTCGAGCATTCCATGGATTAACCATGTATTACCGCCAATACATCCCAAATTTTACTGTTATTGTTGCTCCTTTGACCGAACTTCTGAAGGGAAAAGTCAAGAAGTCCGAAACTAAGAGGACCAAAGAATGTCAACGGTCATTTCAAAAACTAAAGAGGAGGCTAACCCAGAACCCTATTCTGTATGCTCCTAACTTTAATGCCCCGTTTTACGTTCAATGTGATGCCTCGGATTTGGGCATGACTATTGTGTTATCCCAGTAGACAGAAAAGGGGGAGGAGCATCCTATTATGTTCCTCAGCAAGAAGTTCTCAACCGCAGAGCGAAAATACGGAATTACCGAAAAGGAATGTGCCGCTATTGTGTTTGCTGTCAAGAAGCTACGATGCTGCCCAGATGGACCTACCAAGTTCATTATCCAAACTGATCATAATCCTCTAGTATGGTTAGAAAAGGACTCTGGGGTAAATCCGCGTCTCATGAGATGGGCTCTTGCACTGCAGTCCTGGAACTATGAGGTAATACATCGTCAGAGCAGAAAACACCGGAATACTGACAGCCTTAGCCGACTGTTCTAAGTTGACAAATTGTCCTTTGAGTTTATTTTTATAGTTTTTTAGGTAACTTGGCAATTGTATGTATGTTTGTAAATATTTGTATAAGATTTTGTAGAATTTAGATTTTTTTAAAGTTATGGTAACTTTTTACAGGGTTAAAAGTTATTCTAAGGGGGGAATAGTTGTAACATATACTACCGGAATATCTTTTAAACATAATGATATTATTTCTTTTTCCTTATTCCAAGACATTGATATACTTCCTGTGTTTATTTATACTTCTTATTACTCTTGGAAAGGATATCTTTTTCTTTTGACATATTTATGAGAGCTTAAATGGTTTTCCCGGAAGTTTATTATTTCTTTTATGTATAACGTTAGTGAAATAATATTTTTGAAAACTGCTTTATAGTCGATTGGATGTTTCTTTGAAGAGTGGACACGGTGCTGTGTCAGAGTGGTATGTTTCAGCCGTTATGTTTTCTACAAATGATGGGATGTTGTTGTGACTATGATATCGCTACCAATTTGTAAATAATTTTTTTATTCTTTATAAAAGGGTTATTTCTTTTACTACGATGTCACACTCTAATCTCTCCTGCGCATGAGGGCGCCCGCGCAAGCTCAGATCCACGAAGGTGATTCCAATCGCATTCCTTGATGTCTCGCTACGTTCTCCCATAGCAGCATAGGCAAATATGTTAATGGTTACGTTGTTACGACGTTTCGTACCTTTTCATTAGAACACCCCTCGTAGATAGGAGTTGTGTGAATGGATGTTCGGTTTTTCGACGTAGAGTTTTCATGTTATTTCATGTAGAATTTTCATGTTGCGTTATTTTTATATATAACATGATATACACCTTAACAGTTTTCCCCGAACAACGCTCGGGTAATACGAAAGGTCACTTTTCTGATTTTCCCGTACGCCGCTCGGGAATCTTATTTTTCTTTTCCACAATCAATGATTTACCCGGATATTTTTAAAACTTTTTTTTCGTTAACAATGTTTTTAAAAGAGATCTATTAGTCCAGTAAAAATTGGAATGCAAAACATGCGCACACCGGTTTTAATATCAGGTTTTACTGCATTTCGTTTACGCGGGAGCAGTTGTGAATTTTGTTTTCACTTATGTAGTATATCCAACGTTGCGAATGCTATTTCTTTTGAATTTTGTACTAAAACAAAAGAAGAGTGAATGATAGTGAGTAGCTCAAAACAATATCGGATATTTCTCTAAATGATTATGAAAGCTTTGAAAGTTCGTTATCGGACATCGCTAGTGGACTATGGAGGAAAATACTCTCAATTGAATTTCAGATTTGATGTAGTTGATCTCCTTTTTGAAAGGCATGGAACAGTGAATGAGAAAAAAGGATGACCAGGAAGTTTGACAATTCTCGTACGATTGACTAAGAGACGCTTTTCAGAAGTGATTCCACCACCGAAAAGAAACTGAGACCGACGAGACAGTGCTTTGTGTGTTGCTAAAAAACGAACGATACCGAAAAACGGATGAGAAAAGAAACCAGATATTTTTGTACTGATTGTGATATAAGACTCTACTTAACTCCATGTTTTAAAATTTTCCATACAAAAGCTGAGTCTAGAAATAAAATAAAAATGCAAGTATTAAAAATATGTGTGCTCTGTTCTCATACCTATTTCTGACGAGTGTTCTTAAAAGTTTTTGTTCGGAAGAGCCCACTTTGCGTAAAAAATACCAAATTTTCGCTATAATTAAAAGTTATCATAAATTATTAAATTCAAAACTTGTAACAGTTTGATTGTTCATTTGAATTTATATAGTCGATTAGAATACAAAATTGTTTGGAGAGAGAAATGAGAGAAAAAAGAAACTGCTCAGGGGTTAAGCCTAGTTTAAGTCGTCTTCTCAAACCATGAAAAATGAGTTTTTATCAGGACAATAACTAAAATTACAGTGTTATTATAATCTAACTGTTAGAATCTAACATCAAAAATACAAATCGACGTCGATAAACCTTATAAATTAGCTCCCCCCCTTTAGAAGAAACTAAACTTTTTATACAAATAAATGAAATAAATACGTACAATAGCGTACAATTTATTTGAAAAGGTGGTAAACCTGGATTTTCTTTTAATTTACGAAAATTTTTAGTCACAGTTATAACAATTACTAAACATCAACAATAACTATTGGTATTCACTATTAGTGTTAGTCATTAGCCACCAACAAACTGTTAATATCAAAAGTTTTTTGACCAATTAAATTAGTTTTTGTTTACGTGTTTGAACTTCATTAATGTACTCATTACGTATTTGATAATAGACAATCAACATTGTATTCCTGACGTGATTTACATTGAATTGTGTACGTAGGTCGCCAGTAAAATTTACACAGAAAGAATTTCGAATTTATATAAAGGATTGTTGATTATTAACGCTAATTATATTAAACGTCAAACGTCACTAAATCTACGTTGAAAAACTACTTCCCAATGTGCATAATGCGAGAGCATTTGCTTTGCAGGAAAAAGTATAGATGATTTATGTTTCCTTTGTTTCTACTAAAACTCATTAGCAGTCGACAATATTCGTTATACAAATTAGTGATAATTGTTCTGACTGTTTTCGTCAAGTGGCTGCTATGCCTATCTGAAGTAGCCATTACCGTTTGGGGTTGTCTTTTGGGGTTACGAAAAATTGAAATCACAATTCGGCCGCACCATTAGGATTTTTCACGAATAACAAAAGAATAAAATAATGATAAAAACAAAGCATCAAATAAGTTGCGATAAAGGAATATAAAATTCCATTTACTAGTCTCCGCAATTTAAATTCGTAAAAATTTATTAACAAATGATTTTATCACATAGAAGTAGTATACTGAGGGTTCACTGAAGCCATGACGTATAGCGCTCCAGTGGGGAAGCCAGTCCCTAATTGTGGGCGGAGTTTGAAATGTTTCAATCAGAGCCAGAGCGGAAGCCATTTTTTATTTTCTAATCGGCAGACTTCTTGAAGCGTCATACAACTGAATATTCGTTGCATCATTTTAATAATTATTTAAAAATTGTACTATCCTTCAACAGAAAAGGTTGATCCCCAACCGTCACATATATCTAGTTGTGTTGCTCCAATGCGCAGAGTGAGTACGATGTTAATTAAAATACTATACCATCATCAATAGAAAAGCCTTTCTTCAAGTTTACGCCTGTAAAAACCGTTGAAAGGTAAAATGCTTTTGTTTTCCATAAAATATCATAACTTGAAAACTACTAATATTGAATTATGTGCCATTTTTAAAATCGTTTTACAATCAAGTAAAATTAATAACACTTATTTTAAAACCCAATTGAAGGAAGAAAAAATGAAATCGTACTATTTAATTTTAAGATTATTAGCCCAAGATAACTAATTTTTAAAAATCCTTCAGTGTTAGTTTGTGCATTTTTTATTTAATCAAAATCAATCGTTCTTAAATTTAAGAAACATGTGGTACTCAGAATTCTGTATAATTGTGCTCTATTCATTATGCATTTTGTGTATTTGTTGATTTTTTTATTATTCACATTCTGTTTTTGTGTAATTAAAATTTACCTTTTTCTGAATTATAACCAGTTTTATGTCAACATTTACAAAGATATTTTTGCAAAATTGGAATGTTTTTGTGTGATACTCACTGTGAACTTAATACAGAAAATAAAATGAAATTTAAAAGTTTGATTTTAATAATGATATTTTTTATACAAAAATAACTTGATTTAAATCAACATATCCTGAAACTAACACTTTCCCTGTGAGGATTTTCGAGATACAAAAATTGCCGTATCCTGTTGTGTATTTTATTGTTTATTTGCTACACTAAATAGTGAAAAATTGTGTGATTTAGCTCCAATAATGAATAAAATAAGTAATATTATCCATTCATTTGCTACGCTAAATAGTGAATTACGTTGAGTTAGCTTGTTTATGAATGCTAAACAATGAATTTTACTCTTTGGAAGGCAAATGAAGATTCTTGTTAAGTTGCTTATTTTACCAAAGTATTTCATTCCTTTATATCCTGTTGTGTATTTTATTGTTCGTTTCCTATGCTAAAATTGTTCCAGATGGATCACACAGAAATATGTATAAGCGAGTAACAGTAGCTGAACTATGTTCTTTTTTTACATTCAGAACAATGTCAGGTAATATCTTAGTTTTTTAGGCGCCAACACTTCTTTCTTTTTGTATTCGTATTCTGAGTGTGTGGGGAGACAGCAGCGTGAGAGATTTTGCCTTGGGGTTCAATACCCTTCTGTGTTATTTTCTTCATAGGGAAGAATTGTGTATTGGTGATTGAATTCATGATTCAACAATAAAATTCATACAGTCCACTATCACTTGGTCGTGTGTGTGTGATTGACTTACTACTAAATGAGCTTCGACGAGACTTCTTCATAAACAGTACTATTTTTGTATTCCTTTTTCAAATTGTATAATTTGTTCAAAAACGAATAATGTACCTGATTAGGGTGCTATTTTGAAGCATTTATGCTAAAAATTATTTAAAGAATATTTAGGTTTTAATCAAAAATTCAAATTGTGTTTCGAAAAAATAAAATAAAAAGAGATAGCTGTTATGGAAGCCTAGTTTGGTTGTTATGGAAACGAGGTCTAGATCCGACGCTATAGTAGGGTCCGGTTCCTCCGCTGTAGGCGCCAGCGTCTATGTGATTTCCATTGTTATTTATAAGTCCATTGCTTCCTATGGCAATGAACCATCTGTATACTACTTCTCTGTGGATTTTATCATTATAATCGTAGGTATAAAAATTCTAAGCAATACACACATCCGTAGAAGGCTGTTAAAGTAAATAACATTTGAAAAGCAAAGATGTCGGTTCCAGTTACCATGACAACACGGCTACACAATTTACATGTTGATCCGAATTAATATATGATCTCCTGAAATATTCCCACTTTGTTTCATGGTATAATATTTACCTCTCACTGCAGAAACTCTCACATATAAGCTTCTCCGTAAAATACTATCTTTAAATTTGTAAAGATATAATTGAACATGAAGTTGAAAAAAATTCTGAATATTTGCAGGTATTATTATGACACTTTCAATTAAATCTTTCCGTTTTTTCACGTGGTCTTAAAATGGAAAAATGCGTCTTCATAATTCAATTGTCAAAATTTATAAATCTGCTTTATTATTTTTTATTCGCAGCATTCGTAATGAAAAAACTGAGAATTTTCGCAGTCATGTGTTGGGCTTGTAAAGATTCTACTGAAATATATTTATTTCTCATTTCAAAATACTAATATGTCTATGTTAAAGGTATTAAATTGAATTCAAAAGTATGATTATAAGAAATGCAGTTACAGCTACCAAAACACATAAGAATTATAATTAAGGAAGCAGTTAAATCCGTAATAAATTCCACATTATTCAGAATTTGAAAAGCTGGTTTATCATAATAATCGTACCAGACTTTAATACTTTCGAAAGTTCCGTGGATTATAAAAATATGGAAATAAACTTAGGATCATGTTTCTTTCACTACAGGTTACCTCGATCTATTAATCCAAGCATAATATTATATTTTATTATGTAGATACTATATAGTGTACATGATCTTGATTTTTGAGCAGAATTATAATATTTCATACTGATAAAAATTTCAAAATGCTCTCAATTCAACAATGGTGTTTGTTTTGACATTTAAATATGCGTCAACATTTGGAATCGCTGAGCTTATAGGTAATAATAATTCTCGTATACATAACTAAAGTCGTCAGTCACAAAACACTATATTTAAAACAGAAGAATCTTTTTAAGATGTTATCATAAACCTAGGTTGTTAATTATCCCTTATTGTTTCGATGACGCATTACAAACCAATAACGGACAATCGTACCAAGTTTAACTACATAGCATCCAACCTTCCTCCAGAAGCAGCGTCGACAGTTCGCGACGTTATCACGAAGCCGGACCCGACCGACCCTTACCAACATATCAAAAGGAAACTAATCAACCGAAGTGGCGAATCATCACACCAGGAAATTCGGAAACTTTTAGCTGGCGAACAATTAGGAGACAGGAAGCCTACTGAATTGCTCCGCATCATGAAGCGACGTGCCGAATCGCATCAAGTGCCAGACGAGCTCATGCTCGAACTTTTTCAAACGCATCTGCCAACGCGAGTACAGTCCATTCTTGCAGCCATAACTCCTCTGACGATCGAGAAAGCAGCGGAAGTGGCCGACCGAGTACTGGAAGTGACGCCGATGCCGGTAAGTGCTTGCTCAGTTGCCTCAGTTTCCATGGAAGATCGATTATTTGCAGAAATTGAAAAATTAAATCTGCGCATAGATAACCTTTCTCGTGGCAGAAGCCGCAGTCATAATAAGCAACATCACGCGCCGGGTAATCGCATCAAATCGCGATCCAGCCAAAACCAACACGACCAATGTTGGTATCATTTTAAATTTGTCGAAAAGGCCCAAAAATGCACACCTCCCTGCAAATTAAAAAAAAAACGACCTATGTCTGGTGTAAAGGCGACTACCACCTTGCCCAAAAATTCTCATCGCCTATTCGTACGCGACAGACGTACTAATATACAGTATTTAATCGACACAGGTTCTGACGTTTCCATAATTCCCGCATCAAAATTACAAAGGAGAAATGGCTCGGAAATGACTCTTTCCGCAGCAAACACTTCCCCCATCCATGTATACACATCACAAACTCTCTCCTTAGATCTCGGTTTGAGACGCGTATTCACATGGACATTTTTAGTTGGAAATGTGTCCACTCCCATAATAGGCGCCGATTTTCTGTACAATTTTAACCTAGTGCCAAATTTAGTGCAGCATAAATTGAATGATGCACAAACAAACATAAACACTGACGGTATAATGCGCAACAGTAGCATCCATTCCGTAAAAACGGTATCTGGTAATAGTGTATACCATAAATTGTTAATGGAATTTACAGAAATCACACGACCTCCACGCCCGAATCAGGAGATAAAACATTCAGTTGTTCATTACATCAACACGACTGGTCCGCCCGTAACGGCCAAAGCCCGCAGACTTGCACCTGACCGCTTACACATTGCTAAGGAGGAATTCAAAACAATGATCCAATTAGGCCACATGCGCCCCTCGCAAAGCAATTACGCATCTCCTTTGCACATGGTACCGAAAAAAGATAGCTCTGAATAATGATAAAGAATAGCTCTAATGCTCAAACAATCAAAGACAATTACGGTGTACCAAATATTTTAGATTTTACATTGAACCTACATGGCACAAAAATTTTTTCGCACATAGATCTCATGAAAGCGTATCATCAAATCCCTGTAAATCCAGAGGATGTTCATAAAACTGCCATTATTACACCCTTTGGTTTATATGAAAGCTTACGTATGCAATTTGGTCTGTGTAACGCCGCATCTACTTTTCAACGATTTATCAATGAAGTAACTCGAAACCTCCCTTTCGTTTATGCTTTTGTTGATGACATATTAGTGGCTTCTCGATCATCAGAAGAGCATATCGAACATCTACAGATTTTATTTGAACGAATACAACATTATGGCCTTACTTTAAAACCATCAAAATGCGTTTTTGGAGTCTCCTCCATTGATTTCTTAGGTTTTAAAGTTTCCGAATCGGGTATTGAGCCTCTGCCAGAACGTGTAGAATGCATCAACAATTTTCCAAAGCCAACCACTATCACACAATTAAGGCGTTTCCTTGGATTATTTAATTTCTACAGACATTTTGTACCCAAAGCAGCTCATATATTAGCCCCTTTAAATAAATTCTTAGAAGGCGTCAAAAATAAAAAGAAATCTAAACGAATTACAGTAACCAAACTTAATGAGTTACTTCAATGGACTGATGTGGCAGAGCAATCATTTACGGATGCTAAAAATGCCTTAGCAAGTGCAACTCTTCTGCAACATCCGATACCTGGAGCGAAGCTGAGTGTCTGGGTCGATGCAAGCGATTTAGCTGTTGGCGGTACTCTTATGCAACTGAATAAAGATGCTTGGGAGCCTATTTCATTTCTATCTGCCAAGCTTTCCAAAAGCCAAGGGAACTGGTCCACGTATGACAGAGAACTATTAGCAATATACACATCCGTCAAACGCTTCAGACATATGCTCGAAGGTCGTGATTTCATCATTTTCACCGATCAAAAGCCTTTGATTTACGCCTTCAAGCAGAAGCCAGACAAGTGTTCGCCAAGACAACTCCGTCATTTGGACTATATCTCTCAATTTTCAACAGATGTCCGCCATACAAAAGGCACTAACAACGTCGTCGCTGATGCATTATCTCGCATAGAAATTGACACTATCTCTTCTCCATTAAATTTTCAAGAATTTGCTTCAGCCCAAGCGAATGATTCAGAGTTAAAGGCGATTCTAACCAAAAACGACACTTCACTAATTTTGGAAAAGACTTATTTTCCAATCGCTAATTTGGAACTGCTGTGCGACATGTCCACCGGAAAACCTCGACCATTTGTCCCACAATCATATCGAAAAATCCTATTTAACCAACTTCATGGACTTTCCCATCCAGGAATCTTCGCTACAAATAAGTTGATAACTTCTCGATATGTTTGGCCAGCAATGAACAAATAGATTAAAGAGCAGGTACAATGTTGTATTCCTTGCCAACGTTCTAAAGTCCATCGCCACACCAAGACTCCACTTGGTACATTCAATCTACCAGATGCTCGATTTTCCCATATACATCTGGATTTTATTGGACCACTGCCATCATCTGACGGCCAACGTTATTGCCTCACGATAACTGATCGTTTCACTCGCTGACCTGAAGTAATCCCGACTACTGACATGACTGCCGAAACAGTTTGTCGAGCACTATTAAGTGGTTGGATTTCCAGATTCGGCTGTCCTACAACAATAACAACAGATCAGGGCAGAAGTTTCGAATCAAATCTCTTTAGACAGCTAACTAAAGTGCATGGAACCAACCACATCCATTCCGCAGCGTATAGACCCCAATCTAATGGGTTAATAGAACGTTTTCATCGTCACCTCAAAAGTGCTCTTAAATGCCATGAGCATACAAAATGGACCGAGGTACTACCAATTGTTTTGCTAGGATTGCGATCTGCAATAAAGAACGATATTAACGTTACGTGTGCAGAACTTGTATATAGAACAACATTTCGTTTACCATCTGACATTTTATTAAGTGAACAAGTTTCTGCAACAGCCTTTCCATCATACGTAGATCAACTTCGCACCTTGATGCAAACTTTAAATCCAATTGCAACATCAAAACATTGCAAGGATTCAATCTATGTTCATCCCTCATTGGAAACATGCTCTCATGTGTTTTAACGTGTGGACTGTCACAAACCTCCATTGTCTCAGCCTTATACTGGACCACATCCTGTTCTTGATCGTTCGGAAAAGAACTGTCGGATCATTGTGAATGGCAAAACAATTTCTGTCACGTTAGACAGAGTAAAACCTGCTCATATTCTGCGTGACGATAGCAACATTAACTTATCTTTGCCTTCTAAATCTACAGAGTCCAGGGAATCGGTTCAACCTCTCACAACAAGAAGTGGAAGAACCGTACATTTCCCCAAAAGGCTTATTGAATATATTTAATGTTATATTTGTACATATTAACGATTATCATTGTATATTTGTGTTTACTCATTCATTTTCAATTTTTTTTAAACACATTCTATTGTTACGAAAATGTGCTTATTTTTCTTAAATTTGTGTTTTTTATATTTTCAATGTATATAATCCTCTATTATGACTGTATATCGTTCCTCGGTATCCCTCTTTCACTGGGGGGATACTCTATGGAGAGTACGAATTGAAATTCGTTGTTCTTGTCAGAAGCAGACGATTCGCGTGATATCGCTCTCTTTCTCTCTCAGCGCAAGTTTGTAATGCGCATGCGCGAAGCATTGCGAACGGAGCGCGTATCAATATTCTTACTTCTTAACTTTTCCCTTTCGGTTGTGTTCGTCTTGTGTCTCTTTTCGTCTTGTGGAATAAATTATTGTGTTCTAATTTATGTTGTATTAATTGCACACCAACGAACACCACAACATTAAGTCGTTTTTTAGATAATTATTTTTATACATCTAATATTTTCAGTAGAATATATGCACAAATTATGCATGAAATAAAGAACTAAAAATGAAATGTGCCAAAATGCAAGAAGTTTTTAATTAGTTTTGTAACAGTATTGTATTTAAAGCTGTAAAAGAAAATTGAGCTTTTTTTCTGTTTAAAGCATTTTTCTTATTCATTGTCATGTCTTATATACTTAAGTATTACACATGTCATGTGTTTAAACTTACACTGATGAATTATATTGATTAAGTTTAAATATTGATGATATGTTATGCGATTTGTAGTATTTGATATGAATACTCATGTATTAATTTCTTGTTTAAAGGATAATAAAAATATTTTAACTGTAAGTGAAGATATTGATTGTTTGTCATTCCTTTTGAAAATAAAGCCTCTGAATTAATTTTTATACTGATTATACAAATAACAAAGCATTATTTTTAGCATTTTAAGAAGGAAAATGGAACATGTGCATTAATTTGTTATAAGTTATAAAATAAAAAACTTCAATAATTTCATTTCAGCAGTTACATTTTATGAGCTGTGGTATAATACTTAAAAAATTGCAGACTTTAAAAAAGCAATGTATTTTTAAATTACGTAAATTCTGAATATTTTGTTGATTTAAACACTGATTATATCCGTAAACAGTAAGGAAATAAAGAAATGTGTAATGTAATAATCGCGGCGATCGTTGGCCTACATCCAACACGTCACAAGAGTCGTGGTATGGCCTTTTGTGATAGGAGCCGTTTGCCCGTGGTGTAAGGTATCTATCAGGTGTCAAATTTTCCGCAGATTTCCAATCCGTTGAAATTTTCAATCTATCTTTAACAGTGCCGATTTTACAAAGAAAATACTAAACAATGCCAGTCGAAATGTTCTTTTTTCTCTTCTGGCTGAAATGGAAGAGGGCAGGAAATGTAATCTGTTTTTTTTTTTTTTTTTTTAACGCGAAGAGCAAAAAATGAAATCTAATTATTTTTGTAAAGCGAAAGTAGACGTGACATCAATCTCTTGCGAAATTATAAAATTCATTTAAAACTGTCCTACATTGAATTTTAATTTATTGTTTTAGATTGAATTTAATATTCGCTTCCACCCTAAAATTGCAAAAATTCGAACTTCCTATGTGCCAAATCCTATTACTGTAGGTGCCATAGATTCTTCAGGAATTTGCGTGCAAGAAACAAACAGACAAACGCTTCCTTTTATAATAATAGAGATAATTTCATAAATTACTCATAAGGGGGATCCTCTAGTTTCTAAATGCAATATAGTAGAAAGCATTCTCCAAAAGACATTGTCTGAGAAAAATTTTTTTATTTTGGAGATGGGGCTAACGATTTTTAAAGTTTACGTAGAATATTTTAAATCATAATAACTAAACAAATATAATCGAAATACAAATTTACAAAGAATGAAACAGCTCACAATTTTTTATATTATCCACCGCTACTACTTTGAACTTTTTTTTAAATTTAATTTCATGTTACCTTAGAGGTCGTATTTAAAAACTCATAAGTGTTTTACTTCTGGAAAGTTTTGAAAGTTCGAAAGAAAGTTCAAACAGATGAGTGAATAATAGTTATAATCTATATGTGTAAACTTTCCTCTTTTACATGAATCGTCGTTTTGGAAATACATTAGAAACTAAATGCGAAATGCAATTTTTTTTTTGTGTTATCTCTATGTTGTGTTCATAATTTTTAAGTTGTTTTTTATGTAAGTTTAGAATGACGAAGTTATAGCATCTGTTGTATGGGTCCGTACAGACTGAGTGGCCTTTTTGCGATTTGTGCAAGTGTTAACATCGTCTCAAAATTACGAGTTGTGGCTGATACAAGACAATCGCTAATACAGGTTGTGTTCCATTGCGATATAAACTCATTACTTTACCTACCCGAAAATTTCATCAAACTGTAAGGTGTGGTATGCACTTTAATAAAATAAATATTTGTCAAAACATTCTACGTTCTCAACTTATGAGCATTGATGCCAGAGGATATTGTATGCAAATCGTGCATTAAATTCCAGAATTGAAACTCGAATTTCGCATGTGATCGGGCAATAAAAAAATGGTGGACATGTATCAAACGCAGCGGTTAATACAATTTTCAGTACAGGGACAAAAAAAATATTTCGACGCTTTGGTTTTACAAATAAAATTTGCACACACTACATTCATAAGACGAATGATAATTATTACTAAATACAAAATAAATTGCTGGACGGTAAAGCTTAATACCAAGGGTTAGTGAAAGCAATTTAAAGTTCTTAAACGGTGGAAACTCGATTTCGGAAATTTATAAAACGGTTAAGATTGATAACACTTTTTCTGTTAATAAAAATTGAAATGCAGGATAGAAAATAAAGTACTATTCAGATCTATAAAGCAATAAAACCCAAATAAACCAACCAACTATAATGTAGGGCAAATTTACATTGTCAACCGCATCACAATATTGTCTTTCATCTCAAAGTAAACGACAAAATGTCATTCTTATGGAACGTCATTCTTAATCTCAAGTCCTCAAATCAATAAATACATGAATATCCTGCTAATTGTTTTGCTTCTATTCATTCAGTCGTAAACAGTAAAAATATATTTGTTTCATTAAAACATTCATCGAAGAAACTATTTTGGTACATACAATTCTGGTTTAAGAAGAAGATTAGTAAATTTCGAAGCGCACTAAGAGATCGTGCGCCAACTTTAATCATAACGACCCTGACTTGTAGTACTATCCCGCTCCACTTTTACTAAAATAAAATTTTTAAATATTTTAAATAAAATAGGAGGGTGTAATTCGCTATTAAGCTTCAATGTTTGAAAGAACTTCGAAGTTGGAACTTAATTTTATACTACGTAAGATCTTTGTGATAAGCTCATTAACTATATGAATTGCAAGACCCAATAAATTTTAATTATTTGGAATAATTTTTGAGTTTTTATACATAAAAAATACGTTAAAACACATTTGATCTAGAGGTGATGGTAAAAAAGTGTTTCCTTAAGGTCATGTTTCTAAACATTGAGCCCAATTTTTAAGTTTAATTGCTTAAAATGTAATGTGCGGCTTTAAAAGTAGACGGATAATCGATAGCCTGATTGGTTGAGTTCGAGTTCGAGAATCCATCCACAGATAGTTGAGACCTCAAATGTCTTGGAGAATTTGGGTGAAACTTACATGCATGATACACTGCCCTACAACAATGGACCGCACAGTAAGGTATGATGGTATTAGTAATCGAACAAGGATTTCAACAAGGTTTTGATACACAGCTATAGGTATTTGTGTCCATCCCTGCTGCAAGATTGTCGCCAGCTCAGCGGTTGATTTCGGACGTGGTTCTCTGTTCTGTAAGCGTCGCTCAAACTCGTCCAAGAAATGTTCTAAGGGGTTTAGGACTGAACTCTGAGCAGGCCAGGAAAGATTTTTTATAGCTTGATACCACTGCTTGAAACAGACTGCTACATGGCATGGAGTGTTGTCGTAATGGAAGTAAAAATAGATGATTCCATAAATTTGCCAAAGAGTAGGAGGAACATCATTCTCCGAAATGTTCATGTAGGCGTCAGCGTTCAATTAACCAGGAACAACATGTAAAGGTCTCATGCCACACCACGAAAAACATCCTCAAACAAAAAGTCGGATTTTATGCTAATCCGCTGGCGTCCGGTCCAGTATTATAGGCTAGTGTATAAATATATAGACCATTGTGATCCTGATTTTTTACCATACATTGGGAGTAAACTATCTGGTCTTCGGTTGTAATTGGGAAGAGAGGGGTGATCGTTGTTGAATTGAGTTGCCAGACGATAACAGATACCCCCAAGTCCTGAAAAAGATAGAAGGGATCAGGACAAATCCCTACATCTCTAATATTATAAAAGGAAGTGTATCTCTGTTAGTTTGTTTGCTTATTGCCCGCAAAGTCCTGAAGAATCCAGGGCACTTACAATAATGCAATTTTGCATACATGTAGTAAGAATGTTTTGCAATTTTTGAGTCGCGGCGAATTTCACAATTTATTCTAGAACATTTTAAAATAAATTTAATAGTTTTTTTTCACCGTTCTTCCTTTTTCTGCGGAACGAAGAAACATCAAAATTTGGACCTTTCACCCTCACTTCTCGATGACGTCAGCCTTTGGAACCTTGACAAGTTTTTTTCATCTCCCATCTAGAATGGGAGGGAACAGATTCGAATGACGTTCGTTTGATTGGAGTTCATACATTTTAATTTCCGGTGAAACGGATTCGAGTGTGAAGAAAACGAAACTATTAAAGTTATCAAAGGCGTTCTTCGGTGCTTTTTTCTATATCAGCGATCGTTACAGAGAAAATAAAAATTTTAACGGATTTGAAATCTGCCGAAAATATTACACTGGATAGATACCTTTTACGTTTGATTTTCTTTTAATAAATAATTCATCTATTAAATATTTATATTTTTTGGTTTGCGAAGCAAACCAACACCACGGGCAACTCCTTCATGGCTGTTATCCAATAGGCTACAAATTCGCAAACCAAATGGAAATCTATGGTGCCTGTTGTCCAATAGGCTACGAATTCCCATTTGGTTTGCGAAGCAAACCATTAACCCCACAAAAACAACTGGCCCGGGCAGCGTATTTAGAAACCCTAGCGCTTCCAGCACAAACGGAAATACGTCATATACAAAGACGCGCCCGCGCAAGCAAACCCGCGTTCCGGCATACGACGCACGCCGTTGACGAGTCATTTACTCATTTCACCGTGAAAACTATTAGAATCTTTTCTTGGTGAAAAATACAATCTACTTAACAATTGCAACATGTCCATGCACACATGTTAAAGAAATTACCATTTTATAGGGGTTTTGTGTTTACTAACACTGCCGTGTCAACATTATTCAGGCAGGTGATTTTGACATGCTTTCATGTAACTTTCATTTAATTCTTTGTAATAAACTCCAAGTTATACAAAAGAAAGAACACAATAAAAGAAAGTTATTAACGCCAAAAAAGTTTGGAAAAAAACAGAAAATTAAAGTTATGGGTCTCATGATAAGTGTGTTCACCTTCGTCAATGCATTTACACTGAGTACTTGTTTCATGTACTTTTTAATTAATTCTAACTTTATAAAATGTTTTCTGGGTGAAAAAGTGAAAGCATTTATGATTTCCAACCTGTCAATCCAAAGGGAATCAAGAAATGATCACTTTTTAGAGTTTTGTGTTTGATTCTAATATGCTCTGTTACCATTGTCAAGGCAGGTGAATTTGACATGTTTCCATGAAACTTTCATT
The DNA here is from genome assembly GCA_947359465.1 of Metellina segmentata. Classification (NCBI taxonomy): domain Eukaryota; kingdom Metazoa; phylum Arthropoda; class Arachnida; order Araneae; family Tetragnathidae; genus Metellina; species Metellina segmentata. Next base: position 103,655,661 of record OX375881.1, read on the forward strand.
TAATTATACAGGGTGGTCCCGAATTCATGGTACAAACTTTAATGGTAGGTACAGGACATTGTAACAATGATTTATTGTATAGGAATGTATAGTCGCAAGTGACGCGGTGAGGCGAGAACAGGGGAAATAACGGCCGAAAGGAAAACAAAGATTTTATTGAAAGCGTTGTTGACAAGTGTCATGTCTACAGTAATTGTTCAAAATTGCGTCCACCAGTATCGATGCATGCTTGACAGCGTCGGTGGAGCGATTGGCGTACACGTTCAAAGATGCCTGGTATTTCACGCACGCCTGCAGCAGCTACAGATAAGCGAGCGACGAGATCCTCATCTGATTCAACTGGAGTCTCATAAACAAGATGCTTTAGATGTCCCCATAAAAAGTAATCGAGGCTCGATAAATCGGGAGATCGGGGTGGCCAAGGGACTGGTCCACCACGCCCAATCCATCGAGTACCAAACGTGGCATTCAGGTAATTCCGTACATCAATGCTGAAGTGTGCTGGCGCCCCATCGTGCTGAAACCACATGCGGTTACGAATGGCGATCGGAACATCATGCAGCAGTTGTGGTAACACTTCTTTCAGAAAAATAAGATAGCTTCCGCCAGTGAGCCGCGTGGGTAGTAAGTATGGGCCAATCAAAAAGTCGTTCACAATACCAGCCCACACATTAATACTGAAACGTTGTTGAAACGCATGTCGACGCGTTGCATGTGGATTATCGGTTGCCCACACATGGGAATTGTGCGCATTAAAGACACCCTCGCGTGAAAATGTCGCTTCATCTGTAAATAGCACATAATCTACGAAATCCGGCTGCAACGCACATTGCTGCATCACCCACAGGCAGAAGTTCACGCGGCGAGGATAATCTGCCGGATTCAATGCTTGTACTTTCTGAAAATGGAAGGGGTGTAAGCGATTTTCGTTTAACACTCTACATACAGTCTGATGACTCACACCTACGTCACGCGCAACAGTTCTTGTGCTTGACTCGGGTCTATCAGCCACAATGTTCAAGATGCTTTCTTCCAGCCTTGGAGTGCGTACAGCTCTTACTCGACCAGCGCCATGTCTGTTGACGTCGAACGCACCTGTTTCACAAAGTTGACGATGTAACCGTTGAAAAATTCTATGATCCGGCATTCGTCGATCAGGATACTCCGCGCGATACATTCGTAACGCAGCTCTGCCGTTACCATTTGCACGGCCGTACATGTAATGCATGTCTGCTTTTTCTGCATACGTAAAGTCACCCATCGTCTACGGCAGCACAATTGTGAATGGCGCTTTTCCCTACTGCGATGCATCATGTTCAACAGCGGCTAGACATCTACTGCCCTCTACCGGCAATGATACCAACCGATCACTCCATTTCTCTTTCCTTTTATTTCCCCTGTTTACGCCTCACCGCGTCACTTGCGACTATACATTCCTATACAATAAATCATTGTTACAATGTCCTGTACCTACCATTAAAGTTTGTACCATGAATTCGGGACCACCCTGTATTAATAATCTCTTTAAAAGACATAGAAAACAAAGAACATAATAAAACATAAAAATAAAAGTTATTCATGCAAAAAATTGGGTAAAAAACAATAAATAAAAATTATGGGTGTGAAAGTGTCTGTGCATCTTTGTCGAAGCAATTCACCGTGAACTTGTTTCATGCACTTTTTTAATAATTCAAAACATTAAATGTTTTTCTTGATCAAAAACACAAACTATTCGATAATTTCAAAGTATAAATATTAAAGGAATGAGGAAAGTAGTCGTTTTTAGAGGTTTTGTGTGTATTTTAAATTGGATGTATTAACATTATGAAGTCACCTGCTTTTGACATGTTACCTTAAAACTTTATACTAATTCTATGTAGTAAACTATTTACAAAATATATAGAAAAGAAAGAACATAATAAAATCAACTTATTGATGCAAAAATATATTGGAAAAAGCAATTAATAAAAATAATAGGTCTTAATGTGTGTGTTCAGCTTTGTCGATGCACTTCACCGTGAACTTGTTTCATGTACTTTTTACATAATTCCAACTTTCTAACAGTTTTGTTTGTGAAAAACAGAAAGTATTTATCATTTGCAACCTATACAAGCAAAATAAATCAAGAAATTGGCACTTTTTGAATATTTTGTGTGTCTTTCTAACATGCTGTGTTAACATAATGAAGACAGCTCATTTTGAGATGTTTACATGAACCTTTGTGTTAATTCTAATTAATAAACTATTTCCAAGGTATATAAAACAAAGTATACAATAAAAGAGACTTACTGATGCAAAAATATTATGGATAAAAACATTTATAAAAATTTGGGGTATGAATGTGTCTGTTCAACTTTGTCGAAGCAGTTCATTGTGTAGTTTCTTCATGCAACTTTTGGTTATTTCCTACAATTAAACTTATTTCTTGGTACATAATTCAAAGTAAACACAGATACAAATTTATAACTGCTAAAAAAAACATGAATGAAGCTTTTTTTTTTAATTGGCTCTGAAAGTACTTTGTTGATCATGAACAGCTCACCATGAACATTTTGACACTCATCCTTTAGTGAAATTCAAGTGTTAATGTTTTTTATTTGTAAAAAGGTGAAACTATTAATAAAAAAAACTTTTCCATCCCAAAAGTAAAAAGAAGTAAGTATTTTTAGAGAAGTTGTGTGTGAAAATGAGTATGCAGCTTTGTGAAAGGGTTTCACCGTGAACTTTTTTCACTCCTCTTTTAGTAAATTTGAATTACTAATGGTTTTTCTTGGTGAAAAAGTGAAAGTAATAATTAATTAGAACTTCTTAATATCAAAATTAAAAAGAAGTAAGCATTTTTTAAAAAGATGTGTGAAAATGTGTGTGCAGCTTTTTCCAAGGATTTCATCGTGGACTTTTCATTCATCTTTTAGTAAATTAGAATTATTAATGTTTTTCTTGGTGAAAAAGTGAAAGCAATAAATAATAATAACTTTTTACTGCCAAAAGAAATAAGTGATTTTAAACATTTTGGCTCTATAAGTACTTTGTCGACAGAACTCGCCCTGAACTTCTTCACACTCATCTTTAAGTTAATTCCAACTGAAAATGTTGTTTTTTTGTGTGTTAAAAAGAGAAACGAATAATTTATTCATATTTTTAATGCCCAAGTAAACAAGAAGTAAGATTTATGAAAAAAGTTGTGTGTACATGTGTAATCCAACTTCTCTCTTCAAATTTCAGATACACGTGTTTGTTTATATGGAGTTATGCTACACACACAGTTGTTCACTATTATGGCTTTATTTAATACATTTTTCATTTGCTAAAAGAAATGTAAACCCAACAATTATTAATTTTTAGATGAAACGGCCATTACACATCTCTCAATATCAATACGAGCGAGGGTCGTGTTTACTGTTTAGGCTCGCTGTGTTTGCGTGCGCGGACGCGTCTGCGCATCTATGTAATGACGTATTTCCGTTTTGTGCTGCAAGCGCCAGGGTTTATAAATACGCGCCCGGGCAAGCCAATCAGTGGCTAGTTATTAATATCTGTAAAGAATGTTAACACCTTCTATTCGATGTTTTAATTTAGAAGAGCAGTTTGCTGACTGTTCTGTATAGAAATTATTCACAATTAGAGAATTCAGATGTAATTGTTTTCCATCACCATTTTCAACAGACATTTTTTTATAGTATTTACCACTATTTAATTTTAATTCTTTGTGACCTTAGCAGGACGTATTGAAAACTATCACGAGTTTTGTTACTAACGCCCTACATGGTCTCTTTAAATTAAACCAAAAGTATCACAAGTACTAACCACTAGCAGGTTTCGAAAATTAGGTTTATTTTTGAAACTTACAGTTGAAATTTTATGTTCTATATGTGTGAGGCGATCCTATGCATTTCGAAATAACTCTAAATGGTTTATGTGTAAAATCGTGTAAAATTAGTATCATAAACTAAATTTCATGGTACATTAGCTGTTTTAATTTTATTACTTTTATTTACAGAATATAAAATAACAGCTTAAACACTCCTCTTGACGAGGCTTAGATTTGAATGTGTTTTAGTAACCGCATCGGAAAAAAATGCTCTCTATCTTCTTCCCTGAGAATTTTGAACAAACCATGTAAATTTTGTAATTTTCCGAACCATAAGTTCTCGGGAAACCGTATATGAAATCAGCGAAAAAAAGCGAGCTTTCAACCATGGTGTGAACCACACACAGCAAGGATGTCACAAGACTGCCTCCGCCACATTACCACCCTTCCCTGACCTGTTCGATCCCTAGATTTTTCACCAATCGAGCATATCTGGGATCATTTGGGAAGGCAAGTTGAACACCCTACGAGTTTGATCGAACTAGAGGCGCGTTTACAGCAACTGTGGAACGAGATGTCTCAGGACATCATACGAAACTTGTATGCCTCAATGCCCTCTCGTATCGCATCGTGCATTCGCGCAAGAAGGGGTCCAACATAGTACTAAAACTTCCCTTCATTTGTACTTTTTTCTGCAATAAATAATATTTTTCCTTTGATTTTCTAATCACTTACTTATATCAAAGTAGTACTTACATATATAAAATTTCGTTTCATTTTGACGACTTTTTCTTGGTGCGCAAATTTTTATGTCAATGAGTGCATGTATATATATATATATATATCGTCATCTGGCCGTGGTTAAAAATGACATGGTATTGTACTCTGAACTTTCTCCTGGTTGAATTATATAGGACAGTCGTCAATGACCCTTTGTGTTGCGCCGGTACGGCGTCAATTAAACACCTACCTACCTACATAATGCTTTCTCTTGTTAAAGATAGATAATTTTAAAAGGTGTAACCGTGAAGACCAAAGTCATAATTTGAGCAACACAACTTGCCAGTCTATGGGTAGAGCTCTATAATGTTTTAATAACAATTTGATTTTTCTACCACGCAAAGCAAGTCACACATGAAGGTAGCGTCGTGAATAATAATATGCATCGTAGCAGTTGATTGTTTATGTTTTCATATGTAGGAGGAGGGTTGCTATGCAGAAATGTACAACAAAAAGACCGATACACGTTAGTGAAATGTATCAAAGAACGGAAATCGATGTCATAGAGGAAACCAAAAACAGTATAGACAGTCATTTTTAGCAAAATATATGAAAGACAGTGCTCCCTTATCCCAACTTTGTCTACCAAAAGATAATTGGTGGTGAAGATGTGTTACACTTTTATCTATACTACGGTATAGTAAGTTAATTTTTTAATTTATTTCCAGAATTCAGCAGCGGATGAATTGGATACATCAGCATCTATTATAGTTTCTCATTATCTACCACTAGTTGATAGATGTCGGATTACATGAGACCGAAACAACTGTATTCAGATCACTGGCGAACTTTCAACCACTTGATTGTTTCGTGTTGTCTTTAACAACCAATTGTGAAGCGTTGGTAATGAGAAGGATGATATGCAACGAAGATTCAAATCGTGATAGGAATGCAAGCATTATCTGTTATCACACGGTTGAAAATATTTTTTGGAAGTGATTAACATCACTTTCGCATTTACACTGTTTGTCTTGCTTCATTTGGTTTAATGGTACAAGGGCCATATTTGGCAAAGCCATGAAACATTCATCAAAAACGTGCTGATTGCAGTGACGTAATATGGTAGAAACACAGGCACCATCCAGGTCTATTTATTGAAAGCTCGCGTGTTCATTATCAATTTCAGATGTCACTAATTCAGCAAGACGTGTAAAATACAGAGTATATTTGTATACAAAACAATTCATAATAGTGGATATGGATGGCACAAAATCTTCATAGATACTCCATACTTCTCATCCCCCATTTCCATGAACAAAAATGATTCCAAGACTGATTCGGACATGGGATCAGTTTATTGCTTCTGCAAAGAAGTGTCATTATCAAAATCCTGGTGAACTAGATTCCAAATTAATAACAGTGAGTTCAAAGTGGAGTTGGTTTCAAACAGAGAAACAGTTAGAATTGCCCTTGAAAAGTAACTATTTTTTAAGACAGCCAAGCACTTTAAAAGCTCTCCTAAACCCAACGTTCAGAAATTCCCTCATCAAAGAAATACAAAAACTCATCCATGAGAAGCCAGAAGTATAACTACGATGGATGGAAGTAACGTTGGTCACGAGGGTAACGCATAAGCACAAAGTGTTGCCAAGGGGGAAACAAAAATAGTCCAGAGAACAACCAAGTAACTGGTCCAGTACCATACTTCAAGAGACACACTAAAGACAACATTCTTCAACTGTGTCAGGTAGAATGGAACACAAAGGACACAGTCCCTAACGGATACGATATCTTACCAAACATTTCCATGTATACCCACATCAAAGATAGAAATCTTTCAGAGTTCGTAACAGGCCCTGGCCCATTCCCTATCTATGTTACATACTCAGATTCGGATTATCTCAGACCAATCAATTCTCATATGGAATAGAGGAAACTCCATTGCATTATGCCCTAGAATTTCCTCTCACAAGCTTGCTCCACCTGAGTCGCCCACTACCAAGACCCAAGAAAGACTTCTAAATTGGTTAATACTCACCAGGATAGATATCGGGTGGAATATGGCTATTATAGAGTTAAATATAGTTCGTTTTCTCTTTCAGTCTGCTACAAAAATGAATTAAGTGGTTTGTTAATTTAAACTAACATTCCGTAACGGTAGTAAACAGGCTGTACATTTGAATAAAGATTTGTGTAGGATGTATAGAGTCCCATCCATGTATTTTGAGACATCTTGTCAGTAATCTTTAACGCACGCTTTCCGAATGATCGAACACTCATTCGGACGAAAAAAAAAACTTTTATGGATTTTCACTTTTGCTGTCCTCTTTTTTACAAAATAATTTTAACATATATTCTTTGTTAATTTTTTGATATTCATCTTCTGGCAACCCTAGTTGCATGGGTATTTGTTGTATTATTTCAACCTGTGCACCGAACTAATTTCCATTAATATATATTTTCATTAACATTACACCAAAGTGAAAATTATCTTAATTTTGAACACCAATGTATGTAAAACAAACAACAATATTATAACAATAACCATACGGCATGTCATTAGCAGTTGAGAAATAAGTAAAGATCAGCACAAAAAACAAAATATATGTGTGTGTGAATAAAGAACAACATAACAACTTTGGAAGTCAACAGAGGTCTTGTTTCAAAACAATCTGTTAACATCAGAGAAAATTGAACTGAGATGCGGTAAAACATAAAATAAGAACTTTAATCTATCGCTGGCGTATCTGACAGCAAATTTACACAGCGAGACTCAAAGGATCGTGAGTGCTGGTTCATTAAATGCATCTGCAATAAAATAATTTAATTGTAACTAGTCGACTCCTATAAAGCATCTACGTTGAAGGGTCTATTGCTTTCGACAGTAAATGATGCATATTTCATCGCATGTATATCAGGATATTTTCAATGTATGAGAAAATGTCTTTGAAAAAAAACTTTATAATAATTAATTTTTAAATTATGAAGCAGCATGTTATGATTTAGATGTAAAATACTTTTCAATTAATGATTTTTTAACTATGAAGCAGCATGTGTATAATTTCGATGTGAAATATTTGCATCAAAATGACGGAACATAATTTAATTCATGTGTGCATTCTCTGTGCAAATCTACACCGTTTGACCAATCCACACAACATTTGGTACACTAAAACTTTAGAACACTGAAGAAAACATAGACTATTTTTTCCTGTCTTTAGACATATCTGTACTCATGAAAATTGGCACACAGGTAGTCCTAAAATTGCCTCTCAAAGGCCCAATTTAAAAATCTAAAGTTTGTTTTTCTGCAATAAATGGATATGGACAAGGAAACATGTTCTGCAGGGTTTGTGTATTAGCGTTAACGCAGAGAAATGTCGCGGTCATATTTACGCTGTCGCAGTCACAATTAAAGTGTCGCGGTAGGAAGCACGTTCTACAGGGTCGTCTATTTGAGTTAACACAGAGAAATCTCGTGGTCATATATGAAACCCGAGCAACGCCGGTTTATTCAACTAGTTGTATAATAAAAATGACATAGTATGTACCAAAACCGATGTACAAAATAATAAGCGTATAGGCAAAATTAGCTTCGGTAGATAGGTGTTTAATTAACATTGTAATAGATCAACACAACGGGATATTGACGACGGTCATGGAACAAATTATAAGGAAAAAAACCGTTGACAACAATACGTAATTTTAAACCACGGTCAGATGACGAAAACACACCTCAGTCTGCAACCATCTCCATACTTTCACACCACGTCAATGTGAGGACATTTGATTCCTCGGCAGATTTAAGGTGCACCAGCTCCCTTTGTATACAAATTACAAACCATATTTTGTAATCAACTAAGTCTATATAACATATTTAAGTATGGTTTGAATTTTAAATCCTATTTTCCTGATTAAATTAATTTGATAATGCTAATAGGAAATAGTACTTTTGTACTTTTACTCATATTTAATTCATGTTTTTTTTATGAAGTATTACAAAATACACTCGAACAAATTGGTCTGTTACACTCCTGAACCTGAATTTCTACTTTAAGTGCATGAAATGCCCCTGTAAATAGTTATCTGCCACTAGTTGATATAGGTCCTGTTCACATGAAGAGTTTTCTAACGCTCGTTTTCAAGTTCAGCTTTCGGTTAGCATTGAATTATTCTTTTATTCTTCTTACTCAAGTTTCTATATTTGCTATCGTTAAAGATAGAGTAAAAATTTCAATAAATATAATCACAAATATACTGTCTCACAATTTTGACCCAACTGTTGCAGCAAAAATGGTGTTGGAGTAGGTTTTTAAATTATAACAAAATATTTGAAACAGCCAGATTTGTAAGATATCTACAATAAAAAATAATAATTCAATGTTTTTTTTTTTTATAATTAAATACGTGTTAGACAGAAGAAAATGATCTACTAATTACCGACTAATTACCGGATAAGACTAATTACCGGATTTAAAAAATAATTGTAATAAATAGGAATGGAACAATGAAACATAATATATCATTGAAAAAGAAAATACAAATTTTAAAATGGACAATAAATATAAACAGATCGTAGTAAGAAAAATTACAGGCTTTATCTAAGAGAGCTGAATAATAATTGTGATATAATTATTTATTGTTGCAATATTAGCTGCCGTAATGAGGGAAAATTTTAATTTTCAATTTATAAGAAGCCACTTACGTAACAAGGATAATATAAGGAGGTCAAAATTTACAATTGAATTGAATTCACACTTTTCATTTAGTACAAGTGAAATTAAGTACATCGTTCTTTTATATTCGGTAAGAAAATGATGAAATATTTTGATCAGTTTAATGGAATGAGATAGCTAAAAAAATATTATTTCCAGTTGTTCCCGTATTGTTATTACCTTGTCGGGTCTTTTAAGGTAACAATATCTTTAACCTTTAACTGCTGTTATGGGTCTCATAGATCCCGAGTCATTTTTCACAAGTCGTTTCTACCCTTTAAAGTTGATATTGGTTTCTGTCCTATTCAGTGCCTTCCTGCTACGTCCAAGCGAAGCCACACTGCAAGACTGGTTTGGCTGCCCCAACTATTTCGTGATTTACACATTTGCATTTCCTGCGTGGTCTCTTAGACCTCTTCACAGCATTTGCGTTACCGTTCTTGTTGAATGAAATCATCTAAGTTGGAGTAGGGAATTTCGGCAGAGAGCCTATAATGGCAACAAACTATACAAAAAAACGACCCGTGTTTCGTACACAAAAAAAATTCAGGATATAGTTGATAATTGGTTTGAAATAGAGTACAGGGACAGTGAAATTTCGGATAATATTATTGAAAGCGAACACGAAACGGATGAAGATGAATACATTTCAAGTGCGTCTCCACAAGAAGAATATTTCTACGGAAAAAATAGCCTCAAATGGGATGCCTGGGGAGGGTTAACCTAATCGTGCCGTAAGAACACCAAAACACATTATAGTTTCACAGTTTCCAGGGTTGCAACATTCTGCAAAATTAGGTCCGAAAGCTGAGCATGAAGAGACATGGAATCTACTTAACTTGTATAGTAATATAAAATATATTTCATGTTAAGAATTGAATTATCTAAATTTAAAATGTATAAATAATAAATATCTAAAGAATCTTTCATTAATACATGATATTAATCATATTTATATGCACTTTAGAGAGCGAGGTCTGAGAGACCCTTCCACACTAGTTATGAGACGGTTTGTGACACAGCAGTTAAGGGTTGAGATCTGCTATAAGACCTGACACCAACTACTCCATAGCCCAAATAGTATATGGAACCAATATTAAATTATCAGGTGAGTTTTTTGATTCACCTACTATCAAAATTGATCCCGAAACCTTTGTGACTAAATAACAGAATTTTATGGCAGACCTGATACCAGGTAAACCTTCCACTCCTAGAAATCAGACGATCTATGTTCATAAGGATTTGAAATCTTGCTCTCATGTATTTATGAGGATAAGCCGAGTAAAAAAACATTGGAACCGCTATATGATAGACCATTTCCTGTGATCAAAAGATTTGAAAATTATTTTACTGTTTCAGTGAACATTAAACAGGTAAGCATATCACTAGATAGGCTAAAACCAGCTTATTTGTTCGTTACGGACACAGTGCCTGTCCACAGTGCCATTGCTGTTAAACTATCAGATGATAATTCAGTTGCAAAACACTCTCACCTCTCTTATCTGATAATAAACATCCTACTACTTGAAGTGTTAGATTAATAAGGAAACCTGTAAGATTCCAGTACTGATTATGTTTGTAAAAGTTCCAGTTTGATTATGTTTGTAAAATTCCAGTTTGAATATGTTTGCATCCGGTGATCCCAGATAGAACAAATTGTCGAGTATCTAGAATATTGAGATTTCATCCTGATTCTAAACTGTGATTTAAGTATAATGACTAAAATGTTTTGGTATAACATTGTAATTTTTAACGTGCAAGTTACTTAGCATCGTTTAATATTAATATTTAGGTATTGTGATACCTGTAGTAATGATTATGTTTTTACAGTACTGTCCCTGCCATAGTTTCTGATAATCGTAACTCAGTTACTGGTGTGGGATTTAAGTTGCTACAGAATAATTCTGATTCCAACCGATCGATGGCTGAACTAAGAAAGTTGTTATATCATAACTAGTTAACGGTTATCGATTTAAGAAAAGTAAAAAAGAAATATAATTAGTAAAATAATAATAATTTTAAATTTGTCACTGTAACAATTATTATTAAGTAAATAATTATTATTTAATTTTTTATGATTGATTTGAAAACATTAATTAAGCATTTGTTATTTTGATATTATTTGTACCAAATGAACTGATGTAAAAGTTTGATTGTAAACCGAAATGTGTTTTGTTTGTTGTGTGTTTAAAATGGGTGTGTATTCTCACTCGTTATCTCTGTCATTAAACGTCTTGATGTTGAAAGAGCTCTCGAGATTTTTTCAATAGGTGTATTCACGCTGATAGTTAGTGTGCTGCAAGATAGTAATAGAGTAAACAAGTAGAGAACTGAAGAATGACGCTAAGGAAGGTTGTTGGACTATAGGTTGAAGGCTATATTCACCAAACTACCACACTACGACAACGTGAATGCATTTGAAGACCCTAAATATTTAATGTGCACCAGCCCCCTTTGTAAACGACGATCTTTGGTTGGATTTGAACTCGTAACCATCCGTTATCTATGAAAGATGGCCGAGTTGTAGGATATTAAACTCTCGACCCATGATAGTGGCACAAAAAAGCGCCATCTGTTGAGCGTAGCCACAAATTAGCCAGATGTGAGATGTACTCTCAGACAATGAGTTGTCTTGTTCAGAAGTAAATTAAATATATACTTGTGAATAAACATATTTACTTTTTCGGATGTTATAGTATTGAGCTCCACTCCAAGTGAAATGATGTATTGACTCTCATAGTAAGTTCCTTATTTAGGGGGTGATATAAAAATTTCGTAAGTATAGAGTTCTTTTCGAGTGTGTTCCCAAGAGACTAGATTTAGAGTATACTACCAAAAGAAAAGCTATTTTGTTATATAAAGCTATACTATTCTAAAGTGTTTTAGTTATTAGGTTTAGATTATTTTCCACGCATATACAAATCTAGATTCTAATTTCGGAGATTCCCATACACTTTAAAGTACGACGTTCCATAAAATACCTTCCTTCCAGAGACTTTTCGAGTGTGATGTGTTATCTCTTTGTCAACTGATTGATAAGCGTATTCTCACCCACTATAAAAATCAGGACTCACGCAAATGTCCTGTCATTAGATGTTGCATTGTCAAACGATGATAAAAATCGGCCAAAAAATCTTTCACTGAGCAGTCAACTGACTACTAGTCGACATCTGCGTCACACTTTCAGACGATCCCCTCAATAGACCTACTCCGTCTACGTATATTTTACGTCTATGCATAGAGCATTCCCTGTTAATTTTGCTCAGTTCCACAGCACTTGAGCTGAAAACCCAATCCAAGTTCTCTCTCACCGACCACTTGAGGTCATTTGAAACCACGGCAGATTTAACGTGCTCCAATCCACGATGTCTTTGGTTGGATAGAATTTTGAACTAACAACCCTCCTGTTGCTTTTCCGCTACTCTACCAATCAGGCTACAGCAGCCGCACGCTCATTCTTTGTTTAAAGTGTGATTTGAATACCGAATAAATATGCTCAAAGAAGACGAGTCAGTTTGGAGTTATAGAATATTTTTATTACTTCTCCAAAAAAAATTTATGTTATGTTGTCCAGGAGCAATTTCAAATGAACCAGCTGGAGCAGTACGTGTAGACATCCGGCCTTCTAAACTCTACGAATGCTTCCCTCGTGTCCGCAGGAATTTTGACGTATGTATAGAAAGGAGGGTGGGCGAACACGAGGAGGGCACCCGCAGAGCTCTTCTAGTCCAGGATGACTATCGTTGCTCAACAGGTCTTGTAGTTCAGCTGTATGCATGTTCAAAGACGACGAGTCGGTTTGGAGTTATATAATACTTATATTACTTCTCCAATAAATATTTGTTGTTCTGTTGCCTAGGGACAGTTCCAAATGAACCAGCTGGAGCAGTACGTGTAGACATCTGGCCTTCTAAACTCTACGAATGCTCCCCTCGTGTCCGCAGGAATTTTGACGTATTTATAGAAAGGAGGGTGGGCGAACACGAGGAGGGCACCCGCAGAGCTCTTCTGGTCCAGGATGACTATCGTTGCTCAACAGGTCTTGTAGTTCCGCTGTTGGCTTCCCTAAAAGTAAGGAAACGTTCATAAATTACATCAACGAGGAAAAACAGTTTGTTTATAATTTTTCAATCCTTCGGTTTTTTAAACTTGTTTACACTACACTGGTAAATATTTTTATCTTTCATTTTAATTTCTTCGATTTTATTTTTCTCTTTAGAAAACGAAAGCTTGCCTTTAACAAAATAAGGTTCTTTAAAATTTGGAAGAAGTTCTTTATTGTTGGTGGTTTGCTTTTCAGTAGAAATATTGATGAATGATCAATACTGGGTTAAGCTCGTTTAAAAAAAATAAACGAAAATTGCCAAATTATGGACATACACATACATGGAAAGTATTATTGACATCCCATAATACACCAAATGAGGAATTGAACCCGAGAGGAAGTACTTAAACATTCCATAATGTAGCAGCATTAACATAATTTATAAAAACATTAAATGTAATTATTAAAATGTAATAATTTACTAATTGTAACAGTGGGAACTCTGTGATTTTTCAGTCTTCTTTAAAGTTTGCTAGCTACTATATATCTCAACTATGAATGTCAGTTGAGTGTTTGGAACGACTCGATACTTCATGACAATCTCCAGGAGAGATTTAAATATTTATTTGCCCCTTCCAGGCTTCGCAACAATATTCGATCAATGACGCTAACTAAACTTAATTTTTTTAAATATATTGTACAGCTTTTTAAAGAGATTACTCTGTAAGGATTGAACAGTCCTGGTAGATTTAATTTCAGAGAAGACTACAACAATGTTGTCCCAACTATGACAAAAATGAACTAAGAGTTCAAATCGTGTTTCCGGAAATTATCTTCGGCCATTTGGGTCACAATTGTAAAGGGCTACTGTAATATGGTAAGTAAAGATAAGAGAAGATGAAGAGAAGATTTGCGTCTTTGCAGAAAAACCAATTATTTAAAAGTTATTTAATACAATTGTATTTTTGACCACTAATTTTTTACTAATTTTATTGTGTTTGAGAAGATATTTAAAAAAATCAAAATCCATAGACTAGGAAGAGCGGCAAGTTACTGACATATGGGACATCATTTAATATTTATCTTATGTTCTAAAGCGGAAAGTTAAGGCATTTTCCTATAGATTTATACTGATTACATTGAGATATTTTATAAATAAACATTAAACTTTATTTATATCATTACATGGTAGCAAGTGATCAAAGATTTCTTGTACACATTTGAGAAATACTCAATTAATAGAAAAAAGTTAATTTTATTAAAAAAATTAAGAAACAAATTAAGAAAGAATCAAGATGCGCTTACCTATCTGTTCAAAAGAGCTACCATTGTTCAAAAGAGCCTGAACTTCCTTTTCGGATTGCTCTTCTTAATACTGTAAAAATATTCATCTGTGAGAAATTAGTTAATTCTGAGTACATAAAGTAATACACACAGTGTACCAATTACTACGCTCATGATTTTAATGCAATGTCTGTAGTGATAAGAGAAGCAAATTACCCAGAGGGATTCAGTGTATATAAAGTATTCAATCTGGTTCTCTAACCATGAACTTTTACGTTGGTACTTTCAAACTGCTTCTCTCAAGCTTTTTTTTCAGTCAAAAATATATTGTTGCATACAAATTCAATTAAAAAAAAGAAAAAAGGAATGATATTGAAAAATGAACTATGTAGACAGATTATTCAAAATTCCATGGGTAAATTGAACAGATTGTAGGGTGCACCAAAATAAACTTTTTTTTTGTGTCTAATCTAACTTTTATTGTTTTCATATTTTGGTCACTGTGAATATTTGTCTTCAAGTATGTAAAGTGAAAGAGGAAGTTGTTTGGGATGTTTGCAAATAATTTTCTTTTCAATTTCGGCATCCGTAAAACGTACTATGTTCTTGATCGATCATTATATATCCAGACATGGATACGACAACGGAAACTAAAGAGTTAATCAAAGATGGTAACATTAAACGCTTTCCTTATAGTTTAGTACCAAGCCGTCAAACGTCTGAATGTTTAAACAACAAAATGGCGGAACTTGAATTTCTTATGCTAGCAAAGATGATGCAAGTTTGCCATGTTCGAGCACTAAAGAAATGAAAGACACTCCATACAAGACTGAGAGAAATCAAGGTAAATAAAATTATCCACTTCACACTTCGGGAGTGTTCACATTTCTCAGACAACTCACATCATACCCGTAGGCATGGAATGTCCGGTTTACCACAGCTTGGAGTGCTAACTTGAAACGGTACATGATTAGGCACATGATTCTTGGGGAAGTGTACTTAGTATAACCTTTGAACAGTTTATCTGTATCATCGGCAGCCCCTTAGGTTATATGCAATCTAGCCACCTCAAAATACAAGTAATGCTTGTAAGAATAACGCATAGCAAATAACAAAGTTAAAAAGAGAGCAGTTGGCAAACAGTTGCTAGATAAACTTTATAACAAAAAAAAAACTTTATTTTGGTGCATCCTAAAAAAAAATTGTTGACAAAAGTTTGAACACGGAATTTTGAATTACCCCGCAGACATAAAGAAAACCACATATTGCACTCATACGCAACAAATGATAATAATGTACATTAGTACTTTTAACCTTAGCGTTATGTATTTATATTTATATATCATAGCAGTACACACCTATTCTTGCTTCTAAAATTAAATATTAATCTTTCTTTATACCTAGGAATTTTAAGGTGTGATTATTCTATACTTTTAAGACAGATACATCATACAAATCCAACACACTCATGCAGGTAACTTACGTTGCTCTTGAAGATCTAGTAAAGAATTCGACAATTCTGATGGCAAGAAGATGTTTTCTGATTCGACACTTTCTGATGCGAGTTTCGAAGTCTGAGAAATTAAATCCATGTCGGCAACTCCAGTGCGTCTGTTCGCAGTGCCTCTAAACCTCCTCATCTTCTCACCTGCGATTCTTAGGTTTTCCATTTCATCCATCTAAATAACAAAGTTATAATTGAAGTTCGTTTTCGGAAATAGTTTCGGTTCAGAAAAACAGGTTTTATAGCTGACTATCCACTGTACCTCACCATTTAGTTTGGGGAGGTCATTTTCCCCTCTTACACCGCTCTTGCATTGTTTTTTTATAAAGCTATAAATTATATAACTCTCTCATCATTTGACAGAAACTCAAACTATCATAACAGTTTCACATAAGAAACAAAAAACGGTAATTTGGATTATTAATAGTTATAATCAATTTGGATAATTAACTGCTTGATATGAATAATTAAACTACTAAAAGTAAAAATATGTAACCACTAAAATATTGAAAACATTTTGATTTTTTTAATAAGATAGCATAGCAAATTTTGTATGATAATAATTTGATTTTTTTAAAACTCCAAACTCTGATATCAAGAAAGGAAGAATGCAAGGCTTATCTAGATAAATATATTTAAACGTGAAAAATATTTCGGTAAAATAACAATGTAAATTTATGGAATTTTTATTGTTTTAATAGTATGTACACAAAAAAGTAGTCATACTTTTTATTAGAAATATTAAATATTTTACCTCCAAAATTGATTCTTTCAACTCTTCCACAAATCTTGACCTATCGTGCTCATTTCTAGCATTAAAAGTTATCAGTACTTTTTCATCAGCTCTTTGACTGAGACGAATGCCATGTGGGTAGTCTATAGAACAATAAACCGTTGTTAGAATAAATGCATAATTTACAGATTTAACTTCAGCAGTTTGGTCGAATATATATTTTATTGAATGCAAAATTTTCATCTTGAATTAATTTGAAAATTTATATACTAACCATTTATAATTGGTCGTATTCAATCAAATCTTGTTTCAACTCAAACTCAAAATCATGATTCTAACTATTACATTTGGCATAAAAAAAGAAGCTTTCACAATATTGTAATAAATTTTCAAATTTGAGTTCTGTACAAAAATTGTTATAATTTTCAATTTCTGTATCCAAATTTTCTAGATCGTGAATAATCTAGATCGAATTGGTATGTTAATAATCATCAATAACAACATAATTCATAAATTTTTAAATATAATTCAATGATAATACTTACATGGGGATTCAAATAATGCAACACTCATGCCACATAAAGGAAAAGATTGCCTGTATTTATAAGTAACATTCCTTTTCTTTTTTGTTACCTAATCAGGTAAAAAATATTTTCAGTGTTAAAATGGAAAGGTAATTGATAAAATTACATATTTTATACTTACATCTTCATATAGTTGAAATTTGCTTTCAATTATAGCATAAAACTATGTTACTCATTCTACATAAACAGTTCAGAAAGAAACCAATGAGTCTAATTTTCTAATTCAGTATGAAGTTATAAGATTGATTTATATTTTCTCAAGAAAAATAAATCACACATGCTACAAAAGTATTGTCTGTCTTGCTGTAGAAACTAGGGATGTGACATCGATGTTGATATTTTTTAAACATCGATGTTTTTTTTAAAACATCGATGTATTTAACATCGATGTATAGGTGTCGATGTTTTGGTAACATCGATGTTTATACTTGTCGATGTTTTATTTTTAAATGAAAGAAGTACCGTTATAAAAATAACCAAGTAGCATAATTTTTATAATCCGCAAATTGAATATACTTTTAGACCAAAGTGACCAACGATGAAGGGTCTGAAAAGTAGGGATGTGACATCGATGTCGATGCTTTCACAATATTGATGTTTTATAAAAAAAACATCGATGAATTGGATCCGATGTCGCATTACAAGTTGCTAAACTAGTTTTAAGAAATGGGGAAAAAAGTTTAAATACACTAAATTTTAAAAACATCGATTGTATGGGGGCGATGTATTATCAACATCAATGTTTGAATTTTGAACATCGATGTTTTCCTATTGATGTCGCATCAATATTTGGTAAACCAGTTTTAAGAAATGGGGAAACAAGTTTAAATACACTGAATTTTAAAAACATCGATTGTTTGGGGGCGATGTATTATCAACATCGATGTTTTGCTGTCGATGTAGCATCACAAGTTGATAAACCAGTTTTAAGAAATGGGGGGAAAAGTTTAAATGCTTTGAATTTTAAAAATATCGATGGTAAAAAACATCGATGTATTATCAACATCGATGTTTTAATTTTGAACATCGATGTTTTGCTATCGATGTCGCATGCCTAGTATAAACAGTACACCCCTAACCCAAAGAGAATTCTTGAAACATTCTAGTTGGTCATATTGCAATTAGCTACCCTTGGTCTCCTGCTTCAGGCTAGTGTTGGTCAAGATTCTAAGAAAATCCATCCGAACCCCATGTCCTTTTCTCCAGTGGTATCTTATAACAGGAATATATCCTGAACAGGAAGCTTGTCCTCTGATGTTTTTTTCGTGATCTCAAGGTATTAGTGTGATAAAAGTATACATGATTATAAGAGGAAAAAATAAAAGGAAAGTTACTTTATAAACTGACTAACTGTAAACAAACTATTTTCAAAAGCCCTCTCAAATCATATAATCCCTATTTCTAGAGTGACCCTCAATACACGCAATTGTGTTTGAAGCAGTTCTTGAGGTAAACTGTATGAAAAAGTGCAGTCTGTTTGTAAAATAAGTTGATTAAATAATTTGTTGTCATAAATGAGTGACAAATTTACCATTAATAAGTCGTTGAACAGGAAAACTTCTCTTTCATGGACATTTCGTCGTTCTTTTTTACTGTCGCCATAAACTTCATTCAATTGACAGTTGCACACAAGGCGCCTGTGAGGTAAGGCCAGGTTCTACAAAATAATTATAGCAATGGAAAACACAAAAATTTAAACTAAGTACTGAAACTAAGAAAACTTAAACAAAAATAGTACTTAAAACAAAGTCATAATAAAGATTTTAGTAATGTTTTATATCTTTTTACTTGTATGGACATATAATGCACTAATTTGTTGATATATTGTTCTTAACAAATGTTCTATCTTTATAGGCACTAGAAGTGTCCAATCTACATATTTATAACATCCGATATATTGGTAACATTTAATTTACACGGTTTGAGAAGATACTTACAGGTTTTTTCGCAACAATAGTTTGTTGAACTTTGAAAACTTCAGTTACGTGGTCTGCTCCCATTTTGAATTCATTCATTTTGATCCTTTCATAAATGCCAATTAACATATCGCGATCCAAATCGTGACCATCATCAATAGCTATTAAAATGTAGAAAAATAGATTACTATAAATTCAAAATATTCATCAAAACACGTACTACCCAGATATATTTAACTACATGAAAAGCTCACAGAGGCAGGTACTCACATCGAAGATTACGTACAAACTGCTCCAATTTCATCCGTCGAACATCTTTCATGTTGCGTGTGTGGAGGTCAGTATTTAGCATCATGATGGCGAATGCTAGCACAAATACAGTCTCAGGGTTGTGCAATTTTGAAGCTACATCCGGGTTGCAGGCAAGGTAGCGATGGCTGAAGACTTCCACTAGTTTTTCAATCTTTTGTGCTTCTCCCTAAAAGTACATATAAACCATTCACCAATACTCATAAATATACAAGTATTATTGGATACGTTAATGAAATAATCTTTATTTTCCAGAAAAAATTGTTTTATTTTAAGGAAAAATTTAAGTGTGCATAATGTAAATTTATTAATTCATGGAACTTTATTAATACATGTGTGTTGTTATAAACTATTCTTGTTTTGATCCTATTGTATGTTTTAAAACATGTGTGGTGGAGAAATTCAATTAATTTAATAATTATAACAGTTTGTGAAAGCAATGGATTTATCAATGGAATAGTTTTTGTTCTGTTGAAATTATCTGCATGTTTTTCTATAAATGTAATTTCATACATCATGAACGAGTTTCATTAAACGAATTTTTCCTTAATACTTACAGTCATCTTTAAGTAAGTCTGAAACTTTCGGAGGGCAACATCAACTTCCATGTCTGCGAAGTCCAGATCTTCAACAAAATTTCTGTGGAATGCAAATAGAATCAAGATTACAAATGAAGAATTTATTCATATTTTAAAACATAGTAGAACCATGAAACACAATAAAAATTGTTCCAAGATTTCTTCCAATATTAATAAGAATACTTCCAATGTTCAAAAATAGAAATCTTCTGTAACATAAAATTTATATACAATTTGAATTTTTAAAAGCAATTTGAAATCAGTGTTATAAAAGTAAAATTTAAATAATTTTACTTTCATACTGAATTTAGAATTAATCAAAATTTGAATTCTAGTGAGAACACTGACAATTTTAGGAAAAGTAGTTTTATATCATAATTATGAATCACGAAAGGAATAAATAAAATAATTTTCACAAATGTTTCTTAAAAAATGTGAGCTTAAACTACTTCATATTTGGAACATTATAAAAAAAAACTGTTCTTAAAAGTCAAGTATTTTTAAGTTTAAAATATACTTATTCACCCATGCAATTTCAACCATTAAACATTATTACTTTTAATGTATTAACCTATAGACTACGGCTGGTACGCCATATGTAACCTGATTATACCAAGAAAGAATTTATACAACGGGCAGTACATCAGTTGTAAATTGAAAGTTATAAGAATCGCTCTTCTGCTATCTATAGCCGTAGTAAAAAGGTTAATATCACCGATTTTCAACTTTTTTCATCACAAGGTACACAAACAAATTAACAAACTATCTATGGGATACCAAAAAAGTGATGACCTATCTTTTTTACTGAAAAGCGGCATTTAAAAAAAAAGCTTATTGAAATAATTTATGGAAATTTGTTATAAAAAGTAAAAGCAAAAATTATTTTTTGGGTGTTTCTTGAAATTATTTGTGAGCACACTTATCGAAAGCAAAAAGCAAACGTTTGAAACGAAGTAAATCTTGATCAATCTAAACCGCCTCTTTTTCTTGAGCACAATTATAATCAAAAGCTCGTATCCAAACAAACTTTTGAAATAAAAATAAATCTTGCACAATACAAACAATCCCTCCCCCAGGTGCTGAATTATTTGCAATGTTCTGCAACAACAACTCCAGGCAATTGCAATTGTTTAGCATGCATTTTGTCATTGACGTAAAAGGTGTGTTATTTATAAAGTGTTTGTGGTATTTTGGGTTGTCTACGAAGGTAGTTACGTAGCTAGAAAATGAAGAAATATGTGGCACGAAGCGCGCATTGCCATTGCAGACTATCGTAAATTATATTTAAAAAAAAACTACAACATTTTGATAAAATTAAGGAAAAATTTATTTGTAAACACTTTGTTCAGCGTCACATGTCGCAGTTTTAAGCACTTTCTGCTCCCGGGGTCACTTTCATCCGAAAAGTATACCAGTAACATTTTGGGGGAGCAGATGTTATCTACTAACTTTAATACGTTTAGTCAGAATAAACACTTACCCTAATACAGCCATGTTGAATGAATTTTGTAGGTTCCCTAAGTATTCGCCAATCATTTGTTTACTCAGTCCTGGCCGAGAGAGTAAAAACCTAGCAACGGCTTTAGGAGATGCCTCCAGGTGACCCCGCTGGATTAAGAAGCGAATACCTCTTTCGGGTTTCTTGTTAAATATGTTGAGACCAACTCTGTATTGCCGCTTCCGACGAATTTCATTTAACTGTAATAACAAAGAGACAAATTAAATATTGAATAGAAACAAAAGTAACGTGAAATAGAAAAACAACAAATGTAAAACTACAGATGATGCACTATAGTGCGACAAATCGTTGCACTGCATAACATTGACTAATTGTTATAGCTATGCAAACTGTTTAATAAGTGTGTGTGTGTAATCATAGCTGCATTAGATACATAATTAAAAATAAAGTTTTAAGTATGAGTATTAACCAGAGAAAAGTGTTTATCAAAGAAGATGGTTTAGGATTTTTTCAAGAGTTCAAAAGGTATGTAACTCATGTCCATATATTTAATAAAATTATTAAATATATACTGTGACACAAATATGAGTATATATTATACCGAACACTAAATAATAAATATTTGAGTAGTAGTTGTAAGATTTAAAAAATGTTTATACTGATAGGCCAATATACAGACAAATTAATGCAATATTAACTATTAACTTATAAATCAGCAACTCATGATGTTAAAGCAAAAACGCATTTGCTATTTATTAAAAACTCGAATGGTGACTTCAAGCATGTCAGAAAAGAAATTCTCTACAGCACAAATGAACAAAGATCACTTTATGATGCGTCTCTTATTATAAAAGCTCTGCATTCATCCCAAAAGTCGTGATGCAGGGCAAACGAGAGAAATAACTATCACGAGTCTAAAAGGGTAGTTTGCTTCTCTTAGAGGGTCGTGATACCATATTCTGATCCTTAAATTATGTTATAATCCTGATTCGTCCGAAAAAATGTCCCCTTGTAGCTGTCGTAGTCGTTTGGATTTGCTGCCAAAAACGATTTGAAAGAAACTTGAGATTCATTCACAGGCAGTAAATTTATCATTCTATAGTATGGAATTACAAAATGTGTAACGAAGAACATTTAATTCAAATGATGAAGACACGGTCAAAACGTTTCGTTTGAATTTTATACCTCTAAAAAAAAATTTATTGAAGCCTACTTGGTTTTTTTTTGTATTATAAACAATTGCTTTTTTGGCAGGTTGTGAGTTTTTCACAAACCCATCTAAAAGATCGGAATAAATTCATTAGGGAATATTGAGCATGCATTTGGAAATTTACAATCCGTACTAAACTATTAAAAGGCAAATAATTATGAATTTTTCCAATAAAGGTTTTACGATAATTACATCAATATATTTCCTATATACTTACTGAACACAAATTAATGATTTCCTCCTCCTGCGGCTTTGATTGTGAATCTACACACTGGAGGTCTACATGGCCATTAGCATCAACGTTTTGAGTGGTTTGTCCATCATTGCCTTGGCTTCCTTCACCATCATATTGTCCGGTGATTACTTTTGCTTGGTCAGTCTCCTTTTCCTCTTGTTGAATGATCACTTCAACTTGTTGAGTTTGTTCAATAGCTTGGCTCGTGATATCATTCTCTTTATTAATTGGACCTGTAATGTATCCAGGAGCTTTTTCATTTAGCCTAGGTTCTTCTCCGGTTGACCCTTTTGCCTTCACTGCAATTCCGGTCTGTTTCCCCTTGACCCTGAAATAGATGGACGGAAAACGTAAGCAACCGATGCTAAAATATATACAAAAACACAACATTTTGTTACCTTTCATAAAACTTAGATGTATAAAAGTAAATAAACTTAGATCTATATATATGTATATATATACCTATATACTATACATTCTTTTGGTAAAACAATTCTAAAGCAAATATTTTTTATTAAACACGTAAATTTTAAATTTTTTTATTCAAATACATAACCTTAACTTTAGTTTATACTTGTAAATAAGCCCAGAAATCTTTTCTAATAAAATACGTTATTCGTTTGTTTTATAACCAGCACTCACAAATATTTAGTATAGGTTACACAGTTTTCAAAAAATTGTTAGTTAAAATTGTTACTCTAGCTAAGATTGAAGTTCTATTTGTGCGATGAATTCAGATACTCACCAAAGGCTTCTCAGGAAATTGAAACCTCGATTTTTCTTTGTTCGGAAATAGGACATGATTTCCAAAGGAATCACTAAATCTCCGACGAAGAAATTACTTCAGAAAGTCTGAACGTTTGAAAAATTATAGTTAAGATCGCAAGAAAACTTTTAAGACGCTAACTTGAGAGTCAAAAAGCAGAGTATGAAATGAAATTGAAAATCGAACAATTAAGTTAATGGCCATTGTTGTAACTACAACATTGCGCAACAATTCGACTTTTTTAGTATTCTTACAATAGATTGTTGAGATTTACTTTTTTAGGTGTCGTAAAATCTCCACGGCTAACTGTAACCGAAGAGGGGTGTGTGGGTTTGAAAAATTAAATGGTTTATGCTTAAAATTTGAAATCATGTGACTACAATCACTCTTTCTTTGTGACAGAATTAGATAAGCTTGAAATCACAGTTAAAACAATTCTTCAATTAGCCTAGATCCATTGTTTGACTTTAAAAGTTTAATGTATTTAATTTAAAAAGAACGTAGATCATTCACGGAAAAGAGGTGAAACTTGAAAGCGACTACAAAATATGAGAAACCTTTGGAAATCGTTTAACACATAAAGCATTCAATAAGAGTTAGTAGATAAGGGTGAGTTCAATATAATTATCAGTCTATCAGTCTATCAATTATATCAATCTTTTAACCCACTGGCTGATTATCCCGCAATTTCCACGGGCAACTCAAATGTAGCAAAAATTTGCTCATCCCGCGATTTTCGCGGGCAGGTGTTTTTCTATCTTTATTGAGGAGCGCATCCCGCTTTTTGACCGTTTAACCAATGAAATAAATTACATACAGTGTTAGACGTTAAATTTAGATTTTGGTCAACAGTTGTCGCTAGTCGTCCAGTAAATTGCGGCATTTGAAGGTACTTTGTATTTACCGCTCTAACTTCGCGCCTTTGTTTTCGCCTTTTTCTAATCAGAAATGGCAACTAGAAAACGTTCACCGATTGACAGAGTATATGTTCCTGATGATTTATCAGATTCTGGAAGTGATTTTAGTTTTGATAGTGATAGTGATATAGATTTTTCGGACTGCTCCTCAGATAGCGATGAATCTGATCATGATTCAATAAACTTGCAAAGCGTTAGGCAGTGGTGCAAAATTGATATGAAGAATATTCCTCCTCCTCCAGTTCCTTTTCGTGGAAATCCGGGAATTACTGTGCATATAGCTAACAATAACTTCTGACAGTTTAGTCTCTCATGATAAAAATATATATAAAAAGTCTTTTCTAGAAAGAAAAAAAATGCATTTTTCAATTCTCCAATATATATAGATTGTTAATATGCAAAAAAAAAAAAAAAATACACTATTTTTGTAACGATTTCGGTCAACAAATTGAGCATTCAGAGGGTTAAAATGCTACTGAAACATAATTATTTAATGTGACAATTACTTAAAATGTCAATATATAATTTGGTGTGTTTTTCCTTTTGAAACAGTTGTATATGGAGAAATTCCACAGCTCACTTTACATTAAATTCTAAATTCAATGCTTAGGTTTCGACCCTCACGATTCATGCTCCAAGATCTGTAAAATTGCATTGCTAAATACAGAGTCTTAAAAGATTTTAAAAATCAAGTGTACCATTATCCTAAATTTAATGGATGGATTTAGTTTAGGCCTTAAATGCAGTTACGCTGATATGGTGTTCAAGTTTAGAGAGTAGGGTACCTGTTCATGTGTTGACCTCAACACTTTACATACGTTTAACAGACCGTGGTTAAAAATGACAACTTGTTGTCCCTTTGATCTTACCATAATCGACTGAATATATTGACGGCAGTAGATTGTAGATTGATTTTTTTTATAACAAAACAACGTTTTGAAATCTTTAGGAAGAAGATCTTCTTTGAAACCCGCTATTTGTTCCGAGTTTCTCCTTCCGAATATGCGTCTTTTTAGAGGTGCTGTGGTCCTCAGTTTCTCTTCATGGATGACAACGCTACACCTCATCGTAGAATTGCTGTCGAAGAGCGGTTGGAGAATGAGGATATTGAACGTATGGATCGGAAAACACATTAAGTTGTTTTTTTAACTAAGGTAAAATTTTTTAACCTAACTTCCTCAAATTGCCGTGGTGTGTAATTTTGGAGAGCCCAGGAGTGATCTTGTCATCTTATTGCTATTCAAAATCACGTGCTGTTGTCCTCGGACATTTGTATTGGGTTTGATCATGCCAATAGCCCGTACTGTTGTTCCCACTTCGATGTTAATTGAAATACCTGACAACCAGGAGGTGTCCCAGAGACGCAAAAACAATCTAAAACATGGAAAGTAGGTGTTGGGGTTGCGGATTAATGACAAATTTAAAATGTCTTAATTTCTCTACCAAAAGTATTTATTCTTTTTAAACTTCTAAGACTTGGCAGAGCAATTTTTGGCACTCGAAGTATTCATCTACAGTCCACCATTATTGATACGGACTTAAAAATTTTATCCAACGCAGTTTTAGTCATCAGATTATGATTTATAGTTTAAGAGCCATAAGTACGAAAAAGTTGTCAATCTCTTTGGTGGTTAGTTGTTCTGTTTGTTTATGTTCCACACTGAAATTTTAGACGCATTCACCTCTAAAAAAGAATTGTCAACTGCGCCCATACTGTTGTTTGCCGTAACTGTCGTCAAATAATCTGATCCCTCAAATACGATCTGAAAAACAAAAAAACGCATGTAAAGCTAAAAAAAAACGAAAGAACTTGTGTTTCTACACAGATATTATTGAGTTGCTTTGGATATTTAGCCAACAATTCCGTCGTCAAAATCCCAATACGAGTTTAACTTCCTGTTTTGGGATCTAACAAAATTTTTTATTAATCTTGCTTGTCAAATGGTAGAAGCAATAAAGTTTAAACATAGTACTGATAAAATTGGGGACTTAAAGTTTTGTTGCCAAACTAGTATTTAGATAAGCTGCATATTTGGGCGTTTTCCACATGAGAGCAAGTAAAAGTGCATGTAGCAATTCTAAGACGGGTTGCCAGATTACAAAATTATCGCATAAAGGTAATGGTATCACGTTCTTAACTTGATACGCTTTGTAAGGGAATTCTGGTTTTTATTCAACATTTAAATAAAAAATACGTGCACAAAATGATTAAGAACAAATGCAATTACGTAATTGCAAACAATCTTCTCAAACCAGTGATGCTGAAGAAAGTTTGAGTAGGAATTACAACTTATTTTCCGAATTCATTCAAAGTTTGGAGTCATTTCACGTTGTATTCGAAACCCTTCAGATGAATATAGACAGCGGTGGATAATTCAACCACTGCAATTTGAATTCAATCAAGACACTAGAATTGAAAACAAAATCTCTAATCTCGGGGATTCTCTTAAACATGAATCAGTTACACATGTTTTCCTTTTGTTCCATCGAATGTTGTAATTATGTCATATCTAGGTGCTACGTGGAGAAGAAATATTTCTAACTTTTTATCCATTTTGTGAATTTAGTGGATTATTCCTGAAGTCGTTTATTCGAATTGAGTTTAGTCATAAGCCAAATACTAGGGTAAAAGGATTGCATTTAAATCTGTTTTTGACTCATCTGGTAATCAGAAAGCAGTGTTAAAATACATTTGAAATATTTTACAACGTTATCCTCCATTTGACACACACCAAATCACAAATTTCAAGATGCTATTTTACTTTTAACTTAAAATGCAAGCATGAAGGGGGATAATTATTTAGCGGAAAACTTTCAACACCGTGGGAAAGAAACATTCATTCATTTAGAAAAACTCAGTTGAATGAGGGTGTCACCATTAATCACATTCACACGATTAAAGTATTCTTTAAATAAGTCAGCTCCTTTTTTGGATCGCCCTGCTTTGTAATGGTAAATGGAGAAAATAAATGGCCAAGCTGCTGGACGCCAGAATAATTGTACAATTCCATTTCGTCCCGAATCTCTCTCAGTATTTTCAAGTCCTGAATTATGGTTCCTGGATGCTTGATAAATTGTTCCTGACGACTACAAGGTATGATATCACATGGAACTCTTCGTGGGAAATACTCTTAATGTATTTAAATGACGCTGGCGACGATTGGAATCGAGATCATGTAAATAGAGAGAAAACATATTCGTATATATCTATCCATGTCATTCTCCTGTTGATGTACAAGGGTTGTTCAAATGAAAAGGTACTAAACAACACAGTGGGAATAAATAAAGACTTTATTCAGAGTATACGCCATAGACCTGAGCACAACGATCCTTTTGATTATCGAGCCGAAGGATTCCTTGTTTCAAGAATTCATGTGGCTGTGACGAAAGCCAATCCTTCACAGCGTCCTTGAGTTCGTCGTCCCAGTAGAAGCTCTTCCTTTTGAGATGTTTTTTCTGGGGACCAAACACATGAAAATCACAGGGCTACATGTCCGGGCTGTAGGGCGGATGGTCAAGCTGCTCCCATATGAACTTGGTCAATTCCGCATGTGTGAAACTGGTGACGTGTGAACGCGGGTTATCATGGAGCAGAACCACACCCTCCGTGAGCAGCCGCGGTCTTTTGTTCTTGATGGACCTGTGTAGACTTCGGAGTGTCTCATAGTACACATCGGAGTTAATGGTTCTTCTGGGCTCGAGGAATTGAACAAGTAGCGGACCTTTGACGTCGAAAAAGACGGTGAGCAACACCTCCCCTGCTGACGCTACGGCTTTGAACGTTTTAAGTGGAGTTGAAGACGCATGCTTCCACTGCATGCTGTCCCGCTTTGTCTCTGGCTCGTAGTGATGGCACCAGCTCTCATCACCTGTGACGATCCGCTCCAGGAAAGCGAGGTCTTCGTGAAACCGGAACAGATGTTGAAGTGCCAGCCCCATACGCAGTTCCTTTTGCTGGTCGTTGATCTGTGTCCGAACAATTGTCCACACTGTTCTAACGCTGGCATCCACCTTCACCGCCAACATTCGCGATGTGACACGCCGATCACTTCTAACTATGTCGTCCACCTTGTGGATGAGATCGGCCGTGATGACTGTGTTTGCCTGTCCTGGTCTCGGGTCATCAACCAAACAATCACGGCCTGCACGAAAACGGACACTTCATTTTCTTACTGGAGTATCGAGAGTAGATACTGAAATTGTGTCATGAAGGCACGTCAGGTCGTCTTGGGACCACCAAGACCAAAGACAGAATGACCAAGTACTTTTTCTGGAAAAACTGTTACAAAGCAGAGGACTTCTTGAAGGCTTGCGATTCCTGCCAAAGAGCTGGAAAGACAAGGGACAAGACAAAAGCGCCCATGACTCTTATTCCAGTGATTACTGAAGTATTTTCCTGAATTAATACTGACGCTGTAGGACCTTTGCCTGAGACGGACTCAGGCCAAATATACCTGTTTACGGCAATGTGTATGTCGTCGAAGTACCCAGATGCTGTGGCAGTTCCAAACGTAACATCGAGATCCATGATTAATGCTCTCCTTCAGATTTTTAGTCGAATGGGTTTTCCTGAGGAGATTCAACACCACCAGGGAACCTCGTTTATGAGCGAACTCACATCGGAATTTTTTGAACGTTTCGGCATCAAGGTGGTACTTAACTCTGTGTATCATCCTCAGAGCAATCCTGTAGAAAGGTTTCATGGTACCCTGAAACGGATTTTGAGAGTTTTGTTTACCGAAGTAAGACCAGATTGGGAGAAGCAAGTCCATGCGCTCTTGTTCGCGTTTGGGACAGTTACTGATGAATCCACCGGATTCAGTCCAGCTAGATTGGTTCATGGAAAAAACTTGCCGACTCCCGTCACTCTTCTGTATGAAAACTGGTTATAGCCGGAAGAAGGAAATGCTTCAGTTATTGAATATATCCTCAATCTTCTGAGAAGAATGGAAAAATGTCGCAGCCTAGACATTGATAATATGGAGGAAGCGGCCAAGAAAAGAAAAAAGTAGTACGACAATAATACAGTGAAACGTGAATTCAATGTTGGAGATAAAGTACTGGTACTGGCACATTCACCTGTAAATAAGTTAGCGGTTCAATGGCATGGTCCTGGGACCATTGAAAGCAAGATTTCAAAGACGAACTCCTTTGTTGCCCTCCCTAACCGGAAAAATTAGTCACAAATCTCTCTCTCTCTCTCTCTCTCTCTCTATCATGTAAATCTATTAAAACCTTACTACCAGAGGCCGGAATTCATAAATCTGGTCACTACTTGCGAGGATGAAGAATCAGAGTTGGAAGAAGAATTCCTGCCTGTGGAAAACAACCCAAATATTTTTGATCTCGAGGAGATATTGAGAAACAGTGAAGTGTAGGGAAGACTGGATGACGACCAGATTGACCAGCTCAGGTGTGTTATATGTAAATATTCCAAGTGTTTCTCAAACGTGCCTGGCCTCACAGAACGTATCCTGTTTGATATCGAACTTTCTGAAATAAAGCCCCTCTGTGCGAAGCCATATCGAATGTCGGTCCGACAATCGTAGATCTTGAAAGCCGAAAATGAGAAGATGCTCCAAATGAAAATTATTGAAGTGGGTGTGAGTGATTTCACTTCGCCTATGATTTTAGTTGAGGTACCAGGGAAAGACCCAAGGCCCTGCATTGACTATCGGAAGCTGAATGAAATAACGAAAACTCAGTATTATCCTATCCCTAACATCGAGGAAAGAGTGAAAGCCGTCTCCAATGCCAAATTCATCATCGTTCTGGATTTGCCAAAAGGTTACTGGCAAATAATTATGACTAAAGGTGCTCAACGGTATGTCACTTTCGTGACAAGTTTCGGGTCGTTTCGACCATTAAGGATGCCGTTTGGACTGAAAAATGCTCCTTATTACTTCAACAAAACGATGTCTGAGCTCTTGAGAGGTTATGACATGTTCGCAGTACCCTATCAGGATGACGTGGCCATATTCTCCTTGGATTGGAGTTCTCACCTTAAACATCTGAATTGTGTCTTGGAGATAATAACTAAAGCGAACCTTCGTCTGAAAAGTAGCAAATGCAAATTTGCCCAAGTTAAGCTGATGTACTTGAGACATTATGTGGGACAGGGGGAGAGGTCCCCTAATGAGTTGAAAATTCAGGCTATCCAAAAACTTTCTATTGCAACCACCACGGCGTACGGGCAAATCAGAAAAGTGACCTTTCGCATTATAGGTCACTTTTCTGATTTGCCTGTACGCCGCTCGAGAATCTTATTTTTCTTCACCAATCAATGATTTACACTGGCTTTTTTTGTAAACTTTTTTTTCGTTAAAATGTTTTTAAAAGAGATCTAGTAGTCCAGTAAAGATTGGAATGCAAAACAAGCGCACACCGGTTTTAATATCAGGTTTTACTGCATTTCGTTTACGCGGGAGCAGTTGTGAATTTTGTTTTCACTTATGTAGTATATCCAACGTTGCGAATGCTGTTTCTTTTGAATTTTGTACTAAACAAAAGAAGAATGAGTGACAGTGAGTAGCTCAAAACAATATATACATTTCTCTAAACGATTATGAAAGCTGTAAAAGTTCGTTATCGGACATCGCTTGTGGACTATGGAGGAAAATACTCTCAATTGAATTTTAGACTTGACGTAGTTGATCGCGTTTTTGAAAGGCATGGAACAGTGAATGAGAAAAAAGGATGACCAGGAAGTTTGCCAATTCTCGTACGATTGACTGAGACGCTTTTCAGAAGTGATTCCACCACCGAAAAGAAACTGAGACCGACGAGACACTGCTTTGTGTGTTGCTAAAAAACGAACGATAGCGAAAAACTGATGAGAAAAGAAACCAGATATTTTTGTACCGATTCTTATATAAGAATCTACTTAACTCCATGTTTTAAAATTTTCCATACAAAATCTGAGTCTAGAAATAAAATAAAAATGCAAGTATTAAAAATATGTATGCTCTGTTCTCATACCCATTTCTGCGGAGTGATCTTAAAAGTTTTTGTTCGGAATAGCCCACTTTATGTAAAAAAAAAAATTCGCTATAATTAAAAGTTATCATAAATTATTAAACTCAAAACTTGTAACAGTTTGACTGTTCATTTGAATTTATATAATCGATTAGAATACAAAATTGTTTATCAAATATGTGCTTATTTTTGGACAAAATACGACAGAAAAAAGAAACTGCTCAGGTGTTAATCCTGTTTAAGTCTTCTCAGCAATGCTAACCATGAAAGATTAGTTGTTATCAGGATAACATCTAAAATTAAAGTGTTATTATAATCTAACAGTTAGAATCTAACATCAAAAATACAAACCCACGTCGATAAAAGTTATAAATTAGCTCTTTTGAAGAAAGTAAACTTTTTATACAAATGAATAAATTAAATTAAAGCGTACAATTTATTTGAAAAGGTGGTAAACCTGGATTTTCTTTTAATTTACGAAAATTTTGAGTCACAATTATAGCAATTACTAAAGATCAACAATAACTATTGGTATTCACTATTAGTGTTATTCATTAGCCACCAACAAACTGTTAATATTAAAAGTTTTTTGACCAATTAAATTAGTTTTTGTTCACGTGTTTGAACTTGATTAATGTACCCATTACGTATTTGATAAACGACAATCAACATTGTATTCCTGACCTGATTTACATTGAATTGTTTACGTTTTCAGTAGGTCGCCAGTAATATTTACACAGAAAGAATTTCGAATTTATATAGGATTGTTGATTATTAACGCTAATTATATTAAACGTCAAACGTCACTAAATCTACGTTGAAAAACTACTTCCCAATGTACATAATGCGAGAGCATTTGCTTAGCAGGAAAAAGAATAGCTGATTTCTGTTTCCTTTGTTTCTACTAAAACTCATTAGAAGTCGATAATATTCGTTATACAAATTAGTGATAATTGTTCTGACTGTTTTCGTCAAATGCTGCTATGCCTATCTGAAGTAGCCATTACCTTTTTGGGGTTATCTTTAGGGGTTACGAAAAATTGAAATCACACTTCGGCCGCACCATTAGGATTTTTCACGATTAACAAAAGAATAAAACAATGATAAAAACAAAGCATCAAATAAGTTAGGATATAAGAATATAAAATTCCATTAACTAGTCTCCGTAATTAAAATTCGTAAAAATTTAGTAACAAATGATTTTATCACAGAGAAGTAGTATACAGAGGGTTCACTGAAGCCATGACTTCTTGAAGCGTCATACAACTGATTATTCTTTGCATCATTTTAATAATTATTTAAAAACTGTACTATCCTTCAACAGAAAAGGTTTATCCCTGACCGCCACATATATCTAGTTGTGTTCCTCCAATGCGAAGAGTGAGTACGATGTTAATTAAAATACTATACCATCATCAATAGAAAAGCCGTTGCTCAAGTTTACGCCTGTAAAAACCGTTGAAAGGGAAAATGCTTTTGTTTTTCATAAAATATCATAACTTGGAAACTACTAGTATTGAATTATGTGCCATTTTTAAAATCGTTTTACAATCAAATAAAATTAATAACACTTATTTTAAAACCCAATTAAAGGAAGAAAAAATGAAATCGTTCTATTTAATTTTAAGACTATTCGCCCAAGATAACTAATTTTTAAAAATCTTTCAGTGGTAGTTTGTGCATTTTTTATTTAATGAAAATCAATCGTTCTTAAATTTAAGAAACATGTGGTACTCAGAATTCTGTAGAATTGTGCTCTATTCATTATGCATTTTGTGTATTTGTTGATTTTTTTATTATTTACATTCTGCTTTTGTGTAATTAAAATTTACCTTTTTCTGAATTATAACCAGTTTTATGTCAACATTTATAAAGATATTTTTGCAAAATTGGAATGCTTTTGTGTGATACTCACTGTGAACGTAATACAGAAAAGAAAATTAAATTTAAAAGTTTGATTTTAATAATGATATTTTTTTTACAAAAATAACTTGATTTAAATCAACATATCCTGAAACTAACACTTTCCCTGTGAAGATTTTCGAGATACAAAAATTGCCGTATCCTGTTGTGTATTTTATTGTTTATTTGCTACACTAAATAGTGAAAAATTGTGTCATTTAGCTCCAATAATGAATAAAATAAGTAATATTATCCATTCATTTGCTACGCTAAATGGTGAATTACGTTGAGTTAGCTTGTTTATGAATGCTAAACAATGAATTTTACTCTTTGGAAGGCAAATGAAGATTCTTGTTAAGTTGCTTATTTTACCAAAGTATTTCATTCCTTTATATCCTGTTGTGTATTTTATTGTTCGTTTCCTATGCTAAAATTGTTCCAGATGGATCACACAGAAATATGTATAAGCGAGTAACAGTAGCTGAACTATGTTCTTTTTTTACATTCAGAACAATGTCAGGTAATATCTTAGTTTTTTAGGCGCCAACACTTCTTTCTTTTTGTATTCGTATTCTGAGTGTGTGGGGAGACAGCAGCGTGAGAGATTTTGCCTTGGGGTTCAATACCCTTCTGTGTTAATTTCTTCACAGGGAAGAATTGTGTATTGGTGATTGAATTCATGATTTAGCAATAAAATTCATACAGTCCACTATCACTTGGTCGTGTGTGTGTGATTGACTTACTACTAAATGAGCTTCGACGAGACTTCTTCATAAAAAGTACTTATTTTCTATTCCTTTTTCAAATTGTATAATTTGTTCAAAAATGAATAATGTACCTGATTAAAGTGCTGTTTTGAAGCATTTATGCTAAAAATTATTTAAAGAATATTTAACTTTTAATCAAAAATGCAAATTGGGGTTCGAAAAAATAAAATAAAAAGAGATAGCTGTTGTGGAAGCCTAGTTTGGTTGTTATGGAAACGAGGTCTAGATCCGACGCTATAGTAGGGTCCGGCTTCCCCGCTGGAGGCGCCAGCGTCTATGCGAGTTCCCATGTTATTTATAAGTCCATTGCTTCCTATGGCAGTGAACCCTCTGTATACTACTTCTCTGTGGATTTTATCATTACAATCGTAGGTATACAAATTCTAAGCAATACACACATCCGTGGAAGGCTGTAAAAGTAAATAACATTTGCTAAGCAAAGATGTCGGTTCCAGTTACCATGACAACACCGCTACACAATTTACATGTTGATACATTATTGGTTAACAGTTTCAAGGGTTGAAACATTCTGCAAAATTAGGTCCGAAATCTGAGCATGAAGAGACATGGAATCTACTTAACTTGTATAGTAATATAAAATATATTTCATGTTAAGAATTGCATTACCTAAATTTAAAATGTATAAATAATAATGATCTAAAGAATCTTTCATTAATGTATGATATTAATCAACTTTATACGCACTTTAGAGAGCGAGGTCTGAGAGACCCTTCCACACTATTTATGAGACGGTTTGTGACAGATAGTTAAGGGTTGAGATCTGCTATAAGACCTGACACCAACTACTCCATAGCCCAAATAGTATATGGAACCAATATTAAATTATCAGGTGAGTTTTTTGATTCACCTACTATCAAAATTGATCCCGAAACCTTTGTGACTAAGTTACAGAAATTTATGGCAGACATGATACCAGGTAAACCTTCCACTCCTAGAAATCAGACGATCTCTGTTCATAAGGATTTGAAATCTTGCTCCCATGTATTTGTGAGGATAATCCGAGTAAAAAAACATTGGAACCGCTATATGATAAACCATTTCCTGTGATCAAAATATTTGAAAATTATTTTACTCTTTCAGTGAACAGTAAACAGGTAAGCATATCAGTAGATAGGCTAAAACCAGTTTATTTGTTCGTTACGGACACAGTGCCTGTACACAGTGTCATTGCTGTTAAACAATCAGATGATAATTCAGTTGCAAAACACTCTCACATCTCTTATCTGATAATAAACATCCTACTACTTGAAGTGGTAGATTAATAAGGAAACCTGTAAGATTCCAGTACTGATTATGTTTGTAAAAGTTCCAGCTTGATTATGTTTGTAAAATTCCAGTTTGAATAGGTTTGCATCCGGTGATCCCAGATAGAACAAATTGCCGAGTATCTAGAATATTGAGATTTATTCCTGATTCTAAACTGTGATTTAAGTATAATGACTAAAATGTTTTGGTATAATATTGTAATTTTTAACGTGCAAGTTACTTAGCATCGTTTAATATTAATATTTAGGTATTGTGATACAAATGTCCTGTCATTAGATGTTGCATTGTCAAACGATGATAAAAATCGGCCAAAAAATCTTTCACTGAGCAGTCAACTGACTACTAGTCGACATCTGCGTCACACTTTCAGACGATCCCCTCAATAGACCTACTCCGTCTACTTATATTTTACGTCTATGCATAGAGCATTCCCTGTTAATTTTGCTCAGTTCCACAGCACTTGAGATGAAAACCCAATCCAAGTTCTCTCTCACCGACTACTTGAGGTCATTTGAAACCACGGCAGATTTAACGTTCTCCAATCCACGATGTCT
This sequence comes from Metellina segmentata, assembly GCA_947359465.1. Lineage (NCBI taxonomy): Eukaryota > Metazoa > Arthropoda > Arachnida > Araneae > Tetragnathidae > Metellina > Metellina segmentata. The sequence goes on from OX375881.1 coordinate 103,691,932, forward strand.
TTGGTTGGATAGAATTTTGAACTAACAACCCTCCGGTTGCTTTTCCGCTACTCTACCAATCGGGCTACAGCAGCCGCACGCTCATTCTTTGTTTAAAGTGTGATTTGAATACCGAATAAATATGCTCAAAGAAGACGAGTCAGTTTGGAGTTATAGAATATTTTTATTACTTCTCCAAAAAATATTTGATGTTATGTTGTCCAGGAGCAATTTCAAATGAACCAGCTGGAGCAGTACGTGTAGACATCCGGCCTTCTAAACTCTACGAATGCTCCCCTCGTGTCCGCAGGAATTTTGACGTATTTATGGAAAGGAGGGTGGGCGAACACGAGGAGGGCACCCGCAGAGCTCTTCTGGCCCAGGATGGCTATCGTTGCTCAACAGGTCTTGTAGTTCAGCTGTATGCATCTTCAAAGACGACGAGTCGGTTTGGTGTTATATAATACTTATATTACTTCTCCAATAAATATTTGTTGTTCTGTTGCCTAGGGACAGTTCCAAATGAACCAGCTGGAGCAGTACGGGTAGACATCCGGCCTTCTAAACTCTACGAATGCTCCCCTCGTGTCCGCAGGAATTTTGACGTATTTATAGAAAGGAGGGTGGGCGAACACGAGGAGGGCACCCGCAGAGCTCTTCTGGTCCAGGATGACTATCGTTGCTCAACAGGTCTTGTAGTTCAGCTGTTGGCTTCCCTAAAAGTAAGGAAACGTGCATAAATTACATCAAAGAGGAAAAACAGTTTGTTTATAATTTTTCAAACCTTCGGTTTTTTAAACTTGTTTACACTACACTGGTAAATATTTTTATCTTTCATTTTAATTTCTTCGATTTTATTTTTCTCTTTAGAAAACGAAAGCTTGCCTTTAACAAAATAAGGTTCTTTAAAATTTGGAAGAAGTTCTTTATTGTTGGTGGTTTGCTTTTCAGTAGTAATATTGTTGAATGATCAATACTGGGTTATACTCCTTTCAAAAAATAAACGAAAATTGCCAAATTATGGACATACACATACATGGAAAGTATTACTGACATCCGATAATACACCAAATGAGGAATTGAACCCGAGAGGAAGTACTTAAACATTCCATAATGTAACAGCATTAACATAATTTATAAAAACAATAAATGTAATTATTAAAATGTAATAATTTTTTTAATTGTAACAGTGGGAACTCTGTGATTATTCAGTCTTCTGTAAAGTTTGCTAGCGACTATAAATCTCAACTATGAATGTCAGGTGAGTGCTAGGAACGACTCGATGCTTCATGACAATCTCCAGGAGAGATTTAAATATTTATTTGCCCCCTCCAGGCTTCGCAACAATATTTGATCAATGACGCTAACTAAACTTAATTTTTTTAAATATATTGTACAGCTTTTTAAAGAGGTTACTCTGTAAGGATTGAACAGTCCTGGTAGATTTAATTTCAGAGAAGACTACAACAATGTTGTCCCAACTATGACAAAAATGAACTAAGAGTTCAAATCGTGTTTCCGGAAATTATCTTCGGCCATTTGGGTCACAATTGTAAAGGGCTACTGTAATATGGTAAGTAAAGATGAGAGAAGATGAAGAGAAGATTTGCGTCTTTGCAGAAAAACCAATTATTTAAAAGTTATTTAATACAGTTGTATTTTTGACCACTAATTTTTTACTAATTTTATTGTGTTTGAGAAGATATTTAAAAAAAATCAAAATCCATAGACTAGGAAGAGCGGCAAGTTACTGACATATGGGACACCATTTAATATTTATCTTATGTTCTAAAGCGGAAAGTTAAGGCATTTTCCTATAGATTTATACTGATTACATTGAGATATTTTATAAATAAACATTAAACTTTATTTATATCATTACATGGTAGCAAGTGATCAAAGATTTCTTGTACACATTTGAGAAATACTCAATTAATATAAAAAAAGTTAATTTTATTAAAAAAATTAAGAAACAAATTAAGCAAGAATCAAGATGCGCTTACCTATCTGTTCAAAAGAGCTACCATTCTTCAAAAGAGCTTGAACTTCCTTTTCGGATTGCTCTTCTTAATACTGTAAAAATATTCATCTGTGAGAAATTAGTTAATTCTGAGTACATAAAGTAATACACACAGTGTACCAATTACTACGCTCATGATTTTAATGCAAAGGCGACCGTCTGTAGTGATAAGAGAAGCAAATTACCCAGAGGGATTCAGTGTATATAAAGTATTCAATCTGGTCCTCTAACCATGAACTTTTACGTTGGTACTTTCAAACTGCTTCTCTCAAGCTTTTTTTTCAGTCAAAAATATATTGTTGCATACAAATTCAATTACAAAAAAAAAGAAAAAAAGAATGATATTGAAAAATGAACTATGTAGACAGATTATTCAAAATTCCATGGCTATATTGAACAGATTGTAGGGTGCACCAAAATAAACTTTTTTTTGTGTCTAATCTAACTTTTATTGTTTTCATATTTTGGTCACTGTGAATATTTGTCTTCAACTGTGTAAAGTGAAAGAGGAAGTTGTTTGGGATGTTTGCAAATAATTTTCTTTTCAATTTCGGCATCCGTAAAACGTACTCTGTTCTTGATCGATCATTATATATCCAGACATGGATCCGACAACGGAAACTGAAGAGTTAATCAAAGATGGTAACATTAAACGCTTTCCTTATAGTTTAGTACCAAGCCGTCAAACGTCTGAATGTTTAAACAACAAAATGGCGGAACTTGAATTTCTTATGCTAGCGGACATGATGCAAGTTGGCCATGTTCGCGCACTCCAGAAATGAAAGACACTCCATACAAGACTGAGAGAAATCAAGGTAAATAAAATTATCCACTTCACACTTCGGGAGTGCTCACATTTCTCAGACAACTCACATCATACCCGTAGGCATGGAATGTCCGGTTTACCACAGCTTGCTGTGCTAACTTGAAATGGTACATGATTAGGCACATGGTTCTTGGGGAAGGGTACAAAGTATAACCTTTGAGCAGTTCATCTGTATCATCGGTAGCCCCTTAGATTAGATGCACTCTAGCCACCTCGAAATACATGTAATGCTTGAACAAATTCCGCATACCAAATAACAAAGTTAAAAAGAGAATAGTTGGCAAACAGTTCCCTAACATACTTTTTGAATAAAATTTTTTATTCTGGAGCATCTTAAAAAATTGTTGATTACAGTTTGAACAGGGTATTTTGAATTACCCCGAAGACATAAAGAAAACGACATATTGAACTGATACGCAATAAATGCATAATAATGTACATTAGTACTTTTAACCTGAATGTTATGTATTTATATGGATATATCCATAGCAGTACACACCCATTCTTGCTTCTAAAATTAGATATTAATCTTTCTTCATACTTATGAATTTTAAGGTGTGATTATTCTATACTTTTAAAACAGATACATCATAAAAATCCAACTCTTTCATACAGGTAACTTACGTTGCTCTTGAAGATCTTGTAAAGAATTAGACAATTCTGATGGCAAGAAGATGTTTTCTGATTCGACACTTTCTGATGAGAGTTTCGAAGTCTGAGAAATTAAATCCATGTCGGCAACTCCAGTGCGTCTGTTCGCAGTGTCTCTAAACCTCCTCATCTTCTCACCTGCGATTCTTAGGTTTTCCATTTCATCCATCTAAATAACAAAGTTATAATTGAAGTTCGTTTTCGGAAATAATTTGGGTTCAGAAAAACAGGTTTTATTGCTGACTATCCACTGTACCTCACCATTTGGTTTGGGGAGGTCATTTTCCCCTCTTACACCGCTCTTGCATTGTTTTTTATAAAGCTATAAATTATATAACTATCTCATCATTTGACAGAAACTCAAACTATCATAACAGTTTCACATAAGAAACATAAACTGGTAATTTGGATTATTAATAGTTATAATTTATTTGGATAACTAACTGCTTGATATAACTAATTAAACTACTAAAAGTAAAAATATGTAACCACTAAAACAAAAACATTTTGATTTTTTTTAATAAGATAGCTTGCATAGCAAATTTTGTAGGATAATAATTTGATTTTTTTTAAAACTCCAAACTCTGGTAACAAGAAAGGAAGAATGCAATGCTTATTTAGATAAATATATTTAAACGTGAAAAATATTTCTGTAAAATAACAATGTAAATTTATGGAATTTTTATTGTTTTAATAGTATGTACACAAAAAATAGTCATACTTTTTATTAGAAATATAAATATTTTACCTCCAAAATTGATTCTTTCAACTCTTCCACAAATCTTGACCTATCGTGCTCATTTCTAGCATTAAAAGTTATCAGTACTTTTTCATCAGCTCTTTGACTGAGACGAATGCCATGTGGGTAGTCTATACAACAATAAACCGTTGTTAGAATAAATGCATAATTTACAGATTTAACTTCAGCAGTTTTGTCGAATATATATTTTATTGAATGCAAAATTTTCATCTTGTATTAATTTGAAAATTTATATACTAACCATTTATAATTGGTCGTATTCTATCTAAGCTTGTTTCAACTCAAACTCAAAATCATGATTATAACTATTACATTTGGCATAAAAAAAAAGCTTTCACAATATTGTAATAAATTTTCAAATTTGAGTTCTGTACAAAAATTGTTATAATTTTCAATTTCTGTATCCAAATTATCTAGATCGTGAATAATCTAGATCGAATTGGTATGTTAATAATTATCAATAACAAATTAATTCATAAATTTTTAAACATAATTCAATGATAATACTTACATGGGGCTTCAAATAATGCAACACTCATGCCACATAAAGGAAAAGATTGCCTGTATTTATAAGTAACATTCCTTTTCTTTTTTGTTACCTAATCAGGTAAAAAATATTTTCATTGTTAAAATGGAAAGGTAATTGATAAAATTACATATTTTATACTTACATCTTCATATAGTTGAAATTTGCTTTCAATTATAGCATAAAACTATGTTACTCATTCTACATAAACAGTTCAAAAAGAAACCAATGAGTCTAATTTTCTAATTCAGTATGAAGTTATAAGATTGTTTTATATTTTCTCAAGAAAAATAAATCACACATGCTACAAAAGTATTGTCTGTTTGCTGTAGAAACTAGGGATGTGACATCGATGTTGATGTTTTTTAAACATCGAAGTTTTTTTTAAAACATCGATGTATTGGTGTCGATGTTTTGGTAACATCGATGTTTATACTTGTCGATGTTTTGTTTTTTTTAATGAAAGAAGTACCGTTATAAAAATAACCAAGTAGCATAATTTTTATAATCAGCAAATTGAATATACTTTTAGACCAAAGTGACCAACGATGAAGGGTCTGAAAAGTAGGGATGTGACATCGATGTCGATGCTTTCACAATATTGATGTTTTATAAAAAAAACATCGATGAATTGGATCCGATGTCGCATTACTAGTTGCTAAACTAGTTTTAAGAAATGGGGAAAAAAGTTTAAGTACACTGAATTTTAAAAACATCGATGTTTAAAATTATCTATGTTTTTGGGTCGACGTATTATCAACATCAATGTTTGAATTTTGAACATCGATGTTTTCCTATTAATGTCGGATCAATATTTGGTAAACCAGTTTTAAGAAATGGGGAAACAAGTTTGAATACACAGAATTTTAAAAACATCGATTGTTTGGGGGCGATGCATTATCAACATCGATGTTTTGCTGTCGATGTAGCATCACAAGTTGATAAACAAGTTTTAAGAAATGGGGGGAAAAGTTTAAATACTTTGAATTTTAAAAATATCGATGGTAAAAAACATCGATGTATTATCAACATCGATGTTTTAATTTTGAACATCGATGTTTCAAAACATCGATGTTTTGCTATCGATGTCGCATGCCTAGTATAAACAATACACCCCTAACCCAAAGAGAATTCTTGAAACATTCTAGTTGGTCATATTGCAATTAGCTACCCTTGGTCTCCTGCTTCAGGCTAGTGTTGGTCAAGATTCTAAGAAAATCCATCCGAACCCCATGTCCTTTTCTCCAGTGGTATCTTATAACAGGAATATATCCTGAACAGGAAGCTTGTCCTCTGATGTTTTATTTCGTGCTCTCAAGGTATTAGTGTGATAAAAGTATACATGATTGTAAGAGGAAAAAATAAAAGGAAAGTTACTTTATAAACTGACTAACTGTAAACAAACTATTTTCACAAAAGCCCTCTCAAATCATATAATCCCTATTTCTAGAGTGACCCTCAATACACGCAATTGTGTTTGAAGCAGTTCTTGAGGTAAACTGTATGAAAAAGTGCAGTCTGTTTGTAAAATAAGTTGATTAAATAATTTGTTGTCATAAATGAGTGACAAATTTACCATTAATAAGTCGTTGAACAGGAAAACTTCTCTTTTATGGACATTTCGTCGTTCTTTTTTACTGTCGCCATGAACTTCATTCAATTGACAGTTGCACACAAGGCGCCTGTGAGGTAAGGCCAGGTTCTACAAAATTAAACAAACAGAATTATAGCAATAGAAAACACAAAAATTTAAACTAAGTACTGAAACTAAGAAAACTTAAACAAAAATAGTACTTAAAACAAAGTCATAATAAAGATTTTAGTAACGTTTTATATCTTTTTACTTGTATGGACATATAATGCACTAATTTGTTGATAGATTGTTCTTAACAAAGTTTCTACCTTTATAGGCACTAGAAGTGTCCAATCTTCATATTTATAACATCCGATATATTGGTAACATTTAATTTACATGGTTTGAGAAGATACTTACAGGTTTTTTCGCAACAATAGTTTGTTGAACTTTGAAAACTTCAGTTACGTGGTCTGCTCCCATTTTGAATTCATTCATTTTGATCCTTTCATAAATGCCAATTAACATATCGCGATCCAAATCGTGACCATCATCAATAGCTATTAAAATGTAGAAAAATAGATTACTATAAATTCAAAATATTCATCAAAACACGTACTACCCAGATAAATTTAACTACATGAAAAGCTCACAGAGGCAGGTACTCACATCGAAGATTACGTACAAACTGCTCCAATTTCATCCGTCGAACATCTTTCATGTTGCGTGTGTGGAGGTCAGTATTTAGCATCATGATGGCGAATGCTAGCACAAATACAGTCTCAGGGTTGTGCAATTTTGAAGCTACATCCGGGTTGCAGGCAAGGTAGCGATGGCTGAAGACTTCCACTAGTTTTTCAATCTTTTGTGCTTCTCCCTAAAAGTACATATAAACCATTCACCAATACTCATAAATATACAAGTGTTATTGGATATGTTAATGAAATAATCTTTACTTTCCAGAAAAAATTGTTTTATTTTAAGGAAAAATTTAAGTGTGCATAATGTAAATTTATTAATTCATGGAACTTTATTAATACATGTGTGTTGTTATAAACTATTCTTGTTTTGATCCTATCGTATGTTTTAAAACATGTGTGGTGGAGAAATTCAATTAATTTAATAATTATAACAGTTTGTGAAAGCAATGGATTTATCAATGGAATAGTTTTTGTTCTGTTGAAATTATCTGCATGTTTTTCTATAAATGTAATTTCATACATCATGAACGAGTTTCATTAAACGAATTTTTCCTTAATACTTACAGTCATCTTAAAGTAAGTCTGAAACTTTCGAAGGGCAACATCAACTTCCATGTCTGCGAAGTCCAGATCTTCAACAAAATTTCTGTGGAATGCAAATAGAATAAAGATTACAAATGAAGAATTTATTCATATTTTAAAACATAGTAGAACCATGAAACACAATAAAAATTGTTCCAAGATTTCTTCCAATATTAATAAGAATACTTCCAATGTTCAAAAATAGAAATCTTCTGTAACATATAATTTATATACAATTTGAATTTTTAAAAGCAATTTGAAATCAGTGTTATAAAAGTAAAATTTAAATAATTTTACTTTCATACTGAATTTAGAATTAATCAAAATTTGAATTCTAGTGAGAACACTGACAATTTTAGGAAAAGTAGTTTTAAATCATAATTATGAATCACGAAAGGAATAAAGAAAATTATTTTCACAAATGTTTGTTAAAAAATGTGAGCTTAAACTACTTCAAATTTGGAACATTATGAAAAAAAAACTCTTCTTAAAAGTCAAGTATTTTTAAGTTTAAAATATACTTATTCACCCATGCAATTTCAACCATTAAACATTATTACTTTTAATGTATTAACCTATAGACTATGGCTGGTACGCCATATGTAACCTGATTATACCAAGAAATAATTTATACAACGGGCAGTACATCAGTTGTAAATTGAAAGTTATAAGAATCGCTCTTTTGATATCTATAGCCGTAGTAAAAAGGTTAATATCACCGATTTTCAACTTTTTTTCATCACAAGGTACACAAACAAATTAACAAATTATCTATGGGATACCAAAAAAGTGATGACCTATCTTTTTTACTAAAAAGCGGCATTTAAAAAAACAAGCTTATTGAAATAATTTATGGAAATTTGTTATAAAAAGTAAAAGCAAAAATTATTTTTTGGGTGTTTCTTGAAATTATTTGTGAGCACACTTATCGAAAGCAAAAAGCAAACGTTTGAAACGAAGTAAATCTTGATCAATCTAAACCGCCTCTTTTTCTTGAGCACAATTATAATCAAAAGCTCGTATCCAAACAAACTTTTGAAATAAAAATAAATCTTGCACAATACAAACAATCCCTCCCCCAGGTGCTGAATTATTTGCAATGTTCTGCAACAACAACTCCAGGCAATTGCAATTGTTTAGCATGCATTTTGTCATTGACGTAAAAGGTGTGTTATTTATAAAGTGTTAGTCGTATTTTGTATGGTTTTGGAAGGTTGGTTCGTAGCTAGAAAATGAAGAAATATGTGGCAAGAAGCGCGCATTGTAATGCATATTATCTTGAATTATGATTTAAAAATTATACCAAAGTTTTGATAAAATTAAGGAAATATTTTGTTCTGCGTCACTCGTCGCAGTTTTAAGCACTTTCTGCTCCCGGGGTCACTTTCATCCGAAAAGTATACCAGTAACATTTTGGGGGAGCAGATGTTATCTACTAACTTTAATACGTTTAGTCAGAATAAACACTTACCCTAATACAGCCATGTTGAATGAATTTCGTAGGTTCCCTAAGTATTCGCCAATCATTTGTTTACTCAGTCCTGGCCGAGAGAGTAAAAACCTAGCAACGGCATTAGGAGATGCCTCCAAGTGACCCCGCTGGATAAAGAAGCGAATACCTCTTTCGGGTTTCTTGTTAAATATGTTGAGACCAACCCTGTATTGCCGCTTCCGACGAATTTCATTTAACTGTAATAACAAAGAGACAAATTAAATATTGAATAAAAACAAAAGTAACTTGGAATAGAAAAACAACAAATGTAAAACTACAGATAATGCACTATAGTGCGACAAATCGTTTCACTGCATCACATTGACTAATTGTTATAGCTATGCAAACTGTTTAATAAGTGTGTGTGTAATCATAGCTGCATTAGATACATAATTAAAAATAAAGTTTTAAGTATGAGTATTAACCAGAGAAAAGTGTTTATCAAAGAAGATGGTTTAGGATTTTTTCAAGAGTTCAAAAGCTATGTAACTCCTGTCCATATATTTAATAAAATTATTAAATATATACTGTGACACAAATATGAGTATATATTATACCGAACACTAAATTATAAATATTTGAGTAGTAGTTGTAACATTTAAAAAATGTTTATACTGAAAGGCCAATATACAGACAAATTAATGCAATATTAACTATTAACTTATAAATCAGCAACTCATGATGTTAAAGCAAAAACGCATTTGCTATTTATTAAAAACTCGAATGGTGACTTCAAGCATGTCAGAAAAGAAATTCTCTACAGCACAGATGAACCAAGATCACTTTATGATGCGTCTCTTATTATAAAAGCTCTGCATTCATCCCAAAAGTCGTGATGCAGGGAAAAAGAGAGAAATAACTATCACGAGTCTAAAAGGGTAGTTTGCTTCTCTTAGAGGGTCGTGATACCATATTCGGATCCTTAAATTATGTTATAATCCTGATTCATCCGAAAAAATGTCCCCTTGTAGCTGTCGTAGTCGTTTGGATTTGCTGCCAGAAACGATTTGAAAGAAACTTGAGATTCATTCACAGGCAGTAAAGTTATCATTCTATAGTATGGAATTACAAAATGTGTAACGAAGAAAATTTAATTCAAATGATGAAGACACGGGCAAAACGTTTCGTTTGAATTTTACACCTCTTAAAACATCTCTATATTGAAGCCAACTTGTTTTTTTTTTTTTGTATTATAAACAATTGCTTTTTTTGCAGGTTGTGAGTTTTTCACAAACCCATCTAAAAGATCGGAATAAATTCATTAGGTAATATTGAGCATGCATTTGGAAATTTACAATCCGTACTAAACTATTAAAAGGCAAATAATTATGAATTTTTCCAATAAATGTTTTACGATAATTACATCAATATATTTCCTATATACTTACAGAACACAAATTAATGTTTTCATCCTCCTGCGGCTTTGATTGTGGATCTACACACTGGAGGTCTACATGGCCATTAGCATCAACGTTTTGAGTGGTTTGTCCATCATTGCCTTGGCTTCCTTCACCATCATATTGTCCGGTGATTACTTTTGCTTGGTCAGTCTCCTTTTCCTCTTGTTCAATGATCGCTTCAACTTGTTGAGTTTGTTCAATAGCTTGGCTCGTGTTATCATTCTCTTCATTAATTGGACCTGTAATGTGTCCAGGAGCTTTTTCATTTAGCCCACGTTCTTCTCCGGTTGACCCTTTTGCCTTCACTGCAATTCCGGTCTGTTCCCCCTTAACCCTGAAATAGAGGGACGGAAAACGTAAGCAACCGATGCTAAAATATATTCAAAAACACAACATCTTGTTACCTTTCATAAAACGTAGATCTTTAAAAGTAAATAAACTTAGATCTATATATATGTATATATATATACCTATATACTTTACATTATTTTGGTAAAACAAGTCTAAAACAAATATTTTTTATTAAACACGTAAATTTAAATTTTTTTTATTCAAATACATAAGCTTAACTATAGTTTATACTTGTAAATGAGCCCAGAAACTCACAAGACTTCTTTTCTAATAAAATACGTTATTCGTTTGTTTTATAACCAGCACTCACAAATATTTATGATAGGTTACACAGTTTTCAAAAAATTGTTAGTTAAAATTGTTACTCAAGCTAAGATTGAAGTTCTATTTGTGCGATGAATTCAGATACTCACCAAAGGCTTCTCAGGAAATTGATACCTCGATTTTTCTTTGTTCGGAAATAGGACATGATTTCCAAAGGAATCACTAAATCTCCGACGAAGAAATTACTTCAGAAAGTCTGAACGTTTGAAAAATTATAGTAATGATCGCAAGAAAACTTTTAAGACGCTAACTTGAGAATCAAAAAGCAGAGTATGAAATGAAATTGAAAATCGAACAATTAAGTGAATGACCATTGTTGTAACTACAACACTGCGCAACAATTCAACTTTTTTAGTATTCTTACAATAGATTATTGAGATTTACTTTGTTAGGTGTCGTAAAATCTCCACGGCTATCTTTAACCGAAGAGGGGTGTGTGGGTTTGAAGAATTAAGTGGTTTATGCTTAAAATTTTAAAAAATGTGACTGCAATCACTCTTACTTTGTGATAGAACTAGATAAGCTTGAAATTACAGTTAAAACAATTCTTCAATTAGCCTAGATCCATTGTTTGACTTAAAAGATTAATGTATTTAATTTAAGAAGAACGTAGATCATTCACGGAAAAGAGGTGAAACTTGAAAGCGACTACAAAATATGAAAAACCTTTGGAAAACGTTTAACACATAAAGCATTCAATAAGAGTTAATAGATAAGGGTGAGTTCAATATAATTATCAGTCTATCAGTTATATCAGTCTTTTAAAATGCTACTGAAAAAAATTTTTTAATGTGATAATTACTTAAAATGTCAATTTTATAGTTTGGTTTTTTTTCCTTTTGAAACAGGTGTATATGGAGAAATTCCACAGCTCACTTTACATTAACCCCTAAATTCAATGCTTAGGTTTCCACCCTCACGATTCATGCTCCAAGATCTGTAAAATTGCATTGCTAAATACAGAGTCCTTAAAGATTTTAAAAATCAAGTGTACCATTATCCTAAATTTAATGGATGGATTTAGTTTAGGCCTTAAATGCAGTTACGCTGATATGGTGTTCAAGTTTAGAGAGTAGGGTAGCTGTTCATGTGTTGACCTCAACACTTTACATACGTTTAACAGACCGTGGTTAAAAATGACAACTTGTTGTCCCTTTGATCTTACCATAATCGACTGAGTAGATTGACGGCAGTAGATTGTAGATTGATTTTTTATAATACAAAACAACGTTTTGAAATCTTTTGGAAGAAGATCTTCTTTGAAACCCGCTATTTGTTCCGAGTTTCTCCTTCCGAACATGCGTCTTTTTAGAGGTGCTGTGGTCCTCAGTTTCTCTTCATGGATGACAACGCTACACCTCATCGTAGAATTGCTGTCGAAGAGCGGTTGGAGAATGAGAATATTGAACGTATGGATCGGAAAACACATTAAGTTGTTTTTTTAACTAAGGTAAAAATGTTTAACCTAACTTCCTCAAATTGCCGTGGTGTGTAATTTTGGAGAGCCCAGGAGTGATCTTGTCATCTTATTGCTATTCAAAATCACGTGCTGTTGTCCTCGGACATTTGTATTGGGTTTGATCATGCCAATAGCCAGTACTGTTGTTCCCACTGCGATGTTAATTGAAATACCTGACAACCAGGAGGCGTCCCAGAGACGCAAAAACAATCTAAAACATGGAAAGTAGGTGTTGGGGTTGCGGATTAATGACAAATTAAAAATGTCTTAATTTCTCTACCAAAAGTATTTATTCTTTTTAATCTCCTAAGACATGCCAGAGCAATTTTTGGCACTCGAAGTATTCACCTACAGTCCACCATTATTGATACGGACTTAAAACTTTTATCCAACGCAATTTTAGTCATCAGATTATGATTTATAGTTTAAGAGCCATAAGTACGAAAAAGCTGTCAATCTCTTTGGTGGCTAGTTGTTTTGTTTGTTTCTGTTCCACACTGAATTTTTAGACGCATTCACCTCTAAAAAAGAATTGTCAACTGCGCCCATACTGTTGTTTGCCGCACCGGTCGTCGAATAATCTGATCCCTCAAATACGATCTGAAAAACAAAAAACCGCATGTAAAGCTAAAAAAAAACGAAAGAACTTGTGTTTCTACACCGATATTATTGAGTTGGTTTGGATATTTAGCCAACAATTTCGTCATCAAAATCCCAATACGATTTTAACTTCCTGTTTTGGGATCTAACAAAATTTTTTATTACTCTTGCTTGTCAAATGGTAGAAGCAATAAAGTTTCAACATTGTACTGATAAAATTAGGGACATAAAGTTTTGTTGCCAAACTACTATTTAGATAGGCTGCATATTTGGGCGTTTTCCACTTGAGAGCAAGTAAAAGTGCATGTAGCAATTCTAAGACAGGTTGCCAGATTACAAAATTATCGCATAAAGGTAATGGTATCACGTTCTTGAGTTAACTTGATACGTTTTGTAAGGGAATTCTGGTTTTTATTCAACATTCAAATAAAAAATACGTGCACAAAATGAGCAAGAACAAATGCAATTACGTAATTGCAAACAATCTTCTCAAACCAGTGATGCTGAAGAAAGTTTGAGTAGGAATTACAACTTATTTTCCGAATTCATTCAAAGTTTGGAGTCATTTCACGTTGTATTCGAAACCCTTCAGATGAATATAGACAGCGGTGGATAATTCAACCACTGCAATTTGAATTCACTCAAGACACTAGAACCTAAAACAAAATCTCTGTTCTCGGGGATTCTCTTAAACATGAATCAGTTACACATGTTTTCCTTTTGTTCCATCGAATGTTGTAATTAAGTAATATCTAGGTGCTACGTGGAGAAGAAATCCTTCTAACTTTTTATCCATTTTGTGAAATTAGTGGATTATTCCTGAAGTCGTTTATTCGAATTGAGTTTAGTCATAAGCCAAACACTTGGGTAAAAGCATTGCAATTAAATCTGTTTTTGACTCATCTGGTAATCAGAAAGCAGTGTTAAAATACATTTGACATATTTTACAACGTTATCCTTCATTTGACACACACCAAATCACAAATTTCAAGATGTTTTTTTACTTTTAACTTAAAATGCAAGCATGAAGGGGGATAATTATTTAGCGGAAAACTTTCAACACCGTGGGAAAGAAACATTCATTCATTTAGAAAAACTCAGTTGAATGAGGGTGTCACCATTAATCACATTCACACGATTAAAGTATTCTTTAAATAAGTCAGCTCCTTTTTTGGATCGCCCTGCTTTGTAATGGTAAATGGAGAAAATAAATGGCCAAGCTGCTGGACGCCAGAATAATTGTACAATTCCATTTCGTCCCGAATCTCTCTCAGTATTTTCAAGTCCTGAATTATGGTTCCTGGATGCTTGATAAATTGTTCCTGACGACTACAAGGTATGATATCACATGGAACTCTTCGTGGGAAATACTCTTAATGTATTTAAATGACGCTGGCGACGATTGGAATCGAGATCATGTAAATAGAGAGAAAACATATTCGTATATATCTATCTATGTCATTCTCCTGTTGATGTACAAGGGTTGTTCAAATGAAAAGGTACTAAACGACACAGTGGGAATAAATAAAGACTTTATTCAGAGTATACGCCATAGACCTGAGCACAACGATCCTTTTGATTATCGAGCCGAAGGATTCCTTGTTTCAAGAATTCATGTGGCTGTGACGAGACCCGGTCCTTCACAGCGTCCTTGAGTTCGTCGTCCGAGTTGAAGCTCTTCCCTTTCAGATGTTTTTTCTGGGGACCAAGCACATGGAAATCACAGGACGACATGTCCGGGCTGTAGGGCGGATGGTCAAGCTGCTCCCATATGAACTTGGCCAATTCCGCGTGTGTGAAACTGGTGACGTGTGAACGCGGGTTATCATGGAGCAGAACCACACCCTCCGTGAGCAGCCGCGGTCTTTTGTCCTTGATGGACCTGTGTAGACTTCGGAGTGTCTCATAGTACACATCAGAGTTAATGGTTCTTCTGGGCTCGAGGAATTGAACAAGTAGCGGACCTTTGACGTCGAAAAAGACGGTGAGCAACACTTCCCCTGCTGACGCTACGGCTTTGAACGTTTTAGGGGGGAGTTGAAGACTCATGCTTCCACTGCATGCTGTCCCGCTTTGTCTCTGGCTAGTAGTGATGGCACCAGCTCTCATCACCTGTGACGATCCGCTCCAGGAAAGCGAGGTCTTCATGAAACCGAAACAG
Organism: Metellina segmentata; assembly: GCA_947359465.1. Taxonomy (NCBI): domain Eukaryota; kingdom Metazoa; phylum Arthropoda; class Arachnida; order Araneae; family Tetragnathidae; genus Metellina; species Metellina segmentata. The sequence goes on from OX375881.1 coordinate 103,707,337, forward strand.
ATGTTGAAGTGCCAGCCCCATACGCAGTTCCTTTTGCTGGTCGTTGATCTGTGTCCGAACAATTGTCCACACTGTTCTAACGCTGGCATCCACCTTCACCGCCAACATTCGCGATGTGACACGCCGATCACTTCTTACTATGTCGGTCACCTTGTGGATGAGATTGGATTTTATGACTGTGTTTGCTTGTCCTGGTCTCGGGTCATCAACCAAACAATCACGGCCTGCACGAAAACGGACACTTCATTTTCTTACTGGAGTATCGAGAGTAGATACTGAAATTGTGTCATGAAGGCACGTCAGGTCGTCTTGGGACCACCAATACCAAAGACAGAATGACCAAGTACTTTTTCTGGAAAAACTGTTACAAAGCAGAGGACTTCTTGAAGGCTTGCGATTCCTGCCAAAGAGCTGGAAAGACAAGGGACAAGAAAAAAGCTCCCATGACTCTTGTTCCAGTGATTACTGAAGTATTTTCCTGAATTAATACTGACGCTGTAGGACCTTTGTCTGAGACCGACTCAGGCCAAATATACCTGTTTACGGCAATGTGTATGTCGTCGAAGAACCCAGATGCTGTGGCAGTTCCAAACGTAACATCTAGATCCATGATTAATGCTCTCCTTCAGATTTTTAGTCGAATGGGTTTTCCTGAGGAGATTCAACACGACCAGGGAACCTCGTTTATGAGCGAACTCCCATCGGAATTTTTTGAATGTTTCGGCATCAAGGTGGTACTTAACTCTGTGTATCATCCCCAGAGCAATCCTGTAGAAAGGTTTCATGGTACCCTGATACGGATTTTGAGAGTTTTGTGTACAGAAGTAGGACCAGATTGGGAGAAGCAAGTCCATGCGCTCTTTTTCGCGTTTCGGACAGTTACTGATGAATCCACCGGATTCAGTCCAGCTAGATTGGTTCATGGAAAAAACTTGCCGACTCCCGTCACTCTTCTGTATGCAATCTGGTTATAGCCGGAAGAAGGAAATGCTTCAGTTATTGAATATATCCTCAATCTTCTGAGAAGAATGGAAAAATGTCGCAGCCTAGCCATTGATAATATGGAGGAAGCGGCCAAGAAAAGAAAAAAAGTGGTACGACAATAATACAGTGAAACGTGAATTCAATGTTGGAGATAAAGTACTGGTACTGGCACCTTCACCTGTAAATAAGTTAGCGGTTCAATGGCATGGTCTTGGGACCATTGAAAGCAAGATTTCAAAGACGAACTCCTTTGTTGCCCTCCCTAACCGGAAAAATTCGTCACAAATCTATCATGTAAATCTATTAAAACCTTACTACCAGAGGTCGGAATTCATAAATCTGGTCACTACTTGCGAGGATGAAGAATCAGAGTTGGAAGAAGAATTCCTGCCTGTGGAAAACAACCCAAATAATTTTGATCTCGAGGAGATATTGAGAAACAGTGAAGGGAAGGGAAGACTGGATGACGACCAGATTGACCAGCTCAGTTGTGTTATAGGGGGAGAGGTCCCCTAATGAGTTGAAAATTCAGGCTATCCAAAAATTTTCTATTGCAACCACCACGGCGTACGGGCAAATCAGAAAAGTGACCTTTCGCATTATAGGTCATTTTCTGATTTGCCTGTACGCCGCTCGATAATCTTATTTTTCTTCACCAATCAATGATTTACACTGGCTTTTTTTGTAAACTTGTTTTTCGTTAAAATGTTTTTAAAAGAGATCTAGTAGTCCAGTAAAGATTGGAATGCAAAACATGCGCACACCGGTTTTAATATCAGGTTTTACTGCATTTCGCTCACGCGGGAGCAGTTGTGAATTTTGTTTTCACTTATGTAGTATATCCAACGTTGCGAATGCTGTTACTTTTGAATTTTGTGCTAAACAAAAGAAGAATGAGTGACAGTGAGTAGCTCAAAACAATATATACATTTCTCTAAACGATTATGAAAGCTGTAAAAGTTCGTTATCGGACACCGCTAGTGGACTATGGAGGAAAATACTCTCAATTGAATTTTAGACTTGACGTAGTTGATCGCGTTTTTGAAAGGCATGGAACAGTGAATGAGAAAAAAGGACGACCAGGAATTTTGACATTCCCCGTACGATTGACTAAGAGACACTTTTTAGAAGTTATTCCACCACCGAAAAGAAACTGAGACCGACGAGGCAGTGCTTTGTGTGTTGCTAAAAAACGAACGATAGCGAAAAACGGATGATAAAAGAAACCAGATATTTTTGTACCGATTGTTATATATGAATCTACTTAAATCCATGTTTTAAAATTTTCTATACAAAATCTGAGTCTAGAAATAAAATAAAAATGCAAGTATTAAAAATATGTATGCTCTGTTCTCATACCCATTTCTGCAGAGTGTTCTTAAAAGTTTTTGTTCGGAATAGCCCACTTTATGTAAAAAAAAAAAAAAAAAAAAAAAAAACTTTCTCTATAATTGAAAGTTATCATAAATTATTAAACTCAAAACTTGTAACAATTTGACTGTTCATTTGAATTTATATAATCGATTAGAATACAAAATTGTTTATCAAATATGTGCTTATTTTTGGACAAAATACGACAGAAAAAAGAAACTGCTCAGGGGTTAACCCTAGTTTAAGTCTTCTCAGCAATACTAACCATGAAAGATGAGTTTTTATCAGGATAACAACTAAAATTAAAGTGTTATTATAATCTAACAGTTAGAATCTAACATCAAAAATACAAACCAACTTCGATAAATGTTATAAATTAGCTCTTTTGAAGAAACTAAACTTTTTATACAAATGAATAAATTAAATTAAAGCGTACAATTTATTTCAAAATTCGTAAACCTGGATTTTCTTTTAATTTACGAAAATTTTGAGTCACAATTATAGCAATTACTAAACATCAACAATAACTATTGGTATTCACTATTAGTGTTATTCATTAGCCACCAACAAACTGTTAATATTAAAAGTTTTTTTGACCAAATAAATAAGTTTTTGTTTACATGTTTGAACTTCATTAATGTACCCATTACGTATTTGATAAACAACAATCAACATTGTATTCCTGACGTGATTTACATTGAATTGTTTACGTTTTCAGTAGGTCGCCAGTAAAATTTACACAGAAATAATTTCGAATTTATATAGGATTGTTGATTATTAACGCTAATTATATTAAACGTCAAACGTCACTAAATCTACGTTGAAAAACTACTTCCCAATGTACATAATGCGAGAGCATTTGCTAATCAGGAAAAAAAATAGCTGATTTCTGTTTCCTTTGTTTCTACTAAAACTCATTATAAGTCGATAATATTCGTTATACAAATTAGTGATAATTATTCTGACTGTTTTCGTCAAATGCTGCTATGCCTATCTGAAGTAGCCATTACCGTTTGGGGTTATCTTTTGGGGTTACGAAAAATTGAAATCACACTTCGGCCGCATCATTAGGATTTTTCACGAATAACAAAAGAATAAAGGAATGACAAAAACAAAGCATCAAATAAGTTGCGATAAAAGAATATAAAATTCCATTAACTAGTCTCCGTAACTAAAATTCGTAAAAATTTAGTAACAAAGGATTTTATCATTACAATCGTATATATACAAATAATAAGCAATTTGAATATTTGCAGATATTATTATGATACTTTCAACTAAATCTTACCGTTTTCTCACGTAGACTTAAAACGTATAGCGCTCCAGTGGGGAAGCCAGTCCCTAATTGTGGGCGGAGTTTGAAATGTTTCAATCAGAGCCAGAGCGGAAGCTATTTTTTATTTTCTTATCGGCAGACTTCTTGAAGCGTCATACAACTGAATATTCTTTGCATCATTTTAATAATTATTTAAAAACTGTACTATCCTTCAACAGAAAAGGTTGATCCCCAACCGCCACATATATCTAGTTGTGTTGCTCCAATGCGCATAGTGAGTACGATGTTAATTAAAATACTATACCATCATCAATAGAAAAGCCGTTCTTCAAGTTTACGCCTGTAAAAACCGTTGAAAGGTAAAATGCTTTTGTTTTTCATAAAATATCATAACTTGGAAACTACTAATGTGAATTATGTGCCATTTTTAAAATCGTTTTACAATCAAGTAAAATTAATAACACTTATTTTAAAACCCAATTGAAGGAAGAAAAAATGAAATCGTACTATTTAATTTTAAGATTATTAGCCCAAGATAACTAATTTTTAAAAATCTTTTAGTGTTAGTTTGTGCATTTTTTATTTAATCAAAATCAATCGTTCTTAAATTTAAGAAACATGTGGTACTCAGAATTCTGTATAATTGTGCTCTATTCATTATGCATTTTGTGTATTTGTTGATTTTTTTATTATTCACATTCTGTTTTTGTGTAATTAAAATTTACCTTTTTCTGAATTATAACCAGTTTTATGTCAACATTTATAAAGATATTTTTGCAAAATTTTAATGCTTTTGTGTGATACTGTGAACTTAATACAGAAAAGAAAATTAAATTTAAAAGTTTGATTTTAATAATGATATTTTTTATACAAAAATAACTTGATTTAAATCAACATATCCTGAAACTAACACTTTCCCTGTGAAGATTTTCGAGATACAAAAATTGCCGTATCCTGTTGTGTATTTTATTGTTTATTTGCTACACTAAATAGTGAAAAATTGTGTGATTTAGCTCCAATAATGAATAAAATAAGTAATATTATCCATTCATTTGCTACTCTAAATGGTGAATTACGTTGAGTTAGCTAGTTTATGAATGCTAAACAATGAATTTTACTCTTTGGAAGGCAAATGAAGATTCTTTTTAAGTTGCTTATTTTACCAAAGTATTTCATTCCTTTATATCATCTTGTGTATTTTATTGTTCGTTTCCTATGCTAAAATTGTTCTAGATGGATCACACAGAAATATGTATAAGCGAGTAAAAGTAGCTGAACTATGTTCTTTTTTTTTACATTCAGAACAAGGTCAGGTAATATCTTAGTTTCTTATCTTAGTTCAGTCCGTAGGTATTTCAATTAACGTGACACTGGAGCAACACAACCTAGAGGAAATGGTCCGGGTTCAACCCTCGAAGAGAAAGATCCTTGGGCAGCAGCACATAATTTTTAACCACAGTCAGATGACGAGGTCACGCCTGAACTGGATCCCCACTCTCTTTAATTCTTCACCACTCAAATATGATGGCAGTTGATTCCACGACAGATTTACATGCCACACCCCTCGTTATACACGATGGACTTTGATTTGATTTGAACTCTAAACCTTCCGTTTGTTATTATGTTACTCTACCAACTGGGCTACCACGGTCTTATCTTGAGATTCGGGTCAGATCCCTTAACATTACCAATAGCTGGTTGTTTTCCTCCAGTTTGACGTTAGTTATATTTCTATCTACCAATTTCCTATCCAACCCAAATTTCGCGCGTGATGCAGCAATATGCAAATTTTTGATAATCAGTGGTTCTTAAACTTTTTAATGCGTTGACACATAGGAAATTACAAATTCTCGCAGGCTCTCTGAGATCGTACAGCTTAATGGGTTCATGCGACATCAATTATACCATCGTGATCCTGAATTTGCACCTTAAGTATGTAAGACATTTGTTTATCGGTTATACTTTATAACAAGGCTCATTGGGGTTGAATTAGGCAGTTAAAATTCAAAACGAATTACTATTACCAAAAAAGGTGTTGAATGTCACACATTTTATGGTTCAAAAGTACAGTTGATTACTGTTTAATAGAATGTTTCCCAAATGTTTTTGATTACTCATAAGATTCAATTCTTATTTTGACTCCATCCAACAAGCGTGTGTTCGGAATGTAGAATTAAAAATAACTATTAACAATTTGTCAAAAATCTTCCACCCATATCTGCAGCTATTTTGTTAGGTATACATTCTGTGAGAAAAAAATAGTTTGTTTTAGCAGAGCCTAACAAACTTTAAAGTTTGGTTACTAAATTATAAATCAACTTAAATAAAGAAAAAAAAATTGGCTTACAAATGTACAAAGAAATGCCACATGACAAGTAAACACCCACTTTTTATATCATTCACCATTATTTTATTTAAAATTTTTGTGACCATAGAAGGAACAGCAGAAAGATATGATAGATTCGAAATTTTTTTTTTACGTGTTTCCGTTTGATTTTCCGAGCAACGCTTTTTTGCCGAAGAGCAAAACAAATAAAAAGTTTTAAAAACGAGTTTTCAATGATTCTGTGGCGACAGTAATTTGTATTTCATTTACCAGGGAGCTCCACCGCCTGCTCGCCTACACTCGCAAACTAATACTCCTGTCCCTAGTGGTTTCGCTTTTTTATTTTCTCTCTATATTAAAAAAATGTTACCGCCGCCGACGCCGCCGACGCCGCAGAATTGAAAACTGTGCTGTTTAGCTCGATTCTTAGACGGTTTCCCGAGAAAGTACTGATCGGAAAAAAACAAAATTGACATGGTTTGTTCTTCATCGTATTCCCTGGACAATTATTAAGATTTTTTTCCGATGCGGCTATTAGTTTAGGGTTTATTAAGTGTTAAAATTGAAGAAGCGAAATTTCTTCCGCGAGTGAGCAAAACACATACAAATTTTCAGTCTTCAGCCGTGAGTTTTTTTTAAAGAGTACCTCTCAACGTAAATTTTTGCAGCTCGTCGAGTTTTTTTTGAAATTTCAATTTGGTTCTTGATAATATTTTTTTGAAATTGGGGAAAAATCAGGACATTTTTGTTACTTTTTTTTAAAACTGCCGTATATATATTTTATTACTATTATTTTTTAATTTTTAAAATATAGCAGTATACCTCAGAATGTACTCTTTCTTACGGTACTATTGTTTTTGATATCGGTTAATAATTAAATTGGATGCGATCAAAAGTTGGTCATACAAAATTCGGAATCTTTGGATATTTTAGCTACTTTTTGTTACTACAGTTAACTAAAACTGTCATATCTATATCGTATTACTATTAGTTTTTTATTTTGAAAATAGCGCAGTATACCTCAGACTGTACTTTTTCTTACGGTACCATTATTTTTAAAATTGGTTGATAAATAAATTAGATGCAATCAAAAGTTGGTGACACAAATTTCGTATTTTTTATTTCGCGGAGCATTGTATTCGCGGAGGGTTGTATTTTTGACTATCCGGTTTGCCAGATATCAAATTTATCGTAGCAACAATTGCCATAAAAACGATTTCTTTTTATTTGGCGAGGAAAAAGGCTCGCTTTTTTCCCTCTGTTCTCAGACGTTTTACCGAGAAAGTACAAAGTACGCATCGTAAAGTTTGGAGATTAACAGGGTTTACTTAAAATTGTACAGGGAACAAGATGCAGAAGATTTTTTACTGATGCGGCTATTAGTTTAGGGTGCATTAAGTGTTAAAGCAAAAAAGAGTGAAATCACTTGTGTAAGAGGTATTGGTTTGCGAAGCAAACCAAACGGGATTGCGTAGCAACCCACGGGGGTCGGCGAGCGTAAGCGAGCAGGGGGAGAAGCCCTCGCTGTGACGTGATGGACCGTAAAGGGAAATCAGGATAATACAAATTATTCAGATAGTTTCACTGTGCGAAAGGAACGTTAGTTTGCGAAGCAAACCAAATGCCATATGTAAAAGGAGTGTTGGTTTGCGAAGCAAACCAAATGGGATTGCGTAGCAATTCCCGGGGGTTGGCGAGCGTAAGCGAGCAGGGGGCGGAGCCCCCTAGTACTTTTAAAAAAATTACCGCTGTCGCAGGATTGAAATCTGGGTTGTTTACTTTCATTCTTAGACGGTTTCCGGAGAAAATACAGATCAGAAAATTATGAAATTAACATGGTTTGTTCTTCATCGTGTTCCCTGGACAATTTTGAAATATGTTTTTCGATGCAGCTATTAGTTAAGGGTTTATCAGGTCTCAATATTGAAAATGCGAATGAGCAAAAGACAAACACATTTTCAGTCTTCAGTCGTTAATTTTTAAAGTATCTCTTAACGTGAATTTTTGCAGCTCGTAGAGTTTTTTTAGAAATTTCACGATGGATCTTGATAAAAAAAATTTTTAATTCGGAAAAAATCGGGACCTTTTCGTTAATTTTTTGTTTAAACTGTCATATCTATATCTTATTTACTATTAGTTTTTAAATTGGAAAATATCGAAGTATACCTTAGAATTATACTCTTTCTTACGGTACAATTATTTTTGAAATTGATTAGTAAATAAATACGATGTGATCAAAAGTTGGTCATGCAAATTTCGGCCTAGGTTCGTAAAAAAATAATGAAAACGAAAAATGTCAAAAAAACACACAAAACTCTTAATATTCTTTCGTGAAAACTATTGTAATAAAATAAAAATTCCACGACTGTCAAAATACAAAAAAGTGGACCAATGGTATCACAGAAAACGATTTAAAAGCACCAATGCAATCAAAGGATATTTTAAAAACAAAATAACCAATGGGAGGAAAGGAATAATTTCAAACGAATCAATGAAATCAAACGACTTTAATGGATTTTGGAAGAACTTTCTAGAATATTCAAAATGAAAATTGAAAGTTTCCGTTTGCCGGGGTTGCCACGAAAACCACAACAACCGTAACGAAAGATGGGTTGCCTTAATTTATCGTAACTCGCTACTAGAAATGCGCCAAAAAAATCGCCAAGCCGTTGCCATCACATCATAAACGTAGAGTGCAGCTGTACCTATGGAAATTGTGTGACAGTAAAATTAAATAATCATGTACCCATTTCCTGAATTTAATAATGATCATGTACACAATTATTACAAATATATACCTGTACGCTTAAAAATTTAAGAAGCATGTATAATTAAAATGATTTTGCTTAGAAGTAGTATGTATTATTAATAGTAATATTTTTGAAACACAATACTGCTATTATTTTGAAATACAAGTAAATTTTATAAGAAATATTGATTTGTGCAATATTTAAATTCCATTTTTTTTATTAAAGAATAAGAAACATTACCTACAGCTATAGCAGAGAGTTTAAAATTTTCTGAGGTCTATAAATCAAAGTTTTCTCTCAATTTCAATCTTTAACAGAACTATCATTTTGTGCATCTCAAAACAGTTTGGATAAATACTCAACTCTTTTGGATATGAAAAGTGACATTATTCTTGCACACATCGAACTGCCACATCCAAAAATAATATTTTCTGTTTGTATTAAAAGTGATTTGGAAATAACAGCATTTTATTAGAATATAAAATTAAAGGATTTAGATAAGCACAAGTTTCACTCTATTGTCCACGATTTAAATTCTGTTTACGAAATATTATGTGTTATGCCTCATTCGGAATTGTAAAATAATTGTACTTAATTCATATTCTTTTCTGTAATCGCACCCAATATTTCATATTCTTAATCGTATCAGAATTCATGCATTGTCATCTATCGATATTCATTTACTAGAATAAGTAGCAGCTAGAATTCAAGAACAACTGTTCTAGTAACCTGAATCAATATTTGATGCGATTAGAGAAAAGAAAATGAATTGAATATAATTATATTACAGTTCGGAATTAGGAATATATTTCTAAAATGATATGTATATTACATATAATTATGGGTTGTGAATGCATTCAATATTTAAAAAAAAAAAAAAAAAAAAAGCAGTTTTCATTTTGTGAATCTATATTGATAGTAAACAAACATTTAGAATTCAATGGAGATTATATCTTAATTCAAAATTTAGATCGAGGTTCACTACTTCTTCATCCTGGTGTGTTTTGCTTTAACTTTTATCCTGATACATTATGGAGAGTACGAATTGAAATTCGTTGTTCTTGTCAGAAGCAGACAATTCGCGTAATATCGCTCTCTTTCTCTCTCGGCGCAAGTTTGTAATGCGCATGCGCGAAGCATTGCGAACGGAGCGCGTATCAATATTCTTACTTCTTAACTTTTCGATTTCGGTTGTGTTCGTCTTGTGTCTCTCTTCGTCTTGTGGAATAAATTATTGTGTTCTAATTTATGTTGTATTAATTGCTCACCAACGATCACCACAAATGGTGACCCGCTATTAAAGAACGCACAATACCTGAATCCGGATATATTTTTCAAAATTATCCATTACTTTTTCTTCAACGTGCTGTGAAGCCTTGGACTTAAAAATGACCGACGTCAGCGCGGTGAAAATTCCGTCCTACAACTTCAGCGACCCTGCACTTTGGTTCCACATGTGTGAGAGTACGTTCGAATTAGGAGTACCCAAACCAATAACGGACAATCGTACCAAGTTTAACTACATAGCATCCAACCTTCCTCCAGAAGCAGCGTCGACAGTTCGCGACGTTGTCACGAAGCCGGACCCGACCGACCCTTACCAACATATCAAAAGGGAACTAATCAACCGAAGTGGCGAATCATCACCACCAGGAAATTCGGAAACTTTTAGCTGGCGAACAATTAGGAGACAGGAAGCCTACTGTATTGCTCCGCATCATGAAGCGACGTGCCGAATCGCATCAAGTGCCAGACGAGCTCATGCTCGAACTTTTTCAAACGCATCTGCCAACGCGAGTACAGTCCATTCTTGCAGCCATAACTCCTCTGACGATCGAGAAAGCAGCGGAAGTGGCCGACCGAGTACTGGAAGTGACGCCGATGCCGGTAAGTGCTTGCTCAGTTGCCTCAGTTTCCATGGAAGATCGATTATTTGCAGAAATTGAAAAATTAAATCTGCGCATAGATAACCTTTCTCGTGGCAGAAGCCGCAGTCATAATAAGCAACATCACGCGCCGGGTAATCGCATCAAATCGCGATCCAGCCAAAACCAACACGACCAATGTTGGTATCATTTTAAATTTGGCGAAAAGACCCAAAAATGCACACCTCCCTGCAAATTTAAAAAAAAAACGACCGAGGCCTGGTGTAGAGGCGACTACCACCTTGCCCAAAAATTCTCATCGCCTATTCGTACGCGACAGACGTACTAATATGCAGTATTTAATCGACACAGGTTCTGACGTTTCCATAATTCCCGCATCAAAATTACAAAGGAGAAATGGCTCGGAAATGACTCTTTCCGCAGCAAACACTTCCCCCATCCATGTATACACATCACAAACTCTCTCCTTAGATCTGGGTTTGAGACGCGTATTCACATGGACATTTTTAGTTGGAAATGTGTCCACTTACATAATAGGCGCCGATTTTCTGTACAATTTTAACCTAGTGCCAAATTTAGTGCAGCATAAATTGAATGATGCACAAACAAACATAAACACTGACGGTATAATGCGCAACAGTAGCATCCATTCCATAAAAACGGTATCTGGTAATAGTGTAAACCATAAATTGTTAATGGAATTTACAGAAATCACACGACCTCCACGCCCGGATCAGGAGATAAAGCATTCAGTTGTTCATTACATCAACACGACTGGTCCGCCCGTAACGGCCAAAGCCCGCAGACTTGCATCTGACCGCTTACACATTGCTAAGGAGGAATTCAAAACAATGATCCAATTAGGCCACATGCGCCCCTCGCAAAGCAATTACGCATCTCCTTTGCACATGGTACCGAAAAAAGATAGCTCTGAATGGAGACCTGTTGGTGACTATCGAGCACTTAATGCTCAAACAATCAAAGACAATTACGGTGTACCAAATATTTTAGATTTTACATCGAACCCACATGGCACAAAAATTGTTTCGCACATAGATCTCATGAAAGCGTATCATCAAATCCCTGTAAATCCAGAGGATGTTCATAAAACTGCCATTATTACACCCTTTGGTTTATACGAAAGCTTACGTATGCAATTTGGTCTGTGTAACGCCGCATCTACTTTTCAACGATTTATCAATGAAGTAACTCGAAACCTCCCTTTCGTTTATGCTTTTGTTGATGACATATTAGTGGCTTCTCGATCATCAGAAGAGCATATCGAACATCTACAGATTTTATTTGAACGAATACAACATTATGGCCTTACTTTAAAACCATCAAAATGCGTTTTTGGAGTCTCCTCCATTGATTTCTTAGGTTTTAAAGTTTCCGAATCGGGTATTGAGCCTCTGCCAGAACGTGTAGAATGCATTAACAATTTTCCAAAGCCAACCACTATCACACAATTAAGGCGTTTCCTTGGATTATTTAATTTCTACAGACGTTTTGTACCCAAAGCAGCTCATATATTAGCCCCTTTAAATAAATTCTTAGAAGGCGTCAAAAATAAAAAGAAATCTAAACGAATTACAGTAACCAAACTTAATGAGTTACTTCAATGGACTGATGTGGCAGAGCAATCATTTACGGATGCTAAAAATGCCTTAGCAAGTGCAACTCTTCTGCAACATCCGATACCTGGAGCGAAGCTGAGTGTCTGGGTCGATGCAAGCGATTTAGCTGTTGGCGGTACTCTTATGCAACTGAATAAAGATGCCTGGGAGCCTATTTCATTTCTATCTGCCAAGCTTTCCAAAAGCCAACGGAACTGGTCCACGTATGACAGAGAACTATTAGCAATATACACATCCGTCAAACGCTTCAGACATATGCTCGAAGGTCGTGATTTCATCATTTTCACCGATCAAAAGCCTTTGATTTACGCCTTCAAGCTGAAGCCAGACAAGTGTTCGCCAAGACAACTCCGTCATTTGGACTATATCTCTCAATTTTCAACAGATGTCCGCCATACAAAAGGCACTAACAACGTCGTCGCTGATGCATTATCTCGCATAGAAATTGACACTATCTCTTCTCCATTAAATTTTCAAGAATTTGCTTCAGCCCAAGCGAATGATTCAGAGTTAAAGGCGATTCTAACCAAAAACGACACTTCACTAATTTTGGAAAAGACTTATTTTCCAATCGCTAATTTGGAACTGTTGTGCGACATGTCCAGCGGACAACCTCGACCATTTGTACCACAATCATATCGAAAAATCATATTTAACCAACTTCATGGACTTTCCCACCCAGGAATCTTCGCTACAAATAAGTTGATAACTTCTCGATATGTTTGGCCAGCAATGAACAAATAGATTAAAGAGCAGGTACAATGTTGTATTCCTTGCCAACGTTATAAAGTCCATCGCCACACCAAGACTCCACTTGGTACATTCAATCTACCAGATGCTCGATTTTCCCATATACATCTGGATTTTATTGGACCACTGCCATCATCTGACGGCCAACGTTATTGCCTCACGATAACTGATCGTTTCACTCGCTGGCCTGAAGTAATCCCGACTACTGACATGACTGCCGAAACAGTTTGTCGAGCACTATTAAGTGGTTGGATTTCCAGATTCGGCTGTCCTACAACAATAACAACAGATCAGGGCAGAAGTTTCGAATCAAATCTCTTTAGACAGCTAACTAAAGTGCTTGGAACCAACCACATCCATTCCGCAGCGTATAGACCCCAATCTAATGGGTTAATAGAACGTTTTCATCGTCACCTCAAAAGTGCTCTTAAATGCCATGAGCATACAAAATGGACCGAGGTACTACCAATTGTTTTGCTAGGATTGCGATCTGCAATAAAGAACGATATTAACGCTACGTGTGCAGAACTTGTATATAGAACAACACTTCGTTTACCATCTGACATTTTATTAAGTGAACAAGTTTCTGCAACAGCCTTTCCATCATACGTAGATCAACTTCGCACCTTGATGCAAACTTTAAATCCAATTGCAACATCAAAACATCGCAAGGATTCAATCTATGTTCATCCCTCATTGGAAACATGTTATCATGTGTTTTTACGTGTGGACTGTCACAAACCTCCATTGTCTCAGCCTTATACTGGACCACATCCTGTTCTTGATCGTTCGGAAAAGAACTGTCGGATCATTGTGAATGGCAAAACAATTTCTGTCACGTTAGACAGAGTAAAACCTGCTCATATTCTGCGTGACGATAGCAACATTAACTTATATTTGCCTTCGAAATCTACAGAGTCCAGGGAATCGGTTCAACCTCTCACAACAAGAAGTGGAAGAACCGTACATTTCCCCAAAAGGCTTATTGAATATATTTAATGTTATATTTGTACATATTAACGATTATCATTGTATATTTGTGTTTACTCATTCATTTTCAATTTTTTTTAACACATTCTATTGTTACGAAAATGTGCTTATTTTTCTTAAATTTGTGTTTTTTATATTTTCAATGTATATAATCCTCTATTATGACTGTATATCGTTCCTCGGTATCCCTCTTTCACTGGGGGGATACTCTATGGAGAGTACGAATTGAAATTCGTTGTTCTTGTCAGAAGCAGACGATTCGCGTAATATCGCTCTCTTTCTCTCTCGGCGCAAGTTTGTAATGCGCATGCGCGAAGCATTGCGAACGGAGCGCGTATCAATATTCTTACTTCTTAACTTTTCCCTTTCGGTTGTGTTCGTCTTGTGTCTCTTTTCGTCTTGTGGAATAAATTATTGTGTTCTAATTTATGCTGTATTAATTGCACACCAACGAACACCACAACATTAGGTCGTTTTTTAGATAATTATTTTTATACATCTAATATTTTCAGTAGAATATATGCACAAATTATGCATGAAATAAAGAACTAAAAATGAAATGTGCCAAAATGCAAGAAGTTTTTAATTAGTTTTGTAACAGTATTGTATTTAAAGCTGTAAAAGAAAATTGAGCTTTTTTTTTGTTTAAAGCATTTTTCTTATTCATTGTCATGTCTTATATACTTAAGTATTACACATGTCATGTGTTTAAACTTACACTGATGAATTATATTGATTAAGTATAAATATTGATGATATGTTATGCGATTTGTAGTATTTGGTATGAATACTCATGTATTAATTTCTTGTTTAAAGGATAATAAAAATATTTTAACTGTAAGTGAAGATATTGATTGTTTGTCATTCCTTTTGAAAATAAAGCCTCTGAATTAATTTTTATACTGATTATACAAATAACAAAGCATTATTTTTATTATTTTAAGAAGGAAAATGGAACATGTGCATTAATTTGTAAGTTATAAAATAAAAAAACTTCAATAATTTCATTTCAGCAGTTACATTTTATGAGCTGTGGTATAATACTTAAAAAATTGCAGACTTTAAAAAAGCAATGTATTTTTAAATTACGTAAATGCTGAATATTTTGTTGATTTAAACACTGATTATATCCGTAAACAGTAAGGAAATAAAGAAATGTGTAATGTAATAATCGCGGCGATCGTTGGCCTACATCCAACACGTCACAAGAGTCGTTGTATGGCCTTTTGTGATAGGAGGCGTTTGCCGGTGCCCGTGGTGTAAGGTATCTATCAGGTGTCAAATTTTCCGCAGATTTCGAATGCGTTGAAATTTTCAATCTATCTTTAACAGTTCCGATTTTACAAAGAAAATACTAAACAATGCCAGTCGAAATGTTCTTTTTTCTCTTCTGGCTGAAATGGAAGAGAGCAGGAAATGTAATCTGTTTTTTTTTTTTTTTTTTTTTTTTTTTTTTTTTAACGCGAAGAGCAAAAAATGAAATCTAACTATTTTTGTAAAGCGAAAGTAGACGTGACATCAATCTCTTGCGAAATTATAAAATTCATTTAAAACTGTCCTACATTGAATTTTAATTTAATGTTTTAGATTGAATTTAATATTCGCTTCCACCCTAAAATTGCAAAAATTCGAACTTCATGTGTGCCAAATCCTATTACTGTAGATGCCATAGATTCGTCAGGAATTTGCGTGCAAGAAACAAACAGACAAACGCTTCCTTTTATAATAATAGAGACAATTTCATAAATTACTTATAAGGGGGATCCTCTAGTGTCTAAGTGCAATATAGTAGAAAGCATTCTCCAAAAGACATTGTCTGAGAAAAAAATTTTTATTTTGGAGATGGGGCTAACGATTTTTAAAGTTTACGTAGAATATTTTAAATCATAATAACTAAACAAATATAATCGAAATACAAATTTACAAAGAATGAAACAGCTCACAATTTTTTATATTATCCACCGCTACTACTTTTAACTTTTTTTTAAATTTAATCTCATGTTACCTTAGAGGTCGTATTTAAAAACTCATAAGTGTTTTACTTCTGGAAAGTTTTGAAAGTTCGAAAGAAAGTTCAAACAGATGAGTGAATAATAGTTATAATCTATATGTGTAAACTTTCCTCTTTTACATGAATCGTCGTTTTGGAAATACATTAGAAACTAAATGCGAAATGCAATTTTTTTTGTGTGTTATCTCTATGTTGTGTTCATAATTTTTAAGTTGTTTTTTTATGTGAGTTTAGAATGACCGAGTTATAGCATCTGTTGTATCGGTCCGTACTGACTGAGTGGCCTTTTTGCGATTTGTGCAAGTGTTAACGTCGTCTCAAAATTACGAGTTGTGGCTGATACAAGACAATCGCTAATACAGGTTGTGTTCCATTGCGATATAAACTCATTACTTTACCTACCCGAAAATTTCATCAAACTGTAAGGTGTGGTATGCACTTTAATAAAATAAATATTTTTCAAAACATTCTACGTTCTCAACTTATGAGCATTGATGCCAGATGATGTTGTATGCAAATCGTGCATTAAATTCCAGAATTGAAACTCGAATTTCGCATGTGATCGGGCAATAAAAAAATGGTGGACATGCATCAAACGCAGCGGTTGATAAAATTTTCAGTACAGGGACAAAAAAAATATTTCGACGCTTTGGTTTTACAAATAAAATTTGCACACACTACATTCACAAGACGAATGATAATTATTACTAAATAAAAAATAAATTGCTGGACGGTAAAGCTTAATACCAAGGGTTAGTGAAAGCAATTTAAAGTTCTTAAACGGTGGAAACTAGATTTCGGAAATTTATAAAACGGTTAAGATTGATAACACTTTTTCTGTTAATAAAAATTGAAATGCAGGATAGAAAATAAAGTATACTATTCAGATCTATAAAGCAATAAAACCCAAATAAACCAACCAACTATAATGTAAGGCAAATTTACATTATCAACCGCATCACAATATTGTCTTTCATCTCAAAGTAAACGACAAAATGTCATTCTTATGGAACGTCGTCCTTAAACTCAAGTCTTCAAATCAATAAATACATGAATATCCTGCTAATTGTTTTGCTTCTATTCATTCAGTCGTAAACAGTAAAAATATATTTGTTTCGTTAAAACATTCATCGAAGAAA
Source organism: Metellina segmentata (assembly GCA_947359465.1). NCBI lineage: Eukaryota > Metazoa > Arthropoda > Arachnida > Araneae > Tetragnathidae > Metellina > Metellina segmentata. The sequence goes on from OX375881.1 coordinate 103,724,457, forward strand.
CTATTTTGGTGCAGACAATTCTGGTTTAAGAAGAAGATTAGTAAATTTCGAAGCGCACTAAGAGATCGTGCGTCAACTTTAATCATAACGACCCTAAGACTTGTAGTACTATCCCGCTCCACTTTTACTAAAATAAAATTTTAAAATATTTTGAATAAAATAGGAGGGTGTAATTCGCTATTAAGCTTCAATGTTTGAAAGAACTTCGAAGTTGGAACTTAATTTTATACTACGTGCGTTCTTTGTGATAAGCTGATTAACTGTATCAATTGAAAGACCCAATAAATTTTAAATATTTGGAATAAATTTTGAGTTCTTATACATAAAAAATACGTTAAAACACATTTGATCTAGAGGTGAGGGTAAAAAAGTGTTTCCTTAAGGTCATGTTTCTAAACATTGAGCCCAATTTTTAAGTTTAATTGCTTAAAATGTAATGTGCGGCTTTCAAAGTAGACGGATAATCGATAGCCTGATTGGTTGAGTTCGAGTTTGAGAATCCATCCACAGATAGTTGAGATCTCAAATCTCTTGGAGAATTTGGGTGAAACTTACATGCTTGATACACTGCCCTACAACAATGGACCGCACAGTAAGGTATGATGGTATTAGTAATCGAACAAGGATTTCAACAAGGTTTTGATACACAGCTATAGGTATTTGTGTCCATTCCTGCTGCAAAATTGTCGCCAGCTCAGCGGTTGATTTCGGACGTGGTTCTCTGTTCTGTAAGCGTCGCTCAAACTCGTCCAAGAAATGTTCTAAGGGGTGTAGGACGGAACTCTGAGCAGGCCAGGAAAGATTTTTTATAGCTTGATACCACTGCTTGAAACAGACTGCTACATGGCATAGAGTGTTGTCGTCCTGGAAGTAAAATTCGATGATTCCATAAATTTGCCAAAGAGTAGGAAGAACCTCATTCTCCGAAATGTTCATGTAGGCGTCAGCGTTCAATTAACCAGGAACAACATGCAAAGGTCTCATGCCACACCACGAAAAACATCCTCAAACAAAAAGTCGGATTTTATGCTAATCCGCTGGCGTCCGGTCCAGTATTATAGGCTAGTGTATAAATATAAAGACCATTGTGATCCTGATTTTTTACCATACATTGGGAGTAAACTATCTGGTGTTCGGTTGTAATTGGGAAGAGAGGTGTGATCGTTGTTGAATTGAGTTGCCAGACGATAACAGATACCCCCCAAGTCCTGAAAAAGATTGAAGGGATCGGGACAAATCCCTACATCTCTAATATTATAAAAGGAAGTGTTTCTCTGTTTGTTTGTTTGCTTATTGCCCGCAAAGTCCTGACGAATCCAGGGCACTTACAATAATGGAATTTTGCATACAGAGCGAATTTTACAATTTATTCTAGAACATTTTAAAATAAATTTAATAGTTTTTTTCACCGTTCTTCCTTTTTCTGCGGAACGAAGAAACATCAAAATTTAGACCTTTCACCCTCACTTCTCGATGACGTCAGCCTTTGGAACCTTGACAAGTTTTTTTATCTCCCATCTAGAATGGGAGGGAACAGATTTGAATGACATTCGTTTGATTGGAGTTCATACATTTTAATTTCCGGTGAAACGGATTCAAGTGTGAAGAAAAAGAAACTATTAAAGTTATTAAAGGCGTTCTTCAGTGCTTTTTTTTCTATATCAGCGATCGTTACAGAGAAAATAAAAATTTTAACGGATTTGAAATCTGCGGAAAATATTACACTGGATAGATACCTTTTACGTTTGATTTTCTGTTAATAAATAATTCATCTATTAAATATTTATATTTTTTGGTTTGCGAAGCAAACCAACACCACGGGCAACTCCTTCATGGCTGTTATCCAATAGGCTACAAATTCGCAAACCAAATGGAAATCCATGGTGCCTGTTGTCCAATAAGCTATGAATTCCCATTTGGTTTGCGAAGCAAACCATTAACCCCATAAAAACAACTGGCCCGGGCAAGCCAATCAGTGGCTAGTTAATTATATCTGTAAAGATTGTTAACACCTTCTATTCGATGTTTTAATTTAGAAGAGCAGTTTGCTGACTGTTTTGTATAGAAATTATTCACAATTAGAGAATTCAGATGTAATTGTTTTCCATCACCATTTTCAACAGACATTTTTTCATAGTATTTACCACTATTTAATTTTAATTCTTTGTGTCCTTAGCAGGACGTATTGAAAACTATCACGAGTTGTTGTTACTAACGCCCTACATGGTCTCTTTAAATTAAACCAAAAGTATCACAAGTACTAACCACTAGCAGGTTTCCAAAATTAGGTTTATTTTTGAAACTTACAGTTGAAATTTTATGTTCTATATGTGTGATTCGATCCTATGCATTTCGAAATAACTCTAAATGGTTTATGTGTAAAATCGTGTAAAATTAGTATCATAAACTAAATTTCTTGGTACATTAGCTGTTTTAATTTTATTAGTTTTATTTACAGAATATAAAATAACAGCTTAAACACTCCTCTTGACGAGGCTTAGATTTGAATGTGTTTTAGTAACCGCATCGGAAAAAAATGCTCTCTATCTTCTTCCCTGAGAATTTTGAACAAACCATGTAAATTTTGTAATTTTCCGAACCATAAGTTCTCGGGAAACCGTATATGAAATCAGCGAAAAAAGCGAGCTTTCAACCATGGTGTGAACCACACACAGCAAGGATGTCACAAGACTGCATCCGCCACATTACCACCCTTTCCTGACCTGTTCGATCCCCAGATTTGTCACCAATCGAGCATATCTGGGATCATTTGGGAAGGCAAGTTGAACACCCTACGAATTTGATCGAACTAGAGGCGCGTTTACAGCAACTGTGGAACGAGATGTCTCAGGACATAATACGAAACTTGTAAGCCTCAATGCCCTCTCGTATCGCATCGTGCATTCGCGCAAGAGGGGTCCAACATAGTACTAAAACCTCCCTTCATTTGTACTTTTTTCTGCAATGAATAATATTTGTCCTTTGATTTTCTAATCACTTACTTATATCAAAGTAGTACTTACATATGTAAAATTTCGTTTCATTTTGTCGACTTTTTCTTGGTGCGCAAATTTTTATGGCAATGAGTGCATGTATATTTATATATATATTTCTAAAAGAAGAGAAAATTCAAATAAGAGAAACCAAAAAGAATTTATTGAAAACGAAAGTGTTGGTGGATCAGGGCGTCATCAGGGAGGAGCCTGACCCAAACAACACAAAATGGTGTTTTCTACGAAAATGAGCGCAAAATGCTAAGAAATTGCTCATATACTCCCCCAAACACCATTAAATCGAATATACAAAACTAAAGATTGAAATAAGAAAATTTAAATCAAACCAACAGCAGCAGTCGGGAGACTAGCAACATCAAGCCAGAAGATTACATCAAATGCCGCTACCCACTTAATTCAAAAAAACGCCAACACCAATGACTCAGAGGAAATGACGAAATAGAAAGTTATCGGTGGTAAAGTTGTTGATAATAATAAATCCCCTTTTTTTCCCTTACTCTATTACTTTTCTTGAAGGATTTATTCCTGACAAGTGAGTTCTATGGAAGTAATATATTGAATATTTTTTTTTAAATGATAATAATAACAAAACACTGAAAGAGGAGTGCTCAAAAGCAGCAACTACCTCTGACAGGTAAATATTTATGCAAACATTTTAAACACCACCAAAGAGCAAGTAAAATAAAAACAAAACAAAATACCAAAACAGAGCAGGAATAAAACGAAATCAAACCCGAAGCCGCAGCCGGGAGATCAACAACAGCAAGCTTAAAAATTACCACTAAATGCCATCAATTACACAATCCAACTATATGCTAACACCATATTTCCGATGCAGCGAGTCCATAAAAAAAGCAGAAAAATAAAAAAAATTAAATAATATTAAAATCTCCAGCCACAATTCAAAAGATATTCATTAATAGTAAAATAAAATTGAAAAGCAACACCCATGGCTATGAGGAAATTATAAAAATTATTATTCATGGGCTGTGTAGCTGTTGATATTAAAAAATCTTTCAAAAATAATATTAAAGAATGAATAAGGGTATTTGTTATTGAGAAGTGTGTTTTTTAGATATTTACATTGTAATAAAAAGTGTGAATCAGAATTACAAATTTTTTTGAAACGTACCAATTGACCAGCAATCGTGTTGTAGTAAATTCTTTTAGAGATATTGGAGTCCCAAAATATTAATTTAATGACTGTAAATTCGAATTCGTTGCGTTTATCATAAACATTAATGTCAACTTTGCCACAAGAAACAGAAATTTTTAAGTCTAGAAAATCAGTATTATTGTTATCAAGATTGGTTTGAATTAAAGAAAGTTCGTCTGGATAGATGGATTTCCAAATATTAGCAAAGTTGCTATTATTAAAAACAATTAAATCATCAATAAATCTAAAAGCAGTATTAATCTGAAGGCAAAAGTTTTTTTCAAAATAATGAAGAAATAAATTAGCAAGAATGGAAGAAAAATTAGAACCTTGGGGTATGCCCTTAACTTGAGTATAAATATGCTCACCATTAAAAATAAAATTATTAAAAATACAATAATTAACCAAGAATTCCCATTCCTCAAAATCCAGATCAATTAAGTTTTTAAAGTTATGATAATAACAGTTCAAAACATCTCTCAATTTGTTCAGGGGTATGCTGGTAAATAGGTCTTTAAAATCATAGGTATATATATATATATATCGTCATCTGGCCGTGGTTAAAAATGACATGGTACTTTACTCTGAACTTTCTCCTGGTTGAATTATATAGGACAGTCGTCAATGACCCTTTGTGTTGCGTCGGTACGGCGTCAATTAAACACCTACCTACCTACCTAATGCTTTCTCTTGTTAAAGATAGATAATTTTAAAAGGTGTAACCGTGAAGACCAAAGTCATAATTTGAAGAACACGACTTGCCAGTCTACGGGTAGAGCTCTATAATGTTTTAATAACAATTTGATTGTTCTACCACGGAAAGCAAGTCACACATGAAGGTAGCGTCGTGAATAATAATATGCATCGTAGCAGTTGATTGTTTCTGTTTTCATATGTAGGAGGAGGGTTGCTATGCAGAAATATACAACAAAAAGACCGATACACGTTAGTGAAATGTATCAAAGAACGGAAATCAATGTCATAGACGAAGCCAAAAACAGTATAGACAATCATTTTTAGCAAAACATGTGAAACACAGTGCTCCCTCATCCCAATTTTGTTTACCAAAACATAATTGGTGGTGAATATGGGTTACACACCTTTATCTGTACTACGGTATAGTAAGTTAATTTTTTAATTTATCTCCAGAATTCAGCAGCGGACGAATTGGATGCATCAACATCTATTCTAGTATCTCATTATCTATCACTATTTGATAGATGTCGGATTTTATGAGACCGAAATAACTGTATTCAGATCACTGGCGAACTTTCGTTTGTGCAGTTATGGAAAGACGATTTCAACCACTTGATTGTTCCGTGTTGTCTTTAACAACCAATTGTGAAGCGTTGGTAATGAGAAGGCTGATATGCAACGAAGATTCAAATCGTGATAGGAATGCAAGCAGTATCTGTTATCACACGGTTGAAAATATTTGTTGGAAGTGATTAACATCACTTTCGCATTTACACTGTTTGTCTTGCTTCATTTGGTTTAATGGTACAAGGGCCATATTTGGCAAAGCCATGAAACATCCATCAAAAAACGTGCTGATTGCAGTGACGTAATATGGTAGAAACACAGGCACCATCCAGGTCTATTTATTGAAAGCTCGCGTGTTCATTATCAAGTTCGGATGTCACTAATTCAGCAAGACGTGTAAAATACAGAGTATATTTGTATACAAAACAATTCATAATAGTGGATATGGATGGCACAAAATCTTCATAGATACTCCATACTTCTCATCCCCCATTTCCATGAACAAAAATGATTCCAAGACTGATTCGGACATGGGATCAGTTTATTGCTTCTGCAAAGAAGTGTCATTATCAAAATCCTGGTGAACTAGATTCCAAATTAATAACAGTGAGTTCAAAGTGGAGTTGGTTTCAACCAGAGAAACAGTTAGAATTGCCCTTGAAAAGTAACTATTTTTTAAGACAGCCAAGCAATTTAAAAGCTCTCCTAAACCCAACGTTCAGAAATTCCCTCATCAAAGAAATCCAAAAACTCATCCTTGAGAAGCCAGAAGTATAACTACGATGGATGGAAGTAACGTTGGTCACGAGGGTAACGCATAAGCACAAAGTGTTGCCAAGGGGGAAACAAAAATGCTCCAGAGGACAACCAAGTAACTGTTCCAGTACCACACTTCAAGAGACACACTAAATACAACATTCTTCAAATGTGGCAGGTAGAATGGAACACAAAGGACACAGTCCCTTACGGATATGATATCTTACCAAACATTTCCATGTATACCCGTATCAAAGATAGAAATCTTTCAGAGTTCGTAACAGGCCCTGGCCCATTCCCTATCTATGTTACATACTCAGATTCGGATTATCTCAGGCCCATCAATTCTCGTATGGAATAGAGGAAACTCCATTGCATTATGCCCTAGAATTTCCTCTCACAAGCTTGCTCCACCTGAGTCGCCCACTACCAAGACCCAAGAAAGACTTCTAAATTGGTAAATACTCACCAGAATAGATATCGGGTGGAATTTGGCTATTATAGAGTTAAATATAGTTCGTTTTCTCTTTCAGCCTGCTACAAAAATGAATTAAGTGGTTTGGTAATTTAAACTAACATTCCGTAACGGTAGTAATCAGGCTGTACATTTGAATACAGAGTTGTGTAGGATGAATAGAGTCCCATCCATGTATTTTGAGACATCTTGTCAGTAATTTTTACCGCACGCTTTCCGAATGATCGAACACTCATTCGGACAAAAAAAAACTTTTATGGATTTTCACTTTTGCTGTCCTCTTTTCGTCCTCTTTTTTACAAAATAATTTTAACAGATGTTCTTTGTTAATTTTCTGATATTCATCTCCTGGCAACCCTAGTTGCATGGTTATTTGTTGTATTATTTCAAACTGTGCACCGAACTAATTTCCATTAAAATATATTTTCATTAACATTACACCAAAGTGAAAATTCTCTTAATTTTGAACACCAATGTATGTAAAACAAACAACAATATTATAGCAATAACCATACGGCATGTCATAAGCAGTTGAGAAATAAGTAAAGATCAGCAAAAAAAAAAAAAAAAATATATGTGTGTGTGAATAAAGAAGAACATAACAACTTTCGAAGTCAACAGAGGTCTTGTTTCAAAACAATCTGATAACATCAGAGAAAATTGAACTGAGATGCGGTAAAACATAAAATAAGAACTTTAATCTTTCGCTGGCGTATCTGGCAGCAAATTACACAGCGGGACTCAAAGGATCGTGAGTGCTGGTTCATTAAATGCATCTGCAATAAAATAATTTAATTATAACTAGTCGACTCCTATAAAGCATCTACGTTGAAGGGTCTATTGCTTTCGACAGTAAAGGATGCATATTTCATCGCTTGTATATCAGGATATTTTCAATGTATGAGAAAAATTCTTTGAAAAATACTTTTTAATTAATGATTTTTAAATTATGAAGCAGCATGTGTATGATTTCGATGTGAAATATTTGCATCAAAATGACAGAACATAATTTAATTTATGTTTGTATTCTCTATGCAAATCTACACCGTTTGACCAATCCACACAACATTTGGTACACTAAAACTTTATAACACGGAGGAAAACATAGGCTATTTTTTTCCTGTCTTCAGACATATCTGTAGTCAGAAAATTGGCACACAGGTAGTCCTAAAATTGTCTCTCAAAGGCCCAATTTAAAAATCTAAAGTTTGTTTTTCTGCAATAATTGGACATCGACAAGGAAACATGTTCTGCAGGGTTTGTGTATTTGCGTTAACGTAGAGAATTGTCGCGGTCATATTTAAGCAGTCGCGGTCATATTTAAGATGTCGCGGAAGGAAGCACGTTCTACAGGGTCGTCTATTTGAATTAACACAGAGAAATGTCGCGGTCATATATGAAGCCCGAGCAACGCCGGTTTATTCAACTAGTTGTATAATAAAAATGACATAGTATGTACCAAAACCGATGCAAAAAATAATAAGCGTATAGGCAAAATTAGCTTCGGTAGATAGGTGTTTAGTTAAGGGAAAAATCCGTTGACAACAATACGTAATTTTAAACCACGGTCAGATGACGAAAACACACCTCAGTCTGCAACCATCTCCATACTTTCACACCACGCCAATGTGAGGACATTTGATTCCTCGGCAGATTTAAGGTGCACCAGCTCCCTTTGTACACAGATTACAAACCATATTTTGTAATCAACTAAGTTTGTATAACATATTTAAGTATGGTTTCAATTTTAATTCCTATTTTCCTGATTAAATTAATTTGATATTGCTAATAGGAAATAGTACTTTTGTATTTTTACTCATATTTAATTCATGTTTTTTTATGAAGTATTACAAAATACACTCGAACAAATTTGTCTGTTACACTCCTGAACCTGAATTTCTACTTTAAGTGCATGAAATGCCCCTGTAAATAGTTATCTGCCACTAGTTGATATAGGTCCTGTTCACATGAAGAGTTTTCTAACGCTCGTTTTCAAGTTCAGCTTTCGGTTAGCCATTGAATTATTCTTTTATTATTCTTACTCAAGTTTCTATATTTGCTATCGTTAAAGATAGAGTAAAAATTTCAATAAATATAATCATAAATATACTTTCTCACAATTTTGGCCCAACTATTGCAGCAAAAATGGTGTTGGAGAAGGTTTTTAAATTATAACAAAATATTTGAAACAGCCAGATTTGTAAGATATCTACAATAAAAAATAATAATTCAATGTTTTTTTTTTATAATTAAATACGTGTTAGACAGAAGAAAATGATCCAAGACTAATTACCGGATTTTAAAAATAATTGTAATAAATAGGAATGGAACAATGAAACAAAAGATATCATTGAAAAAGAAAATACAAATTTTAAAATGGACAATAAATATAAACAGATCGTAGAAAGAAAAATTACAGGCTTTATCTAAGAGAGCTGAATAATAATTGTGATATAATTATTTATTGTTGCAATATTAGCTGCCGTAATGAGGGAAAATTTTAATTTTCAATTTATAAAAAGCCACTTACGTAACAAGGATAATATAAGGAGGTCAAAATTTACAATTGAATTGAATTTACACTTTTCATTTAGTACAAGTGAATTTAAGTACATCGTTCTTTTATATTCGGTAAGAAAATGATGAAATATTTTGATCAGTTTAATTGAATGAGATAGCTAAGAAATATTATTTCCAGTTGTTCCCGTATTGTTATTACCTTGTCGGGTCTTTTAAGGTAACAATATCTTTAACCTTTAACTGCTGTAATGGGTCTCATAGATCCCGAGTCATTTTTCACAAGTCGTTTCTACCCTTTAAAGTTGATATTGGTTTCTGTCCTATTCAGTGCCTTCCTGCTACGTCCAAGAGAAACCACACTCCAAGACTGGTTTAGCTGCCCCAAATATTTCGTGATTTACACATTTGCATTTCCTGCGTGGTCTCTTAGACCTCTTCACAGCATTTGCGTTACCGTTCTTGTTGAATGAAATCGTCTTAGTTGGAGTAGGGAATTTCGGCAGAGAGCCTATAATGGCAACAAACTATACAAAAAAACGACCCGTGTTTCGTACACAAAAAAAATTCAGGATATAGTTGATAATTGGTTTGAAATAGAGTACAGGGACAGTGAAATTTCGGATAATATTATTGAAAGCGAACACGAAACGGATGAAGATGAATACATTTCAAGTGCGTCTCCACAAGAAGAATATTTCTACGGAAAAAATAGCCTCAAATGGGATGCCTGGGGAGGGTTAACCTAATCGTGCCTTTAGAACACCAAAACACATTATAGTTTCACAGTTTCCAGGGTTGCAACATTCTGAAAAATTAGGTCCGAAAGCTGAGCATGAAGAGACATGGAATCTACTTAACTTGTATAGTAATATAAAATATATTTCATATTAAGAATTGAATTATCTAAATTTAAAATGTATAAATAATAAATATCTAAAGAATCATTCATTAATATATGATATTAATCATATTTATATGCACTTTAGAGAGCGAGGTCTGAGAGACCCTTCCACACTAGTTATGAGACGGTTTGTGACACAGCAGTTAAGGGTTGAGATCTGCTATAAGACCTGACACCAACTACTCCATAGCCCAAATAGTATATGGAACCAATATTAAATTATCAGGTGAGTTTTTTGATTCACCTACTATCAAAATTGATCCCGAAACCATTGTGACTAAATAACAGAATTTTATGGCAGACCTGATACCAGGTAAACCTTCCACTCCAAGAAATCAGACGATCTATGTTCATAAGGATTTGAAATCTTGCTCTCATGTATTTGTGAGGATAAGCCGAGTAAAAAAACATTGGAACCGCTATATGATAGACCATTTCCTGTGATCAAAAGATTTGAAAATTATTTTACTGTTTCAGTGAACAGTAAACAGGTAAGCATATCAGTAGATAGGCTAAAACCAGCTTATTTGTTCGTTACGGACACAGTGCCTGTCCACAGTGCCATTGCTGTTAAACAATCAGATGATAATTCAGTTGCAAAACACTCTCACCTCTCTTATCTGATAATAAACATCCTACTACTTGAAGTGGTAGATTAATAAGGAAACCTGTAAGATTCCAGTACTGATTATGTTTGTAAAAGTTCCAGTTTGATTATGTTTGTAAAATTCCAGTTTGAATATGTTTGCATCCGGTGATCCCAGATAGAACAAATTGCCGAGTATCTAGAATATTGAGATTTCTTCCTGATTCTAAACTGTGATTTAAGTATAATGACTAAAATGTTTTGGTATAATATTGTAATTTTTAACGTGCAAGTTACTTAGCATCGTTTAATATTAATATTTAGGTATTGTGATACCTGTAGTAATGATTATGTTTTTGCAGTACTGTCCCTGCCATAGTTTCTGATAATCGTAACTCAGTTACTGGTGTGGGAGTAAAGATGCTACAGAATAATTCTGATTCCAACCGATCGATGGCTGAACTAAGAAAGTTGTTATATCATAACTAGTTAACGGTTATCGATTTAAGAAAAGTAAAAAAGAAATATAATTAGTAAAATAATAATAATTTTAAATTTGTCACTGTAACAATTATTATTAAGTAAATAATTATTATTTCATTTTTTATGATTGATTTGAAAACATTAAATAAGCATTTGTTATTTTGATATTATTTGTACCAAATGAACTGATGTAAAAGTTTGATTGTAAACCGAACTGTGTTTTGTTTGTTGTGTGTTTAAAATGGGTGTGTATTCTCACTCGTTATCTCTATCATTAAACGTCTTGATGTTGAAAGAGCTCTCGAATTTTTTTTCAATAGGTGTATTCACGCTGATAGTTAGTGTGCTGCAAGATACTAATAGAGTAAACAAGGAGAGAACTGAAGAATGACGCTAAGGAAGGCAGTTGGACTATAGGTTGAAGGCTATATTCACCAAACTACCACACTACGACAACGTGAATGCATTTGAGGACCCTAAATATTTAATGTGCACCAGCCCCCTTTGTAAACGACGATCTTTGGTTGGATTTGAACTCGTAACCATCCGTTATCTATGAAAGATGGCCGAGTTGTAGGATATTAAACTCTCGACCCATGATAGTGGCACAAAAAAAGCGCAATCTGTTGACCGTAGCCACAAATTAGCCAGATGTGAGATGTACTCTCAGACAATGAGTTGTCTTGTTCAGAAGTAAATTAAATATATACTTGTAAATAAACATATTTACTTTTTCGGATGTTATAGTATTGAGCTCCACTCCAAGTGAAATGATGTATTGACACTCATAGTAAGTTCCTTATTTAGGGGGTGATATAAAAATTTATGTAAGTATAGAGTTGTTTTAGAGTGTGTTCCCAAGAGACTAGATTTAGAGTATACTACCAAAAGAAAAGCTATTTTGTTATTTAAAGCTATACTATTCTAAAGTGTTTTAGTTATTAGGTTTAGATTATTTTCCACGCATACACATCTAGATTCTAATTTCGGAGATTCCCAGACACTTTAAAGTACGACGTTCCATAAAATACCTTCCTTCCAGAGACTTTTCGAGTGTGATGTATTATCTCTTTGTCAACTGATTGATAAGCGTATTCTCACCCACTATAAAAATCAGGACTCACGCAAATGTCCTGTCATTAGATGTTGCATTGTCAAACGATGATAAAAATCGGCCAAAAAATCTTTCACTGAGCAGTCAACTGACTACTAGTCGACATCTGCGTCACACTTTCAGACGATCCCCTCAATAGACCTACTCCGTCTATTTATATTTTACGTCTATGCATAGAGCATTCAATGTTAATTTTGCTCAGTTCCACAGCACTTGAGCTGAAAACCCAATCCAAGTTCTCTCTCACCGACTACTTGAGGTCATTTGAAACCACGGCAGATTTAACGTGCTCCAATCCACGATGTCTTTGGTTGGATAGAATTTTGAACTAACAACCCTCCGGTTGCTTTTCCGCTACTCTACCAATCGGGCTACAGCAGCCGCACGCTCATTCTTTGTTTAAAGTGTGATTGGAATACCGAATAAATATGCTCAAAGAAGACGAGTCAGTTTGGAGTTATAGAATATTTTTATTACTTCTCCAAAAAATATTTGATGTTATGTTGTCCAGGAGCAATTTTAAATGAACCAGCTGGAGCAGTACGTGTAGACATCCGGCCTTCTAAACTCTACGAATGCTCCCCTCGTGTCCGCAGGAATTTTGACGTATTTATAGAAAGGAGGGTGGGCGAACACGAGGAGGGCACCCGCAGAGCTCTTCTAGTCCAGGATGACTATCGTTGCTCAACAGGTCTTGTAGTTCAGCTGTATGCATCTTCAAAGACGACGAGTCGGTTTGGAGTTATATAATACTTATATTACTTCTCCAATAAATATTTGTTGTTCTGTTGCCTAGGGATAGTTCCAAATGAACCAGCTGGAGCAGTACGTGTAGAGATCTGGCCTTCTAAACTCTACGAATGCTCCCCTCGTGTCCGCAGGAATTTTGACGTATTTATAGAAAGGAGGGTGGGCGAACACGAGGAGGGCACCCGCAGAGCTCTTCTGGTCCAGGATGACTATCGTTGCTCAACAGGTCTTGTAGTTCAGCTGTTGGCTTCCCTAAAAGTAAGGAAACGTGCATAAATTACATCAACGAGGAAAAACAGTTTGTTTATAATTTTTCAATCCTTCGGTTTTTTAAACTTGTTTACAATATACTGGTAAATATTTTTATCTTTCATTTTAATTTCCTCGATTTTATTTTTCTCTTTAGAAAACGAAAGCTTGCCTTTAACAAAATAAGGTTCCTTAAATTTTGGAAGAAGTTATTTATTGTTGGTGGGTTGCTTTTCAGTAGTAATATTGTTGAATGATCAATACTGGGTTAAGCTCCTTTCAAAAAATAAACGAAAATTGCCAAATTATAAACAGACATACATGGAAAGCATTACTGGCATCCTTTAATACACCAAATGAGGAATTGAACCCGAGAGGAAGTACTTAAACATTCCATAATGTAACAGTATTAACAAAATTTATAAAAACATTAAATATAATTAATAAAATGTAATAATTTACTAATTGTAACAGTGGGAACTATGTCCTTATTCAGCCTTCCTTAAAGTTTGCTAGCTACTAAATATCTCAACCATCAATGTCAGGTCAGTGTTAGGACCGACTAGACACTTCATGACAATCTCCAGGAGAGATTTAAATATTTATTTGCCCCTTATTCACAATATTCGATCAATGACAACCAACTAAACTTAATTTTTTTAAATATATTGTACAGCTTTTTAAAGAGATTACTCTGTAAGGATTGAACAGTCCTGGTAGATTTAATTTCAGAGAAGACTACAACAATGTTGTCCCAGCTATGACAAAAATGAAATAAGAGTTCAAATCGTGTTTCCGGAAATTATCTTCGGCCATTTGGGTCATAATTGTAAAGGGCTAGTCTAATATGTTAAGTAAAGATGCGAGATTATGTTATTCGAGTCTGTGCAGAAAAACAAATTAGTTAAAAGTTATTTAATACAACTCTATTTTTTAACATTAAATTTTTTACTCATTTTATTGTATTTGAGAAGATATTTAAAAAAAATCAAAATCCATGGACTAGGAAGAGCGGCAAGTTACTGACATATGGGACACCATTTAATATTTATCTTATGTTCTAAAGCGGAAAGTTAAGGCATTTTCCTATAGATTTATACTGATTACATTGAGATATTTTATAAATAAACATTAAACTTTATTTATATCATTACATGGTAGCAAGTGATCAAAGATTTCTTGTACACATTTGAGAAATACTCAATTAATATAAAAAAAGTTAATTTTATTAAAAAAATTAAGAAACAAATTAAGCAAGAATCAAGATGCGCTTACCTATCTGTTCAAAAGAGCTACCATTCTTCAAAAGAGCTTGAACTTCCTTTTCGGATTGCTCTTCTTAATACTGTAAAAATATTCATCTGTGAGAAATTAGTTAATTCTGAGTACATAAAGTAATACACACAGTGTACCAATTACTACGCTCATGATTTTAATGCAATGGCGACCGTCTGTAGTGATAAGAGAAGCAAATTACCCAGAGGGATTCAGTGTATATAAAGTATTCAATCTGGTCCTCTAACCATGAACTTTTACGTTGGTACTTTCAAACTGCTTCTCTCAAGCTTTTTTTTCAGTCAAAAATATATTGTTGCATACAAATTCAATTAAAAAAAAAGAAAAAAGGAATGATATTGAAAAATGAACTATGTAGACAGATTATTCAAAATTCCATGGGTAAATTGAACAGATTGTAGGGTGCACCAAAATAAACTTTTTTTTGTGTCTAATCTAACTTTTATTGTTTTCATATTTTGGTCACTGTGAATATTTGTCTTCAACTGTGTAAAGTGAAAGAGGAAGTTGTTTGGGATGTTTGCAAATAATTTTATTTTCAATTTCGGCATCCGTAAAACGTACTTTGTTCTAGATCGAGCATTATATATTCAGACATGGATCCTACAACGGAAACTGTAGAGTTGATCAAAGATGATAACATAAAACGCTTTCCTAATAATAGAGTACCAAGCCGTCAAGCGTCTGAATGTTTAAACAGCAAAATGGTGGAACTACAATTTCTTATGCTAGCGGACATGATGCAGGTTGGCCATGTTCGAGCATTCCAGAAGTTAAAGACACTCCATACAAGACTGAGAGAAATCAAGGTAAATAAAATTATCCACTTCACACTTCGGGAGTGCTCACATTTCTCAGACAACTCACATCATACCCGTAGGCATGGAATGTCCGGTTTACCACAGCTTGCTGTGCTAACTTGAAATGGTACATGATTAGGCACATGATTCTTGTGGATGTGTACTTAGTATAACCTTTGAGCAGTTCATCTGTATCATCGGTAGCCCCTTAGATTAGATGCACTCTAGCCACCTCGAAATACATGTAATGCTTGAACAAATTCCGCATACCAAATAACAAAGTTAAAAAGAGAATAGTTGGCAAACAGTTCCCTAACATACTTTGTGAATAAAAATTTTTATTCTGGAGCATCTTAAAAAATTGTTGATTACAGTTTGAACAGGGAATTTGGAATTACCCCGAAGACATAAAGAAAACGACATATTGAACTGATACGCAATAAATGCATAATAATGTACATTAGTACTTTTAACCTGAATGTTATGTATTTATATTTATATATTCATAGCAGTACACACCTATTCTTGCTTCTAAAATTAAATATTAATCTTTCTTTATACTTAGGAATTTTAAGGTGTAATTATATATACTTTTTAGATAGACATAACATAAAAAATCCAACTATTTCATTCAGGTAACTTACGTTCCTCTTGAAGATCTAGTAAAGAATTAGACAATTCTGATGGCAAGAAGATGTTTTCTGATGAGTCACTTTCTGATGAGAGTTTCGAAGTTTGAGGAACTATTTCCATATCGGCAACTACAGTGCGTCTGTTCGCAGTGCCTCTAACCCTCCTCATCTTCTCACCTGCGATTCTTAGGTCCTCCATTTCATCCATCTAAATAACAAAGTTATAATTGAAGTTCGTTTTCGGAAATAGTTTGGGTTCAGAAAAACAGGTTTTATAGCTGACTATCCAGTGTACCTCACCATTTGGTTTGGGGAGGTCATTTTCCCCTCTTACACCGCTCTTGCATTGTTTTTTTATAAAGCTATAAATTATATAACTATCTCATCATTTGACAGAAACTCAAACTATCATAACAGTTTCACATAAGAAACAAGAAACGGTAATTTGGATTATTAATAGTTATAATTAATTTGGATAATTAACTGCTTGATATGAATAATTAAACTACTAAAAGTAAAAATATGTAACCACTAAAATATTGAAAACATTTTGATTTTTTTAATAAGATAGCATAGCAAATTTTGTATGATAATAATTTGATTTTTTTTAAACTCCAAACTCTGATATCAAGAAAGGAAGAATGCAAGGCTTATTTAGATAAATATATTTAAACGTGAAAAATATTTCGGTAAAATAACAATGTAAATTTATGGAATTTTTATTGAAAAGTATGTACACAAAAAAGTAGTCATACTTTTTATTAGAAATATAAAATATTTTACCTCCAAAATTGATTCTTTCAACTCTTCCACAAATCTTGACCTATCGTGCTCATTTCTAGCATTAAAAGTTATCAGTACTTTTTCATCAGCTCTTTGACTGAGACGAATGCCATGTGGGTAGTCTATAGAACAATAAACCGTTGTTAGAATAAATGCATAATTTACAGATTTAACTTCAGCAGTTTTGTCGAATATATATTTTATTGAATGCAAAATTTTCATCTTGTATTAATTTGAAAATTTATATACTAACCATTTATAATTGGTCGTATTCTATCAAAGCTTGTTTCAACTCAAACTCAAAATCAAGATTCTAACTATTACATTTGGCATCAAAAAAAAGCTTTCACAATATTGTAATAAATTTTCAAATTTGAGTTCTGTACAAAAATTGTTATAATTTTCAATTTCTGTATCCAAATTTTCTAGATCGTGAATAATCTAGATCTAATTGGTATGTTAATAATTGTCAATAGCAAATGAATTCATATATCTTTAAACATAATTCACTGATAATACTTACATCGGGATTCAAACAACGTAACACTCATGCCACATAAAGGAAAAGATTGCCTGTATTTATAAGTAACATTCCTTTTCTTTTTTGTTACCTAATCAGGTAAAAAATGTTTTCATTGTTAATTTGAAATGTAATTGATAAAATTACATATTTTATACTTACATCTTCATATAGTTGAAATTTGCTTTCAATTATAGCATAAAACTATGTTACTCATTCTACATAAACAGTTCAAAAAGATACCAATGAGTCTAATTTTCTAATTCAGTATGAAGTTATAAGATTGTTTTATATTTTCTCAAGAAAAATAAATCACACATGCTACAAAAGTATTGTCTGTTTGCTGTAGAAACTAGGGATGTGACATCGATGTTGATGTTTTTTAAACATCGATGTTTTTTTTAAAAACATCGATGTATTGGTGTCGATGTTTTGGTAACATCGATGTTTATACTTGTCGATGTTTTTTTTTTTTTAATGTAAGAAGTACCGTTATAAAAATAACCAAGTAGCATAATTTTTATAATCAGCAAATTGAATATACTTTTAGACCAAAGTGACCAACGATGAAGGGTCTGAAAAGTAGGTATGTGACATCGATGTCGATGCTTTCACAATATTGATGTTTTATAAAAAAAACATCGATGAATTGGATCCGATGTCGCATTACTAGTTGCTAAACTAGTTTTAAGAAATGTGGAAAAAAGTTTAAATACACTGAATTTTAAAAACATCGATGTTTAAAAATATCTATGTTTTTGGGTCGACGTATTATCAACATCAATGTTTGAATTTTGAATATCGATGTTTTCCTATTGATGTCGCATCAATATTTATTAAACCAGTTTTAAGAAATGGGGAAACAAGTTTAAATATACTGAATTTTAAAAACATCGATTGTTTGGGGGCGATGTATTATCAACATCGATGTTTTGCTGTCGATGAAGCATCACAAGTTGATAAACAAGTTTTAAGAAATGGGGGGAAAAGTTTAAATACTTTGAATTTTAAAAATATCGATGGTAAAAAACATCGATGTATTATCAACATCGATGTTTTAATTTTGAACATCGATGTTTCAAAACCTCGATGTTTTGCTATCGATGTCGCATGCCTAGTATAAACAATACACCCCTAACCCAAAGAGAATTCTTGAAACATTCTAGTTGGTCATATTGCAATTAGCTACCCTTGGTCTCCTGCTTCAGGCTAGTGTTGGTCAAGATTCTAAGAAAATCCATCCGAACCCCATGTCCTTTTCTCCAGTGGTATCTTATAACAGGAATATATCCTGAACAGGAAGCTTGTCCTCTGATGTTTTATTTCGTGCTCTCAAGGTATTAGTGTGATAAAAGTATACATGATTGTAAGAGGAAAAAATAAAAGGAAAGTTACTTTATAAACGACTAACTGTAAACAAACTATTTTCAAAAGCCCTCTCAAATCATATAATCCCTATTTCTAGACTGACCCTCAATACACGCAATTGTGTTTGAAGCAGTTCTTGAGGTAAACTGTATGAAAAAGTGCAGTCTATTTGTAAAATAAGTTGATTAAATAATTTGTTGTCATAAATGAGTGACAAATTTACCATTAATAAGTCGTTGAACAGGAAAACTTCTCTTTTATGGACATTTCGTCGTTCTTT
This sequence comes from Metellina segmentata, assembly GCA_947359465.1. Taxonomy (NCBI): domain Eukaryota; kingdom Metazoa; phylum Arthropoda; class Arachnida; order Araneae; family Tetragnathidae; genus Metellina; species Metellina segmentata. The sequence goes on from OX375881.1 coordinate 103,743,403, forward strand.
TTTACTGTCGCCATAAACTTCATTCAATTGACAGTTGCACACAAGGCGCCTGTGAGGTAAGGCCAGGTTCTACAAAATTAAACAAACAGAATTATAGCAATGGAAAACACAAAAATTTAAACTAAGTACTTAAACTAAGAAAACAAACAAAAATAGTACTTAAAACAAAGTCATAAAAATAAGACTCGAAATAAATGAAGTATCAGAGCTTAAATTCCACAAAAAAAAAAAAAAAAAAAAAAAAAAAAAACTTTATCTGTAATTGTCTTGAAAGGCAATTACAAGTTACCCATGGTCAAATGTTTTTTTTTTTTTTTTTAATAATAGATATATAACTAGTTGCTTACATTTTTATGTTAGTCTTCCGTAAAGCGGAACATGATAGCTAAACGTACTCTCGTAAACTCCACAACATTTCAAATCGTGCGTGGAAAAGATTGCATCAATCGAAGTTCTGCCTCTCGTTGTCCAATATTTAGGATTTGTCTTTAGATCCAACCAATAGACTTCTCTCAACACTTCGCAGAATTCTTTCCCATCTTCAGTGCTCATGTTCATATTAAAGTCTCCAGCCAAGACTGATTTATACTCGTCACAATCTGTGCCCAATGCTTCTGAGATCGCTTCTAAAATGTCATCTGTACTCGAACCTGGCTTGGCATATAGTACGGCCAAACGAACATTGTTTTTTAAAAAGACGACAACAATGTGAACTCCCGTGTCATAATTTGGGAACTGTAGAGCTTCCTGTGTTTCAATATTATTCTTGGCGTAAATGGTAACACCGCTGTGCTTTCTCGTGCGACTTTGGCTCGAATGAATCTCGATGCACAATATAAAGTCTTGAAACTTGAAGCGATCGGTTGGAATCGTCCACGTTTCGGCCAACAATAGAAAATCGCTATGCATGAAACTATGATCACAGGCAATGTCTTCATGATGCGCTTGGAGGGATTGGACGTTGAGATACATGAACTGATAGCTGTACTCGTAACTGAATACCGGAATGTGACTGGCTCGTGACAGTCTTGCCTTGCATTCCTACTACAATGCAACTGACTCCTACCAGTCTCGTTGCTCTTATAATGAGTTCTTTCAAGACTAGTAGACAACTACCGTTGTTTAGTATTCCTACATCTTTATATTTTTTTTTCTTACACCGGACGACTTGAAAACCCTCTCCGAGAACAAAACCCATTTGACCATGGGTAATAAAGATTTTAGTAACGTTTCATATCTTTTTACTTGTATGGACATATAATGCACTTATTTGTTGATAGATTGTTCTTGACAAATGTTCTACATTTATAGGCACTAGAAGTGTCCAATCTACATATTTATAACATCCAATATATTGGTAACATTTAATTTACATGGTTTGAGAAGATACTTACAGGTTTTTTCGCAACAATAGTTTGTTGAACTTTGAAAACTTCAGTTACGTGGTCTGCTCCCATTTTGAATTCATTCATTTTGATCCTTTCATAAATGCCAATTAACATATCGCGATCCAAATCGTGACCATCATCAATAGCTATTAAAATGTAGAAAAATAGATTACTATAAATTCAAAATATTCATCAAAACACGTACTACCCAGATATATTTAACTACATGAAAAGCTCACAGAGGCAGGTACTCACATCGAAGATTACGTACAAACTGCTCCAATTTCGTCCGTCGAACATCTTTCATGTTGCGTGTGTGGAGGTCGGTATTTAGCATCATGATGGCGAATGCTAGCACAAATACAGTCTCAGGGTTGTGCAATTTTGAAGCTACATCCGGGTTGCAGGCAAGGTAGCGATGGCTGAAGACTTCCACTAGTTTTTCAATCTTTTGTGCTTCTCCCTAAAAGTACATATAAACCATTCACCAATACTCATAAATATACAAGTATTATTGGATATGTTAATGAAATAATCTTTACTTTCCAGAAAAAATTGTTTTATTTTAAGGAAAAATTTAAGTGTGCATAATGTAAATTTATTAATTCATGGAACTTTATTAATACATGTGTGTTGTTATAAACTATTCTTGTTTTTATCCTGTTGTATGTTTTAAAACATGTGTGGTGGAGAAATTAAATTAATTTAATAATTATAACAGTTTGTGAAAGCAATGGATTTATCAATGGAATAGTTTTTGTTCTGTTGAAATTATCTGCATGTTTTTCTATAAATGTAATTTCATACATCATGAACGAGTTTCATTAAACGAATTTTTCCTTAATACTTACAGTCATCTTAAAGTAAGTCTGAAACTTTCGGAGGGCAACATCAACTTCCATGTCTGCGAAGTCCAGATCTTCAACAAAATTTCTGTGGAATGCAAATAGAATCAAGATTACAAATGAAGAATTTATTCATATTTTAAAACATAGTAGAACCATGAAACACAATAAAAATTCTTCCAAGATTTCTTCCAATATTAATAAGAATACTTCCAATGTTCAAAAATAGAAATCTTCTGTAACATATAATTTATATGCAATTTGAATTTTTAAAAGCAATTTGAAATCAGTGTTATAAAAGTAAAATTTAAATAATTTTACTTTCATACTGAATTTAGAATTAATCAAAATTTGAATTCTAGTGAGAACACTGACAATTTTAGGAAAAGTAGTTTTAAATCATAATTATGAATCACGAAAGGAATAAAGAAAATTATTTTCACAAATGTTTGTTCAAAAATGTGAGCTTAACTACTTCAAATTTGGAACATTATGAAAAAAAACTGTTCTTAAAAGTCAAGTATTTTTAAGTTTAAAATATACTTATACACCCATGCAATTTCAAGCATTAAACATTATTACTTTTAATGTATTAACCTATAGACTACGGCTGGTACGCCATATGTAACCTGATTATACCAAGAAAGAATTTATACAACGGGCAGTACATCAGTTGTAAATTGAAAGTTATAAGAATCGCTCTTCTGATATCTATAGCCGTAGTAAAAAGGTTAATATCACCGATTTTCAACTTTTTTCATCACAAGGTACACAAACAAATTAACAAATTATCTATGGGATACCAAAAAAGTGATGACCTATCTTTTTTACTAAAAAGCGGCATTAAAAAAAAAGGCTTATTGAAATAATTTATGGAAATTTGTTATAAAAAGTAAAAGCAAAAATTATTTTTTGGGTGTTTCTTGAAATTATTTGTGAGCACACTTATCGAAAGCAAAAAGCAAACGTTTGAAAAGAAGTAAATCTTGATCAATCTAAACCGCCTCTTTTTCTTGAGCACAAGTATAATCAAAAGCTCGTATCCAAACAAACTTTTGAAATAAAAATAAATCTTGCACAATACAAACAATCCCTCCCAAAGGTGCTGAATTATTTGCAATGTTCTGCAACAACTCCAGGCAATTGCAATTGTTAGCATGCATTTTGTCATTGACGTAAAAGGTGTGTTATTTATAAAGTGTTAGTGGTATTTTGTATGGTTTTGGAAGGTTGTTCTGTAGCTAGAAAATGAAGAAATATGTGGCAAGAAGCGCGCATTGTAATGCATATTATCTTGAATTATGATTTAAAAATTATACCAAAGTTTTGATAAAATTAAGGAAATATTTTGTTCTGCGTCACACGACGCAGTTTTAAGCACTTTCTGCTCCCGGGGTCACTTTCATCCGAAAAGTATACCAGTAACATTTTGGGGGAGCAGATGTTATCTACTAACTTTAATACGTTTAGTCAGAATAAACACTTACCCTAATACAGCCATGTTGAATGAATTTTGTAGGTTCCCTAAGTATTCGCCAATCATTTGTTTACTCAGTCCTGGCCGAGAGAGTAAAAACCTAGCAACGGCTTTAGGAGATGCCTCCAAGTGACCCCGCTGGATTAAGAAGCGAATACCTCTTTCGGGTTTCTTGTTAAATATGTTGAGACCAACCCTGTATTGCCGCTTCCGACGAATTTCATTTAACTGTAATAACAAAGAGACAAATTAAATATTGAATAAAAACAAAAGTAACGTGGAATAGAAAAATAACAAATGTAAAACTACAGATGATGCACTATAGTGCGACAAATCGTTGCACTGCATAACATTGACTAATTGTTATAGCTATACAAACTGTTTAATAAGTGTGTGTGTAATCATAGCTGCATTAGATACATAATTAAAAATAAAGTTTTAAGTACGAGTATTAACCAGAGAAAAGTGTTTATCAAAAAAGATGGTTTAGGATTTTTTCAAGAGTTCAAAAGGTATGTAACTCATGTCCATATATTTAATAAAATTATTAAATATATACTGTGACACAAATATAAGTATATATTATACCGAACACTAAATTATAAATATTTGAGTAGTAGTTGTAACATTTAAAAAATGTTTATACTGAAAGGCCAATATACAGACAAATTAATGCAATATTAACTATTAACTTATAAATCAGCAACTCATGATGTTACAGCAAAATCGCATTTGCTATTTATTAAAAACTCGAATGGTGACTTCAAGCATGTCAGAAAAGAAATTCTCTACAGCACAGATGAACCAAGATCACTTTATGATGCGTCTCTTATTATAAAAGCTCTGTATTCATCCCAAATGTCGTGATGCAGGGCAAACGAGAGAAATTACTATCACGAGTCTAAAAGGGAAGTTTGCTTCTCTTAGAGGGTCGTGATACCATATTCGGATCCTTAAATTATGTTATAATCCTGATTCGTCCGAAAAAATGTCCCCTTGTAGCTGTCGTAGTCGTTTGGATTTGCTGCCAGAAACGATTTGAAAGAAACTTGAGATTCATTCACAGGCAGTAAATTTATCATTCTATAGTATGGAATTACAAAATGTGTTACGAAGAAAATTTAATTCAAATGATGAAGACACGGGCAAAACGTTTCCTTTGAATTTTACACCTCTTAAAACATCTCTATATTGAAGCCCACTTGTTTTTTTTTTGTATTATAAACAATTGCTTTTTTTGCAGGTTGTGAGTTTTTCACAAACCCATCTAAAAGATCGGAATAAATTCATTAGGTAATATTGAGCATGCATTTGGAAATTTACAATCCGTACTAAACTATTAAAAGGCAAATAATTATGAATTTTTCCAATAAATGTTTTACGATAATTACATCAATATATTTCCTATATACTTACAGAACACAAATTAATGTTTTCATCCTCCTGCGGCTTTGATTGTGGATCTACACACTGGAGGTCTACATGGCCATTAGCATCAACGTTTTGAGTGGTTTGTCCATCATTGCCTTGGCTTCCTTCACCATCATATTGTCCGGTGATTACTTTTGCTTGGTCAGTCTCCTTTTCCTCTTGTTCAATGATCGCTTCAACTTGTTGGGTTTGTTCAATAGCTTGGCTCGTGATATCATTCTCTTCATTAATTGGACCTGTAATGTGTCCAGGAGCTTTTTCATTTAGCCTACGTTCTTCTCCGGTTGACCCTTTTGCCTTCACTGCAATTCCGGTCTGTTCCCCTTTGACCCTGAAATAGAGGGACGGAAAACGTAAGCAACCATTGCTAAAATATATTCAAAAACACAACATCTTGTTTACTTTCATAAAACTTAGATCTATAAAAGTAAATAAACTTAGATCTATATATATGTATATATATATATACCTATTTACTATACATTATTTTTGTAAAACAAGTCTAAAACAAATATTTTTTATTAAACACGTAAATTTAAAATTTTTTTATTCAAATACATAAGCTTAACTATAGTTTATACTTGTAAATGAGCCCAGAAACTCACAAGACTTCTTTTCTAATAAAATACGTTATTCGTTTGTCTTATAACCAGCACACACAAATATTTATTATAGGCTACACAGTTTTCAAAATATTGTTAGTTAAAATTGTTACTCAAGCTAAGATTGAAGTTCTATTTGTGCGATGAATTCAGATACTCACCAAAGGCTTCTCAGGAAATTGATACCTCGATTTTTCTTTGTTCGGAAATAGGACATGATTTCCAAAGGAATCACTAAATCTCCGACGAAGAAATTACTTCAGAAAGTCTGAACGTTTGAAAAATTATAGTAATGATCGCAAGAAAACTTTTAAGACGCTAACTTGAGAATCAAACAGCAGAGTATGAAATGAAATTGAAAATCGAACAATTAAGTTAATGGCCATTGTTGTAACAACAACATTGCGCAACAATTCGACTTTTCTTGTATTCTTACAATATATTGTTGAGATTTACTTTGTTAGGTGTCGTAAAATCTCCACGGCTAACTGTAACCAAAGAGGGGTGTGTGGGTTTGAAGAATTAAGTGGTTTATGCTTAAAATTTTAAAAAATGTGACTGCAATCACTCTTACTTTGTGATAGAACTAGATAAGCTTGAAATTACAGTTAAAACAATTCTTCAATTAGCCTAGATCCATTGTTTGACTTTACAAGATTAATGTATTTAATTTAAGAAGAACGTAGATCATTCACGGAAAAGAGGTGAAACTTGAAAGCGACTACAAAATATGAAAAACCTTTGGAAAACGTTTAACACATAAAGCATTCAATAAGAGTTAATAGATAAAGGTGAGTTCAATATAATTATGAGTCTATCAGTTATATCAGTCTTTTAAAATGCTACTGAAAAATAATTATTTAATGTGACAATTACTTAAAATGTCAATTTTATAGTTTGGGTTTTTTCCCTTTTGAAACAGGTGTATATGGAGAAATTCCACAGCTCACTTTACATTAACCCCCAAATTCAATGCTTAGGTTTCGACCCTCACGATTCATGCTCCAAGATCTGTAAAATTGCATTGCTAAATACAGAGTCCTTAAAGATTTTAAAAATCAAGTGTACCATTATCCTAAATTTAATGGCTGGATTTAGTTTAGGCCTTAAATGCATTTACGCTGATATGGTGTTCAAGTTTAGAGAGTAGGGTAGCTGTTCATGTGTTGACCTCAACACTTTACATACGTTTAACAGACCGTGGTTAAAAATGACAACTTGTTGTCCCTTTGATCTTACCATAATCGACTGAGTAGATTGACGGCAGTAGATTGTAGATTGATTTTTTTTAATACAAAACAACGTTTTGAAATCTTTTGGAAGAAGATCTTCTTTGAAACCCGCAATTTGTTCCGAGTTTCTCCTTCCGAACATGCGTCTTTTTAGAGGTGATGTGGTCCTCAGTTTCTCTTCATGGATGACAACGCTACACCTCATCGTAGAATTGCTGTCGAAGAGCGGTTGGAGAATGAGGATATTGAACGTATGGATCGGAAAACACATTAAGTTGTTTTTTTAACTAAGGTAAAATTTTTTAACCTAACTTCCTCAAATTGCCGTGGTGTGTAATTTTGGAGAGCCCAGGAGTGATCTTGTCACCTTATTGCTATTCAAAATCACGTGCTGTTGTCCTCGGACATTTGTATTGGGTTTGATCATGCCAATAGCGCGTACTGTTGTTCCCACTTCGATGTTAATTGAAATACCTGACAACCAGGAGGTGTCCCAGAGACGCAAAAACAATCTGAAACATGGAAAGTAGGTGTTGGGGTTGCGGATTAATGACAAATTAAAAAGGTCCTAATTTCTCTACCAAAAGTATTTATTCTTTGTAACCTTCTAAGACTTGTCAGAGCAATTTTTCGCACTAGAAGTATTCACCTACAGTCCACCATTATTGATACGGACTTAAAACTTTTATCCAACGCAGTTTAAGTCATCAGATTATGATTTATAGTTTAAGAGCCATAAGTACGAAAAAGCTGTCAATCTCTTTGGTGGCGAGTTGTTTTGTTTGTTTCTGTTCCACACTGAATTTTTAGACGTATTCACCTCTAAAAAAGAATTATCAACTGCGCCCATACTGTTGTTTGCCTTACCTGTCGTCGAATAATCTGATCCCTCAAATACGATTAGAAAAAAAAAAAAAACGCATGTAAAGCTAAAGAAACCCGAAAGAACTTGTGTTTCTACACCGATATTATTGAGTTGGTTTGGATATTTAGCCAACAATTCCGTTATCAAAATTCCAATACGATTTTAACTTCCTGTTTTGGGATCTAACAAAATTTTTTATTACTCTTATTTGTCAAATGGTAGAAGCAATAAAGTTTAAACATTGTACTGATAAAATTGGGGACTTAAAGTATTGTTGCCAAACTACTATTTAGATAGGCAGCATAATTGTGCGTTTTCCACTTGAGCGCAAGTAAAACTGCATGTAGCAATTCTAAGACGGGTTGCCAGATTACAAAATTATCGCATAAAAGCAATGGTATCACGTTCTTTAGTTAACTTGATAAGCTTTGTAAGGGAATTCTGGTTTTTATTCAACATTTAAATAAAATATAAATGCACAAAATGTGCAAGAACAAATGCAATTACGTAATTGCAAACAATATTCTCAAACCAGTGATGCTGAAGAAAGTTTGAGTAGGAATTACAACTTATTTTCCGAATTCATTCAAAGTTTGGAGTCATCACGTCGTATTCGAAACCCTTGAGATGAATATAGACAGCGGTGGATAATTCAAACACTGCAATCTGAATTCACTCAAGACACTCGAACCGAAAACAGAATCTCTAATCTCGGGGATTCTCTTAGACTTGAATCAGTTACACATGTTTTCGTTTTGTTCCATCGATTGTTGTAATTATGTCATATCTAGGTGCTACGTGGAGAAGAAATTTTTCTAACATTTTATCCATTTAGTGAAATTAGTGGATTATTACTGAAGTCGTTTATTCGAAAAGTATGGAATTGAGTAGTTCACTCATAGGCAAAATACAAGGATAAAAGGATTGCATTTAAATCTGTTTTTGACTCATCTGGTAATCAGAAAGCAGTGTTAAAATACATTTGACATATTTTACAACGTTATCCTCCATTTGACACACACCAAATCACAAATTTAAAGATGCTATTTAACTTTTAACTTTAAATGCAAGCATGAAGGGGGATAATTATTTAGCGGAAAACTTTCAACACCGTGGGAAAGAAACATTCATACATTTAGAAAAACTCAGTTCAATGAGGGACTTACCATTAATCACATTCACACGCTTAAAGTATTCTTTAAATAAGTCAGCTCCTTTTTTGGATCGCCCCGCTTTGTAATGGTAAATCGAGAAAATAAATGGCCAAGCTGCTGGACGCTAGAATAATTGTACACTCCATTTCGTCCCGAATCTCTCTCAGTATTTTCAAGTCCTGAATTATGGCTCTTGGATGCTTGAAAAATTGTTCCTGACGACTACAAGGTATGAGATCACATTGGAACTCTACTTGGGAAATACTCTTGATTAATTTAAATGACGCTGGCGACGATTGAAATCGAGATCTCTCATGTAAATAGAGAGAAAACATATTCATATATATCTATCTATGTCATTCTCCTGTTGATGTACAAGGGTTGTTCAAATAAAAAGGTACTAAACGACACAGTGGGAATAAATAAAGACTGTATTCAGAGTATACGCCATAGTCCTGAGCACAACGATCCTATTGATTATCGAGCCGAAGGATTCCTTGTTTCCAGAAATCCTGTGGCTGTGACGAGACCCAGTCCTTCACAGCGTCCTTGAGTTCGTCGTCCGAGTTGAAGCGCTTCCCTTTCAAATGTATTTTCGGGGAACCAAACACATGGAAATCGCAGGGCGACATGTCCGGGCTGTAGGGCGGATGGTCAGGCTGCTACCACTTGAACTTGGCCAATTCCGCGTGTGTGACCCTGGTGACGTGAGAACGCGAGTTATCATGGAGCAGAACCACACCCTCCGTGAGTAGCCGCTACCGAAACAAATGTTGAAGTGCCAGCCCCATACGCAGTTTTTTTTGCTGGTCGTTGATCTGCGTCCAAACAATTGTCCACACTGTTCCAACGCTGGCATCCACCTTCACCGCCAACATTCGCGATGTGACAAGCCGATCACTTCTCACTAGGTCGTCCACCTTATGGATGAGATCGGCCGTGATGACTGTTTGCCTGTCCTGTTCTCGGGTCATCAACAAAACAATCATGGCCTGCACGAAAACGGGCATTCCATTTTCTCACTGGAGTTTCGAGAGAAGATACTGAAATTGTGTCATGAAGGCACGTCAGGTCATCTTGGGACCACCAAGACCAAAAACAGAATGTCCAAGTACTTTTTTGGAAAAACTGTTACAAAAAAGCAGAGGACTTCATGAAGGCTTACGATTCCTGCCAGAGAGCTGGAAAGTCAAGGGACAAGAAAAATGCGCCCATGACTCTTGTTCCAGTGATTACTGAATTATTTTCCCGAATTAATATTGACGCTGTAGGACCTTTGCCCGAGATGGAATCAGGCCAAAGATACCTGATTACGGCAATGTGTATGTCGCCGAAGTACCCAGATGCTGTTGCAGTTCCAAACACAACATCTAGATCCGTGATTAATGCTCTCCTTCATATTTTTAGCCGAATGGGCTTTCTTAAGGAGATTCAACACGACCAGGAAACTTCGTTTATCAGCAAACTCACATCGGAATTTTTTGAACGTTTCGGCATCAAGGTGGTACCTAGCTCTGTGTATCATCCCGAGAGCAATCCTGTAGAAAGGTTTCATCGTGCCCTGAAATGGATTTTGAGAGTTTTGCGTACCGAAGTAGGACCAGATTGGGAGAAGCATGTCCATGCGGTCTTGCTCGCCTTAAGGACAGTTACTGATGAATCCACCGGATTCAGTCCAGCTGAATTAGTTCATGGAAAAAACTTGCGGACTCCCGTCACTCTTCTGTATGAAAACTGGTTACACCCGGAGTTAGGAAATGCTTCAGTTGTTGAATATATCCTCAATCTTCGGAGTAGATTGGAAAAATGTCGCAGCCTAGCCATTGATAATATGGAGGAAGCGGCCAAGAAAAGAAAAAAGTGGTATCACAAAAATACTGTGAAACGTGAATTCAATGTTGGAGATAAAGTACTTGTACTGGCACTCTCAACTGTAAATAAATTAGCCGGTTCAATGGCATGGTCCTGGGACAATTGAAAGTAATATTTCGGAGACGAACTACTTTGTTGCCCTGCCTAACCGGAAAAATTCGTCACAAATCTATCATGTAAATCTATAAATCCAGATTTCATAAATCTGGTCACTACTTACGAGGATGAAGAATCAGAGTTGGAAGAAGAATTCCTGCCTGTGGAAAACAACCCAAATATTTTTTATCTCGAGGATATATTGAGAAACAGTGAAGTGAAAGGAAGACTGAATGACGACCAGATTGACCAGCTAAGTTGTGTTATATGTAAATATTCCAAGTGTTTCTCAAACGTGCCTGGCCTCACAGATCGTATTCAGTTTGATATAGAACTTTCTGAAATAAAGTCCCTTTGTGCGAAGCCATATCGAATATCGGTTCGATTATCGCAGATCTTGAAAGCCGAAATTGAAAACATGCTCCAAATGAAAATTATTGGAATGGGTGTGAGTGATTTCACTTCGCGTATGATTTTAGTTGAGGTACCAAGGAACGACACAAGGCCCTGTATTGACTATCGGAAGCTGAATGGAATCACGAAAACTCAGTATTTTCCTATCCCTAACATCGAGGAAAGAGTGAAAGCCGTCTCCAATGCCAAATTCATCATCGTTCTGGATTTGTCAAAAGGTTACTGGCAAATTTCTATGACTAAAGGTGCTCAACGGTATGCCACTTTCGTGACAAGTTTCGGGTCGTTTCGACCATTAAGGATGCCGTTGGACTTTCTCACCTTAAACATCTGAATAGTGTCTAGGAGATAATAACTAAAGCGGGCCTTCGTCTGAAAAGTAGCAAATGCGAATTTGCCCAAGATAAGGTGATGTACTTGGTACATTATGTGGGACAGGGGGAGAGGTCCCCTAATGAATTGAAAATTCAGGTTATTCAAAAATTTGCTATTCCAACTACCAAGACAAACATTCGAGCATTCCATGGATTAACCGGGTATTACCGCCAATACATCCCAAACTTTTCTGTTATTGTCGCTCCTTTGACTGAACTTCTGAAGGGAAAAGTCAAGAAGTCCGAAACTAAGAGGACCAAAGAATGTCAACGGTCATTTCAAAAACTAAAGAGGAGGCTAACCCAGAACCCTATTCTGTATGCTCCTAACTTTAATGCCCCGTTTTACGTTCAATGTGTTGCCTCGGATTTGGGCATGACTATTGTGTTATCCCAGTAGACAGAAAAGGGGGAGGAGCATCCTATTATGTTCCTCAGCAAGAAGTTCTCAACCGCAGAGCGAAAATACGGAATTACCGAAAAGGAATGTGCCGCTATTGTGTTTGCTGTCAAGAAGCTACGATGCTTCCCAGATGGACCTACCAAGTTCATTATCCAAACTGATCATAATCCTCTAGTATGGTTAGAAAAGGACTCTGGGGTAAATCCGCGTCTCATGAGATGGGCTCTTGCACTGCAGTCCTGGAACTATGAGGTAATACATCGTCAGAGCAGAAAACACCGGAATACTGACAGCCTTAGCCGACTGTTCTAAGTTGACAAAATGTCCTTTGAGTTTATTTTTATAGTTTTTTAGGTAACTTGTGGCAGAGTTGTATGTATGTTTGTAAATATTTGTATAAAATTTTGTAGAATTTAGATTTTTTTAAATTTATGGTAACTTTTTACAGGGTTAAAAGTTATTCTAAGGGGGGAATAGTTGTAACATATACTACCGGAATATCTTTTAAACATAATGATATTATTTCTTTTTCCTTATTCCAAGACATTGATATACTTCCTGTGTTTATTTATACTTCTTATTACTCTTGGAAAGGATATCTTTTTCTTTTGACATATTTATGTGAGCTTAAATGGTTTTCCCGGAAGTTTATTATTTCTTTTATGTATAACGTTAGTGAAATATTATTTTTGAAAACTGCTTTATAGTCGATTGGATGTTTCTTTGAAGAGTGGACACGGTGCTGTGTCAGAGTTATATGTTTCAGCCGTTATGTTTTCTACGTATGATGGGATGTTGTTGTGACTATGATATCGCTACCCCTCGTAGATAGGAGTTGTGTGAATGGATGTTCGGTTTTTCGACGTCGAGTTTTCATGTTATTTCATGTAGAGTTTTCATGTTGCGTTATTTTTATATATAACATGATATACACCTTAACAGTTTTCCCCGAACAACGCTCGGGTAATACGAAAGGTCACTTTTCTGATTTTCCCGTACGCCGCTCGGGAATCTTATTTTTCTTTTCCCCAATCAATGATTTACCCGGATATTTTAAAAACTTTTTTTTCGTTAACAATGTTTTTAAAAGAGATCTATTAGTCCAGTAAAAATTGGAATGCAAAACATGCGCACACCGGTTTTAATATCAGGTTTTACTGCATTTCGTTTACGCTGGAGCAGTTTTGAATTTTGTTTTCACTTATGTAGTATATCCAACGTTGCGAATGCTATTTCTTTTGAATTTTGTACTAAAACAAAAGAAGAGTGAATGATAGTGAGTAGCTCAAAACAATATCGGATATTTCTCTAAATGATTATGAAAGCTTTGAAAGTTCGTTATCGGACATCGCTAGTGTACTATGGAGGAAAATACTCTCAATTGAATTTCAGATTTGATGTAGTTAATCTCCTTTTTGAAAGGCATGGAACAGTGAATGAGAAAAAAGGATGACCAGGAAGTTTGCCAATTCTCGTACGATTGACTAAGAGACGCTTTTCAGAAGTGATTCCACCACCGAAAAGAAACTGAGACCGACGAGACAGTGCTTTGTGTGTTGCTAAAAAACGAATGATACCGAAAAATGGATGAGAAAAGAAACCAGATATTTTTGTACTGATTGTGATATAAGACTCTACTTAACTCCATGTTTTAAAATTTTCCATACAAAAGCTGAGTCTAGAAATAAAATAAAAATGCAAGTATTAAAAATATGTGTGCTCTGTTCTCATACCCATTTCTGACGAGTGTTCTTAAAAGTTTTTGTTCGGAAGAGCCCACTTTGCGTAAAAAATACCAAATTTTCGCTATAATTAAAAGTTATCATAAATTATTAAATTCAAAACTTGTAACAGTTTGATTGTTCATTTGAATTTATATAGTCGATTAGAATACAAAATTGTTTGGAGAGAGAAATGAGAGAAAAAAGAAACTGCTCAGGGGTTAAGCCTAGTTTAAGTCGTCTTCTCAAACCATGAAAAATGAGTTTTTATCAGGACAATAACTAAAATTACAGTGTTATTATAATCTAACTGTTAGAATCTAACATCAAAAATACAAATCGACGTCGATAAACCTTATAAATTAGCTCTTTTGAAGAAACTAAACTTTTTATACAAATGAATGAAATAAATACGTACAATAGCGTACAATTTATTTGAAGAGGTGGTAAACCTGGATTTTCTTTTAATTTACGAAAATTATGAGCCACAGTTATAGCAATTACTAAACATCAACAATAACTATTGGTATTCACTATTAGTGTTAGTCATTAGCCACCAACAAACTGTTAATATTAAAAGTTTTTTGACCAATTAAATTAGTTTTTGTTTACGTGTTTGAACTTCATTAATGTACTCATTACGTATTTGATAATAGACAATCAACATTGTATTCCTGAAGTGATTTACATTGAATTGTGTACGTAGGTCGCCAGTAAAATTTACACAGAAAGAATTTTTCATTTATATAGGATTGTTGATTATTAACGCTAATTATATTAAACGTCAAATGTCACTAAATCTACTTTGAAAAACTACTTCCCAATGTGCATAATGCGAGAGCATTTGCTTTACAGGAAAAAGTATGGATTATTTATGTTTCCTTTGTTTCTACTAAAACTCATTAGCAGTCGATAATATTCGTTATACAAATTAGTGATAATTAATCTGACTGTTTTCGTCAAGTGGCTGCTATGTCTATCTGAAATAGCCATTACCGTTTGGGGTTGTCTTTGGAGGTTACGAAAAATTGAAATCACACTTCGGCCGCACCATTAGGATTTTTCACGAATAACAAAAGAATAAAAGAATGATAAAAACAAAGCATCAAATAAGTTGCGATAAAGGAATATAAAATTCCATTTACTAGTCTCCATAACTAAAATTTGTAAAAATTTAGTAACAAATGATTTTATCACAGAGAAATAGTATACAGAGGGTTCACTGAAGCCATGACGTATAGCGCTCCAGTGGGGAAGCCAGTCCCTAATTGTGGGCGGAGTTTGAAATGTTTCAATCAGAGCCAGAGCGGAAGCCATTTTTTATTTTCGAATCGGCAGACTTCTTGAAGCGTCATACAACTGAATATTCTTTGAGTCATTTTAATAATTATTTAAAAACTGTACTATCCTTCAACAGAAAAGGTTGATCCCCAACCGCCACATATATCTAGTTGTGTTGCTCCAATGCGCATAGTGAGTACGATGTTAATTAAAATACTATACCTTCATCAATAGAAAAGCCGTTCTTCAAGTTTACGCCTGTAAAAACCGTTGAAAGGTAAAATGCTTTTGTTTTCCATAAAATATCATAACTTGGAAACTACTAGTATTGAATTATGTGCCATTTTTAAAATCGTTTTACAATCAAGTAAAATTAATAACACTTATTTTAAAACCCAATCGAAGGAAGAAAAAATGAAATCGTACTATTTAATTTTAAGATTATTAGCCCAAGTGAACTAATTTTTAAAAATCCTTCAGTGTTAGTTTGTGCATTTTTTATTTAATCAAAATCAATCGTTCTTAAATTTAAGAAACATGTGGTACTCAGAATTCTGTATAATTGTGCTCTATTCATTATGCATTTTGTGTATTTGTTGATTTTTTTATTATTCACATACTGTTTTTGTGTAATTAAAATTTACCTTTTTCTGAATTATAACCAGTTTTATGTCAACATTTACAAAGATATTTTTGCAAAATTGGAATGTTTTTGTGTGATACTCACTGTGAACTTAATACAGAAAAGAAAATTAAATTTAAAAGTTTGATTTTAATAATGATATTTTTTATACAAAAATAACTTGATTTAAATCAACATATCCTGAAACTAACACTTTCCCTGTGAAGAGTTTCGAGATACAAAAATTGCCGTATCCTGTTGTGTATTTTATTGTTTATTTGCTACACTAAATAGTGAAAAATTGTGTGATTTAACTCCAATAATGAATGAAATAAGTAAAATTATCCATTCATTTGCTACGCTAAATGGTGAATTACGTTGAGTTAGCTTGTTTATGAATGCTAAAAAATGAATTTTACTCTTTGGAAGGCAAATGAAGATTCCTGTTAAGTTGCTTATTTTACCAAAGTATTTCATTCCTTTATATCCTGTTGTGTATTTTATTGTTCGTTTCCTATGCTAAAATTGTTCTAGATGTATCACACAGAAATATGTATAAGCGAGTAACAGTAGCTGAACTATGTTCTTTTTTTACATTCAGAACAATGTCAGGTAATATCTTAGTTTTTTAGTCGCCAACACTTCTTTCTTTTTGTATTCGTATTCTGAGTGTGTGGGGAGACAGCAGCGTGAGAGATTTTGCCTTGGGGTTCAATACCCTTCTGTGTTATTTTCTTCATAGGGAAGAATTGTGTATTGGTGATTGAATTCATGATTCAACAATAAAATTCATACAGTCCACTATCACTTGGTCGTGTTTGTGTGATTGACTTACTACTAAATGATCTTCGACGAGACTTCTTCCTAAACAGTACTTCTTTTCTATTCCTTTTTCAAATTGTATAATTTGTTCAAAAACGAATAATGTACCTGATTAGGGTGCTATTTTGAAGCATTTATGCTAAAAATTATTTAAAGAATATTTAGGTTTTTATCAAAAATTCAAATTGTGTTTCGAAAAAAAAAAAAGAGATAGCTGTTATGGAAGCCTAGTTTGGTTGTTATGGAAACGAGGTCTAGATCCGACGCTATAGTAGGGTCCGGCTCCCCCGCTGTAGGCGCCAGCGTCTATGCGATTTCCCATGTTATTTATAAGTCCATTGCTTCCTATGGCAGTGAACCCTCTGTATACTACTTCTCTGTGGATTTTATCATTACAATCGTAGATATGCAATTTCTAAGCAATACACACATCCGTGGAAGGCTGGAAAAGTAAATAACATTTGCTAAGCAAAGATGTCGGTTCCAGTTACCATGACAACACGGCTACACAATTTACATGTTGATCCGAATTAATATATGATCTCCTGAAATATTCCCACTTTGTTTCATGGTATAATATTTACCTCTCACTGCAGAAACTCTCACATATAAGCTTCTCCGTAAAATACTATCTTTAAATTTGTAAAGATATAATTGAACATGAAGTTGAAAAAAATTCTGAATATTTGCAGGTATTATTATGACACTTTCAATTAAATCTTTCGGTTTTTTCACGTGGTCTTAAAATGGAAAAATGCGTCTTCATAATTCAATTGTCAAAATTTATAAATCTGCTTTCTTATTTTTTAATCGCAGCATTCGTAATGAAAAAACTGAGAATTTTCGCAGTCATGTGTTGGGCTTGTAAAGATTCTACTGAAATATATTTATTTCTCTTTTCAAAATACTAATATGTCTATGTTAAAGGTATTAAATTGAATTCAAAAGTATGATTATAAGAAATGTAGTTACAGCTACCAAAACACATAAGAAATATAATTAAGGAAGCAGTTAAATCCGTAATAAATTCCACATTATTCAGAATTTGAAAAGCTGGTTTATCATAATAATCGTACCAGACTTTAATACTTTCGAAAGTTCCGTGGATTATAAAAATATGGAAATAAACTTAGGATCATGTTTCTTTCACTACAGGTTACCTCGATCTATTAATCCAAGCATAATATTATATTTTATTATGTAGATACTATATAGTGTACATGATCTTGATTTTTGAGCAGAATTATAATATTTCATACTGATAAAAAATTCAAAATGCTCTCAATTCAACAATGGTGTTTGTTTTGACATTTAAATATGCGTCAACATTTGGAATCGCTGAGCTTATAGGTATTAATAATTCTCGTATACATAACTAAAGTCGTCAGTCACAAAACACTATATTTAAAACAGAAGAATCTTTTTAAGATGTTATCATAAACCTAGGTTGTTAATTATCCCTTATTGTTTCGATGACGCATTACAAACCAATAACGGACAATCGTACCCAGTTTTACTACATAGCATCCAACCTTCCTCCAGAAGCAGCGTCGACAGTTCGCGACGTTATCACGAAGCCGGACCCGACCGACCCTTACCAACATATCAAAAGGGAACTAATCAACCGAAGTGGCGAATCATCACACCAGGAAATTCGGAAACTTTTAGCTGGCGAACAATTAGGAGACAGGAAGCCTACTGAATTGCTCCGCATCATGAAGCGACGTGCCGAATCGCATCAAGTGCCGGACGAGCTCATGCTCGAACTTTTTCAAACGCATCTGCCAACGCGAGTACAGTCCATTCTTGCAGCCATAACTCCTCTGACGATCGAGAAATCAGCGGAAGTGGCCGACCGAGTACTGGAAGTGACGCCGATGCCGGTAAGTGCTTGCTCAGTTGCCTCAGTTTCCATGGAAGATCGATTATTTGCAGAAATTGAAAAATTAAATCTGCGCATAGATAACCTTTCTCGTGGCAGAAGCCGCAGTCATAATAAGCAACATCACGCGCCGGGTAATCGCAGCAAATCGCGATCCAGCCAAAACCAACACGACCAATGTTGGTATCATTTTAAATTTGGCAAAAAAGGCCCAAAAATGCACACCTCCCTGCAAATTTCAAAAAAAAAAAACGACCGAGGCCTGGTGTAGAGGCGACTACCACCTTGCCCAAAAATTCTCATCTCCTATTCGTACGCGACAGACGTACTAATATACAGTATTTAATCGACACAGGTTCTGACGTTTCCATAATTCCCGCATCAAAATTACAAAGGAGAAATGGCTCGGAAATGACTCTTTCCGCAGCAAACACTTCCCCCATCCATGTATACACATCACAAACTCTATCCTTAGATCTGGGTTTGAGACGCGTATTCACATGGACATTTTTAGTTGGAAATGTGTCCACTCCCATAATAGGCGCCGATTTTCTGTACAATTTTAACCTAGTGCCAAATTTAGTGCAGCATAAATTGAATGATGCACAAACAAACATAAACACTGACGGTATAATGCGCAACAGTAGCATCCATTCCGTAAAAACGGTATCTGGTAATAGTGTATACCATAAATTGTTAATGGAATTAACAGAAATCACACGACCTCCACGCCCGGATCAGGAGATAAAACATTCAGTTGTTCATTACATCAACACGACTGGTCCGCCCGTAACGGCCAAAGCCCGCAGACTTGCACCTGACCGCTTACACATTGCTAAGGAGGAATTCAAAACAATGATCCAATTAGGCCACATGCGCCCCTCGCAAAGCAATTACGCATCTCCTTTGCACATGGTTACGAAAAAAGATAGCTCCGAATGGAGACCTGTTGGTGACTATCGAGCACTTAATGCTCAAACAATCAAAGACTATTACGGTGTACCAAATATTTTAGATTTTACATCGAACCTACATGGCACAAAAATTTTTTCGCACATAGATCTCATGAAAGCGTATCATCAAATCCCTGTAAATCCAGAGGATGTTCATAAAACTGCCATTATTACACCCTTTGGTTTATACGAAAGCTTACGTATGCAATTTGGTCTGTGTAACGCCGCATCTACTTTCAGTGAGTAACATCATAACTACATCAATGAAGTAACTCGAAACCTCCCTTTCGTTTATGCTTTTGTTGATGACATATTAGTGGCTTCTCGATCATCAGAAGAGCATATCGAACATCTACAGATTTTATTTGAACGAATACAACATTATGGCCTTACTTTAAAACCATCAAAATGCGTTTTTGGAGTCACCTCCATTGATTTCTTAGGTTTTAAAGTTTCCGAATCGGGTATTGAGCCTCTGCCAGAACGTGTAGAATGCATTAACAATTTTCCAAAGCCAACCACTATCACACAATTAAGGCGTTTCCTTGGATTATTTAATTTCTACTGACGTTTTGTACCCAAAGCAGCTCATATATTAGCCCCTTTAAATAAATTCTTAGAAGGCGTCAAAAATAAAAAGAAATCTAAACGAATTACAGTAACCAAACTTAATGAGTTACTTCAATGGACTGATGTGGCAGAGCAATCATTTACGGATGCTAAAAATGCCTTAGCAAGTGCAACTCTACTGCAACATCCGATACCTGGAGCGAAGCTGAGTGTCTGGGTCGATGCAAGCGATTTGGCTGTTGGCGGTACTCTTATGCAACTGGATAAAGATGACTGGGAGCCTATTTCATTTCTATCTGCCAAGCTTTCCAAAAGCCAACGGAACTGGTCCACGTATGACAGAGAACTATTAGCAATATACACATCCGTCAAACGCTTCAGACATATGCTCGAAGGTCGTGATTTCATCATTTTCACCGATGAAAAGCCTTTAATTTACGCCTTCAAGCAGAAGCCAGACAAGTGTTCGCCAAGACAACTCCGTCATTTGGACTATATCTCTCAATTTTCAACAGATGTCCGCCATACAAAAGGCACTAACAACGTCGTCGCTGATGCATTATCTCGCATAGAAATTGACACTATCTCTTCTCCATTAAATTTTCAAGAATTTGCTTCAGCCCAAGCGAATGATTCAGAGTTAAAGGCGATTCTAACCAAAAACGACACTTCACTAATTTTGGAAAAGACTTATTTTCCAATCGCTAATTTGGAACTGTTGTGCGATATGTCCACCGGACAACCTCGACCATTTGTCCCACAATCATATCGAAAAATCATATTTAACCAACTTCATGGACTTTCCCATCCAGGAATCTTCGCTACAAATAAGTTGATAACTTCTCGATATGTTTGGCCAGCAATGAACAAATAGATTAAAGAGCAGGTACAATGTTGTATTCCTTGCCAACGTTATAAAGTCCATCGCCACACCAAGACTCCACTTGGTACATTCAATCTACCAGATGCTCGATTTTCCCATATACATCTGGATTTTATTGGACCACTGCCATCATCTGACGGCCAACGTTATTGCCTCACGATAACTGATCGTTTCACTCGCTGGCCTGAAGTAATCCCGACTACTGACATGACTGCCGAAACAGTTTGTCGAGCACTATTAAGTGGTTGGATTTCCAGATTCGGCTGTCCTACAACAATAACAACAGATCAGGGCAGAAGTTTCGAATCAAATCTTTTTAGACAGCTAACTAAAGTGCTTGGAACCAACCACATCCATTCCGCAGCATATAGACCCCAATCTAATGGGTTAATAGAACGTTTTCATCGTCACCTCAAAAGTGCTCTTAAATGCCATGAGCATACAAAATGGACCGAGGTACTACCAATTGTTTTGCTAGGATTGCGATCTGCAATAAAGAACGATATTAACGCTTTGTGTGCAGAACTTGTATATAGAACAACATTTCGTTTACCATCTGACATTTTATTAAGTGAACAAGTTTCTGCAACAGCCTTTCCATCATACGTAGATCAACTTCGCACCTTGATGCAAACTTTAAATCCAATTGCAACATCAAAACATTGCAAGGATTCAATCTATGTTCATCCCTCATTGGAAACATGCTCTCATGTGTTTTAACGTGTGGACTGTCACAAACCTCCATTGTCTCAGCCTTATACTGGACCACATCCTGTTCTTGATCGTTCGGAAAAGAACTGTCGGATCATTGTGAATGGCAAAACAATTTCTGTCACGTTAGACAGAGTAAAACCTGCTCATATGCTGCGTGACGATAGCAACATTAACTTATCTTTGCCTTCTAAATCTACAGAGTCCAGGGAATCGGTTCAACCTCTCACAACAAGAAGTGGAAGAACCGTACATTTCCCCAAAAGGCTTATTGAATATATTTAATGTTATATTTGTACATATTAACGATTATCATTGTATATTTGTGTTTACTCATTCATTTTCAATTTTTTTTAACACATTCTACTGTTACGAAAATGTGCGTATTTTTCTTAAATTTGTGTTTTTTATATTTTCAATGTATATAATCCTCTATTATGACTGTATATCGTTCCTCGGTATCCCTCTTTCACTGGGGGGATACTCTATGGAGAGTACGAATTGAAATTCGTTGTTCTTGTCAGAAGCAGACGATTCGCGTGATATCGCTCTCTTTCTCTCTCGGCGCAAGTTTGTAATGCGCATGCGCGAAGCATTGCGAACGGAGCGCGTATCAATATTCTTACTTCTTAACTTTTCCCTTTCGGTTGTGTTCGTCTTGTGTCTCTTTTCGTCTTGTGGAATAAATTATTGTGTTCTAATTTATGTTGTATTAATTGCACACCAACGAACACCACAACATTAAGTCGTTTTTTAGATAATTATTTTTATACATCTAATATTTTCAGTAGAATATATGCACAAATTATGCATGAAATAAAGAACTAAAAATGAAATGTGCCAAAATGCAAGAAGTTTTTAATTAGTTTTGTAACAGTATTGTATTTAAAGCTGTAAAAGAAAATTGAGCTTTTTTTCTGTTTAAAGCATTTTTCTTATTCATTGTCATGTCTTATATACTTAAGTATTACACATGTCATGTGTTTAAACTTACACTGATGAATTATATTGATTAAGTATAAATATTGATGATATATTATGCGATTTGTAGTATTTGATATGAATACTCATGTATTAATTTCTTGTTTAAAGGATAATAAAAATATTTTAACTGTAAGTGAAGATATTGATTGTTTGTCATTCCTTTTGAAAATAAAGCCTCTGAATTAATTTTTATACTGATTATACAAATAGCAAAGCATTATTTTTAGCATTTTAAGAAGGAAAATGGAACATGTGCATTAATTTGTAAGTTATAAAATAAAAAACTTCAATAATTTCATTTCAGCAGTTACATTTTATGAACTGTGGTATAATACTTAAAAAATTGCAGACTTTAAAAAAGCAATGTATTTTTAAATTACGTAAATTCTGAATATTTTGTTGATTTAAACACTGATTATATCCGTAAACAGTAAGGAAATAAAGAAATGTGTAATGTAATAATCGCGGCGATCGTTGGCCTACATCCAACACGTCACAAGAGTCGTGGTATGGCCTTTTGTGATAGGAGCCGTTTGCCCGTGGTGTAAGGTATCTATCAGGTGTCAAATTTTCCGCAAATTTCAAATCCGTTGAAATTTTCAATCTATCTTTAACAGTGCCGATTTTACAAAGCAAATACTAAACAATGCCAGTCGAAATGTTTCTTTCTTCTCTTCTGGCTGAAATGGAAGAGGGCAGGAAATGTAATTTTTTTTTTTTTTTAACGCGAAGAGCAAAAAATGAAATCTAACTATTTTTGTAAAGCGAAAGTAGACGTGACATCAATATCTTGCGAAATTATAAAATTCATTTAAAACTGTCCTACATTGAATTTTAATTTAATGTTTTAGATTGAATTTAATATTCGCTTCCACCCTAAAATTGCAAAAATTCGAACTTCATGTGTGCCAAATCCTATTACTGTAGATGCCATAGATTCGTCAGGAATTTGCGTGCAAGAAACAAACAGACAAACGCTTCCTTTTATAATAATAGAGATAATTTCATAAATTACTTATAAGGGGTATCCTCTAGTGTCTAAGTGCAATATAGTAGAAAACATTCTCCAAAAGACATTGTCTGAGAAAAAAATTTTTATTTTGGAGATGGGGCTAACGATTTTTAAAGTTTACGTAGAATATTTTAAATCATAATAACTAAACAATTATAATCGAAATACAAATTTACAAAGAATGAAACAGCTCACAATTTTTTATATTATCCACCGCTACAACTTTGAACTTTTTTTAAAATTTAATCTCATGTTACCTTAGAGGTCGTATTTAAAAACTCATAAGTGTTTTACTTCTGGAAAGTTTTGAAAGTTCGAAAGAAAGTTCAAACAGATGAGTGAATAATAGTTATAATCTATATGTGTAAACTTTCCTCTTTTACATGAATCGTCGTTTTGGAAATACATTAGAAACTAAATGCGAAATGCAATTTTTTTTTGTGTTATCTCTATGTTGTGTTTATAATTTTTAAGTTGTTTTTTATGTAAGTTTAGAATGACTGAGTTATAGCATCTGTTGTATCGGTCCGTACAGACTGAGTGGCCTTTTTGCGATTTGTGCAAGTGTTAACATCGTCTCAAAATTACGAGTTGTGGCTGATACAAGACAATCGCTAATACAGGTTGTGTTCCATTGCGATATAAACTCATTACTTTACCTACCCGAAAATTTCATCAAACTGTAAGGTGTGGTATGCACTTTAATAAAATAAATATTTTTCAAAACATTCTACGTTCTCAACTTATGAACATTGATGCCAGAGGATGTTGTATGCAAATCGTGCATTAAATTCCAGAATTGAAACTCGAATTTCGCATGTGATCGGGCAATAAAAAAATGGTGGACATGCATCAAACGCAGCGGTTGATAAAATTTTCAGTAAAGGGACGAAAGAAATATTTCGACGCTTTGGTTTTACAAATAAAATTTGCACACACTACATTCACAAGACGAATGATAATTATTACTAAATAAAAAATAAATTGCTGGACGGTAAAGCTTAATACCAAGGGTTAGTGAAAGCAATTTAAAGTTCTTAAACGGTGGAAATTAGATTTCGGAAATTTATAAAACGGTTAAGATTGATAACACTTTTTCTGTTAATAAAAATTGAAATGCAGGATAGAAAATAAAGTACTATTCAGATCTATAAAGCAATAAAACCCAAATAAACCAACCAACTATAATGTAGGGCAAATTTACATTATCAACCGCATCACAATATTGTCTTTCATCTCAAAGTAAACGACAAAATGTCATTCTTATGGAACGTCATCCTTAATCTCAAGTCTTCAAATCAATAAATACATGAATATCCTGCTAATTGTTTTGCTTCTATTCATTCAGTCGTAAACAGTAAAAATATATTTGTTTCATTAAAACATTCATCGAAGAAACTATTTTGGTGCAGACAATTCTGGTTTAAGAAGAAGATTAGTAAATTTAGAAGCGCACTAAGAGATCGTGCGTCAACTTTAATCATAACGACCCTAAGACTTGTAGTACTATCCCGCTCCACTTTTACTAAAATAAAATTTTAAAATATTTTAAATAAAATAGGAGGGTGTAATTCGCTATTAAGCTTCAATGTTTGAAAGAACTTCGAAGTTGGAACTTAATTTTATACTACGTGCGATCTTTGTGATAAGCTGATTAACTGTATCAATTGAAAGACCCAATAAATTTTAAATATTTGGAATAATTTTTGAGTTCTTATACATAAAAAATACGTTAAAACACATTTGATCTAGAGGTGAGGGTAAAAAAGTGTTTCCTTAAGGTCATGTTTCTAAACATTGAGCCCAATTTTTAAGTTTAATTGCTTAAAATGTAATGTGCGGCTTTAAAAGTAGACGGATAATCGATAGCCTGATTGGTTGAGTTCGAGTTTGAGAATCCATCCACACATAGTTGAGATCTCAAATCTCTTGGAGAATTTGGCTGAAACTTACATGCACGATACACTGCCCTACAACAATGGACCGCACAGTAAGGTATGATGGTATTAGTAATCGAACAAGGATTTCAACAAGGTTTTGATACACAGCTATAGGTATTTGTGTCCATTCCTGCTGCAAGATTGTCGCCAGCTCAGCGGTTGATTTCGGACATGGTTCTCTGTTCTGTAAGCGTCGCTCAAACTCGTCCAAGAAATGTTCTAAGGGGTTTAGGACTGAACTCTGAGCAGGCCAGGAAAGATTTTTTATAGCTTGATACCACTGCTTGAAACAGATTGCTACATGGCATAGAGTGTTGTCGTCCTGGAAGTAAAATTCGATGATTCCATAAATTTGCCAAAGAGTAGGAAGAACCTCATTCTCCGAAATGTTCATGTAGGCGTCAGCGTTCAATTAACCACGAACAACATGCAAAGGTCTCATGCCACACCACGAAAAACATCCTCAAACAAAAAGTCGGATTTTATGCTTATCCGCTGACGTCCCTTCCAGTATTATAGGCTAGTGTATAAATATATAGACCATTGTGATCCTGATTTTTTACCATACATTGGGAGTAAACTATCTGGTATTCGGTTGTAATTGGGAAGAGAGGGGTGATCGTTGTTGAATTGAGTTGACAGACGATGACAGATACCCCCAAGTGATGAAAAAGATAGAAGGGATCAGGACAAATCCCTACATCTCTAATATTATAAAAGGAAGTGTTTCTCTGTTTGTTTGTTTGTTTGCTTATTTCCCGCAATGTCCTGGCGAATCCAGGGCACTTACAATAATAGAATTTTGCATACAGGTAGTAAGAATGTTTTGCAATTTTTGAGTCGCGGCGAATTTTACAATTTATTCTAGAACATTTTAAAATAAATGTAAAAGTTTTTTTCACCGTTCTTCCTTTTTCTGCGGAACGAAGAAACATCAAATTTAGACCTTTCACCCTCAGTTCTCGATGACGTCAGCCTTTGGAACCTTGACAAGTTTTTTTCATCTCCCATCTAGAATGGGAGGGAACAGATTCGAATGACGTTCGTTTGATTGGAATTCATACATTTTAATTTCCGGTGAAACGGATTCGAGTGTGAAGAAAAAGAAACTATTAAAGTTATTAAAGGCGTTCTTCAGTGCTTTTTTTTCTATATCAGCGATCGTTACAGAGAAAATAAAAATTTTAACGGATTTGAATCTGCGGAAAATATTACACTGGATAGATACCTTTTACGTTTGATTTTCTTTTAATAAATAATTCATCTATTAAATATATATATTTTTTGGTTTGCTAAGCAAACCAACACCACGGGCAACTCCTTCACGGCTGTTATCCAATAGGCTACAAATTCGCAAACCAAATAGAAATCCATGGTGCCTGTTGTCCAATAGGCTACGAATTCCCATTTGGTTTGCGAAGCAAACCATTAACTCCACAAAAACAACTGGCCCGGGCAAGCCAATCAGTGGCTAGTTAATTATATCTGTAAAGAATGTTAACACTTTCTATTCGATGTTTTAATTTAGAAGAGCAGTTTGCTGACTGTTCTGTATAGAAATTATTCACAATTAGAGAATTCAGATGTAATTGTTTTCCATCACCATTTTCAACAGACATTTTTTTTATAGTATTTACCACTATTTTATTTTAATTCTATGTGACCTTAGCAGGACGTATTGAAAAGTATCACTAGTTGTTGTTACTAACACCCTTCATGGTCTCTTTAAATTGAACCAAAAGTATCACAAGTACTAACCACTAGCGGATTTCGAAAATTAGGTTTATGTTTGAAACTTACAGTTGAAATTTTATGTTCTATATGTTTGAGGCGATCCTATGCATTTCGAAATAACTCTAAATGGTTTATGTGTAAAATCGTGTAAAATTAGTATCATAAACTAAATTTCTTGGTACATTAGCTGTTTTAATTTTATTAGTTTTATTTACAGAATATAAAATAACAGCTTAAACACTCCTCTTGACGAGGCTTAGATTTGAATGTGTTTTAGTAACCGCATCGGAAAAAAATGCTATCTATCTTCTTCCCTGAGAATTTTGAACAAACCATGTAAATTTTGTAATTTTCCGAACCATACGTTCTCGAGAAACCGTATATGAAATCAGCGAAAAAAGCGAGCTTTCAACCATGGTGTGAACCACACACAGCGAGGATGTCACAAGACTGCCTCCGCCACATTACCACCCTTCCCTGACCTGTTCGATCCCCAGATTTGTCACCAATCGAGCATATCTGGGATCTTTGGGACGGCAAGTTGAACACCCTACGAGTTTGATCGAACTAGAGGCGCGTTTACAGTAACTGTGGAACGAGATGTCTCAGGACATCATACGGAACTTGTATGCCTCAATGCCCTCTCGTATCGCATCGTGCATTCGCGCAAGAGGGGGTCCAACATAGTACTAAAACTTCCCTTCATTTGTACTTTTTTCTGCAATAAATCATGTTTTTCCTTTGATTTTCTAATAACTTACTTATATCAAAGTAGTACTTACATATGTAAAATTTCGTTTCATTTTGACGACTTTTCTTGGTGCGCAAATATTTAATGGCAATGAGTGCATGTATATATATATATATCGTCATCTGGCCGTGGTTAAAAATGACATGGTATTGTGCTCTGAACTTTCTCCTGGTTGAATTATATAGGACAGTCGTGAATGACCCTTTGTGTTGCGCCGGTACGGCGTCAATTAAACACCTACCTACCTACCTACCTAATGCTTTCTCTTGTTAAAGATAGATAATTTTAAAAGGTGTAACCGTGAAGACCAAAGTCATAATTTGAACAACACAACTTGCCAGTTTACGGTTAGAGCTCTATAATGTTTTAATAACAATTTGATTGTTCTACCACGGAAAGCAAGTCACACATGAAGGTAGCGTCGTGAATAATAATATGCATCGTAGCAGTTGATTGTTTCTGTTTTCATATGTAGGAGGAGGGTTGCTATGCAGAAATGTACAACAAAAAGACTGATACACGTTAGTGAAATGTATCAAAGAACGGAAATCAAAGTCATAGACGAAACCAAAAACAGTATAGACAGTCATTTTTAGCAAAATATATGAAAGACAGTGCTCCCTCATCCCAACTTTGTCTACCAAAAGATAATTGGTGGTGAAGATGTGTTACACTTTTATCTATACTACGGTATGGTAAGTTAATTTTTTAATTTATTTCCAGAATTCAGCAGCGGATGAATTGGATACATCAGCATCTATAATAGTTTCTCATTATCTACCACTAGTTGATAGATTTCGGATTACATGAGACCGAAACAACTGTATTCAGATCACTGGCGAACTTTCAACCACTTGATTGTTTCGTGTTGTCTTTAACAACCAATTGTGAAGCGTTGGTAATGAGAAGGATGATATGCAACGAAGATTGAAATCGTGATAGGAATGCAAGCAGTATCTGTTATCACATGGTTGAAAATATTTGTTGGAAGTGATTAACATCACTTTCGCATTTCCACTGTTTGCGTTGCTTCATTTGGTTTTATGGTGCAACGGCCATATTTGGCAAAGCCATGATACATCCTTCATAAAACGTGCTGATGGCAGTGACGTAATATGGTAGTAACACAGGCACCATCCAGGTCAATTTATTGAAAGCTCGCGTGTTCATTATCAATTTCGCATGTCATCAATTCAGCAAGACGTGTGAAATACAGAGTATATTTGTCTACAAAACAATTCATTATAGTGGATATGGATGGCACAAAATCTTCATAGATACTCTATTCTTCTCATCCCCCATTTCCATGAACAAAAATGATTCCAAGACTGATTCGGACATGGGATCAGTTTATTGCTTCTGCAAAGAAGTGTCATTATCAAAATCCTGGTGAACTAGATTCCAAATTAATAACAGTGAGTTTAAAGTGGAGTTGGTTTCAACCAGAGAAACAGTTAGAATTGCCCTTGAAAAGTAACTATTTTTTAAGACAGCCAAGCAATTTAAAAGCTCTCCTAAACCCAACGTTCAGAAATTCCCTCATCAAAGAAATCCAAAAACTCATCCATGAGAAGCCAGAAGTATAACTACGATGGATGGAAGTAACGTTGGTCACGAGGGTAACGCATAAGCACAAAATGTTGCCAAGGGGGAAACAAAAATGCTCCAGAGAACAACCAAGTAACTGTTCGAGTACCACACTTCAAGAGACACACTAAATACAACATTCTTCAACTGTGGCAGGTAGAATGGAACACAAAGGACACAGTCCCTTACGGATACGATATCTTACCAAACATTTCCATGTATACCCGTATCAAAGATAGAAATCTTTCAGAGTTCGTAACAGGCCCTGGCCCATTCCCTATCTATGTTACATACTCAGATTCGGATTATCTCAGACCCATCAATTCTAGTATGGAATAGAGGAAACTCCATTGCATTATGCCCTAGAATTTCCTCTCACAAGCTTGCTCCACCTGAGTCGCCCACTACCAAGACCCAAGAAAGACTTCTAAATTGGTAAATACTCACCAGAATAGATATCGGGTGGAATATGGCTATTATAGAGTTAAATATAGTTCGTTTTCTCTTTCAGCCTGCTACAAAAATGAATTAAGTGGTTTGGTAATTTAAACTAACATTCCGTAACGGTAGTAAACAGGCTGTACATTTGAATACAGAGTTGTGTAGGATGTATAGAGTCCCATCCATGTATTTTGAGACATCTTGTCAGTAATTTTTACCGCACGCTTTCCGAATGATCGAACACTCATTCGGACGAAAAAAAAAACTTTTATGGATTTTCACTTTTGCTGTCCTCTTTTCGTCCTCTTTTTTACAAAATAATTTTAACAGATGTTCTTTGTTAATTTTCTGATATTCATCTTATGGCAACCCTAGTTGCATGGTTATTTGTTGTATTATTTCAACCTGTGCACCGAACTAATTTCATTAAAATATATTTTCATTAACATTACACCAAAGTGAAAATTCTCTTAATTTTGAACACCAATGTATGTAAAACAAACAACAATATTATAACAATAACCATACGGCATGTCATAAACAGTTGAGAAATAAGTAAAGATCAGCACAAAAAACAAAATATATGTGTGTGTGAATAAAGAACAACATAACAACTTTGGAAGTCAACAGAGGTCTTGTTTCAAAACAATCTGTTAACATCAGAGAAAATTGAACTGAGATGCGGTAAAACATAAAATAAGAACTTTAATCTTTCGCTGGCGTATCTGACAGCAAACTGCACAGCGGGACTCAAAGGATCGTGAGTGCTGGTGCATTAAATGCATCTGCAATAAAATAATTTAATTATAACTAGTCGACTCCTATAAAGCATCTACGTTGAAGGGTCTATTGCTTTCGACAGTAAAGGATGCATATTTCATCGCTTGTATATCAGGATATTTTCAATGTATGAGAAAAATTCTTTGAAAAATACTTTTTAATTAATGATTTTTAAATTATGAAGCAGCATGTGTATGATTTCGATGTGAAATATTTGCATCAAAATGACAGAACATAATTTAATTCATGTTTGTATTCTCTATGCAAATCTACACCGTTTGACCAATCCACACAACATTTGGTACACTAAAACTTTATAACACGGAGGAAAACATAGGCTATTTTTTTCCTGTCTTCAGACATATCTGTAGTCAGAAAATTGGCACACAGGTAGTCCTAAAATTGTCTCTCAAAGGCCCAATTTAAAAATCTAAAGTTTGTTTTTCTGCAATAATTGGACATCGACAAGGAAACATGTTCTGCAGGGTTTGTGTATTTGCGTTAACGTAGAGAATTGTCGCGGTCATATTTAAGCTGTCGCGGTCATATTTAAGGTGTCGCGGAAGGAAGCACGTTCTACAGGGTCGTCTATTTGAATTAACACAGAGAAATGTCGCGGTCATATATGAAGCCCGAGCAACGCCGGTTTATTCAACTAGTTGTATAATAAAAATGACATAGTATGTACCAAAACCGATGCAAAAAATAATAAGCGTATAGGCAAAATTAGCTTCGGTAGATAGGTGTTTAGTTAAGGGAAAAATCCGTTGACAACAATACGTAATTTTAAACCACGGTCAGATGACGAAAACACACCTCAGTCTGCAACCATCTCCAAACTTTCACACCTCGCCAATGTGAGGACATTTGATTCCTCGGCAGATTTAAGGTGCACCAGCTCCCTTTGTACACATATTACAAACCATATTTTGTAATCAACTAAGTTTGTATAACATATTTAAGTATGGTTTAAATTTTAATTCCTATTTTCCTGATTAAATTAATTTGATATTGCTAATAGGAAATAGTACTTTTGTATTTTTACTCATATTTAATTCATGTTTTTTTATGAAGTATTACAAAATACACTCGAACAAATTTGTCTGTTACACTCCTGAACCTGAATTTCTACTTTAAGTGCATGAAATGCCCCTGTAAATAGTTATCTGCCACTAGTTGATATAGGTCCTGTTCACATGAAGAGTTTTCTAACGCTCGTTTTCAAGTTCAGCTTTCGGTTAGCATTGAATTATTCTTTTATTCTTCTTACTCAAGTTTCTATATTTGCTATCGTTAAAGATAGAGTAAAAATTTCAATAAATATAATCATAAATATACTTTCTCACAATTTTGGCCCAACTATTGCAGCAAAAATGGTGTTGGAGAAGGTTTTTAAATTATAACAAAATATTTGAAACAGCCAGATTTGTAAGATATCTACAATAAAAAATAATAATTCAATGTTTTTTTTTTATAATTAAATACGTGTTAGACAGAAGAAAATGATCCAAGACTAATTACCGGATTTGAAAAATAATTGTAATAAATAGGAATGGAACAATGAAACAAAAGATATGATTGAAAAAGAAAATACAAATTTTAAAATGGACAATAAATATAAACAGATCGTAGTAAGAAAAATTACAGGCTTTATCTAAGAGAGCTGAATAATAATTGTGATATAATTATTTATTGTTGCAATATTAGCTGCCGTAATGAGAGAAAATTTTAATTTTCAATTTATAAAAAGCCACTTACGTAACAAGGATAATATAAGGAGGTCAAAATTTACAATTGAATTGAATTTACACTTTTCATTTAGTACAAGTGAATTTAAGTACATCGTTCTTTTATATTCGGTAAGAAAATGATGAAATATTTTGATCAGTTTATTTGAATGAGATAGCTAAGAAATATTATTTCCAGTTGTTCCCGTATTGTTATTACCTTGTCGGGTCTTTTAAGGTAACAATATCTTTAACCTTTAACTGCTGTAATGGGTCTCATAGATCCCGAGTCATTTTTCACAAGTCGTTTCTACCCTTTAAAGTTGATATTGGTTTCTGTCCTATTCAGTGCCTTCCTGCTACGTCCAAGAGAAACCACACTCCAAGACTGGTTTAGCTGCCCCAAATATTTCGTGATTTACACATTTGCATTTCCTGCGTGGTCTCTTAGACCTCTTCACAGCATTTGCGTTACCGTTCTTGTTGAATGAAATCGTCTTAGTTGGAGTAGGGAATTTCGGCAGAGAGCCTATAATGGCAACAAACTATACAAAAAAACGACCCGTGTTTCGTACACAAAAAAAATTCAGGATATAGTTGATAATTGGTTTGAAATAGAGTACAGGGACAGTGAAATTTCGGATAATATTATTGAAAGCGAACACGAAACGGATGAAGATGAATACATTTCAAGTGCGTCTCCACAAGAAGAATATTTCTACGGAAAAAATAGCCTCAAATGGGATGCCTGGGGAGGGTTAACCTAATCGTGCCTTTAGAACACCAAAACACATTATAGTTTCACAGTTTCCAGGGTTGCAACATTCTGCAAAATTAGGTCCGAAAGCTGAGCATGAAGAGACATGGAATCTACTTAACTTGTATAGTAATATAAAATATATTTCATGTTAGAATTCAATTATCTAAATTAAAAATGTATAAATAATAAATATCTAAAGAATCTTTCATTAATATATGATATTAATCATATTAATATGCACTTTAGAGAGCGAGGTCTGAGAGACCCTTCCACACTAGTTATGAGACGGTTTGTGACACAGCAGTTAAGGGTTGAGATCTGCTATAAGACCTGGCACCAACTACTCCATAGCCCAAATAGTATATGGAACCAATATTAAATTATCAGGTGAGTTTTTTGATTCACCTACTATCAAAATTGATCCCGAAACCTTTGTGACTAAGTTACAGAATTTTATGGCAGACTTGATACCAGGTAAACCTCTCTCTCTCTCTTCCACTCCTAGAAATCAGACGATCTATGTTCATAAGGATTTGAAATCTTGCTCTCATGTATTTGTGAGGATAAGCCGAGTAAAAAAACATTGGAACCGCTATATGATACACCATTTCCTGTAATCAAAAGATTTGAAAATTATTTTACTGTTTCAGAGAACAGTAAACAGGTAAGCATATCAGTAGATAGGCTAAAACCAGCTTATTTGTTCGTTACGGACACAGTGCCTGTCCACAGTGCCATTGCTGTTAAACAATCAGATGATAACTCAGTTGCAAAACACTCTCACCTCTCTTATCTGATAATAAACATCCTACTACTTGAAGTGGTAGATTAATAAGGAAACCTGTAAGATTCCAGTACTGATTATGTTTGTAAAAGTTCCAGTTTGATTATGTTTGTAAAGTTCCAGTTTGAATATGTTTGCATCCGGTGATCCCAGATAGAACAAATTGCCGAGTATCTAGAATATTGAGATTTCTTCCTGATTCTAAACTGTGATTTAAGTATAATGACTAAAATGTTTTGGTATAATATCGTAATTTTTAACGTTCAAGTTACTTAGCATCGTTTAATATTAATATTTAGGTATTGTGATACCTGTAGTAATGATTATGTTTTTGCAGTACTGTCCCTGCCATAGTTTCTGATAATCGTAACTCAGTTACTGGTGTGGGAGTAAAGTTGCTACAGAATAATTCTGATTCGAACCGATCGATGGCTGAACTAAGAAAGTTGTTATATCATAACCAGTTAACGGTTATCGATTTAAGAAAAGTAAAAAAGAAATATAATTAGTAAAATAATAATAATTTTAAATTTGTCACTGTAACAATTATTATTAAGTAAGTAATTATTATTTAAATTTTTATGATTGATTTTAAAACATTAATTAAGCATTTGTTATTTTGATATTATTTGTACGAACTGAACTGATGTAAAAGTTTGATTGTAAACCGAACTGTGTTGTGTGTTTAAAATGGGTGTGTATTCTCACTCGTTATCTCTATCATTAAACGTCTTGATGTTGAAAGAGCTCTCGAGATTTTTTCAATAGGTGTATTCACGCTGATAGTTAGTGTGCTGCAAGATACTAATAGAGTAAACAAGGAGAGAACTGAAGAAAGGCTAAGGAAGGCTGTTGGACTATAGGTTGAAGGCTATATTCACCAAACTACCACACAACGACAACGTGAATGCATTTGAGGACCCTAAATATTTAATGTGCACCAGCCCCCTTTGTAAACGACGATCTTTGGTTGGATTTGAACTCGTAACCATCCGTTATCTATGAAAGATGGCCGAGTTGTAGGATATTGAACTCTCGACCCATGATAGTGGCACAAAAAAGCGCAATCTGTTGACCGTAGCCACAAATTAGCCAGATGTGAGATGTACTCTCAGACAATGAGTTGTCTTGTTCAGAAGTAAATTAAATATATACTTGTAAATAAACATATTTACTTTTTCGGATGTTATAGTATTGAGCTCCACTCCAAGTGAAATGATGTATTGACACTCATAGTAAGTTCCTTATTTAGGGGGTGATATAAAAATTTACGTAAGTATAGAGTTGTTTTAGAGTGTGTTCCCAAGAGACTAGATTTAGAGTATACTACCGAAAGAAAAGCTATTTTGTTATTTAAAGCTATACTCTTCTAAAGTGTTTTAGTTATTAGGTTTAGATTATTTTCCACGCATACACATCTAGATTCTAATTTCGGAGATTCCCAGACACTTTAAAGTACAACGTTCCATAAAATACCTTCCTTCCAGAGACTTTTCGAGTGTGATGTATTATCTCTTTGTCAACTGATTGATAAGCGTATTCTCACCCACTATAAAAATCAGGACTCACGCAAATGTCCTGTCATTAGATGTTGCATTGTCAAACGATGATAAAAATCGGCCAAAAAATCTTTCACTGAGCAGTCAACTGACTACTAGTCGACATCTGCGTCACACTTTCAGACGATCCCCTCAATAGACCTACTCCGTCTACTTATATTTTACGTCTATGCATAGAGCATTCCCTGTTAATTTTGCTCAGTTCCACAGCACTTGAGCTGAAAACCCAATCCAAGTTCTCTCTCACCGACTACTTGAGGTCATTTGAAACCACGGCAGATTTAACGTGCTCCAATCCACGATGTCTTTGGTTGGATAGAATTTTGAACTAACAACCCTCCGGTTGCTTTTCCGCTACTCTACCAATCGGGCTACAGCAGCCGCACGCTCATTCTTTGTTTAAAGTGTGATTTGAATACCGAATAAATATGCTCAAAGAAGACGAGTCAGTTTGGAGTTATAGAATATTTTTATTACTTCTCCAAAAAATATTTGATGTTATGTTGTCCAGGAGCAATTTCAAATGAACCAGCTGGAGCAGTACGTGTAGACATCCTGCCTTCTAAACTCTACGAATGCTCCCCTCGTGTCCGCAGGAATTTTGACGTATTTATAGAAAGGAGGGTGGGCGAACACGAGGAGGGCACCCGCAAAGCTTTTCTAGTCCAGGATGACTAACGTTGCTCAACAGGTCTTGTAGTTCAGCTGTATGCATCTTCAAAGACGACGAGTCGGTTTGGAGTTATATAATACTTATATTGCTTCTCCAAAAAATATTTGTTGTTCTGTTGCCTAGGGACAGTTCCAAATGAACCAGCTGGAGCAGTACGTGTAGACATCTGGCCTTCTAAACTCTACGAATGCTCCCCTCGTGTCCGCAGGAATTTTGACGTATTTATAGAAAGGAGGGTGGGCGAACACGAGGAGGGCACCCGCAGAGCTCTTCTGGTCCAGGATGACTATCGTTGCTCAACAGGTCTTGTAGTTCAGCTGTTGGCTTCCCTAAAAGTAAGGAAACGTGCATAAATTACATCAACGAGGAAAAACTGTTTGTTTATAATTTTTCAATCCTTCGGTTTTTTAAACTTGTTTACACTATACTGGTAAATATTTTTATCTTTTATTTTAATTTCTTTGATTTTATTTTTCTCTTTAGAAAACGAAAGCTTGCTTTTAACAAAATAAGGTTCTTTAAAATTTGGAAAAAGTTCTTTATTGTTGTTGGTTTGCTTTTCAGTAGTAATATTGTTGAATGATCAATACTGGGTTAAGCTCGTTTAAAAAAAATAAACGAAAATTGCGAAATTATGGACATACACATACATGGAAAGTATTACTGACATCCGATAATACACCAAATGATGAATTGAACCCGAGAGGAAGTACTTAAACATTCCATAATGTAACAGCATTAACATAATTTTTAAAACATTAAATGTAATTATTAAAATGTAATAATTTTTTTAATTGTAACAGTGGGAACTCTGTGATTATTCAGTCTTCTTTAAAGTTTGCTAGCGACTATACATCTCAACTATACTGTCAGGTCAGTGTTAGGAACGACTCGATACTTCGTGACTATCTCCAGGAGAGATTTAAATATTTATTTGCCCCTTCCAGGCTTCGCAACAATATTCGATCAATGACGCTAACTAAACTTAATTTTTTTAAATATATTGTACAGCTTTTTAAAGAGATTACTCTGTAAGGATTGAACAGTCCTGGTAGATTTAATTTCAGAGAAGACTACAACAATGTTGTCCCAACTATGACAAAAATGAACTAAGAGTTCAAATCGTGTTTCCGGAAATTATTTTCGGCCATTTGGGTCACAATTGTAAAGGGCTACTGTAATATGGTAAGAAAAGATAAGAGAAGATGAAGAGAAGATTTGCGTGTTTGCAGAAAAACCAATTATTTAAAAGTTATTTAATACAAATGTATTTTTTACCACTAATTTTTTACTAATTTTATTGTGTTTGAGAAGATATTAAAAAAAAATCAAAATCCATAGACTAGGAAGAGCGGCAAGTTACTGACATATGGGACACCATTTAATATTTATCTTAAGTTCTAAAGCGGAAAGTTAAGGCATTTTACTATAGATTTATACTGATTACATTGAGATATTTTATAAATAAACATTAAACTTTATTTATATCATTACATGGTAGCAAGTGATCAAAGATTTCTTGTACACATTTGAGAAATACTCAATTAATAGAAAAAAGTTAATTTTATTAAAAAAATTAAGAAACAAATTAAGCAAGAATCAAGATGCGCTTACCTATCTTTTCAAAAGAGCTACCATTGTTCAAAAGAGCCTGAACTTCCTTTTCGGATTGCTCTTCTTAATACTGTAAAAATATTCATCTGTGAGAAATTAGTTAATTCTGAGTACATAAAGTAATACACACAGTGTACCAATTGCTACGCTCATGATTTTAATGCAATGGCGACCGTCTGTAGTGATAAGAGAAGCAAATTACCCAGAGGGATTCAGTGTATATAAAGTATTCAATCTGGTCCTCTAACCATGAACTTTTACGTTGGTACTTTCAAACTGCTTCTCTCAAGCTTTTTTTTTTCAGTCAAATATATATTGTTGCATACAAATTCAATTAAAAAAAAAAGAAAAAAGGAATGATATTGAAAATGAACTATGTAGACAGATTATTCAAAATTCCATGGGTAAATTGAACAGATTGTAGGGTGCACCAAAATAAACTTTATTTGTGTCTAATCTAACTTTTATTGTTTTCATATTTTGGTCACTGTGAATATTTGTCTTCAACTGTGTAAAGTGAAAGAGGAAGTTGTTTGGGATGTTTGCAAATAATTTTTCTTTTCAATTTTGGCATCCGTAAAACGTACTTTGTTCTAGATCGAGCATTATATATTCAGACATGGATCCGACAACGGAAACTGTAGAGTAGATCAAAGATGATTACATAAAACGCTTTCCTAATAATAGAGTACCAAGCCGTCAAACGTCTGAATGTTTAAACAGCAAAATGGTGGAACTACAATTTCTTATGCTAGCGGACATGATGCAGGTTGGCCATGTTCGAGCATTCCAGAAGTTAAAGACAGTCCATACAAGACTGAGAGAAATCAAGGTAAATAAAATTATCCACAGCACACTTCGGGAGTGCTCACATTTCTCAGACAACTCACATCATACCCGTAGGCATGGAATGTCCGGTTTACCACAGCTTGCTGTGCTAACTTGAAATGGGACATGATTAGGCACATGGTTCTTGGGGAAGGGTACAAAGTATAACCTTTGAGCAGTTCATCTGTATCATCGGTAGCCCCTTAGATTAGATGCACTCTAGCCACCTCGAAATACATGTAATGCTTGAACAAATTCCGCATACCAAATAACAAAGTTAAAAAGAGAATAGTTGGCAAACAGTTCCCTAACATACTTTTTGAATAAATTTTTTTATTCTGGAGCATCTTAAAAAATTGTTGATTACAGTTTGAACAGGGAATTTTGAATTACCCCGAAGACATAAAGAAAACGACATATTGAACTGATACGCAATAAATGCATAATAATGTACATTAGTACTTTTAACCTGAATGTTATGTATTTATATGGATATATCCATAGCAGTACACAATCATTCTTGCTTCTAAAATTAGATATTAATCTTTCTTTATACTTATGAATTTTAAGGTGTGATTATTCTATACTTTTAAAACAGATACATCATAAAAATTCAACTCTTTCATACAGGTAACTTACGTTGCTCTTGAAGATCTAGTAAAGAATTCGACAATTCTGATGGCAAGAAGATGTTTTCTGATTCGACACTTTCTGATGAGATTTTCGAAGTCTGAGAAGTTAAATCCATGTCGGCAACTTCAGTGCGTCTGTTCGCAGTGCCTCTAAACCTCCTCATCTTCTCACCTTCGATTCTTAAGTTTTCCATTTCATCCATCTAAATAACAAAGTTATAATTGAAGTTCGTTTTCGGAAATAGTTTGGGTTCAGAAAAACAGGTTTTATAGCTGACTATCCACTGTACCTCACCATTTGGTTTGGGGAGGTCATTTTCCCCTCTTACACCGCTCTTGCATTGTTTTTTTATAAAGCTATAAATTATATAACTATCTCATCATTTGACAGAAACTCAAACTATCATAACAGTTTCACATAAGAAACAAGAAACGGTAATTTGGATTATTAATAGTTATAATTAATTTGGATAATTAACTGCTTGATATGAATAATTAAACTACTAAAAGTAAAAATATGTAACCACTAAAATATTGAAAACATTTTGATTTTTTTAATAAGATAGCATAGCAAATTTTGTATGATAATAATTTGATTTTTTTTAAACTCCAAACTCTGATATCAAGAAAGGAAGAATGCAAGGCTTATTTAGATAAATATATTTAAACGTGAAAAATATTTCGGTAAAATAACAATGTAAATTTATGGAATTTTTATTGAAAAGTATGTACACAAAAAAGTAGTCATACTTTTTATTAGAAATATAAAATATTTTACCTCCAAAATTGATTCTTTCAACTCTTCCACAAATCTTGACCTATCGTGCTCATTTCTAGCATTAAAAGTTATCAGTACTTTTTCATCAGCTCTTTGACTGAGACGAATGCCATGTGGGTAGTCTATACAACAATAAACCGTTGTTAGAATAAATGCATAATTTACAGATTTAACTTCAGCAGTTTTGTCGAATATATATTTTATTGAATGCAAAATTTTCATCTTGTATTAATTTGAAAATTTATATACTAACCATTTATAATTGGTCGTATTCTATCAAAGCTTGTTTCAACTCAAACTCAAAATCAAGATTCTAACTATTACATTTGGCATCAAAAAAAAGCTTTCACAATATTGTAATAAATTTTCAAATTTGAGTTCTGTACAAAAATTGTTATAATTTTCAATTTCTGTATCCAAATTTTCTAGATCGTGAATAATCTAGATCTAATTGGTATGTTAATAATTGTCAATAGCAAATGAATTCATATATCTTTAAACATAATTCACTGATAATACTTACATCGGGATTCAAACAACGTAACACTCATGCCACATAAAGGAAAAGATTGCCTGTATTTATAAGTAACATTCCTTTTCTTTTTTGTTACCTAATCAGGTAAAAAATATTTTCATTGTTAATTTGAAATGTAATTGATAAAATTACATATTTTATACTTACATCTTCATATAGTTGAAATGTGCTTTCAATTATAGCATAAAACTATGTTACTCATTCTACATAAACAGTTCAAAAATAAACCAATGAGTCTAATTTTCTAATTCAGTATGAAGTTATAAGATTGTTTTATATTTTCTCAAGAAAAATAAATCACACATGCTACAAAAGTATTGTCTGTTTGCTGTAGAAACTAGGGATGTGACATCGATGTTGATGTTTTTTAAACATCGATGTTTTTTTTAAAAACATCGATGTATTGGTGTCGATGTTTTGGTAACATCGATGTTTATACTTGTCGATGTTTTTTTTTTTAATGTAAGAAGTACCGTTATAAAAATAACCAAGTAGCATAATTTTTATAATCAGCAAATTCAATATACTTTTAGACCAAAGTGACCAACGATGAAGGGTCTGAAAAGTAGGGATGTGACATCGATGTCGATGCTTTCACAATATTGATGTTTTATAAAAAAAACATCGATGAATTGGATCCGATGTCGCATTACTAGTTGCTACACTAGTTTTAAGAAATGTGGAAAAAAGTTTAAATACACTGAATTTTAAAAACATCGATGTTTAAAAATATCTATGTTTTTGGGTCGACGTATTATCAACATCAATGTTTGAATTTTGAACATCGATGTTTTCCTATTGATGTCGCATCAATATTTATAAACCAGTTTTAAGAAATGGGGAAACAAGTTTAAATATACTGAATTTTAAAAACATCGATTGTTTGGGGGCGATGTATTATCAACATCGATGTTTTGCTGTCGATGAAGCATCACAAGTTGATAAACAAGTTTTAAGAAATGGGGGGAAAAGTTTAAATACTTTGAATTTTAAAAATATCGATGGTAAAAAACATCGATGTATTATCAACATCGATGTTTTAATTTTGAACATCGATGTTTCAAAACCTCGATGTTTTGCTATCGATGTCGCATGCCTAGTATAAACAATACACCCCTAACCCAAAGAGAATTCTTGAAACATTCTAGTTGGTCATATTGCAATTAGCTACCCTTGGTCTCCTGCTTCAGGCTAGTGTTGGTCAAGATTCTAAGAAAATCCATCCGAACCCCGTGTCCTTTTCTCCAGTGGTATCTTATAACAGGAATATATCCTGAACAGGAAGCTTGTCCTCTGATGTTTTATTTCGTGCTCTCAAGGTATTAGTGTGATAAAAGTATACATGATTGTAAGAGGAAAAAATAAAAGGAAAGTTACTTTATAAACGACTAACTGTAAACAAACTATTTTCAAAAGCCCTCTCAAATCATATAATCCCTATTTCTAGACTGACCCTCAATACACGCAATTGTGTTTGAAGCAGTTCTTGAGGTAAACTGTATGAAAAAGTGCAGTCTATTTGTAAAATAAGTTGATTAAATAATTTGTTGTCATAAATGAGTGACAAATTTACCATTAATAAGTCGTTGAACAGGAAAACTTCTCTTTTATGGACATTTCGTCGTTCTTTTTTACTGTCGCCATAAACTTCATTCAATTGACAGTTGCACACAAGGCGCCTGTGAGGTAAGGCCAGGTTCTACAAAATTAAACAAACAGAATTATAGCAATGGAAAACACAAAAATTTAAACTAAGTACTTAAACTAAGAAAACAAACAAAAATAGTACTTAAAACAAAGTCATAAAAATAAGACTCGAAATAAATGAAGTATCAGAGCTTAAATTCCACAAAAAAAAAAAAAAAAAAAAACTTTATCTGTAATTGTCTTGAAAGGCAATTACAAGTTACCCATGGTCAAATGTTTTTTTTTTTTTTTTTAATAGTAGATATATAACTAGTTGCTTAAATTTTTATGTTAGTCTTCCGTAAAGCGGAACATGATAGCTAAACGTACTCTCGTAAACTCCACAACATTTCAAATCGTGCGTGGAAAAGATTGCATCAATCGAAGTTCTGCCTCTCGTTGTCCAATATTTAGGATTTGTCTTTAGATCCAACCAATAGACTTCTCTCAACACTTCGCAGAATTCTTTCCCATCTTCAGTGCTCATGTTGATATTAAAGTCTCCAGCCAAGACTGATTTATACTCGTCACAATCTGTGCCCAATGCTTCTGAGATCGCTTCTAAAATGTCATCTGTACTCGAACCTGGCTTGGCATATAGTACGGCCAAACGAACATTGTTTTTTAAAAAGACGACAACAATGTGAACTCCCGTGTCATAATTTGGGAACTGTAGAGCTTCCTGTGTTTCAATATTATTCTTGGCGTAAATGGCAACACCGCTGTGCTTTCTCGTGCGACTTTGGCTCGAATGAATCTCGATGCACAATTTAAAGTCTTGAAACTTGAAGCGATCGGTTGGAATCGTCCACGTTTCGGCCAACAATAGAAAATCGCTATGCATGAAACTATGATCACAGGCAATGTCCTCATGATGCGATTGGAGGGATTGGACGTTGTGATACATGAACTGATAGCTGTACTCGTAACTGAATACCGGAATGTGACTGGCTCGTGACAGTCTTGCCTTGCATTCCTACTACAATGCAACTGACTCCTACCAGTCTCGTTGCTCTTATAATGAGTTCTTTCCAAACTAGTAGACAACTACCGTTGTTTAGTATTCCTACATCTTTATATTTTTTTTTCTTACACCGGACGACTTGAAAACCCTCTCCGAGAACAAAACCCATTTGACCATGGGTAATAAAGATTTTAGTAACGTTTCATATCTTTTTACTTGTATGGACATATAATGCACTTATTTGTTGATAGATTGTTCTTAACAAATGTTCTACCTTTATAGGCACTAGAAGTGTCCAATCTACATATTTATAACATCCGATATATTGGTAACATTTAATTTACATGGTTTGAGAAGATACTTACAGGTTTTTTCGCAACAATAGTTTGTTGAACTTTGAAAACTTCAGTTACGTGGTCTGCTCCCATTTTGAATTCATTCATTTTGATCCTTTCATAAATGCCAATTAACATATCGCGATCCAAATCGTGACCATCATCAATAGCTATTAAAATGTAGAAAAATAGATTACTATAAATTCAAAATATTCATCAAAACACGTACTACCCAGATATATTTAACTACATGAAAAGCTCACAGAGGCAGGTACTCACATCGAAGATTACGTACAAACTGCTCCAATTTCATCCGTCGAACATCTTTCATGTTGCGTGTGTGGAGGTCGGTATTTAGCATCATGATGGCGAATGCTAGCACAAATACAGTCTCAGGGTTGTGCAATTTTGAAGCTACATCCGGGTTGCAGGCAAGGTAGCGATGGCTGAAGACTTCCACTAGTTTTTCAATCTTTTGTGCTTCTCCCTAAAAGTACATATAAACCATTCACCAATACTCATAAATATACAAGTATTATTGGATATGTTAATGAAATAATCTTTACTTTCCAGAAAAAATTGTTTTATTTTAAGGAAAAATTTAAGTGTGCATAATGTAAATTTATTAATTCATGGAACTTTATTAATACATGTGTGTTGTTATAAACTATTCTTGTTTTTATCCTGTTGTATGTTTTAAAACATGTGTGGTGGAGAAATTAAATTAATTTAATAATTATAACAGTTTGTGAAAGCAATGTATTTATCAATGGAATAGTTTTTGTTCTGTTGAAATTATCTGCATGTTTTTCTATAAATGTAATTTCATACATCATGAACGAGTTTCATTAAACGAATTTTTCCTTAATACTTACAGTCATCTTAAAGTAAGTCTGAAACTTTCGGAGGGCAACATCAACTTCCATGTCTGCGAAGTCCAGATCTTCAACAAAATTTCTGTGGAATGCAAATAGAATCAAGATTACAAATGAAGAATTTATTCATATTTTAAAACATAGTAGAACCATGAAACACAATAAAAATTGTTCCAAGATTTCTTCCAATATTAATAAGAATACTTCCAATGTTAAAAAATAGAAATCTTCTGTAACATATAATTTATATGCAATTTGAATTTTTAAAAG
The DNA here is from genome assembly GCA_947359465.1 of Metellina segmentata. Taxonomy (NCBI): domain Eukaryota; kingdom Metazoa; phylum Arthropoda; class Arachnida; order Araneae; family Tetragnathidae; genus Metellina; species Metellina segmentata. The sequence goes on from OX375881.1 coordinate 103,788,250, forward strand.
CAATTTGAAATCAGTGTTATAAAAGTAAAATTTAAATAATTTTACTTTCATACTGAATTTAGAATTAATCAAAATTTGAATTCTAGTGAGAACACTGACAATTTTAGGAAAAGTAGTTTTAAATCATAATTATGAATCACGAAAGGAATAAAGAAAATTATTTTCACAAATGTTTGTTCAAAAATGTGAGCTTAAACTACTTCAAATTTGGAACATTTTGAAAAAAAACTGTTCTTAAAAGTCAAGTATTTTTAAGTTTAAAATATACTTATACACCCATGCAATTTCAACCATTAAACATTATTACTTTTAATGTATTAACCTATAGACTACGGCTGGTACGCCATATGTAACCTGATTATACCAAGAAAGAATTTATACAACGGGCAGTACATCAGTTGTAAATTGAAAGTTATAAGAATCGCTCTTCTGATATCTATAGCCGTAGTAAAAAGGTTAATATCACCGATTTTCAACTTTTTTCATCACAAGGTACACAAACAAATTAACAAATTATCTATGGGATACCAAAAAAGAGTGATGACCTATCTTTTTTACTAAAAAGCGGCATTAAAAAAAAAAGGCTTATTGAAATAATTTATGGAAATTTGTTATAAAAAGTAAAAGCAAAAATTATTTTTTGGGTGTTTCTTGAAATTATTTGTGAGCACACTTATCGAAAGCAAAAAGCAAACGTTTGAAACGAAGTAAATCTTGATCAATCTAAACCGCCTCTTTTTCTTGAGCACAATTATAATCAAAAGCTCGTATCCAAACAAACTCTTTTGAAATAAAAATAAATCTTGCACAATACAAACAATCCCTCCCAAAGGTGCTGAATTATTTGCAATGTTCTGCAACAACAACTCCAGGCAATTGCAATTGTTTAGCATGCATTTTGTCATTGACGTAAAAGGTGTGTTATTTATAAAGTGTTAGTGGTATTTTGTATGGTTTTGGAAGGTTGTTCCGTAGCTAGAAAATGAAGAAATATGTGGCAAGAAGCGCGCATTGTAATGCATATTATCTTGAGTTATGATTTAAAAATTATACCAAAGTTTTGATAAAATTAAGGAAATATTTTGTTCTGCGTCACACGTCGCAGTTTTAAGCACTTTCTGCTCCCGGGGTCACTTTCATCCGAAAAGTATACCAGTAACATTTTGGGGGAGCAGATGTTATCTACTAACTTTAATACGTTTAGTCAGAATAAACACTTACCCTAATACAGCCATGTTGAATGAATTTTGTAGGTTCCCTAAGTATTCGCCAATCATTTGTTTACTCAGTCCTGGCCGAGAGAGTAAAAACCTAGCAACGGCTTTAGGAGATGCCTCCAAGTGACCCCGCTGGATTAAGAAGCGAATACCTCTTTCGGGTTTCTTGTTAAATATGTTGAGACCAACCCTGTATTGCCGCTTCCGACGAATTTCATTTAACTGTAATAACAAAGAGACAAATTAAATATTGAATAAAAACAAAAGTAACGTGGAATAGAAAAATAACAAATGTAAAACTACAGATGATGCACTATAGTGCGACAAATCGTTGCACTGCATAACATTGACTAATTGTTATAGCTATGCAAACTGTTTAATAAGTGTGTGTGTAATCATAGCTGCATTAGATACATAATTAAAAATAAAGTTTTAAGTACGAGTATTAACCAGAGAAAAGTGTTTATCAAAGAAGATGGTTTAGGATTTTTTCAAGAGTTCAAAAGGTATGTAACTCATGTCCATATACTTAATAGAATTATTAAATATATACTGTGACACAAATATGAGTATATATTATACCGAACACTAAATTATAAATATTTGAGTAGTAGTTGTAACATTTAAAAAATGTTTATACTGAAAGGCCAATATACAGACAAATTAATGCAATATTAACTATTAACTTATAAATCAGCAACTCATGATGTTAAAGCAAAATCGCATTTGCTATTTATTAAAAACTCGAATGGTGACTTCAAGCATGTCAGAAAAGAAATTCTCTACAGCACAGATGAACCAAGATCACTTTATGATGCGTCTCTTATTATAAAAACTCTGCATTCATCCCAAAAGTCGTGATGCAGGGCAAACGAGAGAAATAACTATCACGAGTCTAAAAGGGTAGTTTGCTTCTCTTAGAGGGTCGTGATACCATATTCGGATCCTTAAATTATGTTATAATCCTGATTCGTCCGAAAAAATGTCCCCTTGTAGCTGTCGTAGTCGTTTGGATTTGCTGCCAGAAACGATTTGAAAGAAACTTGAGATTCATTCACAGGCAGTAAATTTCTCATTCTATAGTATGGAATTACAAAATGTGTAACGAAGAAAATTTAATTCAAATGATGAAGACACGGGCAAAACGTTTCGTTTGAATTTTACACCTCTTAAAACATCTCTATATTGAAGCCCACTTGTTTTTTGTTTTTTTTTTTGTATTATAAACAATTGCTTGTTTTGCAGGTTGTGAGTTTTTCACAAACCCATCTAAAAGATCGGAATAAATTCATTAGGTAATATTGAGCATGCATTTGGAAATTTACAATCCGTACTAAACTATTAAAAGGCAAATAATTATGAATTTTTCCAATAAATGTTTTACGATAATTACATCAATATATTTCCAATATACCTACAGAACACAAATTAATGTTTTCATCCTCCTGCGGCTTTGATTGTGGATCTACACACTGGAGGTCTACATGGCCATTAGCATCAACGTTTTGAGTGGTTTGTCCATCATTGCCTTGGCTTCCTTCACCATCATATTGTCCGGTGATTACTTTTGCTTGGTCAGTCTCCTTTTCCTCTTGTTCAATGATCGCTTCAACTTGTTGAGTTTGTTCAATAGCTTGGCTCGTGATATCATTCTCTTCATTAATTGGACCTGTAATGTGTCCAGGAGCTTTTTCATTTAGCCTACGTTCTTCTCCGGTTGACCCTTTTGCCTTCACTGCAATTCCGGTCTGTTCCCCTTTGACCCTGAAATAGAGGGACGGAAAACGTAAGCAACCGATGCTAAAATATATTCAAAAACACAACATCTTGTTACCTTTCATAAAACTTAGATCCATAAAAGTAAATAAACTTAGATCTATATATATGTATATATATACCTATATACTATACATTATTTTGGTAAAACAAGTCTAAAACAAGTATTTTTTATTAAACACGTAAATTTAAAATTTTTTTATTCAAATACATAAGCTTAACTATAGTTTATACTTGTAAATGAGCCCAGAAACTCACAAGACTTCTTTTCTAATAAAATACGTTATTCGTTTGTTTTATAACCAGCACTCACAAATATTTATTATAGGTTACACAGGTTTCAAAATATTGTTAGTTAAAATTGTTACTCAAGCTAAGATTGAAGTTCTATTTGTGCGATGAATTCAGATACTCACCAAAGGCTTCTCAGGAAATTGATACCTCGATTTTTCTTTGTTCGGAAATAGGACATGATTTCCAAAGGAATCACTAAATCTCCGACGAAGAAAATACTTCAGAAAGTCTGAACGTTTGAAAAATTATAGTAATGATCGCAAGAAAACTTTTAAGACGCTAACTTGAGAATCAAAAAGCAGAGTATGAAATGAAATTGAAAATCGAACAATAAAGTGAATGACCATTGTTGTAACTACAACACTGCGCAACAATTCAACTTTTTTAGTATTCTTACAATAGATTGTTGAGATTTACTTTGTTAAGTGTCGTAAAATCTCCACGGCTATCTGTAACCGAAGAGGGGTGTGTGGGTATGAAGAATTAAGTGCTTTATGCTTGAAATTTGAAATCATGTGACTGCAATCACTTTTACTTTGTGACAGAACTAGATAAGCTTGAAATCACAGTTAAAACAAGGTGTATATGGAGAAATTCCACAGCTCACTTTACATTAACCCCTAAATTCAATGCTTAGGTTTCGACCCCCACGATTCATGCTCCAAGATCTGTAAAATTGCATTGCTAAATACAGAGTTCTTAAAGATTTTAAAAATCAAGTGTACCATTATCCTAAATTTAATGGCTGGATTTAGTTTAGGCCTTAAATGCATTTACGCTGATATGGTGTTCAAGTTTAGAGAGTAGGGTAGCTGTTCATGTGTTGACCTCAACACTTTACATACGTTTAACAGACCGTGGTTAAAAATGACAACTTGTTGTCCCTTTGATCTTACCATAATCGACTGAGTAGATTGACGGCAGTAGATTGTAGATTGATTTTTTTTAATACAAAACAACGTTTTGAAATCTTTTGGAAGAAGATCTTCTTTGAAACCCGCTATTTGTTCCGAGTTTCTCCTTCCGAACATGCGTCTTTTTAGAAGTGCTGTGGTACTCAGTTTCTCTTCATGGATGACAACGCTACACCTCCTCGTAGAATTGCTGTCGAAGAGCGGTTGGAGAATGAGGATATTGAACGTATGGATCGGAAAACACATTAAGTTGTTTTTTTAACTAAGGTAAAATTTTTTAACCTAACTTCCTCAAATTGCCGTGGTGTGTAATTTTGAAGAGCCCAGGAGTGATCTTGTCACCTTATTGCTATTCAAAATCACGTGCTGTTGTCCTCGGACATTTGTATTGGGTTTGATCATGCCAATAGCGCGTACTGTTGTACCACTTCGATGTTAATTGAAATACCTGACAACCAGGAGGTGTCCCAGAGACGCAAAAACAATCTAAAACATGGAAAGTAGGTGTTGGGGTTGCGGATTAATGACAAATTTAAAATGTCTTAATTTCTCTACCAAAAGTATTTATTCTTTTTAAACTTCTAAGACTTGGCAGAGCAATTTTTGGCACTCGAAGTATTCACCTACAGTCCACCATTATTGATACGGACTTAAAACTTTTATCCAACGCAGTTTTAGTCATCAGATTATGATTTATAGTTTAAGAGCCATAAGTACGAAAAAGCTGTCAATCTCTTTGGTGGCGAGTTGTTTTGTTTGTTTCTGTTCCACACTGAATTTTTAGACGTATTCACCTCTAAAAAAGAATTGTAAACAGCGCCCATACTGTTGTTTGCCTTACCTGTCGTCGAATAATCTGATCCCTCAAATACGATCTGGAAAAAAAAAAAACGCATTTAAAGCTAAAGAAACCCGAAAGAACTTGTGTTTCTACACCGATATTATTGAGTTGGTTTGGATATTTAGCCAACAATTCCGTCATCAAATCCCAATACGATTTTAACTTCCTGTTTTGGGATCTAACAAAATGTTTTATTACTCTTATTTGTCAAATGGTAGAAGCAATAAAGTTTAAACATTGTACTGAGAAAATTGGGGACTTAAAGTATTGTTGCCAAACTACTATTTAGATAGGCAGCATAATTGGGCGTTTTCCACTTGAGCGCAAGTAAAACTGCATGTAGCAATTCTAAGACGGGTTGCCAGATTACAAAATTATCGCATAAAGGCAATGGTATCACGTTCTTTAGTTAACTTGATAAGCTTTGTAAGGGAATTCTGGTTTTTATTCAACATTTAAATAAGAAATAAATGCACAAAATGTGCAAGAACAAATGCAATTACGTAATTGCAAACAATATTCTCAAACCAGTGACGCTGAAGAAAGTTTGAGTAGGAATTACAACTTATTTTTCGAATTCATTCAAAGTTTGGAGTCATTTCACGTTGTATTCGAAACCCTTGAGATGAATATAGACAGCGGTTGATAATTCAAACACTGCAATCTGAATTCACTCAAGACACTAGAACCGAAAACAGAATCTCTAATCTCGGGGATTCTCTTAGACTTGAATCAGTTACACATGTTTTCCTTTTGTTCCATCGATTGTTGTAATTATGTCATATCTAGGTGCTACGTGGAGATGAAATCTTTCTAACTTTTTATCCATTTAGTGAAATTAGTGGATTATTACTGAAGTCGTTTATTCGAAAAGTATGGAATTGATTTCACTCATAGGCCAAATACATGGATAAAAGGATTGCATTTAAATCTGTTTTTGACTCATCTGGTAATCAGAAAGCAGTGTTAAAATACATTTGACATATTTTACAACGTTATCCTCCATTTGACACACACCAAATCACAAATTTCAAGATGCTATTTAACTTTTAACTTTAAATGCAAGCATGAAGGGGGATAATTATTTAGCGGAAAACTTTCAACACCGTGGGAAAGAAACATTCATACATTTAGAAAAACTCAGTTCAATGAGGGACTTACCATTAATCACATTCACACGCTTAAAGTATTCTTTAAATAAGTCAGCTCCTTTTTTGGATCGCCCTGCTTTGTAATGGTAAATCGAGAAAATAAATGGCCAAGCTGCTGGACGCTAGAATAATTATACACTCCATTTCGTCCCGAATCTCTCTCAGTATTTTCAAGTCCTGAATTATGGCTCCTGGATGTTTGAAAAATTGTTCCTGACGACTGCAAGGTATGAGATCACATTGGAACTCTACTTGGGAAATACTCTTGATTAATTTAAATGACGCTGGCGACGATTGAAATCGAGATCTCATGTAAATAGAGAGAAAACATATTCATATATATCTATCTATGTCATTCTCCTGTTGATGTACAAGGGTTGTTCAAATAAAAAGGTACTAAACGACACAGTGGGAATAAATAAAGACTGTATTCAGAGTATACGCCATAGACCTGAGCACAACGATCCTATTGATTATCGAGCCGAAGGATTCCTTGTTTCCAGAAATCCTGTGGCTGTGACGAGACCCAGTCCTTCACAGCGTCCTTGAGTTCGTCGTCCGAGTTGAAGCGCTTCCATTTCAAATGTATTTCAAACACATGGAAATCGCAGGGCGACATGTCCGGGCTGTAGGGCGAATGGTGAGGCTGCTACCACTTGAACGTGGCCAATTCCGCGTGTTTGACCCTGGTGACGTGAGAACGCGAGTTATCATGGAGCAGAACCACACCCTCCGTGAGCAGCCGCTACCGAAACAGATGTTGAAGTGTCAGCCCCATACGCAGTTCCTTTTGCTGGTCGTTGATCTGCGTCCAAACAATTGTCCACACTGTTCCAACGCTGGCATCCACCTTTACCGCCAACATTCGCGATGTGACAAGCCGATCACTTCTCACTAGGTCGTCCACCTTATGGATGAGATCGGCCGTGATGACTGTTTGCCTGTCCTGTTCTTGGGTCATCAACAAAACAATCATGGCCTGCACGAAAACGGGCATTCCATTTTTCACTGGAGTTTCGAGAGAAGATACTGAAATTGTGTCATGAAGGCACGTCATGTCATCTTGGGACCACCAAGACCAAAAACAGAATGTCCAAGTACTTTTTCTGGAAAAACTGTTACAAAAAAGCAGAGGACTTCATGAAGGCTTGCGATTCCTGCCAGAGAGCTGGAAAGTCAAGGGACAAGAAAAATGCGCCCATGACTCTTGTTCCAGTGATTACTGAAGTATTTTTCCGAATTAATATTGACGCTGTAGGACCTTTGCCCGAGACGGAATCAGGCCAAAGATACCTGATTACGGCAATGTGTATGTCGCCGAAGTACCCAGATGCTGTTGCAGTTCCAAACACAACTTCTAGATCCGTGATTAATGCTCTCCTTCATATTTTTAGCCGAATGAGCTTTCCTAAGGAGATTCAACACGACCAGGAAACCTCGTTTATCAGCGAACTCACATCGGAATTTTTTGAACGTTTCGGCATCAAGGTGGTACCTAGCTCTGTGTATCATCCCGAGAGCAATCCTGTAGAAAGGTTTCATCGTGCCCTGAAATGGATTTGGAGAGTTTTGCGTACCGAAGTAGCACCAGAATGGGAGAAGCATGTCCATGCGGTCTTGCTCGTTTAAGGACAGTTACTGATGAATCCACCGGATTCAGTCCAGCTGAATTGGTTCATGGAAAAAACTTGCGGACTCCCGTCACTCTTCTGTATGAAAACTGGTTACACCCGGAGTAAGGAAATGCTTCAGTTGTTGAATATATCCTCAATCTTCGGAGTAGATTGGAAAAATGTCGCTGTCTAACCATTGATAATATGGAGGAAGCGGCCAAGAAAAGAAAAAAGTGGTATCACAAAAATACTGTGAAACGTGAATTCAATGTTGGAGATAAAGTACTTGTACTGGCACTCTCAACTGTAAATAAATTAGCCGGTTCAATGGCATGGTCCTGGGACAATTGGAAGTAAGATTTCGGAGACGAACTACTTTGTTGCCCTGCCTAACCGGAAAAATTCGTCACAAATCTATCATGTAAATCTATAAATGCAGATTTCATAAATCTGGTCACTACTTACAAGGATGAAGAATCAGATTTGGAAGAAGAATTCCAGCCTGTGGAAAACAACCCAAATATTTTTTATCTCGAGGAGATATTTAGAAACAGTGAAGTGAAAGGAAGACTGGATGACGACCAGATTGACCAGCTAAGTTGTGTTATATGTAAATATTCCAAGTGTTTCTCATACGTGCCTGGCCTCACAGATCGTATTGAGTTTGATATCGAACTTTCTGAAATAAAGTCCCTTTGTGGGAAGCCATATCGAATATCGGTTCGATAATCGCAGATCTTGAAAGCCGAAATTGAAAACATGCTCCAAATGAAAATTATTGGAGTGGGTGTGAGTGATTTCACTTCGCGTATGATTTTAGTTGAGGTACCAGGGAAAGACTCAAGGCCCTTTATGACTATCGGAAGCTGAATGGAATCACGAAAACTCAGTATTTTCCTATCCCTAACATCGAGGAAAGAGTGAAAGCCGTCTCCAATGCCAAATTCATCATCGTTCTGGATTTGTCAAAAGGTTACTGGCAAATTTCTATGACTAAAGGTGCTCAACGGTATGCCACTTTCGTGACAAGTTTCGGGTCGTTTCGACCATTAAGGATGCCGTTGGACTTTCTCACCTTAAACATCTGAATAGTGTCTTCGAGATAATAACTAAAGCGGGCCTTCGTCTGAAAAGTAGCAAATTCGAATTTGCCCAAGATAAGGTGATGTACTTGGTACATTATGTGGGACAGGGGGAGAGGTCCCCTAATGAATTGAAAATTCAGGTTATTCAAAAATTTTCTATTCCAACCACCAAGACAAACATTCGAGCATTCTATGAATTAACCGGGTATTACCGCCAATACTTCCCAAACTTTTCTGTTATTGTTGCTCCTTTGACTGAACTTCTGAAGGGAAAAGTCAAGAAGTCCGAAACTAAGTGGACCAAAGAATGTCAACGGTCATTTCAAAAACTAAAGAGGAGGCTAACCCAGAACCCTATTCTGTATGCTCCTAACTTAACTGCCCCATTTTACGTTCAATGTGATGCCTCGGATTTGGGCATGACTATTGTGTTATCCCAGTAGACAGAAAAGGGGGAGGAGCATCCTATTATGTTCCTCAGCAAGAAGTTCTCAAGCGCAGAGCGAAAATACGGAATTACCGAAAAGGAATGTGCCGCTATTGTGTTTGCTGTCAAGAAGCTACGATGCTGCCCAGATGGACCTACCAAGTTCATTATCCAAACTGATCATAATCCTCTAGTATGGTTAGAAAAGAACTCTGGGGTAAATCCGCGTCTCATGAGATGGGCTCTTGCACTGCAGTCCTGGAACTATGAGGTAATACATCGTCAGAGCAGAAAACACCGGAATACTGACAGCCTTAGCCGACTGTTCTAAGTTGACAAAATGTCCTTTGAGTTTATTTTTATAGTTTTTTAGGTAACTTATAGCAGTTGTATGTATGTTTGTAAATATTTGTATAAAATTTTGTAGAATTTAGATTTTTTTAAAGTTATGGTAACTTTTTACAGGGTTAAAAGTTATTCTAAGGGGGGAATAGTTGTAACATATACTACCGGAATATCTTTTAAACATAATGATATTATTTCTTTTTCCTTATTCCAAGACATTGATATACTTCCTGTGTTTATTTATACTTCTTATTACTCTTGGAAAGGATATCTTTTTCTTTTGACATATTTATGTGAGCTTAAATGGTTTTCCCGGAAGTTTATTATTTCTTTTATGTATAACGTTAGTGAAATATTATTTTTGAAAACTGCTTTATAGTCGATTGGATGTTTCTTTGAAGAGTGGACACGGTGCTGTGTCAGAGTGGTATGTTTCAGCCGTTATGTTTTCTACGTATGATGGGATGTAGTTGTGACTATGATATCGCTACCAATTTGTAAATAATTTTTTTTTATTCTTTAAAAAATTGTTATTTCTTTTATCACGATGTCACACTCTGCTCTCTCCTGCGCATGACGGCGCACGTGCAAGCTCAGATCCACGAAGGTGATTCCAATCGCATTCCTTGTTGTCTCGCTACGTTCTCCCATAGCAGCATAGGCAAATATGTTAATGGTTACGTTGTTACGACGTTTCGTACCTTTTCATTTGAACACCCCTCGTTGATAGGAGTTGTGTGAATGGATGTTCGGTTTTTCGACGTAGTGTTTACATGTTATTTCATGTAGAGTTTTCATGTTATTTCATGTAGAGTTTTCATGTTGCGTTATTTTTATATATAACATGATATACACCTTACCAGTTTTCCCCGAACAACGCTCGGGTAATACGAAAGGTCACTTTTCTGATTTTAACGTACGCCGCTCGGGAATCTTATTTTTCTTTTCCCCAATCAATGATTTACCCGGATATTTTTAAAACTTTTTTTACGTTAACAATGTTTTTAAAAGAGATCTATTAGTCCAGTAAAAATTCGAATGCAAAACATGCGCACACCAGTTTTAATATCAGGTTTTACTAGCTTTTCGTTTACTCGGGAGTAGTTGTAAATTTTGTTTTCATTATCGGACATCGCTAGTGGACTATGGAGGAAAATACTCGCAATTGAATTTCAGACTTGATGTAGTTGATCGTCTTTTTGAAAGGCATGGAACAGTGAATGAGAAAAAAGGATGACCAGGAAGTTTGCCAATTCTAGTACGATTGACTAAGAGACGCTTTTCAGAAGTGATTCCACCACCGAAAAGAAACTGAGACCGACGAGACAGTGCTTTGTGTGTTGCTAAAAAACGAACGATACCGAAAAACGGATGAGAAAAGAAACCAGATATTTTTGTACTGATTGTGATATAAGACTCTACTTAACTCCATGTTTTAAAATTTTCCATACAAAAGCTGAGTCTAGAAATAAAATAAAAATGCAAGTATTAAAAATATGTATGCTCTGTTCTCATACCCATTTCTTACGAGTGTTCTTAAAAGTTTTTGTTCGGAATAGCCCACTTTACGTAAAAAATACCAAATTTTCGCTATAATTAAAAGTTATCATAAATTATTAAATTCAAAACTTGTAACAGTTTGATTGTTCATTTGAATTTATATAGTCGATTAGAATACAAATTTGTTTATCAAATATGTTCTTTTTTTTGGACAAAAAATGAGAGAAAAAAGAAACTGCTCAGGGGTTAAGCCTAGTTTAAGTCGTCTTCTCAAACCATGAAAAATGAGTTTTTATCAGGACAATAACTAAAATTACAGTGTTATTATAATCTAACTGTTAGAATCTAACATCAAAAATACAAATCGACGTCGATAAACCTTATAAATTAGCTCTTTTGAAGAAACTAAACTTTTTATACAAATGAATGAAATAAATAAGTACAATAGCGTACAATTTATTTGAAAAGGTGGTAAACCTGGATTTTCTTTTAATTTACGAAAATTTTGAGTCACAGTTATAGCAATTACTAAACATCAACAATAACTATTGGTATTCACTATTAGTGTTATTCATTAGCCACCAACAAACTGTTAATATTAAAAGTTTTTTGACCAATTAAATTAGTTTTTGTTTACGTGTTTGAACTTCATTAATGTACCCATTACGTATTTGATAATAGACAATCAACATTGTATTCCTGACGTGATTTACATTGAATTGTGTACGTAGGTCGCCAGTAAAATTTACACAGAAAGAATTTCGAATTTATATAGGATTGTTGATTATTAACGCTAATTATATTAAACGTCAAACGTCACTAAATCTACGTTGAAAAACTACTTCCCAATGTGCATAATACGAGAGCATTTGCTTTACAGGAAAAAGTATAGCTGATTTCTGTTTCCTTTGTTTCTACTAAAACTCATTAGCAGTCGATAATATTCGTTATACAAATTAGTGATAATTGTTCTGACTGTTTTCGTCAAGTGGCTGCTATGTCTATCTGAAATAGCCATTACCGTTTGGGGTTGTCTTTGGAGGTTACGAAAAATTGAAATCACACTTCGGCCGCACCATTAGGATTTTTCACGAATAACAAAAGAATAAAAGAATGATAAAAACAAAGCATCAAATAAGTTGCGATAAAGGAATATAAAATTCCATTTACTAGTCTCCGTAACTAAAATTCGTAAAAATTTAGTAACAAATGATTTTATCACAGAGAAATAGTATACAGAGGGTTCACTGAAGCCATGACGTATAGCGCTCCAGTGGGGAAGCCAGTCCCTAATTGTGGGCGGAGTTTGAAATGTTTCAATCAGAGCCAGAGCGGAAGCCATTTTTTATTTTCGAATCGGCAGACTTCTTGAAGCGTCATACAACTGAATATTCTTTGAGTCATTTTAATAATTATTTAAAAATTGTACTATCCTTCAACAGAAAAGGTTGATCCCCAACCGCCACATATATCTAGTTGTGCTGCTCCAATGCGCAGAGTGAGTGCGATGTTAATTAAAATACTATACCATCATCAATAGAAAAGCCGTTGTTCTAGTTTACGCCAATCAAAACCGTTGAAAGGTAAAATGCTTTTGTTTTTCATAAAATATCATAACTTGGAAACTACTAATGTGAATTATGTGCCAATTTTAAAATCGTTTTACAATCAAGTAAAATTAATAACACTTATTTTAAAACCCAATCGAAGGAAGAAAAAATGAAATCGTACTATTTAATTTTAAGATTATTAGCCCAAGATAACTAATTTTTAAAAATCCTTCAGTGTTAGTTTGTGCATTTTTTATTTAATCAAAATCAATCGTTCTTAAATTTAAGAAACATGTGGTACTCAGAATTCTGTATAATTGTGCTCTATTCATTATGCATTTTTTGTATTTGTTGATTTTTTTATTATTCACATTCTGTTTTTGTGTAATTAAAATTTACCTTTTTCTGAATTATAACCAGTTTATGTCAACATTTACAAAGATATTTTTGCAAAATTGGAATGTTTTTGTGTGATACTCACTGTGAACTTAATACAGACAAGAAAATTAAATTTAAAAGTTTGATTTTAATAATGATATTTTTTATACAAAAATAACTTGATTTAAATCAACATATCCTGAAACTAACACTTTCCCTGTGAAGAGTTTCGAGATACAAAAATTGCCGTATCCTGTTGTGTATTTTATTGTTTATTTGCTACACTAAATAGTGAAAAATTGTGTGATTTAACTCCAATAATGAATGAAATAAGTAATATTATCCATTCATTTGCTACGCTAAATGGTGAATTACGTTGAGTTAGCTTGTTTATGAATGCTAAACAATGAATTTTACTCTTTGGAAGGCAAATGAAGATTCTTGTTAAGTTGCTTATTTTACCAAAGTATTTCATTCCTTTATATCCTGTTGTGTATTTTATTGTTCGTTTCCTATGCTAAAATTGTTCTAGATGGATCACACAGAAATATGTATAAGCGAGTAACAGTAGCTGAAATATGTTCTTTTTATACATTCAGAACAAGGTCAGGTAATATCTTAGTTTTTTAGGCGCCAACTTCTTTCTTTTTGTATTCGTATTCTGAGTGTGTGGGGAGACAGCAGCGTGAGAGATTTTGCCTTGGGGTTCAATACCCTTCTGTGTTATTTTCTTCACAGGGAAGAATTGTGTATTGGTGATTGAATTCATGATTCAACAAAAATTCATACAGTTCAAATAAAATTCATACAGTTCAAATAAAATTCATACAGTCCACTATCACTTGGTCGTGTGTGTGATTGACTTACTACTAAATGAGCTTCGACGAGACTTCTTCATAAACAGAACTATTTTTCTATTCCTTTTTCAAATTGTATAATTTGTTCAAAAACGAATAATGTACCTGATTAGAGTGCTATTTTGAAGCATTTATGCTAAAAATTATTTAAAGAATATTTAGGTTTTAATCAAAAATTCAAATTGTGTTTCGAAAAAATAAAATAAAAAGAGATTGCTGTTATGGAAGCCTAGTTTGGTTGTTATGGAAACGAGGTCTAGATCCGACGCTATAATAGGGTCCGGCTCCCCCGCTGTAGGCGCCAGCGTCTATGCGATTTCCCATGTTATTTATAAGTCCATTGCTTCCTATGGCAGTGAACCCTCTGTATACTACTTCTCTGTGGATTTTATCATTACAATCGTAGATATACAAATTCTAAGCAATACACACATCCGTGGAAGGCTGGAAAAGTAAATAACATTTGATAAGCAAAGATGTCGGTTCCAGTTACCATGACAACATCGCTACACAATTTACATGTTGATCCGAATTAATATATGATCTCCTGAAATATTCCCACTTTGTTTCATGGTATAATATTTACCTCTCACTGCAGAAACTCTCACATATAAGCTTCTCCGTAAAATACTATCTTTAAATTTGTAAAGATATAATTGAACATATGAAGTTCCAAAAAATCTGAATATTTGCAGGTATTATTATGAAACTTTCAATTAAATCTTTCCGTTTTTCAACGTGGTCTTAAAATGGAAAAATGCGTCTTCATAATTCAATTGTCAAAATTTATAAATCTGCTTTATTATTTTTTATTCGCAGCATTCGTAATGAAAAAACTGAGAATTTTCGCAGTCATGTGTTGGGCTTGTAAAGATTCTACTGAAATATATTTATTTCTCATTTCAAAATACTAATATGTCTATGTTAAATGTATTAAATTGAATTCAAAAGTATGAGTATAAGAAATGTAGTTACAGCTACCAAAACACATGAGAATTATAATTAAGGAAGCAGTTAAATCCGTAATAAATTCCACATTATTCAGAATTTGAAAAGCTGGTTTATCATAATAATCGTACCAGACTTTAATACTTTCGAAAGTTCCGTGGATTATAAAAATATGGAAATAAACTTAGGATCATGTTTCTTTCACTACAGGTTACCTCGATCTATTAATCCAAGCATAATATAATATTTTATTATGTAGATACTATATAGTGTACATGATCTTGATTTTTGAGCAGAATTGTAATATTTCATACTGATTAAAAATTTCAAAATGCTCTCAATTCAACAATGGTGTTTGTTTTGACATTTAAATATGCGTCAACATTTGGAGCCGCTGAGCTTATAGGTATTAATAATTCTCGTATACATAACTAAAGTCGTCAGTCACAAAACACTATATTTAAAACAGAAGAATCTTTTTAAGATGTTATCATAAACCTAGGTTGTTAATTATCCCTTATTGTTTCGATGACGCATTACAAAAATATCTTTTCTACAGGATTGTATAGTTTTATGCCTTTTCTTGTAAATATCTAAAGGTTTAAAACTAATGAAGTACTTTCAGTTTCTCTATTTCAATTCCTCTTTATAAAAATGTTCATGTTTCACAATACGCCTTCTACAAAGTGAATAATTGTGAATTAAAGTTGAATTCCTTTGGGAATTGATCTGCTCTTTATTGGGTGAAAATACTCCTATGATCCAGTGTCCAATTCAAATCAATGCTATCTGCATAGTTAATTGTATGGAGGACATTCTTTAATTGATCAAGTATAATTTAGCATAACTTCCGAATTCTTTTTTGAGATTTCTAAACTTTTTTGTTGTTTGTAGGTAGCTTATAATACTTCTTTGAACGAATGGATTAATCAATAGAGATTTTGTTTGAAAGTAACTCAGTAGGATTATGAATTGTATGCTAGGAACTTCTCTTGCTTAGTATTAATATTACATATCGTTCTTGGTAGGGAATGTATTAACATTTACGCTGCGGCGCTTATATTTTTTTAGAACGGTCTCACAGAACGGTCTTTCGCTTGACTCTCCCAGCCCCCTTACCTAATTAACTAACTTGAGCGACAGGGTCTTGAGTGGCATTTAAGTTTGACGCTTTTTTTTTCATAGTATTGTGTGTGGCGTGAGAAAAGATATCACCGGACAACTTTCTGCTATTCCCAAAGCGTTCATACCTCATGTTCAGCTATGTAGGGGGTCAACGAACAAAAATAGCGAACCTTCAGAGCAGGGTTTTCCAACCGGTGGTACGCGTACCACTGGTATTTCTCGGTAACGTTTCAGGTGGTACGCACGGATGATACGAGCGACCCATATATTCTAGGAAGTTTATTCGATTTTTAAGTATGTAAAACCACGTTATGCTATTTCTTGTGCCATTTGTTACTAGTTACTTGTGTGAGAATGGTTTTTCTGAACTTTTCTATGTAAAAAATATAAATATAGAAGAGTAAGTGTTGAAGAGGACTTAAGAGTGAAGTTAAGCTCCATTGCTCTTGATATTGATATTTTAATAAAAGACAAACAACAAGTTTCGCACTAAAAATTGATTTTTGATTACGTTAATCTTTGTTTGCTTAGTTTGTACCAATTATTTAAAATTATTTGTTTTTAGAACTGTGAGTAAAAAATAAAAGTAATTTTCAATATTCGTTTTATTTTTTCCTTTATTAAAACATCATTAATACCAAATACAAGTGCATTAATCATAAAATATGAAGCTTTTTTGGTATTTTAATTAAAATAAAACAAGCCATTGAGCATTTTTTTCACATTAGACTTATATTTCTAAAAAATATATATAGAACTGGTGGTATGTATGCCAAAAATTTCTAAAAATTTAAAGTGGTACACAGTTACTAGAAGGTTGGGAACCCCTGCTCTTGAGGGTCAGTCGCTGACAGTTTGTAAATAGTGATCGATGCCAGCGCGTCACTTAAAATGTGGATAACATCCACATTACGCAATCATTCCGCTGTTGTAAAAGAAATTTTAGTAATAACAATTATTTACTTGCTGCAGCGTAGAGGTTAATCAATCTAGAGTTTGCTTGAAGTGCCTCAGTAGTGAAGACGGATATGATTCTATGAACTTTTCTTGCTTATTAATGCATAATGTTCTATGTTCAAATGCATAACGTTCTTTGGGTGCAAATGCTTAATGTTCTTTGTAGAAATGCTTAACCCTCTTTGTGGCAATTACATAATATTCTTTCTAGCAAATGCACAACGTTCTTTGAGGCAAATGCGTTGATAAATCGAGAGTTTGTTTTAATGTGCCTCAGCAGTAAATATTTAATTGATGCTAGGATTTTTCAGGGAAACCCTGGTAAAGACAAATCATTCCTCAATGCCGAACATGTCTCCTAATTTTTTCTTAACTGTTGCAGCAAAAATTGTGTTGGAGTAAGTTTTAAAATGTTAACAAAAGATTTGAAACAGCAAGATTTGTAAGATATCTATAAAGACGAAGGAATACAAATGCAAATACAAATACAAATGTTGACGACCAGCTACAAGCTCAAGCCCAACAAGGCTGGTCCTATGTTTATGAATTCCCCAATTCCCATTGACTATCCAATTGTATCTTAAATTCGTACACTTCTTTGAACTAACAATATTTTCTGGTAACGCGTTCCAATTGTCTATTACCCTATTAAAGTAGTAGTTTTTCCTTAAATCCCGATTAAAATGCGTATTATTCAATTTATACCCATGGCCCCTTGTTCTGTTATCACTATTGAAATTTAAGTATGTTTAGCTGATTAAACTTTAGCTTATTTAACATGTTTAGCTTAAAATTATACATGTTTAGCTTACTTAAACGTTCATTATAGTCGAGATTTGCTATCCCCTTTATTATTATTGTAGCTCTGTGCTGAACCCTTTCAATTAATTATATATCCTTTCTCATATATGGAGCCCAGAATTGTCCAGCATTTTCTAGATGTGGTCTTACTAAACCCTTATATAACGGCAAGATTATATTCTTATCCCTTGAAGTTACAGTCTTTTTAATATACACCAATAACCTGTTAGCTTTTTCACCCGCAGCTGAACATTGGTGATCCATTTTAAAATCCCTGTGAATTATCACCCCAAGATCATTGACTGTTTCTCCCTCCTTTACCTTTACTCCTTGCAGACAGTATACTCGGCTCCACTGTTCCTGTAACCCATATTCAGAACTTGACATTTCCCTACATTAAATGACTTACCCCATTTTACAACCCATTCGGATATCTTATCAAAATCCCTTTGTAAATTCTCTATCTGTAACTTGGTATCCACTTTCCCCCATATTTTTAAGTCATCTGCAAATATACTGATTCTATTCTTAATCCCCTGCCCTATATCTCATCTATGAAAATCTATATCTATAAAATTCAAATACCACTCACTGACTGACTGACTCATCACTGTATCTCAAGAACTACAAGTCCTAGGAAGCTGAAATTTTGCAGGGTGTTTCTTCTTATACCGTAGGGGTGCACTAAGAAAGGATTTTGAAAAATTTGAATCCTAAGAGGCCTAAAATTGACCTAAGGCCTAAGCCAAAATCAATTTGAAATCGCCATAGAAATAACATTGAGTATAAAACGATTGATGTACGCATCTCAGATTGCTTTACCAGTGTTGATCGAAAAACAATTTTCTTAAAACAAATTAAATTATAATGTTCATGTTTGAACTGAATTTTTACTTCTTCCCATGATGAAAATAATATTTATGAATATTTGATTGATGAAGAAATAAAATTTAGAACATTTAATTCCATATTTACTTAAATTTTATAATGGAGCTCGAGAAGCCCAAACGATAAACTCATTGAACATAAAAGTGTAATTTGGCTACTCGGTATCTGACAACCTCAGAATTAATGTTTAATTTTTTAATTTGATTTAAAATTCTTTTTGGTGGTATTTGAGTTGAAAACCCGGTTGCGATCATATTTGAAGATTCCCAAGTACTATAAATATGTGTTCTTTTTTGCTTATAAATCATTGTCTTCATCAATGTTGTTCAAATTTTTTGTCGAATTGTTTTACTTCAGAATATATTCAGAAAGTCGAAATTCAACACGCTAGAACAGATATTTTTTTCAGAATTCTGCCTTTTTTAAGGATTGGAATTTTGTTTCTGTTTACATTATGTGTTCCGGTATATTACCTATACCAGAAATATTATTTAGGAGTTGGATTTTACTTATTTATTTCCTGCAAAATATCACTAGACATGGGTACTTTCGTGGTGGTATATGTATATTTCCACCAACTTTCTTTAAACCTTTGGTTCAATACGTAATAGTGTGTATATAAACAAAATAAAATTTACGAATCAAAATATTTTTTAAGCGTGTAATTTGTTATTTTAAAATGACATGAAAAATTTCAAAACTAACTTTAAAACAAGATGGGTTACGTTAAATTAAAACTGGTAGTTATACTTTGTAGTTCAAAATATATTTAAAAATTTTGATATAGCTTTTCATTGAACGACGATAAAAATAAATTAAATTTCAGTTTTTTTTCGTGTTTCATGGGTGTAATTGAAAGCTGTACTCCATAGTAGAGTAACTACATATATCACTCTAAATAGATAAGTGCTTTCCATTCAGAAACCAAATTTCTGATCTTAAAAAGTAAAAAGAATTGAATATAATTATATTACAGTTCGGAATTAGGAATATATTTCTAAAATGATATGTATATTACATATAATTCTGGGTAGTGTATGCATTCAATATTTAAAAAAAAACAACAACACAGTGTTCATTTTGTGAATCTATATCGATAGTAAACAAACATTTAGAATTCAATGGAGATTATATCTTAATTCAAAATTTAGATCGAGGTTCACTACTTCTTCATCCTGGTGTGTTTTGCTTTAACTTTTATTCTGATACATTATGGAGAGTACGAATTGAAATTCGTTGTTCTTGTCAGAAGCAGACGATTCGCGTAATATCGCTCTCTTTCTCTCTCGGCGCAAGTTTGTAATGCGCATGCGCGAAGCATTGCGAATGGAGCGCGTATCAATATTCTTACTTCTTAACTTTTCCCTTTCGGTTGTGTTCGTCTTGTGTCTCTTTTCGTCTTGTGGAATAAATTATTGTGTTCTAATTTATGTTGTATTAATTGCACACCAACGAACACCACAAATGGTGACCCGCTATTAAAGAACGCACAATACCTGAATCCGGATATATTTTTCAAAATTATCCATTATTTTTCTTCAACGTGCTGTGAAGCCTTGGACTTAAAAATGACCGACGTCAGCGCGGTGAAAATTCCGTCCTACAACTTCAGCGACCCTGCACTTTGGTTCCACATGTGTGAGAGTACGTTCGAATTAGGAGTACCCAAACCAATAACGGACAATCGTACCAAGTTTAACTACATAGCATCCAACCTTCCTCCAGAAGCAGCGTCGACAGTTCGCGACGTTATCACGAAGCCGGACCCGACCGACCCTTACCAACATATCAAAAGGGAACTAATCAACCGAAGTGGCGAATCATCACCACCAGGAAATTCGGAAACTTTTAGCTGGCGAACAATTAGGAGACAGGAAGCCTACTGAATTGCTCCGCATCATGAAGCGACGTGCCGAATCGCATCAAGTGCCAGACGAGCTCATGCTCGAACTTTTTCAAACGCATCTGCCAACGCGAGTACAGTCCATTCTTGCAGCCATAACTCCTCTGACGATCGAGAAAGCAGCGGAAGTGGCCGACCGAGTACTGGAAGTGACGCCGATGCCGGTAAGTGCTTGCTCAGTTGCCTCAGTTTCCATGGAAGATCGATTATTTGCAGAAATTGAAAAATTAAATCTGCGCATAGATAACCTTTCTCGTGGCAGAAGCCGCAGTCATAATAAGCAACATCATGCGCCGGGTAATCGCATCAAATCGCGATCCAGCCAAACCCAACACGACCAATGTTGGTATCATTTTAAATTTGGCGAAAAGGCCCAAAAATGCACACCTCCCTGCAAATTTAAAAAAAAAACGACCGAGGTCTGGTGTAGAGGCGACTACCACCTTGCCCAAAAATTCTCATCGCCTATTCGTACGCGACAAACGTACTAATATACAGTATTTAATCGACACAGGTTCTGACGTTTCCATAATTCCCGCATCAAAATTACAAAGGAGAAATGGCTCGGAAATGACTCTTTCCGCAGCAAACACTTCCCCCATCCATGTATACACATCACAAACTCTCTCCTTAGATCTGAGTTTGAGACGCGTATTCACATGGACATTTTTAGTTGGAAATGTGTCCACTCCCATAATAGGCGCCGATTTTCTGTACAATTTTAACCTAGTGCCAAATTTAGTGCAGCATAAATTGAATGATGCACAAACAAACATAAACACTGACGGTATAATGCGCAACAGTAGCATCCATTCCGTAAAAACGGTATCTGGTAATAGTGTATACCATAAATTGTTAATGGAATTTACAGAAATCACACGACCTCCACGCCCGGATCAGGAGATAAAACATTCAGTTGTTCATTACATCAACACGACTGGTCCGCCCGTAACGGCCAAAGCCCGCAGACTTGCACATGACCGCTTACACATTGCTAAGGAGGAATTCAAAACAATGATCCAATTAGGCCACATGCGCCCCTCGCAAAGCAATTACGCATCTCCTTTGCACATGGTACCGAAAAAAGATAGCTCTGAATGGAGACCTGTTGGTGACTATCGAGCACTTAATGCTCAAACAATCAAAGACAATTACGGTGTACCAAATATTTTAGATTTTACATCGAACCTACATGGCACAAAAATTTTTTCGCACATAGATCTCATGAAAGCGTATCATCAAATCCCTGTAAATCCAGAGGATGTTCATAAAACTGCCATTATTACACCCTTCGGTTTAGCTTACGTATGCAATTTGGTCTGTGTAACGCCTCATCTGCTTTTCAACGATTTATCAATGAAGTAACTCGAAACCTCCCTTTCGTTTATGCTTTTGTTGATGATATATTAGTGGCTTCTCGATCATCAGAAGAGCATATCGAACATCTACAGATTTTATTTGAACGAATACAACATTATGGCCTTACTTTAAAACCATCAAAATGCGTTTTTGGAGTCTCCTCCATTGATTTCTTAGGTTTTAAAGTTTCCGAATCGGATATTGAGCCTCTGCCAGAACGTGTAGAATGCATCAACAATTTTCCAAAGCCAACCACTATCACACAATTAAGGCGTTTCCTTGGATTATTTAATTTCTACAGACGTTTTGTACCCAAAGCAGCTCATATATTAGCCCCTTTAAATAAATTCTTAGAAGGCGTCAAAAATAAAAATAAATCTAAACGAATTACAGTAACCAAACTTAATGAGTTACTTCAATGGACTGATGTGGCAGAGCAATCATTTACGGATGCTAAAAATGCCTTAGCAAGTGCAACTCTTCTGCAACATCCGATACCTGGAGCGAAGCTGAGTGTCTGGGTCGATGCAAGCGATTTAGCTGTTGGCGGTACTCTTATGCAACTGAATAAAGATGCCTGGGAGCCTATTTCATTTCTATCTGTCAAGCTTTCCAAAAGCCAACGGAACTGGTCCACGTATGACAGAGAACTATTAGCAATATACACATCCGTCAAACGCTTCAGACATATGCTCGAAGGTCTTGATTTCATCATTTTCACCGATCAAAAGCCTTTGATTTACGCCTTCAAGCAGAAGCCAGACAAGTGTTCGCCAAGACAACTCCGTCATTTGGACTATATCTCTCAATTTTCAACAGATGTCCGCCATACAAAAGGCACTAACAACGTCGTCGCTGATGCATTATCTCGCATAGAAATTGACACTATCTCTTCTCCATTAAATTTTCAAGAATTTGCTTCAGCCCAAGCGAATGATTCAGAGTTTAGGCGATTCTAACCAAAAACGACACTTCACTAATTTTGGAAAAGACTTATTTTCCAATCGCTAATTTGGAACTGTTGTGCGACATGTCCAGCCGACAACCTCGACCATTTGTCCCACAATCATATCGAAAAATCATATTTAACCAACTTCATGGACTTTCCCATCCAGGAATCTTCGCTACAAATAAGTTGATAACTTCTCGATATGTTTGGGCAGCAATCAACAAAAGGATTATAGAGCAGGTACAATGTTGTATTCCTTGCCAACGTTCTAAAGTCCATCGCCACACCAAGACTCCACTTGGTACATTCAATCTACCAGATGCTCGATTTTCCCATATACATCTGGATTTTATTGGACCACTGCCATCATCTGACGGCCAACGTTATTGCCTCACGATAACTGATCGTTTCACTCGCTGGCCTGAAGTAATCCGACTACTGACATGACTGCCGAAACAGTTTGTCGAGCACTATTAAGTGGTTGGATTTCCAGATTCGGCTGTCCTACAACAATAACAACAGATCAGGGCAGAAGTTTCGAATCAAATCTCTTTAGACAGCTAACTAAAGTGCTTGGAACCAACCACATCCATTCCGCAGCGTATAGACCCCAATCTAATGGGTTAATAGAACGTTTTCATCGTCACCTCAAAAGTGCTCTTAATTGCCATGAGCATACAAAATGGACCGAGATACTACCAATTGTTTTGCTAGGATTGCGATCTGCAATAAAGAACGATATTAACGCTACGTGTGCAGAACTTTTATATAGAACAACACTTCGTTTACCAACTGACATTTTATTAAGTGAACAAGTTTCTGCAACAGCCTTTCCATCATACGTAGATCAACTTCGCACCTTGATGCAAACTTTAAATCCAATTGCAACATCAAAACATTGCAAGCATTCAATCTATGTTCATCCCTCATTGGAAACATGTTCTCATGTTTTTTTACGTGTGGACTGTCACAAACCTCCACTGTCTCAGCCTTATACTGGACCACATCCTGTTCTTGATTGTTCGGAAAAGAACTGTCGGATCATTGTGAATGGCAAAACAATTTCTGTCACGTTAGACAGAGTAAAACCTGCTCATATTCTGCGTGACGATAGCAACATTAACTTATCTTTGCCTTCTAAATCTACAGAGTCCAGGGAATCGGTTCAACCTCTCACAACAAGAAGTGGAAGAACCGTACATTTCCCCAAAAGGCTTATTGAATATATTTAATGTTATATTTGTACATATTAACGATTATCATTGCATATTTGTGTTTACTCATTCATTTTAAATTTTTTTTAACACATTCTATTGTTACGAAAATGTGCGTATTTTTCTTAAATTTGTGTTTTTTATATTTTCAATGTATATAATCCTCTATTATGACTGTATATCGTTCCTCGGTATCCCTCTTTCACTGGGGGGATACTCTATGGAGAGTACGAATTGAAATTCGTTGTTCTTGTCAGAAGCAGACGATTCGCGTAATATCGCTCTCTTTCTCTCTCGGCGCAAGTTTGTAATGCGCATGCGCGAAGCATTGCGAACGGAGCGCGTATCAATATTCTTACTTCTTAACTTTTCCCTTTCGGTTGTGTTCGTCTTGTGTCTCTTTAGGTCTTGTGGAATAAATTATTGTGTTCTAATTTATGTTGTATTAATTGCACACCAACGAACACCACAACATTAAGTCGTTTTTTAGATAATTATTTTTATACATCTAATATTTTCAGTAGAATATATGCACAAATTATGCATGAAATAAAGAACTAAAAATGAAATGTGCCAAAATGCAAGAAGTTTTTAATTAGTTTTGTAACAGTATTGTATTTAAAGCTGTAAAAGAAAATTGAGCTTTTTTTCTGTTTAAAGCATTTTTCTTATTCATTGTCATGTCTTATATATACTTAAGTATTACACATGTCATGTGTTTAAACTTACACTGATGAATTATATTGATTAAGTATAAATATTGATGATATGTTATGCGATTTGTAGTATTTGATATGAATACTCATGTATTAATTTCTTGTTTAAAGGATAATAAAAATATTTTAACTGTAAGTGAAGATATTGATTGTTTGTCATTCCTTTTGAAAATAAAGCCTCTGAATTAATTTTTATACTGATTATACAAATAACAAAGCATTATTTTTAGCATTTTAAGAAGGAAAATGGAACATGTGCATTAATTTGTAAGTTATAAAACAAAAAACTTCAATAATTTCATTTCTGCAGTTACATTTTATGAGCTGTGGTATAATACTTAAAAAATTGCAGACTTTAAAAAAGCAATGTATTTTTAAATTACGTAAATTCTGAATATTTTGTTGATTTAAACACTGATTATATCCGTAAACAGTAAGGTAATAAAGAAATGTGTAATGTAATAATCGCGGCGATCGTTGGCCTACATCCAACACGTCACAAGAATCGTGGTATGGCCTTTTGTGATAGGAGGCGTTTGCCCGTGGTGTAAGGTATCTATCAGGTGTCAAATTTTCCGCAGATTTCCAATCCGTTGAAATTTTCAATCCATCTTTAACAGTTCCGATTTTACAAAGAAAATACTAAACAATGCCAGTCGAAATGTTCTTTTTTCTCTTCTGGCTGAAATGGAAGAGGGCAGGAAATGTAATCTGTTTTTTTTTTTTTTTTTTTTTTTTTTTTTTTTTTTTAACGCGAAGAGCAAAAAATGAAATCTAATTATTTTTGTAAAGCGAAAGAAAAAGTGACATCAATATCTTGCGAAATTATAAAATTCATTTAAAACTGTCCTACATTGAATTTTAATTTAATGTTTTAGATTGAATTTAATATTCGCTTCCACCCTAAAATTGCAAAAATTCGAACTTCCTGTGTGCCAAATCCTATTACTGTAGGTGCCATAGTTTCGTCAGGAATTTGCGTGCAAGAAACAAACAGACAAACGCTTCCTTTTATAATAATAGAGATAATTTCATAAATTACTTATAAGGGGGATCCTCTAGTGTCTAAGTGCAATATAGTAGAAAGCATTCTCCAAAAGACATTGTCTGAGAAAAAAAAATTTACTTTGGAGATGGGGATAACGATTTTTAAAGTTTACGTAGAATATTTTAAATCATAATAACTAAACAATTATAATCGAAATACAAATTTACAAAGAATGAAACAGCTCACAATTTTTTATATTATCCACCGCTACAACTTTGAACTTTTTTTTAAATTTAATCTCATGTTACCTTAGAGGTCGTATTTAAAAACTCATAAGTGTTTTACTTCTGGAAAGTTTTGAAAGTTCGAAAGAAAGTTCAAACAGATGAGTGAATAATAGTTATAATCTATATGTGTAAACTTTCCTCTTTTACATGAATCGTCGTTTTGGAAATACATTAGAAACTAAATGCGAAATGCAATTTTTTTTTTGTGTTATCTCTATGTTGTGTTCATAATTTTTAGGTTGTTTTTTTATGTAAGTTTAGAATGACCGAGTTATAGCATCTGATGTATCGGTCCGTACTGACTGAGTGGCCTTTTTGCGATTTGTGCAAGTGTTAACATCGTCTCAAAATTACGAGTTGTGGCTGATACAAGACAATCGCTAATACAGGTTGTGTTCCATTGCGATATAAACTCATTACTTTACCTACCCGAAAATTTCATCAAACTGTAAGGTGTGGTATGCACTTTAATAAAATAAATATTTTTCAAAACATTCTACGTTCTCAACTTATGAGCATTGATGCCAGAGGATGTTGTATGCAAATCGTGCATTAAATTCCAGAATTGAAACTCGAATTTCGCATGTGATCGGGCAATAAAAAAATGGTGGACATGCATCAAACGCACTGGTTAATAAAATTTTCAGTACAGGGACAAAAAAAAATATTTCGACGCGTTGGTTTTACAAATAAAATTTGCACACACTACATTCATAAGACGAATGATAATTATTACTAAACAAAAAATAAATGGCTGGACGGTAAAGCTTAATACCAAGGGTTAGTGAAAACAATTTAAAGTTCTTAAACGGTGGAAACTAGATTTCGGAAATTTATAAAACGGTTAAGATTGATAACACTTTTTCTGTTAATAAAAATTGAAATGCAGGATAGAAAATAAAGTACTATTCAGATCTATAAAGCAATAAAACCCAAATAAACCAACCAACTATAATGTAGAGCAAATTTACATTATCAACCGCATCACAATATTGTCTTTCATCTCAAAGTAAACGACAAAATGTCATTCTTATGGAACGTCATCCTTAATCTCAAGTCTTCAAATCAATAAATACATGAATATCCTGCTAATTGTTTTGCTTCTATTCATTCAGTCGTAAACAGTAAAAATATATTTGTTTCATTAAAACATTCATCGAAGAAACTATTTTGGTGCAGACAATTCTGGTTTAAGAAGAAGATTAGTAAATTTAGAAGCGCACTAAGAGATCGTGCGTCAACTTTAATCATAACGAGCCTAAGACTTGTAGTACTATCCCGCTCCACTTTTACTAAAATAAAATTTTAAAATATTTTAAATAAAATAGGAGGGTGTAATTCGCTATTAAGCTTCAATGTTTGAAAGAACTTCGAAGTTGGAACTTAATTTTATACTACTTGCGATCTTTGTGATAAGCTGATTAACTATATCAATTGAAAGACCCAATAAATTTTAAATATTTGGAATAATTTTTGAGTTCTTATACATAAAAAATACGTTAAAACACATTTGATCTAGAGGTGAGGGTAAAAAAGTGTTTCCTTAAGGTCATGTTTCTAAACATTGAGCCCAATTTTTAAGTTGAATTGCTTAAAATGTAATGTGCGGCTTTAAAAGTAGACGGATAATCGATAGCCTGATTGGTTGAGTTCGAGTTTGAGAATCCATCCACAGATAGTTGAGATCTCAAATCTCTTGGAGAATTTGGGTGAAACTTACGTGCATGATACACTGCCCTACAACAATGGACCGCACAGTAAGGTATGATGGTATTAGTAATCGAACAAGGATTTCAACAAGGTTTTGATACACAGCTATAGGTATTTGTGTCCATTCCTGCTGCAAGATTGTCGCCAGCTCAGCGGTTGATTTCGGACGTGGTTCTCTGTTCTGTAAGCGTCGCTCAAACTCGTCCAAGAAATGTTCTAAGGGGTTTAGGACTGAACTCTGAGCAGGCCAGGAAAGATTTTTTATAGCTTGATACCACTGCTTGAAACAGACTGCTACATGGCATAGAGTGTTGTCGTCCTGGAAGTATAATTCGATGATTCCATAAATTTGCCAAAGAGTAGGAAGAACCTCATTCTCCGAAATGTTCATGTAGGCGTCAGCGTTCAATTAACCAGGAACAACATGCAAATGTCTCATGCCACACCACGAAAAACATACTCAAACAAAAAGTCGGATTTTATGCTAATCCGCTGGCGTCCGGTCCAGTATTATAGGCTAGTGTATAAATATAAAGACCATTGTGATCCTGATTTTTTACCATACATTGGGAGTAAACTATCTGGTGTTCGGTTGTAATTGGGAAGAGAGGGGTGATCGTTGTTGAATTGAGTTGCCAGACGATAACAGATACCCCCCCAAGTCCTGAAAAAGATTGAAGGGATCGGGACAAATACCTACATCTCTAATATTATAAAAGGAAGTGTTTCTCTGTTTGTTTGTTTGCTTATTGCCCGCAAAGTCCTGACGAATCAACCAATGGGCACTTACAATAATGGAATTTTGCATACAGGTAGTAAGAATGTTTTGCAATTTTTGAGTCGCGGCGAATTTTACAATTTATTCTAGAACATTTTAAAATAAATTTAATAGTTTTTTTCACCGTTCTTCCTTTTTCTGCGGAACGAAGAAACATCAAAATTTAGACCTTTCACCCTCACTTCTCGATGACGTCAGCCTTTGGAACCTTGACAAGTTTTTTTATCTCCCATCTAGAATGGGAGGGAACAGATTTGAATGACATTCGTTTGATTGGAGTTCATACATTTTAATTTCCGGTGAAACGGATTCGAGTGTGAAGAAAAAGAAACTATTAAAGTTATTAAAGGCGTTCTTCAGTGCTTTTTTTTCTATATCAGCGATCGTTACAGAGAAAATAAAAATTTTAACGGATTTGAAATCTGCGGAAAATATTACACTGGATAGATACCTCTTACGTTTGATTTTCTGTTAATAAATAATTCATCTATTAAATATTTATCTTTTTTGGTTTGCGTAGCAAACCAACACCACGGGCAACTCCTTCATGGCTGTTATCCAATAGGCTACAAATTCGCAAACCAAATGGAAATCCATGGTGCCTGTTGTCCAATAGGCTACTAATTCCCATTTGGTTTGCGAAGCAAACCATTAACCCCACAAAAACAACTTTCCCGGGCAAGCTAATCAGTGGCCAGTTAATTATATCTGTAAAGAATGTTAACACCTTCTATTCGATGTTTTAATTTAGAAGAGCAGTTTGCTGACTGTTCTGTATAGAAATTATTCACAATTAGAGAATTCAGATGTAATTGTTTTCCCATCACCATTTTCAACAGACATTTTTGTATAGTATTTACCACTATTTAATTTTAATTCTTTGTGACCTTAGCAGGACGTATTGAAAACTATCACGAGTTGTTGTTACTAATGCCCTACATGGTCTCTTTAAATTAAACCAAAAGTATCACAAGTACTAACCACTAGCAGGTTTCGAAAATTAGGTTTATTTTTGAAACTTACAGTTGAAATTTTATGTTCTATATGTGTGATTCGATCCTATGCATTTCGAAATAACTCTAAATGGTTTATGTGTAAAATCGTGTAAAATTAGTATCATAAACTAAATTTCTTGGTACATTAGCTGTTTTAATTTTATTAGTTTTATTTACAGAATATAAAATAACAGCTTAAACACTCCTCTTGACGAGGCTTAGATTTGAATGTGTTTTAGTAACCGCATCGGAAAAAAATGCTCTCTATCTTCTTCCCTGAGAATTTTGAACAAACCATGTAAATTTTGTAATTTTCCGAACCATAAGTTCACGGGAAACCGTATATGAAATCAGCGAAAAAAGCGAGCTTTCAACCATGGTGTGAACCACACACAGCAAGGATGTCACAAGACTGCCTCCGCCACATTACCACCCTTTCCTGACCTGTTCGATCCCCAGATTTGTCACCAATCGAGCATATCTGGGATCATTTGGGAAGGCAAGTTGAACACCCTACGAATTTGATCGAACTAGAGGCGCGTTTACAGCAACAGTGGAACGAGATGTCTCAGGACATAATACGAAACTTGTAAGCCTCAATGCCCTCTCGTATCGCATCGTGCATTCGCGCAAGAGGGGTCCAACATAGTACTAAAACCTCCCTTCATTTGTACTTTTTTCTGCAATGAATATTATTTGTACTTTGATTTTCTAATCACTTACTTATATCAAAGTAGTACTTACATATGTAAAATTTCGTTTCATTTTGACGACTTTTTCTTGGTGCGCAAATTTTTATGGCAATGAGTGCATGTATATTTATATATATATTTCTAAAAGAAGAGAAAATTCAAATAATAGAAACCAAAAAGAATTTATTGAAAACGAAAGTGTTGGTGGATCAGGGCGTCATCAGGGAGGAGCCTGACCCAAACAACACAAAATGGTGTTTTCTACGAAAATGAGCGCAAAATGCTAAGAAATTGCTCATATACTCCCCCAAACACCATTAAATCGAATATACAAAACTAAAGATTGAAATAAGAAAATTTAAATCAAACCAACAGCAGCAGTCGGGAGACTAGCAACATCAAGCCAGAAGATTACATCAAATGCCGCTACCCACTTAATTCAAAAAAACGCCAACACCAATGACTCAGAGGAAATGACGAAATAGAAAGTTATCGGTGGTAAAGTTGTTGATAATAATAAATCCCCTTTTTTTCCCTTACTCTATTACTTTTCTTGAAGGATTTATTCCTGACAAGTGAGTTCTATGGAAGTAATATATTGAATATTTTTTTTAAAATGATAATAATAACAAAACACTGAAAGAGGAGTGCTCAAAAGCAGCAACTACCTCTGACAGGTAAATATTTATGCAAACATTTTAAACACCACCAAAAAGCAAGTAAAATAAAAACAAAACAAAATACCAAAACAGAGCAGGAATAAAACGAAATCAAACCCGAAGCCGCAGCCGGGAGATCAACAACAGCAAGCTTAAAAATTACCACTAAATGCCATCAATTACACAATCCAACTATATGCTAACACCATATTTCCGATGCAGCGAGTCCATAAAAAGCAGAAAAATAAAAAAAATTAAATAATATTAAAATCTCCAGCCACAATTCAAAAGATATTCATTAATAGTAAAATAAAATTGAAAAGCAACACCCATGGCTATGAGGAAATTATAAAAATTATTATTCATGGGCTGTGTAGCTGTTGATATTAAAAAATCTTTCAAAAATATTATTAAAGAATGAATAAGGGTATTTGTTATTGAGAAAAATTGTTTTTTAGATATTTACATTGTAATAAAAAGTGTGAATCAGAATTACAAATTTTTTTGAAACGTACCAATTGACCAGCAATCGTGTTGAAATAAATTCTTTTAGAGATATTGGAGTCCCAAAATATTAATTTAATGACTGTAAATTCGAATTCGTTGCGTTTATCATAAACATTAATGTCAACTTTGCCACAAGAAACAGAAATTTTTAAGTCTAGAAAATCAGTATTATTGTTATCAAGATTGGTTTGAATTAAAGAAAGTTCGTCTGGATAGATGGATTTCCAAATATTAGAAAAGTTGCTATTATTAAAAACAATTAAATCATCAATAAATCTAAAAGCAGTATTAATCTGAAGGCAAAAGTTTTTTTCAAAATAATGAAGAAATAAATTAGCAAGAATGGAAGAAAAATTAGAACCTTGGGGTATGCCCTTAACTTGAGTATAAATATGCTCACCATTAAAAATAAAATTATTAAAAATACAATAATTAACCAAGAATTCCCATTCCTCAAAATCCAGATCAATTAAGTTTTTAAAGTTATGATAATAACAGTTCAAAACATCTCTCAATTTGTTCAGGGGTATGCTGGTAAATAGGTCTTTAAAATCATAGGTATATATATATATATATATATATATATATATATATATATATATATATATATATATATATATATATATATATATCGTCATCTGGCCGTGGTTAAAAATGACATGGTACTTTACTCTGAACTTTCTCCTGTTTGAATTATGTAGGACAGTCGTCAATCACAATTTGTGTTGCGCCGGTACGGCGTCAATTAAACACCTACCTACCTACCTAATGCTTTCTCTTGTTAAAGATAGATAATTTTAAAAGGTGTAACCGTGAAGACCAAAGTCATAATTTGAAAAACACAACTTGCCAGTCTACGGGTAGAGCTCTATAATGTTTTAATAACAATTTGATTGTTCTACCACGGAAAGCAAGTCACACATGAAGGTAGCGTCGTGAATAATAATATGCATCGTAGCAGTTGATTGTTTCTGTTTTCATATGCAGGAGGAGGGTTGCTATGCAGAAATATACAACAAAAAGACCGATACACTTTAGTGAAATGTATCAAAGAACGGAAATCAATGTCATAGACGAAACCAAAAACAGTATAGACAATCATTTTTAGCAAAACATGTGAAAGACAGTGCTCCCTCATCCCAACTTTGTCTACCAAAACATAATTGGTGGTGAAGATGTCTTACACTTTTATCTATACTACGTTATCGTAAGTTAATTTTTTAAATTTATCTCCAGAATTCAGCAGCGGGTGAATTGGATACATCAGCATCTATTCTAGTTTCTCATTATCTACCACTAGTTGATAGATGTCGGATTTTATGAGACCGAAACAACTGTATTCAGATCAC
Source organism: Metellina segmentata (assembly GCA_947359465.1). Classification (NCBI taxonomy): domain Eukaryota; kingdom Metazoa; phylum Arthropoda; class Arachnida; order Araneae; family Tetragnathidae; genus Metellina; species Metellina segmentata. Next base: position 103,821,023 of record OX375881.1, read on the forward strand.
TGGTGAACTTTCGTTTGTGCAGTTACGAAAAGACGATTTCAACCACTTGATTGTTCCGTGTTGTCATTAACAACCAATTGTGAAGCGTTGGTAATGAGAAGTCTGATATGCAACGAAGATTCAAATCGTGATAGGAATGCAAGCAGTATCTGTTATCACACGGTTGAAAATATTTGTTGGAAGTGATTAACATCACTTTCGCATTTCCACTGTTTGCCTTGCTTCATTTGGTTTAATGGTACAAGGGCCATATTTGGCAAAGCCATGAAACATCCATCAAAAACGTGCTGATTGCAGTGACGTAATATGGTAGTAACACAGGCACCATCCAGGTCTATTTATTGAAAACTCGCGTGTTCATTATCAAGTTCGGATGTCACTAATTCAGCAAGACATGTAAAATACAGAGTATATTTGTCTACAAAACAATTCATCATAGTGGATATGGATGACACAAAATCTTCATAGATACTCCATATTTCTCATCCCCCATTTCCATGAACAAAAATGATTCCAAGACTGATTCGGACATGGGATCAGTTTATTGCTTCTGCAAAGAAGTGTCATTATCAAAATCCTGGTGAACTAGATTCCAAATTAATAACAGTGAGTTCAAAGTGGAGTTGGTTTCAATCAGAAAAACAGTTAGAATTGCCCTTGAAAAGTAACTATTTTTTAAGACAGCCAAGCAATTTAAAAGCTCTCCTAAACCCAACGTTCAGAAATTCCCTCATCAAAGAAATCCAAAACCTCATCCATGAGAAGCCAGAAGTATAACTACGATGGATGGAAGTAACGTTGGTCACGAGGGTAACGCATAAGCACAAAGTGTTGCCAAGGGGGAAACAAAAATGCTCCAGAGAACAACCAAGTAACTGTTCCAGTACCACACTTCAAGAGACACACTAAAGACAACATTCTTCAACACAAAGGACAATGTCCCTTACGGATACGATATCTTACCAAACATTTCCATGTATACCGTATCAAAGATAGAAATATTTTAGAGTTGTAACAGGCCCTGGCCCATTCCCTATCTAAGTTACATACTCAGATTCGGATTATCTCAGACCAATCAATTCTCATATGGAATAGAGGAAACTCCATTGCATTATGCCCTAGAATTTCCTCTCACAAGCTTGCTCCACCTGAGTCGCCCTCTACCAAGACCCAAGAAAGACTTCTAAATTGGTAAATACTCACCAGGATAGATCTATTATAGAGTTAAATATAGTTCGTTTTCTATTTCAGTCTGCTACAAAAATGAATTAAGTGGTTTGTTAATTTAAACTAACATTCCGTAACGGTAGTAAACAGGCTGTACATTTGAATACAGATTTGTGTAGGATGTATAGAGTCCCATCCATGTATTTTGAGACATCTTGTCAGTAATCTTTACCGCACGCTTTCCAAATGATCGAACACTCATTCGGACGAAAAAAAAAACTTTTATGGATTTTCACTTTTGCTGTCCTCTTTTTTACAAAATAATTTTAACATATATTCTTTGTTAATTTTCTGATATTCATCTTCTGGCAACCCTAGTTGCATGGGTATTTGATGTATTATTTCAACCTGTGCACCGAACTAATTTCATTAAAATATATTTTCATTAACATTACACCAAAGTGAAAATTCTCTTAATTTTGAACACCAATGTAAGTAAAACAAACAACAATATTATAACAATAACCATACGGCATGTCATAAGCAGTTGTGAAATAAGTAAAGATCAGCAAAAAAAAATATATATATATGTGTGTGTGAATAAAGAAGAACATAACAACTTTGGAAGTCAACAGAGGTCTTGTTTCAAAACAATCTGTTAACATCAGAGAAAATTGAACTGAGATGCGGTAAAACATAAAATAAGAACTTTAATCTTTCGCTGGCGTATCTGACAGCAAATTTACACAGCGAGACTCAAAGGATCGTGAGTGCTGGTTCATTAAATGCATCTGCAATAAAATAATTTAATTGTAACTAGTCGACTCCTATAAAGCATCTACGTTGAAGGGTCTATTGCTTTCGACAGCAAATGATGCATAATTCATCGCATGTATATCAGGATATTTTCAATGTATGAGAAAATGTCTTTGAAAAAAAACTTTATAATAATTAATTTTTAAATTATGAAGCAGCATGTTATGATTTAGATGTAAAATACTTTTCAATTAATGATTTTTAAACTATGAAACAGCATGTGTATAATTTCGATGTGAAATATTTGCATCAAAATGACAGAACATAATTTAATTCATGTGTGCATTCTCTATGCAAATCTACACCGTTTGACCAATCCACACAACATTTGGTACACTAAAACTTTAGAACACTGAAGAAAACATAGGCTATTTTTTCCTGTCTTCAGACATATCTGTACTCATGAAAATTGTCACACAGGTAGTCCTAAAATTGCCTCTCAAAGGCCCAATTTAAAAATCTAAAGTTTGTTTTTCTGCAATAAATGGACATGGACAAGGAAACATGTTCTACAGGGTTTGTGTATTTGCGTTAACGCAGAGAAATGTCGCGGTCATATTTACGCTGTCGCAGTCATAATTAAAGTGTCGCGGTAGGAAGCACGTTCAACAGGGTCGTCTATTTGAGTTAACACAGAGAAATCTCGTGGTCATATATGAAACCCGAGCAACGCCGGTTTATTCAACTAGTTGTATAATAAAACTGACATAGCATGTACCAAAACCGATGCACAAAATAATAAGCGTATAGGCAAAATTAGCTTCGGTAGATAGGTGATTAATTAACATTGTAATACATCAACATAACGGGATATTGAGACGACGGTCATGGAAAAAATTATAAGGAAAAAAACCTTTGACAACAATACGTAATTTTAAACCACGGTCAGATGACGAAAACACACCTCAGTCTGCAACCATCTCCAAACTTTCACACCTCGCCAATGTGAGGACATTTGATTCCTCGGCAGATTTAAGGTGCACCAGCTCCCTTTGTACACAGATTACAAACCATATATTGTAATCAACTAAGTCTGTATAACATATTTAAGTATGGTTTCAATTTTAATTCCTATTTTCCTGATTAAATTAATTTGATAATGCTAATAGGAAATAGTACTTTTGTATTTTTACTCATATTTAATTCATGTTTTTTTATGAAGTATTACAAAATACACTCGAACAAATTTGTCTGTTACACTCCTGAACCTGAATTTCTTCTTTAAGTGCATGAAATGCCCCTGTAAATAGTTATCTGCCACTAGTTGATATAGGTCCTGTTCACATGAAGAGTTTTCTAACGCTCGTTTTCAAGTTCAGCTTTCGGTTAGCCATTGAATTATTCTTTTATTCTTCTTACTCAAGTTTCTATATTTGCTATCGTTAAAGATAGAGTAAAAATTTCTATAAATATAATCATAAATATACTGTCTCACAATTTTGGCCCAACTGTTGCAGCAAAAATGGTGTTGGAGTAGGTTTTTAAATTATAACAAAATATTTGAAACAGCCAGATTTGTAAGATATCTACAATAAAAAATAATAATTCAATGGTTTTTTTTTTATAATTAAATACGTGTTAGACAGAAGAAAATGATCCAAGACTAATTACCGGATTTGAAAAATAATTGTAATAAATAGGAATGGAACAATGAAACAAAAGATATCATTGAAAAAGAAAATACAAATTTTAAAATGGACAATAAATATAAACAGATCGTTGTAAGAAAAATTACAGGCTTTATCTAAAAGAGCTGAATAATAATTGTGATAAAATTATTTCTTGTTGCAATATTAGCTGCCGTAATGAGGGAAAATTTTAATTTTCAATTTATAAGAAGCCACTTTTGTAACAAGGATAATATAAGGAGGTCAAAATTTACAATTGAATTGAATTTACACTTTTCATTTAGTACAAGTGAATTTAAGTACATCGTTCTTTTATATTCGGTAAGAAAATGATGAAATATTTTGATCAGTTTAATTGAATGAGATAGCTAAGAAATATTATTTCCAGTTGCTCCCGTATTGTTTTACCTTGTCGGGTCTTTTAAGGTAACAATATCTTTAACCTTTAACTGCTGTAATGGGTCTCATAGATCCCGAGTCATTTTTCACAAGTCGTTTCTACCCTTTAAAGTTGATATTGGTTTCTGTCCTATTCAGTGCCTTCCTGCTACGTCCAAGAGAAGCCACGCTCCAAGACTGGTTTGGCTGCCCCAACTATTTCTTGATTTACACTATTTGCATTTCCTGCGTGGTCTCTTAGACCTCTTCACGGCATTTGCGTTACCGTTCTTGTTGAATGAAATCGTCTAAGTTGGAGTAGGGAATTTCGGCAGAGAGCCTATAATGGCAACAAACTATACAAAAAAACGACCCGTGTTTCGTACACAAAAAAAATTCAGGATATAGTTGATAATTGGTTTGAAATAGAGTACAGGGACAGTGAAATTTCGGATAATATTATTGAAAGCGAACACGAAACGGATGAAGATGAATACATTTCAAGTGCGTCTACACAAGAAGAATATTTCTACGGAAAAAATAGCCTCAAATGGGATGCCTGGGGAGTGTTAACCTAATCGTGCCTTTAGAACAACAAAACACATTATAGTTTCACAGTTTCCAGGGTTGCAACATTCTGCAAAATTAGGTCCGAAAGCTGAGCATGAAGAGACATGGAATCTACTTAACTTGTATAGTAATATAAAATATATTTCATGTTAAGAATTGAATTATCTAAATTTAAAATGTATAAATAATAAAAATCTAAAGAATCTTTCATTAATATATGATATTAATCATATTTATATGCACTTTAGAGAGCGAGGTCTGAGAGACCCTTCCACACTAGTTATGAGACGGTTTGTAACACAGCAGTTAAGGGTTGAGATCTGCTATAAGACCTGACACCAACTACTCCATAGCCCAAATAGTATATGGAACCAATATTAAATTATCAGGTGAGTTTTTTGATTCACCTACTATCAAAATTGATCCCGAAAACTTTGTGACTAAATAACAGAATTTTATGGCAGACCTGATACCAGGTAAACCTTCCACTCCTAGAAATCAGACGATCTATGTTCATAAGGATTTGAAATCTTGCTCTCATGTATTTGTGAGGATAAGCCGAGTAAAAAAACATTGGAACCGCTATATGATAGACCATTTCCTGTGATCAAAAGATTTGAAAATTATTTTACTGTTTCAGTGAACAGTAAACAGGTTAGCATATCAGTAGGTAGACTAAAACCAGCTTATTTGTTCGTTACGGACACAGTGCCTGTCCACAGTGCCATTGCTGTTAAACAATCAGATGATAATTCAGTTGCAAAACACTCTCACCTCTCTTATCTGATAATAAACATCCTACTACTTGAAGTGGTAGATTAATAAGGAAACCTGTAAGATTCCAGTACTGATTATGTTTGTAAAAGTTCCAGTTTGATTATGTTTGTAAAATTCCAGTTTGAATATGTTTGCATCCGGTGATCCCAGATAGAACAAATTGCCGAGTATCTAGAATATTGAGATTTCTTCCTGATTCTAAACTGTGATTTAAGTATAATGACTAAAATGTTTTGGTATAATATTGTAATTTTTAACGTGCAAGTTACTTAGCATCGTTTAATATTAATATTTAGGTATTGTGATACCTGTAGTAATGATTATGTTTTTGCAGTACTGTCCCTGCCATAGTTTCTGATAATCGTAACTCAGTTACTGGTGTGGGAGTAAAGTTGCTACAGAATAATTCTGATTCCAACCGATCGATGGCTGAACTAAGAAAGTTGTTATATCATAACCAGTTAACGGTTATCGATTTAAGAAAAGTAAAAAATAAATATAATTAGTAAAATAATAATAATTTTAAATTTGTCACTGTAACAATTATTATTAAGTAAATAATTATTATTTAAATTTTTATGATTGATTTTAAAACATTAATTAAGCATTTGTTATTTTGATATTATTTGTACCAAATGAACTGATGTAAAAGTTTGATTGTAAACCGAACTGTGTTTTGTTTGTTGTGTGTTTAAAATGGGTGTGTATTCTCACTCGTTATCTCTATCATTAAACGTCTTGATGTTGAAAGAGCTCTCGAGATTTTTTCAATAGGTGTATTCACGCTGATAGTTAGTGTGCTGCAAGATACTAATAGAGTAAACAAGGAGAGAACTGAAGAATGACGCTAAGGAAGGCTGTTGGACTATAGGTTGAAGGCTATAATTACCAAACTACCACACTACGACAACGTGAATGCATTTGAAGACCCTAAATATTTAATGTGCACCAGCCCCCTTTGTAAACGACGATCTTTGGTTGGATTTGAACTCGTAATCATCCGTTATCCATGAAAGATGGCCGAGTTGTAGGATATTAAACTCTCGACCCATGATAGTGGCACAAAAAAGCGCAATCTGTTGACCGTAGCCACGAATTAGCCAGATGTGAGATGTACTCTCAGACAATGAGTTGTCTTGTTCAGAAGTAAATTAAATATATACTTGTAAATAAACATATTTACTTTTTCGGATGTTATAGTATTGAGCTCCACTCCAAGTGAAATGATGTATTGACACTCATAGTAAGTTCCTTATTTGGGGGGTGATATAAAAATTTACGTAAGTATAGAGTTGTTTTAGAGTGTGTTCCCAAGAGACTAGATTTAGAGTATACTACCAAAAGAAAAGCTATTTTGTTATTTAAAGCTATACTATTCTAAAGTGTTTTAGTTATTAGGTTTAGATTATTTTCCACGCATACACATCTAGATTCTAATTTCGGAGATTCCCAGACACTTTAAAGTACGACGTTCCATAAAATACCTTCCTTCCAGAGACTTTTCGAGTGTGATGTATTATCTCTTTGTCAACTGATTGATAAGCGTATTCTCACCCACTATAAAAATCAGGACTCACGCAAATGTCCTTCCATTAGATGTTGCATTGTCAAACGATGATAAAAATCGGCCAAAAAATCTTTCACTGAGCAGTCAACTGACTACTAGTCGACATCTGCGTCACACTTTCAGACGAATTAGACCTATTCCGTCTACTTATATTTTACGTCTATGCATAGAGCATTCCCTGTTAATTTTGCTCAGTTCCACAGCACTTGAGCTGAAAACCCAATCCAAGTTCTCTCTCACCTACTACTTGAGGTCATTTGAAACCACGGCAGATTTAACGTGCTCCAATCCACGATGTATTTGGTTGGATAGAATTTTGAACTAACAACCCTCCGGTTGCTTTTCCGCTACTTTACCAATCGGGCTACAGCAGCCGCACGCTCATTCTTTGTTTAAAGTGTGATTTGAATACCGAATAAATATGCTCAAAGAAGACGAGTCAGTTTGGAGTTATAGAATATTTTTATTACTTCTCCAAAAAATATTTGATGTTATGTTGTCCAGGAGCAATTTCAAATGAACCAGCTGGAGCAGTACGTGTAGACATCCGGCCTTCTAAACTCTACGAATGCTCCCCTCGTGTCCGCAGGAATTTTGACGTATTTATAGAAAGGAGGGTGGGCGAACACGAGGAGGGCACCCGCAGAGCTCTTCTAGTTCAGGATGACTATCGTTGCTCAACAGGTCTTGTAGTTCAGCTGTATGCATCTTCAAAGACGACGAGTAGGTTTGGAGTTATATAATACTTATATTACTTCTCCAATAAATATTTGTTGTTCTGTTGCCTAGGGATAGTTCCAAATGAACCAGCTGGAGCAGTACGTGTAGACATCCGGCCTTCTAAACTCTACGAATGCTCCCCTCGTGTCCGCAGGAATTTTGACGTATTTATGGAAAGGAGGGTGGGCGAACACGAGGAGGGCACCCGCAGAGCTCTTCTGGTCCAGGATGACTATCGTTGCTCAACAGGTCTTCTAGTTCAGCTGTTGGCTTCCCTAAAAGTAAGGAAACGTGCATAAATTACATCAACGAGGAAAAACAGTTTGTTTATAATTTTTCAATCCTTCGGTTTTTTAAACTTGTTTACACTATACTGGTAAATATTTTTATCTTTCATTTTAATTTCCTCGATTTTATTTTTCTCTTTAGAAAACGAAAGCTTGCCTTTAACAAAATAAGGTTCCTTAAATTTTGGAAGAAGTTATTTATTGTTGGTGGGTTGCTTTTCAGTAGTAATATTGTTGAATGATCAATACTGGGTTATACTCCTTTCAAAAAATAAACGAAAATTGCCAAATTATGGACATACACATACATGGAAAGTATTACTGACATCCGATAATACACCCAATGAGGAATTGAACCCGAGAGGAAGTACTTAAACATTCCATAATATGTAGCAGCATTAACATAATTTATAAAAACATTAAATGTAATTATTAAAATGTAATAATTTACTAATTGTAACAGTGGGAACTCTGTGATTTTTCAGTCTTCTTTAAAGTTTGCTAGCTACTATATATCTCAACTATGAATGTCAGTTGAGTGTTTGGAACGACTCGATACTTCATGACAATCTCCAGGAGAGATTTAAATATTTATTTGCCCCTTCCAGGCTTCGAAACAATATTCGATCAATGACGCTAACTAAACTTAATTTTTTTAAATATATTGTACAGCTTTTTAAAGAGATTACTCTATAAGGATTGAACAGTCCTGGTAGATTTAATTTCAGAGAAGACTACAACAATGTTGTCCCAACTATGACAAAAATGAACTAAGAGTTCAAATCGTGTTTCCGGAAATTATTTTCGGCCATTTGGGTCACAATTGTAAAGGGCTACTGTAATATGGTAAGTAAAGATGCTAGAAGATGAAGAGAAGATTTGCGTCTTTGCAGAAAAACCAATTATTTAAAAGTTATTTAATACAATTGTATTTTTGACCACTAATTTTTTACTAATTTTATTGTGTTTGAGAAGATATTTCAAAACAATCAAAATGCATAGACTAGGAAGAGCGGCAAGTTACTGACATATGGGACACCATTTAATATTTATCTTATGTTCTAAAGCGGAAAGTTAAGGCATTTTCCTATAGATTTATACTGATTACATTGAGATATTTTATAAATAAACATTAAACTTTATTTATATCATTACATGGTAGCAAGTGATCAAAGATTTCTTGTACACATTTGAGAAATATTCAATTAATAGAAAAAAGTTAATTTTATTAAAAAAATTAAGAAACAAATTAGGCAAGAATCAAGATGCGCTTACCTATCTGTTCAAAAGAGCTACCATTGTTCAAAAGAGCCTGAACTTCCTTTTCGGATTGCTCTTCTTAATACTGTAAAAATATTCATCTGTGAGAAATTAGTTAATTCTGAGTACATAAAGTAATACACACAGTGTACCAATTACTACGCTCATGATTTTAATGCAATGGCGACCGTCTGTAGTGATAAGAGAAGCAAATTACTCAGAGGCATTCAGTGTATATAAAGCATCCAATCAGGTCCTCTAACCATGAACTTTTATGTTGGTACTTTCAAACTGCTTCTCTCAAGCTTTTTTATTCAGTCAAAAACATATTGTTGCATACAAATTCAATTTAAAAAAAAAGAAAAAAGGAATGATATTGAAAAATGAACTATGTAGACAGATTATTCAAAATTCCATGGGTAAATTGAACAGATTGTAGGGTGCACCAAAATAAACTTTTTTTTGTGTTTAATCTAACTTTTATTGTTATCATATTTTGGTCACTGTGAATATTTGTCTTCAACTGTGTAAAGTGAAAAAGGAAGTTGTTTGGGATGTTTGCAAATAATTTTCTTTTCAATTTCGGCATCCGTAAAACGTACTTTGCTCTAGATCGAGCATTATGTATCCAGATATAGATCCGACAACGGAAACTGTAGAGTCGATCAAAGATGATAACATAAAACGCTTTCCTAATAATAGAGTACCAAGCCGTCAAACGTCTGAATGTTTAAACAGCAAAATGGTGGAACTACAATTTCTTATGCTAGGGGACATGATGCAGGTTGGCCATGTTCGAGCATTCCAGAAGTTAAAGACACTCCATACAAGACTGAGAGAAATCAAGGTAAATAAAATTATCCACTTCACACTTCGGGAGTGCTCACATTTCTCAGACAACTCACATCATACCCGTAGGCATGGAATGTCCGGTTTACCACAGCTTGCTGTGTTAACTTGAAATGGTACATGATTAGGCACATGGTTCTTGGGGAAGGGTACAAAGTATAACCTTTGAGCAGTTCATCTGTATCATCGGTAGCCCCTTAGATTAGATGCACTCTAGCCACAGCGAAATACATGTAATGCTTGAACAAATTCAGCATACCAAATAACAAAGTTAAAAAGAGAATAGTTGGCAAACAGTTTCCTAACATACTTTTTGAATAAAATTTTTTATTCTGGAGGATCTTAAAAAAGTTGTTGATTACAGTTTGAACAGGGAATTTTGAATTACCCCGAAGACATAAAGAAAACGACATATTGAACTGATACGCAATAAATGCATAATAATGTACATTAGTACTTTTAACCTGAATGTTATGTATTTATATGAATATATCCATAGCAGTACACACCCATTCTTGCTTCTAAAATTAGATATTAATCTTTCTTTATACTTATGAATTTAAGGTGTGATTATTCTATACTTTTAAAACAGATACATCATAAAAATTCAACTCTTTCATACAGGTAACTTACGTTGCTCTTGAAGATCTAGTAAAGAATTCGACAATTCTGATGACAAGAAGATGTTTTCTGATGAGTCGCTTTCTGATGAGAGTTTCGAAGTTTGAGAAATTAAATCCATGTCGGCAACTCCAGTGCGTCTGTTTGCAGTGCCTCTAAACCTCCTCATCTTCTCACCTGCGATTCTTAGGTTTTCCATTTCATCCATCTAAATAACAAAGTTATAATTGAAGTTCGTTTTCGGAAATAGTTTGGGTTCAGAAAAACAGGTTTTATAGCTGACTATCCACTGTACCTCACCATTTGGTTTGGGGAGGTCATTTTCCCCTCTTACACCGCTCTTGCATTGTTTTTTATAAAGATATAAATTATATAACTATCTCATCATTTGACAGAAACTCAAACTATCATAACAGTTTCACATAAGAAACAAAAAACGGTAATTTGGATTATTAATAGTTATAATTAATTTGGATAATTAACTGCTTGATATGAATAATTAAACTGCTAAAAGTGAAAATATGTAACCACTAAAATATTGAAAATTTTTTGATTTTTTTATAAGATAGCATAGCAAATTTTGTATGATAATAATTTGATTTTTTTAAAACTCCAAACTCTGATATCAAGAAAGGAAGAATGCAAGGCTTATTTAGATAAATATATTTAAACGTGAAAAATATTTCGGTAAAATAACAATGTAAATTTATGGAATTTTTATTGTTTTAATAGTATGTACACAAAAAAGTAGTCATACTTTTTATTAGAAATATAAAATATTTTACCTCCAAAATTGATTCTTTCAACTCTTCCACAAATCTTGACCTATCGTGCTCATTTCTAGCATTAAAAGTTATCAGTACTTTTTCATCAGCTCTTTGACTGAGACGAATGCCATATGGGTAGTCTATAGAACAATAAACCGTTGTTAGAATAAATGCATAATTTACAGATTTAACTTCAGCAGTTTTGTCGAATACATATTTTATTGAATGCAAAATTTTCATCGTGTATTAATTTGAAAATTTATATACTAACCATTTATAATTGGTCGTATTCTATCAAAGCTTGTTTCAACTCAAACTCAAAATCAAGATTCTAACTATTACATTTGGCATCAAAAAAAAGCTTTCACAATATTGTAATAAATTTTCAAATTTGAGTTCTGTACAAAAATTGTTATAATTTTCAATTTCTGTATCCAAATTTTCTAGATGGTGAATAATCTAGATCTAATTGGTATGTTAATAATTGTCAATAGCAAATGAATTCATATATCTTTAAACATAATTCACTGATAATACTTACATCGGGATTCAAACAACGTAACACTCATGCCACATAAAGGAAAAGATTGCCTGTATTTATAAGTAACATTCCTTTTCTTTTTTGTTACCTAATCAGGTAAAAAATATTTTCATTGTTAAAATGGAAAGGTAATTGATAAAATTACATATTTTATACTTACATCTTCATATAGTTGAAATTTGAATTCAATTATAGCATAAAACTATGTTACTCATTCTACATAAACAGTTCAAAAAGAAACCAATGAGTCTAATTTTCTAATTCAGTATGAAGTTATAAGATTGTTTTATATTTTCTCAAGAAAAATAAATCATACATGCTACAAAAGTATTGTCTGTTTGCTGTAGAAACTAGGGATGTGACATCGATGTTGATGTTTTTTAAACATCGATGTTTTTTTTAAACATCGATGTATTGGTGTCGATGTTTTGGTAACATCGATGTTTATACTTATCGATGTTTTTTTTTTTTTTTTAATGAAAGAAGTACTTTTTATAATCAGCAAATTGAATATACTTTTAGACCAAAGTGACCAACGATGAAGGGTCTGAAAAGTAGGGATGTGACATCGATGTCGATGCTTTCACAATATTGATGTTTTATAAAAAAAACATCGATGAATTAGATCCGATGTCGCATTACTAGTTGCTAAACTAGTTTTAAGAAATGGGGAAAAAAGTTTAAATACACTGAATTTTAAAAACATCGATGTTTAAAAATATCTATGTTTTTGGGTCGACGTATGATCAACATCAATGTATGAATTTTGAACATCGATGTTTTCCTATTGATGTCGGATCAATATTTGGTAAACCAGTTTTAAGAAATGGGGAAACAAGTTTAAATATACTGAATTTTAAAAACATCGATTGTTTGGGGGCGATGTATTATCAACATCGATGTTTTGCTGTCGATGAAGCATCACAAGTTGATAAACAAGTTTTAAGAAATGGGGGGAAAAGTTTAAATACTTTGAATTTTAAAAATATCGATGGTAAAAAACATCGATGTATTATCAACATCGATGTTTTAATTTTGAACATCGATGTTTCAAAACATCGATGTTTTGCTATCGATGTCGCATGCCTAGTATAAACAATACACCCCTAACCCAAAGAGATTTCTTGAAACATTCTAGTTGGTCATATTGCAATTAGCTACCCTTGGTCTCCTGCTTCAGGCTAGTGTTGGTCAAGATTCTAAGAAAATCCATCCGAACCCCATGTCCTTTTCTCCAGTGGTATCTTATAACAGGAATATATCCTGTACAGGAAGCTTGTCCTCTGATGTTTTATTTCGTGCTCTCAAGGTATTAGTGTGATAAAAGTATACATGATTGTAAGAGGAAAAAATAAAAGGAAAGTTACTTTATAAACTGACTAACTGTAAACAAACTATTTTCAAAAGCCCTCTCAAATCATATAATCCCTATTTCTAGAGTGACCCTCAATACACGCAATTGTGTTTGAAGCAGTTCTTGAGGTAAACTGTATGAAAAAGTGCAGTCTGTTTGTAAAATAAGTTGATTAAATATTTTGTTGTCATAAATGAGTGACAAATTTACCATTAATAAGTCGTTGAACAGGAAAACTTCTCTTTTATGGACATTTCGTCGTTCTTTTTTACTGTCGCCATAAACTTCATTCAATTGACAGTTGCACACAAGGCGCCTGTGAGGTAAGGCCAGGTTCTACAAAATTAAACAAACAGAATTATAGCAATGGAAAACACAAAAATTTAAACTAAGTACTGAAACTATCAAAACTTAAACAAAAATAGTACTTAAAACAAAGTCATAATAAAGATTTTAGTAACGTTTTATATCTTTTTACTTGTATGGACATATAATGCACTAATTTGTTGATATATTGTTCTTAACAAATGTTTTACCTGTATAGGCACTAGAAGTGTCCAATCTACATATTTATAACATCCGATCTATTGGTAATATTTAATTTACATGGTTTGAGAAGATACTTACAGGTTTTTTCGCAACAATAGTTTGTTGAACTTTGAAAACTTCAGTTACGTGGTCTGCTCCCATTTTGAATTCATTCATTTTGATCCTTTTATAAATGCCAATTAACATATCGCGATCCAAATCGTGACCATCATCAATAGCTATTAAAATGTAGAAAAATAGATTACTATAAATTCAAAATATTCATCAAAACACGTACTACCCAGATATATTTAACTACATGAAAAGCTCACAGAGGCAGGTACTCACATCGAAGATTACGTACAAACTGCTCCAATTTCATCCGTCGAACATCTTTCATGTTGCGTGTGTGGAGGTCAGTATTTAGCATCATGATGGCGAATGCTAGCACAAATACAGTCTCAGGGTTGTGCAATTTTGAAGCTACATCCGGGTTGCAGGCAAGGTAGCGATGGCTGAAGACTTCCACTAGTTTTTCAATCTTTTGTGCTTCTCCCTAAAAGTACATATAAACCATTCACCAATCCTCATAAATATACAAGTATTATTGGATATGTTAATGAAATAATCTTTACTTTCCAGAAAAAATTGTTTTATTTTAAGGAAAAATTTAAGTGTGCATAATGTAAATTTATTAATTCATGGAACTTTATTAATACATGTGTGTTGTTATAAACTATTCTTGTTTTGATCCTATTGTATGTTTTAAAACATGTGTGGTGGAGAAATTCAATTAATTTAATAATTATAACAGTTTGTGAAAGCAATGGATTTATCAATGGAATAGTTTTTGTTCTGTTGAAATTATCTGCATGTTTTTCTATAAATGTAATTTCATACATCATGAACGAGTTTCATTAAACGAATTTTTCCTTAATACTTACAGTCATCTTAAAGTAAGTCTGAAACTTTCGGAGGGCAACATCAACTTCCATGTCTGCGAAGTCCAGATCTTCAACAAAATTTCTGTGGAATGCAAATAGAATCAAGATTACAAATGAAGAATTTATTCATATTTTAAAACATAGTAGAACCATGAAACACAATAAAAATTGTTCCAATATTTCTTCCAATATTAATAAGAATACTTCCAATGTTCAAAAATAGAAATCTTCTGTAACATAAAATTTATATACAATTTGAATTTTTAAAAGCAATTTGAAATCAGTGTTATAAAAGTAAAATTTAAATAATTTTACTTTCATACTGAATTTAGAATTAATCAAAATTTGAATTCTAGTGAGAACACTGACAATTTTAGGAAAAGTAGTTTTAAATCATATTTATGAATCACGAAAGGAATAAAGAAAATTATTTTCACAAATGTTTGTTAAAAAATGTGAGCTTAAACTACTTCGAATTTGGAAAATTATGAAAAAAAACTGTTCTTAAAAGTCAAGTATTTTTAAGTTTAAAATATACTTATTCACCCATGCAATTTCAACCATTAAACATTATTAGTTTTAATGTATTAACCTATAGACTACGGCTGGTACGCCATATGTAACCTGATTACACCAAGAAAGTATTTATACAACGGGCAGTACATCAGTTGTAAATTGAAAGTTATAAGAATCGCTCTTCTGATATCTATAGCCGTAGTAAAAAGGTTAATATCACCGATTTTCAACTTTTTTCATCACAAGGTACACAAACAAATTAACAAATTATCTATGGGATACCAAAAAAGTGATGACCTATCTTTTTTACTTAAAAGCGGCATTTAAAAAAAAAGCTTATTGAAATAATTTATGGAAATTTGTAATAAAAAGTAAAAGCAAAAATTATTTTTTGGGTGTTTCTTGAAATTATTTGTGAGCACACTTATCGAAAGCAAAAAGCAAACGTTTGAAACGAAGTAAATCTTGATCAATCTAAACCGCCTCTTTTTCTTGAGCACAATTATAATCAAAAGCTCGTATCCAAACAAACTTTTGAAATAAAAATAAATCTTGCACAATACAAACAATCCCTCCCCCAGGTGCTGAATTATTTGCAATGTTCTGCAACAACAACTCCAGGCAATTGCAATTGTTTAGCATGCATTTTGTCATTGACGTAAAAGGTGTGTTATTTATAAAGTGTTAGTGGTATTTTGTATGGTTTTGGAAGGTTGTTCCGTAGCTAGAAAATGAAGAAATATGTGGCAAGAAGCGCGCATTGTAATGCATATTATCTTGAATTATAATTTAAAAATTATACCAAAGTTTTGATAAAATTAAGGAAATATTTTGTTCTGCGTCACACGTCGCAGTTTTAAGCACTTTCTGCTCCCGGGGTCACTTTCATCCGAAAAGTATACCAGTAACATTTTGGGGGAGCAGATGTTATCTACTAACTTTAATACGTTTAGTCAGAATAAACACTTACCCTAATACAGTCATGTTGAATGAATTTTGTAGGTTCCCTAAGTATTCGCCAATCATTTGTTTACTCAGTCCTGGCCGAGAAAGTAAAAACCTAGCAACGGATTTAGGAGATGCCTCCAAGTGACCCCGCTGGATTAAGAAGCGAATACCTCTTTCGGGTTTCTTGTTAAATATGTTGAGACCAACCCTGTATTGCCGCTTCCGACGAATTTGATTTAACTGTAATTACAAAAAGACAAATTAAATATTGAATAAAAACAAAAGTAACGTGGAATAGAAAAACAACAAAACTACAGATGATGCACTATAGTGCGACAAATCGTTGCACTGCATAACATTGACTAATTGTTATAGCTATGCAAACTGTTTAATAAGTGTGTGTGTAATCATAGCTGCATTAGATACATAATTAAAAATAAAGTTTTAAGTATGAGTATTAACCAGAGAAAAGTGTTTATCAAAGAAGATGGTTTAGGATTTTTTCAAGAGTTCAAAAGGTATGTAACTCATGCCCATATATTTAATAAAATTATTAAATATATACTGTGACACAAATATGAGTATATATTATATCGAACACTAAATTATAAATATTTGAGTAGTAGTTGTAACATTTAAAAAATGTTTATACTGAAAGGCCAATATACAGACAAATTAATGCAATATTAACTATTAACTAATAAATCAGCAACTCATGATGTTAAAGCAAAAACGCATTTGCTATTTATTAAAAACTCGAATGGTGACTTCAAGCATGTCAGAAAAGAAATTCTCTACAGCACAGATGAACCAAGATCACTTTACGATGCGTCTCTTATTATAAAAACTCTGCATTCATCCCAAAAGTCGTGATGCAGGGCAAACGAGAGAAATAACTATCACGAGTCTAAAAGGGTAGTTTGCTTCTCTTAGAGGGTCGTGATACCATATTCGGATCCTTAAATTATGTTATAATCCTGATTCGTACGAAAAAATGTCCCCTTGTAGCTGTCGTAGTCGTTTGGATTTGCTGCCAAAAACGATTTGAAAGAAACTTGAGATTCATTCACAGGCAGTAAATTTATCATTCTATAGTATGGAATTACAAAATGTGAAACGAAGAACATTTAATTCAAATGATGAAGACAAGGGCAAAACGTTTCGTTTGAATTTTACACCTCTTAAAACATCTCTATATTGAAGCCTACTTGTTTTTTTTTTGTATTATAAACAATTTCTTTTTTTGCAGGTTGTGAGTTTTTCACAAACCCATCTAAAAGATCGGAATAAATTCATTAGGTAATATTGAGCATGCATTTGGAAATTTACAATCCGTACTAAACTATTAAAAGGCAAATAATTATGAATTTTTCCAATAAATGTTTTACGATAATTACATCAATATATTTCCTATATACTTACAGAACACAAATTAATGTTTACATCCTCCTGCGGCTTTGATTGTGGATCTACACACTGGAGGTCTACACGGCCATTAGCATCAACGTTTTGAGTGGTTTGTCCATCATTGCCTTGGCTTCCTTCACCATCATATTGTCCGGTGATTACTTTTGCTTGGTCAGTCTCCTTTTCCTCTTGTTCAATGATCGCTTCAACGTGTTGAGTTTGTTCAATAGCTTGGCTCGTGATATCATTCTCTTCATTAATTGGACCTGTAATGTGTCCAGGAGCTTTTTCATTTACCCCACGTTCTTCTCCGGTTGACCCTTTTGCCTTCACTGCAATTCCGGTCTGTTCCCCCTTAACCCTGAAATAGAGGGACGGAAAACGTAAGCAACCCATGCTAAAATATATTCAAAAACACAACATCTTGTTACCTTTCATAAAACTTAGATCCATAAAAGTAAATAAACTTAGATCTATATATATGTATTATATACCTATATACTATACATTATTTTGGTAAAACAAGTCTAAAACAAATATGTTTTATTAAACACGTAAATTAAAATTTTTTTTATTCAAATACATAAGCTTAACTATAGTTTATACTTGTAAACGAGCCCAGAAACTCACAAGACTTCTTTTCTAATTAAATACGTTATTCGTTTGTCTTATAACCAGCACTCACAAATATTTATTATAGGTTACACAGTTTTCAAAAAATTGTTAGTTAAAATTGTTTCTCAAGCTAAGATTGAAGTTCTATTTGTGCGATGAATTCAGATACTCACCAAAGGCTTCTCAGGAAATTGATACCTCGATTTTTCTTTGTTCGGAAATAAGACATGATTTCCAAAGGAATCACTAAATCTCCGACGAAGAAATTACTTCAGAAAGTCTGAACGTTTGAAAAATTATAGTAATGATCGCAAGAAAACTTTTAAGACGCTAACTTGAGAATCAAAAAGCAGAGTATGAAATGAAATGGAAAATCGAACAATAAAGTGAATGACCATTGTTGTAACTACAACACTGCGCAACAATTCAACTTTTTTAGTATTCTTACAATAGATTGTTGAGATTTACTTTGTTAGATGTCGTAAAATCTGCACGGCTAACTGTAACCAAAGAGGGGTGTGTGGGTTTGAAGAATTAAGTGGTTTATGCTTAAAATTTGAAATCATGTGACTGCAATCACTCTTACTTTGTGATAGAACTAGATAAGCTTGAAATTACAGTTAAAACAATTCTTCAATTAGCCTAGATCCATTGTTTGACTTAAAAGATTAATGTATTTAATTTAAGAAGAACGTAGATCATTTACGCAAAAGAGGTGAAACTTGAAAGCGACTACAAAATATGAAAAACCTTTGGAAAACGTTTAACACATAAAGCATTCAATAAGAGTTAATAGATAAGGGTGAGTTCAATATAATTATCAGTCTATCAGTTATATCAGTCTTTTAAAATGCTACTGAAAAATAATTATTTAATGTGATAATTACTTAAAATGTCAATTTTATAGTTTGGTTTTTTTCCTTTTGAAACAGGTGTATATGGAGAAATTCCACAGCTCACTTTACATTAACCCCTAAATTCAATGCTTAGGTTTCGACCCTCACGATTCATGCTCCAAGATCTGTAAAATTGCATTGCTAAATACAGAGTCCTTAAAGATTTTAAAAATCAAGTGTACCATTATCCTAAATTTAATGGCTGGATTTAGTTTAGGCCTTAAATGCATTTACGCTGATATGGTGTTCAAGTTTAGAGAGTAGGGTAGCTGTTCATGTGTTGACCTCAACACTTTACATACGTTTAACAGACCGTGGTTAAAAATGACAACTTGTTGTCCATTTGATCTTACTATAATCGACTGAGTAGATTGACGGCAGTAGATTGTAGATTGATTTTTTTTAATACAAAACTACGTTTTGAAATCTTTTGGAAGAAGATCTTCTTTGAAACCCGCTATTTGTTCCGAGTTTCTCCTTCCGAACATGCGTCTTTTTAGAGGTGCTGTCGTCCTCAGTTTCTCTTCATGGATGACAACGCTACACCTCATCGTAGAATTGATGTCGAAGAGCGGTTGGAGAATGAGGATATTGAACGTATGGATCGGAAAACACATTAAGTTGTTTTTTTAACTAAGGTAAAAATTTTTAACCTAACGTCCTCAAATTGCCATGGTGTGTAATTTTGGAGAGCCCAGGAGTGATCTTGTCATCTTATTGCTATTCAAAATCACGTGCTGTTGTCCTCGGACATTTGTATTGGGTTTGAACATGCCAATAGCCAGTACTGTTGTTCCCACTGCGATGTTAATTGAAATACCTGACAACCAGGAGGCGTCCCAGAGACGCAAAAACAATCTAAAACATGGAAAGTAGGTGTTGGGGTTGCGGATTAATGACAAATTAAAAATGTCTTAATTTCTCTACCAAAAGTATTTATTCTTTTTAAACTCCTAAGACTTGCCAGAGCAATTTTTGGCACTCGAAGTATTCACCTACAGTCCACCATTATTGATACGGACTTAAAACTTTTATCCAACGCAATTTTAGTCATCAGATTATGATTTATAGTTTAAGAGCCATAAGTACGAAAAAGCTGTCAATCTCTTTGGTGGCTAGTTGTTTTGTTTGTTTCTGTTCCACACTGAATTTTTAGACGCATTCACCTCTAAAAAAGAATTGTCAACTGCGCCCATACTGTTGTTTGCCGCACCGGTCGTCGAATAATCTGATCCCTCAAATACGATCTGAAAAACAAAAAACCGCATGTAAAGCTAAAAAAAACCGAAAGAACTTGTGTTTCTACACCGATATTATTGAGTTGGTTTGGATATTTAGCCAACAATTCCGTCATCAAAATCCCAATACGATTTTAACTTCCTGTTTTGGGATCTAACAAAATTTTTTATTACTCTTGCTTGTCAAATGGTAGAAGCAATAAAGTTTCAACATTGTACTGATAAAATTAGGGACATAAAGTTTTGTTGCCAAACTACTATTTAGATAGGCTGCATATTTGGACGTTTTCCACTTGAGAGCAAGTAAAAGTGCATGTAGCAATTCTAAGACAGGTTGCCAGATTACAAAATTATCGCATAAAGGTAATGGTATCACGTTCTTGAGTTAACTTGATACGTTTTGTAAGGGAATTCTGGTTTTTATTCAACATTTAAATAAAAAATACGTGCACAAAATGAGCAAGAACAAATGCAATTACGTAATTGCAAACAATCTTCTCAAACCAGTGATGCTGAAGAAAGTTTGAGTAGGAATTACAACTTATTTTCCGAATTCATTCAAAGTTTGGAGTCATTTCACGTTGTATTCGAAACCCTTCAGATTATTATAGACAGCGGTGGATAATTCAACCACTGCAATTTGAATTCACTCAAGACACTAGAACCGAAAACAAAATCTCTAATCTCGGGGATTCTCTTAAACATGAATCAGTTACACATGTTTTCCTTTTGTTCCATCGAATGTTGTAATTATGTCATATCTAGGTGGCTACGTGGAGAAGAAACCTTTCTAACTTTTTATCCATTTTGTGAAATTAGTGGATTATTCCTGAAGTCGTTTATTCGAATTGAGTTTAGTCATAAGCCGAATACTTGGGTAAAAGGATTGCATTTAAATCTGTTTTTGACTCATCTGGTAATCAGAAAGCAGTGTTAAAATGCATTTGAAATATTTTACAACGTTATCCTCCATTTGACACACACCAAATCACAAATTTCAAGATGCTATTTTACTTTTAACTTAAAATGCAAGCATGAAGGGGGATAATTATTTAGCGGAAAACTTTCAACACCGTGGGAAAGAAACATTCATACATTTAGAAAAACTCAGTTCAATGAGGGACTTACCATTAATCACATTCACACGCTTAAAGTATTCTTTAAATAAGTCAGCTCCTTTTTTGGATCGCCCCGCTTTGTAATGGTAAATCGAGAAAATAAAGGGCCAAGCTGCTGGACTCCAGAATAATTGTACAATTCCATTTCGTCCCAAATCTCTCTCAGTATTTTCAAGTCCTGAATTATGGCTCCTGGATGCTTGAAAAATTGTTCCTGACGACTACAAGGTATGATATCACATGGAAATTTTCGTGGGAAATACTCTTAATTTATTTAAATGACGCTGGCGACGATTGGAATCGAGATCATGTAAATAGAGAGAAAACATATTCGTATATATCTATCTATGTCATTCTCCTGTTGATGTACAAGGGTTGTTCAAATGAAAAGGTACTAAACGACACAGTGGGAATAAATAAAGACTTTATTCAGAGTATACGCCATAGACCTGAGTACAACGATCCCTTTGATTATCGAGCCGAAGGATTCCTTGTTTCAAGAATTCATGTGGCTGTGACGAGACATAGTCCTTCACAGCGTCCTTGAGTTCGTCGTCCGAGTTGAAGTTCTTCCCTTTCAGATGTTTTTTCTGGGGACCAAACACATGGAAATCACAGGGCGATATGTCCAGGCTGTAGGGCGGATGGTCAAGCTGCTCCCATATGAACTTGGCCAATTCCGCATGTATGAAACTGGTGACGGGTGAACGCGGGTTATCATGGAGCAGAACCATACCCTCCGTGGGCAGCCGCGGTCTTTTGTCCTTGATGGACCTGTGTAGACTTCGGAGTGTCTCATAGTACACATCGTAGTTAATGGTTCTTCTGGGCTCGAGGAATTGAACAAGTAGCGGACCTTTGACGTCGAAAAAGACGGTGCGCAACACCTCCCCTGCTGACGCTACGGCTTTGAACGTTTTAGGGGGAGTTGAAGACGCATGCTTCCACTGCATGCTGTCCCGCTTTGTCTCTGGCTCGTAGTGATGGCACCAGCTCTCATCACCTGTGACGATCCACTCCAGGAAAGCGAGGTCTTCGTGAAACCGAAACAGATGTTGAAGTGCCAGCCCCATACGCAGTTCCTTTTGCTGGTCGTTGATCTGTGTCCGAACAATTGTCCACACTGTTCTAACGCTGGCTTTCACCTTCACCGCCAACATTCGCGATGTGACACGCCGATCACTTCTCACTATGTCGTCCACCTTGTGGATGAGATCGGCCGTGATGACTGTGTTTGCCTGTCCTGGTCTCGGGTCATCAACCAAACAATCGCGGCCTGCATGAAAACGGACACTTCATTTTCTTACTGGAGTATCGAGAGTAGATACTGAAATTGTGTCATGAAGGCACGTCAGGTCGTCTTGGGACCACCAATACCAAAGACAGAATGACCAAGTACTTTTTCTGGAAAAACTGTTACAAAGCAGAGGACTTCGTGAAGGCTTGCGATTCCTGCCAAAGAGCTGGAAAGACAAGGGACAAGAAAAAAGCGCCCATGACTCTTGTTCCAGTGATTACTGAAGTATTTTCCTGAATTAATACTGACGCTGTAGGACCTTTGCCTGAGACGGACACAGGCCAAATATACCTGTTTACGGCAATGTGTATGTCGTCGAAGTACCCAGATGCTGTGGCAGTTCCAAACGTAACATCTAGATCCATGATTAATAATCTCCTTCAGATTTTTAGTCGAATGGGTTTTCCTGAGGAGATTCAACACGACCAGGGAACCTCGTTTATGAGCGAACTCACATCGGAATTTTTTTAACGTTTCGGCATCAAGGTGATACTTAACTCTGTGTATCATCCCCAGAGCAATCCTGTAGAAAAGTTTCATGGTACCCTGAAACGGATTTTGAGAGTTTTGTGTACCGAAGTAGGACCAGATTGGGAGAAGCAAGTCCATGCGCTCTTGTTCGCGTTTGGGACAGTTACTGATGAATCCACCGGATTCAGTCCAGCTAAATTGGTTCATGGAAAAAACTTGCCGACTCCCGTCACTCTTCTGTATGAAAACTAGTTATAGCCGGAAGAAGGAAATGCTTCAGTTATTGAATATATCCTCAATCTTCTGAGAAGAATGGAAAAATGTCGCAGCCTAGCCATTGATGATATGGAGGAAGCGGCCAAGAAAAGAAAAAAGTGGTACGACAATAATACAGTGAAACGTGAATTCAATGTTGGATATAAATTACTGGTACTGGCACCTTCACCTGTAAATAAGTTAGCGGTTCAATGGCATGGTCCTGGGACCATTCAAAGCAAGATTTCAAAGACGAACTCCTTTGTTGCCCTCCCTAACCGGAAAAATTCGTCACAAATCTATCATGTAAATCTATTAAAACCTTACTACTAGAGGCCGGAATTCATAAATCTGGTCACTACTTGCGAGGATGAAGAATCAGAGTTGGAAGAAGAATTCCTGCCTGTGGAAAACAACCCAAATATTTTTGATCTCGAGGAGATATTGAGAAACAGTGAAGGGAAGGGAAGACTGGATGACGACCAGATTGACCAGCTCAGTTGTGTTATAGTGGGAGAGGTCCCCTAATGAGTTGAAAATTCAGGCTATCCAAAAATTTTCTATTGCAACCACCACGGCGTACGGGCAAATCAGAAAAGTGACCTTTCGCATTATAGGTCACTTTTCTGATTTGCCCGTACGCCGCTCGAGGATCTTATTTTTCTTCACCAATCAATGATTTACCCGGGTTTTTTTTTGTAAACTTTTTTTTCGTTAAAATGTTTTTAAAAGAGATCTAGTAGTCCAGTAAAGATTGGAATGCAAAACATGCGCACACCGGTTTTAATATCAGGTTTTACTGCATTTCGTTTACGCGGGAGCAGTTCTGAATTTTGTTTTCACTTATGTAGTATATCCAACGTTGCGAATGCTGTTTCTTTTGAATTTTGTACTAAACAAAAGAAGAATGAGTGACAGTGAGTAGCTCAAAACAATATATACATTTCTCTAAACGATTATGAAAGCTGTAAAAGTTCGTTATCGGACATCGCTAGTGGACTATGGAGGAAAATACTCTCAATTGAATTTTATACTTGACGTAGTTGATCGCGTTTTTGAAAGGCATGGAAAAGTGAATGAGAAAAAAGGACGACCAGGAATTTTGACATTTCCCTAACGATTGACTAAGAGACACTTTTTAGAAGTTATTCCACCACCGAAAAGAAACTGAGACCGACGCGGCAGTGCTTTGTGTGTTGCTAAAAAACGAACGATAGCGAAAAACGGATGAGAAAAGAAACCAGGTATTTTTGTACCGATTCTTATATAAGAATCTACTTAACTCCATGTTTTAAAATTTTCCATACAAAATCTGAGTCTAGAAATAAAATAAAAATGCAAGTATTAAAAATATGTATGCTTTGTTCTCATACCCATTTCTGCGGAGTGTTCTTAAAAGTTTTTGTCCGGAATATCCCACTTTATGTAAAAAAAAAAAAAATTTCGCTATAATTAAAAGTTATCATAAATTATTAAATTCAAAACTTGTAACAGTTTGACTGTTCATTTGAATTTATATAATCGATTAGAATACAAAATTGTTTATCTATGTGCTTATTTTTGGACAAAATACGACAGAAAAAAGAAACTGCTCAGGTGTTAAGCCTAGTTTAAGTCTTCTCAGCAGTGCTAACCATGAAAGATGAGTTTTTATCAGGATAACAACTAAAATTAAAGTGTTATTATAATCTAACACTTAGAATCTAACATCAAAAATACAAACCGACGTCGATAAATGTTATAAATTAGCTCTTTTGAAGAAACTAAACTTTTTATACAAATGAATAAATTAAATTAAAGCGTACAATTTATTTGAAGAGTTCGTAAACCTGGATTTTCCTTTAAGTCACGAAAATTTTGAGTCACAATTATAGCAATTACTAAACATCAACAATAACTATTGGTATTCACTATTAGTGTTATTCATTAGCCACCAACAAACTGTTAATATTAAAAGTTTTTTGACCAATTAAATTAGTTTTTGTTTACATGTTTGAACTTCATTAATGTACCCATTACGTATTTGATAAACAACAATCAACATTGTATTCCTGACGTGATTTACATTGAATTGTTTACGTTTTCAGTACGTCGCCAGTAAAATTTACACAGAAAGAATTTCGAATTTATATAGGATTGTTGATTATTAACGCTAATTATATTAAACGTCTAACGTCACTAAATCTACGTTGAAAAACTACCTCCCTATGTGCATAATGCGAGAGCATTTGCTTAACAGGAAAAAGAATAGCTGATTTCTGTTTCCTTTGTTTCTACTAAAACTCATTAGAAGTCGATAATATTCGTTATACAAATTAGTGATAATTGTTCTGACTGTTTTCGTCAAATGCTGCTATGCCTATCTCAACTAGCCATTACCGTTTGGGGTTATCTTTGGGGGTTACGAAAAATTGAAATCACACTTCGGCCGCACCATTAGGATTTTTCACGAATAACAAAAGAATAAAAGAATGATAAAAACAAAGCATCAGATAAGTTGGGATAGAAGAATATAAAATTCCATTAACTAGTCTCCGTAACTAAAATTCGTAAAAATTTAGTAACAAATGATTTTATCACAGAGAAGTAGTATACAGAGGGTTCACTGCCATAGGAAGCAATGGACTTATAAATAACATGGGAAATCGCTAAGATGCTGGCGCCACCAGCGGGGCAGCCGGACCCTACTAAAGCGTTGAATCGAGACCTCGTTTCCATAACAACCAAACTAGATTTCCACAACAGCTATCTCAGGCTATTTTTTTTTTCGAAACCCAATTTGCATTTTTGATTAAAGGCTAAATATTCTTTAAATAATTCTTAGCATAAATGCTCTAAAATAGCACTTTTTTAATTTCTTATGAACTTAAAAAAAAACCTTTATTTATGAAATCTTACCAATGTATGAACTTTTTTCTTTCATTTTTGTTTATTCTTTTATGTGAATGCTTCTTTAAAAATATATTCCAAACATGTTTTATTTGGAAAATTGTTGATATCTACTGATAGTCTAAAATATTATTTGAACGAAAAAGTACATAATAAATTTTTTTTTATTAACTTAATCAGGTACATTATTCATTTTTGAACAAATTATACAATTTCAAAAAGGAATAGAAAAGAAGTACTGTTTATGAAGAAGACTCGTCGAAGCTCATTTAGTAGTAAGTCAATCACACACACAGCCAAGTGATAGTGGACTGTATGAATTTTATTGTTGAATCATAAATTCAATCACCAATACACAATTCTTAAATAACACAGAAGGGTATTGAACCAGTGATTGAACCTCAAGGCAAAATCTCTCACGCTGCTGTCTCCCCACACACTCAGAATACGAATACAAAAAGAAAGAAGTTGGCGCCTAAAAAACTAAGATATTACCTGACCTTGTTCTGAATGTAAAAAAAGAACATAGTTCAGCTACTGTTACTCGCTTTTACATATTTCAGTGTGATCCATCTAGAACAATTTTAGCATAGGAAACGAACAATAAAATACACAACAGGATATAAAGGAATGAAATACTTTGGTAAAATAAGCAACTTAACAAGAATCTTCATTTGCCTTCCAAAGAGTAAAATTCATTGTTTAGCATTCATAAACAAGCTAACTCAACGTAATTCACCATTTAGAGTAGCAAATGAATGGATAATATTACTTATTTTATTCATTATTAGAGCTAAATCACACAATTTTTCACTAATTAGTGTATCAAATACACAATAAAATACACAACAGGATGCGACAATTTTTGTACCTCTAAAATCTCCACAGGGAAAGTCTAGTTTCAGGATATGTTGATTTAAATCAAGATATTTTTGTATAAAAAAATATCATTATTAAAATCAAACTTTTAAATTTAATTTCCTTTTCTGTATTAAATTCACAGTGAGTATCACACAAAAGCATTCCAATTTTGCAAAAATATCTTTAAAATGTTGAGATAAAACCGATTATAATTCAGAAAAAGGTAAATTTTAATTACACAGAAACAGTATGTAAATAAAAAAAAATCAACAAATACACAAAATGCATAATGAATAGAGCACAATTGTACATAATTATGAATACCACATGTTTCTTAAATTTAAGAACGATTGATTTTGATTAAATAAAAAATGCACAAAGTAACACTGAAAGATTTTTAAAAATTAGTTATCTTGGGCGAATAGTCTTAAAAATTAAATAGAACGATTTAATTTTTTCTTCCTTCAATTGGGTTTTAAAATAAGTGTTATTAATTTTACTTGATTGTAAAACGATTTAAAAAATGGCACATAATTCACATTAGTAGTTTCCAAATAATGATATCTTATGAAAAACAAAAGCAATTTACCTTTCAACAGTTTTTACAGGCGGTAAACTTGAACAACGGCTTTTCTATTGATGATGGTATAGTATTTTAATTAACATCGCACTCACTCTGCGCATTGGAGCAACACAACTAGATATATGTGGCGGTTGGGGATCAACCTTTTCTGTTGAAGGATAGTACAATTTTTAAATAATTATTAAAATGATGCAAAGAATATTCAGCTGTATGACGCTTCAAGAAGTCTGCCGATTAGAAAATAAAAAATGGCTTCCGTTCTGGCTCTGATTGAAACATTTCAAACTCCGCCCACAATTAGGGACTGGCTTCCCCACTGGAGCGCTATACGTCATGGCTTCAGTGAAAGCTCTGTATACTACTTCTCTGTGGATTTTATCATTACAATCGTAGATACGCAATTTCTAAGCAATACACACATCCGTGGAAGGCTGGAAAAGTAAATAACATTTGCTAAGCAAAGATGTCGGTTCCAGTTACCATGACAACACCGCTACACAATTTACATGTTGATTCGAATTAATATATGATCTCCTGAAATATTCCCACTTTGTTTCATGGTATAATATTTATCTCTCACTGCAGAAACTCTCACATATAAGCTTCTCCGTAAAATACTATTGTACCGTCATGTAAGAATTTGACGGACAGCTGATTTAAAATTAAACTATTTATTTACATAAATATTTACAAGATAATTATGGGCACAGCCATCGACAACCGAAACCTGCCTGAAGCCAAAGTAACACAATTGGCAAAACAGAGACGTCTGTCTCTCGTTGAATCTCGAGTCCGAATTTCCTCAAAATCCACGTTCGCTTCGCAGAACCGCCGCTGACAACGAGAGGGGGGGGGGTGAATTCCGAGCCCTCTAGAGATGTTTATGTTCTCTGCCGAAGAGAAACACCCCCACACAGCTGCGAAACCGTCTGTCATGCCGACTTGAGTCCCCCACCGCAAAAACTTGGAGGAGCCGCACGTGCAAAGACTAAAATTGTTTTCGCATTCCGAAACATTCCAGCGTCCACGTGTTAGGGAAAAGGGTCGGCAAGTACCATATGGTACAACCGCCCCCACTACTGAAAAAACTTTTCCCAAAGGTGAAAAGTTTTCAACGTACGCATCCACAGACGCACGGATAATCACCCACTGGCAATTCAGAATAACAGATCACTTACCACCACCATATCCTGAAACCGTGACTCAAGAATATGTGTAAGGCAAGTTAAATCCAATCAATTTAAAATTCATATACCGGAGTAACTTTCTACTCCCTTACAGTATGGTCACTCAAGGCTCAAATACCAAATTAAAATAAAAACAAAATAAACACCAAACTTTAAGACTTATACCAAATTCGTTAAAACTAAAACCAAATCACATTAACCACATCACATATAAGAATTTCGTTAAGCGAAACCCAAAATTTCAATACACAATACAAACTATACAAATTCCATTAACCAGACAAAAATACAACAAAGCATATTTCTAAATTCAATATTTTCGCTAAGCGAACCCAGAATAAACAAACCATACGAACTATAATAATACTTTCATTAAACCAACCAAAATACACCAAAACATATATAAAATATCAATCTTGTTAAGCGAAAACCAAATTCCTAAGTTTCACTCAACACACGTCATGAGTTGCAATTTTAAAACTACAAATCTTTGACAGTGGTTTAGAATGACAGAGTGAAAACATCCTAAACACAAAATCAATTTCCGCTCTACACAAAGCATAATTTAAATTTGCACGTAGCTTTCAGCGAAAAGTACTCGAATGAAGAACATAGATACAAGAAATCAATTCCACCATACGCAAAACATAGTTTACAACTTTTAACATTTAAAATCCTCAGCAAAAGATACTGATATCATTGAATGAATATTTCATAATTACAAGGCTACCAATTTCACTCCGAGCAAACATGATTCACAATTTTAGCACTTAAAATCTCCAGAAAGAAAAAGAAACATTTAAGTGAAATGCCCATAACTACAAAAATCTCCATTTCACTCAACTCAAAACATAATTCGCAATAATATTACATTATACAACACAAATCTTCCTCAATTACATTTTATTTAGCTCTGAATTTTCGTGAAAAGCGCGACTCAAACTGTCGGCGTTCAAGTGTTTTTTTCCCGATCGATGGACGATCTCGAAGTTATAGGGCTGGAGTGCCAGTGCCCATCTCATTAGTCGGGGGTTTGAACTGGCGTTGGTGCGCAACCAGACCAGTGGGTTGTGGTCAGTGACGACAACGAACCTTTTCCCATCTAGATAGTAGTGCAGTTTTTTTATAGCGAAAACAATAGCAGCGCATTCCTTCTCTGAAGTACAATAAGTGCGCTCGACTTTGGAAAATTTTTTACTCATGTATAAAATGGGGTGTTCTTCCCCCTGAACATTCAACTGCGTGAGTACCACCCCCATCCCAAGATCTGAAGAATCGCACTGTACAATAAACTCGCGTTCAAAATCGGGTGCAAATAACACCGGTTCGCTCGTCAGTTTAGCCTTTAATTCCTGGAATGCCTTTTCGCATTCGTTCGTCCAAACAATTTCTCCCTTTCTTACCTTCCCCTTTAGGGCATCGGTTAACGGTGCTGCGACCACGGAATACATAGGGATGTACCTACTATAGTACCCGGCTAAACCCAGGAAAGCCCGAATGTGTGTTTTTGTTTGGGGAGTGGGAAATTCCTGAACACTTCTGACCTTGGCGTCTGCTGGGGATCGGAATCCGCGTCCAACAATGTGTCCCAAGTATTTTACATGGTTCTGCGCGAACCTACATTTTGACGGTTTGATCGTAAGCTTTGCTTTAGATATACGCTGAAGCACGCATTCGAGGTGTTCCAAGTGACGTTCCCATGAGTCGGAAAAAATCGCGATATCATCCAAATACGGCACTGCAAACGACTCGCATCCCTTCAGTAACTCTGCCATAAGCCGAGAAAAGAAATATGGAGCGTTCTTCAGCCCAAAACTCATTCGTCGGGGACGATAAGTCCCAAAATTTGTACAAAACGCCGCCAATCGTTGGGCCCTAGGGCTCAAGGGTATTTGCCAATATCCCTTCGCAAGGTCTAGAACCGTTATGAAAGAGGCGGAGCTAACGAGTTCGATTCGCTCCTCGATGTGCGGTAGGGGGAAAAATTCTGTTCGAATAATTTCGTTTAGCCTCCTATAATCTACACAGGGCCTGGGGTCTTTCCCCGGGGTTTCTACGAGGATCATGGGCGATGTAAAATCGCTTTCTCCTACCTCGATAATGCCTAATTCCAACATGCGTTGTACTTCTCCTTTCAAAATTTCATTTTGTCTATGAGATGTTCGGTACGGTTTTGCCCTAACAGTTTTATTCCCGATAAGCTCGATATCGTGGACTACTAGGTCCGTTAGTCCAGGGTGATTGGAAAAACTGTTAGCATGCTTGTCTAACAATTTCCGTAATTGCGCTATTTGTCCTGGGTTGAGAAGGTCCGTCAGCTGACTGGACTGAGTAATGTCTTGGAAATCGTAAGCTTTCGGATCTTTTTCCAAGCACGGGAAATCAACTCCGTGATCCGCCAGAGACTCGGCAGCGGTTTCTAACGTCAGCAAGTTTACACATTCCGGTCTTTTATGGTAGGGTTTTAACATGTTTACATGGTAAATTTGCGACCTTTCCCGCTTTCCTGTTAACTCCACGATGTAATTGGTGTCCGATAGCTTGCTCCTAATCGTCCCAGGTCCTACCCATTGGACGGAGAATTTGTTGGGTCGGTTGGTCGCTAAGGTTAGCACTAAATCCCCATTTTTAAATTCTCGTTTAACCGTGTTTTTGTCATACCAATCCTTCCTCTTAACTTGTGACCCTTCCATTCGGGATATCGCCACTTCCTGACATCGTTTGAGTCGGTTTATCAGAGTAAACACATACTCGGTGACTTCATTATCCTCCTCGTTGGGGCCTAACCATCGTTCATACAGCAGAGTCTCTGGGGTCCTTAAGTTCTTCCCGTGCACGAGTTCTGCCGGGGCGTAGCCATGGCTCTCATGCACTACCGTGCGAAGCGCCAACAGTGCCAGAGGGAGGTGTTTTTCCCACTCTGGGCCAGCTTCGAGACATAACGCGCGCAACAATCGTTTAAAAGTCCGATGGAATCTCTCAACTGGGTTCGATTGCGGGTGAGCCACCGAACTGTGCCGGACTTTGATCCCAAAACGTTCGAAGAATTCCGAAGTCAACTCACTGGTAAAAGACGTACCCTGGTCACACTGAATTTCTTGTGGAAAACCCATGCGACCGAAAATGGTCAACAACGCGTCGGTGACGGTGACCGATCGTATGTCCGGCACGGGGATGGCTTCCGGATATTTTGAAGACATGCAAATTACGGTAATTAGGTACCGGTTTCCGCTCGGCGAGGTTTGAAACGGCCCACAGGCGTCCAGGTTTAATTTCGAAAAGACTTCTCGAATAATCGGAACCAATTTCATCGGGGCCTTTTTCCTGTCATTTGGCTTTCCCGCCCTTTGACAAGGATCACATGTCCGTACATAATCTTCCATCTCCCGAAAACACCCGGGCCAAAAAAAATACCGCGCAAGCTTATCCTTTGATTTCGTACCCCCCATGTGCGCCGATGTCCCTTCGTGACACAACGCCAAAACCTTTTGCCTTAACGCCTTTGGCACTACTAATAATTTCTGTGCCAGACCCATTCGGTCTTCTCGACCTTTTACAAGTATTCCCTTCTCAAATGAATATGGTTTATCCCTCTGATTTCGTTTTGGGTCGGACGCCATCTCTAACGCCTCTTTCAAACTAGGGCAATTTTCCTGCGCCTTCTTAAATTCCTCTCTCTTTACTTCCAGAAGCTCCAATTCCGTGCCGCTTGCCTCCGCCACGGGAATAACAAGCGGTTCGTCCAACCTCAATTCTGTAGCTGTCTTGTCTATCCCCGGCGAGGGCGAAATCGAAACTACTTGGGGTTTTTCCCCCTCCCCCAAAACATTCGCTTCTGACTGCCGTTTCTGTAAACGCGTTTGAACGGCATTAATTTGCTCAGTTTCCGAGAACTCATATCCCGTTAATTCGCGAATCATCTGAGCTGTTCGGTTACCTAAGATGTATCGTCGCACATCGGCGGTGTTTGCAAAGACAGCTGCCTTGGTAGTGATTGACCCAAAGCCTCCTTCTACTTTCACTTCCGCTAAGGGTAACGAAATTTGATAGGAGTCTAGCGGTTGCTGAATCCACACGGTCTCTCCCGTGTAGGATTTGGGGTCCACGTAATTCCGGTGTACTAAATCCAAGGTCGAACCCGAATCTCGAAGGATGTTTATTTCTTTAGCGTTTACAGATCCCTTTTGTACATACGGCATCAATAATTCATGTTCGGCTTCCCGTCTGAGTCTATTTACCGATTCAACTGTCACCCTATTCCCCAACCTCGGACAATTTGGCCTTAGGTGGTCGCTCGCGTTGCACTCAAAACACCGCGGCGTGCGTCTCCGGTCAAAAGTGTCGAATTTCCTTCCCTGGGAACTAGGCGGGAAAAAATCGTTCTTCCCTCGAGCGGGAGCAGGATGGTATTTACCCTCTCTGACTTTGGCTGGGAAAGGCGTACTTCCTTTGGGTTTTCGAAAGGCTTTCTTTTGGGTTTCCGAATGTCTTCGTAGGAATCTAGCAGTTCGGCTAATTTGCCGGGGTTTTTAATCTTAGCCCAATCATCGAGGAAATGGTCCCTCACCTCCAACGGGACACGTCTTTTGACTTGGTCCGTTATCATTAAATCTTTTAAAGATTCATAGTCCATAACCTCCAACCCTCGAATCCACTCTTCCAGATAATTTCGGGTTTCGAAAATAAAATCCTTCCAAGTGCTATCGGGTTTTCGGCTATGGTGGAGGAATTTTTGGCGAAAAATTTCGGGACTCAACTTATACCGCTTTAGCAGAAGCTCTTTGACGTGGTCATAGTTTTCTGCTACTTCATCTGGTTCGCGTGCGATGATCTGCACGATATCCAGAGGCAATACCGGTTGTAAGCAAGACACCCAGTTTTTTTCTCAATGTTAGCCCTCT
Organism: Metellina segmentata; assembly: GCA_947359465.1. Taxonomy (NCBI): domain Eukaryota; kingdom Metazoa; phylum Arthropoda; class Arachnida; order Araneae; family Tetragnathidae; genus Metellina; species Metellina segmentata. The sequence goes on from OX375881.1 coordinate 103,854,979, forward strand.
TAGCCTGACGCTCAAACATTATCAGGTACAGACTAATGTCGGTCTGGTCTGAATCGAATTTGGGAACCAGTTTTAAAATATCTATTCGTGGTTTTCCCTGGGAACTTAACGAGTCGACGTGATCGCGGGGTTCTCGTCGGGATGCCTCAATCCGTAGTTTTTCAAGCTCAAAGTTATACTGTCTTTCTTGTTCCCTATCCCTATCCTTACTTGCTTGTTCCCTATCCCTATCCTTACTTGCTTGTTCCCTATCCCTATCCTTACTTGCTTGTTCTTTTTCCTGCCTCTCCCTCTCCCGTCTTTCCTGTATAATCCTTTCTAACGCCACTTTTGTGTATTCCTCATCGTAGGAATCGTGCGAGAGGATTAACTCCTTAAGTTGGGATGTCATTAATCCCGGAGTAACCGTTCTTTCCAAAAATTCCGCTAGTTCCTCTAGATCTTGTTTCCTACCTTTGCCCAAGTACGCCATTTCGAAAATTCAAAATTGCCAAAAAACCAAAAAATTCAATTCTTTTGCACAACACCGAATTCAATACTTTTTACGACATACCGTAATCTCACAACATACAATAATTTAGCAATTCTAAAATGCACAATACAGATTCAAAAAAAAAATACTTAAGCTAAATCAATTCCCTTTGGAGTGACCACACTAATTGAGATTAACAAAATTTTAGCTATTACACAATTCTTGAAACTTAGTCACAGTGACAAAATAGGGAAATGGCACTAACCTGTATCTGCTGACTTGGATCACTTGGCACCACTGTCCACAGGCTGGACCACGGGTGGAAACACTGCACTGCACTGCACTATCTTCGGCTAAAAAGCCCACAAACACACTCTTCGGCTGAAAGCCCACTGGTGTAGGTCGTCTCGACCTCTTCCACAACGCGCACAAATAGCACTGCGCCACTGACGAAAAAACGGTTCGCGATGAACCTATAATAGCCGATCAAGATGATCTCTGGACGAACCGGTGGGGAATCTATTCCCCTGATGAACAGGACTTGTCGAGCTTTCCGTCGATTCCGCTCACGCTCCGTTGAAAAGGGCCGGCAACTCGAAACCAAAACCAGAACTTCTTGCGACGAGTTTCGGTGATGGATGGGGTCGGTGACTCCGGTACCTCCTTCTCGCTTTCTCTAAGACAAGGGAAACGGTCTCCAGCGAAAGTGACAATCCGACAGCGGAAATGACAATCAGAACTTCTGGTTTCGAAGTTCTATCGGCCTTCTCTTTCAGGCAAAATGGCAGGTTCGATTTACTTGTCGAGGCTGTTTTAATCTATCCCACCGCTGCCACCAAATTAATAAGCTGTACCGTCATGTAAGAATTTGACGGACAGCTGATTTAAAATTAAACTATTTATTTACATAAATATTTACAAGATAATTATGGGCACAACCATCGACAACCGAAACCTGCCTGAAGCCAAAGTAACACAATTGGCAAAACAGAGACGTCTGTCTCTCGTTGAATCTCGAGTCCGAATTTCCTCAAAATCCACGTTCGCTTCGCAGAACCGCCGCTGACAACGAGGGGGGGGGGTGAATTCCGAGCCCTCTAGAGATGTTTATGTTCTCTGCCGAAGAGAAACACCCCCACACAGCTGCGAAACCGTCTGTCATGCCGACTTGAGTCCCCCACCGCAAAAACTTGGAGGAGCCGCACGTGCAAAGACTAAAATTGTTTTCGCATTCCGAAACATTCCAGCGTCCACGTGTTAGGGAAAAGGGTCGGCAAGTACCATATGGTACACTATCTTTAAATTTGTAAATATATAATTGAACATGAAGTTGAAAAAAATCTTAATATTTGTAGGTATCATTATGACACTTTCAATTAAATCTTTCCGTTTTTTCACGTGGTCTTAAAATGGAAAAATGCGTCTTCATAATTCAACTGTCAAAATTTATAAATCTGCTTTCTTATTTTTTATTCGCAGCATTCGTAATGAAAAAACTGAGAATTTTCGCAGTCATGTGTTGGGCTTGTAAAGATTCTACTGAAATATATTTATTTCTCACTTCAAAATACTAATATGTCTATGCTAAAGGTATTAAAATGAATTCAAAAGTATGATTATAAGAAATGTAGTTACAGCTACCAAAACACATGATAATTATAATTAAGGAAGCAGTTAAATCCGTAATAAATTCCACATTATTCAGAATTTGAAAAGCTGGTTTATCATAATAATCGTACCAGTCTTTAATACTTTCAAAAATTCCGTGGATTACAAAAATATGGAAATAAACATAGGATCATGTTTCTTTTACTACAGGTTACCTCGAAGTATTAATCCAAGCATAATATTATATTTTATTATGTAGATACTATATATTATTATTTTTTTATGTATATAATATTATATTTTATTATGTAGATAATATTTCATACTGATTAAAAATTTCAAAATGCTCTCATTTCAACAATGATGTTTCTTTTGACATTTAAATATGCGTCAACATTTGGAGCCGCTGAGCTTATAGGTATTAATAATTCTCGTATACATACCCAAAGTCGACAGTCACAAAACACTCTATTTAAAACAGAAGAATCTTTTTAAGATGTTATCATAAACCAAGGTTGTTAATTATCCCCTATTGTTTCGATGATGCATTACAAAAATATATTTTCTACAGGAAAGTATAATTTTATGCTTTTTCTTGTAAATATCTAAACGTTTAAAAATTATGAAGTACTTTCAGTTTCTCTATTTCAATTCCTCTTTATAAAAATGTTCATGTTTCACAATACGCCTTCTACAAAGTGAATAATTGTGAATTAAAGTTGAATTCCTTTGTTAATTGATCTGCTCTTTATTGGGTGAAAATACTCCTATGATCCAGTGTCCAATTCAAATTAATGCTATCTGCATAGTTAATTGTATGGAGGACATTCTTTAATTGATCAAGTATAATTTAGCATAACTTCCGAATTCTTTTTTGAGATTTCTAAACTTTTTTGTTGTTTATAGGTAGCTTATAATTCTTCTTGGAACGAATGAATTAATCAATCGAGAGTTTGTTTGAAAGTTACTCAGTACGATTATGAATTGTATGCTAGGAATTTCTCTTGCTTTGTATTAGTATTACATATCCTTCTTGGTAGCGAATGTATTAACATTTACGCTGCGGTGCTTAGATTTTTTTCAGAACGGTCTCACAGAACGGCTCTTTCGCCAGACTCTCCCAACCCCCTTACCTAATAACTAACTTGAGCGACAGGGTCGTGAGTGGCATTTAAGCTTGACACTTTTCTTTCATAGTATTGTATGGCGTGAGAAACGATATCACCGGAGCAACTTTCTGCTCTTCCCAAACGTTCACACCTCATGTTCGGCTAGGTAAGGGGCCAACGAACAAAAATAGAGACCCTTTAGAGCAGGGTTTTCCAACCGGTGGTACGCGTACCACTGGTATTACGCGACAACGTTTCAGGTGGTACGCACGGATGATACGAGCGACCCATATATTCTAGGAAGTTTATTCGATTTTTAAGTATGTTAAACCACGTTATGCTATTTCTTGTGCCATTTGTTACAAGTTACTTGTGTGAAAATGGTTTTTCTGAACTTTTCTATGTAAAAAATAAATATAGAAGAGTAAGTGTTGAAGAGGACTTAAGAGTGAAGTTAAGCTCCATTGCTCTTGATATTGATATTTAATAAAAGACAAACAACAAGTTTCGCACTAAAAATTGATTTTTGATTATGTTAATCTTTGTTTGCTTAGTTTGTACCAATTATTTAAAATTATTTGTTTTTAGAACTGTGAGTAAAAAATAAAAGTAATTTTCAATATTCGTTTTATTTTTTCCTTTATTAAAACATCATTAATACGAAATGCAAGTGCATTAATTCTAAAATATGAAGCTTTTTTGGTATTTTAATTAAAATAAAACAAGTCATTGAGCATTTTATTCACATTAGACATATGTTTCTAAAAAAAATATATAGAACTGGTGGTATGTATGCCAAAAATTTCTAAAAATTTAAAGTGGTACACAGTTACTAAAAGGTTGGGAACCCCTGCTCTAGAGCGTCAGTTGCTGACCGCTTGTAAATAGTGATCGATGCCAGCGGTCACTTAAAATGAGGATAACATCCACATTACGCAAATCAATATCATGCCGCTTTTGTAAAAGAAATTTTAGTGATAACAATTATTTACTTGCTGCAGCGTAAAGGTTAATCAATCTAGAGTTTGCTTGAAGTGCCTCTCAGTAGTGAAGACGGATATGATTCTATGAAATTTTCTTGCTTAGCAATGCATAATGTTCTATGTTCAAATGTATAACGTTCTTTGGGGCAAATGCTTAATCTTCTTTGTAGAAATGCATAACCCTCTTTGTGGCAATTACATAATGTTCTTTGTAGCAAATGCACAACGTTCTTTGAGGCAAATACGTTGATAAATCGAGAGTTTGTTTTAATGTGCCTCAGCAGTAAATATTTAATTGATGCTAGGATTTTTCAGGGAAACCCTGGTAAAGTCAATTCATTCCTCAATGTCGAAGATGTCTCCTAATTTTTTCCTAACTGTTGCAGCAAAAATTGTTTTGAAGTAAGTTTTAAAATGTTAACAAAAGATTTGAAACAGCAAGATTTGTAAGATATCTATAAAGACAAAGGAATACAAATACAAATACAAATGTTGACGACCAGCTACAAGCTTAAGCCCAACAAGGCTGGTCCTTTGTTTATGAATTCCCCAATTCCCACTGACTATACAATTGTATCTTAAATTTATACACTTCTTTGAACTAACTATATTTTCTGGCAACGCGTTCCAATTGTCTATTACCCTATTAAAGTAGTAGTTTTTCCTTAAATCCCAATTAAAATGTGTATTATTCAATTTATACCCATGGCCCCTTGTTCTGTTATCCCTATTGAAATTTAAGCCCTCTGTGTCCCCTTGTTTTACAAACTTGAAAAGCTGAATCAAATCCCCCCTCCTTCTTCTTCTTTCCAGTGTATACATGTTTAGCTTACTTAAACGTTCATTATAGTCGAGATTTGCTATCCCCTTTATTATTATTGTAGCTCTGTGCTGAACCCTTTCAATTAATTCTATATCCTTTCTCATATATGGAGCCCAGAATTGTCCTGCATATTCTAGATGTGGTCTTACTAAACCCTTATATAACGGCAAGATTATATTCTTATCCCTTGAAGTTACAGTCTTTTTAATATACCCCAATAAACTGTTAGCTTTATTACCCGCAGCTGAACATTAGTGACCCATTTTAAAATCCCTGTGAATTATCACCCCAAGATCCTTGACTATTTCTCCCTCCTTTACCTTTACTCCCTGCAGACAGTACTCGGCTCTACTGTTCCTATAACCCATATGCAGAACTTGACATTTCCCTACATTAAATGACTTACCCCATTTTACAGCCCATTCGGATATCTTATCAAAATCCCTTTGTAAATTCTCTATCTGTAACTTGGTATCCACTGTCCCCCATATTTTTAAGTCATCTGCAAATACTATACTGATTCTATTCTTAATCCCCTGTCCTATATCATCTATGAAAATTATAAATAAAATTAGTCCAAAAACTGATCAATGAGGCACCCCACTTATGACTTCTGCGTCCACTGTGAATAATTTTCTTTAACCTGCACTCTCTGCTTTCTACCCAATAACCAATTCTTTATACATATCAATGTTTTTCCCTGAATCCCCAGCCCTTCCAATTTAAACAGTAATGCCTCATGAGGTACTTTATCAAATTAGTAGTAGTTCAATAAATTAGAATAGATCAGTTATCATTTTTAGTATGAAATACTTATTAGACAGAACAAAATTAACCAAAACTAATTAACAGTCGCTTAAAAAATAATACAATATTATTAACTAAGAATGGAACAATTAAACAAAATATATCTATCTATATAAAAAAAAAGTTACCTCTGCCGCCAAAGGATTGAAAACTGTATTGTTTACCTTGATTCTTAGACGGTTTCCCGAGAAAGTAATAATCAGAAAAATACGAAATTATCATGGTGTTTTCACAACTATCCAATCAACAAGTTGAAAAAGATTTTTCCCCCATGTGGATATTAGATTAAAGTTTATTTAGTGTCAAAGTTAAAAGAACGAAATTTGTACAGCGAATGAGCAAAACACATACAAAATTTCAGTCTTCAGCCGTGAGTTTTTTTAAAGAGTACCTCTAAACGTGAATTTTTGCAGCTCGTCAAGTTTTTTTAGAAATTTTACTTAAGTTCCTTATAATATTTTTTTGAAATTCGGGAAAAATAAGAACATTCTCGTTATTTTTTTCTAAAACTGTCATATCTATAATTTATTACTATTATTTTTTAAATGTGAAAATATCGTAGGGAACCGTAGAATGTCCACTTTTTTACGGTATAATTGTTTTTGAAATTCGTTAATAAATAAAGTCGATGCAATTAAATGTTTGTCATACAAAGTTAGGAACTTTTAGATCATAATTTTCGATACAAAACTAAAATTGTCATATCTCTAGCTTAATACTATTAATTTTAATATTTTAAACTATCACGGAATGTTTAGAATGCACGCAAACGTATGGGATATTTATTTTAAAAATTGCTTCATAAATAATTGTGATGCGATAAAAAGTATAATTTGGCGAAAGTGTTCAAATTGTTCCTAGTGTAAAAGCCTTTCCTGAAACCAAGAAACCAAGGCCAGTTCGCTGTGACGTCATGAATGAGAAAAGGGGAGGAGGTTTCGGCTTTGCAGGAAGACTCTGCGATAGGAGTGTTAATGTGTGGGCTCTTTTTCGCTCAATACTCAGACGGTTTCCCGAGAAAGTAGAGAACACAAAATTATACGAGATCAACAGGGTTTATTCAAAATTGTACAGGGAACAAAATCGAGAAGGTTTTTTACTGATGCGACAATTATTTAAGGGTGAATTATGTTTTAAATAAAAAAAAAAAGGGGAAATGACTTGCGAAATGAATCTTGGTTTGCGAAGCAAATTAAGACTCGACCAGGCGAACAGCGAGCAGGGGGCTATGCCGTCGCTGTAGTGTCATGGATCAGAAAGCCAAATCAGGATTAAACGAATCATTAAGATAGTTTAGCCGTCGCAGAAGATTGCCTCTGCAAAAGGAGTGTTGGTTTGCGAAGCAAACCAAGTGGGATTGCGTAACAATCCCCGTGGGTTGGCGAGCGTAGGCGAGAAGGGGGCTTAGCCCACTAATCATTAAAAAAAGAATTTACTGAGCTTAATATAGAAAATAAATATAAACAGAGCTCAAAAAGAAAAATTACAGACTTTAGCTAAGAATGCTGAAAAATTATGATATAAATATCTTTTGTTGCAACAATAGCCGCCGTAAATAGGGTAAATTTTAACTTTGAATTTATAAGAAGCCACTTACGTTACAAGGATAATATTAAGAGGACTAAATATACAATTGAATTGAATTTCGACCTTTCATTAAGTGCAAGCGAATTTCAGTACATTGTTCTTTTGAAGTCGGTAAAAGAATGCTGAAATATTTTATCAGTTTAATTTAACAAGACAGCTACGAAATATTGGTCCTAGATGGTCTCGTAATGTTATGCCATTTCGAATTTTTAAGGTAACAATTTCCTTAAAGAGGTGACATAGGGATTTCCATTGGGAATCCATTTTAATGGAAATTTTAATTGAAGTTTACAAGATGTTCTATATAGTGAGCTATTTAGATTAATTTTTTCTTGTTGATATTAATAAAAAGAACCATGTTTTACGATGATGAAAACCATCTAATGGAGTCTGAATTAGTAATTAAAATACTAACGTTGAAATGGGGAAATATTTAGTTTTAAGTGTAAAGTCGAAACCCAGTTTTTAATCCTTGCCTTTTAACTTATTTTAGAAAACAACAAACTGATAGAGAGAAATACGTCTAATACGAAATCCTAAGAAATGCTTACGTAACCTTCTACTATTACTGTAACAGTACATTATCTCAGGTTGTGAACTTAACTATAATTGATTTCCTTTCATGCAAATAGTGACATTATGTCTCGCTGATTACTTAACAGAACAATAGACTGAGAACAATAGAGCTATTTTTTAAATTTTAGTTCTAAATAGAACTTCAAATTGGATTCTATGAGAGGAATTTTCAGAAAAACAAACAAGATGGAAAGTTAAAATTTAACTTCTTCTTATCTTACGGGTTCTTACATGAAACACAAGGGGGTTACTTTAAAATGTAGTTTATCGCCATTTTGATGAAACTTGGAACTTAAAATAAGAAATCAGGAAATCAAGAAAGTAATAGGTTTCGCCGTAGAACCATCACTTCCATCACAATACAAAGAAAATACCTTTCCCAGGAGGTAACGTCATTTCTATAAATAGAAAGTTACGCATTTTGAAACGTAAGACGAGGTAGAAAGAAACAAAAATATTACAATGCTACCTTTATGTCACGAAAATACAGGCAGATGCTCCATTGGATTCTATCAGATTTTGGATATTTTTCTCTAAATTTGTTTCAATTATTTGTAAATCAAACAAAACGGCAGAAGAAACATCAAATTCGCATTAAGTCAACCTATAACAATCGTTGTTTTATATTTGCAAATTACATTGGTCGTAATTTTGTGTCATTCTACAAGTGTTCTTTTTCAGGAAATAATTCACTAAAGTTTAATCGCAGGTGTTTTGGACACATTTTGACACTGTAAAGGAAAAAAAAAAACATAAATTTCGACAGTAAGAAACATATAAATATCATTTAAATAGTTGATAATTCCACATATCTTTGCCTGAACAGTCGTTTCTGAAAGTTGGATTTAATCAGGTATTTATTTTGACGATCTACCTAAAATGTCATTGGCTTACAAGTGAAACATGCAAGTCAAAATATTTAAGATATAAATTTCTGAAATTTTCTAGATGAAAATGTGATATTTGCACTGCTACGTACAGAAAGTCCTTTATCTTTGATGAGGTTTTATTTCGGTTTAGAGAAACACTTTAATTACTTCTGGGAGAAGAATGTTTCTCAATTCATTTTATCAGACCTGTTTTTGATTGTGTGTTTTACTCGAAACTAACGATGTATTCATTGTATAGTGTAAAATTATGTTTTATAAAATTATGTTCTAGATGATAATGTGTTCTTTACACTGCTAAAGTATAGGAAGTCCTTTATCTTTGATGAGGTTACATTTCGGTTTAGAGAAATACTTAAATTACTTCTTGGAGAAGAATGTTTCTCAATTGTATAGTGTAAAATTATGTCTTATTTTCATTATTTTACCACCATTAAACTTATCGATAGTTGAGTAACACGGTTTGAAAATGAGACTATCCTTTAACCTTTTAAACGTCTCGAGTAGAATAGTGTTGTTTTTACCTGACAGCTACTTAATGTCTAAATACCCACATCTATTGGTTGATAGAATCCATGGATTCTTTCAGGTTTTGCATTTATTATATTGCTCTTTTCCTTAGAATAGAATATTTCGGACATATTATATTAATAAGATACTTAGATTTCGTTGATTACATCTTTGAATAAAATCCTATAGAGGTATTTCATTGATCCTATCTTTGGAATAGAATCCCTCTGAAAGATTATGTTAATGCTTTCCTTGCAATAGATTGATTTGTAAAGATCATGTTGGTATAATTTCTTCTTGCAACAGAATCCTTTTAAAATATTTTATTACTTACTTCCTGAGAATAAAGACCGTGTTAGTAAGCTTTATATAAGGACTATTTTAGTCATAAAGATCAAAATTGGTTATGAGTCATACAAGGAAAATTGCATTTTGCAAGGATTAAAATGCAAATATGCGCTACCACAACGGAAGTATTTTTTCCAGATATTTTATTACTTTCTTCCTGAGAATAAATACCGTGTTAGCAAGTTTGATAAGGACTACTTTAGTCATAAAGATCAAAATTGGTTAGAAGTCGTACAAGGATAACTGCATTTTGCAAGGATTAAAATGCAAATATGCGCTACCACAACGGAAGTCTTTTTTCCAGATATTTTATTACTTTCTTCCTGAGAATAAATACCGTGTTAGCAAGTTTTATAAGGACTACTTTAGTCATAAAGATCAAAATTGGTTAGAAGTCATACAAGGATAACTGCATTTTGCAAGGATTAAAATGCAAATATGCGCTACCACAACGGAAGTCTTTTTTCCAGATATTTTATTACTTTCTTCCTGAGAATAAATACCATGTTAGCAAGTTTTATAAGGACTACTTTAGTCATAAAGATCAAAATTGGTTATGAGTCATACAAGGAAAATTGCATTTTGCAAGGATTAAAATGCAAATATGCGCTACCACAACGGAAGTCTTTTTTCCAGATATTTTATTACTTTCTTCCTGAGAATAAATACCGTGTTAGCAAGTTTTATAAGGACTACTTTAGTCATAAAGATCAAAATTGGTTAGAAGTCATACAAGGATAACTGCATTTTGCAAGGATTAAAATGCAAATATGCGCTACCACAACGGAAGTCTTTTTTCCAGATATTTTATTACTTTCTTCCTGAGAATAAATACCATGTTAGCAAGTTTTATAAGGACTACTTTAGTCATAAAGATCAAAATTGGTTAGAAGTCATACAAGGATAACTGCATTTTTCAAGGATTAAAATGCAAATATGCGCTACCACAACGGAAGTCTTTTTTCCAGATATTTTATTACTTTTTTCCTGAGAATAAATACCGTGTTAGCAAGTTTTATAAGGACTACTTTAGTCATAAAGATCAAAATTGGTTAGAAGTCATACAAGGATAACTGCATTTTGCAAGGATTAAAATGCTACTACAACGGAAGTCTTTTTTCCAGATATTTTATTACTTCTTCCTGAGAATAAATACCGTGTTAGCAAGTTTTATAAGGACTACTTTAGTCATAAAGATCAAAATTGGTTAGAAGTCATACAAGGATAACTGCATTTTGCAAGGATTAAAATGCAAATATGAGCTACCACAACGGAAGTCTTTTTTCCAGATATTTTATTACTTTCTTCCTGAGAATAAATACCATGTTAGCAAGTTTTATAAGGACTATTTTAGTCATAAAGATCAAAATTGGTTATGAGTCATACAAGGAAAATTGCATTTTGCAAGGATTAAAATGCAAATATGCGCTACCACAACGGAAGTCTTTTTTCCAGATATTTTATTACTTTCTTCCTGAGAATAAATACCGTGTTAGCAAGTTTTATAAGGACTACTTTAGTCATAAAGATCAAAATTGGTTAGAAGTCATACAAGGATAACTACATTTTGCAAGGATTAAAATGCAAATATGCGCTACCACAACGGAAGTCTTTTTTCCAGATATTTTATTACTTTCTTCCTGAGAATAAATACCATGTTAGCAAGTTTTATAAGGACTACTTTAGTCATAAAGATCAAAATTGGTTAGAAGTCATACAAGGATAACTGCATTTTGCAAGGATTAAAATGCAAATATGCGCTACCACAACGGAAGTCTTTTTTCCAGATATTTTATTACTTTCTTCCTGAGAATAAATACCGTGTTAGCAAGTTTTATAAGGACTACTTTAGTCATAAAGATCAAAATTGGTTAGAAGTCATACAAGGATAACTGCATTTTGCAAGGATTAAAATGCTACTACAACGGAAGTCTTTTTTCCAGATATTTTATTACTTTCTTCCTGAGAATAAATACCGTGTTAGCAAGTTTTATAAGGACTACTTTAGTCATAAAGATCAAAATTGGTTAGAAATCATACAAGGATAACTGCATTTTGCAAGGATTAAAATGCAAATATGCGCTACCACAACGGAAGTCTTTTTTCCAGATATTTTATTACTTTCTTCCTGAGAATAAATACCATGTTAGCAAGTTTTATAAGGACTACTTTAGTCATAAAGATCAAAATTGGTTAGAAGTCATACAAGGATAACTGCATTTTTCAAGGATTAAAATGCAAATATGCGCTACCACAACGGAAGTATTTTTTCCAGATATTTTATTACTTACTTCCTGAGAATAAATACCGTGTTAGCAAGTTTTATAAGGACTACTTTAGTCATAAAGATCAAAATTGGTTAGAAGTCATACAAGGATAACTGCATTTTGGAAGGATTAAAATGCAAATATGCGCTACAACAACGAAAGTCTTTTTTCCAGATCTGAGTATATTGTTAGGTCCACTACCTATAACGATGATTATTAATTTTTACCAGACGCATGGAAATTACATTATTTATGAGCATCCTGCCAAAGAAACAAACAGCATTATTAATAGGTCATTAGACGTATCAGCGTCCATTCACAAAAACAGCCATTCCCTTTTTAGGGAGATTTCAGCTTCATGTATATGTAATGCTAGTTTCTGTATCATACTGCTGGCTTCCCATGTGGTTAGAACTCAGACCCTTGATCCAACAAACTCTGGATTTGAGTTCAGCCTGGGCTTAACGTAATGGCTTGGCATCCAATTTAGGTTGTATAACTGTCATTACGATCATAGTGGTTTTCTTCCATCCAGTTTCAATCCAGATTCTAAGCCAAGGGGTGCTGGTGATTGTTCGTTTTAGAAGCAAGAACGGCTCACTGTCTTCTCCCTAATATTATTTAGTTAGACCATTGTTGTCCCGAAGGCTAATGTGGTCAGTAAAATTTCCATAAAAAAAGCTTTTAAGCTTTGTTTCCTACCCTGATTTGCACAAAAAATGCCGCCGGAGGACGAAAAACTAAAGAAAACGCACTAATGCTTTTTAAATGTTTTCTCTTGTAGACACTAGTAAATATTAAAATGTACATCAGTGAAAACAGTCATAATTTCAATACCAGAAACTAGTTCAATTAGCAGCGTTCCAACAGATAATTAATTGTTAGCTACTAGTGCATTCATTTTGTTTGGACTGACCTGTAGCATAAAAAACTCACCAATACAGGGGTACAGCTGCAGTTTACATTTATAACCGTGGCAACGGCCTTTGTGATTTTTTGGCGCCCTTTTAAAGTCCCCAAAGAAATAATTATTTCAAAAATATTTTTCTTTCACAAATATTTTTATTTTTAATACGGAAAATGAAAGCTTCAAAACACATTTGAGAATCACCAGAAAAACTAAGCTGCAAATTATGGGTAAGACAACCCTGAAACTTTTCAATTACAGCAAATACAGTGGGTATGTTGAAAAAGAAAAAGATTTTCAAGAGAAAAAAAAACAAGTAATAATACAACCTGATACGTCAGAACTGTACCGTAAAAAAATTATAATAAAAAAAAATTCAAAAGCTATTAAAGGAACCAAGGAAATCAAAGAAAACAAGTTAAAAGGTGCAATGCAATCAAAGGCTATTTTAAAATTAAAATAGCCAATGGAATCAAATAAAAAGTTTCAAACGAACCAATAAAATCAAACGACTTTAACGGATTTTGAAAGAACTATTTAGAGTTATCAAAATGAAAATTTAAACTTTCCGTTTGCCGAGGTTGCCATGAAAATCGCAATAACCGTAAATACAGATGGATTTCTTTAATATACCGTAACTCGCTGTTAGAAGAGTGCCAAAGGAATTGCCAAGAACGTTGCTACCGCTATAAACGTAGACTGTAGCTGTACCAATACATCTAACTTTGTATATGTGTGTGGGGGGGAGTATGTATATAGTACTTAGTTATATTTTCCCATTTCAGACAAACGCCCGTTCTAAAAAAATGAAATATCTGTACTGCTTGGTTCTGGTGGCTATGGTTCTCGTTTCATGAGTAAGTAACACTTCCTTTTATTGCTTTTTGTTTTGTAGTTCACACCAATAACAACTTGTTGGTTCTACTAGATATACTTTTAAATTCCTTTTTAACACAACGTTTTCCACATCACTTTTCATTGCAATACAATATTGCTTCAAAGTAGTTTGTACATTTTATCTGACTCTTGAGTTGAGCAAATGTACGAAACTTTCAGGTTTTGGAAAGCAGTATGAATATACAATGCTGTTTAAAGAAGTGCGTCACCGTCAGAGTTGCAAATGTCTTCCAGTTAAACTCCATAAATATATGAAACTGATAGATAACATCGAATATAAATAGAACATTGTATTAATCTTGTCGCTTTGCTATTAGAGTGCATTGTAATAAGTCTATTGCATCTCGTAATAGGCCGAAATTAAAATTAAAAAGTAAAAAATCATCGATGAAAGCATAGATAACATTATCCATCAGATTAAAACAAGTGATTAAGCAGCAAGAGTTAAAACCAAATATCTAAAAGTAAAGCACAGGTTACTTCTGTGATTGGTTACATATAAATAAAACTAAGAAAAATCTTAAAATCATGATAGGTCATCTTATAACCTGTTGAGAAAAAAATAAAGTAGAATTGGAAACTATCTCACTAAAGAACAAAGACATAGTTTCAAAAATCAACATAGACCTTGTTTCAAAACAAGGGTAGTATTGTCAAACAGTTTTTGCTTGACTAACAGAGCAATTTTGTCTACTTAAAACGTAGTACATATTGCATATTGGTTGTATCTTTATCTATACTACTGCATAGTAAGTATTTTTAATTTATCCGTGTTTGTGGATGCAATAGATTAGCATCTATTGCTGTTGACAGTTATCTAACACTAGTTCATAAATTGCCATTTCAGTAAGACCGTGACAACCTACACATACTTCAGTATGTGTAGTCATGCAAAAGACGATTGTCCTGTGTTGTCTTTAACAACCGATTGTGAAGTGGTGTTAATGAGAAGGCTGATAGAGGTAATAAAGATTGAAGTTGTGATAGAATGATAAGCAATATATGTTATCATACACTTTCTAACATTTGTTGGAAGCGATTAACATAGAATTAGTAATTCAACTGTTTGACAAATTTACCCTTGTTCCATCAAACCTAATCAAACACGTTTGATTAGTTTTTGTGGGTACATTTGATCAAGCCTGTGCACTGTTAAACATCCTCTTTAAAGATCAAAATCAACATATTTTACTTTAAATGAATTCATTACCATAATTCCTTTCAGCTTCTGTGACGGTCAATGCCTTTTTCGGATGTCCTCTCAACCCCTCACCATGTCACAATGAATGCCTGAGCAGAGGGTTCAGAGGAGGATTCTGCACTAATTTGCTTAACAAGTTCTGCCAATGCTTCCGATGAAGTGAAACTGCAACTACTGTAACAGGAATTTAGGAATGCGTATCAAATGTAACGATTTAAAAGTCTTCATCTATATAAATAAGAATGGAGTGTTTGTTTTTACATTCAATATTCTCGAACCATTTCAAGTTTTCTATCCGTTTTGGACCCTTCTGATGCCGAATTGCCCTTTTCTCGTTTGGTGTCTGTCTGTATGTCTGCCCGTCTGTCTGTCTGTATGTTGTGCCCTATACACGTCCACGCGGTTTAAAATATTTTCATGGAAATTTGCATACAGTGAGTACTTATCTTCATTTAGTGAGTGGAATTGGTTGCGAAAGTCTGTCTGTCCGTCTTTGTGTTCTATGCTCGATTTTGTGTTTGTGTGTTTCTGTAGTCATCACATGAATTGTCTTCCAGATATTTGATTGCAGTGTATTTTATTTTATACATTATCTATTAGTTTAGTGAATGCAATATTAAACATTTCTTTATTGTTATATTTAGATGAGTTTCATGCTAAAACACCTGAGTAAGTATACTTAAATCAACCATAATTTGGTAGTTTGGGAAAAATTGGAATGTCTATTGAATATTACTATTACTTCGATTGCTTTACCAGTACTGCTTAAAAAGTAATTATTCTTCAAAAATCAGCTCTGATACTTCATTTATTTCGAGTCTTATTTTTGTTCTTAGCGCAATGCAAATGATTTCCGAATATTTGGAACAGACGATATTTTTCAACGAACGGGAATGAACACGATCGCGCGAACGGTGATAGTTTCTGTTTCTTTCGCACTGAATTAATTTCACATTTCTAAATTATGTGCACTTTTAGTTGTAAGTTGTGGCAACTGTGCGAGATCAAGAGATAAAAATGAATCACAAATTAATATCTTTAGAACAATTCTTTCCGACATCTTTTATTTTGTTTTATTTCGCGGTATTCTGTTTTAAATATTTATTATTTTAGTATATGTATTTTCCTTCTCATCACACGCAACACCACCACAAATATTCGACTTAACAATGGCAGGTAGGTCAGAATAAATTTTCAGTACATTTTTAAGTGTAGTTACGCCATTATTTAAAGAATAATACCGTACTTTAAAGAATAATGCCGTTATTGAAAGAATAATAATGTTTAAAAAATCTGAACTAGAACTTTTCAAACATTAAAAAATTCGTTGTCATAATGACAGGATAAGATTGCAAAATTTCACAGTGTCACTTACCGGATGCAAGAGTGCCTCCAATAAAAAAATAGTGTTTTATTGACTTTGAGTGCGGGAGCACTAGCCGTAAATCGTAATTTTTATTAATTGAGTTGAACATAAAAATAACTTAACTAATGGAGTTCCAAATATCCCTCAAAATCGTCTTTTGTAGTAGTAACCTTAGTCATTTTGTAGCGTTGTCATACAGTAAGAGTGCGATGTATGTGAAATGTATTACATGAATGGATATGCATGTGTAGGATTTGTGTCCAAAGTAAGTTGTAGAAATTATAAAGATGGCGAAAGGTATTCAAATAAATTTTTATTCTACAAAAAGCGTAAGTCATTATATATTTTGATTATCTCTTCAATTTAAGTTAACCATTTCAAACCGAGTAAGGTCGGTATTTTGCTAGTATCCAATAAACGTCCTTCAGTTTTACATAGAGTAAAATGTGTTTATTTGTAACTTTCTTTTAATATTTCGTTTTTGCTCCAAACCATGTTCGCTTGTGTTCCTGGCCCACGAGTGAGAATATGAAAAATGAATGATTTACAGATTTGCAATATTATCGAAGAGAAGAGTATGCTTTGTAGAGTGAAAGATGTGTGTGTGTGTGTGTGTGTGTGTGTGTGTGTGTGTGTGTGTGTGTGTGTGTGTGTGTGTGTGTGTGAACTACATTCAAAAACTAATCCTAAAACCTTCAACAAATATATGTTAAAAGATATGGTACAAAGATGATAAAAAATGGTGCCCTTGTATTTCGATGAAGCAAAATTTTATTTACTATATCACTTTTTCAAACATTTCAGTACAAAACAAGTACAGTAAACTCTCGACCATCCTCAGAGTTGAGTGGCGCAGCAACTGTGGAAAATCCGCAAAATGGCTAAAAAGGACACAAATCAACACGAAAATTATTTTCAACAGTGATTATTTAAAGAGAGAGATAGAGAGTAGTGTGCCTATGCATACAATTATAAATTAATAACAATAGTTTTCTGAACTTAAAATTTTGTTTACTTACTTATTAACACAGAAAAAACAGTTCATTGTTTTAGTTTTTATGTTAAAACCCCTCTTTTTAATTTGAGATTGAAGTTTTTTCAACAAAATTTTGTCACAGAGCGACCGCGGATAATCTGCAAAGGGGGTAATGGAGATTTTGTTGTATTTCATGTTCTAATCATAGGCATTTCGTATTTTTATTAACGCCATACTGAAGTAACACAACGGGCTATTGACTACGGTCTGGGGTCAATCTCAAAAGGAAAAATTCGAGAACATCGCAACGTAATTTTGAACCATAGTCAGATGACGAGGTAACGCCTGAACTGGAACCTCACTATCCAAACTTCCATACAACGCCAATATGAGGGCATTTGACACCCCGACAGATTTAACATGCACCAGGCCCCTTTGTACACGATGGATGGATTCGAACTTGCAGCCCTTCGGTTTTCATTACGTCTATTAGAAATAAACTACCATATTTATTCCAAAACAAACAGACTGCATAGTATATTTAGATTCCAAACTACATGATCCACGCACTAAAGAAACATCTGATTCTCATTCCCAAAAAAGCATTAGAAACTTCTTGAACTTATAAAACCAATGTACAAAGAACACAGATACCATCAACTCTCGCGATGTAATTGAATGGGCTAATGCGAAACCTGAAGTTTTCTTGGCCGACCAAAATTTCAACTCACCATTAAACCACCAGATAAACAGTCTAGTGAATAAGGATCGTAAGAGAAAAAGTGCTGATTTTTCTAGTTCATGTTTCTAGTTCAGATTCTAACGGCCGTCTACAACCGAAAACCCTCACCAGAATACATTAAGTAAAGTTCCCGGGAACACGGAGAAAACAATAAAAGCTTTGTTTGGCAGCCACGGATTGACCCTGAAGTAGCAATTTTACACCCGAAAGCGAAGAAGTGGTACATTTCGTGGACTTCTAATTCACCAACCTACGATCTCCTGTAAATATTTATACTTGATGCTGATGCGATATGATTGTTTTGAGGCACTTAAATGGTTCCTTACAAATAATTACGCGGTGTTTTCTAAGACTATTTTGCTTTTCACTGACCATTTGGAATATAATTCTTAATAGAGAATACAATGAAGTAATTCAAATTTCTAATGATATCTATATATGTTATATAACAAATTATTCATATGAGGGCTCAACGATAATATAAGTGTTTATGCAATTATAGAAAGCAGCACGGAATGCAAACAGCGCAACTTTGTATTTACCAAAAAGTACTTCATTCTAGAGTTGGGTTACACTGATATCTATATACTACTCAATCGTAAGTTAATTTTTGGAGTGATAGCTAATCGCGCTACACAACAATAATGGAGGGGTCTTTTATTCTTCCTTTGGCAATTACGGCTTTCTATAACTGATGCAATATGATGGATCTGAGGGCATAAAAGCTACTTACAAATAATTAGGAATATTTTCCTGTGCCAGTTTTTTTGACATTGACGATTTGCAATTATGCATCTTAACGTTATTACATTCTTAAGAGAAGCTTTTGGTGTGTTGAATTAAGGAACTTACCTCACCAACTACGACTTCTCGAAACTGATACGATATGTGATTCTGTCGTAGTAAAAGTGCTCCTCCCTACAAATTAGTATGGGGTGGTTTCCTTGGACAGTATGTTTTACCAATGATTATTTTGAATAGAAATCTTAATAGGGAATATAGAATAAAATAATCAAAACCTTAATTAATATAAATTTCAAAATACGCAATCAGGAATAATTTTGCTTCAGACGTGTGAACAGGATACGCAACCAGAGTCGTGATTACATCATCTACTGAATCCAGACCCTAGCAACAACGAAATCACTATCAGCAGGCCAACCATTGAATAAAACCTACAAACCAATGATGATCCAAACTCCGCTCGAGGTGAAAACACCTACTCAGAAGAAGGATCAGAGTCCGAGAAAGATTAAGATGGTGAAGATGTGTTTTGCATACATAAACTGACAATTAATTAATTATTTTCATATCATTGTAAATTAAATTCACCTGCAAGTTGCTATATCTGAATTAAAAGGATTTAAGATGATGAGAACTCTCACCTCCAGTCCATCAAAATCAAATAACGGGGCAGCTCGTCTATAGTACGTTAATGTACCAAATAATGTTTAATATTAATAAGAATGTAAAGTACAATAATTAATTCATATGGCAGTTCTATGATTGTCGATGTGTTCATTCAGCAATAAGGGAAGTATTTTTGAAATCCTACACAAGCAATTATGATACCCTACTACTCGTACTAATGCGATATGACGGCTCACGGGACAGTTAAAGGGCCCCTTATAAAGAAATTTCCTGCATGCAATTTTGTTTACCATTAAATGTTAAGAACATAGTTCTATGAGTAATCGAATTTTCAGTAGATGGCAAGAATAGCTAGTGATTCTTTAACTGAGATGAGAGACGTCAATTTGTGATCGCAAATTTGCCTAAGTTATCGTATAACAATGAAGAAAATTTTGGTGAGAATTTAATGGACTCTTGCTTTACCAGCAACGATCCATTACTGTTACTCAATGATGGCTCCGAAGGCTGTTAAACGGACCTTTACTAATTGTCATGGGGTACTTTTCTATGAGAACTTTGCTTGCGATTGATCATTTCGAATAGAGCTCTGAATATAGAGTAGTTTTGAGTTATTCAAATGCCAGATCATTGCAACGTTGGTTACCAAACAACAGATTCAGATAAGAGACCAGATTGCATGGAAGTTTTAACAATAAGGGATTATTTTCATTAACTATTGGTTCATCCGGAAAGTTCTGCGCGTTTTTTAAGATAAATTCCAACGAAGCAGTACAAAAACTTAAGAAAATTTTATTGAATCACATAAGCCCCATTTTGTTCTAAGACTTTTTACCATCTTTTTGGCAGCTGGAAAATTCCTTTCTTAAAAAAAAATCATTAAGCTTATGTGTAAAGACGTTATTAAGGTGCTGTTTAATAGAATTGAACTCCAGGCAATTCAAAGAATTTTGAAGTGACCTGAAGAGGAGAAAATCTGAAGGGGCAAGGTCTGGTGAATATAAAGGGGGTGACCAAAATATCCCAGCCATACTCATTAAGTCTTTGTCTGACATTCGGCGAGATGTGGGCCGGAGCACTGTCATGCTGGAAGACAACACCTCGACGATTGGTCAGTTCTGGCCGCTTTGCTTCGATTTCTGCTTTTAATAATGCCATTTGAGAACAGCATTTTCTGAATTAATTGTCTGATTTTGTGGCTACAATTCATAATAAACAATTCCTTTGTAGTCCCACCATACAGAAAGCATTACATTTTGTCCTCGTTTACAGAGGATGGCCGTCCAGTGCAGGCATCATCTTCGAGGCTGAAATTTCCACGCTTAAATTTAACAAACCACCTTCGAACTATGTCATCAGAAACAGCACGTTGTCCATATACAGCATACATTTTACGAGAAGTCTGACTTGCATTGTTCCTTTCTTAAAATAAAAGAGCATAATATGACTAAATGAACTTTTTGGTTCTCTATTCTTAGCAGTACAGTGAAATAAAAATTATGCCACAATACAATCTGCAATTATGTAGTGTGAGGAGAAAAGACCGAATTTAAACATCTACTTCAATCAAGGTCAATATAATAAAATCAAAGCTAGCTTCGATTAAAAAACGCGCAGAACTTACTGGAGGACCCTTAATTAACCACCCCCTTTTATAGTTTCTTATATTAAAAAAAGTACTTCTATCAATGAAAATGTGAATGAATTAAAACAGGAACCTATCAAAAAATGTTTATTGAATTGCTGAAAGTAGCAGAAGTGTTTTTTTTCAGACCCATAATTCACGAATTATGATTTTCTATAATTTACTGCACACAAAGATACGATAAGGATTTTGTAATTGGAATATCGTCTTGCATATCATTACGTAAAAGCTTTTCCAAAGGCTATTTACCTGTTGGGGATGCGTAATACAGTTGTTCACAGAATTCGTCTGTCGAACCATAAAATGAATGACTGTTTCATAAGAATGATATATCGGGTTGAGTAAAAAGTTTTCAGTTAAGGGAAGAAAGAAGATATCTCCGTGATAACAGCTGTGATTTATGTGGTTGTTAGCCTTTCCACAAACTGGTCGAAAGCTGAAAATTGAAACTACACGACTGTGTAATTTGTTAAAAATTGATTATCTTCTGCGTCAAAAAAATGTTTACTATGGAGCTATCACGTCAACAGATCCGAACGATTAAATACTATGAGTTCCGTAACAATCAGTGCTACTGAATGCCACCAAAAATGTGTGAAAGTTTATGCATCAGTGCCGTTTTTTATGATACAGTTTTTATGATACAGTTAGGTTTCGGAAGTTTAAAGCTTGAAATTTCGACATTGAAGATTAACGGAGTTCTGGCCGCTGTATTGAAGTTGACTGTGAGGAGTTAAAGAAAATCATTTATCAAGACAAATGTTTCAACACAAACTATTGCGTTAGAGCTTGACGTTTGCCAAAAAACAATAGTTAACGCCTCTGAAACGTATAAATCTAACCTGTTAGGTCAACCTGGGTGCCTCACGAATTGACTTTAGAAGACAAGCGCTAGAGAAAAGCGGCCTATATGGATCTGCTCAGAGATTAAAGTAAAGAGCAAATTCTGTACAGAACTATAACCAGTGATGAAAAATGGTTGTACTACAACAATACAAGCCGTAAAGGAGGATGGTCAGCCCCTGGGGAATCCGTCGGCTCGGTTGCAAGACGAGCTCTAACTATCAAGAAGGAGCTTCTCTGTATCTGGTGGAATAGTTGCGGAATTATCCACAAAGAGTACCTGAAAAGCGGTCAGACTATCAACAGTGCAAAATACAACATACTAGCTAAGGCCCGGTGCACACATTCGGTTTTTTACCGTGCGGCACCGCTGCCGCAACGCAAGTGCGGTCTGAGATACATTAGATCCAATGTAGCAGTGCACACATTCCTCCAGCGCCGTTGGGACGACGCACGTCCAACTTGCGGGCAATTTGTAACGCAGTTCCTTAAGGTACCGCTCGGTCGCCGCACATGAGTCTCCGTTCTGAAGTACCTTGTTTTCATAAACAAATGGAATATAAATAATAATTATTAAATGGTTGCATCCAGTAACGTCTATTTTGTTTCAAAATATATATATTTTTACACCAAGTAAGCGAAATAAACACGTTTTCTTCAATAGAATATTTACGCAAATGGCGCGAAATGAGTTCGTGCGTCATTTCAGGGTTATGTGTGCATATTTGGGCTTCGGTGCCGCAGTGGCGCCGCTGGTTGAAAAACCGGACGTGTGCACCGGGGCTGAACTTCGTGATGACATTCGAGAAAAACAAAGAAACGAGTTCAGAAGGAAGGTGGTTCTCTTGCATCAAGATAACGCCCGACCACATGTTAGTAAGATGACCGGCTGGACGTTTTACAAGCTGGAGTGGGATTTGATGCAAAATCCACCATACAGACCAGACATGGTCCCTTCGAATTTCTACCTGTTTTCACATCTGCAGCTGCATCTTGATAGCGTAATCTTCAATTCAAATGAGAAGGTTATAAATGAGGTCGATCACTTTCCGGACTCGCGCAGGCATCAGTTTTTTGCAGAAGGGATTGACAAGTTGCCGAAACGTTGGCAGAAGATTGTAGATTTTAACGGAGATTACTGTCCTCATTAGCTTTGCTGTTTTTGAATGTATTTATCATTTTTAAATATTTTTGGCGGAAAATTTTTTACTCAACTTGATACGATTAAAATTAAAGCAAATTAAAGTGTAAACAATGCATCACTAGCTATATAATTCTATCATATGTTTTAAATTTAAGGGAGATAAGAAGCAAATCTTCATATTAATTTGAATTCCAATTGTAGACTTTATTCCGCTGAGGGATTTAGAAGCATAATTACACTACTTGCAGTGTTTCCTCAATGACTTTCAATCAATTTTGACTTTCTTGACCAAAACAAATTTTCCAAAGGATTCCATTCTTAACAAAGAACAAATACTACCTTTCCAAAGGATTTTTTCTTAGGATAGGATAAATACAATCTTTCCACAAGATTCTACACTCACGAAAGGAGAAATACAATCCTTCAAATGATTCTATTCGATGGAAAGGAGGAATTCAAAGAAGTTTAGATCTTTTTATCTAGAGAGCTATTTATATTAAATTTTTCCGATTTATACTAATAACAAGAACAACGATTTACGATTATGGCAATCCTTGAATAAAGTTTGAATTATTAACTAAGCGGAGGGTTATAGCATTGAAATGGGGTATTATTTAGTGTTAAGTGTAATGAGCTTAAGCCTCGGTTTTAATCTTTGGTTTTAAGCTACTTGAACACTTCAGAAAAACAAACTCATGGAGAAGAATAAAAGTAATTCCTACGAAGTTTTTAGGTAAACCTCCTTTCTGTTCTGTAGAATAATAAAATATCGTATGTGACAATACATACAGGGTGGTCCCGAATTCATGGTACAAACTTTAATGGTAGGTACAGGACATTGTAACAATGATTTATTGTATAGGAATGTATAGTCGCAAGTGACGCGGTGAGGCGTAAACAGGGGAAATAAAAGGAAAGAGAAATAGAGTGATCGGTTGGTATCATTGCCGGTAGAGGGCAGTAGATGTCTAGCCGCTGTTGAACATGATGCATCGCAGTAGGGAAAAGCGCCATTCACAATTGTGCTGCCGTAGACGATGGGTGACTTTACGTATGCAGAAAAAGCAGACATGCATTACATGTACGGCCGTGCAAATGGTAACGGCAGAGCTGCGTTACGAATGTATCGCGCGGAGTATCCTGATCGACGAATGCCGGATCATAGAATTTTTCAACGGTTACATCGTCAACTTTGTGAAACAGGTGCGTTCGACGTCAACAGACATGGATTGGGCGTGGTGGACCAGTCCCTTGGCCACCCCGATCTCCCGATTTATCGAGCCTCGATTACTTTTTATGGGGACATCTAAAGCATCTTGTTTATGAGACTCCAGTTGACTCAGATGAGGATCTCGTCGCTCGCTTATCTGTAGCTGCTGCAGGTGTGCGTGAAATACCAGGCATCTTTGAACGTGTACGCCAATCGCTCCACCGACGCTGTCAAGCATGTATCGATACTGGTGGACGCAATTTTGAACAATTACTGTAAACATGACACTTGTCAACAACGCTTTCAATAAAATCTTTGTTTTTCCTTTCGGCCGTTATTTCCCCTGTTTTCGCCTCACTGCGTCACTTGCGACTATACATTCCTATACAATAAATCATTGTTACAATGTCCTGTACCTACCATTAAAGTTTGTACCATGAATTCGGGACCACCCTGTATAACGAGACTCTTTTCATACAAATGGGCAGGTTATATTTGGATCATTAATTAACAGACC
Organism: Metellina segmentata; assembly: GCA_947359465.1. Classification (NCBI taxonomy): domain Eukaryota; kingdom Metazoa; phylum Arthropoda; class Arachnida; order Araneae; family Tetragnathidae; genus Metellina; species Metellina segmentata. Next base: position 103,879,775 of record OX375881.1, read on the forward strand.
AATAGACTAAACATTTTCCCATTTTGACAGTTAGTTCTCAATGGAACTTCAGGATCAGGATTTCATACAAATTGGAATTTTTGAAACGGATTTCAAACAAACTAGAGGGAAAGTAAACATTTTACTTCTAGTTTTCCCAAATGGTTAGCTCATGATACTCATGGGGGCTACTTTAAAATGTACTTAATCACAGTTTTTGTGACAGTTGAAGTTGTAAATAAGTGGCGCCCCGATATAAATATGTAAGGAATTAGTATAGCCCAAAAGATTTACTTCCACCTGTAACACAAAAAAAACTTCTCATAGAAAGTAATTTCTATAAATAAAAACTTGAGCTTATTTCAAAAGTAAAAAGAGGAAGAGGACAAAAATGTTATAACTCTACCTTTGTAGCATAAAATTACAAACAGGTGGTTCATCGGATTCCATCTGATTGTTATTATTCTCTAAATTTGTTTCATTTGCATGTAAATCAAACAAATATACAGAAAGAACATCAAATTAGCATTAAGTCAACCTATAAAAAATCACCTTTGCTTTATCTTTTCAAATTACATTCGTAGGAGTTTTTATTCATTCTGCAAGTGTTCTTTTTTAGAAAATAATTCACTTTAGTTTCAACGCAAGTGTTCTTGACTCATTTTGACATTGTAAAATAAAAAAAGACATAAATTCCGCCAATAAGAAACATATAAATATCTTTTACGAAGTAGATAACTTCACATCCCTTTGGCTGAATAGTATCTGAAAGTTGGATCTACTCAAGGTATTTGTTTTGACGCTCTAAACGAACTGTCGTAGGCTTACAAGTGAAACAACCAAGTTAATATTTTGGAGATATGAATTTATTCTTAGCTTTTATAGATCAAAAATATGATCTTTCAACCTGTGAATTCCAGGTAGTAATTTTTTTTTTTTGCGTTGAGGTTTGATTTCGTTTTAGAGAAAGTTTAGTGAATTTTGGAAGTAGAATGTTTCCCACTTCATTTTCTAAGACATGTTTCTTGACTAAGCGTGTTTAGCTGGTAAACTGAAGATTTATTCATTGTAAGGAACAGTGTCAAATTATATTGTATTTATATTATTTTACCAACGGAAACAAAGTACAATCCTGGTTTATCGATATTTGACCCACGTGATTTAAAACGAGTCTCTTCATTGACACTCTGAACGATGTCATATTTTCAACTAGTAAAGTTATTTTTATCTTACAGCACACGAAATTATGAAATAACCACAGCTATCGGTTGATAGAATCTTCCATGGATTCTTTCAAGTATTGGAAGTACTATATTTGTCATTTCCTAGAATAGTTCAACAGACTCTGGATTCGAATTCAGTCGGTGCTTAGAATAATGGCTTGGCGTTCAATTAATGCTGTATACCTGGTACCGTTTGTCATCCATCCAGATTCGAAGAAAATGGATGCTTTATTGTTAATGATTGTTCTTTTTAAGTGCTCTAACGGATTACCCACTCTTTGCTCCCTTAAGATTACTTGGTTCGCCGCTTATAGTAACGAAGGCTGATGTGGTCAATAATAGTACTAAAAACAATTTAAGTACTAAGTAACAATTAAGTACTATAAATAAAATTTAAGTACTAAGTAAGTAGTAATTAGGTTTTTACGTCATAAAAACAATTTTGGACGTATTTCCTTCTCTGATTAGCACAAAAAATGCCTGATAGCAAAGATCATCATCAAACGTATGAATTCAGTCTACATTCTTTCTCTTATAGTAGCTAGATTATATTAAAGGTAAAACAGTAAAGCCCAGAGTTGTAAATTCAATACCATAGCAAGCTCCACTTGCAAGTCTTCTGGCAGAACATTTAATGGTTTACTTTCCATTGACTATATTTTATTTCGTCTGACGCGAGAATAAGATACACATCAATACAACTAACTCTGTACACGTGGAGAAGCATTTTTATGCAGCTGGTTACATATTTATCCTTCCCCATTTCAGAGAAACGCTCTTTCTGAAAAAATGAAGTCTCTGTACTGCTTTCTTCTGGTGGCTTTGGTTCTGGTTGTCATGAGTAAGTAATATTTCATGTTATAGATTTAGTTACATAGTTATAATCCACCCCAATAACCCTTGTTGGTACTGCTAGAGAGACTTTCAATTAATTATTAGTACGTTTTACTCATTGCTTTTCATTGCAACACGTTTTTTTATTTCGAAGTAGTTTGTACGTTTTATTATATCATGATGATCCGAATCTTGCGGTGAGCAAAAATTCGAATCTGGCATATTTTAGAAATCATTATAAATGTACAGTGCCATTAAAGGAAAGGTGCATCAACCGTTAAAATTGAAATCGTTAAAAACTACTTAAACTTCATAAAAATAATTAGTTTTGATAAATAAGATCGCATGTGACTAAAACATTGCATTAATATTGTCAATTTGCTGCAATAAAACCATGTAAAAACTCTAGTGCATCTTGTAATCGGTCACAAATTAAAACTAAAAAGTAAAAGCAAAATACTCATGAAAGTATAACGATGATGCATTAAAACAAGTTATTAAGCCAGCACTAGTTAATAACCAGTTATCTAGAAGCAAAGCACGTTTCCCCAAATTGGTTTTTTATAGATAAAACTAACAAAAATATTAAGACAGTAACCACAAGACATCTTGTAACAAGTTGAGAAATGAATGACGTACAATAGAAAAATTAAACCTATCTGAATAAAGAACAAAGAAATAGCTTCGAAGAACAATAAAGACCTGTTTTAAATCAATCTGTTAACATCGGATAAAATTTAAACAAGATGCGGTAAAAAAGAACGCAAGAATTAGAAGGTTCGTGAATTTTTATCTCTCCTCGTCGTATCTGACAACAAATTACACAGCAACAGAATCAAAGGATCTTGAGTGCTGTTGTATTAAAAACATCAGCAATAAAATATTTAAACACTAGTTGACTCCCAGATATTATATGCGATGAAGATTCTATTGTTTTCGTCTGTTGATGATGGTAAGCACAAATTATTGTAGTTGTATGTCATATTATAAATGACAAACATGATAAGTACGTAAAGTAAAATGAAGAGAAACACAAATCTGCATTTCCTGTTTCCTAATGAACTTAAACTGAGCAAACATGTATGAAACAACCTTTTGTACATTCGTAGTCATGTTCAGTTCATTTTTAAAGGTTATATGACAAAATGCACACAATAATTTTTTTAAACATTTATATGTTCTTGAATTTTTGCCTTAATACCAGTAGATTAACTTTTAGAAGTTTATTCACTGTTTATCAGCGTCTTCGAATAGCAAAAGTTTTATCTGATTAAATATTCTTTTCTGCGTTAAACTTTACTTTGTATCTTGTTTTTAACTTATCTCTAACCACCACACGACTACTAAGGAAAAATAGAAAGTCGAGCTCTCAAAGATTTTAATAACAATTTGCTGTCCATCACGCAAAATAATTTTTTTGGTTTGTATATGAATGTTTCTATGTAGAAATATACAACAAAAAGGTCAATATTTTTGTAACGCATACGTGAAACGTATCAAAAAACGTATATTAGTCATACACGTAACAAGAATTGTATAGTCAACTATTTCTAACACAACTAAGACAGTGCAACTTTGTCTACCAAAGCCGTATTCATGGAAGATGGTTACACATTTATCTATAGTACTGTATGATAACTTAGTATAATTTAAATTTAACAGTGGTTGAATTCAATAGATAAGCATATATTCTAGTTGATAGTTATCTACCATTATTTGATAGATTGCCTATTCCGAAGAACCATAAGATTTAACTTCTTCAGATCACGTGATAATTTCCGTGTATACAGAAAAAGAAGATTTCGACCAATTGATTGTCCTGCGTTGTCTTAAAAATCCGAATATTACGGGTTGTAAAGGTTAAGCCTGATGGGCAACGAAGACTGAAGTCGTGATAAGAATAGAAGCATTGTCCACACAGTTTCAAACACTTGTTGGAAGTCATTAACATTTCAAGTGTTCGTCGTGTTTGATTAGATATTATGGTACAAGGACCATACTAGAACAAGCCTGTAAACTTAGAAACATCCATAAAAAGACATATTTTCCTTTTAAAAAATTCATTACCATCACTCATTTCAGCTGTTGTAACGGTCGATGCCCAGTTCGGTTGCCCCCTCAACCCGAGCCGGTGTCACAATAATTGCCTGAGCAGAGGGTTCAGAGGAGGATTCTGCACCAACGTCCTCAATGCGTTTTGCCAGTGCTTCTGATGAGGTGTGGAATTGCCACTACTGCAACAGGAATTAAGGAATGTGTATCAAATGTAATTTTTTAAATAGTCTTCATATCCCAATAAACGTACTACAACAAAATACATTTGAAAATGTGCGGATTTGTAACTTTCTTTTTTTATATTTCAAAAGGAATATTTTGTTTTTGCTACAAACCCTGTTGTAAGTGTGGTTCTCGTTTACGAGTGACAATATGAAATACGCAGGATTTAAGGATTTTTAATACTTTCGGCGATAAGAGAATGCTGAGCACAGTTAAAGATCGATCACAGACAAACTAAAAGTCTAAAGCCTTCACAAACTCACAATAACAGATGGAATCAAAGTGACAAAAATGCTTATCTTCATTTTGGAGAGGTAATTATAAGATCACATACTATACGTTGAAACTTATAAATTCCGCAACCTGTTAATTATTATTTTTTTATCAGTCTGATTTTAAATGAAAAATTAAGATTAGATAAGCTTTTATAATTTTATAATGCAAGTTATTCTATGTCCTTACTTGTGAGCTGTAATAGTGGTGGTTTTGTTCTATCTAAATAGCTGTAGACGTTTTTATCATCTTGTTTGGACGTTAGTCAGTTTCTATAGTTTCAGAGAGAATGTCAGGTAAATCTATCTGCAATAACAAAACATGCGACATTACAACTATACATATATGCACTGATTAGCATTTAACATAGCTATTAAAAACTTAGATTACTTTTCTCGGAAAAGAAAGATGAGTATAAGATAGTATTCGAATGGTAAATCAATCTCTCTACATTAAAAAAAAAGGTACAACCGCCGCTGTCGCAGGATTGAAAACTGTGTTCTTTAACTGGATTCTTAGACGGTTTCTCGAGAAAGTACGGATCAGAAAAATCTGAAATTAACATGGTTTGTTATTCATCTTGTTTCCTGGACAATTGTGAAGATCTTTTTCCGATGCGGTTATTAGTTTAGGGTTTATTAAGTGTCAAAGTTGAAAAAGCGAAATTTCTTCCGCGAATGAGCGTAAGCGAATAGGGTGCGGAGCCCCCTAGTGTATTAAAAGAATATTTCTCTAAATTGATTCAAGCTCGAGTAGTAAATACGACTGTACAGTGGCAATACAAACTGGAAGATTAACGTTCGTTTTATAATTTTTTTTTTTGTGATAAACCAAAATAGATCATTGAAGATCGAGGAGCGAAATGATCGTAGAAAGACAATCCAAACCAAATAATTGAAGTTAAAATAGAAAAACACCAGTAAAAATCAAGTCAAACCAAATAATTCAAGTGTTTCATCAAATCCTAGTCAGATAAATATGTTTAATCACCCAATATAACTCTTCTAGTGGTCGTTTCTACTAAGATTCTCGTCGTTATCAAAAGTGAGCATTATCTATATACTAGCCACTGCGTGGCTAGCACGTGTTTCCCGTGTTGTACTTTGTGGGATTTTGTGTGTACATTGTGAACGTTTTCCAACCACCCCTGTTTGCTACGAATTCCCATTTGGTTAGCTTTGCAAACCAACACCACAGGTACCGCCGTGATGGCCTCATTGTGAAATTGTGTGTGTTGTCCCCGTATCTTTCCCTTAGGGGATCGATCCCGGACCGTCATCAATAGCACGTTGTGTTGATCTAGTACGACGTTAACAAAAAATTACCAATTGCATCGGATATTTTCCTTAAGGGATTGATCCAGGACGGTCGTCAATAGCCCGTTCTGTTGCTCTAGTACGACGTTAACAAAAAATTATCAATTACACGTACCATCGTGAATAGCACGATGTGGATTGATCTCAGACCGTAGTCAATAGCCCGTTGTGTTGTTAAAACATGCTTTATAAACTTAAAGTAAAAAAAAATAAGTCTCATATTTTAAAAAATGTTTCAACTTAAATGCTGATGAAAAGCATTGGTTAGGGCAACACAGTATCTTTTAACCCCAAATTACTCAAATAATAGAGAGATGTAAAAATTAGAAATAATTTTAAATGTTGAGTTTATTTTCAATTTTAAATAAAATAGCTTAATAGCCCAAATTTAAAGGTATTTTTTTTATTTTCTTGAGAACAAAGTAAATTATTTTACAGCTTATCTGAATTTTTTAAATTAGCAATGTTTGTAGATGTGAAATGTTACTTTAGAAACACTTAAATTCTATGAAATAAGTCTCCCTTGTGTAAGAGGAGAACAAATTTTAAAAATTAGAATTTTGTACTTGATTACTCCCCTCCCCCCTGAGAGAGTATAACTGTACACATTAAAATATCCATATCTAGCAGGAAATTTAAGTGATATCTATTCATAAAAAGTAAAAAGGTATCCACCTCTCTCAAACACCCCACATACATTTACCCGGGGAAAAACACGGTTTAATGAGACCGAATCCTACGACTTTCAGCGATTGTGCCTTGTTGATGCTCACAGCGAAACGTAAACAAACCGGGAACTGAATTTTTTTAAATTGGAATGGGATATAAAAAGGAATGATTGATATTTTAGGAATGAATACGTCTTCACTTGCTGTATGTTTAGTCATCATAGTGGCTTCAATAATATTTGGCATTAGTTTCTTAACAGAGAGTCTCGTGCCATTGCAGAGTGAAGGTGGATTCAGATTTGTGAGAAGCTTAATCGGTACTCCAATCTTTAGCTCCAATATGTGCGAGAGTACTCCAGATGGTTCCAATGTGTTCACAAACTCAGTCGTGTAGTTTAAGGCCTCATCTGTGTCACGCGTTATGTTAATATACAGAGGCTGTTCGCACATTTTTTAGACGATTTCGGTAAGCGGTAGTAAAAAATCGTTTGCTGCAAAATAAATAATTGCAGTTGTACTATGTTTTTAAAAGTAAAAATTATCGTATGCGGCATGAGAGGTTTGTTTTTATTCAAAATGACGTTTTTAACGAAGCAGTGGTTCGAGGGCTATATTTATGCTCTTTTCGAAGAGAAATATTCATATTCCGTTATCCAAAAACGATGTGAGAGTCATGGTTTTGTGATATCTAAAGCGTCGATAGGTAATATCGTCTACAAGAAAGGAAAAAAACGTCAAATTGGAGCCTCAAGTGGGACAAAAATTCCTAACAAGTATCCTAGGAAGAAACGGACATCTTCGACTATTGCAAAGGTACTTTGTTTAATGTTAAAAGAAAATCCCCCTAGTCAAAGGACAGTTGCAAAGTCATTAAAATGCTCGGTGTATACTGTAAACAAAATGATAAACGTTGATTTAAAACTTAAGAAAGCGAAAAAACGCAATGTGTATCGTCTTTCTCCAAAGCATATCGCTGAACGCAGGACACGCTGCCAAATTCTATATGAGAAACACTTATCCAAAGAAAAATGGAAAAAAATTGTCACAATAAATGAATCATGGGTGTATTTAAATGATTGCAGCAAAAAAAGAGCCATTTATTATCATAAAATAAGAGAAAACAATTTAATTTAAATACATGGTTCACAGAATCGAAAGAAAGTTTTTCTAAGGGATTCATGATTGTTGCTGGTTTTTCATATAATGGCGAGATAAAAATAAAGAGATTGGAAAAAAATGTCAAGATTAACTCCAAATACTATCAGGAACATATTTTATCGCCAATTTTTCTGAATGAAATACCATCGCTTTACCCACAGTGCCATCAATCTGTGGAACTCCATCAAGACAAAGCTAGCAGTCACACATCAAAATCCACTGTAAATTTCCTAAAAGAAATGGAACAAAAAACCGGTATCAAAAACATACCCTTCACTGTTATTCCTACTAAATCTCCCGATGTATCACCTATGGATTTTTGTGCTTTCGGACTTTTAAAATCTGCATTATCCAAATGTCGTTCCACAACCCTTACAGGACTCTGGAAAGCTGTTCAGGAGGAATGGGATAGAATACCTCTTCTGACACTTCAAAAGGCATTATTATCCTGGAAATTACGGTGTCAAAAGATAGTTCAGAATAAGGGCTATCAAATAGAATTAAAACACAAAAGGTTTATGTAATTTAGTTTTGTGAATGCATTATACATTGTCTATTTATAATTTGAACACTACCGGGCAATTCTCGCAAGAGTTGCTTTTGATTGTTATCTTGTTATCTTCATTTCGTGGGAAAAAAAATTTCACCTTGGTTTTTTGCTACAACAGCAATATATCGATCTTTCGCGGGTGTTGTAACCTTTGGGAAGCGGGCCACAGGTCTTCCGATAATTGTTTGGCGTGTATGGAACGGTTTTCATAATCGTAAAACGACGGAATGAATGCCAAAGAAAAGAGCAAATCAGTGATTGATTGCACTTCTTCAAGGCGATCCACAAAACTATCTGCTATTAGTCTTCTGGAAGCCATAGACACACGTCCGTCTTGAAAAGTATTCGTACAAAAGTTCTAAACACTTAAAACAGCACTTACAGGTGGAGGACAAAATAATACGAACACCTGTGAAATAATGGAAAATCTTTATTACTAGGGGGTTTGACCAACCTTTGACTGAAGTACAGATTTAATGTGACTTGGGATAGATGCATAAAGGTCATGGACAATATTTAAAGGAAAATTAAGCCATTCCTCCTGCAGAACGGTCTCTAATTTCAAAAGTCTGGATGGAGTTGGAAATCGGGAACGAAGTTTGGACTCCAAATATTCCCATAAATGTTCAATATTATTAAAGTCCGGAGACTGAGGAGGCCAGGCGTGATGTTCAACTTCATCGTCATGCTCTTCAAACCATTCTTGAACACACCTAGCAGTGTGGATAGGGGAGTTGTCGTCTTGAAAAAGCGGTCGCTCTCCAGAGAATACAGTCTGGACAAAAGGATGGACATGCTTAGCTAATGATTGGATGTAATCCTCCCATGCAAAATAACAATTGGCCCAAGACCGCGCCAAGATATCGCACCCCTTACCACAATGGAGCTACCCCCATGCTTCACAGTCGGCATTAGGCATTCAGGATTAAACGCCTCTCTGGGCGTTCTCCAGGAATAAACGCGTCCGGTCGTCTGAAATAGGATGAATGACGATTGATCTGACCATATTACCTGTTGCCACTGCTGTGGGGACCAGTTTTTGTAATCTCTGCACCATTGGCGTCGCTTGAAAGCAGTAGTTGCTGTCACCAAGGGTTTACGAATTGCCCCTCTGCCATAAATGTTCGCAGCATGAAGTTCCCTTTTGACAGTTTTTGTTGAAACAGGGTCCTGGAGATGACTGTTCATTTCGGATGTTATCTCAGATAACGATTGCTTGTGCTTTCGGGCTACTATGCGCTTCAAGACCCGTCTATCCCTATCAGCAAGCTTTGACTTTCGGCCACTGTTGTGCTTTGAAGACGTCGTCTTACCCTCTTTCGTGCACGCTGTCATAACGACTGATACCGCACTTCTTGCAAACCCCAAAAGGTTTGCTGTTTCCGTAACCGATGCTCCACCTAAACGCGCTCCAACAATCATTTTTCTTTGGAACTCTGACAGGTCTGACATTTCAACTTATCACAGACAGTTTGTTAGACGCATGCAACGCAGGTGACTGCTGTTGAGAGACTGATACTTCCTCTTCACACGGCCACTAAGTGGCAGACTTCTGTTGTAGGTGGCGGGGGTGTACTGCAGGTGTGAAATACGTCATTCTTTTTCACAGGTGTTCTTATTATTTTGTCCTCCATCTGTACATGCAACTCTTCTAACCCTTCACAATGCTGTCTTCTTATAGCACTGCCTTTTTTTCATATTTCTCGACACGAAACCGTGATTGGCTGTTACATAACACATTTGCATAGTTCCATCTACCTCTGCAGCAAATTGCAGCCTCTCAAATTCAGATTGGCTTCTGTAAATTACCATATTTCCTCTCCATGCTTAACTTTTGGCAGCGAGTGATGACTATTATAAAAAGAAGTTCGTGTGCTGTATGTTTGCGTGTCCTGACGAATCTATGGCACTTACAATAATGAAATTCGGCACACAGGTAGTCCAAAAATTTTGGAATTTTATTGTCCACCCAGAATTTTAAAATTTAATCTAGAACATTTTAAAATTAATTTAATTAGATTAAATTACTATTTTTTTTTCTCCGAATGCCAACAGTCTTCAATCAGTATTGACTAAATCCGTATTTACAGCGCGTGTGTAGCCGCCCGATTACTGGATATCATTTATAAAAAATTATTGCTTTTTCAAAAGCATATTAACTTTTAGTTGATACGCTTTTAGTTAATATGCTAAACAAATAAAAAATTGCATAAAAGATCAACAAAACTACAACTTTTCAATATAACGGTGAAGGATTAGAGCATTGAAGTCCTAAAGAAAATTATGTTTAAATCCAAGACTGCCTTTTTTTGCATACTTCTCATAACTAGGGCAACTATTTTGCTGCAGTAAAAATGGGAAAAGTTGCATTTATCATTTCCAAAAGTTGCATTTATGGAAATAAAGTTGCATTTGATACACTAAATTCTATAGTTAACTATTCGTAAAGAATAAAAAAATTCAAAATATATTGACAATTTTAGTCGTGTACAACAGTGTTATAATACATACTGAAATACAGACGAACGTTGAATGGCCGATCATCCTTGGTCAGTAATTTCTTTAACATTGAAAAACTGCGCCAACCGCAGTCATATAATGTGCTGTATCGGATAGCAGAAGAGCAAAATTCTTTTGCTCAACATTCAGAGATTTTAAAACGTAATCTACCAGACGAACAACACATTGATGATCGACACTCAACTCGCAAACACTGCAGTCGATTACGCATGTTTCCTCTGGATTATCAAAAGTGGCACCCAATGTGTTAAAAGTACTTCTTGACATTTATTTCAATTTCATCTGTTAGGACGAACACCTTCTTTCTGAGAACTTCTTGTTTGATCCGCCATACCTCGGCATTCGCAAGATCAAACACACGTGATCAAACGGTTGGTTCAGAGGGCAAAAAATGAAAGAGCAATTTCATATTAATTTATTTTAAGCTAAATTTTAAAAAGTTGCAGGTGGTTGCATTTATGCAAAAAGTTGCATTTATGCAGAAAGTTGCATTTATGTTGCGGTTATAACTCGCTTACAATACAACCCCTTAAAGGAAGAATTTTGGTTTTAGTACTTTACATACAGCGTATAACGTGTGAAACAAAGTTGCATTTGTTGCAAAAAGTTACCCTACTAATAACGAAACCGTGATTGGCTGTTACATAACACATCTGCATACTTCCATCTTCCTCTGAAGCAAATTTCAGCCTCTCAAATTCTATTAGTCTGAACTGCCTGCAGTTTGTATCGTAGCTCGTAAAAGTAGCCTCGCGATAGGACTTTGAGTTGTGACGTGTGCTCTGTTATAAAATCAGTGTTGGTCTAACTACACTGAAGCGACAACACAGTAAAATTATGACAATGTTGTGCCAAATGTTCCTCATATTTTCGTGAGGCAAAATGTAGCAGTGAAGCCTAAAGGGAGAAGCTGAAACTAAATAGGAGCATAAAACAGCATTATTTTGGCCGTATTTCGAAACATTGAGGGCCGTAATTAAAAAAAAGTAAGTTCTTTATAGCGAAATGCCTTAATTTTGTTCATATTTTATGCAATTTTTTGTTTGTTTCTGTGTTTGGATGTCTTTTGTAAAGATAGCACATTTAATTTTGGTAATTTATGCAACGTATAAATTTACAAAAGCATTAATTTTATCTTTTGTCTTGGATATCTTTGTAAAAGTTTGGCGATTTCTGTGTACCTTAGTTTTCGTACAGCAACATTTACATCGTTCGTCAATACATCTCTCAAATGTGCATACTGGTCTACTCTCAGAGTCCTCTGATTCAGTCGTACGTACAACACCCTTTCCGATTTAATCTTGGAATTACATGTCAACAATAAATTGTTAAAACAGGTCTTTGCTTCTCATTAAAAAGTTGAAATTTGAAGAGCGCATCATTATCCTGTAAGCGTAGAACTACATAGAAGAAATGTTTTTGGTTTGCATAAATGATCCAAATCCAAGATTGGAGGGAGTGCAGTAAAGACCATTTGAAGACTATTGCCATTTTTAAGAAACCAAATAATACAAATATGTAATAATAATTTAATTTTAAAATGTTCTACATTAAATTTTAATTTGGTATTAAATATCGCTATACTTTCGATAAGACATCAAAATCAAATTGATAAAAATTAACTATACGAAAACCAAAGTACTATACAGAAACAAACAAACGATTGCAAAAATGAAACAAACCAAAAATTGCTAAAAAGATCTAAATTAAATATTGCTTTGCTTTGAAAAAGATATCCAAATAATCGAAACTAAAAGTTAATATGCTTTAAAAATGATAATCCAAACTATCGTTCACAAAAGAGAAACAATAAGAAACAACGTATAGCACAACCGTGATCCAGTTCCTAAAATAAAGGAAGCACAATAAAAAGATACAAAAAAAAATATTACGGCAGTTCAAACTAAAATTTAGTACAAACTAAAAGTTATATACTTTAAAAAAAATCAAAATCCAAACTATCATACTCTAAAAAAGAAACAATAACAAACAACGTATTGCACAACCGTGATCCAGTTCCAAAAATAGAGGAAGCACAGTAAAAATATTCTTAGATTATAACAATTCAAACTTCAAGTTAACGTTAACTAAAAGTTAATATATGCTTTTAAAAAAAGCAATAAATTTTTATAAAGGATATCCAGCAATCGACCAGCTTCACACGCAGTACGCACAGTAAATTCGGATTTAGTCATTAACTCAATATAGATTGGAGACTGTTGCCATTCGGAGAAAAAAAGTAATAATTATAAATCTCCTTAAATTAATTTTAAAATGTTCTATATTAAATTTTAAAATTCGGGTTGGGCTAGAAAATTGCAAAAAATTCGGACTACCTGTGTGCTAAATTTTACTATTATAAGTGCCATATATTCGTCAGGACACGCCGAATCGAGACGTCACAAACTTCGTTTTTATAATAATACAGATATATAAAATTAAAATACCACTCACCCACTCATCACTGTACCTCAATAACTACAAGTCCTAGGAAGCTGAAATTTTGCAGGGCGGTACTTCTTATAATGTAGGGGAAAGTATAAAAGCTTGTAACTAAGAAAGGATTTGAAAAATTCCATACCCAAGAGGGCTAAAATTGACCTAAGGCCTAAACCAAAATCAATTTGAAATCGCCATAGAAATAACATTGAGTATAAAACGATTTCTATACGCAGCTCAGATTGCTGTACTAGTGTTGATGGAAAAACAATTTTTTAAGAAATTAAATTATGGTATTCATGTTTAAACTGACTCACTGATTGACTGACTGACTCATCACTGTATCTCAAGAACTACAAGTCCTAGGAAGCTGAAATTTTGCAGGGTGTTTCTTCTTATACCATAGGGGTGCACTAAGAAAGGGTTTAGAGAAATTCCATTCCTAAGAGGCCTAAAATTGACCTAAAGCCTAAGCCAAAAGCAAATTGAAATTGCCATACAAATAACTTTCAGTGTAAAACGATTGCTGTACGCATCTCAGATTGCTTTACCAGTGTTGATCAAAAAACAATTTTCTTAAAACAAATTAAATTATAATGTTCATGTTTGAACTGAATTTTTACTTCTTCCCATGAGGAAAATAATATTTATAAATATTTGATATATACGTATTCGGGAGGAGTTAGATTTTAATTTTTTCAGAATTCTGCCTTTTTTTAAGGATTGGAATTTTGTTTCTGGTTGCATTTATGTAGTCTGGTATATTACCTATTGAAGAAATATTATTTAGAAGTTAGGTTTGAATAATTTATTTATTTCCTGCAAAATATCTCTAGACTTGGATAATTTCTTGGTGGGATATGTATATTTCGACCAACTTTATTTACATTTTTGGTTGATTACATAATAATGTGTAGGATAACTGTATCATAAAACTAAATAAAATATACGAATCAAAGTATTTTTAAAGTATGTAATTTCTTATTTTAAAGTTACAAGTAAATTTTAAAAAAATAACTTCAAAATAAGTTTTTTTAAAAATTTACTTGTAATTTTAAAATAATCTCCGGTCTTTTTAATCTCCGGGTCAGGGCATGGATGTAAATTGTGCTGTCCTTTGTTAGGGACAATGATGGTCCACCCATTGGGTGCCCCTTCACAAGTGACCATCACTTCTGGCCTTGTATAAGGCTACAATGACTTCGGTCAATTCTGTACTGTATTGTATTTCTGTATTGTATCATGTATTGTATTTGTCTTTGCAATCTGTACCCAGCCTTGCCATTAGAAATAAAAAAAATAAAAATAATAATAAAAACTTCAAAATAAAATGGGTTACGTTAAATTGAAACGGATAGTCATACGTTGTAGTTCAAATATATTTCAGAATTTTGATATAGCTTTTCATTGAAAGACGATTAAAATCAATTACATTTTATTTGATTTTCGTGATTCATGGGTGTTATTGAAAGCTCTACTTCATATAGTCAAGTAACTACATCTATCATTCTAAATAGGTACGTGCTTTCCATTAAGAAACCGAATCTCTGAATTTAAAAAAGTTCCATAAGTGTTCGATTTAAATTTAAATGTCTGTTCGATAAAAGGGAATTTTTAATAAGACTTTGTTGACCTTGAAATAATATCACAGTTAATAATTTTGAAGAATTTAAATTGTTTGTCTTAAGAAACAGAAGCTGTTCTTATGCAGCTTAGATACATATTAATCGTTCGTTAAAAGCAATAATTTTCTCTTTTTAAAAGCGCTGTAAAATCAACTTTCTGATTATTAAAATCTGTAATATATTGAGTTTAATTTGTCTACAGTGATAACATTTATTTCTAGCATAATCACCGTTATTCCACATGCCACTGAATGGAATTTTCAGGAAAAATTGCGTTTGCTTCAAACTAAATTAGTCACGAATGCAGTAAATTTGTAGCCCCCTTGAACAAATAGAACGCGGGTTAATATGTAGCGTATCAAAACCACAGGGTTCTAAAATATACGTGTACCGAATGTGTGGATTGGTCAATATCTTGGAATAATATCACCGTGGTCAGAGGGAATAATATCTCAATATATCGGTGTATATTTGTATAGAAAACAGACAAAAGCCAAATATGCTTATATATCTAACAGAAGTTCCGTTTTTCCACTTAACGCTGAATGGAATTTTCAAGAAAAATGCTTTTGCCTCAAACTAAATTGGTCACGAATGCCGTAACAATTTAATTTACCATCCTCTCATATTGAGGATGACATTCGAAAACATCGCATAATAGGTGAAAGACTGCCACAAGTAAAACAAATTCAAAGGAAGACTAAGTGCAAGACTATCCGCCAAATATTCGCTATTTTAACAAAAAAATAAATTTAAGGGAATATTTGTAGTCACTCCAAAACTCAAAGTCAACTTCTCAAGTAGTCACCAGAGAAAAAAAAACTTTCAGCAGAAGAGCGACGAATGGGTCATATGGATTTATACAATATGTATGCATACTTGTGATCGAAATAATTTCTAGAAGCGATGGAGAAGTTAAATAGGATATTAAAAATTTTTTCCATTCACTGAGTTGATGCTAACATTCTTTTATGAAAAATAATTCATGATGACTTTTCAATCAACATATTAATTCAACCAGAGCAAAACCGGGTAATTCTGCTAGTGTGATATATTTTAAATGCACATTTTATTTCCTTTTTAAATCAAAATTCTAGAAAAAGATGACACATAATATAAAATCTTGTTTCTATAATTCAACAGGTTTGAAAATATTTTAAATTAAACATTAGCAAACACTGCTTTAAAAAAAAACCTACTCTAATTTGTTTTGAAATGAACACTACTCATTCTAATTAAAGTAATAGATCATAAGAAAAGGGATAAGTCAACAAATAAAAATCCAAATCTTTCTTTCTAATCACATAAAACTCTAATAATTTACAGTCCAGAGTAAAGAAAAATAATTTGCATTTAAAATGTATTATTCAAGTTAGGAATAAAAATCTATTTTATTACACAGTTTATTGTCATAGAATAAAAAAAAATATGGTAAATAATAATAGTAATCAGCATGTTGAACACTTTCAGATGGAATACATTGCTTTTTAAATTAAAATGTGATATCACTATAGTTTGTTACAAAAGCATAAAAAAATTTTCTTTTGTTTTCAAGAACAAAACCTTTAAAACAATAGACATGAAAAAATACCCACATTATACAAACATGTTTTTAAGATCTGACTTAATGCTCCTTGTTGTCTTAAGGTATCATGGCATTAGAAAAATATATCTGCATACCATGATGAACTATATATCTCCTAAAATAAAAATTACCTTGATCTAGTCGTAATTTTTTTTTTGATGGCTATATATACAGTCGGAAACCACGTGGAGTTATAACATTAATACAATGCATTCTTCGAAAAGCGTATAAATTATTAAAAAAAATACACAGTTTAAAAAGAACTGAAAATGAAAAAAAAATTTCCTTCCAGTTCTGTCTCGAGAGTTTGTTAATGATGAAATGGTATATAGTATAAGAAATTGGTATTTGAGGAAAAAGACACTTATTGATGAAATAAATTTAAGATGCTATTACCTGTTGTGATTATGCAATGCATGCTATTGAGCAAGTCATTTGATTTAAAATTTAAAATAATCTTGTCAATAACCTTATATAAGTCAATAGATTTAAGATTTAAAGTAATCTCTCTATATTAAAAAAATGTTACCGCCGCCGCAGCCGACGCCGCCGCAGAATTGAAAACTGTGTTGTTTAGCTCGATTCTTAGACGGTTTCCCGAGAAAGTACTGATCGGAAAAAAACAAATTGACATGGTTTGTTCTTCATCGTATTCCCTGGACAATTATTAAGATTTTTTTCCGATGCGGCTATTAGTTTAGGGTTTATTAAGTGTTAAAATTGAAGAAGCGAAATTTCTTCCGCGAGTGAGCAAAACACATACAAATTTTCAGTCTTCAGCCGTGAGTTTTTTTTAAAGAGTACCTCTCAACGTAAATTTTTGCAGCTCGTCGAGTTTTTTTTTAAATTTCAATTTGGTTCTTGATAATATTTTTTTGAAATTCGGGAAAAATCAGGACATTTTTGTTACTTTTTTTTAAAACTGCCATATCTATATTTTATTACTATTATTTTTTAATTTTTAAAATATAGCAGTATACCTCAGAATGTACTCTTTCTTACGGTACTATTATTTTTGATATCGGTTAATAATTAAATTGGATGCGATCAAAAGTTGGTCATACAAAATTCGGAATCTTCGGATATTTTCGCTACTTTTTGTTACTACCTTTAACTAAAACTGTCATATCTATATCGTATTACTATTAGTTTTTTATTTTGAAAATAGCGCAGTATACCTCAGACTGTACTCTTTCTTACGGTACCATTATTTTTAAAATTGGTTCATAAATAAATTCGATGCAATCAAAAGTTGGTGACACAAATTTCGTATTTTTTATTTCGCGGAGCATTGTATTCGCGGAGTGTTGTATTTTTGACTATCGGGTTTGCCAGATATCAAATTTATCGTAGCAACAATTGCCATAAAAACGATTTCTTTTTATTTGGCGAGGAAAAAGGCTCGCTTTTTTCCTTCTGTTCTCAGACGTTTTACCTAGAAAGTACAAAGTACACATCGTAAAGTTTGGAGATTAACAGGGTTTATTTAAAATTGTACAGGGAACAAGATGCAGAAGATTTTTTACTGATGCGGCTATTAGTTTAGGGTGCATTAAGTGTTAAAGCAAAAAAGAGTGAAATCACTTGCGTAAGAGGTATTGGTTTGCGAAGCAAACCAAACGGGATTGCGTAGGGGAGAAGCCCTCGCTGTGACGTGATGGACCGTAAAGAGAAATCAGGATAATACAAATTATTCAGATAGTTTCACTCTGCGAAAGGAATGTTGGTTTGCGAAGCAAACCAAATGCCATATGTAAAAGGAGTGTTGGTTTGCGAAGCAAACCAAATAGGATTGCGTAGCAATCCCCGGGGGTTGGCGAGCGGAAGCGAGCAGGGGGCGGAGCCCCCTAGTATTTAATAAAATACTAAATCTTCAAAAATATTGATAGATTTAGAAGTTGAAATGGTGATTAAAAATACTGATAGTTTTAGAATTTAAGATGACAATTCAAAGAGATAGTTAGATAAATATAAAAAATCAGAAGTACTTTGGCAAAACGAAGAGTCGATGTCATTCACCTCATGATGATAACTCAAAATATCCGTCTACCATTAACAGTCGTGATGAAGATATGAATAAATTATTGGGTGGCTACATATTTATTTATTGGAAAAATAACATTACGGTATTCAAATTTGTTGAGCTAATCTATGCTAATGAAGATTGACAAATTCAGTCTTTCGCGTGTTTTGTTCAGTTTTAATGCATGCAATTGTTAGGAGGCAGTTATATTTTGAGCTTTTTTCTTCCATGATGATATGGTCATAGTCAAGGATCTTCTGTCTGGTTAAATTTTGAAATCAAAACATTCAAAAGCAAAGGTGTGAGAGAGAGGGAGAGACAAGAACAAAAAAGAAATTACTGTAAATCTAAGAGAATTACCCTGACATAGAAGGAGAAATATTCTAGACATAACTTCACGTTTCCAAACATTTTAATCCAAAAAATATATTTCATTCTAATCATTTAATATTAACTCTAAACTGATATATTTGTACCAATAAAAATAGCCTACAAAACACACACACACACACATATATATATATAGATAGATAGATATCTCTCAATTCCAAGAACACATACCACTAACTAAACAAATATCTCATTCCTATAAAAGCATCCAAACTTCACGAACATAATTCTTATAAAACCTTTCTACAAACACCATCAATACCATTAACTCTCGCGATGTCATTGACTCAGCTAATGCGAATCCTGAGTTTTACTAGGCGACAAAAGTTTCAGCACTCGCCATTAAACCACAATCAAGTGAAGGAAGATAGGAGAAAAAGCACTAAGTGCTAGTTATAAAGTTCAGAATTTCTCGGCCGGTTGCAACCGAAATCCCTTACCAGAATACATTAAGGAAACTGCCCGGACACACAGAGGAAGCATTAAAAGCTTTATCTGACCCCCACAGTTTGTCCTGGACGCTGTAACTTTACCCCCGAAATCGGACAAGTGGTGCATGTCTTCCACTTCTAATTCACCAACTACCATCCAACGGAACTGTTATTCCAGGACGCTGATGGGATATGATGGCTCTGAGATAAGAAAATAATTCCTTATAAATCGCTACGGGGAATTATTTCCAGTCGATTTTGTTTTTACTGACACTTTGGAATAGAGTTCTCAACAGGAATAGAATAAAGCTGCCTACATACACTAAATGGACAAACGTATTTGGAGACTGCCAATTTTTCAGAAAAGTGCTATATTATTATATTTACTTAGTTTAGGGTAGGCCTTTCTTTTGCTTGTATTACATTTGCAACACGACGAGGAATACTTTCCAGAAGTTCTCTCTACGTTTGGACAGGAATAGCTTGCCATGCCTCTTGCAAAGCTGTGATGAGCGATTGTTGTGAAGATATGCGTGCGTGGCGATGAGTTACCCATCGCTCCACTTTGCCAAGCTCGATCGGATAGGAATCGGTGCTCTGAGCTGGCCAGTCAAGAAAATGCATCTGATTTTCTGGAAACCTGCCCAGCAGACGTTTTGCAGTATGACACGGAGCTCGATCCTGTTCAATGAAACAACCATCATCGCCGTAGTATTGCCATAGTGTAGACAAGGTCGAATTCTCCAGAAGGTCGATGTAGACGTCAGAGTTCATGGTACCAGATACATAAAGCAATGAGTCGAGTCCATGAAAAACAGCCCCACTCTAAGATGGATCTTCCTCTGAATTTCTGCAGCGTCCAAATACCTTTGTCCATATAGTTGTATGTATCAAAATAATGTATTCATATGATTGTTCAACACGATTACATTAGTATTCATCAAACAAAAAACATAGTTTTTTTATTCTTCCCATAAACCAATTACGGCATTTCAAAACTGGTATAATGGCTCTGATGGGCTGTAAAATGGCTCCTTACGAAGTTTTACAGTGGTATATTATATGATAGTTTTGTTAGAAATTGAAAAGTTGGTATAATAAAGCTTTCGGGAATTATTATCATAAGGGAAGCTTTTCATGTGGTGAATTAGTGGACATAGCACTCTATTTATGGATTACTGTAACATATACGATATGGCAATTCTGAGGACATATCGATTGCTCCTGACGTATCTCTACGGTTGTTTTCCTATGAAAGCTTTGTTGGCCATTGACGGTTTGGAATTATAAAGTTTTAGGGGTTAGTGATCATGCGGGAAGCTTTTAGAGTGGTGAAATATCTTATGTCTCATATTGTTGTTTCCTGTAGCTGATAAAATTATGCTGGTTCTGAGGACAGATAAATTGATCCTTACAAATCGGAATGTTTTACTTTGGCATTTTTACTTGCAATGGATGCTTTGTAATAGAGCACTTCACAGAGAATAGAATAAAGTAATTCAAATAATTCATACATAATGGTATTTAATGATTGCATAAGTGTCCATACATCGATAAGAGACGGTTTTAATGAACGTCTACATCATCAACTCCGGTCTTCTAACTGATCCGATGCGACGACTCTCATAATAATAAAAGGGTTAATTACAAATCGTTAAAGGGAGATTTTTCCGACTGTTTTATTGATCATTAACAGAATTGCCCAACCTAATTCCGATTGCATTTATAAACTATAGATTGAAGAAGTGATCAGTATATAATCATTTTCCTCTTTTTTAGAAAAGTGCTCAATCATTACGTGTGAGTAAAAAACAGTTTACATTTTTCTGACATTTTGTAAGTAAAATTGAAGTTTATGCTACATCAGTTGTATTGGCTTTCCTTCTACTCTTCCAGACTAAAAATTTCGTAGTTATTTTTTATCTATTGATCTCTCACAGTTACCACAACTTACAACTAAACATTGGGCACAGTATAAAATTATCAAATTCATTCCGAGTGAAATAAATCAGAAAACTGCACGTGACAAACGAACACGGGTTTCCGTTTCGTTGCAATCGTCAGCAGGATATTACCGAACATTTTTATAATGCTTAGAAATGACGAGATCAAAATCTGGTCATTATTGTTTTAGTGACGATATATCTAGTCCAATAGAATCGGGTCAATTTTGCTAGCGACGAGGTATCTCATAGAAATAGCACCATGAGCATTAATTTATCCTCAACAAAAGAATTGTCGTGTACATAGGCGTGTTCAACATTTTAGGAATCGAAGAGGATCGTAAATGGTAATTTGGTAATTAACGTCGTAATAGAGGAACCCAAAGGGCTTCTGACGACGGTCTGGGATCAATCCCTTAAGGGAGGATCCGAGGACAACACCTCGTAATTTTGAGCCACGGTTAGATGACGAAGCAACACCTGAGATGGCTCCAAAATTTCACACCAACGTGAGGACTTTCGGCCACGACCAATTTTAGGTGCGCCAGCCGCCTATACACGAAACGCTCACAAACATCCATGCACTGACCCGGATTCGAACCAGGAACCTTCCAATCTTGAGGCAATATCTTAAACACTATACTTGTTGGTCGGCGAGGATCGTAAAAGAGTTGTTCAGAAGCCATTGCGGTTAAGTCCATTTTTTTTTATAGGGACTGATCCCGGACCGTCGTCAATAGCCCGTTGTGTTGCTCTAGTACGCCGTTAACTATAATTACCAATTACCACTTTTATATATATATTTTTTATTTTCTGATTTTTGAAAATTTTAATGGGCTGAATAATATTATTTTTAGTTATTAAGGTATCTGCCTACCTTCGGAGCACTTTTTTTTAAATGCATAATTAAATTAAAAAACTTAGATTTTTTAATCAAGTTAAACTTAAGATCAACATATCTAATAATATTTTAACAATATTTTAATAATATATGAAATAACTGGCAAATATGTGAAGATTTTAAGCTAAATTTTGCACTTACGTTAACATGTCCTCACTTAATTCAACTGAAAATATTTCAATTTTACATGGCATAGAATGTTATTTAAACTCTTAGCTACTAAATGAACTATAATATTGAAGATACTTTTGAAAATTGATTACTTTATGACAATTGTCGTAAAATAATGTAGTTTATTTTTAAAAATCGCACACTTTATTGGATTTAAACACTTCATAAATTGTTAATTTTAATCCTACAGCTTAGTTAATAGTTCCTTTATAGTAGATAATAATGTATATATTGCTTTGACAAAATTTCATTAAGATACAACAAAAACTTCAGGAGTACCAAGTGGTAACGTAAACATAAATGTAGGAGTGAAACTACTAACCTCCCCAATCCTCACCAACAGCTCCCTCTACCTCTTATGGGCTGCGCGAGCAGCGAGCGAGAGCAGAAGGAAGTCCAACATTAAAGAGGAAGGTTATTCCTCGGATGTTCAGAAAGGACTTACTTTAATGAGCAAGACGTGCTCACCGATGTTTGTGGCTTAGTTTGTGGTTTGTGCCAGACGGGCATTGTTATTGTATATTATCATAGTGTATATATTCATCAGCTTCACCTCAATCATTAATTAAATATTAATTTACCGGAACCGTGTGTGAACTCTATTACATAAATAACCAAAAAACAAGTTTTGTGGAAAATGAATTTAAAGATTTCGTTTAACGAAAAGTAAAATTTAGCATTTGAAGAAAAATTCAAAACTTCCCAGATTTAGATGTCAGTCCTTCCTTAAGTTCATAGTTTGATAATTTAGATTTTCTTAAGCCCCTTTTTCTCTTTCGGCCTATTTTTACAGAGTCCAATGACTGTCAATTCGATGCCTTTACTCTCTCGTTATCGAGGGAGAAATAGTTTTTATGCTTTTCTGGGTCTATTTGAATATTTAGCTTTTCAAATACAGGTAATAGACCTAACAACCCAGAATTGAATAACAGCGCAGCAATGTTTGCCCCCAAAGTTAGTGTTTGCAGTTCTACAAAGGTTTCCTTTGGAAGGATGCTCCATATAACATTGTTTAAACTCTCGTTATTATTTTGTGTCTTTCCATGAAGGCATTTCGAAAGGAGATATTGATCACACAAACTCATATATATAGGTTTTACAATGTTCATCACTGACTCAGGAAGACCAGGAGATTTATCATAAACCGTTTTTCCACAGTGCATCGCCCTTTGAAATTCACACCAGCTGTCTGATACGCGTGGGCACTGGCCATGGTAGGATTTCTTAGCATTAGAGCAACAGTGGAAAAAAAGCAGCTATCACATCTGATTGCATGCCCTGCAGGTTGCCACTGTTGCTTCGTATAGCTATGCCGTAGTAATTTTGCAATTTATTAATAAAATTGTCTGTCAGTTTATTTTTCCCCTTTAAACCTTTCTTTGTCTTTTTCAGCTTGCGAAGCCGAGATCCTACCCGCTTCTGGACATGCCCTATGCATTTCAGTTTCAAAACCGTATTTTTTCCATAAATATCCCTGACTACCTCATGTCCCTTTGAATCACCATCTCCATAATGCTCGGTATGCTGTAGATTTCGGTTGGGGACAGATCTTTCAAACATCCTACATGATCCATGAACTGACTCCATGCTAGAGGAGGATCCCTGGTGATTTGATCAGGAATGGATGGGAGCATTCTTATCTGTAGCACATATTCTACAGTATTGGGATAGCACTTCGATATTCAACACTTTGCCGGTATCAATGGATATGGTAGATACACATCCATTTAGCGATGAATATATCCGCCTCTGCCATGTTCCATCGACTGATACACCACAGGTGCTTCCTTTCTTGGTTCTGACTTCTGCTGCAGCTTTAGTCATGTTTTCTAAAGAGACTAATTTGACAGCGTTCAAAAGTTGAAGCTCATGTCTTCTAAAAGCAGCTTTAGAAAGAAATGGCAAATTTAAGGTATAAAGCAGTTTTCTTCCAGCTGAACAACCTTTGCCAATAAGCCTCAATCCAAAAACAAGAAGGGAATTTATCATATTGTGCTTGTCATGTTTTGAAGTGGTGCAAAATGCTCTGACATACCCGCAAGTGCAAGTTATGCACATGTTTGAAGACAATCCAAACTTTGAGTCTCCCATAAGTTGAAGGCCAGGATTCAAACACACTGGGCAGCAGAGATCAGCAATTATAGATATTAATATTGATATATCAAATATCCTGTTGCCATCCATTTTCACATCATCTTGAATTTTAGAATTTGCAGCAGGAATAGCCAATTTTGAAGAGCTGGCAGTCTTCCGATTTTCACATTCGTTTTAGTGAAGCGATTGCCATAAAATTTCGCTTTTTTCTCCTCACAGTTATTTGTTTAGGCATTATTAATGACCAGATGAAATTTATTTAGTAAAATCTCAAAATTAGCTGATCAGAATATTTCAGAAACAAGGGCAATACCACACGGAGCGTAAACTAAAGTTTGAAAGCGTTGCCAGATGTAGTTGAAATATTTAAAAATAATTATTTTGAAGTTTACCCATCGTTTAAAACCTTAAAAGCAAATAAAAACGTAAAACCCCCATTGAAAACAAAACCATATGACCGTGTTTACCAATATTTCGGACACTTCCGCTATGAAAATTTTCACTTTTGTTTTACTAAATTCACTATAACTTCCGTTCAACTAATCATAGAAACAAAAGTAATACATTTCTAGAAAGGTAAAAGTTCAATCTTTAAAAAATTGCAAAAATAAAAATCGATTTTTTGACAGAAAATGACCGTTTTAACGTAGGCAGATATAGAATTTGCTTTGTTTTTTCTTGGTCAGAAAGCCCTTCTTTGTATAGCTTCGGAATATGCTGTATAATAATTTCAGAAGCCACTGTGAATAAATCCATTTTTTTTAGATAAACTTTGAAATATAAACTAAAATCTTTTTCTTCTTGCGAAATGTGTTGGTAACACTGAGGCCGCGTTCGTAAACAACTCTGAAAAAAGTGTAAACCAGAAAATAATCCGTCATGTAACCTTCATTTCACAAGAAATTTTCTGAAGTCAAATTTAAGAACGATTCCATACATTACAACGTGAACTAAAGAAACACAGAACTATCTATTTTTATAAATATTTCTTTCGATTTTATTTGCACATCCAGTACATATATTGTTTGTTGCAGTGACTCCCTTTTGCAAAAAGACTGTATATAATTTTCTGATCAAATTAGTAAACCAAAAATTTAAAATCCAATGTATTAAAAAATATTCATTTTCTCAATTTTTGTTTTCTGGACTTAAACGCATTGGCTTATGAGCGACTCAAATATCAACATCAGGAAACCGATGGGGAAACTATACAAAAGTCAATGAACTTCTGGTTTTTCCTCAAAGCCTGTATGAAGCGCCTCATCTTTAACTCCATCCAACTGCTCAGACACTACTACACGGTCCACGGTATCTGAAACATTTATTTTGAATGAATATTCATTGCAGTGACCTCTGCATCTCTGTCACGAAATCCGACCTGGATGACTATATTATCACCTGTCCCATCCATGGAAGTAGGAAAGATAATGGAAGTGCCTTTACTTTATACTCTTGAAGCCAAAACCATAACTGCGCCGCCATCTTGGTGCTTTAAAAACATCGTGATCGTGCATGTTAATCAACGTGTTATGCCATTTTTGAACTTCCGTGGTTTTTTATTGACGATTTTAACCAAATAATTTGCACCATTTTTTTAGTTGTGATTTGAATATATGACGTCTTGTGTCGCCTACGGGAGTACAAACCGAAATACAAAGAAGATTACTGAAATATCGTTTCACTGGTAAGTTTAATTTGATGTATCTTTAGGCTGATAGCTTTTTAAACTGTAACTTCTAAGTGTCCAAGTAGCATTATATTAAAAATTAGACGTATTTGTAAACATTTAAAGAATTATTTTGAAAAGTTGACTGATTTATCCAAATAGATTATTAATTTTATTTATTAATTAACAGAATGAGGTATTTTCACCTTTTTTGTTTCAATTTTATTATGTTAGAGGATGAAAATTCATGAAAAATGACGTATATATTGTTGAAATTGGAAAACTATTCCCCGAGATTTTAAATTTTAAATTTCGTTTCCGGTAATGGCGGGAAAAACAGGAATTTCTAATGGCTGCTCTGAGACGTCACATCGGATAGAAATCCCTGCACCGGCTATGCTATGGTTGTTTATAACTTGGACAAGTTTATAACTGTTTATAATTTGGACAAGTTCAGTTATGATACTTGGTGTAAAAGGGATATGGATTTCTAAAACCTTTTCCAAAACTCTTCGAATATTTCTGTTCTGCGTAATATCTTAAAATATTAATTGAACCTTTCACTTGTTAATTTTTTATGATTGCCCTTTTGTAAACAGTATTTGTACTAGTGATTTGTAGGTTCATGAAGTACTTTTTATAAACAGTTACTATCTTATTTACTGCTGCTTATGAAATAAATTTGCGAATCAGTATAGAGACATGTTGATTTCATACAAGAGCGATTGCGAGTGTACAGGGAACATAGATGAGAGATGTAAACAAAAGCTCAGCTATGCGCAATGACGTCACATCCAATGGCGGCCTGTTTTCTGATCACGTAACTTTGTTTTGTTTTCAACAAAATTAAAATTGATTTTATAATCATTTCAAAATTATTTTGAAAGCTTAAACGCAATATTTAAAGATTTTTAAACTTAGAAATACTAGAAAAGATCATTTGTAAGCAAAACCCTCACACATGCAAATGCCTCATTTTACGATTTTGATTTGTTTAATTTTATTTAATAGATTGGATATGATTTTGTGGCATTGGGTCCTCTTAGGACATATTATGCCAAACTCAAGATAAAAAACAAATATATAATATAATAAAAAAGTGAAATGAGTCAAAACCTAATGTATGAATAATATGTAAAATTATATGTGATGGATAAAACCAATGTCATGTAAAAAGCTAAAAATATTTGGATGAGGATTCTCTCCAATCATGTCTTCTAAAGCCAAGGTATAAGAATTAAAATGTTTAAGCTGTTGATAATTAAAATGAGAACATTCTATTAAAATGTGTTTTACAGTTAGTGGGCAAATGCAGTAATTGCAAGCAGGATGGTCTTCTCCGAGTAAGAGGTGTCTATGGGTTATACGAGTATGTCCAATACGGAGGCGTGTTAATATAACATTTTGTCTTCTAAACGGTAATGATTTCCATGGAATAATATTTGGTTTAAAAGCATGGAGTTTGTTCTCCGTTTGTTCATTCCATTCGTTCTGCCATTTTCTTTCTAGAAATTGGTAAATGCAAGATTTTAAGTCGAGATAAGGAATGGTATGACTAATATGATTTACGGCCGATTTGGCGGCACGGTCGACAATTTCATTTCCTGATATCCCAACATGAGATGGAATTTAAAAATAGCAAATTAAAATTTTTGGATGAAAGATGATAAATTATTTTCAGTGACTCTAAAACAATGGGATGACTGTCATGATCAGGAAGTTTCAATGACTGTAAAACACTTAATGAATCTGTGAAAATAATACATTTTTTATGACACTGGTCGGATATACGTTCTAGTGCTTTATATATGGCCATGATTTCAGAGGTAAAAACAGAACATGAAGAATGAAGTTTAAAACTGTGAACAGAGTGTTTAATAGTGAACGCAGCTCCAACATAGTTTGCCCTTTTAGATCCGTCCGTATAAATATGAATGAAATTAGAGTAATTTTCTAAATGTTTTTGAAAAAGCTGTTTGTATATAATATCAGAAGTGTCTGCTTTATTGAAATTTTAGAATGGGTTTTGAAATTCAAAATAATGATTAAACCAATGAGAAAAAGCATACAGTTTTTTCTGGGTGACACCAAGTGAATAAATTTCGGATCCGTTCATTAAATCCAGCATTCTTAAATGGAATGTAGGGATGAAGAATGTTTTTGCTTGATAACGGCGTTTTAAATATGGACTGTGATGAATGGTATGCAATGGGTGATGAGGGATTGAGGAAATTCTAAAATAATATTCTAAGGACAACAACTGTCGCCTTAGGTCCAGGGAAGGTTCATAAGAGTCTACATACAAACTGCTTACAGGTGAAGTCCTAAAGGCCCCAGAACATAAACGTAAAGCTGCGTGAAGATAGTGTTCAGAGTTTGAAGAGCAGATTTTCTTGCTGAGCCATACACCACGCAGCCGTAATCTAATTTAGATCGTATTAAAGCTCTGTATATTTTTAAAAGACAAGCTCGATCAGATCCCCATGATAATTTTTATAAAACTCGTAAGATGTTAAGAGCCTTTTCGCAGCGTTTGCGTAGATTTAAAATATGCGGTTGAAAAGTCAACTTCTTGTCAAATATGATTCCTAAAAATTTAAAATTGTCCACAACATTAATTAAAATATCTTTGAAAAATATTTCAGGGTCAAGATGAAGATTTCGTTTTTTACAAAAATAAACACACGCGGTTTTTGAAGGTGAGAAACTGAAACCATTTTCGTTAGTCCAATGAGTGATTTTGTTAACTGCCTGTTGAAGTTGTCTCTCTATTAAACGAATGTCTTTAGCTGCGCATGAAATTTGCAGATCGTCAACGTAAATAAGACCTTTAACTGATGGCGGCAATTGAGAAACAATATTGTTAATTTTTAAAATAAATAAAGTTACACTTAAAACACTGCCTTGTGGTACTCCTTCCTCTTGTATAAAAACATCCGAGAAAATAGATCCAATCCTTACCTTAAAATACCTTTTTCTAAAAAAATTTTGAATAAAAACTGGCAGATTTCCTCTTATATCATTATTAAAAATATCCTTTAAAATTCCATGACGCCATGTACGATCGTAGGACTTTTCTATATCGAAAAAAATTGAGACGAGATGCTTATTTTGCACAAAAGCGTTACGTATTTCGGTCTCGAGAGCTACTAAGTTGTCAATAGTGGATCGACATTTTCTAAAACCACTTTGAAGTGGAGAGAGACATTTTTCTTTTTCTAAAATATAAATTAATCTCGCGTTGACCATCTTTTCTAAAATTTTGCATAGGCAGCTTGTCAGGGCTATTGGACGGTAGTTCGAAGGATTCTTGGAGTCTTTATTTGGTTTCAAAATGGGAATTATATTAGCATACTTCCATGACTGCGGAAAAGTGTGCTCGGTCCAAATTCTGTTGTAAAATTTCAAGAGGTTATCTAGAAAACTATTTGATAAATGTTTAAGCATGATGTAACTAATATTATCTGGCCCAGGAGTTGATTTGTGAACTGAGGATAGAACCTTTGTCAATTCATAAAAAGTGAAATCACAATTATAAGATAATGTACGGTTTGAAGTAAAATTAACTTTAGTCCTTTCAGTTGCAACTTTAATTTTTTTTAAACTTTCAGTGTAGTTGTTGGAGCTGGATATTTCCGAAAGACATGAAGCAATTGTGTTTGCTATGTCTTTGGGTGGCGATAGTATTTGATTGTTATGTTCTACAATAGGAATTTGTCTATTGGTGTAAACACCGGAAATTCTTTTAATCATGTTCCATAGTTGCTTACTTGTGGTCTTACTATTCATACTATTAACATAATTTATCCAAGAATCCCTCTTACTAAGTCGTTGAATTTTTCGAAAAGCTGCTTTTGTTTTTTTATAAATAATAAAATTTTCTCTTGTTGGATATCTATTAAAGATATTCCAGGCTTTCCTTTGCTTCCGATACGCATCGCTACATTCCTCATTCCACCAAGGTTTCTTTTGTTTTTAGGCGCATATCTGACTTTTTTAATTGAGGCGACATCACTAGCTATAATTATGTCTGTTATTTTTTCAGTGACTTCATCGATGTTATCATTTTCTACCAGGTTAGAAATGTCTGCAAGGGTAGTAAAAAGTGGCCAGTTGGCAGTTTCAAAAATATAGTTGGACTGGCTGTCAGTGTGAGGTTGGTATTGGCCTGCATATTTTAGTTTTACAGGATAATGGTCACTATTGTAAAGGTAAGAATCCACAGAAAAGGTCTTAAATGGTAAAATTGAAGGAGTGCAAATTGCCAGATCTATTGAATGGTAAGTAAGTGAAGGTGAGTGAAAATAAGTAGGTTGAACGTTATTCATAATACATAAATCATTGTCTGTTATTAATTTTTCAATTTGCTTTCCTCTACGATTAATGTTTGAACTGCCCAAGAGAATATGATGGCCATTAAGGTCACCAAGTATGATGAATGGTTGCGGAAGTTGATCTATTAAATTATTTAAGTCAGAAGTGGCGATATGGGTGTTTGGAGGTAAGTATAAATTGCATATTGTTATTAAAATATTGACATGAAGTCTTACAGCAACAGCTTGTAGATTTGTTTTAAGGTTAATTTGAGTGGCTGGAAAGTCATGGGAGGTAAGCAGTGCGACACATCCACATGCTCTTTGGCCTTCATCGTAATATTTTCTAAATATACTGAAATAACGGATGTTGGTGGTATCATTGTTTTTTAAATATGTCTCCTGGAGGGCGATTGCAGCTGGTTTGTGTTTGTTTATGATGTCTTTAACATCATCAATTTTTTGTCGAAAACCCCGGCAGTTCCAGGAAAGAAAGGAAGCCATAAAAATAACGGATAAAAGAAAAGAAGAAACTACTTGTGTTTTCTCGTCCTAGGACGAGATCTGTCTTGCCGAATATCCTTCTTGGACTTGGGTGGCGAAGTCTCCAAGCTATCACTCTCTACAGATGAAATATCACTTTCGGTGTTATATAGATTTATGAGGTCGCTAATAGAAGGATTAGTTATCAAGTTTCTGGATGTAACATCAGGCTGAAGGGAGGTTTGAGAAGTACTTTTAGCTATTTTGATATTACTTTGTTCAGATGATATGGCTCTTTTTAAAGAAGTATTTATAGATCGATTTGGTTGATTTATCTGTTTTGTATTTGATGAGGTTGTAGCTGATGCTTTAGAAAAAAGAGGCGTTATAGGTTGGTTCATTGGAGTTTTATGTTGGGCAGATGGCTTAAAAATAGTTACATCGGTTTGAGTTCCGTTAGTTTTGAAAGTTTTTTTTACTATTGTGGGGAGTAAGATATTCCAGGTTTCGGGGTGCGATTATTTATAATTTTTCGGGCCTCCGGGAATGAAATGTTTTGTTAAACTTTAATTGTTTGAATTTCCTTTTCTGTTTGAAATTTAGGGCAGGACTTGGCAAAAGCTGGATGGTCACCTTTGCAGTTTACACAGCAAAGGGATGTTGACGTACAGACATCGGTCTTGTGTTCTGCACTAGAGCATTTTGCACAAGTCTCTTTGCCACGGCAAGCAAGGAATGAGTGGCCGAATCTCTGGCATTTAAAGCAACGGACTGGATTAGGAATAAATGGTCTAACTGGGCAATTCATATAAGCTGTTAATTCGCGTAAACGTAATTATAAAACACAACTTCAGAATATTTGAAAGAACAACATCTACTTTTATTTTCTAACGAACGACTACTACACAAGAGTGTTGCCATGCAGAGACAACTAAGTAATTTTACTTAATCTCGTACCGGCGTGCAACATCCTCCCCGCCCTGGTCGACCTCCAGGGGAATGACCAGCTGCACGGGCCGGGAAATTGTCTGTCCATTTACTCGCAGTATGCATGTACGGGCTTTGTTGTCACGGCCTAAGATCACTGACTCGACGAGTGCTTTCCTCCAGGTGTGCCGGGGTCTGACGTCCTCCTGCAACAAGACCACATCTCCGACCCGGATTTCAGTTCCTTTAGGTGAGTTCTTCACATGGTGAAATGTTCTCAAGTCCATCAAATACTCCCTCTGCCACCTTTTCCAAAAGGA
Organism: Metellina segmentata; assembly: GCA_947359465.1. Classification (NCBI taxonomy): domain Eukaryota; kingdom Metazoa; phylum Arthropoda; class Arachnida; order Araneae; family Tetragnathidae; genus Metellina; species Metellina segmentata. The sequence continues at coordinate 103,911,884 of OX375881.1, forward strand.
GTCCATTAAATGTTGACGACTTCTCCATATACGTGTTAAATCAGAGTCTGAACTCGATGGGCCAGATGGGATAGTTGTGAGTCGTTTTCCTATTAGAAAGTGAGAGGGTGACAGTGCTTCGTCCGGATCGTCTGCAATACCATATTCATGGACAATTGGTCTGCTGTTCACGGCGGCTTCGATATCGCATAGAACCGTGACCAGGCCGGTAGTGTCTAAGCAAGTTTTACCAAGGGTCATCCGCAGACACTGTTTGTTAGTACCAATCATTCTCTCCCAGAACCCTCCCCACCAAGCCGCTCGTGAGGCGATGAATTTCCATTTCATGTTGCGATGAGCATAAAACTTGTGTACTTTGGAAGAGGATATGATGTCCCACAAGGACCTCAACTCCTTGTCTGCAGCGCAGAATGTAGTGGCGTTATCTGTGGTCACAGTATGAGGAAGGGAGCGTCGAGATACGAACCGTTGTAGTGCAAGTAAGAAAACATCAGAGCTTAAATTAGACACTACTTCCAAGTGGATGGCTCGAGTTACAGCACACGTAAATATGACTATGTAGGCCTTTGTAACCAATTTTGCGTTTTTGACGTAGAGGGGCCCGGCAAAGTCAATTCCAGTTGTTTCAAATGGGGTCGACTTTTGAATTCTTTCAGCAGGTAATGGAGCTTCTATCTGCTCACCACGCTTTTGCTTCAGTATCTTGCATGGAAGACAAGTGTATAGTTTAATGTTTTATAGTTTAATAGTTTAATGTAATCAATGTGAGAAGAACATAAATCAATCAGGGAAAAATTGTTGGAACTTGAAAACGACTAGAAAATATGAAAATCTTTCGAAAACCTTTAACACATAAAGCGTTCAATAATAGTTGATAGATCAGGTTGAGTTCTGAATAATTAAAAAAAACCAAGTGCTGATTGCCAGTGTTTTAAAATGCTACTGAAAAATAAATATTTAATGTTACAATTATTTAAATGTTCATTTTATAATTTGGGTTTTTTCCTATTGAAACACGTGTATATGCAAAAATTCCACAGATCACTTTACATTAACCCCTAAATTCAAAGCTTAGGTTTCGACCCTCAAATTTCATGCTCCATGATCTGTAAAATTGCATTGCTAAATAAAGAGTCCTTAAAGATTTAAAAATCAGGTGTTACATTATTCTAAATTTAATGGCAGGATATAGGCGAGGCTTTAAATGCCTTTACGCTGATGTGGACGTGAAGTTTAGAGAGTAGGGTCTCTGTTCAGGTGTTGACCTCAACACTTCACACATCGTGAAAAGACCGTGGTTACAAATAACAACTATACTCTGTTTCATCTTAACTTGTCAGCATTGGGAAAGGTAGAAATGATGTTCATCCGCATGAAAAATAGTTCCAACTTGATTTGGAATTTAAAATAAAGAAAATGCTTACAAACGTGTAAAAATTGTCCTACAATGAAGGATTGATTTTTGAACCTTTATAATCGGTTATTTATTTGTAAAAAGCATTTATTTTTTTGACCGAAGCGAATGAATATATCCCAAACGGAATTCTAGTTCGGTTGAAACCGGTTTCCATGGTAACATTTCTGGCGAGCTAAATACGCTTTCCCGCCAAGTGTGTATTTACGTTCATACCTCTCTTGTGCTATTTTATTGGAGTGTGTTTGATACTCTGAACATGGCTGAAAAAGGAACGTCACCATCCAAGCTGTATACTCCATCAAAGCAAGGAAAATCAATTGGTAGTGGAGCTCGTAGGAACATATTGAATGTTTATTCTCGACTTCGAATAGAAAACCCTAGTGATTCTATTAACCAAATCATCGAAAAGATGTCCCAACTAACTGGTGTTTCTAAAAGAACTGTTTTTCGTTTGAAAACAGAAAAGAAGACGTTAAGTCTTTTGAGTACTCCAGGGGAAAAACGACCTTCTGTCGTTGGAAAAAGAACAAAAATGATGAAATATGACAACTTTACTTTATCGTGCATCAGACGAAAAATCCATGATTTTTCCCCGTCGAAATGCAATTCCTACATTGCACAAAGTTCTAAATGAAATTTACAACGATAAGGATATTTTTTCGACAAACATTAGCCGAAGTACACTGTACAGGATACTGAAAGATTTGGTTATGTTGTATATATATTGATGATGTATAAATGCATGTGATGAATAAGTATAACATTAATATAGTTTTCTCATTGTAACTAATATTCATGAAAGAGATTGGTTTCTTCTGCACACTTTCTTGTAAACTATTTTAAATGATTCATAAAATTAATAATTTACTACTAATTAACCCGACACCATTCCGCCAGTTTCAGAATATGTTTAACATATAAGGTTTATTTTTTTCAACTCTAATTTTTAAAATGGTCTCATTTTTTTATTATTATATGTATATTCACTATATTTGTATTTTTTTATATTATATTTATTTATTATGAATGTATTTGTATCTTTTTATACCTACACAGGATTTATATCCTCTAGGTTATATGTATTTTTATTTGTTATTTAATTTATTTAATGTCAGAATAAATGTGATTTGATTTAATTTGGAGACTATATTTTGCTGTTCATTAAAACACACATTTTAGCAGACAACGCACTATCCCTTACCTTGTCCATCCAAAGGTAAGACTAAAAAAGAAAGGAGTAATTTCCTTTACTAAAATTAATAAAATCGAAAAAAGAAGTATTAATCAAGGTGTTAAAGCTTTCAGGTAAGTAAATTTAAAAAATTAATTTTATGGTTCAACACATCTTTAATAGACTTTTTTAAAATAACATTTATTGTAAAAAAATTTTAAATATATATATATATATATATATATATATATATATATATATATATATTTAAATAACTAAAAATAATACTCATTTAGAAAAATCATAACGTATTTATATCAACATAGAGTAGTTTTTTGTTTAATTAACGAAAGTAATGCAAGAGCCATTAGAAATTAAAGATCTGTGAAACGTATAGAATTTCCAAGTGCATTTTATCTCTCCTTGCCAAAAAGTGCGAATTTCCTCGCTTATAGCTGACTTCTTCTGACATTGTAACCCTAGTTTCTACGACAACGGCTGTGATGCGGTCAACGTAGCCTTTACTCTACTGCCAAGTTAGGGTGAAACAGACTATAGTTGTCCTTTGATCTTACCATAATCAAATAATAGGCAGAGAAAACGTGTAGATTGATTTTCTTTATACAAAACGTTTTGAAATCGTTTGAAAGTAGCTCTTCTTTGAAAAGAACATCAACCATCAAAATATGCAATACAAACCTCTTTATAAAACTCAATGCCTCAAATGGAAACGTCAGTTTTCACTGCCAATACGTTCTTTCAACTCATATCAATTTTCTTAATGCTAGAGGGTTTGATCCAGAGCATTGTATCGTTCTGTAAGGCATACGAAGAATGAAAATGACTGAATTGCAAATACGACTGATTGACATTAAATACACTGCTGGCCGCCATAAATACAACACCCTGAAGGAAGCATGCACATAATATGAAATTTACAACATGCATTAGCGGAGATGAGATATGCAAATGATCAGAATTTCAGCGCAGACACACATCACGCGTGCCTGTGGCGCCACTCCAAAGAGCTATTTAAAGGCTTGGAGATTCCGACGACTTTAAGTACGGCAATTGTGTTTTTCTTGTGTTTCTTTCAAAAAAACGATCAATTATGCCTCGTAGAAAACAGCGATCAAATTTTGGTCAAGTATACGACTTCGACAGAGGAAGGATAGTGCCCAACCGAGATTGTGGATTATCTATCAGGGAAATCGGTAGTCGTGTTGAACGAAACCAAACAATTGTAATGTGGATATGTGATCGTTGGATGCAGGAGGGTACGACGGACCGACGTGTTCGATCGCATCCACCTCAGTGCACCACTTCACGTGATCACAGGCATATTGTGCGTATGGCAGTGACGGATCGCTCAGCCACATCACGAACCATAGCACAGCACATTAAATCTGTAACGCATCATACAGTGTCTGCGCGTACTAGTCGACGTCATTTACAGCAGAGTGGTTTGTCCGCAAGACGTCCATTGCTTCGTCTACCCTTGACGCAGAACCACAGACGTCTCCGCCACCAATGGTGCGATGAAAGAAGGATGTCGACGGCAGAATGGAATGAAATTGTCTTTATTGACGAGTCACGCATCTGTCTGAAACACCACTATGGACAGATTCGAGTTTGGAGACATAGTGGATAGAGGATGCTGAACAGCTGCGTTATGCACCGCCACACTGCTCCTGCACCTGGTATTATGGTATGGGGCGGTATTGGATATCACTCTCGCACTCCTCTAGTATACACTGGCCGTACTTTAAACAGCCAGCGCTACATCTCCGAGGTGTTGGAGACAGTTGTCCTTCCTTACCTTCAGGGCTTGCCCACAGCCATATTTCAACAGGATAATGCGCGTCCACAATTGGCACGCATTGTCCAAGCATTCTTCGTCAATCGCCAGATTGAATTGCTTCCCTGGCCAGCTCGCTCTCCGGATCTTTCGCCGATAGAAAACATGTGGTCCATGGTTGCTCAATCATTGACCCAGATTACATCCCCAGCTGCCACACCAGATCAACTTTGACAATGTGTGGAAGCTGCTCGGTCTGCTATACCCCAAGAACACATCCAAAGTCTCTTTGCATCAATGCCGAGGCGTGTGGCAGTGGTGATCTCCAACAATGGCGGCTACCCTGGCTACTGATTTTGGCGGGAAACACACTTCACAGAAGTCTATAAATTTAATCATTTGATACTGGGTCAACATGTTATCTACAAAATAAATTTTTTCGTGATATATCTTGTCTTTTTTGTTGTTGCAATTTGGGTGGCCAGCAATGTACATTTGGTAAACATCCTGCCCTGGGTTAAGATTCCATGAACAAGATATTGTTGGTATTTTAATAAACGTCACACTAGAGCTATTGTCCTCACAATCTGGGGCTAATCTCTTACTTAAGTATCCAAGTAAAACGCCTCGTAGTTAGTTAAAACGCCTCGTAGTCCATGTTAGATGACTAGATCAAAGTTTATCTGGCAGACCACTCTCCAAACTTCCATTAACAAGAGGGACGGAACATATAAACAACCGATGCTGAAATGTATTCATAACAACATCTTATTACATTTCATAAAACTTAGATCTATAAACCTTCAGTATTAAATGTGGCTTGGCTATATATAAAGTAAATTTAGCCTAGTCAATTTATCCGATAGTCGGAATTATCCAAAATCGGGATGTTTTGTTAATTTTTTTCTCTTTTTTTTTACATCTTTCCGACAATTTTTAAAGAACAAGGAGTTAAACCTGGACCTCAATGATGAAACAACGCAAAATAACGGCCATGTTGAGAGCAAATAGCACACAGAAATGTTAGAATATTTGCAAGAAAAAAAATTTACATCATTGTATTAGAAAGGTTCTATTTATTTTTAATTTTTTTTAAATTTATAAACCTGCAATTTTAAAATTGTAATCACAAAATTAGCGCGATGGGGGGAGGGGAGGTAAATTAAGAATTTTTTCGCAAAAAATTTACAAAAATTCGGAAGTCCTGAATAGCCAAGTGCCGGACGATTCCGAATTTTAGAGTTTGTAGTGTACTGTTAAATTATTATATTTATACCTGGTTACATATTTCTATGTATTGGTTTCTAGAGAGGGGCTCTTCACGAACCCGGAACTATTATAGAACAAATGTAGTTATTCATTTTCTTCAAACTCTTGTACGAAATCAAACTTTTTTATTTCAAATAAAAAAAATACTATATATACTTCTAATTTACAATGCCTTTATCCCTAAATGTCCTCTTTGCAAGCATAACGAAAGTGTTAGACGAAAAATTAAAGTAATAATTATCGATACAATTTGAAATTTCTGTCAAGAATTCCAATCCTTGATTAGAGATTGGTTATGATTTTAATAAGTTTCTTTTTCAAAGGGTCCAGTTACTACTAGTTTGGTCACTTGATATCCTGAGTATTTAAGAGGGTTTTCTTTTGTTTACTTTTCTATTTCCTCTATGCAGGGCACTCGTAGGTTGATCTATGTGAAAAATCCAGTCTTCTAAACGAAGTATAGATTTTAAAAGGCACTAAATTTTTCTTTCGCTTGAATAATGGGTACTTGCATAAAATGTAGAGCTAAGAGCCTTTCTAGTTAAAATGAAGAAGAGGTATGACTAGAGTATAAAGAAGTGTTATATTTTCTGTAATGGAATTTTAACTTTCACTTAAGAAGCTTCTTTATTAATACTTCAGAACTGATAGAGTAGTTTTGAATTGCTTCACTTTTCAAATCCAACGTCAAAATACAGTGGTTAAAAATGACAACCTAATTGTAACTTTATCTTACCACTATCGTCTGATATCAGATGATTTTTTTTATACTAAACAACGTTTTGAAATCTTTTGGAAGAAGCACTTGTTTGAAAGACCAATAACCCTCAAAATATGCAATGTACACCATTTTATAAATCTAAATGCCTCCAATGGTAAGGTCAGTTTTCACTGCCAATACGTACTTACAGAGTAATCTCTTAAAAAATCTGTACAATACATTAAAAAAATTACTAAGTTTAGATAGCGTCATTGATCGAATATTGTTGCGATGCCTTGAAGGGGCAAATAAATATTCAAATCTCTCCTGCAGATTGTCATGAAATATCGAGTCGTTCCTAACACTGACCTGACATTCATAGTTGAGATATATAGTCGCTAGCAAACTTTATAGAAGGCTGAATAAGGACACTGTTCCCACTGTTACAATTAGTAAATTATTGCATTTTATAAATTACATTTAATAATTTTATAAATTATGTTAATACTGGTACATTACGGAATGTTTAAGTACTTCCTTTCGGGTTTAATTCCTCATTTGGTGTATAATCGGTAATTTTAAGTTAACGTCGTACTAGAGCAACACAGCGGGCTATTGACAACGGTCCGGGATCAGTCCCTTAAGGGAAATAATCGAGGACAACACCTCGTAATTTTGAACCACGGTCAGATGACGAAGCAACACCTGAGATGGCACCCCACTCTCCAAACTTCCACACCAACCCAACGTGAGGACTTTCGGCCACGACAGATTTAATGTGCACCAGCTTCCTCTACACCATACGTTTAAAAACATCTATGCCCGGACCCGGATTCGAACAAGGAACCTTCCCATCTAGAGGCTAACATGGTGTATTATCGGATGTCAGTAGTAGTATATGGGGCACTATACCGTCTTTTTCAAGATGGCCGCCGTTTGTTTACATTTAGGAATCAGATAACGTTGTTGGGGGGAGATAAGGATTCGTTGTTGGGGGAGATAAGGATTTGTGGTGGTTACTGATAAGAACTTGACGTTTTGTTTTCATTTTTCGGTGGACGAGATGACGTCATGCTGTTGATGGTGAGTTTCCATGGTGATGAAGGACTGGTAGCGCCACCTGGTGATGAGATGAGTAACCGTATTATATGAATTTAAAAAGGATTTTCTCGGATTCGAACCGGGGACCATGGGTTCCGAAAGCAGACATGCTATCCGTTGAGCTATCGAGCACTTGTGAGGAAAGGGTGTTTAAATGTAGCGTTTGCTTTTTCTCTCAGTTTGGGACTTGTAAATATTTTAGAGTTTTATTTTGAATAACTAATCTTCTAATGAATTGAGGCCTTGAACGACTGGTATCGCCATCTAGGGATTTTTTAAGTAACTCATTAAATATAAGATTTGATATGCTCGTATATAATTTCTAATGGTGTGAAAATGACAGGTACCGCCATCTAGGGGTGGAGAAAGTAACACATAGTATTAAAAGGATTTATTTCCCAGCTATATTTTAGAATTAAATGGAGAATTATTTGAAAGAAAAATAATAATACGTGGATTCGAACCCAGCAAAAGGTAATCACGGCCAACCGATTTTACACAAGTACTTTATCCGTTCGACCATGATCACCTATATGGTCGTGTTGAATTTAAAATAGACTTTCATTTTGTGAATGCGTATAGTACCAAAGATTGAAAATTCTAGAAGCTTCTGAAATTGGTGACTAAGGATTCTTAAGCCTGTGTTAATTAAGATAACAGAAGAACCGGAGTTATACCCGAAGACACTGATAGGATACAATCTTAATTAAACAACTGTGGCCAAAGTGACTTTTGCAATATGTGTGTTTTACATGAATCATCTATAGTATAGATATAATAATATCCTGTGTGAATAATAATATGTGGATTTGAACCCAGCAAAAGGTGCTCGCGGTCAACAGATTTTACACAAGCACTTTATCCGTTTGATTACGACTACATAAATGATCGTGTTATATTTAAAATAGTCTATCATTCTGTTAATGCGTATAGTACATACTCCAAAATATTGAAAAGTCTAGAAGCCTCTGGCACGTGTGAGAATTACACATGACTAAGGATGCTGTTTTTGCACGTGTAGGTTAAAGAGAAGAAACGGACTTATACAAGGAGTCATCGATAAAAGTGACTCAAAAGAAAATTAAAGATTAGCTTAAACTACCGAAGTACACGTGTTGTGGTATCTGAAAATGCCAGGGACCAAACAAAAGAAAGTGATTATGCTGTTTGATAACTAAGAAGCTTTTAAAAGCATAGTTAAACTTGTTTCTTGGGTCTTTGAAAAACTTTGCTTCTCTGAATTTTTGCCCTTCTACTGTTTTTAGATACATCATGGATTCTAGTGATATTAGACCTGCAAAGAAAATGCGTACAGACAAAGAACAGTATTTTCAGAAATACTGTAAAGATTCTTTATGCTATGAATATGGTAAATTGTTTACAGATTGTGATGGTTGGTCATATTTCCGTCGATTGGAAAACGAATTAACGTATTTAAAGAAAGAGGAAACTACTATAGAAATTTACGGTAAGAAACGTACTGTGCCTCGACAACTTGTAGCATATGGAGACGAAGGTATAAGCTATACCTTTAGTGGATCTTGTATTGCAGCCAAGCCCTGGTCTCCTTTACTGTTGGAAATAAAGGGTGAAGTGGAACGAATAATTGATGCAAGATTTAATTTTGTGTTGGTGAACCGTTATAAAGATGGTAAGGACTGTATAGGTGCACATAAAGACAACGAGAAGGACTTGGATCATAATGCACCCATAGCGTCTGTTTCATTTGGACAAAAAAGACAGTTTGTGTTTTCTAGAAAGAACTACAACTCTTTAAAAATTGTTCTGGAAAATGGAAGTTTACTTTTAATGATTTATCCAACCAACAAATTTTGGTTACACAGCTTACCCCGTGGAAATGCATTATGCCCTAGAATCAACTTAACGTTTCGAAAAATTATTGTATAAATTAGTGATAATACCCATATGAGCCCCTGAACTGGAACACAGTGTAAATAGGAATGTACACTAAACGATATTTGGAAAACGTTACAATTAATATTTATGCCTTTGTGAATATTATTTTTTATACTTACATCTTATTGTTATTTTAAAGAAACTTTTATGCGTGTCTTACCGCATACACTGTATTCTGGATTTATTTTTTTAATTAAATACTAATTTTATAAATTGTGTCTTTTTTAATGCAAGATCTGAAATAAAATTTTATTTGCTATAAATATTTATGTTTTCTAATTTAGATGCTTTCACTTAAACACTAATTATACATTAGATTCTACAGCACATATTTTATTGCAGAATTTATTTTTAAATACTGTACACTTAAGTAAAAATAAAAAAAATCTTTTTTATTTTATTTGAAAATTTTGCAAAACCCATACTATGGACATGTTTCCTTGTAAATTTTTTTTTTAAATTGAACTAAAGAAAACTCACCCATATACCACAGAAGTACAACATGGTACTTACAGAAGTAAGTTGATTAAACAAAGAAACAGTGGAACAAAGTTAATTAAACTTACAAAATTTGATGACCTTAACAAATGAGTAGAAACGCAGATGACTCCTTGTACATTTGAAGAAGTTATAATCGTATTGAAATCTAAACCATATGTTATTTTTTAATTATTATTTCCTAGTCATATAATTTTTTTTTAAAATTAATCTGGTTACAATTTAGTGATTCAATTTTTAAGATTTACAAACTTTTTGAAATGAAATTTTCTTTGATTTACTGTAAAATATTAAGATGCTTTTACACAAAAATTAGATACTATTACACATATTTTAATAATGATTTTAAAAACATACGATTGAAACATATAAATTCGGTATTATTAAAAAATTTTAAATGCAGATTACAAAAAATAATTATTTTCAATTTACAATTAAGACATTTAGCATTTTGATTTCTTAAAGCATGTTTTTATGTAAGAAAAAAAATTAAGAAGAAACCTGTAAAAGTAAAATATTTTTTACCTTTAGTTGAAACTTTGCAAGATCCATACTATGAAGATGTTTACTTGTACATTTGAAGTAGTGAAAATGAATATTAATATACTTTTAGTGCTTGAAGTTCTAAATTAAATGTCTTTATTCTAATGCTCTTGCAAACCATACATTTTACTAAACATATGAACTTCTTTTTATTTACTTGAAAACCGTGTGTATATTATGCAGTTTAAATTGCAGAGTCAAATGCCAATTTTGTACAAGTATTTTACAAGATATTTTGTATAGGTCTTTTATAATTTTAGATGTACTACATTGCTACGTTAAATGGATAGTAAGTGGGTTTTGTGATTTTTGAAAATAATGTGTACAATTTTAAGGCTGCTAAACAAAATAAATTATTGCCCTTTCTTGATAGTTAATGCATAATCTAAAGATTTACTCACACCACTGATAGTTTTACACATGAGTAAAATTAAAAAACAACGGAAATTTTTAAATACTAATTAATTTTTAAATGAACAAATATCATTGAACTAATGTTTAAGTATGAATTTTATGTATTCTTCAAACAATCTCTGCAAAAAAACAAATTGTTCTAAAACATATTGAAATATAATTCTAAAACATATTGAAAAATAATTCTAGAAAGAAGTCATACTGAAACAAAGTAAACTATATAACACTTTTTAATTGAAAAAACAACAGGATTCATATATTTTACACAAAGTAATGCATTATAGTAAAAACAAAAGAACGTATTTTTTACATGCCTGCATTTTTTAAGAGACAAATATTTCCTATGAGCCAGTTATTAAAAGCCGTCACCTCAGCTTTTGGGCAATGTAAATGATTTTTGTGATGACCACATGATAGTTTTTCGATCCCTTTGTTGGTGCTTCGAGCACATAGTACATCGAATTTTGGACACCCAAAGTGTTCCAAGTTGATGTTTGGAATATTCAAGGCATCTAAGCGTTGTTTCTCAACACAACCACCTTTGTAAGTAACTAGGTACTGAGAGACACTCTTTGTCTGCTTGTACAATTCCAAAAGTTTAGAGTCTAGACTTTCCAAGGGATACACGTTTTCCCATGCTATGGGACAGAAAGGAAGTCCACACACGTAATTTTCAACATATCGCACAGTTTTACGATCTTTGATACTAAGTTTATACTTATAAGGCGATAGGTTAAAACGAATACTTGCAACTACATGCGATTTTATAGCGATGTAACCGTATTCACGTACTAAGAAACCTTCGTTAGTTTGAAATCCATCAAAATCCACAATTGCGCAAATGTTAAACATTGCTATTGAAAAGCGTTATATGCTCGTGGAAAAATAATTCTAAACTGGAGACACAAAGAACCTAACTATATATAACACCATACACTTACTAATCAGTAAAGTTATTCTTATTTTAGTCTTTTATCTTTTGTGAGTAACAATAAACTCGATAGTGAAGAATGTACTCAGAAAACACGTGCTTGTGATAATGTGACAAGTAAAGCTTTATGTTGTAATACAGGATTTTAACAAAAGGGGGTATGCTTAAGTGTGCATGTAATTTTTTTTTTTTTTTTTTTTGCTCTATCTCGTAGATGAGCTGAATACAATTCAATTCGGTGACTAAACTTGAGCAAGAAAAAAATATGTAACCAAATATAATTTATACTCGAGGAACTTGTTTTTTTACTTTCTTTAAAGTACACTGATTTCTCTTGATTATGCTGTTTTATTTTTCTAAATTTACATCAGTAAATTGAATTACTTATTTATGGGCACAAATCTTTGCCTTTTGTTGAACAGAAATTAGTATCTTTGACAAGTATCAGATTTTTTTTAATTGACGAAGATAACCTTTATGAGGGGATTCAACTCAATAGGCCCTATAATTTTACACTTAAGAGCAACAGAGCAGTATAGTTTTTTGGAAAATGAATAACCATTATGTAAATTTGAAGCCAAAATTTCCAAGCATGTCTATGCTTAATAAACGTCTATCTACGTTTAGAGATTGGCCACGCACAAACATTGAGATTTGGGACCTGGCCGAAAACGGATTGTTTCATACGGGTGTATCGGACAAGGTCAGGTGTTATTGGTGTGGCGAAGGACTTGAAAATTGGCAAGAAGAGGATGTAGTGAGACACGAACACATAAAGTTTTATCCAAAATGTTTGGTAGCCCAACAACAGCAAATGATTTCTGACCCTAGATCAAAAAGAACACCAACAGATGAAATTGTACAGGTGGATGAAATCAAGAATAATACCAATGGTTTAATAAAACCCTATGTAAAAAATTACCCCTCAAACAACGACAAGGACGTACGACTTTGTAAAATTTGTTTAGAATCAGAAATGGATGCTACTTTACAGCCTTGCGGTCATCTGGTGACATGCATGAGATGTACGAAAGGTCTCTTAACGTGTGCTATGTGCCGAACCAATATTTTACATAAAATTTAAACGTACATTTGTTACTAAACGTTATCTACCACTTATCAATTCAAGTAGCAGATATAATTTTTAGTGACTAACTGAACATGACGTGAAAGAATTCCATAAGAGTGGTATTTTGAGTTTAATGTTATTAAAGTAATACATGTGCGGCAGCAAAAAGACTCGTAAGGAGGTACGATACTTCTAAAATAATTATAAGACTTTCTATCAAGGACTTGTGGTAAAATCGTGTAGGAAAGACTTATTCCTCTTCTAAATATATTAAATATAATAACTATTTTACTTATCTGTTGTTTGTTCATTACATGCTAAACCTATGTTGGATAGAGGAATTTTAAAGTGCCTTAAAAAGGAGTTACAAATTGCTTTAAGAAAGATGTGTGTAAAAGTACTCTGTTATTGGAAGAAAGCTGGAAATAAATATTGATATTTTGAAAAATTTTTCCTTTTTTATTTTCTAATTGATTTTTTACTGCATAAATTTTTCTTATTTATTGTTCTTAATAAACTTTATTTTGCTTTTTTCTTTTAAAAAAAAAAAAGAACACCGTAACTTATATTTTTTGTTACTGCTTAACTTTTTTTTTTCATTTTACTGTTAAACTTTTTTTTTATTGTTAAATTTTTTTTTTACTGTTGAACTTTTTTGCTACTTTGTTTTGTTACTACCTAACTTTTTTTATTTTTTTTTTTACTGTTTAATTTTTTTTTAATTGTTTAACATTTTTTTAACATTATCAAAAAAATACTATAATTGTTGTGTAGAATATTTTTTTTGACAACACTGGATTGAAGATAAAATATTTATTGAAAAACATAAGAATCTGTAAAACAGTTAATATAATTGTTATAACATACATGCCTTACAAGTCTTGTACATACATTTCTCTAACAGTATTGAAAATATCTGTTGTAGTATTCAAATTCTCAAAAAAAGTTGTTCTCTCTAATATTATGTCATAAAGTTTACTATTTTATTGCTCTCTCTTACAAAATTAATAGAAAACTCTTTCCAGTTAACAACACATAAAACAAGGGTGAAATATTCGCAAAAGCGTTCGTCAACACTCATCTTCATGCTAGCATGTACAGATTGATTGACAATTTCATTCTTACAACCTAAGCAATCATAAAGAATAGTAATATTTTTTTACCACAATTTCCTTTAGGCACTTGCAGAGAGAAGCTATAACTTCACTCCAACAATCAGATTTATCAGTATTACTGCAGTAAAGTTTGTAGCTTTCACCAGGAAAACCATTTTTGATATCCAGTTTCACATAGTATGGCAGCAAATACGTCAAAAGCGATATTTTCAATACATCTGACACATTAGCGTAAAATTCGCATAATTTAAAGTACTGATCAGAATTCAAAACACACACACACACACAATGGGGCGAGAACTGAAAACAATGGTCTTTTTTCTGAGATACACGTTGAAAAACCAAGTTCATTTTTTCAGCATCAGACGCTTTAGAAAGGAAGACTTCCTTCTCTATAACTTTAACGTAGGAGGCAGTTGCAAACGCGAAAAACTTGCTCACCTTCTCCATAAGTTCGAAAAAAACTTCCTATCTGCAAGTAGGAAGTATGCGTTAAAGTTATAGAGAAGGAAGTCTTCCTTTCTAAAGCGTCTGATGCTGAAAAAATGAACTTGGTTTTTCAACGTGTATCTCAGAAAAAAGACCATTGTTTTCAGTTCTCGCCCCATTGTGTGTGTGTGTGTGTTTTGAATTCTGATCAGTACTTTAAATTATGCGAATTTTACGCTAATGTGTCAGATGTATTGAAAATATCGCTTTTGACGTATTTGCTGCCATACTATGTGAAACTGGATATCAAAAATGGTTTTCCTGGTGAAAGCTACAAACTTTACTGCAGTAATACTGATAAATCTGATTGTTGGAGTGAAGTTATAGCTTCTCTCTGCAAGTGCCTAAAGGAAATTGTGGTAAAAAAATATTACTATTCTTTATGATTGCTTAGGTTGTAAGAATGAAATTGTCAATCAATCTGTACATGCTTGCATGAAGATGAGTGTTGACGAACGCTTTTGCGAATATTTCACCCTTGTTTTATGTGTTGTTAACTGGAAAGAGTTTTCTATTAATTTTGTAAGAGAGAGCAATAAAATAGTAAACTTTATGACATAATATTAGAGAGAACAACTTTTTTTGAGAATTTGAATACTACAACAGATATTTTCAATACTGTTAGAGAAATGTATGTACAAGACTTGTAAGGCATGTATGTTATAACAATTATATTAACTGTTTTACAGATTCTTATGTTTTTCAATAAATATTTTATCTTCAATCCAGTGTTGTCAAAAAAAATATTCTACACAACAATTATAGTATTTTTTTGATAATGTTAAAAAAATGTTAAACAATTAAAAAAAAATTAAACAGTAAAAAAAAAAATAAAAAAAGTTAGGTAGTAACAAAACAAAGTAGCAAAAAAGTTCAACAGTAAAAAAAAAATTTAACAATAAAAAAAAAAGTTTAACAGTAAAATGAAAAAAAAAAGTTAAGCAGTAACAAAAAATATAAGTTACGGTGTTCTTTTTTTTTTTTAAAAGAAAAAAGCAAAATAAAGTTTATTAAGAACAATAAATAAGAAAAATTTATGCAGTAAAAAATCAATTAGAAAATAAAAAAGGAAAAATTTTTCAAAATATCAATATTTATTTCCAGCTTTCTTCCAATAACAGAGTACTTTTACACACATCTTTCTTAAAGCAATTTGTAACTCCTTTTTAAGGCACTTTAAAATTCCTCTATCCAACATAGGTTTAGCATGTAATGAACAAACAACAGATAAGTAAAATAGTTATTATATTTAATATATTTAGAAGAGGAATAAGTCTTTCCTACACGATTTTACCACAAGTCCTTGATAGAAAGTCTTATAATTATTTTAGAAGTATCGTACCTCCTTACGAGTCTTTTTGCTGCCGCACATGTATTACTTTAATAACATTAAACTCAAAATACCACTCTTATGGAATTCTTTCACGTCATGTTCAGTTAGTCACTAAAAATTATATCTGCTACTTGAATTGATAAGTGGTAGATAACGTTTAGTAACAAATGTACGTTTAAATTTTATGTAAAATATTGGTTCGGCACATAGCACACGTTAAGAGACCTTTCGTACATCTCATGCATGTCACCAGATGACCGCAAGGCTGTAAAGTAGCATCCATTTCTGATTCTAAACAAATTTTACAAAGTCGTACGTCCTTGTCGTTGTTTGAGGGGTAATTTTTTACATAGGGTTTTATTAAACCATTGGTATTATTCTTGATTTCATCCACCTGTACAATTTCATCTGTTGGTGTTCTTTTTGATCTAGGGTCAGAAATCATTTGCTGTTGTTGGGCTACCAAACATTTTGGATAAAACTTTATGTGTTCGTGTCTCACTACATCCTCTTCTTGCCAATTTTCAAGTCCTTCGCCACACCAATAACACCTGACCTTGTCCGATACACCCGTATGAAACAATCCGTTTTCGGCCAGGTCCCAAATCTCAATGTTTGTGCGTGGCCAATCTCTAAACGTAGATAGACGTTTATTAAGCATAGACATGCTTGGAAATTTTGGCTTCAAATTTACATAATGGTTATTCATTTTCCAAAAAACTATACTGCTCTGTTGCTCTTAAGTGTAAAATTATAGGGCCTATTGAGTTGAATCCCCTCATAAAGGTTATCTTCGTCAATTAAAAAAAATCTGATACTTGTCAAAGATACTAATTTCTGTTCAACAAAAGGCAAAGATTTGTGCCCATAAATAAGTAATTCAATTTACTGATGTAAATTTAGAAAAATAAAACAGCATAATCAAGAGAAATCAGTGTACTTTAAAGAAAGTAAAAAAACAAGTTCCTCGAGTATAAATTATATTTGGTTACATATTTTTTTCTTGCTCAAGTTTAGTCACCGAATTGAATTGTATTCAGCTCATCTACGAGATAGAGCAAAAAAAAAAAAAAAAAAAATTACATGCACACTTAAGCATACCCCCTTTTGTTAAAATCCTGTATTACAACATAAAGCTTTACTTGTCACATTATCACAAGCACGTGTTTTCTGAGTACATTCTTCACTATCGAGTTTATTGTTACTCACAAAAGATAAAAGACTAAAATAAGAATAACTTTACTGATTAGTAAGTGTATGGTGTTATATATAGTTCAGTTCTTTGTGTCTCCAGTTTACAACTATTTTTCCACGAGCATATAACGCTTTTGAATAGCAATGTTTAACATTTGCGCAATTGTGGATTTTGATGGATTTCAAACTAACGAAGGTTTCTTAGTACGTGAATACGGTTACATCGCTATAAAATCGCAAGTAGCTGCGAGTATTCGTTTTAACCTATCGCCTTATAAGTATAAACTTAGTATCAAAGATCGTAAAACTGTGCGATATGTTGAAAATTACGTGTGTGGACTTCCTTTCTGTCCCATAGCATGGGAAAACGTGTATCCCTTAGAAAGTCTAGACTCTAAACTTTTGGAATTGTACAAGCAGACAAAGAGTGTCTCAGTACCTAGTTGCTTACAAAGGTGGTTGTGTTGAGAAACAACGCTTAGATGCCTTGAATATTCCAAACATCAACTTGGAACACTTTGGGTGTCCAAAATTCGATGTACTATGTGCTCTAAGCACCAACAAAGAGATCGAAAAACTATCATGTGGTCATCACAAAAATCATTTGCATTGCCCAAAAGCTGAGGTGACGGCTTTTAATAACTGGCTCATAGGAAATATTTGTCTCTTAAAAAATGCAGGCATGTAAAAAATACGTTCTTTTGTTTTTACTATAATGCATTACTTTGTGTAAAATATATGAATCCTGTTGTTTTTTCAATTAAAAAGTGTTATATAGTTTACTTTGTTTCAGTATGACTTCTTTCTAGAATTATTTTTCAATATGTTTTAGAATTATATTTCAATATGTTTTAGAACAATTTGTTTTTTTGCAGAGATTGTTTGAAGAATACATAAAATTCATACTTAAACATTATTTCAATGATATTTGTTCATTTAAAAATTAATTAGTATTTAAAATTTTCCGTTCTTTTTTAAATTTTACTCATGTGTAAAACTATCAGTGGTGTGAGTAAATCTTTAGATTATGCATTAACTATCAAGAAAGGGCAATAATTTATTTTGTTTAGCAGCCTTAAAATTGTACACATTATTTTCAAAAATCACAAAAACCCACTTACTATCCATTTAACGTAGCAATGTAGTACATCTAAAATTATAAAAGACCTATACAAAATATCTTGTAAAATACTTGTGCAAAATTGGCATTTGACTCTGCAATTTAAACTGCATAATATACACACGGTTTTCAAGTAAATAAAAAGAAGTTCATATGTTTAGTAAAATGTATGATTTGCAAGAGCATTAGAAAAATGACATTTAATTTAGAATTTCAAGGACTAAAAGTTTATTAATATTCATTTTCACTACTTCAAATGTACAAGTAAACATCTTCATAGTATGGATCTTGCAAAGTTTCAACTAAAGGTAAAAAATATTTTACTTTTACAGGTTTCTTCTTAATTTTTTTCTTACATAAAAACATGCTTTAAGAAATCAAAATGCTAAATGTCTTAATTGTAAATTGAAAATAATTATTTTTTGTAATCTGCATTTAAAATTTTTTAATAATACCGAATTTATATGTTCAATCGTATGTTTTTAAAATCATTATTAAAATATGTGTAATAGTATCTAATTTTTGTGTAAAAGCATCTTAATATTTTACAGTAAATCAAAGAAAATTTCATTTCAAAAAGTTTGTAAATCTTAAAAATTGAATCACTAAATTTTAGCCAGATTAATTTTAAAAAAAAATTATATGACTAGGAAATAATAATTAAAAAATAACATATGGTTTAGATTTCAATACGATTATAACTTCTTCAAATGTACAAGGAGTCATCTGCGTTTCTACTCATTTGTTAAGGTCATCAAATTTTGTAAGTTTAATTAACTTTGTTCCACTGTTTCTTTGTTTAATCAACTTACTTCTGTAAGTACCATGTTGTACTTCTGTGGTATATGGGTGAGTTTTCTTTAGTTCAATTAAAAAAAAAATTTACAAGGAAACATGTCCATAGTATGGGTTTTGCAAAATTTTCAAATAAAATAAAAAAGATTTTTTTATTTTTACTTAAGTGTACAGTATTTAAAAATAAATTCTGCAATAAAATATGTGCTGTAGAATCTAATATATAATTAGTGTTTAAGTGAAAGCATCTAAATTTAAAAAACACATAAATATTTATAGCAAATAAAATTTCATTTCAGATCTTGCATTAAAAAAGACACAATTTATAAAATTAGTATTTAATTTTTTTTTAAATCCAGAATACAGTGTATGTCGTAAGACACGCATAAAAGTTTCTTTAAAATAACAATAAGATGTAAGTATAAAAAATAATATTCACAAAGGCATAAATATTAATTGTAACGTTTTCCAAATATCGTTTAGTGTACATTCCTATTTACACTGTGTTCCAGTTCAGAGGCTCATATGGGTATTATCACTAATTTATACAATAATTTTTCGAAACGTTAAGTTAATTCTAGGGCATAATGCATTTCCACGGGGCAAGCTGTGTAACCAAAATTTGTTGGTTGGATAAATCATTAAAAGTAAACTTCCATTTTCCAGAACAGTTTTTAACGAGTTGTAATTCTTTCTAGAAAACACAAACTGTCTTTTTTGTCCAAATGAAACAGACGCTATGGGTGCATTATGATACAAGTCCTTCTCGTTGTCTTTATGTGCACCTATACAGTCCTTACCATCTTTATAACGGTTCACCAACACAAAATTAAATCTTGCATCAATTATTCGTTCCACTTCACCCTTTATTTCCAAAAGTAAAGGAGACCAGGGCTTGGCTGCAATACAAGATCCACTAAAGGTATAGCTTATACCTTCATCTCCGTATGCTACAAGTTGTCGGGGTACAGTATGTTTCTTACCGTAAATTTCTATAGTAGTTTCCTCTTTCTTTAAATACGTTAATTCGTTTTCCAATCGACGGAAATATGACCAACCATCACAATCTGTAAACAATTTACCATATTCATAGCATAAAGAATCTTTACAGTATTTCTGAAAACACTGTTCTTTGTCTGTACGCATTTTCTTTGCAGGTCTAATATCACTAGAATCCATGATGTATCTAAAAACAGTAGAAGGGCAAAAATCCAGAGAAGCAAAATTATTCAAAGACTCTAGAAACAAATTCAACTATGCTTTTAAAAGCCTCTTAGTTATCAAACAGTATAATCAATTTCTTTTGTTTGGTCCCTAACATTTTCAGATACCACAACCCTTGTACTTCAGTAGTTTAAGCTAATCTTTAATTTTCTTTTGAGTCACTTTTATCGATGACTCCTTGTATAAGTCCGTTCCTTCTCTTTAACCTACACGTGCAAAAACATTATCCTTAGTCATGTGTAATTCTCACACGTTCCAGAGGCTTCTAGACTTTTCAATATTTGGTAGTATGTACTATACGCATTAACAGAATGATAGACTATTTTAAATATAACACAATCATTTATGTAGTCGTAATCAAACGGATAAAGTGCTTGTGTAAAATCTGTTGACCGCGAGCACCTTTTGCTGGGTTCAAATCCACATATTATTATTCACACAGGATATTATTATATCTATACTATAGATGATTCATGTAAAACACACATATTGCAAAAGTCACTTTGCCCACAGTTGTTTAATTAAGATTGTATACTATCAGTGTCTTCGGGTATAACTCCGGTTCTTCTGTTATCTTAATTAACCTTATACAGGCTAAACAAAACTGAGTCACCCTTTCCAGAAGCTTCTAGAATTTTCAATCTTTGGTACTGTACGCATTCACAAAATGATAGACTCTATTTTAAATTCAACACGATCATATAGGTGTTCATGGTCGAACGGATAAAGTGGTTGCGTAAAATCGGTTGGCCGTGATTACCTTTTGCTGGGTTCGAATCCACGTATTATTATTTTTCTTTCAAATAATTATCCATTTAATTCTAAAATATAGCTGGGGAATAAATCCTTTTAAATCGTTACTCTGTCCACCCCTAGATGGCGATACCTGTCCTTCATCACCATTAGAAATTATATACGAGAATATCAAATCTTATATTTAATTAGTTACTTAAAATATCCCTAGATGGCGCTACCAGTCGTTCAAGGCCTCAATTCATTAGAAGAGTAATTATTCAAAATTAAAAACCCACCACTCTCAATATTTTCACAAGTCCCAAACAGAGAGAAAAAGCAAACACTACATTTAAACACCTCCTTCCCTCGTGTGCTCGATAGCTCAACGGATAGCATGCCTGCTTTCGGATCCTATGGTCCCCGGTTCGAATCCGAGAAAATCCTTTTTAAATTCATATAATACGGTTACTCATCCCACCACCAGGTGGCGCTACCAGTCCTTCATCACCATGGAAACTCACCATCAACATGACGTCATCTCGTCCACCGAAAAATGAAAACAAAACGTCAAGTTCTTATCAGTATCACCACAAATCCTTATCTCCCCCAACAACGAATCCTTATCTCCCCCCAACAACGAATCCTTATCTCCCCCCAACAACGTTATCTGATTCCTCCTCCTAAATGTAAACAAACGGCGGCCATCTTGAAAAGGCGGTAGAGTGCCCCATATACTACTGTCAGTAATGCTTTCCATGTATGTGTATGTCAATAATTGGGCGATTTTCGTTCGTTTGTTGAGCGGAGCTCAGCCCAATATAAGTGTTTCGACAGTATTACTACTGAAAAGCAACCCACCAACAATAAAGAACTTTTATAAAATTTAAAGTAACCTTTTTTTTTTTAAGGCAAGCTTTCATTTTCGAGAGAGAAAAATAAAATCGAGGAAATTTAAATAAAATACAAAAATATTTACCAGTGTACTGTAAACAAGCTTAAAAAACCGGACGATTGAAAAATTATGAACAAACTGTTTTTCCTCGTTGATGTAACTTATGTACGTTTCCTTTCTTTTAGGGATGACAACAGCGGACCTACAACACCAGTTGAGCAACGATAGCCATCCTGGACCAGAAGAGCTCTGCGGGTGCTCTCCTCGTGTTCGCCCACCCTCCTTTCTATAAATATGTCAAAATTCCTGCGGGCACGAGGGGAGCATTCGTAGAGTTTTGAAAGACCGGATGTCAACACGTACTGCTCCAGCTGGTACATTTGGAATTGTTTCTAGACAACAGAACATCAAATATTTTTTTGGAAAACTAATAAAAGTATTCTATAACACCAAACCGACACGTCGTCTTTGAGCATGCCAACAGCTGAACTACAAGACCTGTTGAGCAACGATATTCATCCTGGACCAGAAGAGCTCTGCGGGTGCCCTCCTCGTGTTCGCCCACCCTCCTTTCTATAAATACGTCAAAATTCCTGCGGACACGAGAGGAGCATTCGTAGAGTTTAGAAGGCCGGATGTCTACACGTACTGCTCCAGCTGGTTCATTTGGATTTGCTCCAAGGCAACATAACATCAAATATTTTTTGGAGAAGTAATAAAAATATTCTATAACTCCAAACTGACTCGTCTTCTTTGAGCATATTGAATTTGTATTCCAAACACACTTTAAACAAAGAATGAGCGTGCGGCTGCTGTAGTCTGAATGGTAGAGTAGCGGAAAAGCAACAGAAGGATTGCTAGTTCTAAATGCTATCCAACCAAAGACCGTCGTGCACATATGGATTGGAGCACGTTAAATCTGCCGTGGTTTCAAATGTCCTCAAGTATGCGGGATGAGAGAACTTGGAGTTGGTTTTTAGCTCATGTGCTGGGGAACATCAAAATTAACAGAGGATATTCTATGCATAGACTTGAAATATAAGTAGACGGAGTACGTCTATTGAGGGGAGCTTACGAAAGTGTGAAGTAGATGTCGACTAGTAGTCACGTGACTGCTCAGTGGAAGATATTTTGGCCGATTATTATTATCGTTTGACAATGCATCATCTAATGACAGGACCTTTGCGTGAGTCCTGATTTCTATAGTGGGTGAGAATACTCTGATCAATCAGTTGACAAAGAGATAATGCATCACACTCCAAAAGTCTCTAGAAGGAAGGTATTTTAAGTACAGTCGTACTTTAAGGTCTCAGGGTGTAGCTCCGAAATTTAACACTAGATGTGTACCAATGCGTGGAATAGAAGTATAACCTAATAAATAAAACCGTAATACACTACAAAATACACTTTTCTTTTGGTAGTGTACTCTAAATCTAGTCTCTTGGGAACACACTCTAAAACGACTCTATATTTTCACACATTTTTATATCACCCTCTAAATAAAGAGTATATTACAGGAGAATACATCATTTTACTGGGAGTGTGGATCAATACTATAACATCGAAAATCTAAATATGTTTATTAACAAATATATATTTTATTTATTTCTGAACAAGACAACTCATTGTCTGAGAGTACATCTCGCATTTGGCTGATTTGTGGCTACGCTTAACAGAGGGCGCTTTTTTTGCCACTATGATCGGTCGAAAGTTTAATATCCTACAACTCGGACATCTTTCATGGATGACGGATGGTTGCGTGTTCAAATCCAACCGAAGATCGTCGTGTACAAAGGGGGCTGGTGCACATTAAATATTTAGCGTCCTCAAATGTATTCACGTTGGCGTAGTGTGGAAGTTTGGAAAATATAGCCAGTTCAGGTTTAACTTCATCGAAAAGTTAGAGAGTTAAGTGGTGTTGTAATTGGAACTTTCAGAACAGAATAATATCTAATGCGATTTATTTTAACAATCCCTCAAAAAAAAACAGAGTTTTCTAAGAAATCAATATCTATCATGGGAAATAAAATGTAAGACTGATACAATAACGTGATATTTTGGTATTCGGAAATCACACTACTGCATCAAGCTGAGTTATATGCACATTGATACATACATGCAGAATCTTAGGGCAAACATCTCAGTGCTACTACATATGAAATATGTTTCTCGGTCACTGATGTTTAAAAAAATATTGATATGGACACTTACAATTATGTTTGAAAAATATACGAACTAATGTAGGAATGTTTTGTGCACCTTATTGCTAATAGAACAGACGCATAGGGATAAACATTGAAAAAGTAGTTATTAATAAAGCTTGTATCAAAGTTAAAATCTGTGATCAATTTTCGTTTTCAAGCATATCACTTGTTGAGGGCATTTCTAAAAATGCATACACGTGTGTTTGTGTTAACAATATTCAAGCCTAATTAAATATACACTAAACTTCGTCATTATAATTTACAAAAATCATAACTCCACTTTTAAAGTAGTGCATTCAGGAGTTTTGTTAATTAGCATGATGATAAGCTTTTCATCCACTCCACATGACCTTACAAAGGCCTTTAAGGATTGACAAGTGAAAAACTTCGAGAAATTGTAATGTAAATCGATTTGAGAAACCGTTTGTCGACGTCTTGAATTTTCGGAATTGTTATGCATTTTGTGCTGAAGTTGGTTGATTTAGTGTGTCACTTATGGTTAAAAACGGTTTGTTGGTTTTATAAAATTGATATTTGAAAAAGTAATACCGATACAGTCTAAATCACATTAAAATATAAATTGCTGATGTGAATTTACAAGTCTGCCTCAATAAGGTTTTCGTTGTTTGTTTTTAACACAAAATTAATAATTTCCTGTACCAAATACAAAAATATGTATAAGTACATAGTAATATGGACAAATCTAAGTATAAATTTAAGTCATTTTTTTCTTGGAAAAAGGACAAATGAATAACCGTATCCGAAAATCGCTTATCATGCTATCAAGACTTTGCATGACACACATTAAGTGTATGTAACAAAATGAATAGATGTGTTTTTCATACATTAATCATTTACTTAAAGGTTTATATACATGAATTTGAATAAAACTACTCATAAAATAATTTTTGGTGACAAAAATATTCTTTGATACAAGGAATTCTAAAATGAATTTTGGTAAATAATACTGAGTTATTTCATCCGGCAATAATCCCATTAAATTAGTTATCCTATTATTTTTGTTAAGTTCCACCTTCCTAGCTTGCCATTCGGAAAGTACTAAATAAAAACTAATATCGTCCTCTTTAAGATCATACTTGTGCATTAAATTACGAATTTCCCGGTCATTTTTTTTTTTGAAATTTTCACGAACATTTGCTTTATGATTAATTTGGATAGACTGTAAAATAAATTTTTCTTATTCAAATTCTCTGTGTTCTTTCCCTTTAATTTCTAGTCGATCTTTTATTATTATTATCTCTAGTTTTAATTTAACAAACTCTTTTTCATAATTCTTACTTGAAGTAATTAAATTCCTTAAATCAAAAATAATCAATTCGGGTGTTACCACCTCTCCTAATTCTTGTGCAACACCGATCATGTCCTCTTTTCTACCTTTCCCCAGAAACGACATTATGCAGTTTCTCTATTCAAAACTGAACATAAATGCACGTTTACCACAATATGTTAAATTTCACTTCGCTCAAAATTCTGCACTAAACATCACATTCAACTCATTTCAGTCATGCACATTTTCTACTATTCATCTTCAAAATATACCTCAATCTTCAATATTAAAACACTTCTTCAACTTCTAAATACTTCAATCAACTTCAAAGGTTATTCATTTTATAAATTAAAGCCACGTACCGCTTTATAACTTCTGTAAAGACCACATTTGTATTTCATATTTCTTCTGTACGGCGCTGTTTCACACACACAACATTCCTTCTGTGTATGGCGGCATTTTAACATCCTACTTCTTACTTCCCGTTGGCTCCCATGTTACTTTCACTGTGCACTTGGAGACATATTGAAACGGAGAACTGTCTCTTTAAATCATTTATTTAAAATCATAACAATAGTATATAGCGATAGATCCAACAACCTTCCATAGCGTCATCCTTCAGTTCTCTCCTTGTTTACCCTATTAGTGCCTTGCAGCCCACTAACTATCAACGTTGGTGAAGTTTCGTGAATACACCTATTGAAAAAATCTCGAGAGCTCTTTCAACATCCAGACGTATAATGGTAGAGATAACAAGAGAGAATACACACCCATTTTATACACACAACAAACAAAACACAGTTCGGTTTAAAGTCAAATTTTTTACATCATGTCAGTTCATACAAATAATATCACATTAACAAATGCTTAATTAATAATATAAAATCAATCATAATAATTGATAATAATTATTTACTTAATAATATTTATTACAGTGACCAATTTAAAGTTATTATTATTTTACTAATTATATTTCTTTTTTACTTTTCGTAAAATCGATAACTGTTAACTGGTTATGATATAACAACTTTCTTAGTTCAGCCATCGATCGGTTGGAATCAGAATTATTCTGTAGCAACTTTACTCCCACACCAGTAACTGAGTTACGATTATCAGAAACTATGGCAGGGACAGTACTGCAAAAACATAATCATTACTACAGGTATCACAATACCTAAATATTAATATTAAACGATGCTAAGTAACTTGCACGTTAAAAATTACAATATTATACCAAAACATTTTAGTCATTATACTTAAATCACAGTTTAGAATCAGGAAGAAATCTCAATATTCTAGATACTCGGCAATTTGTTCTATCTGGGATCACCGGATGCAAACATATTCAAACTGGAATTTTACAAACATAATCAAACTGGAACTTTTACAAACATAATCAGTACTGGAATCTTACATGTTTCCTTATTAATCTACCACTTCAAGTAGTATGATGTTTATCATCAGATAAGAGGTGAGTCTTCTGCAACTGGATTATCATCTGATTGTTTAACAGCAGTGGGTTCGACACATACTGTGTCCGTAACTAACAAATAAGCTGGTTTTAGACTATCTATTCATATGTTTACTGTTCACTGAAACTGTAAAATATTTTTCAAATCTTTTGATCACAGGAAATGTTCTGTCATATGCGGGTTCGAGTGATTTTTTTACTTGGTCTGTCCTCACAAATACATGAGAGCAAGATTTCAAATCCTTGTGAACAGAGATCTTCTGATTTCTAGTATTGGAAGGTTTACCTGGTTTCGGGTCTGCCATAAAATTATGTAACTTAGTCACAAAGGTTACGGAACAAATTTTGGTAGTAGGTGGATGAAAAAACACACCTGGTAATTTAATATTGGTCCCATATACCATTTGGGCTATGGAGTAGTTGGTGTCAGGTCTCTTATAGCAGCTCTTAAACCCAGTAACACAGTTGGTAAGGTTTCTGTCCACTTGGTATTATTATACGAATCAATTGCACACTTCAAATTCCTATGCAAACGCTCAATATTCCATTGCATTGAGTTTTATAAGGGGTTGTGTGTGACACTTTAGCACCACATATTGCAGCCAAACTTCTGAACAGCTGGGACTCGAACTATCCTTTTTGGTCTGTAACTATTTTGCCAGGTACACCAAACCAACTGACCCATTGCTCATAGAATGCTTTGCCAAATATTTCAGCTGTAATAAGAGGCAAAGTGACTTTTCCCATCCAGCAAGAAAACGATCTATGCATGTCAAGCAAAACACCATGCCATTTGTGGCACTCGAGCCCTTGTTGCATGCAATGTTCCTGAGACATGCAATTTTAAGGTGGTCAGTAGGTGTTCTCATAAGCCATGAGGCTTTAAGGGGGCAAACTGTGACGTAATTTAGAGGTGTGCCAATTTCACCACAGGAGCAGTTTTCGGACTTAATTTTCTTAAACCTCGTTAGGTAGGATGGGAACGGGCCGCGCCCTGTGAAGAAAAGTGTCTCTTCCCTGCTCCAACTTGATGATTTTTGTGACACTTTTGGTATCACATGGTGCACCGTCCTGCCTGTTTCCCCTTCGTCCCATTTATTCGGTCACGCATCAAGTAGCCAGCTAGTTGTTTCCTTTCTCTGGGCCATGGCACTTGGGCCATTTCACCCCTTCATTTACGCATTCCATTGTTGTTGCCCCTTTTGCTAATCTATATGCTTCTTCGTTTTCGTCGTGACCCGCATGGGCTTTAATCCATTCTAGGCAAATTTCCTTGTTGTTGTATAATAAGTGTTGTATTTTTAGTGGCAGTGGACTAGGCGTCTTGGGGTTTTAAGTGCCAGGAGACCAGCTCAACTGTCTGACCAGATCTTGACATTTTTGTCTGCTCTTTCTTCTGCTGCTTTTATGGCTGAAAGTATTCCTTAATGCTCCGCCTTGAAAACGGAATTATTGTCCTCCATTCTCGTGGACATTGTTGTGTTATGCGCCCTTCTTGAATAGAGCAGAAAGCACTTCAAAATCTTTTCACCATTTTGAAGCCATCGGTATAGTAGCTTATGCCGGAATGTGAAGAACTCCCATTGCTGGATTTTTTCTGTTATTCGAAAGGGTTTTAGCTGTCTGTATAGACCAGCCTATCGCACTTTCCTCGTAATCATCTTTGTCATAATTTGCATCTCCAAGCTCTGTACTTATTCTCATTCTCATGTTGACGCACACTGTTTCTTTTTGAAGTGAAAGATGTAGAGGTGAAATTCCCGCAATTTTCTGAAGAGCCATAGTGGGTGCTGTTCTGTAACTTACTGTTATTGAGATCAGAAATTTTCTTTGTATAACATTTAACTTTCTTACAGTACGTTGAGTTGGGTTGTGACACCAGACCACTGCACCATGTCTCAACATTTTTTCAGTCACTGTTTTGTACAGCAGCTTTCTAAATCTATGCCCTATTTCCCATCTCGTCCCAGCTATTCTTTGTAGCAGTTGAAATTGGTACATGGCTTTTTGTCCTGTAGTTTGTACATAAGCCGACCAATTTAGCTTCTCGTCTAATATAAGTCCTAGGTACTTTAGTGTAATAGTTCGTTTAATTCTTCTTTAATTCCAGTAGATGGAAGGTCCTCTCGAGAGATTACTAAGGAGGATTTATTTAGTCTTTTCTTCGGACACGTTCAGACCTTGCTGATATGTCCATGTTTTTAACAGATCTAGTGCATTTGTGGCTAGCTCACCTAATTTGCGTTCTGAGTTTGCCGCGATTACAAAGCCAAAGTCGTCAGCAAATGCTTGCATGTGGACTCCTTCAGGCCCTGGTAGATCCAATGCTTCATTGTCCCGATATTCCACAGCACTGGTCCGCTACACGATCCCTGTGGAGGACAGCTTTTTCCTTGTTTCTTGATTGCCGGACCCTCGCTTGTCATTAGCATGACTTTTCTATCCTCGAGGACTTTAGCAAGAGTATTTTTCATATTGGAAGGGCATTTAGATTTCGCTAGTCTGTTTTTTATGACATCGTAGTTAAGATTGTCTAATGCCCCCTCAATATCAACCGACACAACAGCGACGAACAGTTTTTTTTTCTTTTTCTCTTCATTAATTCTGTTTATTAAGGTTTCTAGAGCACTGTCAACAGATGAGCCCTCCTTGAAACCAAATTAGAGTGCATGACTGTCGTTGCTTTCTACTTGATGATGAGTTAATGTTTGCAAAAGCAATTTATCCAAACTTCTCCAAGAGTTGGCAGAAGGGAAATTGGTCGATAGGATTTTATTTCATCGTGCTTTCTTCCTGCCTTGTGGAAAAGAATAATAATTCCAATTTTTAGGGACATAGGAAAGATTGCAAGATTGAGACATTTATTGAAGAAAGCATATAGAAGTTCTGGAAATTTTTTATTGATTATTTGCAACACCAGATTATCTATACCATCATATCCAGGTGCTTTGCCTTTCGGAAGAGAGTTTATAGTTCTACTGACCTCATCTTTGGATAAGTCTGGGTTGCTTGGCGTATTAGTATATTCTTCTACCATTATACTGTTCCAGTTGTTACACGGTTAAAGTGATTCCAGAATTTTTAAAGCGTATTCTTTGACAGAATGAGCGTTACCTTCAACTGGTATTTTGAATATAAATTTCGTTTGATATTATTATTTTCCGAAAAACTGCCTTGTACTGTTTTCCGTAAGGAGTTGTAGCATCTGTACAGAAATTTCTATAAGCTTCCTTTTTGGATTTATTTACATCTTTTATGAGTTGAGTTCTTTTCTGTGCATAAATATTTTTAGCTCGTGCTTTTTCTTCACCCTGTGTCGTTTAAGATCTTTTTCTAAAAGCATTTACTTCCCTGTTTCTAATTTGCAAATCCTGGTTCCACCAAACAGGTATCGTATTATTGTAGGAAGATTTATTTTTCCTAAATGCCTTTATGCAGGCTGTGGTAATAGAGTTTTGCAAGTCCTCTGTTGTGTTTTTCAGTGTTTCAGGCTCTGAACACTCGGTAATGTCTCTAAATATCCGAGCTGCATCATTTTCGAAGCTGAGTGCAAATTTTTTATGTCCTCCAAAAGCTGTTTTGTACCTGGTGTACGTTGATGATTTTCTTATCAATGAGATAACTGTTCTGACATACATGTGGTCACTCAGTGTTTCCTCATCCAGTACTTCCCAGAAGCACTGATTCGCTAGCTCTGGGTGAGACACCAGAGTAATGTCCAGCCATCCCACACTCATGTTGTTGTTAAAGGTTGGAGTTGATTTTTGATCGTTGAGGACTTGTAACGTATGTTCATGTATGAACTCCAGTAGATCCGACCCTCTGGAATTTTGATGGTCGTACCTCCAGCTGATGCTATGAGCATTTAAATCACCGTCAATTATGAAGTATTCATTTCCGCCTTTCCGAACATTTTCGCTGAGTTCTTGAAGGGTTACATTAAGGTCCTCTTGAGGTGATAAGTAGGCTGAGAAGAACATTAGAGGCCGGTTAATATTTTCAACTTTAGCCACTACTGTATTATCGGTAATCGAAATAATGTCTGGATGCAGATTTTTATTAGTTATTACAATTCCCGCTTTTTTATTCTTCGAGATCCAGTGTATAAATGAACCAGGTATTCCTATGATTTTCTTTTCTTTCACATACGGCTCTTTTACCATAATCACATCTGATTTGTATTTTTCTGCCATAACCGAGAGTTGGCATGTTGGATGTCTTGACCGTCTTAGGTTTATTTCGACGATTGTCAATGTGTAACGTATTTGCGTTGTTATGAATTGAATTGAAGCGTAGTGTGACATTTTAATATTCTATTGTGTTTTTGAATATTTTTACTTCTTGATAGCAAGGGAATACAACATCTGCTGCAGAGTGAGCCATGTTTATATTGGCACCATATTTAGCCACCTGCTCCCAACAGTTGATGCATTTGAGAGATTGACTTTTACATTCAACTGTTTTATATGGACCAGAACAATGAACACAGTCCATTTTAAGGATGTGGCGATTGTTTTGAGTGTGGCCATACGTTTGACATCTAAAGCACCTCTTTACATTAAAAAGGTTTTTTAGCCTTGTATGTTGACCATCCAATGCTGATCTTTCTTCTTGATTTTAGGTGCTTAAATTGTAGGGCTGGTAACTCTACTATACAGTGAATTTTCACAAACAACACTTAATTCGTTTGAAATTTGAATATAATTTGTACTTCTTCTGGTAATGCTCTCGTTTCTGTACTAATATAAGCGATTATCTCTTCATCTTCTATTTCTTCCGGCAATCCAAATGTTTTTAGTCTTGGTAATCTAAAGGTAGGTTTTTTTGGACAGAATTAAATTCTTTAGAGCGCAAATACTGTTTATACATCCCAGCAGCCTTTCGACATATTCTTCTCCGTTAGAAACTACAGCAATTCCTATATTTTGTACTGGTCTTGTCCTTTTTACTTTAATTTGTTCTTTTGAAGGCTTAATATGCTGTTTCACAATGTTTTTTGTTGTGCCTTGATAATTTTCTATTTTTGATTTTGAGTATAGGAGGATTGTGGAGGGTCTCTGCTTTGTATTAAGTTTTGATTTCTTAATCCCATAAGATTCCAAAATCTGTGGGGACTTCTCCTGCGATGTGGGTTGTTCACAAGCAAGTCTCCTTCCAAGTTCTTGTAAAATTGAGTTGCATCCGTCTCTTGATGACTTTGTTATATAGTTCCTAGATGGTGTAATTGGGTTAATGATGTGTTAAAGTTCAGCCTGAAGATATTCCGAAGGAGTATCTCGATGAAAGGAAAGCCCCTCACTTTGTGAATCTACCAAAGAAGTCATAATATAGATAGAGTTGCTCCGTCTCAGGTTGTAGGAGGTATTAGCTGCTCTCATTGAGGGCTCGAGGATAATTTCATTGATAATTTCCATGTTTATTCATATGACGATACATTTCTTGCTTTTAACGACAAAAAGTGTTCTAATAACAGTGAGTGAAAGAATGTACAGTAAATACTTAAGAGGATAACATGGAGTAGCTGAATCACTTTCATCACACCTGTTTTGATTTTAAAATTTGTTGCCATAATTTTTCTTCCTCTTTAATTTTTCCAGAACAAAAAAAAAATAACACAATATAATTTTAAAAGAAAGATTTGCCTTTCTCTTCAACAGCAGCTTAGAGCATATGTAAACACAAATTTAAGATCTTATTAATTCTGGGGTAAATCATACATTCAATATGTGCAATGAACAGAGATAAAAAAAAGTTTAAAAAAAAAAAAACTTTAGTTTTCACCAAATGACTACAACTATTTAGCAGTTATTCAACAAATGAAACTTTTTAGCATTATGACATCACTAGAAATTTGTTTTCTACTGTGAAACGATTATAAACAAAATTGAAGAAATAATATATGAATAGTACGATGGATTACAACAATACACTGGATTAAATTCACTGTTTCTCTAACTTTGGTATTAAAAGTTATGAGTCCACTAAATAATTTTGTATATCATAATAATTCAACAACACATATACAAAATTAAAAACATACAACTTTTGATGCACTTAAACCAGTATGTAGTGTAAAAAGGGCACGGTAGGATAATAAAGTACTACGTAACACGACTTGACAAAACAGTGAGAGAGGAAGACCTAACTTTTAGTGGACCTAGGTACGTTTCTCGATAGTAAAGATAAAATATGGGGAACAGGATCTTATCTTTCTAGTCACTGATTGCACAAAAGAGGTGTAACTTGCAAGGGAGAAAAAAAGGGTGGTTGAACTGACGTACGGACGCTACTTTCGGTAGGATGGAGGAGTTGGGGAAAAAAATGGCTACTTGGAACAATTTTTGAGTATGTTTACTGTTTAAAGGAGGATTTTAGAAAGAAATCTTTCTTGAAAACTGCAATTTAGGGGTTGGAATTAAAAGCGGCAAGTAAAGCCAGATCCTATGATGTACTAACTTTTAAAAGGCATCTTAAAAGAGAGTAAAAAAGCATTACTTCTAACAAAAAAACTGGCAATGAAGAACCAGGGACGGAAATATATTAAAACTCAATTACCTTTGGAACTAAAGAAAATATAACTTAGCTGATTATAACCGTTTCCTCGAGAAGTATTCCTCCTTCGATTTCTGCTAGGAATTCAGATCATGAGGTAGATTTTCACCTACAATAAGAGGGTAAACTCGGACCCTTCTACCTAACGTATACGCGGTGTATCGTCGTCCGTATGTCAACAGAAATATGAGACGCACCTTTTTCAGCTGGTATGATGGAAACATCTGCCCCACCATTCACTATGAACTGGCATCCCGTTTTTTTGTCTCTGACAAATAGGCGGGATTTGAGGTCAAGTTATCCCTCTGCAGCAGGACTCTCCTTCTGCGGACTGCGGCTTCTATTCGTCGGACGGCGATGAGGGCTACGCGAATGCCGATGTACACTCAGGCTTGCTATTTGCCATTCCACAGCAGATAATCTTGACAGGTTTAAATCCATAGCAGAAGGCTTATCTGTCTGTAGTACTGATAATTCTGCAGTTCCAGGCGACATCTCAAGAACTTTGCCAGCAATCGTCGCGAGTTTTTCTAGGGAATCATCACAATCACGATGTATTTCACGTTATCCGGCATCTTTTCCAATCATAGAGTCCTGAGAACCTTTTCGGAAATATCACTTACTCCCAGCGAACGCAATTTACGCAGCAGGTGGCTGGGCATCATATCGCTTAATTTCAGTCCCGTAATCAGTCTCTTGATTTTCTTATTTTCAATTCCTTTGAAACTGTTTAAGAGTCTTTCTTTAGCCGTCGTATACTTGTGTCAGTGGCATCCTTGATAACATCCCAAATGTTCTCCAAGAAACGTGGTTCGAGTTGTGCCACGAGGAAATTAAACTTCGTTTCCTCTGTAGCAATTTTGCAAATGTACAATCGGTCCTCCGCCTGATAAAACCATATATCAGGTTTGTCTGTCCAAAATAGTAGTATCTTTATGCTGACGGCACCAGCTTCTACGTCATTGGATGTTGGTTTCTCATAAGGCATCATAAAATTTCATTCAATTTTAAAACAAAGTCCAAAGTCACAAATCTTTAGTGCCTTGTAGCCCACTAACTAACAAAGTTGTGGAAGTTGCGTGAATAAACCTATTCAAAAAATCTCGAGAGCACTTTCAACATCAAGACGTTTAATGATAGAGATAATGTGTAAGAATACACACCCATTTTATACAGACAGCAAACAAAGCACAGTTCGGTTTACAGTCAAACTTTTATATCAGTTCAGTTCATACAAATAATATGAAAATAACAACTACTTAATTAGTATTATAAAATCAATCATTATTATTATTTTGCTAATTACATTTATTTTTTGCTTTTAGTAATATCGATAGCTGTTAACTGATTATGATGTAACAACTTTATTAGTTCAGCCAAATATTGAAGGAACCAGAATTATTCTGTCCCTACAACTCTTACACTGTGTGAAGACAATCTCCACAGTAGCGCTAAAAATTACTTCCACACAATTTTCAAAAAAAAAACTAAACAATGCCAATTAAAAAGTTTTATTCGTTTTGTTTCCAATCTCCAAAATTTTTTGAGTGCAGAAAATGAATGTGTAAGTCTCTAACGATCGTAAGTCGTAACTGATATTGGAAGAAATATAACTAACAGTTAAAAGAACACTTATTTTAAAAAATCACATATTTTTAGGCATGGGCCTGTAAAATTTTCCACAGATTTCAAATCCGTTGATAAGTTTACTCTATCTTTAACGATCCGGCAGATAGAAATAAGAACTTCAAAAAACTCCTAAAATTGTATTACTGTTAAAATTGTATATATTTTGCCGTCCCCTGAAATCTTCATTGCTGGGATAATGAAAGGGAAAAAATAAATGTAGAATTTGTGATATGTTTATGCTGTTGCCATTCTAAGGAAAACAATAATAATTAAATGTCAATAAATAAATTTTTAAAGGTTCTAGATTAAATTTTAAAATTCATACTCATGACACAAAATTTGCAAAACATTACTACTACCAGTGCTAAATTTCATGATTGTAGATTCGTCAGGACACTACTTATAGAGACGCACTTTCTTTTGTAATAGTAGAAATGCAAGTACATTTGGTCCGCGAATTGTTAAACCCGGTTTGTCAGATGCTTTTAAAACTCTTAGTGGATCTTGGAAAATTGCAATAATATGGAAATACGACTGCGATAGCTAAAATATGACAACGACATTTCCCTGTGTTAACACAATACACAAACTCTGAAGAACGTGTTTCTTACCGCGACAGCAAATATATGACAGCAACATTTCCCTGTGTTTACTCATACAAAAACCTACTCCATATAATTTTACTCCAATAATAAAATTTTGAAACCTACTCCAACACAGTTTTTGCTGCAACAGTTGCGAAAAAATTAGGAGACAGCTTCGGCATTGTGGAATGATTTGTCTTTACCAGGATTTCACTGAAAAATCCTAGCATCAATTAAATATTTACTGCTGAAGCACATTAAAACAAACTCGATTGATTTGAGAAAAGCAGAAAGTTGCTCCGGTGATATCTCTTCTAACGACACACAATACTAGGAAAGGAAAGCGTCAAGCGTAAATGCCACTCTCTGCCCTATCGCTCAAGTTTGTTAATTATGTAAGGGGGCTCGGAGAGTCAGGCAAAAGAGCCGTTCTGTGTGACGATTAAAAAAATATAAGAGCCGCAGCGTACGAGTTAGTACTTTCGCTACCAAGAACGATATGTAATACTTATACTAGAAAGAAAGGTTCCTTCATCCAATTTATATATCTACTGAGTTACTTTTAAACAAACTCTCTATTCATTAATTCATTCGTTCCAAGAAGTATTATTAGCTACCTACAGAAAACAAAAGCGTTTAGTAATCTCAAAAAAGAATTCGCAAGTCCTGTTAACCTTTAACTGCTGTCATGGGTCTGATAGACCCCGAGTCATTTTTAACAGGTCGTTTCCACACCTTAAAGTGAATATTGATCCCTGTCCTATTCAGTACTTTCCTACTACGTCCAACAGAATCCAAATTCCAAGACTAGTTTGTCTTCCCTAACTATTTCATGTTTTACGCTAGTTGCATTTACCGCGTGGTCTCTTAAACCGCTTACAGCACTTGCGTTACCGTTCTTGTTGAATGAAATCGTCACATTTCAAGTGCGTCTTCACAAGGAAAATATTTATACGGAAAAATTTACTTCAAATGATATGCCAGGGGGAGGGAAACCTAGTAGTACCGTTCGAACACCAAAACACAACGTAGTTTTACATATTTCCCAGGGTTGAAACGTTCTATAAATTAGATCCGATAGCTGAGCTTGAAGAGACATGGAATCTACTTAACTTTATAAAAATAAAAATATATTTCATATTGCGAATTGAATTATCTAAATTTAAAATGTATAAATAATAGCTATCTAAAGAGATTAAATTGTGCACTGGGTCATAAGAGTATTTCCACCCCATAAAAAGCTGATCAATTCCCAAAGGAATTAAACTTTTAATTCACAGTTTCTTGGGTTTGTAGAAGACGTGTTGTGTGACACGAACGTTTTTTAAAGATGAATCGAAATAGAGAAACTGAAAGTACAACATAAGCTTAAAGCATTTAGATATTTACAAGAAAATGCATAAAACTATAACTTCCAGTAGAAAATATATTTTTCTAATGCGTCTTCGAAACAATATGGTGATAATTAACAACCTTGGTTTACGTAAACATGTTAAAAAAATTATTCTGTTTTAAATATAGTGTTTAGTGACTGACGACTCTGGTAATGGATACGAGGATTAATAATACCTATAACCTCAGGGGCTCCCGCTGTTGACACATATTTAAAGTTTAAACAGACACCATTGATTAAATGAGAGCACTTTGAAATTTTTAATCAGGATGAAATATTATAATTCTGCTCTAAAAACAAGATCGTATACACTGTATATTATCTACATAATAAAATATAATATTATGATTGGATTCACAGATCGAGGTAACCTGTAGTAAAACAAACATTATACTATGTCCATTTCCATATTTTTATAATCCACGTCAATTTCGGAAATGTTAAAGACTGGTACGATTATAATGATAAACCAGAGATTCAAATTCTGAATTATGTAGAATTTATTACAGATTTAAATGATTCCTTCCTTATAATTCTCATGTGTTTAGCTAAGTGTAACTACATTTCTTATAATCATACTTTTGAATTTAATTTAATTTCTTTAACATACACATATTGGTATTATAAATTAAGAAAAAAATATCATTCATTAGAATCCTTACAAGCGCAACATATGACTGCGAAAATTCTCACTTTATTTATTACGAATGCTGCGAATAATGTATAACAAAGCATATTTATAAATTTTGATAGTTGAATTATGAAGACGCATTCTTCCATTTTATGCCTACGTGAGAAACGAAAGATTTAATTGGAAGTATCATAATAATGCCTGCATATATTCAGATTTGTTTCAACTTCATGTTAAATAAAATCTTCAGAAATTCAAAGATGGTATTTTACGGAGAAGCCTATATGTGAGAGTTTTTGATGTGTGAGGTTAATATTACACCTTGAAACAAAATGGAATCCTTATTTTAGGAGATCGTATATTAATTCGGACCAACATGCACATGGTGTAGCGGTGTTTTCATGGTAACTGGAACCGGCATCTTTGTTTTTCAAATGCTATTTACTTTTCGAGCCTTCAAAGGATATCTGTATTGCTTAGAATTAGCATTTCTGCGATTGTAATGGTAAAAGCTTTTGTTACTAAATTCTTACGAATTTTAATAACGGAGACTAGTAAATCGAATTTTTAACTAGCTTTATCGCAACTAAATTAATGTTTTGTTTTTTTCATCATTTTATTTATTTTTTTGGTTTGTGAAAAATGTTGATGGTGCGAGCGAAGTTTGATTTCGATTTTTCGTCGCCAAGATAACCCTAAATGGTAATGGCTAGTTGAGATAGGCATAGCAGCCATTTGACGAAAACAGTCAAAACACTTATTACTAATTTGCAATAA
Organism: Metellina segmentata; assembly: GCA_947359465.1. Classification (NCBI taxonomy): domain Eukaryota; kingdom Metazoa; phylum Arthropoda; class Arachnida; order Araneae; family Tetragnathidae; genus Metellina; species Metellina segmentata. The sequence continues at coordinate 103,950,138 of OX375881.1, forward strand.
CGGGTATTATCGACTGCTAATGAATTTTTGTTGAAACAAAGTATACAGAAATCAGCTATTATTTTTCCTGTTAAGCAAATCCTCTCACATTATGTATATTGGGGAGTAGTTTATCATAGTAGATTAAGTGACGTTTGACGTTTAATATAACTGGCGTTAAGAATCAACAATCCTATATAAATCAGAAATTCTTTCCGTGTAAATTTTACTGGCGACCTACTGAAATTATGTACCAAAAACAATTCAAGGTAAATCACGTCAGGAGTATAATGTTGATTGCCATTTACAAAATACATAGTGCGTAATATAATGAAGTCCCAACAATTCCAACAATGTGTTCCAACTTTTCAATATAATGAAGTTCCAATTTTTCAAATAAATTGCAATTTATTTATTTATTAGTTTAATTTATTGATTCGTATGAAAAGTTTCGTAGCATCAAAAGAGCGTTATAACGTTTATCGATGTCGGTTCAAATTTTTCATAATAGATTCTAACTGTTAGTTTATAATAACACTGTTAAAAGTATTGAATTTACTAATTTATGATAACTTTTAATTATAGCGAAAAATTGGTATATTTACATAAAGGGGGCTTTTCCGAACAAGAACTTTTAAGAACACTCGGCAGCAATGGTTGTGAGAAAAGAGTACACATATTTTTAATACTCGCATTTTTATTTCCTTTCTAAACTCAGCTTTTGTATGGTAAATTTAAAACATGGACTTAAGTAGAGTCCTATATCACAATCGGTACAAAATATCTGGATTCGTTCCTTATCCGTTTTCCGCTATCGTACATTTTTTCGCAACACACAAAAGCACTGCCTCGTCTGTCTTAGTTTCTTTTCTATGGTGGAATAACTTCAAAAAAGTGTCTCGTAGTCAGTCGGCAAAATTCCTGGTCGTCCTATTTTATCATTTACTGTTCCATGCCTTTGAAAAAGCCGATCAACTACCTCCAGTCTGAAATTCAGTTAAGAGTATTTTACTCCATAGTCCACTAGCGATGTCCACTAACAAACTTTCGAAACTTTCATAATCATTTAAAAAAAATCTCCGATATTGTTTTGAGCCCCTCACTACCATTCATTCTTCTTTTGTTTTTGTACATGATTTTATATTTTGATGACGGAATTGTTAGCTAAATATCCGAACCAACTCGATAATATCGGTACAAACACAAGAATTTTCTGTATTTTAGCTTGACATGCATTTTTTGTTTTTCAGATCGTATTTGAGGGAGCAGTTTATGCGACGACAGTTATAGCAAACAACAGTATAGGCACAGTTGACAATTCTTTTTGAGAGATAAATAAGTCTAAATTTTAGTGTGGTACAGAAGTCAACAATGCCACTTGCCACCAAAGAGATAGCCATCTTTTTCGTACTTATGTCTCTTAAACTACAAATCATAATCTGATGACTTAAACTGCGTTGGATAAAAGTTTTAGGTCGGTATCAATATTGGTTGGCTGTTGGTGAATACTTCTAGTGCGAAAAATTGTTCTGAAAAGTCTTAGAATGTTACAAAGAATAAATACTTTTGGTAGAGAAATTAAGACCTTTTTAATTTGTCATTACACCGTAATCCCAACAACCACTTTCCGTGTTTTAGATCGTATCGGCGTCTCTGGGACAGCTCCTGGTTGTCAGATATTTCAAATAACATCGCACTGGGAACAACAGTACGGGCTATTTTCATGATCAAACCCGAATGGAAATATCGGAGGGCAACAGCACGTGATTTTGAATAACAATAAGATGACAAGATCACTCCTGGGCTGGCACACCACCCTCCAAAATTACACTCTACAGCAACTTTAGTTTAAAAAATTTTACCGTAGTTCAAAAATCAACATAATGTGTTTTCTACTTGTAGTTAAGCTAAGAGAAAAATTTGATAACTGGTTCCATAGTTACTTCAAAGAAAATTAGTTTTTCAGTTTCGAAATACTTATGTTGCTAATTTTGTTCTAACTGGCAGATATATTTAAAGTTGTTATTTTTATGTTCATACATTCAGGACATTTAATTCGTCTGAAACTATATATTTAGATCGTGATTATGATTTTTAGAAATAGCATAAATTCTACTTAAAAATTAACTACATTAGTACTTGTTAGTACTTCCAATAATTAAAAGTTTAAGCAGTTTGTTAACTAATTTTGTGTTTGCTTCCAGGAAAGAATTACTAGTATTTATGTTAAAATTTTTTACATTGGTGTGGAAACATTATGGACGAGACGGTTTATCTAATGTAACGTCGTACAAATGTGTACTAAATTGACGCAATTTATATCATGAGATCTCCAAGATGTAAAAACATGGGAAAAGTAAAAAAAAAACTTTCCAAAAAATAAGTCCAAAGGATTAAAAAAAACTTCATTGAAAATATAGCATGGAGCACAATGCGACAGAAGCCCAAAACATTCATGTGATAGGTGTCCAGCAAGAAACATCCAGCCTTTAGTAGGGATTTGATCACCCCTGACTGCTGGGCAACATTTACATCGTATGTCCATGCTGAGTACGAGGTTGTGAACAAGCTGTTGATTCATTGCTGCCCGTTCCTATTGTAGCGCCAATCGCATTTCCAGGATCATTAATGACGGTTGGCGACGTGTTACCAAGCATTTCACTAAAGTGTCCCATATATGTTCGATGAAATTTAGATCCACGGACCTTGCCAGCTGACCCATACGTTCAATATCCTCACTCTCTAACCGCTCTTCGACAGCAACTGTCTGCCTCCTATTTTTTGTTGTTTGTAGCGCAATATAAAGGTTGTCCGCTGCGGTGGTTGCTTGTGGACGACCACTGCTGAAACTTCGGACAGCTGTTTCTGTTATTTGAAATGCTCTCCTATCTCATGAAACGATGCTGTGCGCGATCTCAAATTCCTCAGCTACCCTTGTCCCTCTTTGACCTTCTTCACTCTTCCTAATGATTCGACCTTGGTCAAGGTCCTCCGGATGTCGTCTACAAGATTGCCAGTTCGACATTTCACATTCATGCATTAACTGGACGTCGTATAAACTGATACATGCCGTGCAATACCTTTCACAGAAATCCTGAGCTTATACCACCATAGTGCTTCATACTCCTCCGACACTCCCCTATTATATCATGCTGCATATATACGAATGCCCTACCGTACCTGACCCTTGTCTATCTCTTGATGGATCTTTCAGTCCGCACTGCCTCCTTGTCCTGCTAATATGCTAATTTTTCAGCTTCGTCCTTAGGTTTAGCACACCATTGTATTCAGACAGTAGCACGGTAGGATTTCTTTTAGACATATAGATCTTTATTTCATTAACATCGCAAACTAGCAACAAAACGTGCTATTGGCGAATGTCCGAAATTAAAACAGAAGATTTCATTTAAGAAAGTGCGCAAAGGAAAAATCTATATTTTCTACGTGAAGATCTTATCACACTTTGTAGAAAGATCTTATCGAATTGTTTTGTGTTTTTTATGGGTATAAATTTGGTACTTTAAACTGAATGTTTGAGCTGTTGAAAAACAATTTTTTTTAATTTTACATTTACAAACCAAATAGTTGTGTACCTATTTCCAATACATATGGTAGGTACATGCATTATAATAAAAAAAACTTTTACGTAAACAATGCATAAAAAATTTAAATTTCTACAAAAAATTTTCAACATTATAATATTTAACTTCTAAAAATATTCATTTTTTTGTTAACTTCTCTGAACTACCCCATGTGAGTTTGGAATCCCATAACGTGACACAATTAGTGGCATAAAAGGTAAAAACAAATTAAAGCAAAATGTGAAAAGAGAGTGAAAATCAGAAAATGAATGATTGTCGATTCCTAAAAATCTTCTGCATTTTTCAACTAATTTCAATACAGATTTGAAAAGTGAAGCAATTCAAAACTACTCTATCAGTTCTGAAGTAGCAATAAAGAAGCTTCTTAAGTGAAAGTTAAAATTCCATTACAGAAAATATAACACTTCTTTATACTCTAGTCATACCTCTACTTCATTTTAACTAGAAAGGCTCTTAGCTCTACATTTTATGCAAGTACCCATTATTCAAGCGAAAGAAAAATTTAGTGCCTTTTAAAATCTATACTTCGTTTAGAAGACTGGATTTTTCACATAGATCAACCTACGAGTGCCCTGCATAGAGGAAATAGAAAAGTAGACAAAGAAAACCCTCTTAAATACTCAGAATATCATGTGACCAAACTAGTAGTAATTGGACCCTTTGAAAAAGAAACTTATTAAAATCATAACCAATCTCTAATCAAGGATTGGAATTCTTGACAAAAATTTCAAATTGTATCTATAATTATTACTTTAATATTTCGTCTAACACTTTGGCTATGCTTGCAAAGAGGACATTTAGGGAGGAAGGCATTGTAAATTAGAAGTATAAATACTATTATTTTTTTATTTGAAATAAAAAACTTTGATTTCGTACAAGAGTTTGAAGAAAAGGAATAACTACATTTGTTCTATTATAGTTCCGGGTTCGTGAAGAGCCCCTCTCTAGAAACCAATACATAGAAATATGTAACCAGGCACAAATATAATAATTTAACACTACACTACAAACTCTAAAATTCGGAATCGACCGGCACTTGGTTATTGAGAACTTCCGAATTTTTGTACATTTTTTTGCGAAACAAATTCTTAATTTACCTCCACTCCCCATCGCGCGAATTTTGTGATTACAATTTTAAAATTGCAGGTTTATAAATTTAAATAATTTAAAAAAAAAGTAAAACCTTTCTAATACAACGATGCAATTTTTTTTCTTGCAAATATTCTTGCAACATTTCTGTGTGGTATTTGCTCTGAACATGGCCGTTATTTTGTGTTGTTTTATCAGTCAGGTCCAGGTTTAACTCCTTGTTCTTTAAAAATTGTCGGAAATATGTAAAAAAAGAGTGAAAAAAATTAACAAAACGTCCCAATTTTGAACAATTCCGACTATCGGATAAATTGACTAAGCTAAATTTACTTTGTATATAGCCAAGCCACATTTAATACTGAAGGTTTATAGATCTAAGTTTTATGAAATGTAATAAGATGTTGTGATGAATACATTTCAGCATCGGTTGTTAATGTTTTCCGTCCTTCTTGTTAATGGAAGTTTGGAGAATGGTCTGCCATATAAAGTTTGATCTAGTCATTTAACCCGGATTCATAACTACGAGGCGTTTTACTTGGATACTTATGTCAGAGATTGTCCCCCAGATTGTGAGGACAATAGCTCCAGTGTAACGTTTATTAAAATACCAACAGTATCTTGTTCATGGAATCTTAACCCAGGGCGGGATGTTTACCAAATGTACAGTGCTGGCCACCCAAAGTGCAACACCAAAAAAGACAAGAGATATCACAACAAATTTTATTTTGTAGATAACATGATAGACCAATTATCAAATGATTAATTTTATAGACTTCTGTGAATTGTGGTTCCTGCCAAAATCAGTAGCCAGGTTAGCCGCCATTGTTGGAGATCACCATTGCCACACGGCTCGGCATTGATTCAAATAGACTTTGGATGTGTTCTTGGGGTACAGCAGACCAAGCAGCTTCCACACAATGCCAAATTGGTACGGCAGTTGGGGATGTAATCTGGATCAATCGTTGAGCAACAATGGACCACATGTTTTCTATCGGCGAACGATTCGGAGAGCGAGCTGGCCAGGGAAGCAATTCAATCTGGCGATTGACGAAGAATGCTTGGACAATGCGTGCCACGTGCGGTCGCGCATTATCCTGTTGAAATATGGCTGTGGGCAAGCCCTGAAGGTAAGGAAGGACAACTGGCTCCAAAAAAAAGTACCGGGTTTAAAGTACCGGCAATGCATACTAGAGGAGTGCGAGAGTGCTATCCAATACAGCTCCATACCATAATACCCGTTGCAGGAGCAGTGTGGCGGTACATAACGCAGCTGTTCAGCATCCTCTGTCCACGGTGTCTCCAAACTCGAATGCGACCATCGTGGTGTTTCAGACAGAAGCTTGACTCGTCAATAAAGACAATTTCATTCCATTCTGCCGTCGACATCCTTCTTTCATAGTACCACTGGCGGCGGAGACGTCTGTGGTTCTGCGTCAAGGGTAGACGAAGCAATGGACGACTTGCGGATAGACCACTCTGCTGTAAACGGCGTCGAACGGTACGCGCAGACACTGGATGATGCGTTACGGCTGAACGTGCTGTGCTATGGTTCGTGATGTGGCTGAGCGATCCGTCACTGCCATACGCACAATATGCCTGTCATCACGTGAAGTGGTGAACTGAGGTGGATGCGATCGAACACGTCGGTCCGTCGTACCCTCCTGCATCCAACGATCGCATATCCACATTACAGTTGTTTGGTTTCGTCCAACACGACTACCGATTTCCCTGATAGATAATCCGTACTTGAAATCGTCGGAATCTCCAAGCCTTTAAATAGCACTTTGAAGTGGCGCCACAGGCGCGCGTGATGTGCGTCTGCGCTGAAATTCTGATCATTTGCATATCTCACCTCCGCTAATGCATGTTGTAAATTTCATATTATGTGCATGCTTCCTTCAGGGTGATGTATTTAAGACAGCCAGCAGTGTATTTAATTTCAATCAGTCGTATTTTCAATTCAGTTATTTTCATTCTTCGTATGGCTTACAGAACAATACAAAGCTCTGGATCATACCCTGTACCATTAAGAAAATTGATATTTGAAAGAACATATTGGCAGTGAAAACTAACGTTTCCATTTGAGGCATTGAGTTTTATAAAGAGGTTTGTATTGCATATTTTGATGGTTGATGTTCTTTTCAAAGAAGAGCTACTTCCAAACGATTTCAAAACGTTTTGTATAAAGAAAATCAATCTACACGTTTTCTCTGCTCGATATCATTCGATAATGGTAAGATCAAAGGACAACTAGTTGTTATTTGTAACCATGGTCTTTTCACGATGTGTAAAGTGTTGAGGTCAACACCTGAACAGGGACCCTACTCTCTAAACTTCAAGTCCACATCAGCGTAAAGGCATTTAAAGCATCGCCTATATCCTGCCATTAAATTTAGAATAATGGAACACCTGATTTTTAAATCTTTAAGGACTCTTTATTTAGCAATGCAATTTTACAGATAATGGAGCATGAAATTTGAGGGTCGAAACCTAAGCATTGAATTCAGGGGTTAATGTAAAGTGAGCTGTGGAATTTCTGCATTTACACCTATTTCAATAGGAAAAAACCCAAATTATGAAATGGACTTTTAAATAATTGTAACATAAAATATTTATTTTTCAGTAGCATTTTAAAAGACTGACAATAAGCACTTGGTCCTTTTTTTTAATTATTCAGAACTCAACCTGATCTATCAACTATTATTGAACGCTTTACGTGTTAAAGGTTTTCGAAAGATTTTCATATTTTCTAGTCGTTTTCAAGTTCCAACTATTTTTCCCTGATTGATTTATGTTCTTCTCACATTGATTACATTAAACTATTAAAGTCAAACAATGGATCTAGGATAATTCAAAAATAGTTTAACTGTGATTTCAAGCTTATCTAATTCTGTCACCAAGTAAGCGTAAATGCAGTGAAATACCTCAAATCATTTCAAATTTTACGCATAAATGATTTAATTCTTAAGGGCACCAATTCTAAAGTCATGAAAGAGCAGAAATCATGAAAATGTGACCAATATTCGAATGCATATAAAATTTAAGCTATTATAAGTACCAATATAAATTTTTTTACACATGTTTGTAATGCATTTTAAAAACTAATTCAAGCTAAAAATAAAAAATTTTAAAGTAAAAAAATTTTGAGACCATTTATACAGAACTCGGTGAAAAAAAAATTCAATACAGTGAGTTCACTTTGGGTGCGCTCTGTAAAAAAACTTTAATATATATTGAGTAGCAACTTGTTTCCCTATCACTAGAAATGCTTTTTGAATTCAATAAAATATTTTTTATTGAAAATAACCAGAAAAAAAATTTTTAGACACAATTTAAATCAGCTTATGAAAATTTTGTGATTTTATACCTACTAATCGCCTATTAAAAAAATATTATGTTCATATTTCCTCAATAGTTTATATTTTACCATAATTGCCTAATAGAAATACATGTGTTTGCAAAATTTCAGACTGATAGCTTTAATAGTTTTTTTACAGAGCGCATCTGAAGATGAAAATTTATCATTTTGAGAGAAAACGACAAAAAACTACAAAATAGCATCTCCTTGCCTGATCGATAAGAACTTTCCAAAGAACAAGTAAACAAAATTTGCGGTTCAGTATAATAACAGTCGCAGTTAAACCTGTTACCAATCGATTAAAATGTATATTTTTATACAAAAATATAATAAAAATATAAAATATTTTTAAAAATATATTATATTAAATATAATCAGGCAAAACCGAAACTTTAAACCTGAGACCGAAACCAAAAAGGATAATTTTTCAAAATTAAATTTTAGTAACTTAAAATGCATTTTACATAGTAAGTGACACATCAATAGATTCGTATTGGTGTCCTCTATTAATTGCAATTGAAATCAAAAATTCGATTTTTTGAAGAACTATGACTTCCCAGTGCCATTAAACCCACAAATACCTTTTCGGTTACAGTTTAGCCGTGGAAATATTACGACACCTAACAGTGTTAATCTCAACAGTATATTAAAAGAATACACAAAATGTCGTATTGTTACGCACTGTTGTGGTTACAACAATGGCCATTAACTTCATTGTTCGATTTTCGTTTTTCGTTCATACTCTGCTTTTTGATTCTCAAGTTAGCATCTTAAAAGTTTTCGTGCGATCTTTACTACAATTTTTCAAACGTTCAGATTTTCTGAAGTAATTTCTTCGTCGGAGATTGAGTGATACCCTTGGAAATCATGTCCTATTTCCGAACAAAGAAAAATCGAGGCTTCAATTTCATGAGAAGCCTTTGGTGAGTACCTGGATTCAACGCATAAATAGAAACTCAAGCTTAGCTTAAGTATTTGACTAACAATTTTTTGAAAACTGTGTAATCTATAATAAATATTTGTGTGTGCTGGTTATAAGAAAAACGAGTAACGTATTTTATTAGAAAGGAAGTCTTCTGAGTTTCTGGGCTCAATTACAAGTAGAAACTATAATTAAGCTTATGTATTTGAGTCTAAAAATTTTAAATTTACTCGATAACTAAAAAATATTTGTTTTAGACTTTGTTTTACAAAAATAATGTATAGTATTTATCTATATATCTATGTATGTATCTCTCTCTCTATATATATATATATGTTTGATAGATCTAAGTTTCATGGAATGTAACAAGATATAGTGGCTACGAATATATTTTAGCATCGGTGGTTTACGTGTTACGTCCCTCTATTTCAGGGCTAAGGGAGAACAGACCGGAATTGCAGTGAAGGCAAAAGGGCCGACCGGAGAAGAACGTAGGCTGAATGAAACAGCTCCAGGACACATCACAGGTCCAATTAATGAAGAGAATGAAATCACGAGCCGAGCTATTGATCAAACTCACCAAGTGCAAGTGATTATCGAACAAAAAGAAAAGGAGACTGACCAAGTGGAAGTAAGCACCGGACTATATGAAGGTCAAAGAAGCCAAGAGGAAGATGGACAAACCACCCAAAACGTTGATCCTAATGGCCAAGTACACCGCCAGTGTGTAGATGCACAGTCAAAGCCGCAGGATGATGAAAACATTAGTTTGTGTTCAGTAAGTATGTTGGAAATATATTGATGTAATTTTCGTAAAACGTGTCTTCCAAAAATTTATAGTTCTTTGCATTTTAATAGTTTAGTACGGATTGTAAATTTCCAAATGCATGCTCAATTTTACCTAATAAATTTATTACGATCTTTTAGATGGGTTTGTGAGAAACGCACAAACTGCGAGTAAAGCAATTGGCTATAATATAAAAAACAAGTACGCTTCAATATAGATGTCTAATTGGTGTAAAATTCAAACGAAACGTTTTGTTCCGTCTCTTCATCATTTGAATTAAATGTTCTTCGTTACACATTTTGTAATTCCATACTATAGAATGATAAATTTACTGTCTGTGAATGAATCTAAACTTCCTTTGAAATCGTTTCTGGCAGCAAATCCAAACGATTACGACAGATTTAAGGGGACATTTTTCGGACGAATCGGGATTATACCATAATTCGAGAATCAGAATATGGTATCTCTACCCTTTAAGAGAAACAAACTGCCCTTTTAGACTCATGACAGCAACTCATTCTCTCGTTTGCCCTGCATCACGACTTTTGGGATGAATATAGAGCTTCTATAATAGGAGACATATCATAAAGTGATATTGGTTCATCTATGATGAAGATAATTTATTTTCTGATATGTTTGAAGTCGTTATTCGAGTTTTTAATAAATAGCAAATGCTTTTTTGCCAGAACGTCAAAAGTTGATGCTTTATAAGTTAATAGTTTATATTGCATTTCTTCTATCTGTATATTGGCATTTCAATATAAAAATATTTTAAATGTTACAACTACTACTGAACTATTTATTAATTTAGTATTCGGTATAATATATACTCATATTTGTGACAAGGTATATATTTAATAATTTTATTAAAAATATGGACATGAGTTAGATACCTTTTAAGCTCTTGAAAAAATGTTAAGAGATTTGCTTTAAGAAACCCCTTTCTCTTTTTAATATACGTACATAAAAAACTTTATTTTTAATTATGTTTCCAATGCACCTTTGATTACACACACATTTGGTTAAACAGAGCTTGGATAAAAAATCAACAATAAGTCAATGTTCTTCTGTAATGCATTTATTTGTCGCCCTACAGTGCATCATCTGGAAGTTTACATTTCTTTTTTTTTCTCGGTACTTTTTTGAACCAATATTTAATTTGTCTTTTTGCTCATACAGTTAAATGAAATTCGTCGGAAGCGGCAATACAGGGTTGGTCTCAACATGTTTAACAAGAAACCTGAAAGAGGAATTCGCTTCTTAATCCAGCGGGGTCACCTGGAGGCATCTCCGATAGCTGTTGCTAGGTTTTTACTCTCTCAGCAAGGACTTAGTAAACAAGTGATTGGAGAATACTTAGGAAACTTACAAAATTCTTTCAACATGGCTGTATTAGGGTAAGTGTTTATTCTGACTACACGTAATTGAAGCTAGTAAATAACATCTGCTCCCCAAAAATGTCACTGGTATGTCTTTCGGATGAAGTGACCCCGGGATCAGAAAGTGCTTGAAACTGCGACGTGTGTCGCAAAACAAAGTCTTTACAGATAAATTTTTAATTAATTTTATCACAATTTTTGCCAATTTTTTATATTATAATTCATGATATTCTGCATTGTAATGTGGGCTTCTTGCCACATATTTCTTTATTTTCCAGCCACGGAACAACCTTCCTAAACCACGCAAAATGCCACAAACACTTTATATGACACATCTTTTACGTCAATGACAAAATGCATGCTAAACAATTGCAATTGCCTATAGTTGTGTTGCAGAACATTGCATATAATTCAGCATTTAATTCAGCACCTGGGGAGAGATTTTTTAAATTGTGCAAGATTTATTTTATTTCAAAAGTGTGTTTGGATACGAGTTATTGATTATAAGTGTGCTCACAAATAAGAGGCAGTTTAAATTTATCAAGAATTATTTTATTTCAAACGTTTGGTTTTGAGCATTTGATAAGTGTGGTCACAAATAATTTCAAGAAACACCCATAAAAATAATTTCGGCTCTTACTTTTTATTACAAATTACCATAAATTCTTTCAATAACATTTTTCGAATGTCCGCTTTGAAGTAAAAAGGATAGGTCATCAATTATTTGGTATCCCATAGAAAAAAGATAATTATTTTGTATACCTTGTGATGAAAAAAGTTGAAAATCGCTGATAATAACCTTTTTACTACGGCTATAGATATCACAAGAGCTATTCTTTCTTGGCGCCATTCTAATAACTTTCAAGTTACAACTGATGTACTGCCCGTTGTCTAAATTATTTCTTGGTACAATCAGATATAACTGGTGTACCATTCGTAGTCTGTAGGTTAATACATTAAAAGTAATAATGTTTATTGGTTGAAATTGCATTGGTGAATAATTATATTTAAAATGTAAAAATACATGACTTTTAAGAACAATTCGTTGTCAAAATGTTCCAAATTTGAGCTCTTATTTTTTAAAATATTTGTGAAAATAATTTTTTTAAATACTTTTTTGATTTATAATTATGATTTAAAACTACTTTTTCCTAAAAATGTCAGTATTTTCCCTATAATTCAAATTTAATTAATTTTAAATTCAGTGTTGAAGTAAAATTATTTAATTTTTACTTCTACAACACTGATTTCCCACTGCTTTTAAAAATTCAAACTGTACATAAATTTTATGTTACAGAATATTTCTATTTTTGAAGTTTGGAAGAAATCTTAGTAATATTTGAAGAAATATTGGAACAATTTTTATTGTGATTCATGGTTTTACTGTGTTTGTAAATATGAGTAAACTCTTTATTTTTTATCTTGATACTATTTACCTCCCACAGATCTTTTGTGGAAGATCTGGACTTCGCAGATATGGAAGTTGATGTTGCCCTCCGAAAGTTTCAGACTTACTTTAGAATGCCTGTAAGTATTATGGAAAATTTCATTTTATAAAACTCATACATGATGTATGAAATTACATTTATAGAAAAACAAGTAGATAATTTGAACAGAACAAAAACTATTTTGAAGTTCTCCACCACACATGTTTTAAAACATACAATAGGGTCAAAACAAAGATAGTTTAAAACAACACACATGTATTAAAAAAGTTCCATGAATTAATAAATTTACATTACGCACACTTAAATTTTTCCATAAAATAAATAATTTTTTCTGGAAAGTAAATATTATTTTATTATCATATCCAATCATACTTGTATCTTTATAAATATTTCTGAATGGTTCTATATGTACTTTTAGGGAGAAGCACAAAAAATTGAAAAACTGGTGGAAGTCTTCAGTCATCGTTACCTTGCCTGCAACCCCGATATAGCTTCAAAACTGCACAATCCTGAGACTGTATTTGTGCTAGCATTCGCCATCATGATGCTAAATACTGACCTCCACACACGCAACATGAAAGATGTTCGACGGATGAAAATGGAGCAGTTTGTACGTAATCTTCGTTGTGAGTACCTGCCTCTGTGAGCTTTTTGTGTATTTAAATATATCTGGGTAGTAAGTATTTTATTGAATATTTTGAATTTATAGTAATCTATTTTTCTACATTTTAATAGCTATTGATGATGGTCACGATTTGGATCGCCATATGTTAATTGGCATTTATGAAAGGATCAAAATGAATGAATTCAAAATGGGATCAGACCACGTAGCTGAAGTTTTCAAAGTTCAACAAACTATTGTTGCGAAAAAACCTGTAAGTATCTTCTCAAAACCAAGTAAATTAAATGGTACCTATTTATCGGATCTTATAAAAATGTATATTGGACGCTTCAAATGCCTATTAAGGTAGAACATTTGTAAAGAACAATCTTGCAACAAATTAGTATATTATATGTTCATGGTAGTAAAAATATAAGAAACGTTAATAAAATATTTATTATGACTTAGTTTTAAGTAGAATTTTAGTTTTCTTAGTTTAAGTACTTAGTTTAAATTTTTGAGTTTTCCATTGCTGTAATTCTGTTTGTTTACATTTGTAGAACCTTGCCTTACCTCACAGGCGCTTAGTCTATAACTGTCGTTTGAATGAAGTTTATGGCGTCAGTAAAAAACAACGACGAAGAGTCCATGAAAGAGGAGTTTTCCTGTTCAACGACTTATTAATGGTAAATTTGTCACTCATTTATGACAACAAATTATTTAATCAACTTATTTTACAAATAGAGTGCACATTTTCATGCAGTTTACCTCAAGAACTGCTTCAAGCACAATTGAGTATTTTGAGGGTCACTCTAGAAATAGGGATTATATGTTTTTAGAGGGCTTTTGAAAATAGTTTGTTTATTGTGAGTCAGTTAATAAAGTATTTTTCTGTTTATTTTTTCCTCTTACTATCATGTGTACTTTTATCACACAAATACATTGAGAGCACGAAACAAAACATCAGAGGATAACCTTCCTGTTCAGGATATATTCCTGTTATAACATACCACTGGAGAAAAGGACATGGGGTTAGGTTGGACTTTCTTAGAATCTTGACCAACACCAGCCTGAAGCAGGAGACCAAGGGTAGCTAAGTGCAATATGACCAACTAGAATGTTTTAAGATTTCACTTTGGGATAGGGGTGTCCTGTTTCTGCAGCAAGACAGGCAATACTTGTGTAGCATGCGATTTATTTTTCTTGATAAAATATAAAACATTCTTATATGTTGTTACTGAATTAAAAAATTAGACACATTGGTTTCTTTCTCAACTGTTTATGTAGAATGAGTAACATAGCTTTATACTATAATTTAAAGCCAATTTCAACTATATGAAGATGTAAGTATAAAAATTTGTAGTTTTATGAATTACCTTTCCATTTTAATAATGAAAACATTTTTTTTCTGATTAGGTAACCAAAAAGAAGCGCAATAATACTTATAAATACAGGCAATCTTTTCCTTTATGTGGCATGAGTGTTACGTTGTTTGAATCCCGATGTAAGTATTATCAGTGAATTATGTTTAAAGATATATGAATTCGGTGGTATTAACAATTATTAACATTCCAATTAGATCTAGAGTATTCATGATCTAGAAATTTTGGACACAATAATTGAAAAATATACAATTCTTGCACAGAACTGAAATTTGAAAATTTAATATTAGATTGTGATAGCTTTATTTTATGCCAAATGTAATAGTTAGAATTTAGATTTTGAGTTTGATCTGAAACAAGCATTGATAGAATGCAACCAATTATAAATATAAATATGTAAATTATAACAAAATTAAATTTTGCTTTCAATAAAATATCTATTCAACAAAACTAATAAAGTTAAATCTGTATATTATGCATTCATTCTAACAGTGGTTTATTGTTCCTTAGACTATCCATATGGCATTCGTGTTAGTCAAATAGCTGATGAAAACGTACTGATAACTTTCAACGCTAGAAATGAGCATGATAGATCAAGATTTGTGGAAGAGTTGAAAGAATCAATTTTGGAGGTAAAGTATTTTATATTTCTAATAAAAAGTATGGCGACTTTTTGTGTACATACTATTAAAACACTAAAAGTTACATAAATTTATATTGTTATTTTATCGAAATATTTTTCACGTTTAAAAAATATTTTTATCTAAATGGGCCTTGCATTCTTCCTTTCTTGCTACTAGAGTTTGGACTTTTGAAAAGTCAAATTATTATGCTAAAAATTTTCTACCGAAACTATCTTATTAAAAATATAAAAATTTATTCAATATTTTAGTGGTTACATATTCTTACTATTAGTAGTTTAATTCATTATATCAAGCAGTTTGCTTGTTAATCCAAATTACCGGTTTTTGTTTCTTATGCGAAACCGTTATGATAGTTTGAGTTTCTATGAAATGATGAGATATTTATATAATTTGTATCTTTAGAAAAACATTTAATAGAATATAAATTTAAAAGTATTTCTGACCTAGCACAATTATTTCAATTTCTAATAAATGAATATCAAGGTATAAAATAAAAAATAATCGTATAAGAAAGAAAACTGAATTTTCCATTTTCTTGTTGAGTCATTCATCCCATGTTCATTCATTCCTTTACATATAAATGTCACACAGGATGTTAAATAATGGGATATTTTGTATCTATTTCTTTATAAATTTGCTTTAATATGGATGAAAAATGGCATACATAGGACATTGTAGGTGACTGGTGGACAGTAATGTGATAATCTATTTTTTTCGTTGGCACGATATAAAGCTTTCCTTTCTAAAACAAACTGTCTCTGCTACCCTCTCTGTTTTCTCCAAGTCAGGGTAGAAGTCCCCTTTCAAACCTTGTTGTCCGATTGGGCATGAGATCAAAATGGTTAACATATCATTCAACAATGCAAGAGCGGTGTAAGAGGGAAAAATGACCTCCCCAAACCAAATTGTGAGGTACAGTGGATAGTCAGCTATAAAGCCTGTTTCTCTGAACCCAAACTATTTCCGAAAACGAACTTTAATTATAACTTTGTTTTTTAGATGGATGAAATGGAGGACCTAAGAATCGAAGGTGAGAAGATGAGGAGGTTTAGAGGCACTGCGAACAGACGCACTGGAGTTGCCGACATGGATTTAATTTCTCAGACTTCGAAACTCTCATCAGAAAACATCTTCTTGCCATCAGAATTGTCCAATTCTTTACTAGATCTTCAAGAGGAACGTAAGTTACCTGCATGAGTGTGTTGGATTTGTATGATGTATCAGTCTTAAAAGTATAGAATAATCACACCTTAAAATTCCTAGGTATAAAGAAAGATTAATATTTAATTTTAGAAGCAAGAATAGGTGTGTACTGCTATGATATATAAATATAAATACATAACACTAAGGTTAAAAGTACTAATGTACATTATTATCATTTGTTGCGTATGAGTGCAATATGTGGTTTTCTTTATGTCTGAGGGGTAATTCAAAATTCCGTGTTCAAACTTTTGTCAACAATTTTTTTAGGATGCACCAAAATAAAGTTTTTTTTTGTTATAAAGTTTACCTAGCAACTGTTTGCCAACTGCTCTCTTTTTAACTTTGTTATTTGCTATGCGTTATTCTTACAAGCATTACTTGTATTTTGAGGTGGCTAGAGTGCATATAACCTAAGGGGCTGCCGATGATACAGATAAACTGTTCAAAGGTTATACTAAGTACACTTCCCCAAGAATCATGTGCCTAATCATGTACCGTTTCAAGTTAGCACTCCAAGCTGTGGGAAATCGAAATATTCCATGCCAACGGGTATGATGTGAGTTGGCTTAGAAACGTGAGCACTCCCGAAGTGTGCTATGGATAATTTATTTCACTTGATTTCTCTCAGTCTTGTATAGAGTGTCATTCATTTCTGGATGCTCGAACATGGCCAACCTGTATCATTTGCGGCAGCAAAAAAAATTCTAGTTCCACTATTTTGCTGTGTAAACATTCAGACGTTTGACGGCTTGGTACTCGCCTATTAGAAAGGCATTTAATGTTACCATCTTTGTTCTTGATCGAGCATTATCTATTCAGACATGGATCCTACAACAAAAACTGATGAGTTGATCAAAGTTCGTCTTACGAATGCCGAAATTGAAAACAAAATTATTTGCAAAAAAGTTTATGGTTAGAGAACCAGATTGAGAATGCTTGAAATACACTGAATCCCTCTGAGTAATTTTCTTCTCTTCTCACTACGGACGGACGCTATTGCATTAAAGACATGAGTGGAGTAATTTGAACACTGTATTACTTTCTGTACTCAAAATTATATAATTTCTCACAGATGATTTTTTTTACAGTATTAAGAAGAGCAATTCGAAAAGGAAGTTCAGGTTCTTTTGAACAGTAAGATGGTAAGCGCATCTTGATTCTCCATTCATTTATTTCTTAATTTTTTTTATAAAATTAACTTTTATTCTATTAATTGAGTATATATCAAATGTGTACAAGAAATATTTGATCGCGTGCTGCAATACAATGATATAAATAAAGTTTACTGTTTATTTATAAAATATCTCAATGGAATCAGTAAATATCTATAGGACAATGCCTTAACTTTCCGCTTTAGAACATCCGATAAATATTAAATGGTGTCCCATATGTCAGTGACTTGCCGCTCTTCCTAGTCTATGGATTTTGATTTTTTTTAAATATCTTCTCAAATACAATAAAATGAGTAAAAAATTTAATGTTAAAGACATAGAGTGGTATTAAATTACTTTGAACTAATTTGTTTTTCTGCACAGACTCGAATAACATCTTCTCGCATCTTTACTTAACATATTAGACTAGCCCTTTACAATTATGACCCAAATGGCCGAAGATAATTTCCGGAAACACGATTTAAACTCTTAGTTCATTTTCGTCATAGTTGGGACAACATTGTTGTAGTCTTCACTGAAATCAAATTTACCAATACATCTTTGTCCTTACTGAGTAATCTCTTTGAACAGCTGTACAATTAAAATTATTTCAGTTTAGCTAGCGTCATTAATCAAATAATGTTGCTAAGCCTCGAAGGGGCAAATAAATATTTAAATCTCTCTTGGAGATTGTCACGAAGAATCGAGTCGTTCCTAACACTGACCTAATAATTTTTTAAATTATGTTAATACTGTTACATTATGTACTGTTTAAGTATTTCCTATCGTGTTTAATTCATGCATTGGTGTACTATCGGATGCAAGTAATGCTTTCTATGTACGTATGTGTATGTCTATAATTTGGCAATTTTCTTTTGTTTGTTGAGCGTGGATGGGTCTTTCAATAATATTATTACTCACATCTAACCCACAAACAAATAAAGAACTTCTACAAAATTTTAAGGAACATTATTTTGTTAACGAAAAGCTTTCATTTTCCAGAGAGAAAAATAAAATCGAAAAAATTAAAATGAAATATGTAAATATCTACCAGTGTAATGTAAACTAGTTTAAGAAACCGGAGGATTGAAAAATTATAAACAAACTTCTTTTCCTCGTTGATGTAACTTATGTACATTTCCTTTCTTTTAGGGAAGCGAACAATTGAACTATAAGACCTGTTGAGCAACGATAGCCATCCCGGACCAGAAGAGCTCTGCGGGTGCCCTCCTCGTGTTCGCCCACCCTCCTTTCTATAAATACGTCAAAATTCCTGCGGACACGAGGGGAGCATTCGTAGAGTTTAGAAGGCCGGATGTCTACACGTACTGCCACAGCTGGTTCATTTGGAATTGCTCCAAGGCAACACAACATCAAATAGTTATTGGACAAGTAATAAAAATATTCTATAGCACCAAACCGACTCCTCGTCTTTGAGCATGCCAACAGCTGAACTACAAGACCTGTTGAGCAACTATAGCCATTCTGACTAGAAGAGCTCTGCGGGTGCCCTCCTCGTGTTCGCCCACCCTCCTTTCTATAAATACGTCAAAATTCCTGCGGACACGAGGGGAGCATTCGTAGAGTTTAGAAGGCCGGATGTCTACACGTACTGCTCCAGCTGGTTCATTTGGAATTGCTCCTAGACAACAGAACATCAAATATTTTTTGGAGAAGTAATAAAGATATTCTATAACTCCACTGACTGGTCTTCTTTGAGCATATTGAATTGGTATTCCAATCACACTTTAAACAAAGAATGAGCGTGCGGCTGCTGCAGCCTGATTGGTAGAGTATCGGAAAAGCAACCGGAGGGTTGCTAGTTCTAAATTCTATCCAACCAAAGACCGTCGTGCACATATGGATTGGAGCACGTTAAATCTGCCGTGGTTTCAAATGTCCTGAAGTAGGTGGGGTGAGTGAACTTGGAGTGAGTTTTCAGCTCAAGTGCTGGCGAATCAGAAAAATTAACAGGGAAGGTTCTATGCATAGACTTGAAATATAAGTAGTCGGAGTACGTCTATTTAGGGATGCTTCAGAAAGTGTGACGCAAATGACGACTAGTAGTCACGTGACTGCTCAGTGAAAAATATTTTGGCCGATTTTTATCATCGTTTGACGATGCAACATCTAATGACAAGGCATTGCGTTAAAACAGTAATACACTTCAAAATAGCTTTTCTTTTGGTAATATACTCTAAATCTAGTCTCTTGGGAAAACACTCTAAAACGACTCTATTTTTACAGAAAATGTTTTTTATCACCCACTAAATAAAGAGTTCACTATGAGAGTATACATCAATTTACTGGGAGTGGGGATCAATACTACAACATCCGAAAACTTAATATGTTTATTTACAAATATATATTCGAACCTTTTTAAGAAATTGGTCAAATTTTGTTCTTAATTTTTGTATTGCTAGCTCGTGGGTCACTTGGAAAGGGGGAAAGGGAGCATGAAAAAAACTACTTTGTTTGGTTCCCAATTTTTTAATCCTTTAATAAATTAACGATTCCTTTTTTTTTTTACAACTTTTACTTTTACACATGAAGATAAAAAATCTGTATAAAAATGAAGAAATCATGCTCAGCCCTCCTGCAATGAATTTTTGATGAACTAGCTTTCATTTCCGAGTTTATTTCTATTGGTAGACTTTACAAAATTCATCGAAGAAAACAAATTTTCACATGAATATGTGGATTCAATCATTGTTAAAAGAGCATTGGCAAGTTTCTTTATTAATATAAAATTATTTGGTAAAGAATCATACCTTTAATATAAAATTTAAGTTTTGAGTGTGAGATAATTATAATTTGTACTAATTTCAGACATTTTTCGTTTTACTTCGGAAATCAAGTTATCAAAATTATTTTTCCAATCTATGCTGCTTTGAAATTCAACTAATTCCATTTCTAAATCATGGATACCTAGCCACTTAAATTTGTTCAACTCCATTATTTCAAATTTCGTTTGTATGGATATAAAATAAGAGGAACTGTATTTTCTATACTTTTAAATTGATTAAATCTCTCCTCAAAGGCTGGTTTTATTTCCTGTATAATCAGCAAATATTTTTATTTTTATTTTCTTGAACGTACACAAGCGTATTTTGCATTGTTATTGTGTTTTGAGAAAGTTTTTGTAATTGAGGAAAATATTTCATGATTTTCACTTTCAAATCCCTAGTAAAGATGTCACATTTTGTCATAATCATCCTAATATTCTCAAACAACATTAAAATGATTTTGTGCATTTCTTGAAGTTTTTTATTCAGTTCATTAAAATACTGAGTGCTGTCGCATAAAAACATAAAATCATTTAACCAATCTATATTTGAAAATTTGTCAAACTTATTGCTTTTTTCATTCAAATAGAGCTTAATTTCTTCAAATAAAACGACAAACCGATTGAAAACTTGACCGCACTGATCCATCGAACATTGTTGCTTGTCAAAATCGTTTAATACTGGCACTAAACTTCCTCTAATAATTGTGTAAATTGTCGTTTGTTAAGACCTCTTGCGTTTATAATGTTGATGAATTTTATTACAACTGGCATTACATTGGAAAATGTTTCTAAATCTTGCTTCGCACATAGATTTTCTGGTGTAGTAAATAATGAAATTCAATCCGAGGACGTGTAGTATTTTGCTTACGGTAGTGAAAAAATCAATGTTTTTCAACGCCATATTGTGTGAACGTCCGTTGTTACAGAAACAATTTTCTGTAGGTCAATATCCATTTCTTTAAATTAAATATCAAATTCTTTAAAATTATCATGACCTGTACACTTCCTTTTCAGCGTTATAAGTTTATTAGCTCTTCTTTCATTATATTAAATACTTTTTATCGAGCAAAAACTGCTAATTTTGTATAACCATTTACATTGTTACACTCATCTAAAGCAATGAAATACATTTCTACATAATTTATAGTTTTATGTATTTTCAAACAAAAATATACCTTTCTAATTCTATTACTGGATCTTCAATTGTACTGTACCTCTTATAATCAAAAATTTGGAACAAAAATTAAAAAATATTTACTGTAAATGACGCGGTATTATTCAAAAGAACATTATATTTAGTTAAAAGGAAAAACTAGTGGTGGCTACGTTACCTAAAACATTCATATAAATCTTAAAACAGCATTACGTATAATCAATAAATCTAAAACACTTTACAAAAATCATTTATGCACTTTTTTTTCACTTTCAAGTTTTTTAACACTTCTATTTCTTCATATTTTTTAAAGAAAGGTTAGAAAAATATTTAAAATTTTTTATGTATGATGAAATTATTATAAATTCATAAATTAAATTCAATGCGTGGGTCAGTTAATAAGCCTGCGTGGGTCAGTTTCTGACCCTACGGTCATAGGTTGACCATCCCTGGTCTATATATCATTTCACTGGGAGTGGGGCTCAATACTTTAACATCCGTAAAACTAAATACGTTTATTTACAAATATACATTTAATTTACTTCTGAAAAAGACAACCTATTGTCTGAGAGTACATCTCACATTTGGCTAATTTGTGGCAACGCTCAACAGAGGGCTCTTTATTGTGCCACTGTGATTGGTCGAGAGTTTAATATCCTACAACTCGGCCATCTTTCATGGATGACGGATGGTAGTGAGTTCAAATCCAACCAAAGAACGTCGTGTACAAGGGGGATGGTGCACATTAAATCTCCAGTGTCCTCAAATGTATTCACGTTGGCGTAGTGTGGAAGTTTGGAGTATGTCGCCAGCTCAGGTTTAACCTCATCAAAAAAACATGGTTTAGAATTACGTGGGGTTGTCCTTGAAACTTTCAGAGAGGAATAATAAATAATGCAATTGTTATTGACATTCCCTCATAATACAGGGTATTCTAAAAAATCAATTATTAATCATGGGAACTAAAATGTACGACTTATACAATAACTTGATATCTGAAAATCACGCTACTGCATCACGCCGGGTCATCTGCACATTGAATATATATAGAGAATTGCAGTGCAAACATCGCAATGCTACTACATATGAAATATGTTGCTGGGTCACTGATGTATAAAGGATAATGATATAGACACTAACAACCATGTTTGAAATATATACGAGCAAATGGAGAAATCAATACAGTAAATTTGGTAGGAATGTTTTGTGCACCTTATTACTAATATAACAGATGCATAGGGATAAACATAGAAAAAGTAATTCTTAATGCAGCTTGTATCAAAGTTAAAATATGTGATCGACTCTTGTTTTCAAGCATATCACTAGTTGCGAGCATTTGCAAAAAAGAAACACACTAAATTCATTCAAAGAAGTCACTAAATTTCGACATTCTAATTTGCAAAAGTCACACTGTTAAAGTATAGCAGTTATGCGTTTTGTTAATTAGCATAATGATATGATTTTCATTCACATCACATGACCTCACAAAGGGTTTTAAAGAATGACAAGTGAAAACAAATGAGAAAATGTAATGTTGTAAATCGTTTTGAGAAACCTTTTGTCGACGGTTTAAATTTTCGGAATTGTTATGCATTTGTTGATGAAGTTGGTTGATTTAGTGTGTCACTTATGGCTACAAACGGTTTGTTGGTTTTATAAAAAAATATTTTTGAAAAAGTAATAGCAATACTGACTAAATCACATCAAAATATAAATTGCAGATGTGAATATACAATTCTAACTCAATCAGGTTTTCGGTGTTTGTTTTTAACACAAAATTTATCATTTCCAAAACGAATTTTAAAAATATGGATACATTTATGATAGTATGGACAAAACTAAGTTAAATTTTCTTCATGGAAAAATGATGAAAGAATAGCATTATCCAAACAACGCCTATCATGTTATCAAGACATTGTACGACACACATTAAGTGTAAGTAACAAAATGAATAGATATGTTTATCATAATAATAAGCATTTACTTAATGGTTTATATACATGAATTTGAAAAAAAAATTATTTAAAAATATCTTTTGATGACAAAAATATTCTTCGATAAAAGGAATTCTAAATTGAATTTTGATAAATAATATAATATCTTAACAATAACATATGAAGCAGTGTATTTTTCTTAACCTTTTAAACGCCGTAATTCATTTTTAAAGTTTTTTATTTTAATTTTTCGCTTAAATGGCTTATTTTACAGCTAGTATAACTGTTCAAGACCTTTTTTGGCGAAAAAAAAATCCTAAGTATGATTTTGAGGATGTTCCCATTTGGGAACATTGGCGTTTGGGATGAAGTAAATAGGGGCATTTTTCCGAGTGGTAATTTTTTTGCAATAGATTCAAAAAGAGGACTAAGTTTGGTTTCTATTTCATACTTTTATATACTTCTCTTAGAAAGGATACATTTTTCTCTTATTGCCAGTGCTACGGGGGAATCAAGATAAATGTATCTGCTTTTTGCATGCAAGGCCCTGCTTTCTAACATTCTTCTTGCACAATGCACACCTTGGGTGCAAGCGACGATATAGTGTTCGTCCGTCTTTCTAAGGTGAATTGGTAGATGAGATCATGGTCCTGGTCATGCTGAGACTACTCTTTATCCTAGTGGAGCCTCTGCTTTAGCACCATCCTGTTTCCCTGAGTAAATTTACATCCTATATAGATACCTATTAGATGAGCATGTCATCGAAATTTTGTACCCAAATCTGATGGGATTTCCGTGAATAAGCATCTTACCAGAATGATGTCCGTAATACGGCACCATTGATCCGTCAATGCTGAGTTATAGTGAAAAACTTCAAACTGAATCAAGTTTCTACACATATTATCGTATATTGTCACAATCTTTTTTTTGTTTATTACCCTGTTGAACATCTTTATTGTTGTCAACAAGAAGAAAGTACTTTTTAAGTTGACTAAAGCATGCTCTAGCCATTATCTTAGGAAAGATTCTAACACAAGTGTCTCCAGAATTACTCTATATTATAAGTCCTCTGTAGGCACCGTGTGGTAACCGCTCAAAAGAAGGGAATTGAAGAATATCTTCACAGTTACCTGTTATTATCTGCCCCTTTGCCGTGTATACAACGCTGTCATTTCAACTAGATGTTGCACATAATTCATAGGGAGTATTTTGTGGAATAACTCTAGAGGATCCATAGTATCAAGCTCGGGAAATTTTTCAGCCAGCTTTTCGAAGCTTATTCCTGAAATATCATTATCTAATGTTGCATCCCTTTTCCTTCTGGGATTGGGTTCTTGTCTTCGCTTATTTGCACTTGGAGCAGAACATGAGGGTGTGCTTCTCCTTTGATCTTCGCCCGAATCGGGAATTCGGTCATCTGAAATAGTCGAATCACCATCTTCATTGTTAATCATCAGGTCAATCTGTCGACAAACAACTTGAGAACAAACCTCATTCAAAGCTTCATCGTTAATGTACTTCATCACTCGTTAATGTTCTTCATCACTCAAATCAGCGTCTTCATCAGATGGCAATGTGTAAAAATCAGGATCGTCTACGTCCTCGAGCTCGTCATCGGATAGGCTGTTGAAAAATTCCTGATCTGCTCGCAGGAACTTGTGATGTATCTCTGAAAGATGTTGTTGACACGGAGTGATACCTGAGAAGCACTTGAATAGTCAATTCCTATTAGGAATGACGTATTAAGTAAAAAAAATGATTAAAACTACATAGTTCAGCGTATAGTATACAGTAGTACTCTCTGATCGAGAAAGGAAATCTTTGATCAGAATGAAACCCACTGGTTGAAACCATAACGACTATAGGTCACACCTTCGTCGAGTCTTGAAAAAGGAATGTTGTTGGAATGTGATCTTTGCAAAGGTCATTCAAAACGCTCTCCTCTCTTTTTCTACCCATAAATTATGCGATACATTTCAATCAACCATTTCACCAAAGGGGAATGTGGTTACTATTCTTGTAAGGTGATTAGAGTGAAAGAAATCATCCCAATCGTAAACATTTATAACTGTAACAATGCGATTACCTTACAATATAGTATCACGGTTTGCAGAGAAAACGGGTGTTGTATATACATGCAGATACAAAAGTGCCAGCTGGAAGTATGAAAGAATCAGCCACCACATTTATTTCGTTACCCATAGCAAAAGAATTATGATAATTAAAAAAGAAAGATAGTATTGACTCAAATTTTGCAAGTTAAAAAAATCCCCTCAAACACTATACCCCAAATGCCAATGTTCCCATTTGGGAACATCAAAATTGTTGTAAGAATTACTTCCTACAAATAACACTTGAAAATATTTTGTTAATTTGTAAGAGAATATATGTCCCTTGACTACCAAATCAAGTCAGTAAAATGTTTTTAAAATTAAATTTAAAAACAGCAGAAATTAAAATGTGCATGACACTTTGAAGTCCCCAAATTCAGTAGATTTGACCTAAATTATGTAAAAAAGCTTAATTTATTTTTTGAAAAACGGTGGCACCTAAAATAAATTTATATTATTATATGGCGTTTCGGAAAGTATGAATATTCTAAACAAAATATAAAGCTATTAAAAAAATTCACACAAAAATGTTCCCATTTGGGAACATTGGCAGGTAAAAGGTTAGTAAAGCAGGCAGTAGAAAAATGAAAAGCAGAAATCGCTTTTAAGGCATACATTTCTGAAGTAATAAACAAAATATTGTGTCGGATCCGGAAAGTTCTCAGGTTTTTCAAATCGAAGCGAGCTTTTTTATTATTATTGTTCTGAAAAGGAGTGTGCTACCGCTGACAAGGAGTGATCTTGATTTAATCAGATGTGTAAATTCGGTCTTTTCTGTTTTCACTGCATAATTATAGCTTGTGTTGTGACATATTTTTTATTTCACTGTATTGCTAAGAATAGAGAACCAAAAAGTTCATTTACGTCATATTATGTTCTTTTATTTCAAGAAAGGAAAAAATGCTACTCAGACTGTTCGTAAAATTTGTGCAGCGTAAGGAAAAAGTGCTGTTTCTGATGACACAGTTCGAAGGTAGTTTCATATATTTAAGCATATAAATTTGAGCCTCGAAGTTGATGCACGCTCTGAACGACCATTCTCTGTAAATGAGGACCTATTTCAAGATTCTAGTGCTGAAATCCACGTTACACAGTTCAGGAACTGTGACGCTGACTAAATACTCCAAAAAGTATAGTTCATGATCATCAGAAGAAGATTGGGTGTGTAACACGCCAACATCTAGAGGAAGGCGGGGCAGAGTGTTACACAATCCTTTTTATTTTTCAGCCCTGACATCAAGATACACATCTATAAGACGCAAAAAAAGCACTTATACTCTAAACTTTTATCTCTTACATACATGTTTCATATCATTAAAATTAAAAAGAGCAACATTAATTACAAGAATTTAGTGTTTTTGGTAGTGATGCACATTGTAAGACTGTGCCCCACTATCGGGATACAGTGCTAATTATAGAAGCAACATTTGATATAAAGAATAGGTTTTTATTAAAATTCATTGGAATTGAAATATTCATACATCTAATGAGTTCTTAAGCAGGCTTAAACTAAAATACCACATTTGATTAGTTTACGTATAATTGGACAGGTTTAATGTGAGGGAAAATATAGAGATATAATAAAAGTTTATAACAATCTTTACTGTTATGGCCTACACAGTTGAGAAAATAAAGCATTTGCAATGATTGTAGCTTACGGTTAGAGATGATAAAAACAGATTGAAAAAATTGTAAAATTATTTTAGTTATTAATAGAAGTTAATACCACAGGAAAACCCAGCATTTTGGCAAAATTTATAAGATGAAAAAATCTTTTGACGTCAACACTTAAAAATCAACATTCTTCTGATTCGCGACTTCTCTAATGGAGTGAATTTTATGGTATTGAATGTGTCCTTCTTCAACTATAACATAATCACCATTGTTAATTGCGAAGGGATCATAATCTGTAGTAATTCTGAAAAAAATATGTTATCGTTATTAGCATAAGATGGTGAATCTTCATCTTTTGTTGATAACTCGGTAGGCTTATCTTTCAGGTTCACTTTGGCCCGTTTCTTGTGGGAATTTCACTCTTTTTAGGGTTTGATGTCTTTTACTCAAAATATTTCTTCTATAATCATATTTTCGACTATTTCACCAACTGTCTATTTTGTGCAGTTTTTCAGAGTGAGGCGTTATGGAAATACTTTTCTTCTAACAGAGACATAATTTCGTTAGGTTGTGAATGTTTCAAATTTATTAATAAACAAAAACTGCTAATAATGTTAAGAAAGATTGTAATCATCACTTTAAGGGGAGTTAGTACCTTTGAGACCTTGCGTTGCTCGCGAAAACATACTTTTTTCGATTCATCATAAATAATTGAGTTTTTTATATTGTAGTATAAAATTGATACAGTTTAAAGAAAATTGTATGGCTTTTAAAAAACAGCAGTCATATTTGTAATTAAAAAAATATTTTTATATAAAACCTAGCAAAACTTATACATAATTTCTTCGTTTTGAAATTTACCCACTTAACTTACTACTATATACTAAATATACTTTTGTATACTAAAATATACAAAACTCAATTATTTATGATGAATCGAAAAAAGGATGTTTTCGCGAGCAACGCTAGGTCTCAAAGGTACGAACTCCCCTTAAAAGATATGCAAACCTATATGGAAAAATTAACCTATTTATTTATGTTATAATTGATATTAATAATTTATATTTTTAAATAATAAGTGCAGAATTATAAGAGTAAAAACAATTATATTGTGAAACACATGCTTGCTTGAAATGTGTTAATGGGACAAAACATGAACGTAACAGTGTGTCCCATTTCATTCTGTAACGCTATACTTCATATGACATAGCTTGAAACAAAAAAATATTATGACTAAATAATGTGAATTTGAACTATCAATTTTAACTCAACAGAACCTAAATATAATTAGCTTTAATGCTAAAATATTATTCATTTAAAAATAAACACCACTCATGAATAAGAAGAATTGAATTACAAAAAAAATTTGCTTTTAACATGCAGAAATAGAGATTTGCTTACCG
The DNA here is from genome assembly GCA_947359465.1 of Metellina segmentata. NCBI lineage: Eukaryota > Metazoa > Arthropoda > Arachnida > Araneae > Tetragnathidae > Metellina > Metellina segmentata. The sequence goes on from OX375881.1 coordinate 103,978,686, forward strand.
AAATGTAACTAATTATGTAAATTCTTCCAAAACACATTTACTTACGGGAAACAAGGTGGCTTTAACGATTGTAAACAAATTGGAACTAATGTTACGACCTCTTTTAAATTAAAGTTGCTGTATCATTGTACTCCATGTAACACTGCGCCATAACATCCCCATACATTAACACAACATAATAGGCTTACTCGAATTTCTGCATGTGATTCTTTGCTGAAACAAATGAAGAAGCTCCTTTCTTGAAACGGCTGATTACTGGACGTGTGAAGTGGATACTATAGAATAATGTTACAAGTAAATGATAATTAACTCCTCCAAGTAGCATCGAGAGGGGGACTGTATCCCAAAAAGTAATGTTGTGTATGGAACGACTACAAAGAAATTGTTTATTATGAATTGTGGCCACAAAAAATGTTAATAAATTCTGAAAACTACTGTTATCAAATGGCAGTATCAAATGCAGAAATCGAAACAAAGAGTGCAGAATTGACCAATCGTCGAGGTGTTGACTTCCAGCATGATAATGATCGGCCCCACATTTCGTTGAATATCATACAAAGACTTATTAATTATGGCTAGGATGTTTAGTGTCAACATCCACACTCACCAGACCTTGCTCCCACAGACTTTCACATCTTCGGGTCACTTCAAACTTCTCTGATCGACCTGGAACTCAATTCTATGGAGACTGGTCAAACAGCACATAGATAATGTCTTTAAAAAATGCCTAAACATTTTTTTAAAGGAATTTTCCAGTTTCCACAAAGATGGCAAAAAGTGGTAGAACAAAATGATGCATATGTGATTCTATAACATTTTTTTAAGTTTTTGTATTATTTTCGTATTTATCATAAAAAAAACCCGCAGAACTTTCCGTAGGACCCAATACATGTTAGAAAGCAAAAGTAGATTTTGATGTTATTTGGAGTTCTAAAAATTATAACTTTTGGCTCTAAGAAAATAGAAAAGGAAACCTTAAGATGTTTATCGTGCAAATAATTTATAATACTTTAAGTTCAATGTAATAACAATTTATAGCTACTATTATAAAAGAAAGAGCTTGTCTGTTTTCTGTCATAAAAGTCCTGACGAATCTATGTCAATTATAGTAATTGGATTTGGCACACGGGTAGTCCGAATGTTTTAGAATTCTTTTGTCGCGCATTGTTTTTAAATTCAAACTAGAACATTTTAAAATGAATTTAATGGAATTTAATTATTATTATTTTACTTAGAATGATAACACCATAAAGAGATGAAATATATATTTTTCCGTGTTTCCCTTTCAACGAACAAAGTTTTAACTGGAGTTATGTAGTAGTTTTTTCTATTTCAGAGATCGCTAAAGATACAGTACAAAATTTCGAAGGATTTGAAATCTGAGGAAATTTTTTCATTAGATCGATACCTAAAAATATGATTGTCTTTTAATAAATAATTTTAAAATTGCAACTTTTTTATTTTTTTCACGTATGAATGAGATCTTGATCGTGTTCGAGAAATCACAGATTCCATTTCCTGCGCTCAAACAAAACAAGCCAAGAAAAGCAAAACAAATAAAAAAAAATTTTACATATATTTTTTCGTTGCAACTTTTAAAATCGGTATCGTCAAAGATAGATTTAAACTTTCAATGGGTTTGAAATCTGCTTAAAATTTTACATCATATTGATATATTTTTTTTTAATAAATAATTTTTTAATTGAACATTTATAATTTCGTAGGAAATAAATTGTGACGTTAGAACGTTTGGATCTCTTCGCAATTCTAATTTGGCCGCATTTGTCAATGAACGTTGTCCGTGGTGTTATTTTGCTAACGGGCAACGCAGTGATGGCTGTTATCCAATAGGCTACGAATTCTCATTTGGTTAGCGAACAGTCAAGTATGATTTTCAGACAACAAGAGACAAAATTTTCCTCATGGGATTACAGTAATAAATGTTAAGAAATTTAGAAATAGTTCCAACTTAATCCAATAGCATACCTGTCAACCGTTTTTTAGGCAGCACTTCAAAACCAAAATCCTACTGTCTAAAACTGCTTTATGTTTGGTGGAAGTTCGAACTCAATGATACTAACATGCTGATATTTTACACAAATTGACCCCAAATATGTGCAAAAATAAGCAATAACTTTTAATTTGAGTGGTTTAGAAGTAATATGTAGGTTTTCTGGAAAATTAGAGCCAAAGAAGGTTTTAACAACAATCTCTCAAATACTATCATTTCAATGTTAAAACGAACTCAAAAATTAGAATTTAGCGTCGCTTGAAGACTTTCAGCAAAGTTGTCGGGTATGCAACTCTTTTTCATCGTAGATTGGCACGACGTGAAGTACATGTTAAGTACAGAGCATTGAAAATAATGTATTCGTCATGGTAAAAATTTAAGAAACATACTTTGAAAAGGCAAGCATAATGTTCTGATAAAAATAAGAGGTTTTTCAAAAGGTTTTTGAACATAAGCAGACAAAATATTGATTTTTTAATTTATTGAATATGGAGACTGCTATCAATTTAAATATTTTAAAAGCATACATTTAGTTCCTATTTACTTCACAAACTATACACTTAATTCACACAAAATAACATAGCCAGGACCAATAGGAACAAGAAATAAAAAATGCATTTCTACTTCCACCTTGTAAGGAAGACCATAAGTAAGACATATAACAAAGACTTACTCGTTGACTGCATGCGAAAGAATCAATGCTGAAAATACTATTTCATAAGTGCAGTTAAATGAGTGGTCAGCCCTCTTCATTGATTTTACTCTCAGCGTGTTTCATTTATTACAAATAAGAATATTTACATTTAATAATGCATCATTCTTGCCAAAAAAGAATATGCATAAGCTCATGAAAGTGAACTAACTCATGGTTGTGTCGACTTCAGAAATAAAAAATGCATTTCTACTTCCACCTTGTAAGGAAGACCATAAGTAAGACATATAACAAAGACTTACTCGTTGACTGCATGCGAAAGAATCAATGCTGAAAATACTATTTCATAAGTGCAGTTAAATGAGTGGTCAGCCCTCTTCATTGATTTTACTCTCAGCGTGTTTCATTTATTACAAATAAGAATATTTACATTTAATAATGCATCATTCTTGCCAAAAAAGAATATGCATAAGCTCATGAAAGTGAACTAACTCATGGTTGTGTCGACTTCAGAAATAAAAAATGCATTTCTACTTCCACCTTGTAAGGAAGACCATAAGTAAGACATATAACAAAGACTTACTCGTTGACTGCATGCGAAAGAATCAATGCTGAAAATACTATTTCATAAGTGCAGTTAAATGAGTGGTCAGCCCTCTTCATTGATTTTACTCTCAGCGTGTTTCATTTATTACAAATAAGAATATTTACATTTAATAATGCATCATTCTTGCCAAAAAAGAATATGCATAAGCTCATGAAAGTGAACTAACTCATGGTTGTGTCGACTTCAGAAATAAAAAATGCATTTCTACTTCCACCTTGTAAGGAAGACCATAAGTAAGACATATAACAAAGACTTACTCGTTGACTGCATGCGAAAGAATCAATGCTGAAAATACTATTTCATAAGTGCATCTAAATGAGTGGTCAGCCCTCTTCATTGATTTTACTCTCAGCGTGTTTCATTTATTACAAATAAGAATATTTACATTTAATAATGCATCATTCTTGCCAAAAAAGAATATGCATAAGCTCATGAAAGTGAACTAACTCATGGTTGTGTCGACTTCAGAAATAAAAAATGCATTTCTACTTCCACCTTGTAAGGAAGACCATAACTAAGACATATAACAAAGACTTACTCGTTGACTGCATGCGAAAGAATCAATGCTGAAAATACTATTTCATAAGTGCAGTTAAATGAGTGGTCAGCCCTCTTCATTGATTTTACTCTCAGCGTGTTTCATTTATTACAAATAAGAATATTTACATTTAATAATACATCATTCTTGTCAAAAAAGAATATGCATAAGCTCATGAAAGTGAACTAACTCATGGTTGTGTCGACTTCAGTTCGAGCTGAGCAATGACACCAAGCAGGCCATTTCTTCATATTGGTGGATAGATTACTATACAAAAATCACCAAAGTTCTTGCAAAATACACTTCACATATTAACAGCAAATGAGAAAATTCCATTTACCTTTTTTGTGAATGGACCACGTTCATTGGGAATAATCATTCAAAGGCAACACGCTGCATTTAGTGAGTATAATTTTGGCGTTTAAGGTCTGGATTGTTAAGATATATCGTCAAGATTGCCAGGGAATGTTTGATAGCCAGAAGACTGTGATGCTAGAATATCATTACCATCGTTTTCTTGTAAGGAAATTATTAACAGATTGAACAAAAATGAAAGATATGAGACTTATCAACAAGACAATGTTTTACTGAAGGCAAAACAAGTACTATGAATTATGATATTTTCATTTTCACTAAAATTACTAGCTCTATATTTGGGGTTTACCAACAAACATTTTGAAAACTTTGCTAGTCTTTAAATTATATTTCAGGTTTCACAAAAACCCTTTTGATCGTTTCTATAAACAATCACGCCGGCTAACAGTCTTGAGCCAATTTTACGAATATGAAGTTTGGTACTCATTGCTACTTTGGTCTTTCAATCCGAAAGAATAAAATTACATAAAAAATAAAGACTTGTTACATATACGAGGAAAAAAAAGATTCTTAAGACACTATTTCATGACTAGATTTGTATTTAATTGCCCAGAGATATATTTGATACATCTGACCATCGAACTGAAAATATTTGACAGCGGTTAAAACATCGTATAGAAAAAAGAAACAAACCACCTCCTTTATTTTGAGTACTTTTCATAGAAGAACAAATTCAGAGGTATCATTCAATATCTAATTTTTAAAGGTTTCATAAGGGGATATCTTCATATAAAATTTCGGACAAACGACAAAATTTCTAATAAGAACGCCATGTTTTTATGCCATAATCTGATTATGTAATGTTAAATTAGTCTAAATATGAAATTTCATGACTTTACTACCTTTAAAAGATCAATACTAAAGTATTCAATCCTAAAATTCGTGTCAGTTTCAGGGATCAACTCGACAAAGAAAGTCACTATTCTTTAATCAAGATTAATTGCAGTTATAGCTACCCAAATTTGAAATTTAAACACAATTTCAAACGTATTTTAAAGCGATTCGAGAATTATTATCTTTGTTACATAAGTAGGACAATTTGAAAATTACATTATTATATTTAGTACTAGCCTTTGTGTGGACAGCACGGCGTTGCCTGTGACAGTTATTTTAGTGGGCTCAGGTGTAACATGTTGCACGATATATGAACAGCCCTATGTATACAAAAAAAGCTGCAAATGGATATGTTGGTGAGTGACACATATTGGACAAAGAAGGAAATTTGATGCTACCTCGACTCCAATATGATATGTTACATGAACTAACTATGCACGAGCTTAGTGCTTTCATGTTCAGAGTGAAACTCAATCAAGTTTGATTTGTGGGCGGTACCTTTTACTCAATATGATTATAATTTTTCTTATGTATATATATAGCAAATTTTGAAACTTATTCAAATACAGGATATGAATCCTGTTCATTCTATTTCATATATATATATATATATATATATATATATATATATATATATATATATATATATATATATATATATATATATATATATATATATATATATATATATATATATATAATATATATATATTATATATATATATATATTATATATATTATGTATTATATTCTATTTCATATTTATTCCCCATTAATTTGTTTAAACATTAATTAATTTTATTTGGAATGCACCGTAACTTCGTGATTTACGCGTTAATATCTCTTTTATTTTGTTTTGGATTTATTTTCACGGACACATCGAAGTCTGCTGTTTGCATTCTACGAAAGGCAAAATGAAAAATTAACTGTTCCAAATTGGAGACGTTCGTTGCTAAGAGGTCAAATTGCGCAAATTCAAATCAAGCTTTCCTTTCCATGAATTATTGTCTCTACTCTTGAAACTACTGTGAACAGATCGTATATTTGAATAATCAATTTATGTTTACGGTAATTTAAATAGATATATGTTCGTATATTGGAAACGGAATACATCCATACTATTTAAAATAGAAATCAAATTCATTACAAACACAAAACATAATAATTTAGCAACCTGATCTGCATATCAAATGCAAAAGTGAAAATAACTTCAAGTGAGAAACAAATCTCGGAAAAACAATTCTCAATCCTAAGTTTACACATACAAATAAGACAGAATGCGAACCCAATTCATCTCCACGACCAATAATAAAATCGGTCAAAGAATATATGATAGTAATACTTCTGAATAAGAAACCAAATTCTGAAAATTCAACAATATGCTTATCTATGAGAACTAACTGTTTAACAGTACTGAATTTCAGAATACAATTTCGTGGTTAGAGCTGGAACATTTTATTCTACGTGCATTCAGGCTTCCAATGGTCCCCTTTAACTGTAACAAAAGCATTTCAAGTTAATAAACCGGACACAACGACCGCCTCTCTTGTTAGGGAGCTTCTTGCAGAACTCGTTGCACTCCTTTTCGATCAGAAAACATACTTGTTGACACTACAGGGAACACTGAACCTATAACATAAGATAAAAGAAAGATAAGGCAACATCTTCAATGATAGGTAGGCTGGTGATAATTTAACGTCGCACTGGAGCAACACAATGAGCAATTGACGACGGTCCGGGATCAATCCCAGAGGAAAGATCCCATGACCACTCCGTAATTCTAAACCATCGTCAGATCACTAGGTTACACCTGAGTTGGCACCCTTTTTTCAAACTTCCACACCACGTCCACGTAAGGACATTTGAGGCCATGGCCGATTTAACGTGCACCAGCCCCCATGTACATGGAAGTATTTGACTGGACTGCGTACGGTACTCGTAACCCTCTGGTTGCTAACCCGTTGCTTTTTCGAACTGGGCTACCACGGCCTTGCATCTTTAATGGGAGGATTTTATCCTTTATCAAGTAAATTTTACTTAACTATGAACTAGAAAGTACGAGCTTTCTCAATCTACAGTGATGACTACGCCTATCTCGGCGATATCCCTAGCTGACACCACGGTCACCAACCACGATAGCCTCCTCCACACTTCCAATCTTTTGATAACCGATGCGTAGGGAAGGAAGTGGTCCCTCAACAACCCCCCATTAACATTCCAGTTTCATTTTTTCACTTTTGTTTTCATTCACTCCCAGCGTCACTGGGGAGAAAAGGTATCAAATTTGGAATAATAACGAATTAGTCATTGGAGGGTTCCGATTTCGAAACTAGGTCTAGCCACAAACCGTCCTGCATACGGGGCTTGTGCTCGTTACATACACTACTCTGTAATACTGGACTTGACTCCAGCGGATTTGCATAACATCCTACTACTTGTTTCGGGTGTCTTTCGTGGTATGGCCTGGGACATTTACATGTTGTTCCTGGGACATTTACATGTTGTTCCTGGGACATTTACATGTTGTTCCTGAACGCCGACGCTTACATCAACTTGTTGTACAATCAGGTTCTTCCTACGCTCAGGCAATTTTCCGGAATGTACGAAAGTTACTTCCAGGACAACAACGATTCGTGTCATGTTGTAGCCTCTGTCAAGCAGTGGTATCGAGATATGGATGCAACCCGTCTTCCCTGTCCTGCTCAGAGTCCCGACCTAAGCCCCATAAAACATTTGTGAGGACATGGTTTGGGCCGTGGTATACCGGTTGGATGAGTAAAGCATGAGCAACCGGAGGGCTGCGGGTTCGAATCCAACCAAAGACCGTCATGTACAAACGAAGCTGGCGCATGCTAGATCTGTTGTTACCTAAAATGTCTCACGTTGGCGTCGTGTGGAAGTTTGAAGAGTGGGGTAACTACATAGGTGTTGCCTCGTCATCTGACGATGGTTCAAAATGACGTGGTGTTGACCTCGGTAAGGTAAGGTCATTTTAATTAACGTCATACTAGAGCAACACAAATGGGTATTGACAACGGTGCGAGATAAATCCCCTCAGGCAAAGTTTCGAGGATAACACTTCGTAATTTTGAACCACGGTCAGATGACGGGACAACACCTGATCTGGCACCCCACTCTCCGAACTTCCACACCAACCCAATGTGAGGACTTTCGACCACGGCAGATTTAAGTTGTCCCAGCCGCCTCTACACCATACGCTTACAAACATCCAGCCGACCAACCGGTATAGTGGTTAAGGTGTTAGCCTATAGATCGGAAGGTTACTGGTTCGAATCCGGGTCCGGTCAAGGATGTTTGTAAGCGTATGGTGTAGAGGTGGCTGGAGCATCTACAATCTGTCCTCACGTTGGGTTGGTTTGGAAGTTTGGAGAGTGGGGTGCCAGCTCAGATGTTGCCTTGTCATCCGACTGTGGTTCAAAATTACGAAGTGTTGTCCTGGCGTCATTCCCTTAAGAGATCTACAGGGTGGTCCCGAATTCATGGTACAAACTTTAATGGTAGGTACAGGACATTGTAACAATGATTTATTGTATAGGAATGTATAGTCGCAAGTGACGCGGTGAGGCGAAAACAGGGGAAATAACGGCCGAAAGGAAAAACAAAGATTTTATTGAAAGCGTTGTTGACAAGTGTCATGTTTACAGTAATTGTTCAAAATTGCGTCCACCAGTATCGATACATGCTTGACAGCGTCGGTGGAGCGATTGGCGTACACGTTCAAAGATGCCTGGTATTTCACGCACACCTGCAGCAGGCAGCTACAGATAAGCGAGCGACGAGATCCTCATCTGAGTCAACTGGAGTCTCATAAACAAGATGCTTTAGATGTCCCCATAAAAAGTAATCGAGGCTCAATAAATCGGGAGATCGGGGTGGCCAAGGGACTGGTCCACCACGCCCAATCCATCGAGTACCAAACGTGGCATTCAGGTAATTCCGTACATCAATGCTGAAGTGTGCTGGCGCCCCATCGTGCTGAAACCACATGCGGTTACGAATGGCGATCGGAACATCATGCAGCAGTTGTGGTAACACTTCTTTCAGAAAAATAAGATAGCTTCCGCCAGTGAGCCGCGTGGGTAGTAAGTATGGGCCATTTCTCTTTCCTTTTATTTCCCCTGTTTACGCCTCACCGCGTCACTTGCGACTATACATTCCTATACAATAAATCATTGTTACAATGTCCTGTACCTACCATTAAAGTTTGTACCATGAATTCGGGACCACCCTGTATACCTTACCGTTGTATTGCTCAAGTACGACAATTTAAAATTACCAATTACCTTACAAACATCCATGCGCTGATGGCCACGACAGATTTAAGGTGCACCACCGTCTCTATATCATACGCTTGCAAATATCCATGCACTGTCCCAGATTAGAGCCAAGAATTTTCCGATCTAGAGGCTAACAACATAACCACCAGACCGAGATGTTGTCAACGAATCTTTCCCTTGGGGAAATGATCCGGGACACTCGCCAATAGCCCATTGTGTTGCTACAATGCGTTAACATATTAAAATACCTAACCTCTGCTTAAACGATGAATTGTTGGTAAGCCACGCGGGTTTCGCGATATTACCACGCTTTCATTAGCGATTGTGGTGCCACCTTTGAACAGTTATTGCAATAAATCAATGTAAATATATAATTATGTAAATAAGCGTTCAGTTCTATTTCCTGCGCATTTCTCTTATTTGCACCTAAACACCTCAATTGCACTCATACACTGCTATATAAAAATAATTATTTTAACGAGCTCCAATTATCGTATCTTCTCAAGTCAAATATCTAGGTCTGAATATATTCTGAATCGATGAGCTCAAATACTTATTTTATCAGAATTGCATTAGATACTTATTACATCTTTCTCTGTTTATTTTTCTGAAAAAGAACTTAGAAAATATTTACAAACAATTTTGGTTATTGCCATAATGGAGCTATCTTTGACCTGAAACCAATCTACTCACAAGTACCTATTGTTTCTGAATTTTATGAGATTTGTAGTCAAAATATTCGTATATTTTAGCATTTGAATAATGGAAATTTGCAAATAATAGAGTAGAAATCTGTAGAGTTTTTTTTAATAGTGTATAAAATTGATAAGTAATTGAAATTACTAGATTCATTTGAAAACAAATTTGTCCAATTATTTAATTTCATCAAATTCACATAAATATGCTAACATATGGGAATTCGTAGCGCAAAGTTTATGTTAACCAAGAAAGTATATTTAGAAGTATTTAGATTTTCGGAATATTAACTTTTTATTCACGTTTAGGTATTTAAACTAATTATTGATACTTATTTAATTATTATATTTCACAAGTGTGCATACTTACATGAAAGAATTACAAGAAAAACACCAAGAAGCAGCAAATAAAAACTTTTATCTTCAGTCTGAAAATCTAATAAGAAAAAAAAAAATTCAAGCTGAAATTGTAAATAGTTTGGGTACTTTTTATTTAAATCTGAAATTAAATAGTTTGGGTACTTTTTATTTAAATCTGAAATTAAATAGTTTGGGTACTTTTTATTTAAATCTGAAAAATTATAAATAGGTACTTATTGGGATATGAAATTTATTTCTATCTGCTCAGTCTGTCCTGTCTGTCGGTTCTGTCTGTTCAGTCTGTCTATCTGGTTTGCCTATCTGGTCTGTATTGTTCTATCCGTTCTGTTCTATTCGGTCAGTCTGTCCTGTCTGTCGGTTCTGTCTGTTCAGTCTGTCTATCTGGTTTGTCTATCTGGTCTGTATTGTTCTATCCGATCTGTTCTATTCGGTCAGTCTGTCTTGTCTGTTCTGTCTGTTTTGTCTGTTCTGTCTGTCTTGTCTGTTCTGTGTGTCTTGTCTTCCCTAGCTTCGGCTAATCCACTGTGGGTTTTAAATAACTCGGTACGGAGGGGTCTGCTTACATTCGAAGAAGAAGAATATATCTATCTTGTCTGTTGTGTCTGTCTTGTCTATCTTGTTTGTTCTGTCTGTCTTGTCTGTTCTGTCTGTCTTGTCTGTTCTGTCTGTCTTGTCTGTTCTGTCTGTCTTGTTTGTTCTGTCTGTCTTGTTTGTTCTGTCCGTCTTGTTTGTTCTGTCTGTCTGGTCTCTGTTGTCCGTTTTGTCTATCTTTTCTGTTTTGTCTATCTTGTCTGTTTTGTCTATCTTGTCTGGTCTGTCTATATGTATGGTCTGTCTGTTCATCTATCTGTCTGTATGTGTGTCCTATACACGTCCGCACGGTTTAATACATAGTTAAAATGTTTTTTTTAAACTTAAATGAATTTACTATTACTTAATGATACCTTATGTAATTTTCTTTGAAATACAAATAACTATGTTAACTTTTTCTATCTTTTTAGTACTCCGTATACTATGGTTTTAGTTTCCTTATTACACGGAACGCAATCTCCACTTTTATATAATTCCTAAGTTTCGCTAAACACGGTTTTTATACAGCACAAAGTATCCTATTGCACGGTTTCCATTTTACACGGTACCAAGTATACAAAATTGTATGAGCCCCATGTTTAGTATAGCACGGTTTCCTTATAACACGGTACCAATTAACCGTGCAAAACGAGGGTTACCTGTTTATAATTCTATTACGTGGCACACAAAAAGTACGTTATTTTTTATCGCGTTTTGGCAACACTGTGCGATTGTTTGTTTACCGCGAAGCCTCGCGCCTCAATTGAATATAATGCGTTATCAGATGAAATTTTATTGAACAACTATGAATTATTAAATTTAGTCCAGTACTTTCTTTCGAAATATCAGAAAAAAGGGTTCTTTTCAAGGCCAATTAAAAAAACGTCCATTTTCAGGGACAACAATTATAACTCAACATGACGCCATCCGCCACAACATTCGACAACAAACTCAATAAAAGAGTGTATGGGTGACTCGAGTGCTGAGGAAATATACACTTAAACAACTCCTGGGTATTCGATTTACAAAGCAGCGCTCACATTTCGAGTCTAAATTTGCTCAATGTTTTCATTTATAAAATATATTTTTTTAAATATCATATTTTGTAAACAATCCCTTCTGCTAGGACACATGTCTTCATTGATGCGAGCGAAGCGAGCAAGGTACGCGCAACCAATGAGGATTGCAAAGTAATCGTCCAGGGTGTTGGCGAATGTTTGCGAACTGGGAGCGGGCCCACGATAACATAACTTAACAAGTTTTAAAAAGTGACTATAAACAGGTTGATTGCCAGTCGGTCACGTAAAGATGTGTTACCCCCTACCGTAGAAATAGATTTTTCTCAAAAGGCGACTACGCGCTGGCGCGGGATGTGTAAAAATGAAACAAAATAATGAAAATAAGTGACATGAATTATTTTTGTATGATACTTTATCACTAACATATATTTAATATAAATGAATTATTATAAGTTTGTTACAATCATTTTATTACTGCCAACAATATTTTAAACATTTTACTTGTGGGTCAACTTCATCACACCAAAACCAGCCACGCCAATACACTCCCAGATAAATTCGAAAATTTATTCATTGGAATTTTCGCTGTTTCTTTTGGTACATGACTATATTAATGAAGCATATCCAGATTAGTTTCTCTATATTTAACTTCGAATTTCTATTGAAATACTAAAGACCATTGCAGAATTGATGCAAATATAATATATAGCAAATATTGATATTTAAACTAAATAGATGAACATAAATTGATTAGTTATTCGTTTCAAACTTAATGTCAGATTCAAAGTAACTATTTCATCATAGCAGCAATGATCATAACAAAATACTTTTTTCGGTTTACAATCTGTTATGAAAAAAAATTTAAAATAGTTAAAATTTCGCTATCAAAACCAATTTTGAAATATGATAACCTGTAAATTTGCCTCATGTACGCCAATAGAAAGCATCTAACTTGGTGGCTTTTCCAATTAGACATCTGGTGTTGAACATTTTGGTCACCAATTTGGCGAGAAGCGGGATCATGACCTTGAGTTTTACCTGTACTTGAAAGTATCCGAACACGATAAAAATATCCTTTTTTGACGAAATTTTCAAAAACAATTTTTGATCTCATTTGATAGAATATTTATTCGACTTTCCAAAATGTATTTAATTTTTTCTCTAAGTTACTCACTTGCAGTGCTATTAAGATTTTAATCAAGACGGGAAAACCGAAAGTAGGTATGGAGAACACCGGAAATAGCAGTTAAAAGACCAAAAACCTGTAAAAATTTAAATTCAATTTTTTTTTTGCAAATATTATTTTAGAAAGGTTTTTTAAGTGTTTAAATGGTTTATCTTTTGGATAGACAGGGAGCATTTTAAAAGATAAGTGAAGAACCAAATTGTTTGCACAAACAGTAAAAGCAAGGATAGAGCAAACGATACACTTCAAACTATTTTTTACTCAAAATTATTTTTTATGCATTATTTCCTAATTTCAAATGTTATATAGCAAAAACAGGTATTGATGGATTCTCGTAAAACTCTGAGAATTTGTTCTTTCTAATGTTGTCTAGAGATTGAATTATAATGATTATACTTCTGAAAAGTTTCAAAATTATGGCCAATTTATTTAAGAAAGATGACTGCAAAACTATCAAAAATCTTGCATTCATTTTTCGATCGCTTCTAAAATTTTTGTTTACTTAAATATATCTTTTTGATTCCAGCTCACTCAATATAAAATTCCATGTAGTTTATTTTAAAAGCATCATTTTTCAAATGGGTTGAACAGATTTTCATGTAGCACATTTGAAGTTTTTTACAAATTTCCTTAAAATGTCATACATAATCCTAATTTTAGAAAATTATTAACATAGTTTTAAAATATTTATAGCCCAATGCTATTATTTAATAACACTAATCATAAATTTATCATTAAAAATGTATCCATACCACATTAAGAAAAATGGTATCAAACGTGTCCGGATACCGTAAATGAACAAAAAAAAATCTTACGCGGTAGTTGTTCATTGATGATTTTGTATTTGCAAACATCGAATGAATTTTATACAGTTATGAAGATGTCATTTTATGCGTCACAGTCTTTGAGACAATGGAGTTTACGTAGGATTTTCCGACAGGTGCTGCTAAAGGTGCTGCATCCAGCTGCTGCAATCAAAATTTAGAAGTGAAGGGGAAATTTACCTATTCCATTATCTTGTTCTACATGCGTGTTGTATGGTTATCATTGCTTCTCACAATTGCATTGATGTTTTTTTGTTTATTTGAAACAGATTATTTCCACGTAACTGAGGTGATCACATTATAACTTATAATTCTGTCCGATACGACTGCGCTTGTAATTCGAATGTGCGAAATAATTTTAAGAAGGTGCTCAAATGAGAAAGATTACCACAATATGTCCATGATTCATCTTCTTTCAAATAGGTGGAGATAGTATTACTGCGGCGATACATGTTTCCAGAACATACTGTGAACATGACGTCAGTAGCTTTTTGAATACGAATTCAACCCCAATAAACATTCCAAAGAATGAATTCCGAATCGATATACAGTTGGCAAAGGTGTGAAACCAACTAAGTCTCGAAATTCGATGTAGGGTTATTTTGTCAACATGCGCAGAAAAATCCTCTCCATATATCTCGTCAATTGTCAGTTCTTTTCAGCTAGATATCTTTTAAATAAACTAGATAGAATATGAGGTAGGTTATCTAGTTTAAAGAACTAACAATTGACAAGACAGGTGCAGTGGATTTTTCTGACCATGTTCGATAAACAGTGAGGTCAAATTTTTTTTGGATTTCCGTGGTGACACATTTTTTCCGACGATTTTATCATTGACTGATCAATGCTAATTAGATTAAACGAAAAGTGGCTACAAATTATATTTTAAGTTAATCCAATATGTATCATGCAGAATTTGGGTAACGGATGTAAAATCTCCGTTTTGTTTATTTTCATACATTTAAAATTTAACTACATTTTTTCTGATGAAATTTGATATTTTTATAAACGTCGTACTAGGGCAACACGACGGACTATTGACGATGGTCTGGGATCAATCCCCTAAAGGAAATATCCGAGCACAACCCCAAGTAATTTTGAATCACGGTGGTCAGATTACGAGGCCACACCTGAACTGGAACCCCACTCTTCAAACTTCCACATGACTCAAACGTGAGCAAATTGGACACCACGATAGATTTAACATCCACTAGCCCCCATTATTGGCGCTATGGAACAAGGAAATAACTATTCAGGGAGGACGAAATTTGAATGCATTAACTAGATTGGTAATTTTTAATTAACGTCGTACAAGAGCAACATAACGAGCTATGGACGACTGTCCGGGATCAATCCCTCAAGGGGAAGATTCAATGACAACATCACGCACTTTTGAACTACGGTCAGATGACGAGAAAACACCTGAGCTGCCACCCCACTCTCCAAACTTCTACAGTTAAACAAACTTCTACTTCTTTTTAGTTAGCGTAGTACTAGAGCAACACAACGGGTTATTGACGACGGTCCGGGATAAGTCCCTTACGGGAAAGGTCCGGGGACAACACCTCGTAATTTTGAACCACGGTCAGGTGACGAAGCAACACCTGAGCTGGCACCCCACTCTCCAAACTTCCACGCCAACCCAACGTGAGGACTTTCCGCCAGGACAGATTTAAGCTGTACCAGCCGCCTCTACACCATTCCCTTATAAACATCCTGCCAGATTTGAATCAGAAACCTTCCGCTCTAGTGGCTAACACCTGATCTTCAGACCGGTTTGTCGATAATTTTCTGGAGAGAAGCATCTATATTCTAATAACATGAAGTGAATTGTAAAGTATTTATTTTTATTTAGAAGGGATTTGTTAGGGCATAAGACACACTTGTGACATTGTTCTTCTGTGTATTACTATGGGTCAATATATCCCGGTTGGAAGAGGAACGGATTAGGTCTGAGAGGCGGCGAGCTTGAATCCGACAAAGGGCGCTGTTGTGCATTAAATCTGTTGGGGACACAAATGTCCTCACGTTGACGTGGTGTGGAAGGTCAGAGTGAAGTGCCAGCTCAGATTTGACTTAGTCATCTGTGCACGATTCAAAATTACTTGGTGTTGTCCTTGGATCTTTCCCATAAGGTTTGATCTCGGACCATCAGCAACTGCCTATTCTGTTGCTCCAGTACGATGTTAACTACAATACCTACCTTTGCAGCATTACAGAAATGTTATGTGGGTGTAATAAGGTTAATTGAGTTTGTAATCTGTTTTTCTTGGTAGGTAATTGGTAATTGGTAATTTTTTGTTAACGTCGTACTAGAGCAACACAACGGGCTATTTTTCTTGGTAGGTATTTTAATAACGTCACACTGAACCAATACAACGGTCTATTGACGACGGTCCGGGTAATTGGTAATTGGTAATTTTAGTTAACGTCGTACTAGAGCAACACAACGGGCTATTGACGACGGTCCGGGATCAGTCCCTTAAGGGAAAGATCCGAGGACAACACTTCGTAATTTTGAACCACGGTCAGATGACGAAGCAACACATGAGCTGGCACCCCACTCTCCAAACTTCCACGCCAACCCAACGTGAGGACTTTCGGCCACGACAGATTTTAGGTGCACCAGCCGCCTCTACACCATACGATAACAAACATCCATGCCCGGACCCGGATTCGAACCAGGAACCTACCGATCTAGAGGTATAACACCTTAACCACTATACCGGTTGGTCCGGTCCGGGATGACTCTGCTAAGGGAAACTTCCCAGACAACATCAGGTAATTTTAAGCCACTGTCAGTTGATGAGCCCACTCTCCAAACTTCCACACGACACCTACGTGAGGACATTTGAGGCCGACAGATATAACGTCTAGTTAGAGTCTTTGGTTAGAATTCGAACTCGCAACCTTACATTTTTATTTTTCTTGGTAATTGGTAATTGGTAATTTTTAGTTAACGCCGTACTAGAGCAACACAACGGGCTATTGACGACGGTCCGGGATCAGTCCCTTGAGGGAAAGATCTGAGGACAACGCCTCGTAATTTTGAACCACGGTCAGATGACGAAGCAACACCTGAGCTGGCACCCGACTCTCCAAACTTCCACGCCAACCCAACGTAGAGGACTTTCGGCCACGACAGATTTAAGGTGCACCAGCCGCCTCTACACCATACGCTCACAAACATCCATGCCCTGACCTGGATTCGAACCAGGAACCTTGCGATCTAGAGGCTTATATATGTATTTTTTTTTCTTGGTAATGGTAATTTTAGTTAGCGTCGTACTAGAGCAACACAACGGGCTATTGACGACGGCCCGGGATAAGTCCCTTAAGGGAAAGGTCCGAGGACAACACCTCGTAATTTTGAACCACGGTCAGGTGACGAAGCAACACCTGAGCTGGCCCCCTACTCTAAAATTTGTATTATTTTTCTTGGAGTGTTATGTATGTAACTTAAAAACGTCCTCAATTTTGGTAATTTATGTCCTGATTCTATCTGATCCTGATTTTATGTCCTCCATTTTATTTCCATGGGCCCCTTAGACTAGTTACAAATATGAGAAGAACGTTGCTACCGACTTCGAAATTTTAATCCGGTGTCGAACCAGTTTGAACGCCATGTTTTATTTTTGAAAATACAGTTTTGCTTAGATACAGGGTGTTTCAAAGTTTCCTTATCGAACTTTTAAGAATTGGTAGCTAATACAGCATAAAACGTCCTGCATATGTACTAGTAGTGATACAATCACAAGCGGATATGTGTCGCAAGAAACGTCAGTAGTGCAGAGATGAAAGACAGAAAGTGTAAATGTCATGAGCCCTAATTTGACAATTTCATTACATCTGCGCACTTGCAGTTTCTCAGTTGGTGCTCAAAACTGTCACTAAAGACATCTATGCACGCCTGACAGAGTCAATGATTGCCGAACTAACTGGCCAACTGTCATGTTGCCCATATTCTTCTCTGGTGGAATTCAATTTAATTTTGCGTTCCGTACTACTTTATAATTAGTAATAAAAAATTTTAAAGTGTCAAAAAATTTAATTAATTAAATATATTTCGGTTTTAGAAGTACACGCAATTTTTTCTTACTGCTTTTTATATCTTAAGGATTTTCTATATTGTTTCCCTTTGGGTTTGGCAGGGGTATAGGTACGTAAATGGAAAGTTTATTAATTGGAATCGCGCGTACATTTCTTAACTCCGATTAGAGTTTTTAACATACAGTTTTGAACTATAGATCGTAGTTTTTTCTAGCCCCCTAAGGAACAGCGTTAGTCCAGTTAGTACACTCGAGGATTAGCAGCTGTAGGGCTGCGAGTTCGAGACTCTATCCAACCAAAGACCATTATGTATGTGAGAGTTAATGCACGATGAATCTGTCATGGTAATAATATCATATCGTTCTCGTTGGCGTTGTGTGAAAGTTTGGAAAGTGGATACTAGGATACTAGCTGAGGTGCGTCATCTGACCGTGTTTCAAAGCAATGGGGTGTTGACCTCGGATTTTTCTCTTCGGGGTTGATCTCGGACCGCTGACAATAGCCCGTGGTGTTTTTCCAGTGTCAGCCTAAGTTCAACTACCTGCCTTTTCACACAGTGAAAACTATGATACTGAGTTGGAAAAAAAAAAACGCGTGGCGAAAGTATTTCCAGGTGCTACGCACATTTGTGTGGCATTATGTTGCTAGTGTCAAACACGTGTGATCACAACTGTGAAATGACAGATCACAGATGTTTGTATTGCACGTTTTGGAAAACCTCGAGGAACTAGAATAGCGTTGAAAATGGACAAGACTTTCGCTTTGTTCCTACATATGCTTGTTCGTCGAAACCTCAAACCGTTTGGATAGAATTGTGCAATCACATAATTATCGTAATGAATACATACAGATGTCGTAGCGACAATGTCAGTATTAAAGATGCTTCTGAGCATTCAACCTCAATGTCAAGCAATTCTACAAATACACCCTACTCTCTCTCTCTCTCTCTCTCTCTCAAGAAGAATATTGATGTCTAGGAAACCTAAAAACTAATTTCCTGAAAATTTTGACTTTGTGTGCTTGACTTGTACGTAGACTCCATATTCGCTATATTACATTCATTTTTAGAAACAGGAGCAAAAGCAGTTAATAAAAAATTATAAATTATATTAATAATTTTGTAAAAATGAAAATTATGTGTGAAATTTAAAAAAATTGTCAAAAACCTTCAAATGTGCTTCATGAAAGTTTATTCAACCGATTTTAAAAATGATGCTATCAAAATAGATGACACACATGTTTCTAGGGAATGAACTAGAATCAAAAGGATATTTAACTAAACACTAATTTTACAAGCGATTGAAAAATGAATATAAAATTTTTCATAATTTTACAATCCTATCTCTTAAATAAATTACCTTAATTTAAGAACTTTTCAACCCAGCCTACTTATTTTTCTAGTTCATTTCCCTAGACAACATTATAAAGAACAAGTTCTTAAAGTTTTACGAGAATCCATCAATGACGTTTGTGTTATTACAATTGAAATGAGGGAAATAATGCACAAACATTAATTTCAAGTAAAAATAGTTTGAAGTGTATCGTTTGCTCTCTCTTGCTTTTACTGTTTATGTAAACAATTTTGTTCTTCACTTCTCTTTAAAAATGTTCACTATATTTCCAGAAGAGAAACCATTTTAATATATGAGAAAACTTTCTAAACATAGATTTTCAAAAAGAAGTAAATTTTAAATTTTGACAGGTTTGAGATCTTTTAAAGGTTACACCCGTGTTCACCATACCTACTTCCGGTTTTCCCGTCTTGATTAAATTTCAATATATCTGCAATTAATTGAAGTAGAGAAAAATAGTCAAATATAGTTTAGAAAGTCAAATAAATACTCTATCAAATAAGATAAACACATTTTTTGGAATTTTTGGTCAAAAATGACATTTTTAACGTGTTTGGATACCTCGCATAAATATTTTTTATCAATAACACCCTTTAAATTACACTATATTTCATACCAAGAACATTTTGCCGTCGATATAAAACTCCTTAGTTTGATCCCATTAAATTAGTGTTCTATATTTAGCTGACTTCAATGCGTCTACCAATATTATTTCATGACCTACTTTTGTTATTGGTCTGACTACTATAAATACGTTAATTATTTTATTTAGTTGCATTCTATCTTGTGCTTGGTGTAGATATCCTTTTAAGGATTTTTCGCCATAAAACCTTAACCAACCAGCCTTTTGTATTATGTCCCTCAGCCACCAAAATATTTATTTCAGGTATGAGAATAATCTTGAATTTTTAAAACCTAATACAGAAATGTATTAATGAAATTCTGATTAATTTTACACTATGTAGGTAGCCCGATAATGATTTTTAATTTCCAGGTATTGGATTGCTTTTAACAAACATACGGATATTACATAACTCAGGAAGAATATTCATACAAGTATTTTTATTTTTATATGTATATATATTA